>CM035839.1:335652106-337107169 GCA_020510985.1 Pholidichthys leucotaenia | reverse complement strand
AACACCAAATGAGTGTTTTTAAAAATAGTTGTATCTGTCCTGTTGGTTTCACTGATCACTGCCTGCTGATTTGTTCTGTTTTCATTGAAAATGTAAAGTGTAAGAGTGCTTTTTGGCATTTTAACAATACACTTTTAAATGATGTGTTTTTTAAGGGAGTTTTTCATGATGTATGGAAGTCACACAGGGAACAAAAACCCTCTTTTAGTTCTCTCCAATTGTGGTGGGATTTTGGTAAGGCCCAGATAAAACAACTCTGCCAACAGTACACTCAAAATGTCACTCGTAGCTTGACCCAATCCTTGAAAGTTCTGGAGACTGAGGTGGTAGAACTAGAGGAGTTGCTCAGTTCTACAGGAAAACAGGAGCACTTAGAGGCTCTCAAGTCAAAAAGGTCAGCCTTGGCTAGCTTGCTAGGGGTCACCGCACAGGGTGCTCTGGTCCGCTCACGCTACATGGATGTAGCTCTGATGGACTCGCCCTCCCAGTACTTTTTTGGACTGGAGGGGAAAAATGGACAGAGAAAGCTCATTCACTCCTTGTTGGGCGATGACGGGAGAACAATCTCCACAGCAGCAGAGATCAGGAAACACGCTGCTAGCTTTTACAGTGAATTGTTTAGAGCAGAGTGGAGGGAGGACACGTCACTGGGCCAGGTTTTCCTTGATGGTCTTCCAGTGCTCTCAGAGGACCTTGTTGCCGGCTTGGATGCTCCACTGTCTCTGTCTGAGCTGCATACGGCGCTAATGAGCCTCCAGAATGGAAAATCACCAGGCATAGATGGTCTCTCTGTGGACTTTTTTAAGGAATTCTGGCCCCTGCTTGGTCCAGACCTGCTGGAGGTTCTCCAAGATAGCTTGGAAAGGGGGACCCTACCCACGACCTGCAGGAGGGCCATCATCACACTGTTGCCGAAAAAGGGGGACCTCCAGAGCCTAAAGAACTGGAGGCCAGTCTCTCTGCTCTGCACAGACTACAAGATTCTCTCAAAAGCTCTGGCCCGAAGACTGAGAAAGGTGATGAGCGAGCTCATTCATGTAGACCAGACTTACTGTGTGCCTGGCAGGCTGATTAGTGACAACGTCACTTTAATTCGGGATATTTTGGAGGTCTCTGGTTCATTGGCGGTAGAAACTGGTTTGATTTCAATTGACCAGGAAAAGGCGTTTGATCGGGTTGAACACCAATATTTATGGACAGTTTTAACAGCTTTTGGGTTCAGCCCAGGCTTCATAGCCAGGATACGGGTCTTGTACAGTGACATTGAGAGTGTGCTGAAGATAAATGGGGGCCTGTCTGCCCCTTTAAAAGTCCAGAGGGGGGTTCGGCAGGGCTGCCCTCTCTCAGGGATGCTGTACTCCCTCGCCATAGAGCCTTTGCTTCATTGCCTGAGAAGGGATCTATCAGGAGTTACTTTTCCTGGCTGTAACACCACGTTCAAGCTGTCGGCCTATGCAGATGATGTAGTCATTCTGCTAAACAAGCAGAGTGACATTGACGTTCTGGTTAGGAGTGTCAATCTTTTTGGCCAACTTTCCTCTGCAAAGATAAACTGGGGAAAAAGCGAGGCTCTGATGGTGGGGGAGAAACTAGAAAATCAGCTTACGCTGCCGGGTGGGTTGATTTGGAAAAAAGGAGGTTTTAAGTATCTTGGTGTCTTTATTGGAAATCAGCAGTTTGAGCAAAAAAATTGGGATGGGGTCATAGAGAAGATTAACGGGAGACTAAACAAGTGGAAGTGGCTAATGCCAAGAATATCTTTTAGAGGAAGAGTGCTCATTTTAAATAATCTTGTTTCCTCATCCCTGTGGCACCGCCTCATGTGCATGGACCCCCCTGCTGGTTTGTTGTCCAAAATTCAGTCTGTTTTGGTGGACTTTTTTTGGGGGGGTGGACTCCACTGGGTTCCTCAAGCCCTGTTATTTCTTCCCAAAGAGGAGGGGGGGCAAGGAGTGATTCATTTAGCTAGTAGAGGTGCTGCTTTTAGACTGACTTTCATACAGAGACTGCTGACGGGCCCCCAGGACCTGGTATGGAGGCCTTTGGCCTGTGTTATTTTACAGAGAGTCCTTGGGCTTGGGCTAGACCTCCCTGTGTTTTTAATGGATTTTAAGAACTCTAATGCACTGTCTTTACCCAGTTTTTACCGCAGTCTCTTTTCAGTGTGGACTCTTTTTAAAAAACAAAGAGGGCCATGCGATTCCCTCTACTGGTTGTTGAGGGAGCCGCTGGTTTTTGGTGGTCGCCTTGGTGTCCTGCCGGGAGTTGGAAGGACCTTCCTTGATAGGCTGTGTTCCAGGAACATTCTCACTCTGAAGCAAGTGGTGGAACTGGCTGGTCCTGGCCTCAACAACGCCTCAGCTTTAGCAGCTCATCTTGGTGTCAGGTCGAATCATTTCATCGATGGTCTTCTTGCACACTGGAAACAGGAGCTTCATGGACTTGAGCACTCCCTACTCTTGGACTTTAGCAATGGCACGCTGCAGCCAGAAAGCACTGACCCCTTTCCCTCTCTCACGCTCTATATGGACTTTGACGTTGCTCCTTGCTCCTTACTGGCATTCTGTGCTCCCACTGGTGTGGACTTTGGAGGAGCCAGTGGTAAGGCACTCTACAGACTGGTGGTGATGGCACTCAACAAGGACCGATTGAACACCTGTGTGGACACTCCTTGGAGAGCCTATTTTAAACTAGGAAAAGGGCATCGGCCTGCCTGGAGGGCTCTTTACAAAGCCCCTCTCCCTAAGAGGCATGGAGACTTACAGTGGAGGGTCCTGCATGGTATTATAGCTGTCAATGCTTTTGTTTCTGTGATTAACAGCAGTGTCAGTGATCAGTGTGTTTTTTGTTCCTCTAGGGAGACTGTTTTTCATTGTTTTATTGAATGTCAGCGCCTGAGTGGCCTCTTTGAACTTCTCACAAAACTTTTTCATATTTTTAAGGAAGTTTTCTCTAAGCAGGTTTTCATTTGTGGTTTTATGTACAATCGTCGTTTTAAGCAGAAGTGTCAACTACTGAACTTTGTTTTAGGGCAGGCAAAGTTGCCTATCTATGTAAGCCGGAGAAGAAAACTTGAAAATGTTGAGAATGATGTTGATGTCAAAATTTTATTTGTGAGGCTACTTAAAGCCAGAATCAGGCTGGACTTTCAGTTTTTTATGGGGAATGGGGATGTGGAAGGTTTCAGGACCCTCTGGTCCCTGGAGAATGTCCTCTGTTCAGTTCATGATGGACAGCTTTTTTTTGGGCGTTTTTTGGGGGATTAATTTTCTGTGTAACATAGCATGATATAGAAATTGTATTGACTGATGGACAAGTGTGTTTATTAAAGCTCTTTTAAAAATCAAAATCTCTCTCTCTCTCTTTCTCTCGTTCTCGTTCTCTCCCTGGTCTCTCTCTCTCTCTCTCTCTCTCTCTCTCGTGCGCATGCGTGAGCGTTTGTGGGAGCAGGGGTGTGGAGTGGTGTCGAGTGAGTACTTTAAACTTTGTATTTTCTAACTTTTTCTCTATCTTGTGTGTTTGAGGTGTGTGTGTGTTTAATATAGTGGGTTGAGTGTGTGTGTGCTGGGGTGTGAGTGTTGGAGTGAGTGTGTTGGGGGACGGTAGCTTCTGCTGCCGGTTTTTCCCGGCCGGCATCATGCCGGTGATTGATGGTGGTGTGGAGTTTGAGCGCTTAACCCGGCGTCATGGTGTGAGAATCCTCCCGACAGTTCCCTGTTCTGTGGAGGAGGCCAGCCTCGCTGTAGGACAGGTGGTTGGGCATGGCAGCATAAAATCAGCATCGAGGATGAACAGCGCAATTGTGATCTTTCTGGATTCGACTGAAAAAGCTGATCAGGTGGTGGCACAGGGAGTGGTCCTAGGTGACACTTTTACTCCCGTTTTACCGCTGGCGATTCCGTCTAGGAGGATCACCATCTCAAACGCTCCTCCTTTCGTTAAAAATGATCAGCTGATTAGAGAGTTGTCCCGTTTTGGCCAGGTTGTGTCCCCTATCAGAATGGTCTCTCTGGGTAGTAAATCACCCCTGCTGAAGCATGTTGTATGTCACAGGAGGCAGTGTTTCATGGTGTTGAAAGACAGCTCTGCTGAACTGAACGCGTCTTTTAATTTCAGGATTGACGGCTTTAGCTACTTGGTGTTTGCAACATCTGAAACCATGAAGTGTTTTGCGTGTGGCGCAGAAGGCCATCTTATTAGGTCATGTCCTGAAAAGGCGAACACAAAGAGCACTGGCGGTAAGAAAGGTGACGCCGCTGTTTCTGGTGGTCCGGAGGGTAGCGCTACATGCGGTGCGGCGGATGCCGCTGCGGCGCCCGCTTCTGCTTCTGCGGGGGTGTCCGCGGCCGCGGCCGCCTCTGCTGAGGTAGCCGCAGCGGGCGCGGTAGTTGCCCCCCCAAACATTGATGGTGGGAAATTTCTGTCTGGCGGCAGCTGTGATCATTGTGACGAGCCTGTCACCCGGAGTAAAGAGGCGGAGGGTGTAAGTAAGAGTGCAGTTAAACGAAGGAACGTGGGTGAGCAGACTTTGCAGGTGGGGGAGGAGCGGTTTGAGGCTGTAGCGGACACACAGAGCAAACACTGCATGACGAACGTTGCAGTTCACGAAGAAATGCAGGAATGTAGTTTTGTTGAAGAGGATCCTTTTAAAGCTGCACAAAAAAGAAAAAGTGCTGAAAACTTGCAGAGCTCTGCTAAATCTAGTAGGGTTGGGAAGTTAGATTTACTAGATGAGAGCGTCTCTGACGAAAGTGGAGCTGAGTCTGAAATGATGCAGACGCAGGAGGAGCAAAGCTCCTATTGTTTTACCAAAATTAGGCAATTTCTCCAGGTGACCAAGGGGAGCAGAGCTGTGAAAGTGGAAAATTACTTTCCAGATCTGGAGTTATTTGTGGCATCAGCTCGCAAGCTGATGAAACTGAATGATGGGAATGAGACTTTCACTGATCAGGAAATTTTTCGTTTAAAGAAACTGGTTGTCAAACTGAAATCACAAATTACTAACAGTCATGTTGACTCTTAGTTTGTTTCTTCCCTTTTATGCTATGTGTGTGTTTTTTTACTGTACCTTATTTTTATCCTTTTTAATGCCCCACCTTAGAATTGGCACTCTTAATATAAACGGGGCCAGGGATGATGTAAAAAGGGCCTCTTTATACAAGCTTTTTAATTTAAAGGCACTTGACGTGCTGATGGTCCAGGAGACTCACAGCACTGTAGACATTGAGTGCCAGTGGAGAAAAGAGTGGGATGGCTGCATTTTTTTTAGCCACAAATCCAATAATAGTGGAGGGGTGGCTGTACTTTTCTCTCGGGGTTGTGTGCCTGTCTCTTATGAGGTAGAAGAGGTGGTGAAAGGACATGTACTCTTGCTAAAGGTACAGTTTGAAAACGTAAACTTGGTTCTTATAAACGTGTATGTGCCAACCCAGAGAGCAGAAAGGATCAGGGTCTTTAATATGCTATCAGATACGGTTAGATCCTGTAATCCAAATAGTTTTTTATTTCTGGGGGGTGATTTTAACTGTACATTAAACCACAGACTGGACAGGAACCATCAGGAACCTCACCCTGCTTCTGCCAATAGGCTGAGGGAACTAGTGAAGGCACATGAAATGGCCGATGTGTGGAGATCACATCATGGGGACCAGAGGCAGTACACCTGGAGCCATGCTAAAGATAACCTCTTATCTATGGCTAGGTTAGACCGTTTCTATGGTTTTAAACACCAAATGAGTGTTTTTAAAAATAGTTGTATCTGTCCTGTTGGTTTCACTGATCACTGCCTGCTGATTTGTTCTGTTTTCATTGAAAATGTAAAGTGTAAGAGTGCTTTTTGGCATTTTAACAATACACTTTTAAATGATGTGTTTTTTAAGGGAGTTTTTCATGATGTATGGAAGTCACACAGGGAACAAAAACCCTCTTTTAGTTCTCTCCAATTGTGGTGGGATTTTGGTAAGGCCCAGATAAAACAACTCTGCCAACAGTACACTCAAAATGTCACTCGTAGCTTGACCCAATCCTTGAAAGTTCTGGAGACTGAGGTGGTAGAACTAGAGGAGTTGCTCAGTTCTACAGGAAAACAGGAGCACTTAGAGGCTCTCAAGTCAAAAAGGTCAGCCTTGGCTAGCTTGCTAGGGGTCACCGCACAGGGTGCTCTGGTCCGCTCACGCTACATGGATGTAGCTCTGATGGACTCGCCCTCCCAGTACTTTTTTGGACTGGAGGGGAAAAATGGACAGAGAAAGCTCATTCACTCCTTGTTGGGCGATGACGGGAGAACAATCTCCACAGCAGCAGAGATCAGGAAACACGCTGCTAGCTTTTACAGTGAATTGTTTAGAGCAGAGTGGAGGGAGGACACGTCACTGGGCCAGGTTTTCCTTGATGGTCTTCCAGTGCTCTCAGAGGACCTTGTTGCCGGCTTGGATGCTCCACTGTCTCTGTCTGAGCTGCATACGGCGCTAATGAGCCTCCAGAATGGAAAATCACCAGGCATAGATGGTCTCTCTGTGGACTTTTTTAAGGAATTCTGGCCCCTGCTTGGTCCAGACCTGCTGGAGGTTCTCCAAGATAGCTTGGAAAGGGGGACCCTACCCACGACCTGCAGGAGGGCCATCATCACACTGTTGCCGAAAAAGGGGGACCTCCAGAGCCTAAAGAACTGGAGGCCAGTCTCTCTGCTCTGCACAGACTACAAGATTCTCTCAAAAGCTCTGGCCCGAAGACTGAGAAAGGTGATGAGCGAGCTCATTCATGTAGACCAGACTTACTGTGTGCCTGGCAGGCTGATTAGTGACAACGTCACTTTAATTCGGGATATTTTGGAGGTCTCTGGTTCATTGGCGGTAGAAACTGGTTTGATTTCAATTGACCAGGAAAAGGCGTTTGATCGGGTTGAACACCAATATTTATGGACAGTTTTAACAGCTTTTGGGTTCAGCCCAGGCTTCATAGCCAGGATACGGGTCTTGTACAGTGACATTGAGAGTGTGCTGAAGATAAATGGGGGCCTGTCTGCCCCTTTAAAAGTCCAGAGGGGGGTTCGGCAGGGCTGCCCTCTCTCAGGGATGCTGTACTCCCTCGCCATAGAGCCTTTGCTTCATTGCCTGAGAAGGGATCTATCAGGAGTTACTTTTCCTGGCTGTAACACCACGTTCAAGCTGTCGGCCTATGCAGATGATGTAGTCATTCTGCTAAACAAGCAGAGTGACATTGACGTTCTGGTTAGGAGTGTCAATCTTTTTGGCCAACTTTCCTCTGCAAAGATAAACTGGGGAAAAAGCGAGGCTCTGATGGTGGGGGAGAAACTAGAAAATCAGCTTACGCTGCCGGGTGGGTTGATTTGGAAAAAAGGAGGTTTTAAGTATCTTGGTGTCTTTATTGGAAATCAGCAGTTTGAGCAAAAAAATTGGGATGGGGTCATAGAGAAGATTAACGGGAGACTAAACAAGTGGAAGTGGCTAATGCCAAGAATATCTTTTAGAGGAAGAGTGCTCATTTTAAATAATCTTGTTTCCTCATCCCTGTGGCACCGCCTCATGTGCATGGACCCCCCTGCTGGTTTGTTGTCCAAAATTCAGTCTGTTTTGGTGGACTTTTTTTGGGGGGGTGGACTCCACTGGGTTCCTCAAGCCCTGTTATTTCTTCCCAAAGAGGAGGGGGGGCAAGGAGTGATTCATTTAGCTAGTAGAGGTGCTGCTTTTAGACTGACTTTCATACAGAGACTGCTGACGGGCCCCCAGGACCTGGTATGGAGGCCTTTGGCCTGTGTTATTTTACAGAGAGTCCTTGGGCTTGGGCTAGACCTCCCTGTGTTTTTAATGGATTTTAAGAACTCTAATGCACTGTCTTTACCCAGTTTTTACCGCAGTCTCTTTTCAGTGTGGACTCTTTTTAAAAAACAAAGAGGGCCATGCGATTCCCTCTACTGGTTGTTGAGGGAGCCGCTGGTTTTTGGTGGTCGCCTTGGTGTCCTGCCGGGAGTTGGAAGGACCTTCCTTGATAGGCTGTGTTCCAGGAACATTCTCACTCTGAAGCAAGTGGTGGAACTGGCTGGTCCTGGCCTCAACAACGCCTCAGCTTTAGCAGCTCATCTTGGTGTCAGGTCGAATCATTTCATCGATGGTCTTCTTGCACACTGGAAACAGGAGCTTCATGGACTTGAGCACTCCCTACTCTTGGACTTTAGCAATGGCACGCTGCAGCCAGAAAGCACTGACCCCTTTCCCTCTCTCACGCTCTATATGGACTTTGACGTTGCTCCTTGCTCCTTACTGGCATTCTGTGCTCCCACTGGTGTGGACTTTGGAGGAGCCAGTGGTAAGGCACTCTACAGACTGGTGGTGATGGCACTCAACAAGGACCGATTGAACACCTGTGTGGACACTCCTTGGAGAGCCTATTTTAAACTAGGAAAAGGGCATCGGCCTGCCTGGAGGGCTCTTTACAAAGCCCCTCTCCCTAAGAGGCATGGAGACTTACAGTGGAGGGTCCTGCATGGTATTATAGCTGTCAATGCTTTTGTTTCTGTGATTAACAGCAGTGTCAGTGATCAGTGTGTTTTTTGTTCCTCTAGGGAGACTGTTTTTCATTGTTTTATTGAATGTCAGCGCCTGAGTGGCCTCTTTGAACTTCTCACAAAACTTTTTCATATTTTTAAGGAAGTTTTCTCTAAGCAGGTTTTCATTTGTGGTTTTATGTACAATCGTCGTTTTAAGCAGAAGTGTCAACTACTGAACTTTGTTTTAGGGCAGGCAAAGTTGCCTATCTATGTAAGCCGGAGAAGAAAACTTGAAAATGTTGAGAATGATGTTGATGTCAAAATTTTATTTGTGAGGCTACTTAAAGCCAGAATCAGGCTGGACTTTCAGTTTTTTATGGGGAATGGGGATGTGGAAGGTTTCAGGACCCTCTGGTCCCTGGAGAATGTCCTCTGTTCAGTTCATGATGGACAGCTTTTTTTTGGGCGTTTTTTGGGGGATTAATTTTCTGTGTAACATAGCATGATATAGAAATTGTATTGACTGATGGACAAGTGTGTTTATTAAAGATCTTTTAAAAATCAAAATCTCTCTCTCTCTCTCTCTCTCTCTCTCTCTCTCTCTCTCTCTCCCTCTTCATTCAGCAGCACCCAAGGATTTTGACAACATGACAGGCTCCAGGCCCTCCACCGGACCCCCCAATGCTGTGTGTGTCTGTGTGTCTGTCAACACTTCATAGGACATCAAAGGATAGCCTATGATCTCTGCCTGAACATCATAGGACATCCTATGAACCCAGGCATCATAGGATGACAAATGTGTCTTTATGATGTCACATAGACCACAGAGATCATAGGACGTCCTATGGCACATAGAAAAATGTGTCTTTATGATGTCATAGACCATGTGTCTTTGAACTCAGGCATCATAGGACACATAGACAAATGAGTCTTTATGATGTCATATAGACCATGTGTCTTTATGATTTTCATGATCCTGTCCATGAACTGGAATTACTATGCACCTATTCCTCAGACCAGTGGTCTCAACGAAGGGGAAGACAAAGAAGACCCACCACATGGAGAGCAATAGAATGATGACAACTGCTGCATGTCAGAAAAGATGCCATGAAAATGAAACACTTGAGGTTCCAGCAGTACATTGCACCTGTCTGAAACAGGAGGACACCCTTCATCAGCATAGGGTACGACAGACTTTAAAGCACGTTTCTAGGACATCATAGGACAGCCTATGATCTCTGCCTCATCATCATAGCACGTCCTATGAACTCAGGCATCATAGGACGACTCGCCATGCCTACATGACAGCAAATGTGTAACCTTGACGAATGCCAGTCTACACTACAAATGTGTAAAATGCCAAGCAAAGCGCTGATTTTTCTCCGGGTGCTCTGGTTTCTTGGTTTCTACAGGCATGCACGGGCCTTCCAGAACAGGGTCGAAAGCCACTTTTTCAGGATCGTGCCCATGAACTGGAATTACGACGCACCTATCCCTCAACCAGTGGTCTGAACGAAGAAGAAGAAGACCCACCAGGTCGAGAGCAATAGAATGAGGAGAACTGCTGCACGTCAGAAAGGATGCCGTGAACATGAAACACCTCAGGTTCCACCAGTACGCCGCAGGCATGACTGTGAACAACACAGCTGTCTGAGACAGGAGGAGACCCTTCAGAGGTCTGAACGAAGAAGAAGAAGACCCACCAGATGATGTCTATTTGGTGGCACACAGACAGAGCACATGACTCCCTACAAGACATATACTAGTATATAGACACAGGTAAGCAACATAACACAGAACAGTGACAGGCAGGAGAAGAAGTAACAAGCAGGGGCAAACAGCCCCAGATGGCAGGGCATATTTTGTGTGATTTTTATGTTTTGCTGCATACAAAAGCCGTCACATGTGATTGCCACTTAGTGCTGTGTTGCTATACCAACTGTCCTGTAACTGGCAAAAATTCTGTTCCAATGCATCCCCTCTATGGGCATGCACGGGTTTCTACAAGCATGCACGGGTATGCACTAGTTTATTTAATTCAACTTTATTTGTATAGCGCCTAATCACAACAAATGTCATCTCATTGTGCTATTTATTTATTTATTCCTCCCTCATTCTTTCAGCTAATAGAAAATGAATATAAATATCTATTGAAGATGGAATCTGGCATTTATAGTAATAATCCAAAGTCCCTCGTAAACTTCTACTTGTTATCTGTTAGTTCCAACAGCAGCTTTCATGCCGTCTCTGGATCTGTGTGCACCAGTTGCTTCTTTGATGTGTCGTGTGCACGCAAATATTTCTCTCCGGGTCTAAATGAAAACGTTGTCATGTGCACCAGGCCTAAGATGAATAAAACTATCAATAATAATAATAAGATACATAATTTGTTAATAAAAAGTAATCATAAACACACACACCCATTTAAACTCAAACAGTTTAAAATGTACTGGAGTGGTGGCCTAGTTGGTAGAGTAACCGCCCCACAACCGGGAAGTCATGGGTTAATATCACTGTCGAGTCATACCAAAAACCATATAAAAATGGTACTTTCCACCTTCTAGTTTGGTGCTCAGCATAATAGAATGGGGAAAGTAAAGTTAATGCACAGAGCTACCAGAGGACTGACCCACCAGTGTACCTTTCACTGCTTACTGTGAAAGTAGCTGTATGGCCTAGGGTCAATGAAACGGAGACAGGCGCCGCCCCATACACCACATGGTGTCCCACATGCTGTGGAAGGGATTAACTAACTAAAGTTTAAAATGTAATAGTATTTAATAACAAAGTGAATAATTATAACAAGAACAACATAAGTTTAAAATCACAAATTAAGAAAATTAAAATAGGAAACTAATCAAAAGCAATGTTAAAATAGTAAGTAGGTCTTGAGCCTGCTTTTAAAAAACATGAACACTCTCGGCAGCCCTGATGTTCTCTGGCAGGCTGTTCCACAGACGTGGGCCATAGTAACTAAAAGCCGTCTCACCGTGGGTGCGTGTTCTGACAGTAGGAATAATTAAAAGACCAGTGCCAGAAGACCACAGGGGCCGTGAGGGCTCATATGTCAAAAGTAGTTCTGATAAATAACAAGGCCCAAGACCATGTAGACATTAATAAACTAGTAAAAGAACCTTAAAATCGATCCTGAAGGACATGGGGAGCCAATGCAGTGACCTTAAAACCGGCGTGATGTGAGCCTATCGTCTGATCCTCATCACAACATGTGTAGCTGAATTATGTAATAACTGCAGATTTAAAATTGTCTTTTTGGGAAGACCAGAGAGCAGGACATTACAGTAATCAATACGGCTGGTGATAAAAGCATGCATCAGTATCTCCGTGTTTGCTCGAGAGAGAAGTGGGCAGACTCTGGCTACTACTTAAGTAGGTCCAAGATTTAAAATCTCTTTCCAAGCAGTTCTAAGGCAATGAAAGTTTTTTTTGTGGGTAAAAAGCCAAAACATACTATTTTGGGCAATAGATATTTGTTTTTGAGGTGGTTTTAGAGCTGCCAGAGTGCACCTTTAAAAGTGATAAAGGAGCCCTCCTGGACTAAGGAAGATCCAAAAACTTTTATCTTTGTGAGGAGTTGTGGTTGACCCTGTTGATATGTCTAACGCTGTCTGTTGAGAACTGTGATCGGTCAATATAGAGAAGAGAGGGGTAGCAGTGAAAACTTATGGTGTACAAAGCTTTTAGTGCGGTTCGTTTTGTCTGGTGAGAACATGGTAATCGCACTCAAGTGCGTACCAAAACAATCGTACCAAGACCTCCTGAAAGAGGTGGTCTCAGTTCGAATCAAATGGCGAACTCTGGTCTGATCCTGCAGGTGAGAAAGTGACCGCAGTAAAATAGGACCAGCTGTAAACTGTAAAGCATGTTATGCATGCCACTGTACATACCTGATAGATCTTTGAAAATATCTGTGGTTGAGCATGTCACGGTTCTGGAGGATTAATGGACGTTAACATGTTATTTTCCATCCATAGCAGTGCTTCATTTTCAAACTGTACGATTTGCTGAAAGTGGTATATGCACGTATGTAATAAACGATAACCAGGGCAATGAAAACCCCCTCATAGATTATGCTACGATTTGTATTATTTTCTTGCCAGAAATGCATAAATGCACAGCAGTCATCCTACTTCCTGTTCTCGTGGCAAAAAAATCTGACCAATAAGAACAGAGAACATTCTGACGTAAATCTCACAGGATTTAATGTGATGCAATTTGGTCTGTTTGAATTTTTGCCTGTGTGAAAGGGGAGCGAACCAAGGAGAAAATAATACAAAGTAACAAACTTGTCATCTGATTCGGACCAAATTAAACAAATTTAGGTGTGAAAGTACCCTAAATCTCAAATACCACAACAGTTAAACTGAACATATGTACAACAGTAACACCGTAAACTTACTGTCTAACTAAAGAGTTAATGTTTATTTTTCCAACATTTAACATTTCCCAGCAGCCCTTGCAGCTGCCGGGAAATGAGAAGCCGAAGTGGCCCTACTGGACACCCATCTTACTGGTCACCCCAACAGTTTATACCTTATATAGTGGTTGTTATTTTTCTAAACCTTTATCATAAATCGTGTGTGATTTCCAGTGTTGGGAGTAACGTGTTACTGTAATGCCACTACTTTTGCAGTAATGTGCTGTGTAAAGAAATTACTGTAACGAAATCACAGGTCTGGTGGACCACTCCCAGTTACATGGGGTGAGACTGGACATCCTGGCAGATAAGCACATCTGTCGCAAGTTCTGTGGTGGACTTTTGCCAGTTGGTGCATCGTGACATGCACTACACAAAGAGCAGAGATAAATAAACCTATCATCTGGACAGTCACTGCAGTAGATACTGGAGTCAGTTTGTCTTGGCCTGTCCTTGCCACTGATAATACCGCTATCTGCCAAGAATGTGCTGCTAGTCCTGCAAAAGCTAGCGGTACTCAAATACTTTGCAAGCAGTTTCATGAAATGGCCAGTCAGAAAGCAACTCATACCGGCTTGGACGTCGCCCGGGTTAACAAGGTCAGGAGTTCCTGGCAGCGGAGGGCGAAGGACAGAGCTGCGTGGAGGAATCTGATCAGACCCAAATGAAACAGTCATTGTCGCCCCTGACAGACTGCTATGATGATGAACGAAATTACTGTTTAAAAATTCAGTAAAGAGTTACAATTACTGAAATTTGATCAGATGCATTACTCGTTTTATTAATATGGATAGATATTTTTAGCGCAAATAAACAAATATACAAACTGACCCTACCGTAGCTGACGCAGCCATCAGTCAACGTGACCTGCTGCAGAGAGCCGAGTCTTCACTACTGAGTGAAGGAAAAGATGAAACGACTTTGTTTTTGTAGAAACAGGCAGATTATTTTTCCTTTGTCACAGTGAAGGAAAAAAGCATCTTGGTGGGTTGCAAGCTAAAGTGCCGGTTGAGACCTACTGCAATCTTGAGAAGTGCTTGAAAACAGAAACAAAGCTCCGAAAAACCTAGTGCTAAGTAAAGGCTAGCTATGCTAACAACACCGCGTTAGTGGATCTACGCTATCTGAACAGCCATGACTGGATGTAAAGTGGAAATACTCTTGTCTCAACAACCACGGCTGGATTTCAAGCACAGGTATGCATCTGGACAGTTTGTGACCCAGCAAGAATTAAACCGACTGATTGCCAGAGAAGTTGTTACAGACTGAAGACGTGATATATACAGTGACTTTCCATCAGACAGCTGAAGCTGTTAGCTACTGAAGTTAAAACACATTTACTTGCTACCCGGATAAAGATTATTCAAAAATGGGTTTTGATCTCCAAAAGGAATTTGAGGGACTGGATCATGTCTCTGTCACAGCACACATTTGGACTGTGGATAATGGACATTTTTTTTGGATCACTGCACATCGGATTAAATCCATATCATAAAGGTAAGATAAATATGGACAGCTTTATGCAATGTTGCCAACTCTCACTTCAAAATGAGGAAATTACAGGCAATATCATATTGATTTTCTTCAGATTTTTCCCACAATAAGAGCTGTCAAGGCAGGATAAAGCAGACTAAACACGTCTGTTTTCAGCCCGACATTAATTAACCTGTAATGTAACTCATTAATTAAATTATCTTGCTATGTGTGCAAGATGATTTAAGTACAGTGGAACCTTGGTTTTTGAATGGCTCTCTTTATGTACAAATCAGTTCGCAAACATATTTTTTGAACAAAAAATGCACCAGTTTTCAAACAAAATCTCAGTTCACAAACAACTTCCAGTGCATTACCGCCACCAACAACTTGGTCTCTTACACAGGAAGAAGGCGGCGAAGAAGAACTTTCAGTATCCAGCAGAGACACGCGTCAGCAGCCATGCACTCTGTGAACACGCACGTGAATGCTGTACGTATTACACTTTGGATTTGCAATTTTATGGTTTTTATTCTTTGTCCGTTAAGAAGCCACTATGGGATCAAGGAAAGGAGAAAAAGGTAAAGAACCAAAGAGAAAAGTTAAGAGAAACCATATCAAAGCATGAAAATTGTCTATTATTCTTACTGTACAGTATTTTGTATAAGATGTTATGTATAATCATTGTTTTGTCTGGCTTTTATGGATGAAATGCTGTTAAAAAGGTCAAAACATACTGTTCTTTTTAGGGGCCAGGAACGGATTAATCCATTTTACATTGTTTCCTATGAGAACATTTGTTTCGGTTTAAGAACAACTCGGTTTAAAAACAACATTTAGGAACCAATTAAGTTCTAAAACTGAGGGTCCACTGTATGCATTTAAAAGTAATGTGAAAGTTACTTTTCCAAGTAAGTAATTACTTTAACCATGTAGAAATTGGTAAAATAACTCAATTACTTTTGAAAAGAAGTAACTTGTAACTGTAATTAGTTACTATTTTTTAGTAAATTGCCCAACACTTTCTGCCCAACAATTTCCCACAGATGAAATGAGAGGTGAGGTATGTGCACGTGTGCGATTTTAATACGGTCAGTCCGATTATTCATTAATTTATCTTCAACCACTTAATCCTTTAGATTTTGATTGATTGATTGATTGATTGATTGACTGATACTATTTATTCCGAACAAGACAGCATTAAATACAAGAATACAAACAAAAAAATCCAAATGCAGTCCGAAAAGGAACAGGATTGAAGCCAAAAGCTTATCTTGTCCTGTCCCATCAATAACTAATTACTATACCTAAATACCTGCTTACTCATATACACATACAGTATCTCACAAAAGTGAGTATACCCCTCACATTTTTGTAAATATTTTATTATATCTTTTCATGGGACAGCACTGAAGATATGACACTTTGATACAATGTAAAGTAGTCAGTTTACAGCTTGTATAATAGTGTTAATTCGCTGTCCCCTCAAAATAACTCAGTACACAGCTATTAATGTGTAAACCGCTGGCAACAAAAGTGAGTACACCCCTAAATGAAAACGTCCAAATTGTGCCCATTTAGCCATTTTCCCTCCCCGGTATCATGTGACATGGCACCTTATGGCAAAAAACTCTCTGAGGATCTGAAAAAAACAATTGTTGCTCTACATAAAGATGGCCTAGGCTATAAGAAGATTGCCAACACCCTGAAACTGAGCTGCAGCACAGTAGCCACGACCATACAGCGGTTTAACAGGACAGGTTCCACTCAGAACAGGCCTCGTCATAGATGGATAGATAGATGTACTTTATTGAGTGCACATGCTCAGCGTCATATCCAGAGGTTGTCTTTTGAAAATAGACGTATGAGTGCTGTCAGCATTGCTGCAGAGGTTGAAGGGGTGGGGGGGGGTCAGCCTGTCAGTGCTCAGACCATACGCCGCACACTGCATCAAATTGGTCTGCATGACTGTTGTCCCAGAAGGAAGCCCCTTTTAAAGATGATGCACAAGAAAGCCCGCAAACAGTTTGCTGAAGACAAGCAAACTAAGGACATGGATTACTGGAACCATATCCTGTGGTCTGATGAGACCAACATAAACTTATTTGGTTTAGATGGTGTCAAACGTGTGTGGTGGCAACCAGGTGAGGAGTACAAAGACGTGTGTCTTACCTACAGTCAAGCATGGTGGTGGAAGCGTCATGGTTTGGGGCTGCATGAATGCTGCTGGCACTAGGAAGCTACAGTTCATTGAGGGAACCATGAATGCAGACATGTACTGTAACATACTGAAGCACAGCATGATCCCCTCCGTTTGGAAACTGGGCCGCAAAGCAGTATTTCAACATGATAACAACCCCAAACACACCTCCAAGATGACCATTGCCTTGCTAAAGAAACTGAGGGTAAAGGTGATGGACTGGCCAAGCATGTCACCAGACCTAAACCCTATTGAGCATCTGTGGGGCATCCTCAAACAGAAGGTGGAGGAGTGCAAGGCCTCTAACATCCACCAGCTCCATGATGTCATCATGGAGGACTGGAAGAGGATTCCAGTGGAAACCTGTAAAGCACGAGTGAACTCCATTCCCAAGAGAGTTAAGGTAGTGCTGGAAAATAATGGTGGCCACACAAAATATTGACACTTTGGACAAAATTTGGACATTTTCACTTAGGGTGTACTCACTTTTGTTGCCAGCAGTTTAGACATTAAAGGTTGTGTGTTGAGTTATTTTGAGGGGACAGCAAATTTACACTGTTATACAAGCTGTACACTGACTATTTTACATTGTATCAAAGTGTCATATCTTCAGTGTTGTCCTATGAAAAGATATAATAAAATATTTACAAAAATGTGAGGGGTGTACTCACTTTTGTGAGATACTGTATATACATAAATACATACATTACCATAACAACTAATAAAAACTTAATGAACAAGGATGTGAATAAACAAATCTCTACACGCATTTCAAGATCTTATTACTTCACTCTATAAAAGCAAGAAATCTCTGTGTGTGTCTGTGTGCATGTCACGCTTCATAGGACATCATAGGACGGCCTATGATCTCTGCCTGAACATCATTGGACGTCCTATGAACTCAGGCATCATAGGACACATAGACAAATGTGTCTTTATGATGTCATACAAACTCAGGCATCATAGGACACAGACAAATGTGTCTTTATGATGTCATATAAACCATGTCTCTTTGAACTCAGGCATCATAGGACACATAGACAAATGTGTCTTTATGATGTCACACTATAAAAGCAAGAAAGCTCTGTGTGTGTCTGTCTGTGTGTGTGTCTGTCACGTTCATAGGACGTCATAGGATGGCCTATGATCTGTGTCTGAACATCATAGGACGTCCAATGAACTCTTTTTGCTCAGATCTATTTTCATGATCCTGTCCATGAACTGGAATTACTTTATACTTTATTGTATACTTTATTCGACGTACCTATCCCTCAACCAGTGGTCTCAACGAAGAAGAAGAAGAAGAAGACCCACCAGATGGAGAGCAATAGAATGACGACAACTGCTGCACGTCAGAAAAGATGCCATGAAGATGAAACACCTGAGATTCCAGCAGTACATCGCACCCGTCTGAGACAGGAGGGCACCCTTCACCAGCATAAGGTACAAAAGACTTTAAAGCACGTTTCTTGGACATCATAGGACGGCCTATGATCTCTGCCTCATCATCATAGCGCGTCCTATGAACTTAGGCATCATAGGACGACTCGCCATGCCCATATGACGGCAAATGTATAACCTTGACAAATGCCAGTCTACACTACAAATGTGTAAAATTCCAAGCAAAGCGCTGATTTTCTCCGGGTGCTCCAGTTTCTTGGTTTCAGCAATAGAATGAGGAGAACTGCTGCACGTCAGAAAGGATGCCGTGAACATGAAACACCTCAGGTTCCACCAGTACGCTGCAGGCATGACTGTGAACAACACAGCCGTCTGAGACAGGAGGAGACCATTCAGTGGTCTGAACGAAGAAGAAGACCCACCAGATGATGTCTATATGACGGCACTTACTCCCTACAAGATATATACAGACATGGACAAAATTGTTGGTACCCCTCTGTTAATGAAAGAAAAACCCATAATGGTCACAGAAATAACTTGAATCTGACAAAAGTGGTAATGAATAAAAATTCTACAAAAATTAGCCAATGAAAATCAGACAATGCTTTTGAATTGTGGTTCAACAGAATTATTTTAAAAAACAAACTCATGAAACAGGCCTGGACAAAAATGATGGTACCCCTAGAAAAGACTGAAAATAATGTGACCATAGGGACATGTTCAACCAAGATGTGTCCTCTAATTAACATCACAGGTGTCTACAAACTTGTAATCAGTCAGTCAGCCTATTTAAAGGGTGACAAGTAGTCACTGTGCTGTTTGTTGACATGATGTGTACCACACTGAACATGGACCAGAGGAAGCAAAGGAGAGAGTTGTCTCAGGAGATTAGAAAGAAAATTATAGACAAGCATGTTAAAGGAAAAGGCTATAAGACCATCTCCAAGCAGCTTGATGTTCCTGTGACTACAGTTGCACATATTATTCAGAAATTTAAGATCCACAGGACTGTAGCCAACCTCCCTGGATGTGGCCGCAGGAGGAGACGGATAATACGAATGGTAACAAAAGAGCCATGAACAACCTCTAAACACATTCATGGTGAACTCCAAGGTCAAGGTACATCAGTGTCAGATCACACCATCCGTCATTGTTTGAGCCAAAGTGGACTTCATGGGAGACGACCAAGGAGGACACCACTGTTGAAAACAAATCATAAAAAAGCCAGACTGGAATTTGCCAAACTGCATGTTGACAAGCCACAAAGCTTCTGGGAGAATGTCCTATGGACAGACGAGACAAAACTGGAACTTTTTGGCAAGGCACATCAGCACTATGTTCACAGATGCAAAAATGAAGAATACCAAGAAAAGAACACTGTCCCTACTGTGAAACATGGAGGAGGTTCTGTTATGTTCTGGGGCTGCTTTGCTGCATCTGGCACAGGGTGTCTTGAATCTGTGCAGGGTACAATGAAATCTCAAGACTATCAAGGTATTCTAGAGAGAAATGTGCTGCCCAGTGTCAAGACAGCTTGGTCTCAGTCGCAGGTCATGGGTCTTGCAACAGGATAATGACCCAAAACACACAGCTAAAAACACCCAAGAATGGCTAAGAGCCAAACACTGGACTATTCTAAAGTGGCCTTCTATGAGCCCTGATCTAAATCCTATTGAACATCTGTGGAAGGAGCTGAAACATTCCCTCTGGAGAAGGCACTCTTCAAACCTGAGACAACTGGAGCAGTTTGCTCATGAGGAGTGGGCCAAAATACCTACTGAGAGGTGCAGAAGTCTCATTGACAGTTACAGAAATCGTTTGATTGCAGTGATTGCCTCAAAAGGTTGTGCAACAAAATATTAAGTTAAGGGTACCATCATTTTTGTCCAGGCCTGTTTCATGAGTTTGTTTTTTAAAATAATTCTGTTGAACCACAATTCAAAAGCATTGTCTGATTTTCATTGGTTAATTTTCATAGTATTTTTATTCATTACCACTTTTGTCAGATTCAAGTTATTTCTGTGACCATTGTGGGTTTTTCTTTCATTACAGAGGGGTACCAACAATTTTGTCCACGTCTGTATATAGACACAAGTAAGCAACATAACACAGAACAGTGACAGGCAGGAGAAGAAGTAACAAGCAGGGGCAAACAGCCCCAGATGGCAGGGCATATTTTGTGTGATTTTTATGTTTTGCTGCATACAAAAGCCGTCACATGTGATTGCCACTTAGTGCTGTGTTGCTATACCAACTGTCCTGTAACTGGCAAGAATTCTGTTCCAATGCATCCCCTCTATGGCACGCACGGGTATGCACTAGTATTAAATAATAGAAAATTCAAAATGAAAACACGAGTAAACAACTTCCCACAGATCATACAATCCACTAGTGACTCTCATAGACTTTCACCCAACCAACCCTAGTGATTAACAGAACCATCTTCCTCTCTGTATTTATCTAATTTATTTTTGTACTTTTTAAAAAAAAAACTCAAAATGTTTGGACATTGTTTTAACTTCATATTTAATCCATTCCATAATTTAACCACACAAATCAAAACACAAAAGCTTCTCTTAGTTGTTTGTACACCCACTGTCTTTAGAAGTAACTCCCCCTTTAAATGATATCCCTTTTGTCTTTCAATGAACATATTTTGGATATTAACTGGCTGTAAATTGTTCCTTATTTTGTACATTATTATTGCAGTTTTATATTCCACCAGATCAAAGAATTTCAAACTTTTAGACTGTAAAAATAAACCATTTGTGTGATCCTGGGAACCAGCACCACGAATGATTCTTATCGCTCTTTTTTGTAAAATAACAAGTGGCTGTAATGAACTTTTATTTGTTTTTCCCCGAACTTCTGAACAATAATTTGAATATGGTAAAACCAGTGAACAATACAAAGTATGGAGTGATTTCTGATCCAGTATGTGCTTTTTTCTGCTCATGACCAAAATATTTCTAGATAATTTAGCTTGTTAGCTTTAGCACCTAGAAATTTATTGTCTTGAACTCTTTCAATATTGATGTGATCTATCTGTATTTTTGCTTGAATATTTGCCTTACCATTTCCAAATAACATGAACTTTGTTTTGCTCAAATTTAATAATAATTTATTTTTATTAAAGCATTCTTTTATTTTACTGAATTTGGTAGTGATTATATTCAGAAATTGTTGTATATCCTCACCAGTACCCGGAACAGTTGTGCCATCTGCAAACATCACAATCGTCAACAGTTCAGAAATATTACAAGTATCATTGATATATAAAATGAAAAGTTTATGTCCCAACACTGACCCTTGGGGGACACCACAAACAATGTCCAAACTCTGATTTACAGTGGTGTGAAAAAGTGTCCCGATTTCTCATTTTTTTGTATGTTTATCACACTTAAATGTTTCAGACAAATTTAAATATTAGACAAAGATAACACAAGTAGACATAAAATGCAGTTTTTAAATGAAGGTTGTGGAAAATGTGAAAATGACGAGGCAGAGTTTATCTCACGAGTCAGGTTTATTCACATCTTCCATCATCAGCAAAAACAGAAAAAGAGGAAGAAACCCAGACATTCGTCCTTTAAATACCTCAGGAACTTCAAAGCACACAGTCACATTGTCAAAGCACACAGTCACATTGTATTTAATCCCAAGTAACAATGCATCTTCTTTCAGATCTTAACACCTCCACCCAAAGCCTCTGGCGGCCAGGAAAATCCCCCCAGGCCGTCTCTTTGCATACCAAAGACTAAACTTTCACATCCTCCTGTTATCTCCAAAGAGACCCAGTCCTTTGTTCAATCTAAGATGTGAAGCCTAAAGTGGTATACATATGAAGCATGAAGTGATATACATATGTGCATATATGTGTCCCACAAGGTGTTTATTATTAAGGGGAAAAAAATCCAAACCTACATGGCCCTGTGTGAAAAAGTGATTGTCCCCTAAACCTAATAACTAGTTGGGCCACCCTTAGCAGCAACAACTGCAATCAAGTGTTTGTGATAACTGACAATGAGTCTTTTACAGTGCTATGGAGGAATTTTGGCCCACTCACCTTTGCAGAATTGTAATTCAGCCACACTGGAGGGTTTTTGAGCATGAACCGCCTTTTTAAGGTCATGTCACAGCATCTTAATTGGATTCAAGTCAGGACTTTGACTAGGCCAATCCAAAGTCTTCATTTTGTTTTTCTTAAGCCATTCAGAAGTGGACTTGCTGGTGTGTTTTGGCTCATTGTCCTGCTGCAGAACCCAAGTGCACTTCAGCTTGAGGTCACAAACAGATGGCCGAACATTCTCCTTCAGGATTTTTTGGTAGACAGCAGAATTCATGGTTCCATTTACCATAGCAAGTCTTCCAGGTCCTGAAGAAGCAAAACAGCCCCAGACCTCCACACTACCACCACCATATTTTACTGTTGGTATGATGTTCCTTTTCTGAAATGCTGTGTTACTTTTACGCTAGATGTAATGGGACACACACTTTCCAAAAAGTTAATTTGTTTCATCAGTCCACAGAGTATTTTCCCAAAAGTCTTGGAGATCATCAAGATGTTTTCTGGCAAAACTGAGATGAGCCTTTATGTTCTTTTTGCTCAGCTGTGGTTTTCGTCTTGGAAATCTGCCATGCAGACCATTTTTGCCCAGTCTTTTTCTTATGGTGGAGTCATGAACACTGACTTTAACTGAGGCAAGTGAGGCCTGCAGTTCTTTGAATGTTGTTGTGGGGTCTTTTGTGACCTCTTGGATGAGTCGTTGCTGCACTCTTGGGGTAACTTTGGTTGGCCGGACACTCCTGAGAAGGTTCACCACTGTTCCATGTTTTTGCCATTTGTGTATAATGGCTCTCACTGTGGTTCGCTGGAGTCCCAAAGTTTTAGAAATGGCTTTATAACCTTTTCCACACTAACAGATTTCAGTTACTTTGTTTCTCATTTGTTCCCGAATTTCTTTGGATCACAGCATGATGTCTAGCTTTTGAGGATCTTTTGGTCTACTTCACTTTGTCAGGCAGGTCCTATTTAAGTGATTTTTTGTTTGAAAACAGGTGTGGTAGTAATCAGGTCTGGGCGTGGCTAGAGAAATTGAACTCAGCTTTCTAAAGATGTGATAAACTGCAGTTAATTTATATTTTAACAGGGGGTGGGCAATCACTTTTTCACACATGGCCATGTAGGTTTGGATTTTGTTTTTACCCTTAATAATGAACACCTTCATTTAAAAACTGCATTTTGTGTTTACTTGTGTTATCTTTGTCTAATATTTAAATTTGTTTGATGATCTGAAACATTTAAGTGTGACAAACATACAAAAAATGAGAAATCAGGAAGGGGGCAAACACTTTTTCACACCACTGTATATTGTCCCATCACCACAAATTGTTGCCTGTTTCTTAAATAGTTTCTGACCCAATTCAATGCCACTCCCCTAAGTCCATATCATTCCAATTTATTAAGTCATATTTCATGATTTCATGTATCAAATGCTTTTTTCAAATCAATTTTATGTCATAAAGTGTTGCACATTATCCCAACACCATCAAACATAAAGTTTGATGAGCTTGTCATCATTCATTGTTGCAAGAACAATCCTCTTTTGTCTCTGTATTTCCTCCATTTTCTCCTCTTAAGAAACCCTTAAGCTGCTTAAAAGTCCTCCTCACTCCTCCTAACATTTTTGATTTAAGAGCATTTTTAATGGCTAAGATGCTTTCTAAATAACTTGTTTTTCCTAGGAGTTTCTCTTAAAGGGGAAAATCTTAGAAAATGTGATAATTCTGAATTTTTTTTCTTAGAGTTATGTCACTAGGAGTAATTCTTAGCACTAGGACACTTTGGGCATATGGACCCAGGTCTTTTATCAGTGAGATGGACAAGCCAAGGGATATCATCCTAATCAGTCCTTTGGACTTGCTGCTGCTGCTGATAACAGAACAGTGGCTTCACCCAGAAATCCTGAAAGTAGCTATCGACAGCTATCTAGCTAGCTAGCAGATCACCCGACCAAAACTTTTTTTTTCCTCATCCTGTCTAGCAGCTAAGTAAGCAGAATGGATACCTGCTTCCCTTATTGTGCCAAACAGATTTACTTTGCCAAAAGGAGCTTTGCTCATATTTGATATGTACTGTACTGTATATAAATAGTAGTTATAGATTCCTCTTGTAATAAATTTAATACTTTTTAAAAAATTGTTTTACTTATGCTGGACCTGACGGGGGGAATGGGGAAGGGAATTGAAAAGATTAGAAGTGGCCAGAAAGGGTGGCAGGTGAAGGGGTGGGGAGGGGGGAGAAGAAGAGAGAGGAGCAAACAGAGAAAACACAAACTATCACAACTAAAACAAACAAACAAACAAACAAAAAAACAAACTGTTTCTGCTTCTGAAGAGGTTTCATCATGAGCCTGATACCTGCACCTGTAAGAGAACAGAGACATGTGTGTGTGCATGTGTGTATGCGTGTGTGTGAGAGTGCACATGAAAATGAGTGTGTGCGTGTGAGTGGTTTGCCAGGAAACACACAAATGAATAGCAGGCCGCAGGAACTCCCCCCGCCCCCGAAACCACAAGCAAGCAAGACAGCGGCACCAACCCTGGGGGGCGCAGCCGCAGCACCCACAGAGCACAAATATCCCAAAGCTACCAAACCCCAGGACAGCCAGGCATCCACCCCAGGAGGGACAGACCGAGGAGGCTGGGCCACCAAGCGGCCGGTGCAGCGCAGTCCCACCGCCAGACCGGTCACCCCCCCCCCCCCAAGTGGCACCGACGCCAGCTCCAGGGCCCAGGCGCTGCAAGGCCAACCTCCCCGGCGCAGGCCCCCGGGCCCCCCCCCGACACACAATGGACCGGCGCCCACCCCAGCACCCCAAACACACGCCCTAGGGGCTACCCAGCACCCACACCCAGGGGAGTCAGCAGCTTTGACCAAAGCTACTGTAGCGATGGACTCTGGAAAAGTATGTATGTAAAAGAACACTGTGAAGATAAATAGTAAATTTAATATATGTGTGAAATCTCAATGAACATTTTGTATTACACTCTGTGTTAGCAACATTCAAATGCAGCTGTTAGAAACCACTTGCTTTTGCAAGGAACACCATTGCACTAAATAAACAAACAAATCAAATTGTATTTGTGGAACTGTGGTATTGTGGGCGACACACACTGTGGGCTCACGTTTCCACAGAGACAGGACTGCATGTGTATTGAGGGTGTCACGTCTGCAAGGACAAAGGACTCGAATCTGCAGAAGATAACAAGGAGGTGTGAGATTTGTCTCTTTGTCCCACAGAAGATGCCCCGGAGAGATTTCCGGTTCATCAGGAAATGAGAGACAATGGTGAAGATTCAAAGGGATGCTTTGTGACTGTATGTTTACTGAAAACACCATGTGACTTGAATTCTGATGCTGGAAACATATAAAAGGGTGATGAGATATGATTCTTTCTCTTTCCTGCTTTGAGAATGCTAGAAGCTGTGTTCTGTCAATAAAGCTGGTTTACGACTAAACTCAGCCTCATCATTTGAGCACATCTTCTACACTGGTGACCTACGACGAGAAATGAGCAGACAGAATTCTCCCGAGCGGGGCTCGGCGGAAGCCAGCCTGATGGCCGCCTCCACGATCCGGCTGCCCGATTTCTGGCAGCACAGCCCGCGCTCATGGTTTAGTGCAGTCGAGGCTCAGTTCAACCTCCGGAGAATCTCCAACGACGACACAAGATTCTACCACGTGGTAGCGAAGCTGGACAGCAACACGGTCCAGAGAGTGGAGGATCTGGTTAATCATCCACCAGACAGCGACAAGTACAGCGCATTGAAGGACGCGCTGATCAGCCATTTCACCCCTTCAGTCCAACAACGAGCAGAGGGACTCCTGACGTTGACGGAGTCAGAAAACGATAGACCTGCGGACCTGATGGTGAAGATGCTGAAGCTCAAAGACTCTGAGGATGGCGAATTCATTTTCGCCCACCTTTTCCTTCAAACCCCGCCGCCAGCAGTGAGAGTGGCCCTGGCAGAGTCGCCCCGATTGGCCAGGCGAGACTACCATGGGTTGAGCAAAGAGGCGCAGCGGTTGGTCGACGCCCACAAGCGGAACGCGGTTTCGGCCGCGGCGGCTAGCCCGGGAACGGTGTCCGGAGACAGCGCAGGTCCAGCGGCCGCGGCGCCAGACGCACCAACGACGGCAGCGACGGGAGCCAGACGACGCGGAGCGGAGGACGGCCCGTGCTTCTACCACCGCCGTTTTGCAGAGAGAGCGCACAGGTGCGCCCCACCGTGCAACTTTAAGCGCCAGGGAAACGCCAAGACCGAGGGCCGGTAGCAGCTGCGACCCTCGGCAACGAGAACAGGCTGCTTTACCTGACGGATGCACGCTCGGGGAAACAGTTCCTCGTGGACACGGGCTCTCAGCTGAGTTTCGTCACACCCACCTACGCGGAACGGCTGATGCCTTCTAAAGCTCCCTGGGTGTCAGTGTCAGCAGCGAACGGCTCCACGATTAAAACGTTCGGTGAGAGGACCATGCTTCTGTGCTTACAGGGCCGTTCATTTGAGTGGACATTTATTGTAGCAGCAGTCAGTTTCAACATGTTAGGGGCTGATTTTTTGTGCTCACATGGTTTATTGGTTGACCTTGCTAATAGACGTCTGATTAATGCACTGTCCTTTCATTCTATTCCCTGCACAGCTCGGGTGGCCCCGCCGACTGCACATGCCAGCGTCTCAGCTGCGGGTGGTAAGTTTCACACATTGCTTGCTCAGTTCCCAGCACTCACAGTCCCCACGTTTTCGGCAACGGTGGCTAAACATGGGGTGGAGCATTTCATAACAACCACCGGCCCTCCCGTTTTTGCAAAAGCTCGGCGCTTGGACCCAGCTAAACTGGCCATCGCGCGCGAGGAGTTCACTAATCTGGAAAAACTGGGCATTGTTAGACGCTCCAAGAGCTCTTGGGCTTCGCCGTTACACATGGTCCCAAAGGCTGACGGCTCGTGGTGACCTTGCGGCGATTTCCGCAGGTTGAACAACGTTTCAGCTCATGACCGCTACCCGATTCCGCACATTCAGGATTTTTCTGTTCATTTGGCGGGGGCGTGCATTTTTTCTAAAATAGACTTGGTGCGCGGTTACCACCAGGTTCCAGTGCGCGCGCAAGATGTACCCAAAACAGCGGTCATAACTCCTTTCGGCCTTTTTGAGTTTTTGCGCATGCCTTTTGGCCTCAAGGGGGCCGCGCAGACTTTCCAACGCATGATGGATGCAGTTTTACGCGACCTTCCTTTCGTGTTCGTTTATTTGGACGATATTTTGGTAGCCAGCGCGTCCGAGGGCGAGCACGAAAAACACCTCACAGCAGTTTTTCGGAGGCTGGCAGAGCACGGGTTAATAGTTAACCCA
Source organism: Pholidichthys leucotaenia (assembly GCA_020510985.1). Classification (NCBI taxonomy): domain Eukaryota; kingdom Metazoa; phylum Chordata; class Actinopteri; order Cichliformes; family Pholidichthyidae; genus Pholidichthys; species Pholidichthys leucotaenia. The sequence continues at coordinate 337,079,740 of CM035839.1, read as the reverse complement.
GCAAAGTGCCAGTTTGGGGTGGCATAGATTGATTTTTTGGCACATCGCGTTTCGGCAGAAGGAGCAGTTCCTCTTCCAAATAAAGTGCGTGCCATAACGGATTTTCCGCAACCTCAAACGGTCAAGGCTCTTCAGGAGTTTCTAGGGATGGTTAATTTTTACAACTGGTTCCTCCCAAGCGCAGCACGGCTCATGCAGCCATTGTACACCGCGTTAAAAAAACAAAAGCCCACAAATAAAGTTGAATGGTCTCCGGAGCGGGAGCGCGCTTTTGCCCAGGTCAAATCAGCCCTGGCAAACGCAGTTTTGTTACCGCACCCAGTTCCAACGGCCCGCATGGCGCTCACCACTGACGCTTCCGATGTAGCGGTGGGGGTGGTAGTTGAACAGTTTGTGGCAGGTACCTGGCAACCCCTCACGTTTTTCAGCAGGACTTTGCGCGATAGTGAGCGTAAATAAAGTGCGTTTGACAGGGAGCTTTTGGCCCTACACTTGGCCATCCGTCATTTTCAGTTCTGGTTAGAGGGGCGACGTTTCATCGCGTTTGTGGATCATAAACCGCTAACGTTTGCGATGGCCAAAATTTCAGAACCCTGGTCAGGCCGGCAACAAAGGCAACTAGCCGCAATATCGGAGTTCACTACTGATATTCAGCATGTCGCGGGTAAACACAATGTTGTGGCAGACTGCCTCTCACGCGCGGTAGCACCACCAAGCCCCATAGGGGCAGACTCTGTAGCCGTGGCCGCGGGCCCGGGCAGCGACGCGGGAGCGCGCGCAGCCCCGGTCTGTGTTGGGTTAGATTATGCAGCCATGGCTGCGGAGCAGGTTAACGACGCGGACGTGCGCGCGCTCCAGTCTGGACCAACAGGGTTAAGGCTGGAGCACAGGGAGCAACAAAGTGGTATGCCCCCACTAATCTGCGATGTCTCCACGGGACGGCCCTGCCCCGTGGTGCCAGCCGTGTGGCGTCGCCGCGTTTTTGACTCGGTCCATTCTCTCGCGCACCCGGGGGTGCGCGCATCGATTGAGTTGGTGGGGGACACATTTGTTTGGCCCGGGTTGTGCAAACAGGTCAAGGAATGGGCGGCAGCCTGCGTAGCGTGTCAGCGAGCCAAAATACACAGACACACTAAGGCCCCGTTGGAACCTTTTCACATCCCCGCTAAGCGTTTTGATCACGTGCATGTTGACTTGGTGGGCCCGCTCCCATTATCACACGGGCACACACATCTTTTGACGATGGTGGATCGCACCACGCGCTGGCCAGAGGCGATTCCTCTGACATCAACCACAGCGGAAGAAGTTGCGCGAGCATTTTTAGCAGCGTGGGTTGCGCGTTTCGGTGTACCATCGGACATAACGTCCGACAGGGGTCCCCAATTTATTTCCGAACTATGGTCATCGATGGCCCGCAGCTTGGGGGTGAAGATTCATCGCACTACCGCGTATAACCCCCAGGCTAATGGTTTATGTGAACGCTTTCACAGGTCATTGAAAGCAGCCCTCAGAGCGTCGCTGACGGATACAAATTGGGTGGACAAACTTCCATGGGTTTTATTGGGGTTGCGTTCTGCACCTAAGGAAGATTTCCATGCTTCCCCGGCTGAATTAGTTTTTGTACAACCTCTCCGTTTGCCGGGGGAATTTCTCCCCGATAATCCCGCACCAAATGGCCCCCCTGCTCAGCCGTGGCAGAGCGACTCGGGAGCAAACATGCTCCCTGGCCCGGTCCATCACAGTTTACCACACATTTTTGTGCCAAAGGCTTTAAAAAATGCAGAGTTTGTTTTTGTTAAACATGATGCTCAGCGTCCAAGTTTGCGGCCGTTTTATGACGGACCGTTCCGAGTGCTGGAGACCGGGCAGAAGCATTTTCTGCTAGATTTAGGGGGCAGAAGGGAGTTGATTTGCATAAACAGGCTCAAACCCGCCTTTGTTTTGGCTGATGAGGAAGTGCAGCTCGCGAGGCTCCCCCGCCGTGGCAGGCCACCGAGAGGACATTCTCCAAAATCTTCACAGAAAGGTGCTAACAGCTTTAATCCACAGGTGCAGAGAGATGTTGCAGGTGCAGCCAAGCCAGGTTGCAGCAGATTTGGCAGAAAGTTAAAACCTAGGCAGTTGGTGGATTGATTAGCGATGTATGGAGTGTTTTGTGTTTTTCTTTTTTTATGCCAGCAGGTTTTGCCTTACTAGACGTTTGGGGGGGTAGTGTGGGCAACACACATTGTGGGCTCACGTTTCCACAGAGACAGGACTGCATGTGTATTGAGGGTGTCATGTCTGCAAGGACAAAGGACTCGAATCTGCAGAAGATAACAAGGAGGTGTGAGATTTGTCTCTTTGTCCCACAGAAGATGCCCCGGAGAGATTTCCAGTTCATCAGGAAATGAGAGACAATGGTGAAGATTCAAAGGGATGCTTTGTGACTGTATGTTTACTGAAAACACCATGTGACTTGAATTCTGATGCTGGAAACATATAAAAGGGTGATGAGATATGATTCTTTCTCTTTCCTGCTTTGAGAATGCTAGAAGCTGTGTTCTGTCAATAAAGCTGGTTTATGACTAAACTCAGCCTCATCATTTGAGCACATCTTCTACAGTATAAAAGCGATACTACATTTGAAAATGTGTAGTATCGCAAATATAGCACAATGGTGATGTCTTCAGAACCTCGCTGTGCATGTGGCCTATGCCTGATCCCCCTTGTGTAATATTGCTTACATATGGTGCTCTTTCATTCTGATAACAAATACCAAAAAAAAAAAAATACAAAAATCAAGAAACCATTTGCATTTCCCCATCATGCAACACACCTTGACTGGAAAGGTGCTACTATGACTGGAAAGGTACTACTATGAGATACAGACATCTAATTGTTAATTCAGAATCATCAATTCACTTGACAAGCATGTCAATCTACATTGTGTTCTGAGCTCTGACTTGCACCGCAATATATACATTTTTCACATTTGCTAGTGCATCAGGCCATTGTTTCTGTTCTTGGAACAAGGTGGTCTCTTGCTCATCCTCCTTATCAATGTTAGCCTGTTACCAGCCCCTGCAGATTTTACTCTCATTAGAATAGCTCAAGATTTTAGTTGTATATAATTAAAAACCAACACAAAACACTTTTTCCAAACAGGCATTAGCCCTACACATCATTTCCCCTGATTGTCCTCCGGCTACACAAGTGATGCCAACCTTTGTCATCACTCAAGCCAATCAGAGCCCTCTGGCAACAAAAACAATGACTTCCACTCAAATCATGCATCAGCCACAACCAAATTAAATGTGAACAAATTTGTATAAAACAGCAGTGATAATTTTGTGTGTTCCCCACACCAAACACACAGAACACTTACTGGTCAGGAACTGCCCTTTCAGTAAAGACAAAAACCCAAGATTAGCCACCATAAGACCCTTAAATGGCTTTATAATACAGATAGAGTGTGTGTAATTTCATGCTGTAAATGCAGAATGACTGTATCTTCTGGATTTTAAAAAGGAAAGCTAACGTGGGAGCAATCTGCCTCTTCACCAGTGCACAGCAAAACCTTTTGGTTACAAAATAGGTAGTTGTGTCATGATTTACAAGAGCAAGCAAAGAGGAGGGATCCGAATGCAGGCAGAATTCCGGGGAGTTTACTAAGTAAGGAAAACAACAAAAGGGTGAGGCACAAGACAACAAAACAACAAATAACTTAAATACTGAAATAACTGAACAAAAGCCACGGCACAAGGGCCAGTAAAACAATACTAAAAATAAAGACTGAGAAATATGAACTAAAGAGCAGCAAGAAACTCAATACAATCAGACTAGGAGTGATGACAAAGATGTAGGAAATACAGGAGGCAGAAAGACACAACGGTACACATTAGGACAACATCAGTGGTGTGACAGGGAGAAGAACGAGACAGAATTTAAGGGGAAGAAGACAATCAGGGGAATGGACAACAGGTAAGAACAATCGGGCAGGTGAGGGTAATGACATTAATGAGGGAGGAACACAAGAGACAAGGACAACTACAGTAATGTGAAAAAATTAGGACCCCCATTAAATATTCAGTTCTTTATTAAGAAATGTTCACATATTGATATTTAATCCTGTTTTAATTTATCTGTGAAAAGGAAGGTGATTTAGTTGCAGGTAAAGAACAAAATTAACCTTGATTTAGTTTTAGTTTAATGTTTATTTGAAAGGGACATTACACACTAATGAACATCAATACAAATGTAAGTATGCCAAATTTAGCAATACTGCTAGTTTGCATCTGTAGTCCCCCGGCAGGTCACAAAAACACACAAACAAACAATCATACACGAGAAGAACAACTGCAATGAAACTGTACAAAGTGCAGAGTTAAAAGGAACTCTGATTATATTGGCATGTTAGCTCTATATGCTTTATTTTTATGTTACTAACATAACTATAATATAATTTTTTTGAAAATAATTCCCAGTTTTATATATTTTTAAAAAACTTTATTACAATTTTTGTTTACGTCGCAATGCATTCTGGGTAGTGACGTAGAATGGTTGCAGCCGTTTTTTCTGTCTTATACAAGCCAAGAAGCGAAGCTCCTAACTACTGCCATTTGTCAGTGAAAATGCCACATTGTGCGGCTTTTGGATGTAATTTCCAATCAAAGGGAAATAAAGAGAGCGGGGTGAGCCTCCATAGCTTTCCTAAAGAGGGAAAGTTGAGGAAAAAGTGGGGCGGCAGCGGCTCAGCAGGTAGAGCAGGTCGTCTAATAACCCGATGGTTGGCGGTTCAATGTTTAAATGCTCGGTGGTGGCCGGAGAGGCTGTTGGGTTGGATTGGCAGCCACATTTCCCTCACTCTGTCTGTGATCGTGTGCTGTAGCGCATGCCTGATAAAGCTGACATATGTATTAATCACGCTGTGATAATAGCACAATATCGCTCAAAGCGCGCGCATGAGACATGTCTGTGATCGCACGCTTGTGTTGACCGTTCCTGCCTTTCGTCTCCTAACCGTGGTTTTGGGACGCAGGGGAGATGTATCTTCCTCTGCGGTTTAATTCCCGAGTAAATCTCACTCTTGTGGTACACAGAAGCACAGGTCGTTTTGCTGAAGCGTTGGGGCTTTATTTATATACCGCACTGTTGTCAGCAACAAATTCTACCTGCTCTGGTCGACTCGCTCTTTCTACTTATCCGCACCAAATCACACACCGTTTGCCACACACACTGGGGGGTGGGGGGGCGCGCCTTGGCTGTGCAAACGCCATCACTCACTCACGTCCACGCACCAGACACATCCCACAACACTTGATAGAGCTGACATATGTATTAATCATGCTATGATAAAGCACGATATCGCGCAAAGCGCACAAGCTTTGCGCACCAGTGTGGCGGATGAAATAAGGGAACCCAGTGTTGAGGCACGGAATAATTGCAGGCAGGACACGCGAAGTGAAGTTTAAAAGGATGTTTATTTCATCCTCCAGCACGAAGCTCACTCCAGCGCTGTGGAGCGAGCCCTTTTTTTTTATTACTTATTTTGTACCCGTAGGTAGATTTGTTTTGCAGTCTGGTGACAAGCCACCAGCTGCCAGTCGCTGCTTGCGCAAGCGCCCCTTAACTCCCTAACCTGCATGTTTTTGACATGTGGGAGGAAACTGGAGAAATCCCGGAGTAAACCCACGCAAACACGGGGAGAACATGCAAACTCCACACAGATCACTGTTGGCCGGGGGCAGGGATTGAACCCACGATCTCCGCGATCCCCCGGCCGAGGGTAAACTGTGCTGCCCACTGCGCACTGTGGTTAGTACAAAATAAGTAATAAAAAAAAAAAAAGGGCTCGCTCCACAGTGCTGGAAGATGAAATAAACACCCTTTATAACTTCAGTTCGCAGTGTCCTGCCTGCAATTATTCCGTGCCTCCACACTGGGTTCCCTTATTTCATCCGCCACACTGGTGCGCAAAGCATGATAAGCATGATAGCTTATCATAGCATGATTAATACATATGTCAGCTCTATCAAGTGTTGTGGGATGTGTCTGGTGCGTGGACGTGAGTGAGTGATGGCATTTGCACAGCCGAGGCGTGCCCCCCCCCCCCCGCTGTGTGTGGCCAACGGTGTGTGATTTGGTGTGGATAAGTAGAAAGAACGAGTCGACCAGAGCAGGTAGAATTTGTTGCTGACAACAGTGCGGTATATAAATAAAGCCTCAACGCTTCAGCAAAACGGCCTGTGCTTCTGTGTACCACAAGAGTGAGGTTTACTCGGGAATTAAACCACGGAGGAAGATACATCTCCCCTGCGTCCCAAAACCACGGTTAGGAGACGAAAGGCAGGAACGGTCAACACAAGCGTGCGATCACAGACATGTCTCATGCGCGCGCTTTGAGCGATATTGTGCTATTATCACAGCGTGATTAATACATATGTCAGCTTTATCAGGCATGCGCTATAGCGCGTGATCACAGACTCAGAGTGAGGGAAATGTGGCTGCCAATCCACACCAACAGCCTCTCCGGCCACCACCGAGCATTTAAACATTTTTACACATTCATACCCAGTGTTATGGGCACTGGAGGCAATGCGGGTGAAGTGTCTTGCCCAGGGACACAATGGCAGGATATCTGGGGAGAGCGTGATGCGAACCGCCAACCATCGGGTTATTAGACGACCTGCTCTACCTGCTGAGCCGCTGCCGCCCCACTTTTTCCTCAACTTTCCCTCTTTAGGAAAGCTATGGAGGCTCACCCCGCTCTCTTTATTTCCCTTTGATTGGAAATTACATCCAAAAGCCGCGCAATGTGGCATTTTCACTGACAAATGGCAGTAGTTAGGAGCTTTGCTTCTTGGCTTGTATAAGACAGAAAAAACAGCTGCAACCCTTCTACGTCACTACCCAGAATGCATTGCGACGTAAACAATAATGGCGATTTACATCGTAATAAAGTTTTTTTAAAATATATAAAACTGGGAATTATTTTCAAAAAAATTATATTATAGTTATGTTAGTAACATAAAAATAAAGCATATAGAGCTAACATGCCAATATAATCAGAGTTCCTTTTAAGGTGTTACAAAACAAAATATTCAAATGTCACACGCATGAAGTGTTGTGTATGTGTACACACACACGCACACAAGCACCTCACAGCAATAACAAACAGCAACAAACAAGAGGCGGGGCATATGTGTGTGATGCACAGGCACATATATACAGTATAAGCGTATGCCGCAGAGCAACCACTAGTTATGGATACAGTTTTGGTTGTTTAAAAGCCAATTTTAACAATGCTTCTTAAAAGTGTTTAGTGTGGTACATTCTCTGATTGCAGGTGGTATATTGTTCCAGATCTTGGTGCCCCTCACTGATAGCACAGACTGAGCAAATGTGGTGCGTCTATGGGGGACCTCACAGTCTCCTCTAGTGATTGCTCTGGTGGGTGTACCAGTGACAGTTCTCAGTTAAACATACTCTCCCGAGGGGTGGGGGTGGGGTGCATAGCCATTTAATATTTTATAGATTGAACAGGCAAATTTGAGAGTTTTATAATTTTCAAAAAACAGAAAATTATATTTCTTGTAAAAGTGACAGCAATGATATGTGGGATCTTTCTTGCCAAGGATTTTTATGGCTTTTTTGTATACAGATTCAATGGATTTGATTATGGGGCAGCACGGTAGTGGAGTGGTTAGCACTGCGGCAGCACAGCAACTCACCCTTGGCCAGGGGATCCTGGGTTCGATCCCAGCCCCCAACCAACAGTGATCTGTGTTGAGTTTGCATGTTCTCCCCGTGTCTGCATGGGTTCACTCCGGGATTTCTCCGGTTTCCTCCCACATGCCAAAAAACATGCAAGTTAGGTTAATTGGCATCAACTGGGGATTCTAAATTGTCCTTAGGTATGACTGTGAGAGTGAATGGTTGTCTGTCTCTCTCTGTTGGCCCTGTGATGGACTGGCGATCTATCCAGGGTGTACCCTGCCTCTCGCCCAAAGACGCTGGGATAGGCTCCAGCCTCACCCCCCCCCCCTCCCCACAACCTGAAAAGGATTAAGCGGAAGAAGATGGATGGATGGATGGATGGATGGATGGATGGATGGATGGATTTGATTACTGTTACACCAGTGAGTGACCAGTGAGTAAAACAGTAATCAATCATTGCATGCAGAAACATTTTGGCCGCATTAACTGCCAGCGATGGTCCATCCATCCATTCATCTTCTTCCGCTTGATCCTTTTTGGGTCGCGGGGGGCTGGAGCCTATCCCAGCATCTTTGGGCGAGAGGCAGGGTACACCCTGGACAGATCGCCAGTCCATCACAGGGCCAACACAGAGAGACAGACAACCATTCACTCTCACAGTCATACCTAAGGACAATTTAGAATCCCCAGTTGATGCCAATTAACCTAACTTGCATGTTTTTGGCATGTGGGAGGAAACCGGAGAAATCCCGGAGTAAGCCCACGCAGACACGGGGAGAACATGCAAACTCCACACAGAGTTTGCATGTTCTCCTCGTGTCTGCGTGGGTGTAGCGATGGTCTAATTTATTTAAAATTTCTTAGATTGAATTTGATTATGTTTGAGATTTTTTTGATGTGCTTTTTAAAGGTTAACCTGTTGCACTTCTGTGTACCGCGGGCGGGCACGTCTCTGCATCCTAGAGTGCACGAGGGCGCACGAGAGCGCTGCGTCCTAGAACGCACTGAAAAAAAAAGCTGCATTTCCGTTCTTCCACTACAGACACAGCCGCGAACAGATTAGATATGATTGACCTCTCATTCGACTAATAAGAGCCTTGAATTGGGTTTCTGAAACCTTGAAGAACCAATGACTGAAAACCTAGCAAGAAGGACCTGCTAACCAACGCTGCGAATGCAGCGTGCCAATTGAAGCACAGAAGTTCGAAAGCTGTTTTGTGTAAGGCTGGGTGAAGAGAGACTGACTGCTGCAGCAGATGAAAAAAGGACCCGCAGGAAGAACCGCCACAGACCCAGCAGCACGGAGACCACCCACAAGCGCGACCTGTGTGACAGGGACTGCCATTCGCGCATCGGCCTGTTCAGCCACAGGCGGTGCTTTTTTTTTTTATTCCAGCAGAATAGACGTTTAGGATTCTCTTCCATGGTCATCATAGACCGACGGAGGCCGACGACGAAGGCTGGGTGACACATACGCGTTCGCCAGTCTTTATTAATTACTACTGTTATTTGTTTTGAAAAATCGTTTGCCAAAACCGCAATCATGGAATTATGTTTTGACCAGGTCGCAAGACCAGAACCACGAGTCCGTAACAAGCAGACCAGCGTCGCATTCGTCTGGCAATGAGGAAGAGAAGTTCGCCAGCTACGCTGCTGTTGTGAACAGGTAAGTGTTATAAGCTAAATTATTCTTTATCCCTGAAAATTGTAATCAAAAATGACTTTTGACTGATTGGTAAATTACAGCTGTGCGTCATCGCCACATGACGGACCGCGGCGCAACGGGCGATGTCCGTCCTCTGTAGCAGGGGGGGGCACCCCCCCCCACACACACACACAGCCCTGAGTGTCACCTTTCATTAGAGCCCAAGATGAAGCTTCTATATTGAATCATTCAAAAGTTACAGACGTTTTTCCAAACTGTGCCATTTGGCACAATTTGGCACAGTTCAAAAACGCCTGGGAACTACCTGAGAACAAAGCTGTGTAATATATTCATTTTTTGTGGTATTGTTGCAAAATTTTGATCTCAGCTGGATAACACTTGGTTCTACATTTCTATTGCATTTTCCAGCCCGGATCTGAAGCTGTGTGTTATTTGCAAGCATTTGTATCCAAAAAAAACACCCAGGCGAAATTTATTTTCTTCAAGTTCAGTATGTTTAGATGACTGTTACTCAGTGGCCGGAGCACTTAGAGAGATTATGACTGTTTTGCCAAAAAATTCAAAGTGTTTTCTTTTAAATGAGACCAACCCCATGAAGATGCTGCAAAGGGTTGAAGAATAGCTTTTGATTTACTTTGGGCACGTTATTTTTTGGCGTTTTTAGGGAAATTGACCAGAGTGCAAGGGGTTAATGAGGCGTCTAAAGTCCCGCCGAGGTACTTAGATTCCTCGACTAGTTGCAGCTCCTCCCCTTTTAAGAAAATGTTTGAGTTTGTAATATTTGATTGTTGTTTGGTGAACATCATGCAAACAGTTTTTTTAGTGTTTAGTAGGAGACATGAATTATTCAGCCAGTCGTGGATTTGGGTCATCACTGTTGTAAGAATACAGGTGGCTTTTTGTGTGTTTTACTTATTAAACAAAAGATATCAACAAAAATGTGTATTCTAACTGAGGAAAAAGTTAGGACACCCTACCGCCTAATACAGTGGTGTGAAAAAGTGTTTGCCCCCTGCCTGATTTCTCATTTTTTTGTACGTTTGTCACACTTAAATGTTTCAGATCATCAAACAAATTTACATATTAGACAAAGACAACACAAATAAACACAAAATGCAGTTTTTAAATGAAGGTGTTTATTATTAAGAGGGAAAAAAATCCAAATCTACATGGCCGTGTGTGAAAAAGTGCCCCCCCCCCCGTTAAAACATAAATTAACTGTGGTTTATCACATCTTTGGAAACCTGAGTTCCATTTCTCTAGCCACACCCAAACCTGATTACTGCCATACATGTTCTCAATCAAGAAATCACTTAAATAGGACCTGCCTGACAAAGTGAAGTAGACCAAAAGATCCTCAAAAGCTAGACGTCATGCTGCAATTCAACGAAATTCAGAGACAAATGAGAAACAAAGTAATTGAGAGCTATCAGTCTGGAAAAGGTTATAAAGCCATTTCTAAAGCTTTGGGACTCCAGCGAACCACAGTGAGAGCCATTATCCACTAATGGTGAAAACATGGAACAGTGGCAAACCTTCCCAGGAGAGGCCGACTAAAATTACCCCAAGAGCGCAATGACGACTCATCCAAGAGGTCACAAAAGACCCCATAACAACATCCAAAGAACTGCAGGCCTCACTTGCCTCAGTTAAGGTCAGTGTTCATGACTCCACCATAAGAAAGAGACTGGGCAAAAATGGCCTGCACGGTAGAGTTCCAAGACGAAAACCACTGCTGAGCAAAAAGAACATAAAGGCTCATCTCAGTTTTGCCAGAAAACATCTTGATGATCCCCAAGACTTTTGGGAAAATACTCTGTGGACTGACGAGACAAAAGCTGAGCTTTTTGGAAGGTCTCTGTCCCATTACATCTGGCATAAAAGTAATACAGCATTTCAGAAAAGGAACATCATACCAACAGTAAAATATGGTGGTGGTAGTGTGGTGGTCTGGGGCTGTTTTGCTGCTTCAGGACCTGGAAGACTTGCTGTGGCAAATGGAACCATGAATTCTGCTGTCTACCAAAAAATCCTGAAGGAGAATGTCTTCCATCTGTTCGTGACCTCAAGCTGAAGTGCACTTGGGTTCTGCAGCAAGACAATGATCCAAAACACACCAGCAAGTCCACCTCTGAACGGCTTAAGAAAAACAAAATTGTCATGCCTCCTTGGGCGTTTTTATGCAGCACACTGAGGAGTGAGGTGAAGGAATGGATTTACGCGCCAGGTTACACCACAACACATTTATTAAAGTAAAGACAGATTATTCCCAAAAAGGTGAGGATGTACAAAAACAGAGAAAACACTTACTGCTGGCGTTCGGGGGCCGGCATCACCCAGCGAACGATTGAAGAGAAACGTGTTAGCCACGATTGTGCCCCAGAGCCGACATCGTTTCAAGGGCGCATGGAACCACGGCAAACGCAGAGTGGCTAACATGCCGTGAAAATGCTGATAATAACAGCAGAATTACAGCACGGTAGACAATACAGGAAACAATGCAATGGTCTAGCAATCCTTGACTGGTAACAGGCCGCTTAAGTACAAGCATTGCTGGCCGGAACAATTAGGTACACCTGGGCGAGCGTGACAAGGTAATCAGCACCAGCTGACTGTCAGGAGAGAGGGGGCCTGGCCGGATCGACAAGCTGTCAGAGCATGGTGCCCGAAAGTAGGTCAAGAGGCTGCCTGGCAGCTGCCGACCAGAGCACTGGCTGCAGGCACAGCAACATAACTAAAATAACATAAAAACCATCAAAACACAAAGGATGACATAATACACAAGTAACCGGAGCCACCACAAGTCAGAACCGAGCCCGAAAAACCCGGCTCAGTTCATGACAAAAACCTGAAGACTTTGGAGTGACCTAGTCAAAGTCCTGACCTGAATCCAATTGAGATGCTGTGACATGACCTTAAAAAGGCAGTTCATGCTCGAAAACGCTCCAATGTGGCTGAATTACAACAATTCTGCAAAGATGAGTGGGCCAAAATTCCTCCACAGCACTGTAAAACACTCATTGCCAGTTATCGCAAATGCTTGATTGCAGCTATTGCTGCTAAGGGTGGCCCAGCCAGTTATTAGGTTTAGGGGGCAATCACTTTTCACACAGGGCCATGTAGGTCTGGATTTTTTCTCCTTAATAATAAACAATTTCAGTTAAAAACTGCATTTTGTGTTTACCTGTATTATCTTTGTCTAATATTTAATTTTGTTTGATGATCTGAAACATTTAAGTGTGACATACAAAAAAATGAAAAATCAGGAAGGGGGCAAACACTTTTTCACACCACTGTAGCTAGTGTTACCCCCTTTGGCTAAAATAACTTCACTGAGACGCTTCTTATAGCCATCCACCAGTCTCTGATATCGGTCTGAAGAATGTTTGCCCCACTCCTCAATGAGGAATTCTTTCAGCTGTGAGATGTTTGAGGGGCTTCTTGCATGTACAGCCCATTTCAAGTCATCCCACAGCATCTCAATGGGATTAAGATCTGGGCTTTGACTCAGCCATTCCAGGACTCTTCATTTCTTAGTTTTTAGCCAGTCGTTGATGGATTGACTGGTATGTTTTGGGTCATTGTCATGTTGCAGGGTCCAGTTCCGCTTCAGCTTTAATTTTTTTTTTTAACAAATGGTCTCACATGGTCCTCAAGCACCCTCTGATACACGACAGAATTCATGTTAGATTCTATGATGGTGAGCTGGCCAGGTCCTGCTGCAGCAAAGCATCCCCTAACCATGACACTTCCACCTCCATACTTCACAGCTGGTATGAGTTTCTTTCCCTGGAATGCTGTATTTGGTCTATGCCAAACACATCCTCTGTTCTGGCGTTCAAATAATTCAATTTTAGACTCATCTGTCCAAAAACATTATTCCAGAAGTCCTGGTCTTTGTCTGCATCCTCTCTGGCAAATTTCAGTCTGGCCTTCAAGTTTTTCTGAGAGAGAAAAGGTTTCCTCCTTGCACACCTCCCATGCAAGTTAAACTTGTGCAGTCTCTTTCTGATTGTAGAGGCATGCACTTTCACATCAACAGTAGCAAGAACCTGCTGTCAATCCCGCGATGACATTTTAGAGTTTTGGGAGATTTCTTTTAGCATCTTGCGGTCTGGTCTCGTGGGGAACTTGCTTGGATGACCAGACCTGGGCATGTTGGCAGTTGTTTTGAATGTCCTCTACTTGTAGACTATTTTCCGGACAGTGGAATGGCTGATTTCAAATTCTTTTGAGAGCTTTTTAAATCCCTTACTACTATAAGCTGCTACAATCTTCTTTCTGAAGGCCTCAGACAGCTCTTTCGAGCTCACCATGATGTTCACTCTCACTTCAACAGTCAGGAGCAAACCAAACTCAATGTCTGAAGTTTAAATAGGACAAACCTCCTTCAAAATGCTGAGTAAGGCTGCATGTCCACTAAACACGTTTTTATCACCCGGCCACCCTGAACATCTTTTTTTCAGCGTTTGTGTGCTGTGCTTTGGGAAAAAAAAAAGTTTGTGCCCTGTATCGCAGCAACAGCTTGTCACTCACAGTTCAGCACTTCCGCTTTTCCTATGGTCAGACTTTCTACTTATTTTTTAATCGCAGTCTCTAAATAGCAATGGACAGGAAATGTTTTCTAGCATTGGTAGCAGCTCTGGATGTAAAATATGATGACACAGAAAACAGGAGTCGGAGTAGACTGTACCGGCATCCTATATCCCGCCCTTCCTTATTCTGACTGGCTGTTTAGAAAGGTCTGACATTGACGAGCTCAGCTGCAGTCTGAAAAGAAATTTTTTCAACTCTGAGCGCCGCGACAAAAGGCAGCCACGCGGAGAGCGTTTCAGCACCAAGGGCGCTCAGGGCTGTAAAAGCTGGACTACATAAAGACTGAATAGAAAATAAATAGTCACCCACAGCTGAAAAAATGCATTTGGTGGACACGCAGCCTTACGATGTTCTAATCATGTTCACCTGATGTAATACAACTGTATGTGATTTTAGCCATTTTAAGTGGGAATAAATGTGGGAGCGTCCTAATTTATTCCTCATCAGAAATTGCATGCTTTTAGAATTACATTTTACAGGAAATTTTTAAAAAAAAAAAGTCTTTTCTTCAGTTTTGTTTAGTTATAGTACTTGAATCTCCCAGTATTGTTAAAATTGATATTAAATATCCATATGTCCAAATATGTTAAAAAAAAAACACACACACACAAAGACTTTCATAGGTGTTCTAATTTTTTTTCACATGACTGTAAGTAGGAAAAAGGAGACAGACACCAGAGACACCAAAATAGGAAACCCGAGAGACAAAACCAGAACCCTGGTGTAACTAGAAAGGAAGACAAGAAAGGAAACATCAATCCAGGAATAAAATACAACTAAGAAAATTCACCTGAAGCTAAATCTAAAAGTAACAGGAAATACTATCAGAATAAACTAGAACAAAATGAGAACAGAACATAATTCTAAAAAGTCCAAGACAACAGAAAACAAATGTTCAAGAGGTGTAGCATGACAAGTTGACCTGTGAAAATTTCTATGGAAAAGAAAATTTTATTGAGAATGGTGCGTTTACTGAGAGTTTATGATCTTAATTCCTAAGTTTTGCACTACAGTCTACTGAATGCAGCAGATATTAATCTTGTGCATTATGGTAGACTTTAATATCACTGTTTATGTCAAATTTACCTATATAGCACATTTGAATGCAACCAGTATTGACCAAAGCACTGTCAAGTTTATTGAGTATTATAAACAACCCATGAAAACATATTCAGAACCATATTCACATACATACACAACTGAGATGACCAATTCAACATGAGCTGAAAGTCAAGGAGAAGACGTGGGTCATTAGCATTGACTTAAAATGAAATGCCCTGCTTTAACAGGACTGATAAGGGAGGGTATTTCTAATTGCTGTCTCCACCGTTACTGACAAGCTGCTACCATATGAGCATATGATGTCTTCAATCAGAAACCTAACCACTTGTTACATCTAATTTTAAAGCAGCGAGATGGTGACTGTGGAAATGCTTAGCTTGAATCTGCATATCGGGACAATGTAACAATCTCCCTCTCTTATATAAAGTTCTGCTGCAAACAAAAACTGTTAATACATTTGCAAATGTATTAACAGTTGCACAAGCAACCATCCAGAATGGATAATAGCTCTACACAACATTGTTTAATGAACCTTGAGTGTCCTATGAACAATGGGAACCAAGTGGGCAGATTTCTTTTTAACTGGCATTTGACAAGTAACTTTTCTGGAGAATACCAGAGCCAAAAGGTGCAAATCAAGCTCAGATTCAAATATGAGATGAGTGATGTAAGATGAGGTGACGTTGCTGCGTGAAGCACAAGGCTGAGAACACCAGAGCACAGAGTAGTGGTTAGATCAATACTGGTTCTACCACAAGCCTATGAGACTGGGGTGGTAGACACCAGAGAGACTGCTCAACAGAAAAGTGCACACCATAAAATAATAATTACTGATGGCATTCAGTCATATGGTTAAAGTATACTTAATTAATTAGTGAGTAAAACTGATAAGCTGACTTCCGGTTATGGCTGCCACGTAGGACGGACGTGTCTCGCTCTGCTCTGCTCCTGGAGAAAAAAAAAATCGGCAAATAACTCTCTCATTTGGGACAGAACGTATCCCAGCATTTGGGCGAAGATATGTCGGCGAAGCCTAAGGCTGGAAAACCAGGAAAAGGAAAAAGCGAGCCGCCGAAACAGTCCAAATTAACGGACTTTCAGGTCTGTGACGCAGTAAACAAAACTCCATATATGGCGGAGGAGGCTGGCAACGCTGCGATATCTGCGGGGAATGGCGCAGATGCGCTGATGGCTGCCATGAGTTCAATGAGAGCGGACTTTTCCTCTAGATTTGATGGGATTATGACAGCGTTGGAAGGAATAAGAAAGGAATTGGGTGACTGTGTAGAACGAACGGCGCAGATGGAGCTCCGTCTCGCTAGTGCTGAAGATGACGTCACCCGTCTTCAATTAAAGGTGCGCACTTTGGAAAAAAAAATAAATCTCTGGAAGATAATATTTTGGATTTGGAATCTCGGTCGAGACAGAATAATTTGAGGCTGGTGGGTCTTCCAGAGGAATCAGAAGGTCGGGACGTATGTTCCTTTCTGGAAAAGTGGATTCCGGAGGTGCTGGGCAGCGAGGAGTTGCAATCAGCAGTGGTTCTGGAAAAAGCACATCGTATTGGCCCACGGAGAGATAAGGGACCGCCGAGGACCTTAATTATGAAGTTTCTTAGCAACAGAGACAGGATGAAGATCTTCAACGCTGCACGAGCTAAAAAAGGAGAGATTAAACACCAGGACCAGCAGGTGCGGTTCTACCCAGATTTGGCCACAGGAATCCAGCAATTGAGGAAGCAGTTTGATCCCGTACGTAAGGAGCTGCGCAACCTTGGGATTCGTCATGGTGTAATCTATCCTGCGAGACTGCTGACCACGTATGAGGGCAGAACCCACATCTTCAAGACCCCAGAGGAGGCGCAGGAGTTCATCAAGAAGATCAAAGAAGAAGAAGAGACTGGTGGGAGCTAAGCATGAACAAAATATAAGGTAGAATAATTAAGCATTTGCACAGGCATCTGACTGACTTGAAGTAAATAGTAAGTTTACAAAATATAGATTGTATTATATATTAAAAAAACAAAACAAAAACAAAACAAACAAACAAAAAAAAAACTATGATGTACAAAGTTGTTAAAATTTTTGGAGTTAAGTTGGAAAACTACAGAGGAGAGTTAATGTTACGTCATTAAAAGCAGTAGAGTTAGGGTGATTGGGAGGATGAAGAAGGAGTGGCTTAGGCTGTTCCCCGTGGGTGTGGAATGGTCGATGGCTATATCGGGAGACAGAATTTTTCTTTTGATTTTGGGGGGTTTGCCACAAGTGTGGGAAGGGGAAATTTGTTTGTGTGTAGTTTGTAGGATGAATGTTCAACCACTCATGTTTTTGCTTCTCTGTATGAGCATGTTTACACTGCAAGGTAATCCCAAACTCTCTATTGATCATGGACCAAAGTGTTAATCTTAATTTAACTTCATGGAATTGCAGAGGTCTACAAAATTTAAAAAAACTTAAACAAGTTATGAATAAAATAAAGGACATGGGTTCAAGAATTGTGTTTTTACAAGAAACTCATCTGATAGAGGAGGATGTTAAAAGAATTAGGAGTAGATGGCAGGGAAGTGTATTCACCTCTTCATTTTCATCCCGAGCCAGGGGAGTTATGACTCTCATACATAAATCAGTTCCTTTTCAAGTGAAAAATGTAATTGGAGACAAATTTGGAAGATATGTAATCATTCAAGGTTCTTTGCTATTAGAAAATATAAATCTTGTGAACTTATATGGTCCCAATATAGATGATCAGAAGTTCTTTGCTAATTTATTTCTCATCTTATCATCACTTACAGGGCAACATATAATAGCAGGGGATTTTAATTGTACATTGAATCCAGGTGTGGATAGATCAACAGGACTGGATTGTACGCACATTGGATGTAGGATGACTATTAATCATTTTATGAAAGAATTGAGATTGTTAGATATATGGAGAGAAATGAAACCACAAGTTAAAGCCTATTCTTGTTATTCCAGTACCTACAAGACATTCTCACGTATTGATTATTTTTTGATTTCCACAGAATTAAGGTCCAAGATTCAAAACTGCTTTTATGATAACATCGTGATCTCTGATCATGCACCCTGTTGTCTAATATATGTAGATAAAAAATTGACAAAGGAATCAGGTAGATGGCAATTTCAGCATAAATGGCTTCAGGATGAGGAATTTGTCAAGTATATAGAAAAACAGATAGACGAGTTCTTTGACATCAATACTACACAAACATCAGCATGTGTAAAGTGGGAGGCTTTCAAAGCTTTTATTAGGGGACATATTATTAGTTATACAGGATCAAAATCTAAGAAGACTCGAGAGGAGAGAGCTAAATTGGAACATAAAATAAAAAGTCTTCAGGAAAAAGTGTATGCAGGAAGTGACCCAAGGTTGGAGAATGAATTACTGATTTTGAGAGCTGAATACGACAAAAAATCAGCGAATAGAGCTGCCTCGAGTCTTCTAAGATTGAAACAATCTTTTTATGAACAAGGTGAAAAATCAGGAAAATTATTAGCATGGCAGATTAAACAATTGGAAATTAAAACACCAATTACCAGTATTATAAGTAAAGGACAGGTAGTTATAGATCCTTTAGAAATTAATAGAGCCTTTAGAGATTACTATGAAAAATTATATGATACCAAAAATGAACCTGATTTAACAAAACTAAATGGGTTTTTGAACGAACTATCTATACCGTGTATACCAAATGAAAACAGGGAGATATTGGAGTCTAAAATTAGTCAAGAAGAAGTTGGGCTAGCCATTGATAATATGAAATCAGGAAAAAGTGCAGGACCAGATGGTCTTCCAGTTGACCTTTATAAAAAATTTAAGAATAAATTAATAAAACCTTTTTTGGAAATGGTTTTAGAAGCATTTCAAAATAATAATTTACCATCATACATAAATAATGCCTTAATTATACTGCTGCCAAAACCAGGTAAGCCCTCTAATAAATGTGAAAATATGAGACCAATAAGCCTATTAAACGCCGACCTTAAGATAATCTGTAAAATTTTAGCAAGACGAATACAAGAAATTTTACCAAATATTATTAATCGAGATCAGAATGGCTTTATAAAGGGTAGACAAGGCTTCCATAATGTAAGAAGACTATTTAATATTATTTATTTTAATAAAGAAGCACCGGATACAGCTCTCCTATCATTGGACGCCGAAAAGGCCTTTGATAGAGTTGAATGGCCCTTTCTTTTTGAAGTCCTACAAAGGTTTGGACTTGGAAATAATTTCATAAAATGGGTTCAAATAATATACAATAATGCTACAGCAGAAATCCTAACAAATAACAATATTTCAAAACCAATAAAAATCAATAGAGGATGTCGACAAGGCTGTCCACTTTCACCTTTACTGTTTACTATGGCAATTGAACCTTTAGCGATAGCGATACGTTTACATTCACAAATATATGGAATTAAAGTTGGACCAACAGAACATAAAATCTCCCTGTACGCCGATGATATAATTTTGTTTATGTCGAATCTAAAAAAATCAATTCCAACCTTGTTGAATTTAATAAAGAATTTTGGGGAAATATCAGGATATAAAATAAATAAAACTAAATCTTCAATATTAATGCTAAATGAGACCCAGAGAAATTACCCAGCCCCTGAGGTAAATCAATTCAATGTTGTAAATCAGTTTAAATATTTAGGAATCCAAATTATGCCTAAGCTAGAATCAGTCGCCAGTGTCAACTATGAAGCCTTAATGTCAGATATCAATGAGTTAACTCAGAGATGGATGTCACTACCAATGTCGATGATCGGGAGAATCAATATACTTAAAAGTAATATTTTACCTAAAATACTTTATTTATTTCAATACATTCCCTTATCACCACCTTTAGATCTATTCTCAAGAATAAAAAAAAAGTTAGTGGAATTTATATGGAACAACAGGAGGGCTAGATTACGTCTGTCTTTATTATATTTACCATTTGATCGTGGAGGTCTGAAATGTCCAAATTTTATGTTGTATTATTGGTCGGCACAACTGAGGTCTATGACATATTATTTTTCATCAAATGATCTCCCTCACTGGACTGAAATGGAATCATACAATTTACCTTTACCTCTTCCCATATTCATATACTCAGATTCGGCAAAAAAAATTACAAAAACAAGTTAAAAATCCATTTGTAAAGCATATGATCAAAATATGGTGTGAAGCTAAAAACTATTTAAAAGAACCACAGTTATTGTTACAATTTAGTCCAATATGGGGTAATCAATATTTTAAACCAGGGAGAGCGGACGCTGTATTTAAAGTATGGAATTTAAAAGGGATACAAAAGATTCAGGATTTATATTTGCCATGTGCAGACAACATAATGTCTTTTGAAGAGCTGAGGATCAAATTTAATCTCAATAGAACACATTTTTTTAAATATCTTCAACTTAGAAACTTTATTCGATCAAATCAAAATAAAGCTCTCACTCGACCTATTTATTCATCCTTGGAAAAAATGATGATGAAAGATAGTAAAAGAAAGGGTATTATTTCAGAGTTTTATAACTCATTGACACTATCTTCAAGTGAAAATTCACTGAAAAGATTAAACTACTGGAAAGAAGATCTGCAAATTGAAATTTCGGAGGAACAATGGGAATTGGCTTGTACAGAAGCTCAAACCAAATCAATAAATGCACGCCTTAAATTGATACATTTCAAATGGTTAATGCGGATGTATGTTACACCGGAGGAGTTAAATAGATATAACAAAAATATACCAGATACATGCACAAAATGCATGGAAAGTAAAGGAACCCTATTTCATTGTTTATGGGAATGTAGATTAATAAGAATGTTTTGGGAAGAGGTGAGGGTAACAATTGAAAAAATAATCTCAAAACAAATCATACTGAATCCTAAACTGTTTTTGTTGGGTCTGTACCCAGAAAAGCATAATTTTAATAAAAGTGAAAGAACATTCATAGACCTCAGTTTGCTTAATGCCAAAAAATGTATTGCACTATTATGGAAAAAGACTCATAGACCAGATGTGACTCAGTGGTTAAGACAGATGTTAACAAACCTTCCATTAGAAAGAATAACATATATACTGAAATCAAAGGAAATTGTGTTTGAGAATATATGGAGACCTTTTATTGATTATGTAAAAAATTTAAACATAACTCTTGAAGAAGAAGGTGAATGATGTGTGTGGGCCTTGTAAATTCCAAACTGGTGAACATAATATGTATACTTATGTATTGGATTGTCTAGACTAAACAGAGGAGCATTGTTGAAGACTTGATTTTGTTGGTGGTTGTTGGTGTTTTTAGTGCATTTTTTTTTTTTTTTGTAGTACTTTAGCGGTAGTGTTTGATTGTTTGTATCATGTTTGTTAAAAAAAAAAAAAAGGTTCAATAAAGATATTGTGGAAAAAAAAAACTGATAAGCTTTCACGAATTCTGCTGAGTACAAAAAACTTGGCTGTATAAAGCTTCAGTGAGTGTGGCTCTATATGTGGGAGTAATTTCACTTTATTTTATACTGAAATCATATGTTTACCACCTAAAAACACATATAATGAATAACTCCAATGAAAAGAATTTACTTTGTAATGGTACTTTCCATTTGCAGGACACACACACCCAGCATAGCCAAATAAGAAACAGACATTCATAACTGATAAAAATGTCAGTTGGAATTTGTAAAAAACTTATAAATAATTGATGCTTCAAGAAGTCTGGGGAGCATCTTCAATGAACCCAGAGTGCAGACCATGCTTTCTCACCTCCCAACCACAAGATATCAAAGCAAAGGGCAACATAAGATCTTAAATTAAACTCTGACAGCAATGACTGCTGCCTGTTTTAGGCAAATCAACAGACAATGCAACAAACAGGGTGTCTCGGTTGGGATGATCCAGGTGTCTCTAACTGAGACATTCTGAAGTGGGGTGGGGTCTTTTAAGTGTTGTTGAGAGTTGAAAATGCAAATAATTTCATGGAGAGGAGTGTATATGTCCCTCATGGATCGTCACCTTATCGTGGTGGGGGGTTTGCGTGCCCCAGTGATCCCAAGAGCTATGTTGTCCGGGGCAATTTGCCTCTGATAGGATCACCCAAGACAAACTGTTCCTGAGTGAAGGGCCAGACTAAGAACGATCCAACAGACTCTCATGATAAATACTAGAACAAGGATTCAGTGTACCCCGCCCAGTATGAGGTTACCGGGGCCCCACCCTGGAGCCAGGCCTGGGGGAGGGGCTCGATGGTTAGCGTCTGGTGGCCGGGTTTCCGCCCATGGGACCCAGCCGGGCTCAGCCCGAAGGAGTTACATGGGTCCGCCCTCCAGTGGGCTCACCACCTGCAGGAGGGATCATGGGGGTCCGGTGCTATGTGGATCAGGTAGCGGTCAAAGGCAGAGACTTTGGCGGACTGATCCCAAGCTTCCTAAACTGGCTTTTGGTACGTGGAATGTCACCTTTTTGGTGGGGAAGGAGCCTGAGCTGGTGCATGAGGTTGAGAGATACCGGCTAGAAATAGTCAGCCTCACCTCATCACACAGCTCTGGTTCCGGAACCAGTCTCCTAGAGAGGGGCTGGAGCTTGGCCTACTCTGGAGTTGCCCTGGGCGAGAGGTGATGAGCACGGGTGGATATTCTTATATCCCCCAACTTTGTTGCCTCTATATTGAAGTTTTCCCCGGTGGACGAAAGGGTTGCTTCCCTGCGCTTTCGGGTTGGGAAACGGGTCCCGACCATCATTTGTGCTTATGCACCAAGTGATGTTTCAGAGTACCTACCCTTTTTGGAGTCTCTGACTGGGGTGTTGGAGGGTGCTCCTCTTGGAGACTCCATTGTCCTACTGGGGGACTTCAATGCGCACGTGGGCAACGACAGTGAAACCTGGAGGGGGGTGATTGGGAGGAACAACCTGCCCGATCTGAATCCGAGTGGCGTTCAGTTATTGGACTTCTGTGCTAACTACAGTCTGTCCATAACGAACACCATGTTCAAGCATAAGGGTGTCCATATGTGTACCTGGCACCAGGACACCCTAGGTCGCAGGTCGATGATCGATTTTGTTATCGTGTCATCAGACCTGCGACCGTATTTCTTGGACACTCGGGTAAAGAGAGGTGCAGAGCTATCAACTGATCACCACCTGGTGGTGAGTTGGATCCGATGGCAGGGGAGGATGCCAGTCAGACCTGGTAGACCCAAACGTATAGTGAGGGTGTGCTAGGAACGTCTGGCTGAGGCCCCTGTCCGGGAGGTCTTCATCAATAAAGTATACAAAATCAAACCAAAAATCAAAAAAACTCCCACCTCCAGAAGAACTTCAACCACATTCCGAGGGAGTCTGGAGACATGGAGTCTGAATGGGCCATGTTCTCCACCTCTATTGTTGAAGCAGCGGCCCAGAGCTGCGGCTACAAGGTCGTCGGTGCATCTCGAGGTGGCAACTCCCAAACCAAGTGGTGGACACCAGTGGTGAGGGGGGCCATTAAGCTGAAGAAGGAGTCCTATCAAGCTTAGTTGGCTTGTGGGACTCCCGAAGCAGCTGAGGTGTACCGGCAGGCCAAGCGGAGTGCAGCTCGGGTGGTTGCTGAAGAAAAAACTCAGGTATGGGAGGAGTTCAGTAAAGCCATGGAACAAGACTTTTGGTCAGCCTCAAAGAGATTTTGGCAAACTGTCTGGCAGCTCAGGAAGGGGAAGCAGCTCCCTGTCCACGCTGTGTATGGTGCGGATGAGGCGCTGTTGACTTCGACTGGGGCTATCGTCGAGCGGTGGAAGGAATACTTCGAGGATCTCCTCAATCACACTGATACGCCTTCCACAGAGGAAGCAGGGCTTGAGGACGAGGGGGACAACCTATCACAGGGGCTGAGGTCGCCAAGGTGGTTAAAAATCTCTTTGGTGGCCGGGCCCCAGGGGTGGACGAGATTCACCTGACTACCTCAAGGCCCTGGATGTTGTAGGGCTGTCGTGGTTGGCACGCCTCTGCAATATTGCATGGAGGTCGGGGGCAGTGCCTTTGGCATGGCAAACCGGGGTGGTGGTTCCTCTCTTCAAAAAAGGGAACCTGAGGGTGTGCTCCAACTTTAGAAGGATCACACTCCTCAGACTCCCTGGGAAGGTCTATGCCAAGGTACTGGAGAGGAGAGTCCGGCCGCTGGTCGAACCTCGGATTCAGGAGGAGCAATGTGGTTTTCGTCCTGGCCGTGGCACATCGGACCAGCTCTTTACCCTCTCAAGAATCCTCGAGGGTTCGTGGGAGTTTGCCCAACCAGTTTACATGTGTTTTGTGGACTTGGAGAAGGCATTCGACTGCGTCCCTCATGGTTTTTTGCGGGGGGTGCTTCGGGAGTATGGGGTATCAGGCTTGTTGTTACGAGCTATTCGGTCTCTGTACGACCGTTGTGAGAGTTTGGTTAGTATTGCCAACACTTGGTCGGACTCATTCCCAGTGAAAGCTGGACTCCGCCAGGGCTGCCCTTTGTCACCGATCCTGTTCATAATTTTTATGGACAGGATTTCTAGGTGCAGCCAGGGAACAGAAGGTGTCATGCTTGGTGACCACAGGATCTCATCTCTGTTGTTTGCAGATGATGTTGTCCTGCTGGTTTCATCCAGAAATGACCTACAGTTCTTGCTGGGACAGTTTGCCGCTGAGTGTGAAGCAGCTGGGATGAGAATCAGCACCTCCAAGTCAGAGTCCATGGTCCTCAGCCGGAAAAAGGTGGATTGTCCTCTCCGGGTTGGGGACAGGCTCCTGCCCCAAGTGGAGGCGTTTAAGTATCTTGGGGTCTTATTCACGAGTGAGGGGAGAATGGAGCGAGAGACTGACAGATGGCTCGGAGCAGCATCTGCAGTGATGCGGACGTTGTACTGGTCCATTGTGGTGAAGAGGGAGCTGAGTTCTAAGGCAAAGCTGTCGATTTACCAGTCAATCTATGTTCCTACCCTTACCTATGGTCACGAGCTTTGGATAATGACCGAAAGAACGAGATTGTGGATACAAGCGGCTGAAATGAGCTTTCTCCGTAGGATCGCTGGACTCACCCTCAGAGATAGGGTGAGGGGCTCAGTCATCCGGGAGAGGCTCAGAGTAGAACCGCTGCTCCTCCACATTGAAAGGAGCCAGTTGAGGTGGTATGGGCATTTGATCAGGATGCCACCTGGACGCCTCCCGCTTGAGGCGTTTCGGGCACGTCCCACTGGGAGGAGACCCTGGGGCAGACCCAGGACTCGCTGGAGAGACTGTCTCCCAGCTGGTCTGGGAATGCCTTGGTATCCTCTCTGAAGAGCTAAAGCAGGTGGCTGTGGAGAGGGAAGTCTGGGTTTCTCTGCTTGAACTGCTGCCTCCGTGACCCAGACCTCCGGAAAAGCGGTAGAAGATGGATGGATGGATGGAGTGTATATGTGAAGTTAACTGTATGTATAGAAATCTTTCACACACAGAATATGCAGGCTTGTTCAGGTAGATATTTATGCACCGAAGAACATTTTATTTCAAATTTTAACATCAATCACCATTACATCCTGCATCATCAGAGGCTGGTTGACCAGGGGCACAATGATAATAGCCGAGGTAGGGATCAGTGCACCCTTTGACTGACCTGCCTTCAGACATAAACAGGAAACTGAGTTGAGGAAGGAAGTCATATATTTCACAGCTATGGCCTGAGATGAGTAGAGCACAATATGAGAGCAGCATATTTCCAATACGTGTACACTCTTTGCTGTAAATATCCTAAATGAGAAATTCATCAATAACTTGAAAATATAATTAGTAAGAAAGAGTGACTTTAATGCTTTTAATTTGTATTTAAAAAAAACCTGTGGTCATTGTCCCTTCCTGTCCACCATTAAAAAGATCTTTCCTGCACAAAAAAACCTTTGTTGCTTTGTTTCTGTTCTTGGAAGAAGATCAAGGCATCAGATCCAGACTCAGGGCTTGTGATCTGTCAGGGTACAGGGATTTATATGGCATCCTATGATTCTCATGACATCAGCAAGCCACAGTGATAAATCAGACTGGTAGGCTGCACAGAACTGCATATATGTACGCACTGGACACAAGGAACAGACACTGCCGTTCCTGTGTTTAGTTAAATTATGCAAGTATCGCTGTTCTAGAGAAGTAAATCCAGAAATATTTCACTCTTCACTGCAATACCTTGAAGAGAAATTTACAAACTTCAAAGCACACAGGAAAAAACGATTCATTCTCCTGCATGCTGAAAAGACTGGTTGAAATGTGTTCCTGGGTAGAGGCTGAGAATGGTAGTTCAGACTGTTTAGAGCCCTACAGGAAGTGATTTTACGTCCAAAAAGGCATGCACTTTTTTTTGGTTTGTCTCTTTCCTGTTTTGTTCTGATAGGGACTTCCTCTCCCTATTGGGGTGGATACAGTGTCATCCTTCCATCCATCCCATCGACAGCTAAAGGAAATGCCCAAATGGCTTAATGCGATCCCAGCAGGAAAAAAAAAATGCTTTCATTGACATACATTCACATGGCAATGTAGTGAATGTGCACCAGATGAAAGTGAGAATATAAGAGGTGAAAGACAACGTGGAAGGAGGCATTCATTTTTATCATGCTTTCCCCATTTGTGTTTTTGTAAGCAATTATGTGCGCATTATGGCCTGTGAGGTCAGAGGGCTTAACCCCAGCCATGGTAACACAAGGATGATCTCTTCCTGTCTGCACCAGTATCTCTATGGCCAACTCCTTTCCTTCCTACTAAATCAGAGATATTAAACACATGCAATGGCTACAACCTCCTCTACCCTTATTCAAACATGAAACTTGCAATAATCTTAAAAACCTTTTGTTTCAGGACAAACATTGGTACAATCTACTGTAGAGTCCCACACACTTTAGCAAACGCAACAAATAATATTTATGGATCAACAACTCAGAAATAAAAGGTCAGCGTTTGCCCTGTCCACTCAGCGGTATCTTAGCAAACCTGATCAAAATCAGCCAATCGCTGGTTTTTCTCACGGTGTTGGGTTTTAGTTTTGGACTTTGATTTTGGTGGGTCTGCCCATTCAATGGTGGTTCTTAGTTCTTGCCTTGCATATTACATTTATATTTAGAAGTGTGAGTTGGGTTTTTCATGTTTGTATATTGGTCTGTTTTTCCACAATTTAAATCAAAAACAACTGCAGATATCACCACCAAGCTTTGTGCAGGAGTAGTACATGCAAACTTAGAGACAGACATTCATTTTCAGGTCAAAGGTCAAGGTCACAGTTGTGATGTGGGTCTGCACCTCCTCCAAGAGGTTTCTAGATGCTTTTGTAGCCCTGTTCCATCTTTCATTGTCTCTCTTTTAGTCCACAGGAGTCCCTCTTTTATTTTGAAGCTTGTCTCCCACATTCAACGTGTGGGATAGTCACTTCCTGTTTTGCTGTCTGCCTGTGTGGTTTGCTCTCCAGCCACTAGCTATGGCTACTAGCTCGCTTTCCTCTCCTCCTCTGGTGTGCTCTCTCTGTCACATGTTTAGCTACACCTCTGCCTCTTTTAGTGATAACGGTAAATGTAATAAATGTTGTCTTTTTGAGGCGCGCGAGGCGAGGTTGTCCGATTTGGAATCCCGGCTCCGCTGCATTGAAACACCGTCTGCGCCAGTTACTCTTGACGGACGCCCATTAGCTGCAGCGGAGCTAACTAGCTTAGGCCCCCCTGTCAGCGGTCCTCCGGCTCTCCTCAGCAGCGAGGAGACTGGGTGGGTGACGGTGAAAAGGAAGCCTAGTCGCAAAGCCCCGGTTCACCACCAACCTGTTCACGTTTCTAATCATTTTTCCCCGCTCAGCGACACACCCGCTGAGGAAAAAACTCTGATCACTGGCGACTCTGTAGTCAGAAACGTGAACCTAGAGACTCCAGCGGCCATAGTCAAATGCATTCCTGGGGCCAGAGCAGGCGACATTGAGTCAAATTTGAAAATGCTGACTAAAAGTAACTGTAAATACTCCACAATTGTTATTCATGCCGGCATTAATGACATCCGTCTCCGGCAGTCGGAAGTCACGAAACTTAATGTAGAATCAGTGTGTGACTTTGCAAAAACAATGTCTGCCACTGTAGTATTCTCTGGGCCCCTCCCCAATCTGACCAGTGATGACATGTTTAGCCGCTCGTCATCCTTGAACCGCTGGCTGTCTGTGTGGTGTCCTAAAAATGACGTGGGCTACATTGACAATTGGAGCTCTTTTCGGGGAAAACCTGGTCTTATGAGACGAGACAGCATTCATCCCACTTTGGATGGTGCTTCTCATTTATCTAACAATCTGGCATCTTTTTTATCCAAATTTCCAAAACCCTGACTACTCAGAGTTGGGACCAGGAAGCAGAGTCGCAGTCTTACACGCCTCTCTGCAGCTCCTCTTCATCCGCCACCCCTCAGCTTAGCCCCTGTCTTCCCCATCAGAGAATCGTTGTCTGCTCCCTCCAAAGTAAATAAAAATATAATATATAAGCATCCCAAAGTGATAAAGCAAAATATTGGTAAAACTCAAATTAAACATAAAGCCTCTAAATTGAATGATTTGGCCTCTGTTCCTCCTCATAATTTAAAAATTAAATGCGGTTTATTAAATATTAGGTCTCTAACTCCCAAGTCTCTGTTAGTCCATGATCTGTTAATTGATCATCAGATTGATTTAATTTCCCTTACAGAGACTTGGTTAGGGCAAGAGGATTATGTTGGTTTAAATGAATCAACTCCCTCTGGTTATTTAAACTGTCAAAATCCCAGAAGTTCTGGTCGTGGAGGAGGAGTAGCAACAATTTACCATTCCAAATTACTAGTTAATGTAAAGCAAAAAACATGTTATAATTCCTTTGAGGGCCTGGTCCTCAGTATTGGGCACTTTAGCAATTTTAGGTTAAACCCAATTTTATTTGCCATAGTTTATCGTCCCCCATCAACCTACTCAGAATTTTTATCCGAATTTGCTGATTTCTTAGCTGATTTAGTGCTGAAATCTGATAGAATAATTATAGTAGGGGACTTTAATATACATGTGGATGTAGATAGTGACTGCCTTAATGTGGCATTTAATTCAATATTAGACTCGATTGGGTTTTCTCAGAAAGTAGGAAATTCTACTCATTACCTCCACCATACATTGGACCTTGTTCTGACATATGGCATAGAAATAGAAAATCTTGTAGTGTCTCCTCATAACCCTGTACTGTCAGACCATTGTCTGTTAACCTTTGATTTTACTATTTCTGACTATTTGGCTCCTAAAGAAAAATATTATTACAGTAGATGCCTCTCAGATGATGCTGTTACCAAATTTATACAGATTGTTTCCTCTATGCCATGTGTCAACACAACGGAAATAAGCTATAGACAGCTTGCTCCTTCTGTAATTGATAACATGGTGGATAGTGTTTCAGCTTCTCTGCATCAGACTCTAGACTTGGTGGCCCCCTTAAAAAAGAAAAAGTCTAATCAGAGATTTCTAACTCCTTGGTTCAACACAGAAACTCGTAGCTTAAAACAGAAGACTCGTCAATTAGAAAGAAAATGGTGCTCCACTAATTTAGATGAAATCTATTTAGCTTGGAGAAATCATCTTTTAATTTATAAAAAATCTCTTAGAAAAGCTAGAACGAGTTATTACTCTGCATTAATAGAAGAGAACAAGAATAATCCCAGGTTTCTTTTCAGTACTGTAGCCAGGTTGACAAAGAGTCAGGACTCTGTCAATCCTAGCATTCCCTTAGAGCTTACTAGTCAGGACTTTATGAACTTTTTCAATCATAAAATTTCATCCATCAGAGATAAAATCAATCAGATTCTTCCCACAGTTAACTTAAATACTGTAACTACTACAACTCCTTCTATTGATGTTTGTCTTGATGAGTTTACTCCAATCGACCTTTGTGAGTTAGACAAAATAGTTTCCTCATCCAAACCTTCAACTTGTCTTTTAGACCCTATTCCTACCAGGTTATTTAAAGAAGTCTTCCCACTTACTGGTAGCTTTATTCTTCATATAATCAATTCTTCATTAACTTTAGGCCATGTACCGCAGGCTTTTAAAACGGCTGTAATTAAACCCTTACTCAAAAAGCCAACGCTAGATCCAGGAGTTTTAGCTAACTATAGACCAATCTCTAATCTCCCTTTCATTTCAAAAATCTTAGAAAGAGTTGTTGCTATGCAATTATTTGACCACCTGCAGGGAAATGGTTTACTTGAAGAGTTTCAGTCTGGGTTTAGAATCCATCATAGTACTGAAACAGCCTTAGCGAAGGTCACTAACGACCTCCTCAATGCATCTGATAATGGACTAGTTTCTGTACTTGTCCTTTTAGACCTTAGTGCAGCTTTTGATACTATCGATCATAATATTCTACTTGATAGATTAGAACACTATGTTGGACTTAATGGAACTTTGTTGCAGTGGTTTAGATCTTATTTATCTGATAGGTTCCAGTTTGTTCATGTAAATAATGAGTTTTCTTTCAACTCAAAGCTTAGTCATGGAGTTCCACAGGGATCTGTGCTAGGCCCTACTCTTTTTAGTTTATATATGCTTCCATTAGGCAACATTATTAGAAAGCACTGTATACATTTTCATTGTTATGCAGATGACACACAATTATACCTGTCAATGAAGCCAGATGATAGTAATCAATTAGCCAAGTTAGAAGCCTGTCTTAGGGAAATCAAAGCTTGGATGACTTGTAATTTCCTGCTATTAAATTCAGATAAGACTGAAGTCATTCATGTTGGTCCAAAAAACCTTAGAAATTCCTTTCCAAATCAAACTTTCAGTTTGGATGCGGTTACTCTTTCTCTTAATAGCTCTGTGAGGAACCTTGGAGTTATTTTTGATCAGGATTTGTCCTTCAATTCACATATTAAATTTGTTTCTAAGACTGCCGTCTATCATTTGCGTAATATTGCCAAGATTAGGAACATCTTGTCTCAGAGTGATGCTGAGAAATTGATCCACGCTTTTGTTAGCTCGAGATTAGATTATTGTAATTCTTTATTATCAGGCTGTCCTAAAACATCTTTAAAAAGCCTTCAGCTGATCCAAAATGCTGCAGCAAGAGTTTTAACAGGTACTAGAAAGAGAGATCATATCTCTCCGGTTCTGGCCTCCCTTCATTGGCTTCCCATAGAGTTTAGAATTAAGTTTAAAATCCTTCTTCTTACTTACAAAGCTCTAAACAATCAGGCTCCTTTTTATTTAAAAGATCTGATACTACCGTATTATCCTAACAGAGCACTATGCTCCCAAAATGCAGGATTACTTGTAATACCTAGAATCTCCAAAAGTACAATGGGAGGCAGAGCCTTCAGTTATCAAGCTCCTCTCCTGTGGAATCAGCTGCCAATCTGGATTCGGGAGTCAGACTCGATCTCTGTTTTTAAGAATAGGGCTAAAACCTACCTTTTTGATATAGCCTACAATTAGGGAGGGATCTTGTGTTTCTGAACCCTCCCTTAGTTATGCTGCTAATAGGTTTAGTCAGCCGGGGGACCTCCAGTAATGCACTGGGCCTCACTCCTTTCCTCACTCTCAATGAAATATTTTTTTTGCTGGTCATTAACATTTGTTTGTTCTCTCCCATAGATTGAGTCCCCATCGTGCTGTTTGCTCTCTACATGTCTGTTCTTTCTTCTTCTCTATCCCCTCACCCCCAGCCAGTCGCAGCAGATGACTGCCCCTCCCTGAGCCTGGTTCTGCTGGAGGTTTCTTCCTGTTAAAAGGGAGTTTTTCCTCTCCACTGTCGCCAAGTGCTTGCTCACAGGGGATCGCCTGATTGCTGGGGTCTTTCTGCAACTGTGGGGGTTCCCCCTACAGTTGATAGTGCTATGAGATGACTGTTGTTGTGAAATGGCGCTATATAAACAAAGTTGAATGTTGCAGTCTTGAATAACTGTACCTGTGTCTCACAGGTGAGACATAGGAAACATGTATTCAGTCACTGAGAATTTACAGCCCTGCCATTTCCTTAGTCAGTTGTTGGTCTGTCTGCATGTTTCCTGTTTTTTACTCCATGTAATTTTATTTTTCATCATGTTTTTTGTGCCTATTTTTGTTTCTGTTGTAAATTTGGATTCCTGCTCAAGGCTTGGTTATCATAGTTCACATTTTCTTTTTTTCCCTCTGCATCTCGGTCTTCATCTTTTCAAAAAATAAATATTACCATTACTACAAGCCACTAAGTACTCCATTTTAGTTAATACATTTATAGTTTAACCATCTCTTGGCTGCGTTTATGAAAAGAGAATTTGTCTATCTAGCCACACAGACAGGACAAAAGTCTCTGACCGTAGGCTGAGATCAATGGCAATGCTTACATGCACACTAATAAACAGATTGTAATCGTATTTTTGGAGTTATCTGATTAATCAATTAGTTATGTAAACAGAATAAACAGATAAAGGTCATTATCAGGTTATGAGAAACCACATAAACACACATTGTTTATTGTCCAGTAATCCATTTATTCAGTGCATGTAAACATGCAAAATCTGATTAATATCATTATCTGATTATTCCCAGTTATAAGATTATTGTGACAGTGTAACCAGACTCAATGACCCTGTTTATGTACATGGTCACTAATAAACCAATTATAATCAGTTCTATCCACCTTATTCCTGGGGATGCCACTGTAGGAACAATTGTGGGCAGGACTTCCGGTTTCAGCTGAGGTACTGTTAAATCAGTCAGCAAGAGTGGAGTTGCAGGGGCATTTAAAATAGCGTTTTTAAAAGTTTTTCAAATTCATTTTAATGTATACTCCACATATGTGTTTTGCACTCAAGTGGCAGCTAATTTCAGCATTTGTAGTTTTTGTATTTTTGAATGTTTTGACATAGTTCTGGTACTTGTTGCTGGTGTTTGTAGTTGTGCCATAGACTGGATAAATGGAGGCTTCTTTGTGGCTCCGACTAGAGTCTACGTCTGCTCTGAGGTAAATATGATTATGCCCAATATATTTTAACAAAATGCATCCGACTTTATTGTGGTGGAGACACTGATATATCTCAGAGCTTTTATTTGTTTACAGTGTTAGCATCTTAGCAGCGGCACTAACAAACGGAGCTACAGTCTGCCAGGCCACCTTTTAAGGTCATCTTCTATCCCTAGATAGTCGTGGGAAGTAGTATGATTATATTACTGTTTTTGAGGTGCAAAAGGCCGTGTTCCCACATTTCTGATGCCGAAGTTATTGTTTTTTTAAAGAGGAAAAGTGTCCTGTTTCTAGATGTTCTAAACTAGTACCAGAGGTTGCTACCATAATTCACGCAAGGCATCATGAGGCCTAGGAATAAGGTGGATAGAGTTATCTGATTATTCACACTGTCATGTAAACACCATAATCCAGTACTCTATCGGCTAAAGGCCATTATCGGACATCAGAAAGAGGATAAACACTTCTAGTTTATTACTCAATAAGCTGTTTATTCAGTGCATAATGTAGACCATAAAAACTGTTTTCTTCTGTTCTTCTACATCTGCGCATGGGCAAAGATGTAAATGCGGAAGTATGTAAAACAGAAGTGGATACAGACACGAAGATGCTGAATTATGGCAAACATTTTAAGAGTGAAATGCTGACGTATCTATGAAAATGGCAGAGGTGAAGCTTAATAGAAGTGTGAATCAAATGTTTTGAAAATACCAGAAATTATATTTTACATCATGTACATTCAAGATTCAAGATTCAAGATTCAAAGCCTTTATTATCATGTGCACAGTTAAGAAATGCAACATTTCCTGAGCAATGAAATTCTCTGCCCTCCGAACGAATGCCAAGGTAATAAATACACATCAATACTAATAAAGGTAATAAACACACCTTAATACTAAATACTAATACTAATAAATACTAATAAATACAGATTAAAAGCAATTAGGACAGTTAAAGCAGTTAAAACTAGAGGAAACCATTGTACATGTGGTAAGAAATCAATTATCAACAAAATCATGTATACGGGGTTTTTCCAGTTGACGTTACTGAAGTGCATGTAAAAACGTAAAAATCTGCTTATTACTATTATCTGCTTTTTACTATTATCTGATTAATACCAGTTATCGGTTTATTAGTGACCATGTAAACAGGGTCAATGTCACCGCCTAGCTCCCAGAACATCTGAAAAAACATATTGCACAAAATAAATAAATTGAAATAATAAATGTATAGGATGATTTGCCCTAAATGTCTAAAATCTGAAGAAAAAGGTCAGATAAAAGAGCCTTTTTAATAATTAGTGTAATGTTCCCATTCAACAAAGATCAACAATGAGTCCCATTCAGTCTGCTTTTTTGACCAACAATCTGCATAATATTTTTATGCACATGTTCATGGTCTGCATCCTGTTGTCAGTGTTGGGCAAGTTATTAAAAATAGTAACTAATTACAGTTACTAATTACTTTTTTAAAAAGTAATTGAGTTACTTTACCAATTACTGCATGATTAAAGTAACAAGTTACTTATAAAAAGTAACTTTCACGTCAGTTTTGGGGCAGCTGTGGCACAGGTGTAAGTGTGGCCGACTACTAATCGGAGGGTCAGGGGTTCGATTGCCGCTCTGCCTGCAGTCTGCACGTCGAAGTGTCCTTGAGCAAAACAATGAAGCCCCAGTTGCTGCTGGCGGGTCAGGCCAGTGCCTGTGTATGGCAGCTACGCCACCATCAGTGTGTGAATGGGTGGATAGCAGGATCTGTAAAGCGCTTTGGTCAGCCTGAGATGAGAAGAAGCGCTATATAAGTGAGCGCCATTTACCATTTACTTTCAAATACATACGAAGAGTTTGTTTGCAAAAACTGATAAACGCCACTTCCAAGAAAATTTCCCTCCTTACATCAAACAACTGTTAACATTACCTACTTATAGAAGTTCAAATTGTTTTTTCTCAAAACCTGATATGTCCTGTGTTTACAAATTCATGTTGGGTTTTTTTTTCAAAAGCCAATAAACACCGGGAGCATTTTTTTTTTTTTTTTTACAAAAGCAGATAACTCCAAACAGCAAATCAGCACTTGGTATTTGGGTCATGTGACTCATCTTGGCTGCCTTCCCGGTCTGCTCGCTCTGACTGATTTCACTGGCTGTGTTCGAAATGTTCACTCACTCACTCTCTCCCTACTCATTATATAGTAAATTTAGATATAGTGGACTATACAGTAAACTCAATATAACAGTAAAATTAACTGCTTTCGGACACTACTGGGATTGTTTTCATGGCGCGGTTAATGACACCATCATGTGAGACAGTAAAACATAACGTGGTAAAAAAAAAAAAAATGAATGCCTGCATGTAATTTGTAATTAATATGTATTAAATCAAATAGAATTATTAAATATACATACCTTAAGGTAGTTTATGTTGTGATGTGAAGCTGTTCTCTCACTGCTCCGTTGGCTGTATAGCTATATGGCTATACTATAGCACTATATAGTACACTATATGGGGGAAGGAGTGAGCATTTTGAACACAGCACCTGCTTGCTGTGAGTGATTTCTCTGCCAGTTTTTTTTTTCTTATTTACAATTTTGTTGCATTTTATGTCAAATATGGATAACTTTGATGAAGCAGATGAACCAGTGATGCATTCACCAGTAGAGCACAAACGAGGTCAGAACAGTGAACAATATTCAGAATTCTTGCTACTATTATCTATTATCAGAATTCTTGCTGCTTTGCTGCTGTATGTCTCTGCACATTAACATTAACCACAACCATTTGCACAAATGCCATATCTGTTGCCGTCTGTCTGTCTGTCACTGCAATACTGATCACGTGCAGTCCTATCTGTTACTATCTGCACCTACACTACCACATTGAACTGCAACTGCAGGTATCACATCTCTAGTTGTCTGTGTATAGGATTGCTGGGTTTTATCATCGTTAATCGTTTATCTCAGTTTTGCACTATGGGAGGTCTGGGTCTTTCTTGTCGCCATTTGCACCACGGGTTGCCTTACTGTACATATTGTAAATTAGACTGTTGTTTTCTTTTTTCCAGCCTTATTCCTTTTCTTTTTATACTGTGCACACCAATGAAGAGAGAGAGAAACGCCATTTCAATTCTCCTGTATGTCCTGTACGTATAGTAGTATTGACAATAAAATCTTTGAATCTTGAATTATAGCTTCATTATAGTTATATTATACCATTTTACTGAGTGGATATGCCGAAATCAGTGTGTCAGTCATACTACATTGATGCTTACAGACATTCAAGTATGTTCCAGACAAAGTAGCAGGGTTTTCGGGACTTGTCTGTTTTTGCAAAAAAAAAAAAAGTACTAATAAATTGCCAAAAAGTGACAATGAGTTGATGTTTGTTTGTTTGTTTTTTTGCTTTTTTATGTCTGAAATACTCATATTCCCAGTGACCATGTCTTAGAAGCTTATTTGGAAATACTAACACATATAAACCTACAGATGAAAATGTGTTTTTTCTCATTCTGATCACAACTGGACTTATCTGTTTTTGTAAAAGAACTCATCTTGCACACATAGCAAGATAATTTAATGGATTACATTATGGGCTTATTAATGTCAGGCTGAAAACAGACTGTTTCAGACATTCAGACAGAGCTTTAAGAACATGTTCAGTCTGTTTTATCCTGCCTTGAGAGCGCTTATTGTGGGAAAAATTTGAAGAAAATCCACACGATATTGACTGTAATTTTCTTATTTTGGAGTGAGAGTTGGCAACACTGCATAAAGCTGTCCACATTTCTCTTACCTTTATGACATGGATTTAATCCGATGTACAGTGATTCAAAGAAAATATCCATTACCCACAGTCCAAATGTCTGCTGTGACAGAGACATGATCCAGCCCCTCAAATTCCTTTTGGAGATCAAAATCCATTTTTGAATAATCTTTATCCAGGTAGCAAGTAAATGTGTTTTAACTTCAGTGGATCACAGTCTCAGCTGTCTGATGGAAAGTCACTGTTATCACATGCCAGCAGTAAATTCTCCAATAAAAATATTCCCAAATAAACAAAATTAAAAATGTATATAATATTTTTATTAATATTTCTTTTTAAGAAATGAATGATGCAGACAAGTGCAACAATAGAAGTTTGAAAAGCCTATTATAAAAAGTTCCCATAGCTAAATAAAATAATGACCCATAAAACATGAGATGGAAACTTGAACTTAACAGCTTAATCAAAAGTGTTTGTAGCAATTAAATAACAGACATTAAAGTTTGGTCTTTTAACCCAAAAACTAAAGAAATAAAACTGAACTATCAGCTTCTACTGCACAGTACAGGGCTATTGTAATTCTACTGTTCAAAACAAACTGGAGTAATAATATTTAACTCCATTAAAGTCAAAAAGAAAATAACAAACTAGTCCATCCTGTTTGAAACCTTGCTGAGACTAGAAGTTTAAAAGTTTAATCATTAGGCTTCAGAATGAAAATTAAAAGAACTTTTTCCAGCCCAAAATAACAGTTTACAAATGCTTTGAGTTACAGTAGAGGAATGTGAGTCTTCACTACACACACAGTGAAATATTTAAGCTGTTTTAATTTATTTGTGATGATTACAGTTATCTTTTTGTTAAATTAAATTACAAATCACGGTATTCTAATTTACCGAGATGCAATAATATAATGAGGGCTTATTACTGCAACAATAATAGAGAAGCTGAAAAAGAGAAAGCTACTCATGTAATTCACTCATTTACTGCAGTTAAGACATTACCAGCAGAATTGAAACAGCTGAGCCGTCAGCAAACATCATTCAAGAGAGATTACTGTCCGACAGGTAATGTTAGCATATGCTAACAGTTTAATCAGTTTTCTAAAGCTGAGACAGTCACTCATTGAAAATAAGAAGCGTTAACTTTACTCGCTAAAAACTCACTAACCTTACTGGTGTTGTATTTAGAAGTAGCCCAATTTCAGTCATTCTTCACCAGGGCGGAACGTTACAGAAGTCTGCTGACAGGCGGCTGGACACAGGGAAACTGAGAGAACGAGGGGGCGTGATATGACAGTTACACTTTCTGTCCGTCACTCAATATAGTCCGTGTCATACATCAGTATGCATCTGAACCGTAACGTGGGTGGCGTACCAAAAAAATCCAATACGAATACAAGTACCATTACACCCCTACTATCTGGCAATCAGTCGGTTTAATTCTTGCTGGGTCATAAACCATCCAGATGCATACCTGTGCTTGAAATCCAGCTGTGGCTGTTGAGACAAGAGTATTTCCACTTTACATCCAGCCGTGGCTGTTCAGATAGTGATCCACTAACACGGTGTTGTTAGCATAGCTAGCCATTTCTTAGCACTAGCTTTGTCAGAGCTTTGTTGCCGTTTTCAAGCACTTCTCAAGATTGCAGTAGGTCTCAACTAGCACTTTAGCTTGTAACCCACCAAGATGCTTTTGTCCTTAACCGTGACAAAGGAAAAATAATCTGTCTATTTCCACAAAAACAAAGTAGCTTCATCTCTTCCGCCACTCATAGGCCTTTTCCACCAAAATGGTTCCAGTGCTTAACTGAAGCCAGAGCCTAATTAGCGCCAGTTCTTTGGTTTTCCACCGCCTGAAGCACCATTCCCAGGCTCTCAAAAGTAGGGCTATCGTGGCCCCAACTCCTACCTGGCCAGCGGCAGCACCAGTTTACGCTGGTTGCGTCCACAGCCATGGGCGTGGTTAACTGACCAGCTTCAAAACATTACTGACCGCCATGTTGAATAGCAGAGCAAGTGATGGATTCCAAAACCGAACAGATTTGGAGTGAAGTGGAGACACATTTCTTGGCTCTATGGACATGAGCAGAAGTACAAGATAAGCTGGAGGGGGCCACTCATCTGATAAACTGTTTTGGGGGATCGGCCAGCCAGCCGGACCATCGTAACTGCTGTGGATTAGTCCGTACAACAAACTGCTCAAAACACACTGGTAAGTGTATTGTCTTTAAAATGCCAAAAGTTAATGAATACATATACATATATATCTGCGTGCATCGATATATAACAGCCAAAGTGCGGATATACAAGTATACTAAAATACTACAATATTTTCCGTTAGCTATGCAAACAAGGTAGCAGTGCCTTTACTATGACCAAACGTTTCTCCTCGCCATAAAGAAATGAACAGGGCGTCTCTGTTGACAAATGTATATCGCTTGTATTGATATGTAACGGCTCAAGTGCGGATATTTTTTTAGTCACTCTTGTACCTAATAGTATTTTCGGTTAGCTATGCTAACAAGCTAACAGTGTTTTTACCACAAACGTCTCTCCTTGCCATAAATGCGCGTTTGAGAAACTAGAACCAAAATCTTAGCGTCTTACAGAATACTTTTTTTAATAAAGATATCCAGAGCAAAATACGTTTTTTGTGGTATCAGTACTGTGTATGAATGGGTGCCTTGCGTTGTGTTATGGGAGATTTTTCTACCAAAAACAGTAGTAACGTTGTCATTTTTACCGTTTTGGTAATGTTTCCATAATCTTGGGCCATTTTTTTTTTAAATTTCACTTGTGTTTAATTGTGTGTTGTGTAACCGTATTTTATCTAATCCTTCTCTTACTTTATTGTGCAGTAGCCTGGTGGAGCACCTACAATGTCATTGTACTGTACAACTGCACAGTGACAATGAAGCCTATTCTATTCCTGTTCTTCTATTCCATAATCAGACATGTAAGCTTTGCTAATATTGATATTGAATAAAATTGCCTTCTATGTCTGCACATTTAATGGAAGGCTTACGTTGTAGACTGCACAAACTAAAACTTTTTTTGTATTTACAGATTTATCACACCTGGGTGATGAGGGAGAACCACCCAGACCTGTGGTGTCCAGCTCACCTTCGCCAGCACCAAGCTTGTCCTCCTCCTGCTCTTCCTCCTCTTCTCGTCAGGCCATATTAGGTAATATATGTTAAGATCATGACCCATTCACACAAAGGAGGGAGTGAATTAAATCAATTATACACTTGAACTGAATGTTGTGATGCCACTAACAGTAAATGGATGTTCAATAGACACATTCAATCTTGGATTGACGATTCCTGCGTTTTTCAGTGTGTGGTTATTTTATATTGCTTCTTATTTTTGTACTTTAAAACAGGGAAACAGAAGTGGGACACAGTCATGGACCTCCTTCTTGATTACCTGGAGAGGTCAGATGAGAGACAGCAGGAGCAGAGCAGGAGGGACGAGCAGCTGACCTCCGCTTTGCTGCAAAGCATCCAGAAGATGGAGGACAGTACCAATACCCTTGTTGGACTGATGGGACATGTCGTCTATGCTTGAGAGACTGTAAATAAAGTAACTATCACAGCATTGATATTTTTGGCTGTGTGTACATAATATTTCATATGTAGCAGTCTTTAGTTTTTGCACATTTTGTAAATAAAAGCTTTCATTCCTTAAGTGTTTTACTGCTTCTACATTAAGTAATTGTTATTTTCACACCAAACATATGCATGAAATGTAAAGCTATTTAGGACAAACAATGCAAATCACTATAACATTGTAGTGGTGGGAAGTGCTGAATTACTGCACTTTTTTTCATTTTTTCAGATATTGGACAATATACCAGGTATTTGTGGACTTTACTCACATTTTTGACAACTTTTTTCACATTTTCTAAAGAACAAGCAGCAACAAACTTTAAATCTATGCACTTTTTCTGTGGAAAATGTTCTAAGTTGCTAGCTTCAAAAATGATAAATAATGAGTTTATATTCTTTTGACAACGTACCACATGACATTCTGTCAGCTCTGGACAAGATCATTTCTGGGGAAAGTACTTTTAACTTGTTCACTTTACAGTCTGTCTCTTGTTGCCCCTACATGAATAAAAACTTGAATCAGTACTTTAATCAGAATAGATGACATACAAGTACAGAAGGGTATACCTTTAACAACTTTGTAAATGTGCCTATAAAATATATAAATACACCATAAATACTTAAACAGAGTACACTGAGGACTGATTGTCAGCTGAATGTTTTATTCATTAATTATTTTGAACTACTTCACGTTATATTTTGTAAATGATATGGCAGGCACTAAACAGGTTATTGCTCCCCACTGTTTAAGTACTCCATTAAAGCTGCGCTAATGTCATCCCCTTCTACACTGGCATGGTCAGGTAGTGGTTGAACTGGAGGCTGACTGTGAACAGGTGTGTCTGGGAGTCCAAAGTTGTCACCACGTTCCTCACAAATATCAAGTATGCAGCAGGTGAGCACCATTTTCTTGCTCAGCTCCAGTTTGCAGTCATTCCTTGTCAGGAGGGACCTCCATTGTCCTTTCAAGCTGCCGAAAGCCATTTCCACAACTGAACGTGCACGGCTCATCCGGTAGTTGTAGTTACGTTGTTCAGGGATAAGTCTGTCTGTGTCCGAAAAGGGTTTCATCAGCCACTTCTGCAAGGGGTCGGCTGGGTGGTGAAATCTGGTGTTGTGCTAAAAAGTAATCACCGTCTACAGGAGCCAGGAGCGCCCGCTTGTTAAAGGTGTACTGCCTGGTCTCAGTCCACCTACAATATGTTTAAATGTTTTGAGGTTTTAGCACATCTGAAAAAATGATAGTGTTGACCAAAGTGTTGCAGTTTGGAAAACAATGTATAGAATTTATCTGACTGCAATATCTGTGTGCAAAAACATTGTTGTTTGGAGGTACATAGAATATGTATTTATACAGTATCTTCATGTATATATGCAGTAAATCTATGCATTTTTCCACGACACCTTGTGACTGCATTATTTTAGTGGTTTTTAATCCTAGATCAAGTTTGTTTCGGGTTCAAAATGCATCATAAGTGTTAAATACAGTGGGGCAAAAAAGTATTTAGTCAGCCACCAATTGTGCAAGTTCTCTCACTTAAAAGATGAGAGAGGTCTCCAATTTTCACCATAGGTATACCTCAACTATGAGAGACAAAATGAGGGGAAAAAAATCCAGAAAATCACATTGTCTGATTTTTAAAGAATTTATTTGCAAATTATGGTGGAAAATAAGTATTTGGTCAATAACAAAAGTTCATCTCAATACTTTGTTATATACCCTTTGTTGGCAATGA
The DNA here is from genome assembly GCA_020510985.1 of Pholidichthys leucotaenia. Lineage (NCBI taxonomy): Eukaryota > Metazoa > Chordata > Actinopteri > Cichliformes > Pholidichthyidae > Pholidichthys > Pholidichthys leucotaenia. The sequence continues at coordinate 337,037,665 of CM035839.1, read as the reverse complement.
CAGAGGTCAAACGTTTTCTGTAAGTCTTCACAAGGTTTTCACACACTGTTGCTGGTATTTTGGCCCATTTCTCCATGCAGAGCTCCTCTAGAGCAGTGATGTTTTGGGGCTGTCGCTGGGCAACACAGACTTTCAACTCCCTCCAAAGATTTTCTATGGGGTTGAGATCTGGAGACTGGTTAGGCCACTCCAGGACCTTGAAATGCTTCTTACGAAGCCACTCCTTCGTTGCCCGGGTGGTGTGTTTGGGATAATTGTCATGCTGAAAGACCCAGCCACGTTTTATCTTCAATGCCCTTGCTGATGGAAGGAGGTTTTCATTCAAAATCTCACGATACATGGCCCCATTCATTCTTTCCTTTACATGGATCAGTCGTCCTGGTCCCTTTGCAGAAAAACAGCCCCAAAGCATGATGTTTCCACCCCCATGCTTCACAGTAGGTATGGTGTTCTTTGGATGCAACTCAGCATTCTTTCTCCTCCAAACACGACAAGTTGAGTTTTTACCAAAAAGTTCTATTTTGGTTTCATCTGACCATATGACATTCTCCCAATCCTCTTCTGGATCATCCAAATGCTCTCTAGCAAACTTCAGACGGGTCTGGACATGTACAGGCTTAAGCAGGGGGACACGTCTGGCACTGCAGGATTTGAGTCCCTGGCGGCGTAGTGTGTTACTGATGGTAGCCTTTGTTACTTTGGTCTCAGCTCTCTGCAGGTCATTCACTAGGTCCCCCCATGTGGTTCTGGGATTTTTGCTCACCGTTATCGAGATCATTTTGACCCCACGGGGTGAGATCTTGCGTGAAGCCCCAGATGGAGGGAGATTATCAGTGGTCTTGTATGTCTTCCATTTTCTAATAATTGCTCCCACAGTTGATTTCTTCACACCAAGCTGCTTACCTATTGCAGATTCAGTCTTCCCAGCCTGGTGCAGGTCTACAATTTTGTTTCTGGTGTCCTTTGACAGCTCTTTGGTCTTGGCCATAGTGGAGTTTGGAGTCTGACTGTTTGAGGTTGTAGACAGGTGTCTTTTATACTGATAACGAGTTCAAACAGGTGTCATTAATACAGGTAACGAGTGGAGGACAGAGGAGCCTCTTAAAGAAGAAGTTACAGGTCTGTGAGAGCCAGAAATCTTGCTTGTTTGTAGGTGACTAAATACTTATTTTCCACCATAATTTGCAAATAAATTCTTTAAAAATCAGACAATGTGATTTTCTGGATTTTTTTTTTCTCATTTTGTCTCTCATAGTTGAGGTATACCTATGATGAAAATTGGAGACTTCTCTCATCTTTTAAGTGGGAGAACTTGCACAATTGGTGGCTGACTAAATACTTTTTTACCCCACTGTATATCTTGTTATACCTAACTAAGTACTGTTTATCTGTTGAAATATATATTTAACGACTAATATAAACCCATAACAATACGGCCCCTGGCGATCATTTTTTGGGCAGCTGATCACTTTTTGGCATGACATAACAGGCAACCTCCGTCTCATAATGCACCGTAACACCACCTATTATAGAACTGACATAAATATTATGTTTAAAAGTGTAGTCAATGCTTGCGCTACAGACTTGATCTAACAATGGCTGGTAACTGAAATATTGATAATTATCAGTCTCCTTAAATGTAGCCGCCGTTCTCTGCCATTAAGAATAAAACTGTTTTTGGATGGTAATACAGGTTTGGAATAATAAAAGCAGCGCGCCCAAAGAGACAACAAACTCCTCATGTTGACAAGCTGTTGACAAGCTAGTGCTGCTACTTCTTCTTCTGTGGTGTTTTGCAGGGTTGCATAAAGGCGCTTCATACTACGTAATGACGTATCCCTGACGTAATCCCCGACTAGCTCCATATCGGTGGAAAACCAACTGGTTCTTATGAGGCACTACAGTTGAACTTGTTAAGCACTGGCATCAGCCCCAGAACAGAACTAGCACTGGCTCTTATTTTGGTGGAAATGAGCCCTCAGTAGTGAAGGCTCAGCTCTCTGCAACAAGTCATGTCAACTGACGGCTACATCTCAGCTATGGTAGGGTCAGTTTGTATATTCATTTATTTGCGCTAAAAATATATATCCATATTAATAAAATAAGTAACGCATCTGATCAAATTTCAGTAACTGTAATGCATTACTGAATTTTTAAACAGTAATTTCATTACACAGCACATTACTGCAAAATTAGTGGCGTTACAGTAATGCGTTACTGTAACGCATAACTCCCAACACTGCCTGTTATCAGGAAAAATTACATTTAGGATAAAAAACTTACATTTTTCTAAATCACATCGTAATGAATAATAACTAGGAAAAACACTCAGAGAGTGCATACCTCTGCCAAGGCTCCTTCCGTCTCTCATGGATCAACTCCAAAATGTAATGGGTTTGTGTGTAGACCTAGAGCCACTTTTGGTAAAAAATACATCAAAGTCTGTCCACTAGGTTTGGAGTATTGTTGCTAAGACACTGTGAGAAGATAAGAGCCTTGGCTGAGGTATGCATTCTCAGATCATCACCAACATATAATGGGTTCGTCTGTACCCCAAGAACAACCTCTGGTGAAAATTTCATCCAAATCCATCCAGTAGTTTTTGTGTAATCCTGCTGCACAAATACAAACAAAGCCCTTGGTGGAGGTATGTACTCTCAGATCATCAGTAAAATCTAATCATCTGTTCCCCATGCCATTACACACCCTTTTGAAAATTTCATCAAAATCCGTTCATAACTTTTTGAGTTATGGTGGTCACAGACAAACCAACCAGCAAACCAACGTCACTGAAAACATTACCTCCTCCCTTGGCAGAGGTAATAATAATAATAATGGATTAGATTTATATGGCACTCTACATGTCAAGTGACATCTCAAAGCACTTGCAGTGAGTCCATTATTCATTCACTCCAGACAAGACATTGATAGTGGTAAGCTACTACTGTAGCCACAGCTGCCCTGGGGCAGACCCACAGAAACGTGGCTGCCAATCCATACCAACGACCTCTCCGACCACTATCAAACATTTATACATATTCATACCCACTGTCATGGACACTGGAGGCAAGGTGGGTAAAGTATCTTGCCCAGGGACACAACAGCAAGATGGTTGGGGAGAGCGGGACTCAAACCACCAAGGACAACCTGCTCTACCCCCTGAGCCACTGCCGCCCACATTTCTCTCCTCCGTTCCATTTTTGCCGAGCACCAAGCTGGACAGCAGGAAGTTCCATTTTTATATGGTCTTTGGCATGACCCGGTCGGGACTTGAACTCCGACCTCCCGGTTGTGGGGCGGATGGTCTACCTCTAGTCCATCACTCCGGTTAGTCAGTATTAGCTTTAGTCTCAATCAGATTTCTGCAAAAGTTTCAGTAGATATGAAGTTGAGCAGTGAGAACTAACTGTATTGTTATTTCCAACAGTGACCAAAGGCCCTCTTGTGACAGCAAAGTACTTACCTAGTCTCACCTCTGTTGAATGATTTAACCCTGTATTACGTACACAGGCTCGCACACACAAATGAAAATGCACACGTGCATACATCAGTCTCCTGGTTACTCACCCCAATATGTCCACCAAATTCATAAAATGTTAGTCACTCTTCTACACACACATTCAACTACAGATGGCGGAAATAAGCTCAGCGCTGCCTGTGTCTGCTGAGGATGTGAGGTGTAGTGATGGCACATTAACGATAGGACCCATGACAGCAGTATGCATCAGCCCTACAGAACAAAGCCTGAAGCCAGATTTAATTCAATGAGGATTGTTTAACTTAAACAATGGGTCTTTGCCCCGGTGAGGGTAAGGGAAGGGTGAGAAAGGTGGATTTGTCAGTAGAAGCGGGGCGGTGTTTTTGTGTTTCAGGCTACAGATGATCCCCTGGGTTGGCTGGGGTCGTGGATCAGACATATCGTTGTGGAGCAGTGGCATCCGCTGTTTTTCAGGTAAGCAAAAAATAGGCTGACTGTGACTTGGCTGAAAGGGAAATACAGCTAGATATACTCATGATGGGACCTTAAAAATTATATAAAAGCAAGATGACTCATATATGGAGGGCTTAAACGAGGATATGATTGAGGGCCTAGGCTTGGATGTGCATACATGCATGCCCATCAGTGACACAGACACATTCACATGAGCAAAAACACCTTTGAAGCATGTGATCTAAATGTTTCCCATGCTATTTTCAGATGGAAACTTTTTTCAATTATTCTCTGCTAAAATATACCTAGTTATTATACAGTCACTACTGGTCAAGACTAATTTTTTTTTAAATAAACTGTACCTACATAAACAGAAAGCGCAACAAGAACTCCCGTTTTATTATAATGTAGAACAACATAGCTTATTCAATATGCTGTAAACGTTTCTGCATCTAGTTTGCGGCTTTCAAATTAATTGCTTTTTTGTTGTTACTTGAAGCAAAAATACCTCCCAATATCGTTATTGCATTTTCAGTAAAAATGTAATGAATGCTCAATGGACTGCACATGACTGTAAATGACAGGCAGTGGGAAAATATTTACATGAGACTGTTATCGTCATCACCATCATCATCATCAGCAGCAGCATCCCCCTCTGATCATCGATGGAGCAGCTGTGGAGAGGATGAGCAGCACCAAGTTCCTGGGGATGCACATCTCTGAGGACCTCTCCTGGAGCCTCATGTACAAAGGATACTTAACGCACAAAAACATGGCGTACATCCTTTTCCATGGAAAATTTCAGATGTATCAAGAATGAAATGACCGTGGAAATATGTGCAGCCCCACGACAACTTCATGGCTGGCGTGCATTTGTCTCTACTGTTACTGGTCCGTTGGCGACACTTAGAGGTGATGTTGGGAGACTGATAATGACGTGAAAATTCTTGTACACACCACAGACACATGATGAACAAACATCCAAGTGTGAGCAATTAGATGAGTGGATATAAAGCAAACGCAAAGAAGTGTAGAAAATGCCTCTAACAACAATGCCGTTAGCATTATCAGAGGACATTGCAAATCGCACAGTGAGAAGAGAAAGGGTATTTAGAGACAGAGAAGATTTTCTGGCTCAGGATGATGACTGGCTTGTCAGCCGGTTTAGGATTCCACAGACAGTCCTTGTGGAACTGTGCTCAGAGCTACTGCCGCTCTTGGAGCGCGACACAGCAAGACGTTGTGCGCTGCCCATCCCAGTGCAGGTGCTGACAACTCTGGGGTTCCTGGCAACAGGGGCATTCCAGAGGGAGCTGGCAGACCAATTGGAAATTTTCCAGTCAACTTGAGATGAGCTATGTCAGCTGTGTGGGATGGTATTAACCAGCTGTCACCCAGGTACATTATATTCCCATACAATGCAGTTGAAAGGGGCAAAAACGAGGCGAAAACGCCGCGGCTGCCGGGCTGGAGTAAGGCGGAGGACAAAAAATATAAGGTACAGACCCTCCCTTCCATCTGTTGTCATGGGAAATGTACGGTCGATACTGGGAAAGGTAGATGAGCTAGCGGCTATCTCCCGTTATGATAGCACTTACCGGGAGTGCTCTCTCCTTTTGTTTACTGAGACGTGGCTAACTGAACTAGCAGCAGATGCTAACATTGAGCTGGAGGGTTTTCACATGATACGAGCTGACCGAACACCAGACAGTGGCAAAGCAAGGGGCGGTGGAGTGATAATGTATGTTAACAACAACTGGTGCAGACCGGGACATATCACTGTTAAACAACGACACTGCAGCAAAGACAATGAGTTGCTAGCTGTTAGCATGCGGCCTACATATCTCCCGAGAGAACACTCACACGTGATCTGCATTGTTGTTTATGCAAATCCGACGGCGAACGCTGGGACAGCGCGTGACGTCATCCATTCAGTAACCAGCAGGCTGCAGACAGAACACCCAGATGCTCTTCTCCTCATCTCAGGCGATTTCAACCATGTTTCACTGTCTCCCATTCTACCCACGTTCACCCAGTATGTCACATGCCACACTAGAGACAATAAAACACTGGATTTATTCTACGCAAACACTAAGGAGGCGTACACCTCATCACAACTCCCCCCACTCGGGAGATCGGATCACAACTTGGTTCATCTCCGGCCGGTGTACAAACCCCTAGTGCACAGACAACCTCCGGCCATGCACACTGTGGAGTTATGGTCTGAGGAGACAATGGACACTCTAAAGGACTGTTTTGAAGCCACCGCCTGGGAGCAGCTCTGCGATCCACATGGTGAGGACATCGATGGCCTCATTCACACCTTCACGGGCTACCTCAGCTTCTGTGTGGACAAATCCGTTCCCACCAAGACCATACGGCGTCACTCAAACAACAAACCCTGGATCAACCCTGAGATAAAAACACTTCTGAGAGAGAAGAAGAGGATCTTCAGGTCGGGGAACAGGGAGATGCTGAAGTCCGTACAGAGGGAGCTGAGGAGAAAGATCAGAGAAGGCAAGGACAGCTTCAGGAAGAAGATGGAGGACAAGCTGCAACAGAGCGACATCAGCGGGGTCTGGAGAAACCTCAAAACCATCTCGGGGCTCCAGAATACCTCCTCCCAGGCCACGGGGGGCAGGGAGTGGGCGAACAACCTGAATCTGTTTTTCAATAGATTTGACCAACCGCCCTCCCCCCTGACTGCACAACAACCACTGCTGCCTCTAAAGAAATCAAGTCCTGCTGCCCACTCCCCACTCCACCAACACCCCCCCACTCCCAACACACAGCCACCCATCCTGACCCTGACCAAGACCCAGGTGAGGACGGAGCTGAGGAAGATCAAAGTGAGGAAGGTGCCGGGACCGGACGGCATCAGCGCAAAGCTCCTCAAGTCCTGTGCAGACCAGCTGTGTGGGATTGTGACGTATATCTTCAACATGAGCCTGAAACTGGGGAGGGTACCACAGCTGTGGAAAACATCTTGTGTGGTACCTGTACCAAAAACTTCCCACCCCAAAGACCTGAACAGCTACAGACCGGTGGCCTTGACGTCCCACTTGATGAAGACCCTGGAGAGACTGCTCCTTGCTCACCTCCGCCCCCTGGTGGAACCAGCGATGGATCCACTCCAGTTCGCCTACCAGCATGGCATTGGGGTGGAGGATGCGGTGATCTTCCTCCTTCACCGTTCTCTGTCCCACCTGGAGAAGCCCGGGAATATGGTGAGGATCATGTTCTTTGACTTCTCCAGTGCTTTCAACACCATCCAACCGATGATCCTGAAGGACAAGCTGCTGGGCGCAGGGGTGGACCAGCACCTGTCATCATGGATCCTGGACTACCTCACGAATCGGCCTCAGTTTGTGAGAACCCGGGACTGTGTGTCCGACACGATCATCAGTAGCACGGGGGCCCCCCAGGGAACGGTGCTGGCTCCCTTCCTGTTCACTCTTTATACTGCGGACTTCTCACACAACACAACACACTGCCATCTACAGAAGTTCTCTGATGACTCTGCGATTGTTGGCCTCATCTCCAATGGAGATGAAGCTGAGTACAGAGGGCTTATCCAGGACTTCGTGTACTGGTGCCATCGGAACTGCCTCCAGATCAACGCGAGGAAAACTAAGGAGCTGGTGGTGGACTGCCGCAGGCATGGGCAGCCCCTCACAGCACCAGTAAATATACAGGGAACAGACATCGAGATGGTGACATCCTATAAGTACCTGGGTGTTCATCTGAACAATAAACTAGACTGGTCACACAATACTGACGCACTCTACAAGAAGGGACAGCGCAGGCTGTTCCTGCTGAGGAGACTCAGGTCTTTTGGTGTACAAGGGACGCTGCTGAAGTCATTCTATGACACGGTGGTGGCATCAGCCATCACTTTTGGAGTGGTCTGCTGGGGCAGTGGCATTACTGCAGCCGATAGGAAGAGACTGAACAAACTGATTAAGAAAGCTAGCTCTGTCCTGGGGCAGCGCCTTGATCCGATGGAGGAGATAGGAGAGAGAAGGACGGTGGCTAAACTGTCATCTCTGCTGGAGTCCGAGTTCCACCCTATGCAGGACATACTGGATGCACTGAGGAGCTCATTTAGCAGCAGACTACATCATCCCAGGTGCACAACCGAGAGGTTTCGTAGGTCCTTCCTACCAACGGCTGTCAGACTGTACAACCTAAGCAGGGCTGCTCGCAGAGATAGCAAAAAGACGTAACAAACTAATAGTTTTTTTTTGAATGCAAAAGATGCAATAGACTTACACAATGGTCCCCTCCGGCATACAACTAGGAACATACTGGTCGCTATGGAGGGTGAGAATATGTATGGGCACATAATCATACCATGTAGGATAACTAAGTAGACGGTTATGCTGTTTCATCCCATCTAGCAACAATGCTCTGCACTGTGTGTGTTTATATATTTACATATTTATTCCATCTAGCTACAATGCTCAGCACTGGGTGTGTTTATATTTATATTTATATATCTACATATTATTCCATCTAGCTACATTGCTCCGCACTGTGTGTGTTTATATACTTGCATATTTATTCCACCTAGCTGCAATGCTCCGTACTGTGGGTGTTTATATATTTACATATTTATTCCATCTAGCTACAATGCTCTGCACTGTGTGTTCATATATTCATATATTTATTCCATCCAGCTACAATGCTCTGCACTGTGTGTCTGTGTGTGTGTGTATATATATATATTTTATAGTAATACGTACATATGTATATTAGCTGCTCTTGCTTGCTTGTTTTTTTCTTGCCTTCTGATTGTTGCTCTGAGTGTTGCTATCCCTGTGCTGTTGCAATCCTGGAATTTCCCCGTTGTGGGACTAATAAAGGCTTATCTTATCTTATCTTATCTTATCTTATCTTATTCCATCTAGCTACACTGCTCCGCACTGTGTGTGTTTATATACTTGCATATTTATTCCACCTAGCTGCAATGCTCCGTACTGTGGGTGTTTATATATTTACATATTTATTCCATCTAGCTACAATGCTCTGCACTGTGTGTTCATATATTCATATATTTATTCCATCCAGCTACAATGCTCTGCACTGTGTGTCTGTGTGTATATATATATTTTATAGTAATATGTACATATGTATATTAGCTGCTCTTGCTTGCTTGTTTTTTTTCTTGCCTTCTGATTGTTGCTCTGAGTGTTGCTATCCCTGTGCTGTTGCAATCCTGGAATTTCCCCGTTGTGGGACTAATAAAGGCTTATCTTATCTTATCTTATCTTATCTTATCTTGAACAGGCCAACATCAAAGCGCAATTTGCAGCAAGAGTGAGTTTTCCTAATGTAATCGGAGCTATGGACTGAACACACATTGCTATAAAATCACCTTCACAAGATGAATGTGTGTATGTTAATAGGAAACATTTACATTCTATCAATGTACAAATTACATGTGGTGTGCAAATGCGACTAACCAACATTGCTGCAAGGTGGCATGGATCAGTGTACAATTCATTCATTCATTCTAATGAACAGCATTGTTGGGAACAAACTACAAGCTGGCACTGTGCGGATGGGTGGCTTCTTAGTGAGCAAATTCATGTAATTGTCTGAAAAAACCCACCTCATGTGCAATGCGCCTGTGTGTCCTTAAATATCACCCTGTCTTCAAGGCTTCATTGCAAGTCAGTGGTTCGAGTAAGTGACTTCTTTTTTTTTGCTGATTAAACTACAGTTTCACAGCATTTTACCAAGCCCCCAATTGCCTCTGTGTGTACAGTAGTAATGTCAATAAACATATGTGTAAAGTTGGAAATGCAACAGTGTTACCTTTCCCCGCGCACTTCATTTATGCAGTGTGTGTAATCCATGTAAGTTGTATATAACTATAAAGGATGAGATTAATAAAATTAAAAATTAAAAATATACAATAATGCAGTCAAGACATCGAGAACAGAGTATTTTGCCAACATAATCGCAACCCATAACAATAACCCTAAAGTCCTTTTTGCAACCACTGATCACTTAATTAACCCAGATTTTAATAAAAACACAAACCTGCCATCTGACTCTCTCTGTGAGAGTTTTGCAGATCACTTCAGGTGCAGGGTTGATTCGATTAGATCCAACATTTTATCTGACCAGAAGACTGCTTTCAATGGAATCTTGGACTCACCTTTAGCTGAGGAAACACTGGATTGTTTTGCCCTGGTTGATGCTAAGATACTTGGTAAAGTTTTCTCCCAGGTAAACTTGACCTCCTGCCTTTTAGATCCGATTCCCACATCACTTTTTAAAACATTTTATGGATTCTTCAGACATGAGATTTTAAACATTGTAAATTGCTCTCTTCAGACTGGTGTTTTCCCTGCTGCCTTTAAAACGGCTGTGGTGAAGCCCCTTTTGAAGAACAGTAATTTAGATCGTGATATCCTCAGTAACTATCGACCTGTATCCAACTTACCATTTTTAAGTAAAGTTTTAGAAAAAATTGTTTTTATCCAGTTAAACAATTTTCTTATTGACCACAACATTTTTGAGAAATTTCATTCTGGTTTTAGGACAAACCACAGTACTGAGACAACCCCTTTAAAAATTGTTAATGATATCAGGTGTGACATGGACTCCCACAAACTGTCAGTCCTGGTGCTGCTGGATCTCAGCACTGCCTTTGATACAGTAGATCACCACATTTTATTAAGCAGACTCAAACACCTGGTGGGCCTCTCAGGTACTGTTCTTAAATGGTTTCATTCCTATCTCACAAATCGCCACTATTTTGTAAGTATGGATACATGTTCTTCAGCAATCCATGAAATCAAGTGTGGGGTACCCCACGGTTCAGTTTTAGGGCCAATACTTTTTAATCTTTATCTGTTACCACTTGGGGATGTTATCAGGGGACATGGCATCAATTTTCATAGCTATACTGATGATACACAACTCTACATTGCCGCATCTCCTGATGACACAAAACAAATTAATGCCCTTTTGAACTGTATTTTAGATATAAAGTCATGGATGGCAGAGAACTTCCTACAGCTCAACCAGGACAAAACAGAAGTTTTAATCATTGGTCCTGAAGACAAGAAACAGAAACTTCTACCAAAATTGCTAGGTCTAAAACCTGCACATTGTGTCAAGAACCTGGGCGTTCTTTTAGACTCTGACTTTAATTTTATTTCACACATTAAGAATGTAACAAAAATCGGATTTTACCATCTTAGGAATATAGCCAGAGTCCGCCCTTTTCTCTCTCTTGCCAGCACGGAGGTCTTGATGCATGCTTTTATTACTAGTCATATAGACTATTGTAATGCCCTGCTCTCTGGTCTTCCTCAAAAAAGAACATCACATCTCCAACTGCTCCAAAATTCAGCAGCACAAGTGTTAACGAGGACCAAGGGGCGGGTGCATATTTACACCAGTTTTAGAATTGCTGCATTGGCTCCCCATGCGTTTTAGGATTGGTTTTAAGGTTCTCTTAGTAGTTTTTAAATGCCTCAATGGTCTTGGGCCTTCTTATCTATCTGAGCTGCTTTTATCTTATGAGCCCTCGCGAACCCTGAGGTCCTCTGGTACTGGACTTTTAATGGTTCCCAAAGTCAAGACCAAGACCTTTGGTGAAGCTTCCTTTCAATATTATGGTCCTCATTTGTGGAACAGCCTGCCAGAGAGCCTCAGGGCCGTAGAGTCAATAGATGTTTTTAAGAATAGGCTCAAGACCCACCTTTTTAATTTGGCTTTAAACAAACCGTTTAACTATTACTGAAGTAGTCATTTATGTTCCATTGTTTTACATTCTTCTTAGTTCCATTTGCTTTTAGATTTTCTTATTTTGATGTGTTCTTAGCTCAGTTTATAAGTATGGGTCTTTAGTTCCTTTTGCTCTGTGTGTTCTTAGTTTTATCTTGTATTTATGTGTTTTAGCTCCAGTGTTTCCTCAGTGGGGCCCCTCATACCGGATGCTGCCGGGCCCATCTGCAAGGGTGTTGGTCTCATGGGTCGCTCTAGCTTGGGTGGGTGGGGGCTTTACACCACTGCCTACATCTGTGGTGCGGGCCCTGACCTGTCCCGGTTGGGGTAGCCTTTGTGGTGCCTTCTGTGGTTACTGGCTGTGTGGTATCCCGGCGTGGGGGGCTCCACAAGATGGTTGCTCTTTCACGTGGTGCCCCAGTGCCAAGTAATGTCTCTTTTATTATATATGTGTGTAAGAGAAGTAGGGGGTGATGTACAGTATGTGTTGTGTTTGTGGGTATGTTTATGGGAGGGTTGGAAGGGGTGGGGATGTATCATGTGTTTTTATCTATGTAAAGCACTTTGCACAGCATCTAATGTTTAAAAGGTGCTATAAAAATAAAGTTTGATTGATTGATTTGCATTTTGGACATAAAATATGTACTTGTCAAGTCTAATATGATCTGCATTCAACTGACAGGTGACCTTGGCTACCCACTAAATAGGTTCATATTGTCTTCTTTTTCATTACTGTTTTCCTTTATTCCACAAGCTGATCCACCTGGCTGGCCACAAATCATAGCGATCAGCTGACGCTTCAGAGGACAACTGGAGACGTCAGTCGGAACATGTCAAAGTTAAATAAACATCTCATTCTCATCCCTGTCTGAATAAAGGAAAACAGTAAACTAATCTTATAGGGCTGTGAGCAGGCTATTGAATTACCTATATCTGGCGCTAATGCCAGAGGACAGCGTGTCAAACAAAATGTTTTTACCCACCTCTACCTCATTCAGGAGCAACTCCAACTCACAGTCCGTGAAATTCCATTAAATCCATTATTTTTGATCGTGGATACAGGAGAATCAAAAGTGCAGGGCTTGTATGTATCTATTTGCATATCTATTTGCATGTAATTGCATATTTAAATAGAAGTGTGTCAAGGGAGGAGTCCGGTATTTCCTCACGTCTGTTCAATTTCAAGTAGATTGGGATGTACAAAGGAAATGTGCTTGCATTCCTGTGTATGCATTATTTCATACTGTACATCTGAATTTATTTTTTTTTTTTTTTGCTTACGCAAATGAATGAGCGTTACGGCATTTTCTTGATTTAAACGTACATCATCTTTCAGTAGGAAATTCACGCAAGTCTTTGTACATGAGGCCCCTGGTCTAACAGCACCACATCACGGGCCAAGAAAACTCAAACTCGCCTCTATTTCGTCCGCAAACTAAAGAGAGCACGAGTCCCACCCCCCATCATGTACTCACTCTACCAGGACTATTGAGAGCCTCCTCACCAGCTGCATCACTGAGTGGTATGGAAGCTGGACCACCTCCTGCAGGAGGACTCTATAACGCACAGTGAAAGCAGCCAGCAAGATCATCGATGTACCTCTGCCCTCCCTCTCGGACATCTACCTCACCCGCAGAGCCATCATCATCACAGGCAACACCTCCCACCCCTCACACTCCCTCTTCAGCCCCCTGCCCTCAGGGAGAAGGTATTGGACTCTCCAGGACCACTCTACAAGACTGCTAAACAGCTCTGTTCACCAGGCCATCAGGACCCTGAACTCTGTTCCCCTCCCCTAGTGCCACTGGACCATAACACACTGTACCTCAGCTAACTCTGCCTCAGCTGTTTACACAGAAAGACCTGGAACACCAACAGTACTACATCTGTTGCTGTATGTCTCTGCACCTTACTGCAACCTTCTTTTTTTCTTCTTCTTCTTCTGGCTCCTCCTTTTAGGGGTCGCCACAGCGGATCATCTATCTCCATCTCACACTATCCCTTGCATTTTTCTCTGTAACACCAACCCTATCCATGTCCTCCTTCACTACATCCATGAAACTTCTCTGTGGTCTTCCTCTTTTCCTCCTGCCTGGCAGCTCCATCTTCAACATCCTATGTCTAATATAAGATAAGATAAGATAAGATAAGCCTTTATTAGTCCCACAATGGGGAAATTCCAGGATTGCAACAGCACAGGGATAGCAACACTCAGAGCAATAATCAGAAGGCAAGAAAAAACAACATCTACTAAACATATGTCCATATTACTATAAATATATATATATATAGACACACAGTGCAGAGCATTATGGTTGGTTGGTGAATGTGCAGCAGAAAGTCTAAGCTCTCTCTCCGCGGATGCAGTGGGCCAGCTGGAAGTCTTTGGGCATGATGGTGACCCCCTTAGCAAAGAAGAGACCACCAGGTGGGCCTCGCTGGTCTCCTGCAGAGCCATGACGGCGAAGCTCAGGAAACGCGGGACGGTCTTGAAGTCCTGAGCGATCTCCCTCACCAGGCGCTGGACGGACAGCTTACGGATGAGCAGCTCCGTGGATTTCTGGCAGCGACGGATCTCTCTCAGAGCCACGGGCCTGAGACGGCGAGGCCTCTTCACTCTGCCGGTGGCCGGAGCGCCTCTCCGAGCAGCCCTGGTGGCTAGCTGTCTCCTGGGGGGCTTCTTCCTCCAGTAGATTTTACGGGCGGTCTGCTTGGTTCTTGCCATCGCTTATATTTCTTGCACGCCGCCTAAACTCCAGCCCGGCACCCGCATCATTTTCGCTACAGCTCCCGGTATGTCGAGTTTCCCATTAGCACTGGGTGGCGGCCAAGTGCTAGCTAGCACTAGCTCCTCCCCGCTGTAGCGTCTCCCGCTGCAAACCGTGGCTCCGTCCGCCGACCCGGGAGACCCCCGGGGCGATCCGTGCGTCCGTGATATATATACAGAGTGAAAGGTGTAGAAAGAAGAAGGAAGATAAAAAAAAGGGCTGTTGCAACAGGCAGCCGACTCGTGTGGCGCCACCGGTCCGGCGGAACCGGAACCGGAAAAAAAAAAAAATATATTCACTATCCCTCCTCTGCACATGTCCAAACCATCTCAGCCTTGCCTCTCTTACTTTGTCTCCAAACCGCTCAACCTGAGCTGTCCCTCTGATATACTCATTTCTAATCTCGTCACTCCTAGTCAATCCCAATCAAAATCTTAGCATCTTCAACTCTGCCACCTCCAGCTCCACCTCCTGTCTTTCTGTCAGCGCCACCATCTCCAAACCATACATCACAGCAAGTCTCACTACTGTCTTGTAAATCTTCCATTTTACTCTTGCTGCTACCTTTCTGTCACAATTCACCCCTGACACTCATCTCCACCCACTCCACCCTGCCTGCATTCTCGCCTTCACCTCTCTTATGCATTTTCCATTGCTTTGGATGGTTGACCCCAGGTATTTAAACTCATCTACTTTCACTACCGCTACCCATTCCATCTTCACCATTGCACCTTACTGCAACCATTTGCACAAATGTCATACCTGCTGCTGTCTGTCATTGCAATACTGATCATGTGCAGACCAATCTGTCACTGTCTGCACCCCCACTACCACATTGAACTTGCAATTTACTGGTATTACGGTTTACTGTACATAGGATTGCTGTGTTGTTTGCACTACGGGTAACATTACTGTACATTGTGAGTTATGTTATATGTGTTAAATGTGAGTCAGGCTGTTATATTTGTGTATTTATAATATTTATAATATTTATGTTAAATGTGAGTCAGGCTGTTATATTTGTGTATTTATAATATTTATAATATTTATAATTGTGTATTTATAATTTTTCTGCATTGATGTATGTGGTTATTGTGTATAGTTTTTATCTTGATTCTTTTTTCTAAAGCCCATTCAGGGACAAGAGTTGCAAATTAGCTAATAGCTATACACTCTATGTGTAACACATCAGATTGATTGTCTTTGATTAATTGTCTATGTTTATTGCACTGTCCCTGTCAAATAAACTAATCTACTACTACTACATAGATGGTTATTGTTGTTTTCCATCCTTATTCCTTCTTGTCTTATATATTGTGCACACCACTAAGACAAAAAGAAACGGTATTTCAATTCTACTGTATGTCCTGTACATACAGAAGTATTGACAAACTAGAGGGCACTCAGAGAGCGCATACCTCTGCCAAGGATCCGTCCCTCCCTCCCTTTCGCCTCCCCTCCGTCCCTTTGTCTGTTCATATCGCCATCCATCTGAACATTGCGAGGTAGGGCCTTGGTAGAAGTATGCACTCATAGATCACCTCCAACATCTAGTGAGTTCATCTATGGGCCAAGGGTCACCTCTGGTGAAAATTTCATCCAAATCTATCCAGTAGTTTTGGAGTATTGTTGCTAGCACTATGTGAGAAGATATGAGCCTTGGCAGAGATATGCACCTTGAGATCATCACCAAAATCTAATCATCTGTTCAGTGTGTCATTACACACCTTTACTGAAAATTTGAATGAAAGGCGCTATATAAATGCAATCCATAATTATTATTACTATTATTTTTATTAACAAACAGAGAAACAACAGCAAAAACAATATGACTACATTATATGACTACATAATAATAATAATAATAATAATAATAATAATAATAATAATAATAATAGCAAGACTGTCATAATTATATTGACCATACATTGGGACTGGCCAATTCCACCTTAAATCAAATCATGACAAAGGCACAAACGCTCACCTGGCACACCAACAGATGCGGACACGTTCCTCCAAGCGTTTGCTTTCAAATTTTGATCATGATATCCTTTTAGTGTCAGATCAAAGAGTACCAGGTTGTTTGACGCAGCAAAGTTCAGCCTCCGTCACCTACCGTTGTCGTCTTCCTGTACCGGTGTCCATTGTCCCGCCCTTCCTTAATTCTGATTGGCTCCTTAGAAAGGTCTGACATTGACAAGCGCAGCTGTACAGTAGTCTGACAATCTGAACTTTTTTCAGCCCTGAGCAAGACAACAAAAAGCGGCCACCACTCCAAACGTCTCAGTGCTGGACTACACAGAAAATGAATAGAAAATAGGTGCCCACAGCAGGAAAAATGAGTTTGGTGGATACGCCCCATAATACGTTTTCTGCAGGGTTTGACTTCCGGGTTGCCAAGGAGCGTGACCCTATGGCGTGACCACGCATGTAACTGAGTGGACACGTCTTAAAGGGACAGTACATGAAAAGCACCAGATTAATATATAAAATAATATTCAAAAGATTCCTGCATCCACTTCATAATCCGAATCACCACCAAAATGTAATCAACTGTTCACCATGCCATTACACACCTTTCCTGAAAATTTCATCAAAATCTGTTTATAACTTTCTGAGTTATGTTAGTAACAGACAAACCAACCAACCAACAAACAGACAAACCAACCAGCGCTACCGAAAACATTACCTCCATCCTCCCTTGGCGGAGGTAATTAAAAATCTCTGAATCTTTGAATCTTTTGAATCAACAACAATATTTGTCTAGAATAACATATTTTTAAATCATTTTTTATATCTACATATATAAACTGAAGAGAAAGTATAGCTTGCCTGTCTTTTCAGTGCATGTTTTGCATTCTCTACATACCATTTGGTCTATGCTAATAGAGTCAACTCATGCAGAGCAGAAAGCCTTGATGAAAAACCTTTTGCCAGTGATCAGTGCTATTGATCACCCTGAGCCCAGCTTTAAGCAGGGCTAATTGATCAATCACTACAGGTTGCCTCAGATTAATGGAACATGACTGGTGCCCCCGCAAGGCATACCTATCTCTCATGAAAAATTTACTGTTTGTGTGTTATTGTGGGATGAAAATATTCAGCAGTCATATAATTATGGGCACTTTAAGATAAGTACAGTTGCAAAACAGGACAGAGTAATATATTACCATCTGCAAATTATTATCTAAATAACACTACAAAAAATGACTACCAAATTACTGCTACAATGAACTATTTTCCTTAAATGTCTCTTCATCCATCCTCTTCCACTTACACAGAGGGAGCAGTCTAAGCCTAAAAGCCCAGACCTCCCTGTCCCCAGCCACTTCCTTCAGGTTGTCAGGGAGGATACCAAAGGGTTCCCAGACCAGTCGGAAGACATAGTCTCTCCAGTGCTTTCTGGGTCTGCCCCGGGGTCTCCTCCTAGTGAGATATACCTGAAACACCTTACTACACAGGTGTCCAGGTGGCATCCTAATAAGATGTCCAAACCACCTCAATGGTTCTGTTCAATGTGGAGAAGTAGAAGACTTTGAGCATCTTTCAGATACAGTGGTGAAAATAAGTATTAAACACATCAACATTTTTCTCATTAAACACATTTCTGATAGAGCCGTTTACCTGAGATTTTCACCAGATATCAGTAACAACCCAAGTAATCCATACATACAAAGAAATCAAGGCAACTGTGTTCACAAAACAAGTTATATTTAATAAAGTGGAATAACACAGGGAATAAGTGTTGAACACGATTGGTGAAATTCATTTAATATTTAGTAGAAAAGCCTTTGTTGGTAATAACAGCTTCCAGATGTCTCCTGTATGGAGAAACTAGACACAGGCATTGCTCAGGAGTGATTTTAGCCCATTCTTCCACACAAACTGTCTTCAAATCTTGAAGGTTCCGTGGGTGTCTTCTATGAACTCTGATCTTCAGTTCATTCCATAGATTTTCAATTGGATTCAGGTCAGGTGACTGACTGGGCCATTCTAGCAGATTTATTTTCCTTCTGTGGAGCCAGTTGAGAGTTCCCTGGCTGTGTATTTGGGATCATTGTCTTGCTAAAATGTCCACCCTCATTTCATCTTCAGCATCTTGGCAGATGGTAACAGGTTCTTATCAAGGATGTCTCTGTACATTTGTCCATTCATCTTTCCATCAATTATATGAAGTCTGTCTGTACCATCTGCTGAAAAACACCCCCACACCATTATGGGATGTGCAGTGCCGTTTCTCCTCCAAACATGCTGTGTGTTGTGGCATCCTAAAAGTTCAATTTTGGGCTCATCTGACCAGACTATATTCTCCCAGTATTTTTACTGGCTTGCCCAGATGTTGTGCAGCAAACTTTAACCAAACTTCAACATGCTTTTTCTTCAGAAATGGAGTCTTGCGAGGTGAGAGGGCATGCAGCCCATGGTCTTTCTGTGACTGTGTGTGGGTTTTTTTTTTTTTTGTTTGTTTGTTTTCTGCACTGTGGAGCCATGAGATGGCTTTTGTTGTGATGTGGCGCATTATAAATAAAACTGAATTGAATTGAATGTCGGTTGAGTGCATTACTTATTGTTTTCTTTGAAACAGCAGTACCTGATAACTCCAGGTTTTTCTGGAGATCTCCATGAGTGGTCTTTGGTTCTTGGAGAACTCTCCTGATAATTCTTTTGACTTCTCTGTCAGAAATCTTGCAAGGAGCTCCTGGTTGCGGCCGGTTTACAGCATAATGATGTTCTTTCCACTTCCGAATGATGGCTCCAGCAGTGTTCACTGGAACATTCAGCAGTTTACAAATGCACCTGAAGCCAATACCATCATTATCTTTTGCAACAATAAGGTTGTGAAGGTCTAGAGAGAGCTCTTTGCTTCTACCCATCATGAGTTCTTTATGGTGTGACAATCTGATATTCACAGACCTTTTTAAAAGCTATCAGTCAGGACTTAACCAGCTGGAATTAATTTGCACTGATGGGGGGGGTGGCTTCTTAAATTCTGATGGATTTCAGCAGATTTCTTGAAATCTATGTCTTATGCACCTCTTTCTCTTCATGTGTTCAACACTTATTCCCTGTGCAATTCCACTTTATTAAATATAACTTGTTTTGTGAACACTGCTGCCTTGATTTCTTTGTATGTATGGATTACTTAGGTTGTTGCTGATATCTGGTAAAAATCTCAGGTCAATGGTTCCATCAGAAATATGTTTAATGATAAAAATGTTGAAGTGTTCAATACTTATTTTCCCCGCTGTAAATGAGCTCCTCAACTTACCTCTAAGGGTGAACCCAGCCACCCTGCAGAAAAAGCTCATATCAGCTGCCCATATGTGTGATCTCATTCTTTCAGTCACTACCCAAAGTTTGTGGCAATAGGTGAGGGCAGGAATGCAGGTTGACTGGTATACTGACAGCTTTGTTTTAACAGTCATCTCCTCCTTTACCACAACAGACCAGTACAACATCTGCGTCTATGCGGATGCTGCTTCAATCACTCTATCAACCTATTGCTTCAATCTTCTGTCACTCATGAATAAGACCTCAAGATACTTGAACTCCTCCACTTTGGACAGGACAATCCACTCTGAAGACCATAGACTTGGATGTTTCGATTCTCATCTCGGTCACGTCACACTATGAATCAAACTGCCCCAGTAAGACCTGTAGGTGAAGCCAACAGGACCACTTCCTTGGCAAAGAGCAGAGACAAGATACTGTGACCAATGAACCCTAACCATTCTCCAATCATTGTTTGCATCTAGAAATGCTGTCCATAAAAATGATAAACAGAATTGATGATAAAGGGCAGCCGTGGCAGTCCACAAAACACAGGCAGACTGGTCTGGAAAACTCCCATGAACCCTCAAAGATCTTTGAGAGGGTGGAGAGTTAATACAGTGTTCAACGACCAGGACAAGAACCACATTGCTCCTACTGAATCCGAGGTTCAACCAACCAGGTTGGGCGGCTGTGGCGCAGGTGTAGAGTGGCCAACTACTGACCGGAGGGTCAGGGGTTCGATTCCCGCTCTGTCTGCAGTCTGCATGTCGAAGTGTCCTTGAGCAAGACACTGAACCCCCAGTTGCTCCTGGTGGGTCAGGCCAGCACCGGTGTATGGCAGCTCTGCCGCCATCAGTGTGTGAATGTGTGTGTGAATGGGTGGATAGCAGGATCTGTAAAGCACTTTGGTCATCCAGAGATGAGAAAAAGCGCTATATAAGTGAACGCCAACCACCAGACTCTCCTATCCAGTACCCTGGCATAGACCTTCCCAGGGAGGTTGAGGACTGAGATCCCTTGAAATCTGGTACAAGCCCTCTGGTCCCCCTTCTCAAATAGGGGAACCACCACCCCAGCGCTGTCTCCAGGATCAATACTCCTTCTTTAGCCTTAAATCTGCCCTTCAGCTATATCTTAAATTCTTAATAATAAGAATTTCACTTAAGATAAATACACAGAGTCACAATTTCACTATTGCCGCAATTTTCCAAGATACTTGAAAAAATATTATATGAGAGAATTGACAACGTCATACTGAAGAATAATTTATTGTGTGAGCAGCAATATGGGTTCAGACACAAGAGGACAACTGCATTTGCTCTAATGAAATTTATAGAAAAAATATCAACTGCCATTGAAAATAAAGAGTATTCATTTGGGGTATTCCTGGATCTTAAAAAAGCATTTGATACAGTGGATCATAATTTATTATTAAAGAAACTACAAAATTGTGGTATTAGAGGGGTAGCACTGTCCTGGTTATGTAGTTACTTAAAGAATAGATATCAGTATGTATGTGTTGGTAACAAAAACTCACAGTTACTGAAGGTTACTTGTGGAGTCCCACAGGGTCCAGTTTTGGGGCCATTGTTATTCAATATGTACATAAATGATATATGTAAAGTTTCAGAAAAAATGGACTTAATATTGTTTGCCAATGACACTATTATGCAGTGGAAGCAATTTGGAACAACTTTTGGATACACTTGGAAAGGAATTAGGAAAGCTTAAACTGTGGTTTGATTCAAACAAATTAACGCTCACAACAACTTAGTATCTAAACTCAGTGTAAATGGTGTAGAGATTGAAAGGGTATCCGAAACTAAATTTCTTGGAGTAATAATTGATAATAAACTGTGTTGGAAGTCACATATTAATTATATTAAAGGTAAAATATCCAAATCAATTGCAATACTACACAGAGTGAAATATTTGCTGAATCAACCCACACTATATACCTTGTATCATTCATTAATACTCCCATACATGACATATTGTACTGAAGTATGGGGAAATACATATAAAACAAACATATATCCAGTCTTTATGCTTCAGAAGAGAGCTATTAGAATAATAAACAAAGCTGCTTACAGGAAACCAACAAACCCACTTTTTCTTAAATTAAAAGCTCTCAAGTTGAAAGATCTGGTTGACTTTAAAACTGCAGTAATAATGTTTAAAGTGAAGAATCTATCACTGCCCGCAAATATCCAAAAGTTGTTCCAAATAAGGGAGAAACAATATCATTTCAGAGGAACATGTATATTTCAAAAACCTTCAGTGAGAACTACCACCAAGCAACACTGTGTTTCAGTGCAAGGAATCAGATTATGGAACGATTTTGGACCTGAATTAAAATCATGTACAACGCTTGGACAATTTAAACAAAAACTAAAGGAAGAATTACTCCAAACATATATACAAGATGACATGTAAAATCACATAAGGATTGTCATCTCCAGCCTGCGTTGTGTTGTAGCTTAGTTTTTTGTCACATTTTGTCTTAGCTATGTTCTGAATTGTAATCGCTCTTGTTTTGTTTTTCTTTTGAATTCTTGGATGGAATATGGGTGAGCAATATAAGCTGCGGCTTCAGCCATCACCCATTTCGGATAACTTATGTTGAACTGTATAATCAGAGGAGTTATTGTCTAATTTGACCTTGTTGGATTTTCTTTCCCCCTTTGTTATATTATTCAGTTTCTTTTAACCTGCACTTTTAATCTATCCGAAATAAAGATTCATTCATTCATTCATTCATTCATTCAGAGTGCTTTCAGTGTGTATTTTTCAAAATTAGATAAATATCTTTTGACTTACTACTGCCAACCTAATTTTTGAGAATTTTCTTTTTTACTTGTTATATTCCACATATCAGTGCAGTACAGTCGAATGCAAAAGTCCAGGTACATTTGCATTGATTACTTCTTCTGGTACTTTTGAAGTGAGAGACATGAAACACAACCCACACAGAAAGCAAATGTAAGTGACAATTTGGTTTCAAACAGCATTGGAGTTTTATCATATCATTGCTGTTGAAAACATTGTATCTCCATAGTTTGTCTTTTTTAGTTTTGTTGTATAAAGCTACTGGTCACCATCATAACTGGATATTTTTACTAATACGAAAACCAATGACAGATATGAGAAGAGCCATTTGAACACATTTTGTAACTGCTAAATTTTTCCCCCTTGTGGAAAAAATGTCTGTTTTTGGAGATATGAGGTTTGCACCTAACAGCAATGATATTAGTCATTTTGTCATAATTCTGTTACATAAAGCATGTTAATTATAATAAGAAAAGAAAACGTTTTGAACATTTAAAAACTAAGTCAGTCAGTCTTGCTAGCCCCAAAGCTGACATTGCACCAGCAATACCCTTCCAGGAAGGAATAAAACGCAGACCAAAACAGGAAGAGTTCACAATATATCCAACATACAAGACAAGAGCACACACACACACACAGATGCACGCACGAACCCCCCTTACACACACACACACACACACACACACACACACCTATCTCCCATCAAATGTTAGGCTGAGTGGCCAATGGTGGTTCCATGTGTGGATGTGTGTGTGGCTGAACTGGAGAATCCAGCTGGCCTGTCATGGGACTCCCAGTTGCGTGTGAATGGCACTCAGAGGGAACTGTTGCTAACTGGTCCAACAGAGAAACACTTGAAAGGCTGCAGAGGTCACCTCGGGTAAGCTCAGCTGGGCACGGTTAATGTTTTTGTTCAATTTCATACAAAAATGCCCCATATAGAAGCCCCCAGTGTTAAAGAGTGAGAAAGAAAGAATGGAAAAAAAATTTGGTTTATTTTATATAACTGGCCTGCTAAATTTCCACACCATTGTTTCCAGTTTTTTTTTTCAAATGAGAATACACCCAAGTGAGATGCAGACCCACACCTCAACTAACCCTTTAGCAGCAGATCCCATTGTTTCTTTCAGCATAATTCTTCAGGTTTCCATAGTTGAGAATCATGCCAAAACTTCAAACCCTACCGAGTAAAAACCTTAAGCAAGGTCAATGTTTACTATACTTAGATGCAGCATTTGGTGGGCTTAGCCTCAATAGTAAAGTTTTGATTTTTCTTTTTTTTTACTCACCGCTAACCAGGGAGTAGGTCTGTTTTTTTCAGGCTCTAAAACAAGCATGGCACTGATATCAACAGCAAACTTAGTCAAGGAATAGCACATGCAAAGTTCTAGATATGCAGTCATTTTGTGGTCAGAAGATTGTAGGTTAAGGTCACAGGGTCATCAAGCACAGAAAATGGACTACTGTTAAGTCTGGGTCCATACCTTTACTGAATGCTTTTAATATTATTTAATCTCTGAATTACAGGCATAGGTATTAGGCCAAAGGTAAAGCTGTCAACCTTCTAAATGTGGGTGACCCTAGCTTCATTTGTTAGTTGAATAAGGCTGCATGTCCACAGAGAGTGGGTTTTTTGGGAGAGGTGTCTATTCTCTGTTAATTTTCTACTGTATGTGCTGTAGTTGAGCATTTAATGCACTTAGTGCTTTTGTCACAAAAAAGCTCTCAGCTGTTAGCGATTTAGTCGCTGCACTCGAGGTGCTGAAAGTTGAAAAAAGTTCAAACCTTTTTAGCACCGCATCACTCATCGGCAGCACACCTGCCTAACCAGCCAACCAAAATTAGGGTAAAATGAAACCATGATCAATTTTTGAAAGCAGATGCTTGGAGGGATGCATGCTTTCTTACAAGTTTGATGCAGTTTTGTATAGTTAGTAGAGGGTTTTGGTGCAAAATATATTAAACACTTGACAGAGAGCTGTGACTGACAGACCAAGCAGATGCTAGGATACAGGAGTGCTCCAGGTGACAAAAAAACATGCTCGGTAGATACGCAGTCTAAAGAGTACAGCTGAGTTTCTGGAATGTGGAATCTAACGTGTTCCCCTGGGTAACACAACATGGTCTAAAGGTACGTTCAGACCAAACACAAAGCAAATCTTTTGCACGGCCCGATTACATAAAAAGTCAAGATGCGAATACACATGAATTCACGTCTGAGCGAGGTGGTTATGATAGCCACTCAGCCTTGGGATTCCACCATCACTGGAGTAAAGGAATTAACAAGAGAGCATAAACTAGTTTGAAAATTAAATCTCCACTTACCAGAGCTGAGATGGAGTATCTGTAGTCTTAGTTTGTATCCACCCATGAACTCCTCCTACCGATGTGCTGACAAGGGCTAGCAGCTCCTAAAACTGGACACTGGCCAGCTTCAGTTTTGTGCGGAAAACAATCATCATCCAGGTGCAATTTCTCAAGAGGGCAGTGACATTTTCCCAACTGTATGCCCTGCTGGATAACATTGTAGACCTAAACATGACGGTGTTTTGGGGATTTCCACAGCAGGTACAAAGCAGCTGCAGAAGTTGTGAAGGGAAGCCCACCCCTCTGCAAGGCTTTACAACTCCATCGGATGTGAATTTGAGTGCATTCATGTCTTTATATTGATTTTATATATAATCACACGTATGAAAAATTCGCTTCACGTTTAGTCTAAATGCACCTTAAGAATCTGGTTATTCAAACTTCTTTTTGGCCAAATAATATTGTCTTCTTTTATAATTTTTTAAATTAAACTTTGTTGTTAAGAATTTGTTAATCAGTATGTTCTGGCTTGATTTTATCACTGCAACATGATGTTTTGTTTTCATGAGGTTTTTTTGGGGGGGAGGGGGCATTTATTTTAATATGACAAAAGTTTAACAAAAAATCTACATGAAGTGCTCTAAAATTTCCTGGTAGACAACTGCGCTGACTTTGGTCTTGATAAAACACAGTGGACAAACACCAGCAGATGACCTCTGTTCAGATAAAAGTAAATTTTGCATTTGATTTTGAAATCAAAGTCCCAGAATCTGGAGAAAGAGTGGAGAGGCACAGAATCTAAGTTGCTTGAGGTTTAGTGTGAAGTTTCCACAGTCAGTGATGATTTGAGGAACATGTCATCTGCTGGTGTTTATCCACTGTGTTTTATCAAGACCAAAGTCAGTGCAGTCGTCTACCAGGAAATTTTAGAGCACTTCATGCTTCCCTCTGCTGACAAGCTTTATCGAGAAGCTGATTTCATTTTCCAGCAGGACTTGGCACCCCCCCCACACACACTGCCAAAAGTATCAAAACCTGGTTTAATGACCATGGCATCACTGTGTTTGATTGGCCAGCAAACTCTCCTGACCTAAACCCCATAGAGAATCAATGGAGTATTGTCAAGAGGAAGATGAGAGACACCAGACCCAACAATGCAGACGAGCTGAAGGTCACTATTAAAGCAACCTGGGCCTTCATAACACCTCAGCAGTGCCACAGGCTGATCACCTCCATGCCACGCCACATTGATACAGTAATTAATCCAAAAGGAGCCCCGACCAAGTATTGAGTGTGTACATGGACATACTTTTCAATGGGCCAACATTTCTATTAAAAAAATATTTTTTTTAAATTAATTTTATGTAATATTCTAATTTTTTGAGAAACTGAATTTGGGGTTTTCATAATCATCAAAATTAAAATAAATAAATACCTGAAATATATCACTCTCTGTGTAATGAATCTATATAATATATGAGTTTCACTTTCTGAAACGAGTGACAAAAAATATTGAACTTTTTCATGATATTCTAATTTTTTGAGATGTACCTGTATCTAACCTGTCTAAAATATCCAAATGCATCTAAAACAATTGCGACACCATGTATTTGATTGCATGTTGACAGAAAAATGTATCAAAATAAATCTCTTAACTGCAACAACCAATCAGGTCAACAGCTTGGAACTCCTCCTGTACTGAATAATCTAAAAAAAAAGCAAAACTGAGGCTAAGCCTGACAACACACACCATCTCTGTCTCCCATCATTTAGTATAACCTTGACCAACTAACCAGAAACACATAAACAGCTCACACCCTCCTATCTTCAATCGCACATTTTGAGGAATGAGGCCGTACTTCCATCCAATAACCTCTTGCGTGAACTTAATTGTGTATACTCAGGTATTGAGTTTCGAGCCGTGCCCTGGTCCCACAGCACTCAAAGAGAAACAGACGCTGTGAACTTGACAATGAGTGAGTAAGTGATAGAATGAAAGAGAGAGGGGGAGAGAGTGAGAAAAAGAGAAAGACAAGGACCACCCAACAGCTACAAAGGAAAACATTGGGTAGAGAGCTAAGTCAGCTTCGGTTTGGAAGTTGAACCCAACTATGAAATAAGGGCTCTGTAGGTGTCTTCATTAAAGTGAAAAAAGCAGGAAAAAGGAGAACAGTTAAACAACAAAAAAACATGAATATTGATTTCTATAAGAAGCAATATATTTTTAAAAATAATATACTAATTCTTCATATTGTTTCAATTTAAATCAACTTGCACTTATTTTTATTTGTTGTTTCACCCTTTTAAAAATATGTAATATACATTTTTTTAAATTCAAATTCAAATGCTTCCAAGATTGTGCTTATCACGAGATTAAAAAAAAATTACTGCAATCACTTTGCAAGGCAGAATGCAGCATCAGAATCAAAACGCACTCAGAGCGTGGTGCATTTTAAATCAGAAAATAAAGTGATTAACATTCTCTCGTCCATGGAGAATGACCAACTGTGCACTCCTGAACAAAATATTTAACCTTTTATTGTAGGCAAAGGTGCCATGTGAAAACATGTTTCATAAAGCAAAAACACAAGTTTTCTATGTAAAGTGCATTCACAAATTAAAGAAATGGTGTCATTTAAAAGAAACTCGTGTTATATATTTAACGTCAAGATCAGTTATTTGTAGTTTTACAAATCAAAGCATTTTAAATTCATAATAATGTAGATGAATTTCTGGTGCTGGCCACCAGGGGGACATAATCATGACGAGAGTGAGATCTGTGAATCTCAGCCTTCCATTTATTTGACTGGAGAATCCAGCAGTCTGGCTTCTGTGTGAGTGTTTAGCACAGCATGGCACAGAGAAAGTAACAATAACTACCTTTATTTTTAACCTCTATATTCATATTAATTCGAGATACTTTTGAGGACTCCTACTTATTTCATAATTCAAAGAGTTAACAGGTTTTGAATTTTTAAAAAAAATGTTTTGGATAATTACCTGAAAATTCCAACTCTACAAATAATATACGGGGAAATGTATATTTTTAAAAAACGTAACTTTTTTTTGTAATTCAGGCCCAGTTTAAAATTGTATAAAATCTAAAAGATTATGTGTTCAACAAAAGTCAATTATTCTATTTTCTCAATATCACAAGTTCAATCAATGTGTTATCACAGGATAATATTATTTTTTTTCATGATCATGAATAAAAAAAAATCACTATGGGATAACAACAACAAACAGAATAAAAAACAGCTCTGGCCATGTCCACTCGACTTCAGTAATAGACAATGTGATATGCTTTTTAAAAAATCTCAGAACAACTGTTTTTCTTTGACTCTTATTATGCAAAATGTTTTGTGTGTGTGTGTGTGTGTGTGTGTGTGTGTGTGTGTGTGTGCGTGTGTATTTGGGGGGATTTAAATCTTATAAAATACAGCCATGCGGTTACATGTGTACTGTTAAAATGTTAAAATGCTCAGTTCTTCAAGAAAATCTTTTTTTTTAGTTAAGCTCTTTAAGAAATGAGTGAATTGCACTTCTTGGGTTTTATGATACAAGCTAACAAACCCTGCCTTAATTTCTCTGTTTGTGCAGTTAAAAAAAAAATCCCAAAACAGAACAAAAATACTTTCTCAAAGTTACCAAAACAAACCTAGCCCGACTGCCTACCTGTTTGTGATGGGCCCACATGATAAACTTTTACCCAGTTAGATTGGTACTTATTAATATTAATGAGCAGGCTGAAAACTGACTCTTTTGTACAACACATAAATGGATTTTGGTATTTAAAACTACATGTTCTTGAGGATGTCAAAGCTTAAATTAATTCCTAGAAAATGCACAGAATTGGACATTTAATCTAGTTCTTGAACAGCATGGAAGAGTATAGAGAAAGTGTACATAGAAATAAAGTTTGGGAACACACAACAACTCCTTAAGCATTCCATTCAATTGCTTCTTTTGCTCTCTGAACATGATTTGTTGAGAGCAGGAATTTATACAGTACATGGCCTACTGTTGTCCTATAAAAGTTCCAAGAAAGAAACACAATGAGACACAAGAACAAAACACCAAGAACAAAACACCAGTCAACTAACTTTATGTAACCCAGATAAGCGTCAGTGTACCACAGGGACTGATAGAAATCTGTATGTACTGCATGTGTGTGTGTAAGATGTCTCTTACCTCTCTATTTAGAGAGCCTCTGGGGGGTTGGTTCCGGGGATTTTCTTGTCTCTCTGGGACACAAGGAATGGACAGC
This sequence comes from Pholidichthys leucotaenia, assembly GCA_020510985.1. Classification (NCBI taxonomy): domain Eukaryota; kingdom Metazoa; phylum Chordata; class Actinopteri; order Cichliformes; family Pholidichthyidae; genus Pholidichthys; species Pholidichthys leucotaenia. The sequence continues at coordinate 337,008,543 of CM035839.1, read as the reverse complement.
TGACCTGAAGACAGACACGCGCAGCATTAGCTGCCAAAAGTGCTCAGCACCATTGTAAACTAATTGAACAGACATGCACATGGCTGGACACATGCTGGGAGCAAGCAAGTGATCAGCAGTGATTGATAACAGAAAAATGACCACAATGTAAAGAAATAATATAAATCCATCTTTACAATTCTATACCTGGAAGAACTCTGAAACACTGGCTATATAATTTATTTCCAAACCTTAGTACTGAATATGATGGGGAAGAGTATCATCACCAACTTCTAGTTCATTTCTATTTATCCTCATATGAAATAAATACCATAAATTATCACTTTCATGGTAATGATTAAGGCAAACTAGCAATCCTGTGGCCATTTAAAAGTTTCCCCACAGCATCATATTATATACGAGGGGGGCTGAAAAGTTCACAGTGGTCAAATTTGACCAAATGTGGTTTATTTTTCAACATAGTCTCCCCTTCAGTCCACACACTTCTTCCATCGGTGTTGCAGCGCTTGGATCCCTGCCGTTGAAAAATAAACCACACTTGGTCAAATTTGACCACTATGAACTTTTCAGCCTATGAACTTTTCAGCCCTCCCACCACCACCACCACCATATCTAGAAAAGCCCTAAAAAATTGTTTGCTAAAGTCTATACAGATTTTTAACTTGAACTCAAGTACAATATGTAAGAATGTATGGATAGTTATTTTCATCATTCCTTGTAGGAAATATTGTAGATACTGTAACCACACTGATCAAATAACAGTCAGTGGTACATTTGTGCCTATTATTAATTTTACTTAAGTATCTTTAATAAATGTGCATGTCTTCGGACTGTGGGATGAAACTGGAGTACAGGGCAGACACCTACACAGATGCAGGGAGGACACACACAGATCCCAGTTGTTTGAACTCAGTATCTTCTTGCTGTGAGGCGACAGTGAATGCCACTGAGCTGCCCTTACATCCAAATAATAAACAGAAAATAAATACTGTACATTTTTGCTTAGCAATTCAAGGGGCATTTTGAATGGTAGAGTTGTGATGTAAACAAAGATACTGTTGTCCTTGAATAATACTCCCTTCATTTTCTTGTCATTCATTTTCTATAATGCGAATAAAAGCATCAGCTAAATGCCTGAAATGTGTGTAAATGAGCATCTGATACTGATGAATATGGCATAATTTGCTCTGCTTATGTTGTCTTTTTCGGCCCTAACTGGCTTCAATTTATAATCCTCCACCTCAGGCCATTTTTCTTTCTGTCCTGTTTCCCGCTGTAATTGGCTGAGAGCAGTGCAGCACATAGATCATGTTGATTGAAGAGCTTTACAGATGATTTTTTTTTTTACTCTAAATTAAATGAAGATTTACATGGAAACTAAAATACCCTTGTGTTGCTAGTTATGTTGTTAGGGCTGTTCATTAAAGATTTTCCTTGATTCATTTCCCATGGACTGAGAGGAACCAAACCTGGCACAGTTATTCGTCTTCCTCTACATAGATACCGCCAAGGGTCACACACTTTATGTAGCTGTAGAGATCTCACCTACAGAAGTCTGTAGGTTGCGTTAGAAGCCACGACTTGACCTCAGAAATCACCGTTTCTTGGAATTCCTTACCCTTCACAGATGATTTCATGGTACTAAAGAGGTGGAAGTAAGATGGTGCGAGGTCAGGAGAGTAAGGGAGGTGGGGAAGGATTTCATAGCTGTAGGATCATGCCTCTGTATGGTCAACATGAGAGCTGTGGACCGGGGTGTTGTCTTGCAGAAGGCAGACACCTTTGATCAGCATGCCATGCCTTTCAGTGTTGATGGTCTTCCACAATTTCTGCAGCAGTGAAACGTAGTAAGCCCCAGTAATTGTGGTACCTTTAACCAGAAAATCCATCATCAATTTGTCCTACATAATCAGTCTGTCAAAGAAGTCTTCCTGGTTTTCTTTTTTCAAATTTGACCTATATTTAACTGGGAGGTCCCATTGAGGACAGAAATCTCTTTTGCAATGGAGACCTGGCTAAAGTAGCAGCCTTACAGAATCAAAACCAAATAAAACACTTACATGATACACAAATCAACAATAAAACAGAAAGACAGCTATTCAAGCACAGTAGCCTCTCAAGAAAAACAATGATATTCCTCCTGTACTGCATTCTTTATGATACTCTTGAAATCATTAATGGATAGATAATCATTAATGTTTTAATTTAACAACTTTTTGGAGATTATTCCATGACCATGGTGCATGGTAGGAAAACGTTGTTTTGCCAAAGTCTGTCAAAGCCCGGGGAACATTCATGAGCAACCACTTGGAGGCACTGAGATGGTAACGAGTAGAGCTAACACAGACGAGAGTATTGAAGTAGTCTGGGATAGGTATTCTATTTGCATATGGCCAAAAGAGCCTACAGTGGTGTGAAAAAGTGTTTGCCCCCTTCCTGATTTCTCATTTTTTTTTGTATGTTTGTCAGTTAAATGTTTCAGGTCATCAAACAAATTTAAATATTAGACAAAGATAACACAAATAAACACAAAATGCAGTTTTTAAATTAAGGTGTTTATTATTAAGGGAAAAAAATTCAAACCTACATGGCCCTATGTGAAAAAGTAATTGCCCCAAAACCCAATAACTGGTAGGGCCATCCTTAGCAGCAACAACTGCAATCAAGCGTTTGCAATAACTGGCAATGAGTCTTTTACAGCGCTGTGGAGAAATTTTGTGTCATGAGGCACCCGTTTCGCAGGTGCAAATAGGACACCACACGCTCACTGTAGCTTGGCACGTTTATTAACTGAAACACAACAAGGACGTAGGGCATGAAAACTAAATAATGAAGTGCACGGAAAGAACAACAAAATACAAACACAAATGCTGGAGGAGAGTGGGGCTCAACGTCCAGGGGGACAGGACGCCAGGGGATGCCTGACCAGGGGTCGAACCCAGCCGTAGCTCTCCCAAAGGCTGCGGGGCTCTACGGTTGGGACAACAGGGAAAGACGCACCTGGACGGAGCACTTCAACTCTCCTCGATAGCGGAACTCCAAACATGCTCAGGAAGAAGACTGCTATCCAGAGGACGGGTTCACAGCGAAGGAGGACACGACAACCCGCAGAGGCTGTTGTGCCCCTTAAATACAACACATAATCAGAGACAAGTGTGGATTCATGAGTAACAGAATGGACAGCAGCTGTGCAGCCCCTAACAAACTGACAGCTGGAAACTGCACAGCACTGTCAAAATAAACAAACCGGAAACCATAAAAATGCAAACACAACAGAACTCAAAACACTCATAATAAACTTATAGATACCAGTGAACAGACAGAAAAATGCTCACTGACAGGGAAACTGGGCACGGCTCCCACCCGTGCCCCAGGATCATGATAGAGCCACCTCCTCAAGGGGTGGATCCCAGACCCTCCTGGGTAATATCACAAAAAAGAAAACAAAAAACTCACACACACAGAAAAATGACCCACCCGGGGGGGGCGGGGGGCAGGCAGGGAGAGACCACAACCAAAGCAGACAACCCAAAAAACAAAAGAATACTAAAAGAAAACACTTATGAACCACACACTGTCCACCAGGTGGCATTCACGGCACTCTAAGCCCGACTGATTAGTGGGCGGAGCAGTTCGGGCGGTCTTCCTGAGTCCCAAGACCACCGGTGTCTGCGCTGGAACACGTTGGGTGGCCTCCCCGTGCCCCAGAACCAATGAAGCAGGAGAAGCAGCCCATTAGGCAGCCTCCCAGCAATCCTAAGCCAATGAGCTGCGGGAGCTAGGAGGCGGCATCCTACAGCAAAGGGCATCTGATCAGCAGGAGCCTCCCGAGTTACACTCGCGGCGACCCCAGGCTGGGGCAACGCACCCACGGCGGCCCCAGACTGGGGCGTAGCAGCACCCGCGGCGGCCCCAGACTGAGGCGTAGCAGCACTCGTGGCGGCCCCGGACTGGGACGCAGCAGCACCCATGGCGGCTCCAAACTGGGGCATAGCAGCACTCATGGCGGCCCCGGACTGGGGTGTAGCAGCACTCACGGTGGCCCTGTGCTGGGGCGTGGCTGCACCCACGGCGGCCCCGGACTGGGGCATAGCTGCACCCACGGTGACCCCAGACTGGAGTATAGCTGCACCTGCGGTGACCCCGGACTGGGCCATAGCTGCACCCATGACAACCCTGGACTGGGGCATGGTTTTACCCATGGTGGCCCCGGACTGGGGTATAGCTGCACTTGCAGTGGCCTCGGGCTGGAGCATAGCCCCCACGGCGATTCTGGACCACAGTATGGCACCCATGACGACCCAGCTGACCCACGAGAGCATCAGGACTAGGAGACGGTGAACTAACGGGGCCTTGGGCGGAGGTGCTGCACCCACGGCGGTCCCAGACTGGGGCAAGGCAGCCGTGGCAGTCCCAGACTGGGGCATAGCTGTACGCACGGCGGGGCATTGCTGCACCCGTGGCGGCCCTGGGCTGGGGCATAGCTGCACCTTCAGAGACTATAAATGGCAGGACAGCAGCACCCCCAGAGACCCTAAATGGCAGGAAGACAGTGTCCCCGGAGGCCCCGGACTGGGGCACCGCACCCACAGTGGCCTTGGACGACGGGGAAGCAGCACCCACGGAGACCTTGGGCTAAGGCACAGCACCCACGGAGGCCTCAGGCTGAGGCACAGCACCCACGGAGGCCTCCACCGATGGGAAGGCAGCACTCACGGAGACCTCAGTCGGAGGGGGAGCAGCACCCACGGAGGCTCTGGGTTGAGGCGCAGCACCCACAGAGGCCTTGGGCTGAGGTGCAGCATCCACGGAGTCCTTGGGCTGAGACGCAGCACCCACATAGGCCTTGGGCTGAGGTGCAGCACCCACGGAGTCCTTGGACTGAGGCACAGCACCCACAGAGGCCTCGACCGGCAGGAAGGCAACACTCACGGAGACCTCAGTCAGAGGGGGAGCAGCACCTATGGAGGCCTCGGGCTGAGGCGCAGCACCCACAAAGACCTTGGTGACCCTGGATAGTGGCTTAGGCACAGAGACAGGGACACACACACCAAGTCAGGGTCACTGGCAGCGGTGGAGCCCGGCGGGGAGAGCTCAAGCGCAGCTGACGGCTGTGCCTGGAACTCTCCACTGAGAGTCAGGCAAGATCTCTCTAGGACTGAGAACGGAAAAACAAGAAAGAGCACTTGCCTAAGCTCGAGCTCCACTGCCGTCCAGGACTCCGGCGATCCAGGCTGGATTGTCTTGGTCCTCTTCGCATGGTCGTCCAAATCAAACACAGCCACCTCAGGGGAAGGGGAGGCTGGACCCATGGTGACAGATGGTGCAGACTCCCGTGCAACCGAATCCAGGGGACACTCATCGGTTGGCTCAGGATCCGGGTCCTGGTGGCACTCTCCTCCCGTCCAGAGTGCAGATGCATGGCAGAAGCAAAGATCTCCAGAGCAGCAGGCTCCTCTGTCGTCTGGCGGCTGCCACCCAGGACCAACAGAAACTTGGACACAGCAGGAGAGACGGGAGAAGGAAAAGTGTTCAACTCAGCAGCAGCAGAGGGGGAGAGCTCAGCCAAATTACGTGGCTGCAGCCAAGCCCCCCTACCGGGAATTAAGCAAGGCAATTCATCATTAGGTGTTACGGAATGAGAAATTACTTGCCTTAATTCCCGGGCTGTGCTGGTAGCTGCTGCTGGTGTCCCTGGAGATCTCCCCTCGGACAGGGCAGTGGGCAGGGGCACCATCGCCACGGCAGGTGGAGCCGGCCTAGCAGACCTGGTGATGATGGTTCGGTCCACAGCTGCGGTAGAGGGGTCCTTCCAGCACTCAGCAGCTAGACGGTGGCGAGAGGTAGGGAGAGTCTGCTCCCAAGGACATCTCCTCGTCTGCTTCGCCCTGGGCACCCATGACAGCAGATCTTCCAGCAGGCTGTGGAGGTCTATTTGGAGGTCTGTGATGGAATAAAGTACCCCCGCATACCTGGGGTAGTGCCCTATTCCAGGATGTGCCTCCACGATGGTTGCAGCTGCCTCCACATTCCGGCGAACCTCCTCCGGCAAACCTCCTCCAGCGAACGGGAGGTGAAGGCTGCATTCACAAACTTGAGCAAAATCCGCCGCCCACAGTTCACTGATAGTGGGGCAAGCCACTTCAAATTTCCTTTGATTAGCGGGGCCCCGGCGTGCTGGTGGCATGGCGAAAGCACACGTGTTTTAAGGAAAACATGGGGAAAACAGAAAAATGGTTATGAAAGAAAAACACCAAAATCTACAGGGGCTGGTGTCCACTGTTGGTCGTGTCCTTGTGTCATGAGGCGCCCGCTTCGGGGGCGCAAATAGGACACCACATGCTCACTGTAGGTTGGCACATTTATTAACTGAAACACAACAAGGATGTAGGGCATGAAAACTAAATAATGAAGTGCACGGAAAGAACAACAAAATACAAACACAAACGCTGGAGGAGAGTGGGGCTCAACGTCCAGGGAGACAGGACGCCAGGGGATGCCTGACCAGGGGCCGAACCCAGCTGGAGCTCTCCCAAATTCTGCAGGGCTCTACAGCTGGGACAACAGGGAAAGACGCACCTGGATGGAGCACTCCAAGTCTCCTCGACAGCGGAACCCCAAACACACTCAGGTAGAAGACTGTTATCAAGAGGACAGGTTCACAGCAAAGGACACGACAACCCTTAAATACAACACATAATCAGAGACAGGTGTGGATTCATGAGTAACAGAATGGACATCAGCTGTGCAGCCCCGAACAGATTGACAGCCAGAAGCTGTACAGCCTGTCAAAATAAACAAACTGGAAACCATACAAACACAACAGAACTCAAAACACTCATAATAAACTTATACATAACAGTGAACAGACAGAAAAACGCTCACTGACAGGGAAACTGGGCACAGTTCCCACCCGTGCCCCAGGATCATGACATTTTGGCCCACTCATCTTTACAGAATTGTTGTAATACAGCCACACTGGGGGGCTTTCGAGCATAAACCGCCTTTTTAAGGTCATGCCACAGCATCTTAATCGGATTCAGGTCAGGACTTTGACTAGGCCACTCTAAAGTCTTCATTTTTTTTTTCTGAAGCCCTTCAGAGGTGGACTTGCTGGTGTGTTTTGGATCATTGTCCTGCTGAAGAACCCAAGTGTGCTTCAGCTTGAGGCCACGAACAGATAGCTGGACATTCTCCTTCAGGATTTTTTGCTAGACAGCAGAATTTGTGGTCCCATTTACCACAGCAAGTCTTCCAGGTCCTGAAGAAGCAAAACAGCCCCAGACCATCACACTACCACCACCATATTTTACTGTTGGTATGATGTTCCCTTTCTGAAATGCTGTGTTACTTTTATGCCAGATGTAATGGGACACACACCTTCCAAAAAGTTCAGCTTTTGTTTCATCAGTCCACAGAGTATTTTCCCAAAAGTCTTGGGGATCATCAAGGTGTTTTTTGGCAAAACTGAGACGAGCCTTTATGTTCTTTTTGCTCAGCAGTGGTTTTTGTCTTGGAACTCTGCCATGCAGGCCATTTTTGTCCAGTCTCTTTCTTATGGTGGATTCTGGAGTGAGGCCTGCAGTTCTTTGGATGTTATTGTGGGGTTTTTTGTGACCTCTTGGGTGAGTCGTCGCTGCGCTGTTGGGGTAATTTTGGTCAGCCAGCCACTCCTGGGAAGGTTCACCACTGTTCCATGTTTTTGCCATTTGTGGATAATGGCTCTCACTGTGGTTCGCTTGAGTCCCAAAGCTTTAGAAATGGCTTCATAACCTTTTCCAGACTGATAGCTCTCAATTACTTTGTTTCTCATTTGTTCCCCAATTTCTTTGGATCACAGCATGATGTTGAGCTTTTGAGGATCATTTGGTCTACTTCACTTTGTCAGGAAGGTCCCATTTAAGATAAGATAAGATAAGCCTTTATTAGTCCCACAACGGGGAAATTCCAGGATTGCAACAGCACAGGGATAGCAACACTCAGAGCAACAATCAGAAGGCAAGAAAAAAAAAAAAAAAAAAAAAAAAAAAAACAAGCAAGCAAGAGCAGCTAACATACATATGTACATATTACTATAAAATATATATATACACACACACACAGACACACAGTGCAGAGCATTGTAGCTAGATGGAATAAATATGTAAATATATAAACACCCACAGTACGGAGCATTGCAGCTAGGTGGAATAAATATGCAAGTATATAAACACACACAGTGCGGAGCAATGTAGCTAGATGGAATAATATGTAGATATATAAAAACACAGTGCGGAGCATTGTAGCTAGATGGAATAAATATATAGATATATAAATATAAACACACCCAGTGCTGAGCATTGTAGCTAGATGGAATAAATATGTAAATATATAAACACACACAGTGCAGAGCATTGTTGCTAGGTGGGATGAAACAGCATAACCGTCTACTTAGTTATCCTACATGGTATGATTATGTGCCCATACATATTCTCACCCTCCATAGCGACCGGTATGTTCCTAGTTGTATGCCGGAGAGGACCATTGTGTAAGTCTATTGCATCTTTTGCATTCAAAAAAACCATTAGTTTGTTACGTCTTTTTGTTATCTCTGCGAGCAGCCCTGCTTAGGTTGTACAGTCTGACAGCCGTTGGTAGGAAGGACCTACGAAACCTCTCGGTTGTGCACCTGGGATGATGTAGTCTGCTGCTAAATGAGCTCCTCAGTGCATCCAGTATGTCCTGCATAGGGTGGAACTCGGACTCCAGCAGAGATGACAGTTTAGCCACCGTCCTTCTCTCTCCTATCTCCTCCATCGGATCAAGGCGCTGCCCCAGGACAGAGCTAGCTTTCTTAATCAGTTTGTTCAGTCTCTTCCTATCGGCTGCAGTAATGCCACTGCCCCAGCAGACCACTCCAAAAGTGATGGCTGATGCCACCACCGTGTCATAGAATGACTTCAGCAGCGCCCCTTGTACACCAAAAGACCTGAGTCTCCTCAGCAGGAACAGCCTGCGCTGTCCCTTCTTGTAGCGTGCGTCAGTATTGTGTGACCAGTCTAGTTTATTGTTCAGATGAATACCCAGGTACTTATAGGATGTCACCATCTCGATGTCTGTTCCCTGTATATTTACTGGTGCTGTGAGGGGCTGCCCATTCCTGCGGCAGTCCACCACCAGCTCCTTAGTTTTCCTCGCGTTGATCTGGAGGCAGTTCCGATGGCACCAGTCCACAAAGTCCTGGATAAGCCCTCTGTACTCAGCTTCATCTCCGTTGGAGATGAGACCAACGATCGCAGAGTCATCAGAGAACTTCTGTAGATGGCAATGTGTTGTGTTGTGTGAGAAGTCCGCAGTATAAAGAGTGAACAGGAAGAGAGCCAGCACCGTTCCCTGGGGGGCCCCCGTGCTACTGATGATCGTGTCGGAAACACAGTCCCGGGTTCTCACAAACTGAGGCCGGTTCGTGAGGTAGTCCAGGATCCATGATGACAGGTGCTGGTCCACCCCTGCGCGCAGCAGCTTGTCCTTCAGGATCATCGGTTGGATGGTGTTGAAAGCACTGGAGAAGTCAAAGAACATGATCCTCACCATATTCCCGGGCTTCTCCAGGTGGGACAGAGAACGGTGAAGGAGGAAGATCACCGCATCCTCCACCCCAATGCCATGCTGGTAGGCGAACTGGAGTGGATCCATCACTGGTTCCACCAGGGGGCGGAGATGAGCAAGGAGCAGTCTCTCCAGGGTCTTCATCAAGTGGGACGTCAAGGCCACCGGTCTGTAGCTGTTCAGGTCTTTGGGGTGGGAAGTTTTTGGTACAGGTACCACACAAGATGTTTTCCACAGCTGTGGTACCCTCCCCAGTTTCAGGCTCATGTTGAAGATATACGTCACAATCCCACACAGCTGGTCTGCACAGGACTTGAGGAGCTTTGCGCTGATGCCGTCCGGTCCCGACGCCTTCCTCGCCTTGATCTTCCTCAGCTCCGTCCTCACCTGGGTCTTGGTCAGGGTCAGGATGGGGGGCTGTGTGTTGCGAGTGGGGGGGTGTCGGTGGAGTGGGGAGTGGGCAGCAGGACTTGATTTCTTAGAGGCAGCAGTGGTTGTTGTGCAGACAGGGGGGAGGGCGGTTGGTCAAATCTATTGAAAAACAGATTCAGGTTGTTCGCCCACTCCCTGCCCCCCGTGGCCTGGGGGGAGGTATTCTGGAGCCCCGAGATGGTTTTGAGGTTTCTCCAGACCCCGCTGATGTCGCTCTGTTGCAGCTTGTCCTCCATCTTCTTCCTGAAGCTGTCCTTGCCTTCTCTGATCTTTCTCCTCAGCTCCCTCTGTACGGACTTCAGCATCTCCCTGTTCCCCGACCTGAAGATCCTCTTCTTCTCTCTCAGAAGTGTTTTTATCTCAGGGTTGATCCAGGGTTTGTTGTTTGAGTGACGCCGTATGGTCTTGGTGGGAACGGATTTGTCCACACAGAAGCTGAGGTAGCCCGTGAAGGTGTGAATGAGGCCATCGATGTCCTCACCATGTGGATCGCAGAGCTGCTTCCAGGCAGTGGCTTCAAAACAGTCCTTTAGAGTGTCCATTGTCTCCTCAGACCATAACTCCACAGTGTGCATGGCCGGAGGTTGTCTGTGCACTAGGGGTTTGTACACCGGCCGGAGATGAACCAAGTTGTGATCCGATCTCCCAAGTGGAGGGAGTTGTGATGAGGTGTACGCCTCCTTAGTGTTTGCGTAGAATAAATCCAGTGTTTTATTGTCTCTAGTGTGGCATGTGACATACTGGGTGAAAGTGGGCAGAATGGGAGACAGTGAAACGTGGTTGAAATCGCCTGAGATGAGGAGAAGAGCATCTGGGTGTTCTGTCTGCAGCCTGCTGGTTACTGAATGGATGACGTCACGCGCTGTCCCAGCGTTCGCCGTCGGATTTGCATAAACAACAATGCAGATCACGTGTGAGTGTTCTCTCGGGAGATATGTAGGCCTCATGCTAACAGCTAGCAACTCAATGTCTTTGCTGCAGTGTCGTTGTTTAACAGTGATATGTCCCGGTCTGCACCAGTTGTTGTTAACATACATTATCACTCCACCGCCCCTTGCTTTGCCACTCTCTGGTGTTCGGTCAGCTCGTATCATGTGAAAACCCTCCAGCTCAATGTTAGCATCTGCTGCTAGTTCAGTTAGCCACGTCTCAGTAAACAAAAGGAGAGAGCACTCCCGGTAAGTGCTATCATAACGGGAGATAGCCGCTAGCTCATCTAACTTTCCCAGTATCGACCGTACATTTCCCATGACAACAGATGGAAGGGAGGGTCTGTACCTTATATTTTTTGTCCTTCGCCTTACTCCAGCCCGGCAGCCGCGACGCTTTCGCCTCAATTCTCTCGGTATGTCGAGTTTTTCCAGTGGGACCGGGTGGCGGTTAAATGCTAGCAGCATTTAACATTTCAATCAATCATTTCAGTGATTTCTTGATTGAGAACAGGTGTGGCAGTAATCAGGCCAGGGTGTGGCTAGAGAAACTGAACTCAGCTCTACAAAGATTTGCTAAACCACAGTTCATTTATGTTTTAACATGGGGGGGGGGGCAATCATTTTTTTCCACACAGGGCCATGTAAGTTTGGAATTTTTTTTACCCTTAATAATAAAAACCTTCATTTAAAAACTGCATTTTGTGTTTACTTGTGTTATCTTTGTCTAATATTTAAATTTGTTTGATGATCTGAAACATTTAAGTGTGACAAACATACAAAAAAATGAGAAATCGGGAAGGGAGAAAACACTTTTTCACACCACTGTATGTGACTCGGAAACTGGGGGATCCATTGTACAGACAACTTCCACATGTACAAATCGACATGGATAAGTTTTTTCCACAGGCCCCATACTGATCTTGACATCTTGGGCTAGTTGGTGAATGGTTATGCAGCAAGCCTCAAAAATGGTGGCCAGCACTTGCCAGATGGTGTCTTCATCAATGACGCACTGGAATGGGTGCCATTTCCGCCGATGTCTGACCACACTTGAACTGTCAAGGGCTTGACTACGTCATACGATGGGGCATCCTCCTTATAAGTCTCTTTCATCTCATTGAACGTCTCCCATATTGTGAGGACTCAAGCTCCATTATCACACATTACTCCACTTTAGCACCAGTAAAAGAGAAACTCTTAATAGTTCAGAGCTGCAAATTACCATGTGACCTATAGAGATATATATTATTTCACATGTGCAATTTCAGCCATCTACAACAACTGGAAGTGGGTCAGGGGAGTTCTTTAACCCCCTAACTGTCCACATTAAATGGATGGGTCACGCGCCCCAAGTGGCACAGCACAGCAACTGCACCTGTCAATTTATTGACGTCCCCCGGCTATACTGAGAATTTGTACTGATCTGGACTGATCTGACAGTTCAGACAGTGGTAGACACCCGCCGGAGAAATCATGGCTGACATGGAATACAGCAAAGAAGAAGAAATCCTCATTATTCTTCTTCCTTTTTCTGCTTTGAGCTCCCAGCACCAATGTGGTCGATGCCGTGTTCGGTCATGGCAGTGGTGATTCTGACTGAAACTGCATCAAACAGGAAAAATAGCCGCGTAATACAAATGAAATTCACATGGGATAATCATAAGAGTTTGTAGATGTGGTAGAGGGTGTAAATGACCGACCAAATGCGAAACTACGACCACGATGCGCAAAAAACTGAGCTACCAGCACCAAGATGGTGGTGCCCATGCCGTCATGGATTCCCACAGGAAAAATGCATCCAACAGGAAAAATAGCCACATAATACAAACAAAATTCACATGGGGTAATCATAAGAGTTTGTAGATGTGGTAGAGAGTGTAAATGACAGAGCAAACACAAAACACTGACCACGATGGAGGAAAATGGACCGGCCACATGGGCGAGCGAGCCCTTTCCCCCAGCAACAGGTAAGAGAAATTTTTTTTTTTTAATTTTTTATTGATTTTCTGGTTCATATACTTTGAAGATTAGATAAAAACATACCCCTGTAGACAAAACGGCATCAAAAAACCAAACCATTCTTTGTGTAAATGCGTCCAAAGTCCACTTTTGACTGAGTTATGTCATTTATATAGCAGTCGTGACATTATACAAATTAGATGCATAAATTTATTCCTATCTGAAACTTTGGATCATATTCTACATCTTTCTAATTGACAGTAAGCCATCATCTCTTGCAACGCTCAAGTTACAGCCTTGGAAATCTGAACTATTTTATTGACAAAAAATATTTACCACTCTTGACTACTAGCGGTTATGTTTACCCCTTAACCGCTCCTGTCACCATGTGGCGCCTGGGGCAGCTAAAGGGTTAATAAGCCGCCCTTGTAATAGGCTCAATTCACACACAACTTAAAGTCAGGAAAAACAAACATACATATATATATATATACTGTATATATACTGTATATATATATATATATATATATACTGTATATATATATATATATATATATATATATATATATATATATATATATATATATATATATATATATATACACAGTGCTTCCTCTGGCTTAAAGACCTTGGTGTGGTGGCAACATATTTTTCCCCGGGGGGGTAAACATACCGGAATATGTTAATTTTATACTATTTATTTCTTTTTAAAATTTTACACCGTAACGTTGCATATGAAACTTACCATTTGAAGTATTGTACAACCGAGGCTTGAATATTGGGCCAGCTGGGGTCCCACCCAGACATCCTGTGTTTGGACTTTTTAGCGGTGTTATCCTTCTCTCCTTCCTCTGCCTGAACACTTTCCTCTCTTTGACTCCTCTCTTCTGTCTCATCTTGTCCTCTCTGAGCTCTGTCTAATTCAGGTTCTCTCTGTGTCTATGGTGGTATACAAACAGGTTAGAAAATATCAAGTGTCATGTTTTGCCCTGCAGGATTTTTTTGTCATGGTTTATATAAATGACAAAAATATGTGTATTTTTTGTATTTTTTTTTCTAGTGTTTCTTTTTTTCCATTGAGAGAGTAGGGAAGGGAAAGAAACATTCATAATAGCAATGTACTCAAGCATACTTAAACTATATGATCAGGTGGATATAGTAACCAGAAATTCTACTCATGTAAAAGCAGTGCTTTGAAATTAATAATTAAAAGTAGGCAACCAAAAATTTCTAATTGAGTTAAAGGTACAAAGAGCACCCACTGAAAAACTTGAGTAATGACTTCAGTCTTCAAGGTTTGAGGTTTTTCTCAAAAACTTATAACAATTTTCTTATAGTTTTCTACTTTTCTCTGTAAATCTAAAGTTGAAACCATGTTCCTCAAATGTGTAATTTCCTCTTGTAAAATTGACTTTGCTTGTACATTTGAAACTTTATTATAAGTTTGTGGATTATTTTATGACTAATTTTTGTCTGTTTTTTAAAATAAAACTACTGGGGGGGGGTAAGGTTTAGATAAATTTGAAACAGACTGTGGTAAAAAAAAAATTTTTACTTTTTCCTTATAACAATTTACATTTTTGACCATAATTTTGCAGTCAGAACAGAACAATAATTTAACTGATTACAAAGAAAAATATTAATAAAATTGTATTTAATGAAATAAATTAACTTAAATGACCAAGGATGCCATTATTTCTGTTATAATATTTCTTTATATTTATAGGTTTTGGGGTTTTTTTTGTTTTTTTTAGAAATCTCCTCACCACCCAGACAGCAGGAAAAACCTCCCTTATTTTGAAATCAAATGTTGACACGTTTAGTTTGTCTGAAGGCTGCTGACAGATTAAAGTCATTGACTTCGTGAATTTGGTCATCTTAACCTGCCAGGTACATAATAGGGAACTGTAGCAGACTCTAAAGACATAATTCACCACAATATGTGTTCATGTACAGAATGATCTGTTTAGGCAGTTATAGTTGCTACGTGACTACACGGCCGGACTGCTAGTATCACAATATCTGGCTGGGAAGCGCCTACAATTTGATTCTTTTTTTTTTTAAATTCAGTAGTAGAAAATACACACAAATTACAAATATGCTAATAATACAAGTAAATACCTCCTAATTTGGCTATTTGGTTAAAAAAAAAATTTTTTAAAAATGCACATATTTATTTATTTTCCATCAGGGAGCCCTTTGGGTCCGTCCCTCCCTGACAGCTCGGGCACTCGGCAGCTCGGGTGTTTCACACACATACACATCCACACTTCATTCATTCCCATTAACACGTTTTGGGGTTTTGTTCAATACAACGCACAAAACCACTCCTGCACGTGGGTTTTTCATTCACTAAGTGGCTCCTGGCCACTTCGTGCAGACATAAATGGCTCCCAGTCGTTTAGCAACGGCCATTATAGTTGTGCGCTCAGACTTTCTCATCAGGCACCTCTCTAGGCAGCCGCTGAAGGACCTCAGTTTAGAGCTAGGGTTTTTAGCTGGTGCTTTGTCACTGCCGCTGAAGAATAAAAACGGCACGCCTGCTCATGTGAGAAAAGAGAGAAATTGCCACTCTCATAACTTAATATTGTAGTGGCTGGTGAAATACATCCGCAGCAGTTCATCAGTCCCCCTGCCTTTCCCTTCATATGAAGCCGGCTGCATTTGAATTCCAACCACATCTCTTAGCTAAGTGACTCTTCCATTATGGCTCCCGTTTCCAGTGTTTTTTCTATGTTTAAAGTACTTTAATAAACTCATGTTTCTGTCGGACAGTCACGCTTAGCGAGACACTGTTTGCTGACTGACTGGAAAACTCATGTGAGCGGGGTGCTTCTAAACTCCATGCAGATGACGGCCACGCACGTTGTTTGTGTGCACGCTTGCAGAAAGTCATTGCTTCATATATTTTTATTAATAAAATCATATCAGCTTGGCGGTACGATTTCTGGCGAGACGGGCTGTCACGGAGAAATGTTACCAGAGGAAACCCTGTATATATTATATATATACAGTATATTCATGTAAAAAAAATTAGGACACCCCATTAAATATTCAGTTCTTTATTAAGAAATGTTCACATATCTATGTGTAGCATCAATCCATGTGGCTCCAATCTATAAAAGCACTCTTCACCTTAAAGAAATTGTTTCACCCAAAAGTCTGGTCAAGAATGTTGTGTTGGGTTCTTTTATGAATAAAGACTGCTGCTTTGGGTGTTCACGGAGCCTCCTTTATTAACTGGCTGCAACAACATTAACACACGAACTCCATCATATTAATATCCGTCCTGTTGTACCCCTGACAACATCCGGTCTGTGTCGCCCCCTAGTGGCTCCACATATGTAATACTTAGATTACACCACATCCCCCTTACTGAAGCCAAGTTGACCCCTTTTAGCTGAAAACACAAAATACATTCTTATTTCCGTTCCCTTTTGTCAACTAACTATGACAGCATAAATTTAACACATCACCCCCTTTTACAAATCTATAACATTCCTTTTTTTTTTCAACACTGTTGCCATGTAAGAACATATTATGCAAAGGCCTCTTATTTTCTATTTAAGGAAGGCATTTTTAGAACTCAACTCTGCTTTCACGAATATTAACATGCAACTCTACAGATCCAGTCTCTTTGGTTTAATCACTTCTCTACCAGACCTGGTTCTAACAACACCTGGTGTTCCCTGTGCATTGGGCTCAGAAACAGTTTCTGTAGGAGTGTCTTTTCCATTTGACTGGGTCCGTTGTGGTTCCATCTCAGTCTTTGGTATCGACATAGGCACAAGATGAGTGCGATTCCTCCTGATTGTCCCTTGTGGTCCACTAATGACATAGGACCGTGGAGTTTTGTGGACAGATGTCACTGTGCCCTGTGCTTTTGCATCTGTAATCCAAACAGAGTTTCCGGGTAACAGTTTATCCAAATCTCTCGTTCTGTGTCTTTTGTTGAAACATTCTGTTTGCCTCATCCGTCTCTCCTTTTCCACGTGACGAATTTGTTGCAGATTCGGCACGCATGGCTGCAAGGCCTCTGGAAGCATTGGCAGGGTGGTACGAAGCCTACGCCCCATGAGAAGCTGTGCTGGACTGTAGCCATTTGCCAACGCTGTGGTTCTGTAGGCTAACAGTGCTCGGTATGGATCACTGGCTTTCTTAATTAGGTTTTTGACTGTTCTGACAGCTCTTTCTGCCTCACCGTTACTTTGGGGGTACCTGGGACTACTGGTCACGTGCTCAAAACAGTACTCCTTTGCAAAGTCTTCCATTTCCTGACTTGTGAACTGCGGGCCGTTATCCGTGATCAGTATCTCTGGTATTCCGTGACGTGCAAACATTGATTTTAAATGCACAATGACATTGGCAGAGCAAGTTGGGCTGAGCTGGGCAATCTCTATATACCTAGAGAAGTAGTCCACTAATAACAGGTAGTTTTTGTCTTGTAGCGTGAACAAATCAGCTCCCAACTTCTGCCATGGCCTTTCTAGTAAATCTGTGGGCATTAAAGGCTCTCTCACATTAACTCTTTCATGTATGCACTGTCTGCATTTGATTACAACTTCACTAATCTGGTTGCTTAAACCTGGCCACCATACAGCCTGACGGGCGCGCTCTCTGCATTTAACCACCCCCTGGTGGCCCTCATGTATCTTATCCAAAACTGCATTTCTCATGTTAGCGGGGATAACTAACCTCGTGCCTCTCAGTAGTAGTCCGTTATGCACACTCAAAACGGCTCTCTCAGACCAGTAGTGCTTCACCGCTCCCTGTAGCTGGTTACGATCCGGCCAGCCTTCTGTGCAGTATTTCATGACTTGTGAACAGATGCTGTCGGACTGCAGTTGCTCTTGGAGATCTGCAAGATATTTGCTGCTTGTAGGGAGTCCCTCTAGCACAGAGTCAACATAAATGTTAGTGTCCTCCATAAGATCTGTGTCTGTGTGAGTAACACTGTTTGTGAGCGGTAAGCGTGAGAGCGTGTCGGCAGTGGTGAGACTTTTGCCAGGGATGTGCTTTATAGTGTATGAGTACCTCATTAGGCGCATACGAAATCTCTGTATACGCGGTGGAAGCGCATCCAAAGCTTGTCCTCCCAGTAGGCTCACTAGTGGCTTATGATCAGTTTCTAGTTCAAAGTGCAGACCCAGGATAAAGTCATTGAATCTTTCACAGGCCCACGTGAGAGCCAGCGCTTCTTTTTCCAGCTGAGCGTAGCGCTGCTCTGTAGGTGTCAATGATCGGGAAGCGTAAGCAACTGGTGACCACACGTCTCTCTCTTTCTGTAGCATGACTGCCCCCAATCCGTATGAAGAGGCATCTGCAGATATTTTCTGTGGTTTGTTTGGGTCATAGAGCTGCAATACAGGAGCAGAGGACAGTTCTTGTTTGAGATTACAAAACGCATTTTGTTGTTCATGCCCCCAGTACCACATGTTCTTTGTTGAAAGCAAGTCTCTCAATGGTTTGTCCTTTTCGGAAAGGTTCGGAATGAACTTCCCCAGCTGGTTCACCATTCCGAGAAAGCTCCTGAGCTCACTCACGTTGCTTGGCTCTTTCATGTCCTGAACAGCTTGGGTTTTGTCTGGATCTGGCCTCATTCCTTCTGCTGAAACAATAAACCCAAGAAATTTAACCTCTCTTTTGCCAAACTCACATTTTGACATATTCAATGTAACGCCGGCTTTCTCCGCGCGCTTCAAGGCAGCGTGCAGTCTTGCGTCGTGCTGCTGCTTCGTGGATCCCCAGACCAGGATATCGTCCACGTGACAGACGACTCCGTCGAGACCCGATGTAACCTCTGTCACCATCATGTTTTGGAAATGTTCAGGAGCACTGGAAATACCAAATGGCAAACGGTTGAAGTGGTATCTGCCAAATGGCGTAATGAATGTGGTGAGAAAGGCCGACTCTTTAGACAGTGGTATTTGCCAAAATCCCATATTTGCATCAAGCTTTGAAAAATACTGAGCACCTGTGAGCATGCCTAGCGTTTGGTCCACAGACGGGAGGATGTATCTTTCGCGACACACTGACTCGTTTAAAGGTGTCATGTCCACACAGATATGCACCTTTTCTTTGTCCTTTTTGGGAGCTACAACCATGCCACAGCACCAATCTGTTGGCTGCTCCACGCGACTGATGACTCCCAACTTTTCCATCCTCTCGAGCTCTTCTTTCACTTTACCCATGAGCGGCAGTGGCACACGCCTTGGCACCTTGAGCGAAAAGGGCTTAGCATCAGGTTTCAGTTTAATTGTGTATGGCTTTTGAACAAGCCCAAGTCCACTGCATAACTTGGGGTACGCTTTTCTCACTGTCTCTTGGTCTATAGTGTCAATTCTGGCAATTAGTTTCAGTCTCACGGAAGCTGTTCTACTCAGTAGTGCCATGCGCAGATTTTTGACAATATAGATTTTCTCAGTAGCGCTCTTGTCACCGTATGTAATAGTCTCTGTCATAGACCCCAACACGGTTAGTGCAGTTCCACCCGGTCCGTAGAGTGGTTTTTGTGCCTTTTCCAACTGTTCATTTTTCTTCTTGAAGATTTCAAATGTTTGGTCAGAAACCGCTGTGACGTCCGCTCCGGAATCTAACTTAAAAGTCACTTTATTTCCTCTCACGTTTATGTCTGCCAGCCATGGATCCTCCCCTAGATCCACTTCACCCAGAAAAAGTCCATCTGCATTGTCAGTGACCTCATTCACAGTTGGGTTGGACCTACAGACTCTAATATAGTGTCCACGTTTTTTACAGTTATGGCATTCCGCGTTTTTAGCTGGGCACTGTACTGCTGCATGTGCTGGTGCTTTGCCACACTTGGAACAAACTTTATTGTCTTGTTTTGTCTGCTGAGGCCTTGAGGACTTAATCTGTTTTTGTTCCTTGATTATGAACTTGTTTGGCTTGGCTTTTCTGATGTGTACCGCATCCACGGCTGTTCTGTTAATGCTAGTTTCACCTCTTAGGTCAGTTTGTTGTCGTTTTATTTCTTCAGATTGTCTTGCCATTGTTATAGCTTTAGCTAGGGTAAGATCTTTGTCAAGCTGCATTCTTTCTGACAGCGACGAATCTTTTAGACCCACTACAAGCCTGTCTCTCAAGAGGTCATCATGAAGTGTACCGTACTCACAGTTTTCTGCCAGTGCATAGAGTGCTGTTATGAACGAGTCTACTGGTTCTGCCGGCTGTTGCACTCGCTTGTTGAATTTTGCTCGTTCATAAATCACGTTCTTTCTGGGAACGAAATGTCTATCAAAGGCTGTTTTAACGGCATCGTACTGCTGGCGCTGCACACTCGTTAGCTCGAGCCCTCTTAGCACGTCGTCAGCCTCATCTCCCATGCAATAAACCAGCGTATTTACTTGGTTCGCCTCAGCTGAGTTATTCAGGTTACTTGCCAGTCTAAAACGCTCAAAACGTCTTATCCACTTTTCCCACTCTTGGGGTCTCGCAAAGTCGAAGGGCTCCGGTGGTTTAATGGTGAAGGTTGCCGCTGGAGTAGCCGCCACCATTACTGGATCAATTGGCGCAGCTGCAGCTCTTTGAACTTCGTCTGGCATAGCCACTAGCCAGTTGCAAGCTGACTTTTCTCACCTCAAAGCGCACCAACTTCTGACACCCTGTTGTGTTGGGTTCTTTTATGAATAAAGACTGCTGCTTTGGGTGTTCACGGAGCCTCCTTTATTAACTGGCTGCAACAACATTAACACACGAACTCCATCATATTAATATCCGTCCTGTTGTACCCCTGACAACATCTGGTCTGTGTCGCCCCCTAGTGGCTCCACATATGTAATACTTAGATTACACCACAAAGAATTGCTTCTTTCACCTAAGGACCACAGTTTGAAAACACATTCCATGGTAAAAGGGCCAATAAGGATCCCATTTCATGCCAGGAAAGGAATAGTCTGCAATCATAAATAACTGGAACTTCCTCCCAACCAGGCAGTTTTATGCTTAAAGTACTATTTGAGACATCCCAGATACTTTGAAGTGCATTCCACAGGTTTCTAGTTATCTACAGCTCAACAGCGCCCCCTTCTGTTCAACTCAGGAACATGTTGGATTTAATCAACATGGGAATTTTGTTTTATCTGCTGAAATAATTCTTTCTCCTCAAGACTTTATTTTTCCAGGAAATACTGCTCAGAACACTGTTGAAGATGACCGCCTCTGTGTTGGACAATGATGAGCTGAAATGTTTCATTAATCATTGATTTTAAATGTGTTGCATGTTTGAAAATGCTTACATGATCCTTATTCTAATGCATGTTAATTATAGAAGGACAAGTTTATAAAAGTGCATGCTCACTGAAAGTTAGTCATGAATCACTGAAGTTAGCTTAGATTTTATATTAAGTATATAATGAATTTCACAGTTAAAATATGTATATGCCTTCTGAAACTTATGCCAGTCATTTGACTGGTACCAGCCAATCACCAGGCCGTCTCTGTTGGATGACGCCCCTTTCATTCTATTGGTTGGTTACAGACAAAGGACTGCTTTCTTATTGGACCATAGCCCATCTTTATCTCCCACGATAGCCGATAATTGGTTCTTCCTGCTGCTGGTCTTATTTTATGATCCAAGGAGTGCGCTCAGTTAAATAGAGAGAACCGCCCTAGTTTTTCAGTTTGTTTTTTTTTTTTGTTCAGTTTAGTCT
This sequence comes from Pholidichthys leucotaenia, assembly GCA_020510985.1. Lineage (NCBI taxonomy): Eukaryota > Metazoa > Chordata > Actinopteri > Cichliformes > Pholidichthyidae > Pholidichthys > Pholidichthys leucotaenia. The sequence goes on along the minus strand of CM035839.1, from coordinate 336,986,963 downwards.
TTGTCGAGTTTTCTGTGAGTTTTGTCAGTTTCAGAAGTTTTGTGTTAAGTCTTCTTCTGTTTTTCCTTGCCATCTGAGGAGAGATCATCCTTTCTTGTTGAGCTCAATCTTCTTACTTGGAGTGAAACTCCAAAACGCCTTTTTTCCTCTCCTCAGAGGCCGTGTTTATTCTGCTGAACTTTTCTATTGATTTACCTTAACTCACTGTTAAAGTGGACTGATAGTGATTTTTAAACGTTTTCCCCTCACGACTGCCTCAGCCACGTTCCACGACATCAGAAGAACTAGGATTTAATGGGTGGAATTGTTTGAACACATTTTTCCTTCATCCTATGGTTTTCTTATCGCCTGGTGGACATCCTAAATTTGCGGGCCAGGAAAGGATCTGTTGCCCAGAGGAGACGTCACACCTGCCCAGGGGGCCAGCCATTCATTCTACTACCAGCTCCACTCTCCGGACACCCGCTGCCAAGTCTGTGCCATAACCGCTGTAACTGGAAAGAACTGCTGGCAGCCTTTCCTCCTTTTTGCCATCTGCTGGCATTCAAGATCACCGCTGGACTCTGAAGACACAGTTGTTCGTAAGCCAGACTTCCACTTCCTATCTGCTGGGCAAAATGTGATGTCTAATCTAATTGAATATGACCAGTTTTTCATGTTAAAGTTAGTCTATAAGCTACAATAGGAGCTATAAGCTGAAGGAAAATTAATATTCTGCTTTTCAGTAACCTCCATTTTTTTGGTAGAGTAACTCAGAATTTTCTTTTTAATATAATCAGTTTTTTAATATTTTCTCTACAAAATTGCACCCAATTTTATGCATAAATTTGTTACAGTTATTTCACAGTCTCCTATTGCATTATAGTTACAAATCTGGTTTCTTTTTTTTCCCACAAAGGTTTAGCTATAAACTTTATGCTCAGGAATCCATTACCAGTCAATATGATACCTGCTTACAAATCAATTGAATGTAATGTCATTTAACCTGAGTTTGATTATTAAAACTGTTAACGGTATAGAGAAGTTTCTGCTTGATTTCTTTTGTGTGTGTGCTTTTCTGGGTCACAGCAGAAGAATTCACGAATACTGAGACTGGTTAATAAAAGGTTCAAGGATTATTTATTAATAAATTGTCTAAGTTGGACTGGTGCCCCTTTACGGGTGTTTCTTGTTTTGTGAGTGTTTGTGGTCACGAAGTAAACCTCCATCCCCAAACACACCTCTAAATATAAATTAAATAATCCTTGTTCCTTATCACACTTATAATCAATTGTTACTACACACTATATATGTCTAACCTTGTTTTGTTTTTATTTGCATTTTTTAACATTTATTTTAGCCATTTTAAGTGGGAATGAATGTGGGGGTGTCCTAAAAAAGATGGGGGGTATACTAATTTATTCCTCACTATTTGTTTAGAATTACATTTTACAGAAAATTTGAAAAAAGTCTTTAATTAATTTTTAATTGTTTTACTTGTATCACATGAATCTCCCAGTATTTTTAACATTGATATTAAATATCCATATGTCCAAATATGCAAAAAAAACAGGCTTATAGCGGGTGTCTTAATTTTTTCAGATGACTATATATATATATATATATAGTGGAGGAACAAATAAGTTCAGGCGAAATGCGACGAGCTGGAAGGTTTCAGAGTTTTATTTCCTCCATCATCATGAGACACACTGTAGCGCTGTGCGCCATTGTGCTGTGTGTGCTGCGCTGTGCTGTGCTGTGTGTGTTGTCGAGGCATGTATAGCAAGCTCTTTTATACATGTTATACAAACAGAGAGAATGCATGGCACATTTGCATATTGATATACATATCAGTCAATACATATCAATCGCGTGACCAACTGGCGCCCTGACATCCTCTCCTTAATCCAGGGATGTATAACAATAGTCCATTGTTCTCATTGTCTCCTAGGGGCTCTCTGTCCGTATGCAAATTGTCCTCTGCTTAGTGCAGGCTGGCTAGCTGAGTGTGAAGGTTGAATGTCCATGTAGATTGTGGTGGGTCACCACAGGGCTCCCCCCCAGAACACTCAGCAGGAGTTGTGACCCCCCCTCCCTCCGTCGTTTGGCTCCAGCTCCGGATTCCAGCATGTTGAACGGCCGTGGATCTTGAACGCACGGGCCGGTGCGTTTCGTGCGTAATGGAACAAGACGGCGATCGGCCGGTTTTAGGGAGTGAGGTGCGGGAAAAGCGCTGTGGAGGAGGAGAGGGAAGGGGGTGGGAGTAAGTGAGTGCCGGCCCGGGACGTCAATGGTGTCTGGGCCGTGCAAAAATTGCGTGTGGATCCGCAATGGTGAGGGACTTTCTCGTTAAACCTGGTGGGGATCCACAGCGGCTGTGAAAAAAAATTATGTCTCTTAACTCCTCTCGCAGCTTGATCCAGCAAGGATGTGGGGAAGGCGAGTGGCCAAATTCCCCGAGGATGCATAGCGGCTGTGAAACAACTGCAGCTGTGTGAGGGTGTGAGGCGGTTTGGCTTTTAGGTGCAGGAAGCAGCCCTAAAGCCATTGGGGAAAGCAATCGGCTAAATTCCCCTTGTGCGCCGTGGCTGAGAAACCCATACAATGTCCTGTGTGTGGGCTGCATGTGTGCTTTAGGTGCAAGAGCAGCCCTAAAGGTTCCAAGGATGGTGATCGGCCGTTTTTCTCGTGCATGTGCCGCGGCGGAGGACGATGTTATCAGGCTGTGGAGCCGGTTCGTCTCTGTGCATGATGCGCGCTTGGCGCCGTGACCACATAACTGGCAGTTGCGTTGTCCTCGTAATCCTGCGGTGTGCATGCGGGGCTTCTATGCGCGGGAGGTCCGCTGTCGTGTGAGTCAGGGTCAGGGAGCTTGGTGGAAATCAACGCAGTCGGCATCGATGATTTCCCCGTTCAGGCTTCTTCTTCGTCGATGGCTAGATGATCACACCAGCTGCCCTGACGAATGCTGCCATCCTGCGGAGGTCCCTGAGGTCCCCGTGCAGCTTTTGGTTCAGCGATGTGGGGTCAGGCCACGTAGCTCGTCTGAGTGCAGCATGGTCTGGGCAGTCTTGGAGGAGGTGTTCACTGGTCATTTGGGCGGTACCATATGGGCATCTGTCCGATTGTCCAACTTTAAGTTTCTGGTGCATGTGAGCATGCATTCTGTTACGTCCAGTTCGGAGTCTGAACAGAACGACTTGGTCAGCCCTGCTCAGACTGTAGTAGTTGTCATCCTTGCAGAAGTTTGGGTGTTGCTGCTGCCACTTCTTGTGAGACAGGGCCTTAATAATAGTTTTCTCCTCACTGTAAGAGACCTGCCTGTCTTCCTGGTCTTGCTGCCCACCCTCCGTTCAGGCTGCTTCCTTCGTTTCACTCGTGTCGCGGTTCATGGTGCCTGTCGGTCCAAGCGCTGTGCGCTACGGGGAGCGCGCTCCGGTGAGGATGAAGAGGTTGCAGGCGTTCTCTGGTCCTCTGGGATCCACAGCGCGGTGAGAGGGAGCAGATGGTCATTCTCCCTCGTCAGGTCACCAGTGTGGAGGTAAAAGATCAGGCGAGGGGCGCACCATGACGTGTGCTGAGGCTGCTCGTCCAGGTCATCTCCGGGGTGTTCGCCTCGTGTTCCATTCTTCGTCAAGGGTCACCAGTGTGGAGGAACAAATAAGTTCAGGTGAGATGCGGCGAGCTGGAAGGTTTCAGAGTTTTATTTCCTCCATCATCATGAGACACACTGTAGTGCTGTGCGCCGTGTTGTGCTGTGTGTATCTTGCGCTGTGCTGTCTGTGCTGCGCTGTGTTGCGCTGTGCTGTGCTGTGTGTGTTGTCGAGGCATGTATAGCAAGCTCTTTTATACATGTTATACAAACAGAAAGAATGCATGGCACATTTGCATATTGATATACATATCAGTCAATACATGTCAATCGCGTGACCAACTGGCGCCCGGACTTCCTCTCCTTAATCCAGGGATGTATAACAAGAGTCCATTGTTCTGATTGTCTCCTAGGGGCTCTCTGTCCGTATGCAAATTGTCCTCTGCTTAGTGCAGGCTGGCTAGCTGAGTGTGAAGGTTGAAAGTCCATGTAGATTGTGGTGGGTCACCACAATATATATATGTATATATATATAATGTTTACATCAGAGTGATTAAACTTATAGTGGTCAAAGTAATTAATAATCAAGTAATCTTTACATTTAAACTTAATTTTTTTGAGTCATATGGATCATTTTAACATAATTATCAAATACCTCGTTTTTCAGTTTAAATGTTACAGAAAGTAGATTATTTAACTGTTGATGATTTGTCTGATGCAACTTAGAAATATAGAAAATTTGAATTTTTAAAGTCCTATGTGCAAGTTATTGTTATCCAATTTTAAAAAAAAGCTTCCATGACACAATGCAATACCTACACTAACTTGTTAATGGTTAAGAATTAGAGAGCTATCATAAATATGGGCTTTTACAGTGATGGTAACTGGTCATTATATTATTCATTGTATGCCCACAGTAGGTTCACATTCTGTATATTAAACAAAGATCCACACAGGTGTACGAACACCTACGGCAGCTGCTGGTCTACTGTTCTTTCGTTTTCTAATCTCATTCAGAGCTTGTCGTATCAACTCTTCATCATGTCCCCTGTGCCTGGATTAATCTCCCCGGTTGACTGTTGATCTGAAGGTGGGACGGTCACCATCCAAAGACGGCAAAACTAATCTTATCATGTCACTGGATGACAACCCCGCCCACCATCCTCACTATCACCCATGTATCCACACACGTTACAGAATATCTTCATCTGTCTCTGTCTTATCTACATGGTGGAGGGCAGGAGGCTGGGTAGTTGGTCCAAAGGAGAAAGGTCAGTGCACTGAAGGAGTTCATCATTCTGAGGTGTCAGAGCTGCTCTTTAGGACAGCAGATGAAGGGGAGAGGAAGGAGTGGGTGAGAGACAGGTGGGGGTTGTGGGTTATCAGAGAAAGAAGGTGGTGGTGGGGGTTTATTGGTTTTCAGCCAAAAGATCACCATGTCCTACAGGTTTGGTTGGCATAAAATCAGTGCAAATCACTCATGGTTTGCAATTCTGAATCATCTTTGATTTAAGACTAATTATCAAAAAAGAAAAAAACTGTTACCAAAGCTATGAATGGTCATTTGCAAGAAAAAAAAAACACACCAAAGGCTTTTAATGAAACACCAGAAGTTGGTGGTCAAACACACAGAAGCACTCACTCAGTTATTCAGCCATGATCACACAATATATCCACTACACTGTCTGCCGTCTGGCATGAGGTAAACGGCTTTTAATAGCATCAAAACCACTGCAGTTTGTTTGGCACCATCTGTCCAGTCTATTGTGTTTCTCTGTCACGGCTTTTTTGGAAACCCACTGGGGACAGCTGATGTGTGGGCGCTTACAAAGATCCCAGCCAGGCCCTTTTGCATCCTATCACATTGTACACCATCTACTTGCTTTTTTGGTGCTTTTGGTTTTGTTTTGTTTTTTTGACTGTAATTTTTGATCCATGGAGATACGGCTGTCGCGATAACCGCAATTATGTAATACCGTGCTATGGACACACCTACCGTGGAAGAAAACGACCAACCACAATAACCGCGGTGTTCACTTTTTTTTGTGTGTGGCTATATCTTGTTGTTCACATATGTGCCCCCACTGATTATTAAATAAATTGTTAAATGAAGCTTATTTTTTATTGCTAGCAGTATGTTTGCACCTGGTACTCTAGAAACTTCAACAGCACACGATGCTGCCACCGCCAGGTGCTGACAGCAACAGCACCATTTGGGGCACTCTCTCCAGACGGACTCCAGCCAGCAGTTTGTGGTGAAAGTGTTTGGACTTCTTGTTAAATACAGCTGTGACAGTGAGCAGCACTAAAAGGGCACAAAGTTATTTCCTTCTGAGCGGAGTGTGTATGATCCTGACTATGTATGCTCCTGTGTATGAGCTCCGAGAGCAGCTTGTTTTGACGTGATTTTCTGGACAGCGGCAAAAATCACGGAGACAAGAGCCACGCAGGGTCCTGTACGGAGACTGTCCTACTTAAATAAGCTGAATGTCGCTGCAGTCTCCAGTCCACACATCCCGTAGTTACCGCCACTGCTTTATGAAAATGATCAGGGTTTTTTTTTTTTTTTTTAACAGAATCAGCATTTCCTGCTTGTAAGAAGACGGGAGTTCCGCACAGTTGTCGCACACACACATAAAGTTGAGTGCGGAGCTGCAGCAAGACTCTCACAGCTTCCCTCATTTGCCACATAAGTTATAAACTCTGTTTAAATTATGAGTCCACAGGGTCCTAAAAACATTTGCAATAATACCGCATACTGTGGTATTGAGCTGTCCACCGTCACCGGAGGGGAAATTCCTCTACCGCAACAGCCCTACATGGAGTAGTGTAAGATCTGTTGTTAGAGAGTCAAAATTGTACTTCCAAATCACAACTGTAAAATCAGAGTACATATGGTGAATGAACAGCTTTTCGCTGTGCAGGAATGGTGTCATGACAGATTTTTCTTTTGGAAGTTTGCCTTCAATTCTCTAGATCCGGTTTGTTTGAATTTGCAGCATCTATCATTTGTAGGATTGTTGGAAACTCTGAATCTGCTGTGTCTCCAACTTAATGTTAAAACACAAACAGTTTTCATTATGAAACCAGAAAAGAGGTTCCATCTTTACCAGAGGCAGTAATGATGGCAACACAATTTTGTTTTAGTCAAATGTGAGGGATCATCTTTAAGTAAGTTACTGGAGCAGTAATTATTCACATAAATGTTATAATGAAGGATATTTTTGCATAATCTGATTGCTTGCATTTACTGTAGTATTTTTATTGAGTGTTTTAAACATGATTTAGTCTGATATACAGTGGATATAAAAAGTCTACACACCCCTGTTCAAATCCCAGGTTTTTGTGATGTAAAATAATGAGGCCAACATAAATCATTTCAAAAAATTTTCCACCATTAAAGTGACCTATAACCTGTACAGCACAACTGAAAGACAAACAAATCTTTTATGGGGAAAAAAAAATAAAAAACTTACAATAACCTGGTTGCATAAATATGCACACCCTGTTATGACTGAGGATGTGTCTGTGTTCAGAATTAACCAATCACATTCAAAGTCATGTTAAATGGGAGTCAGCACACACCTGCCACCATTTAAAGTGCCTTTGATTAACCCTAAATAAAGTTCAGCTGTTCTAGTAGGCTTTTCCTGACATTTTTGTAGTCACGTCTTACAGCACAAACCATTGTCCGCAGAGAGCTTCCAAAGCATCAGAGGGATCTCATTGTTCAAACATGTCAGTCAGGAGAAGGGTATAAAAAATTTTCCAAGGCATTAAATATACCATGGAACACAATGAAGACTGTCATCATCAAGTGGAGAAAATATGGCACAACAGTGACATTACCAAGAACTGGACGTCCATCCAAAATTGATGAAAAGACAAGAAGAAAACTGGTCAGGGAGGCTGCCAAGAGGCCAACAGCAACATTGAAGGTGCTGTAGGAATTTCTGTCACATGGACTAACAATCTCCCGTCAAGGGTTGCAAGACGGAAGCCTTATCTTATGAAGAAAAACATCCAAGCTCGGCTACATTTTGCAAAAACACATTTGAAATCTCTCAAACACGTGAGAAAATATGTTTTGGTCCGATGAAACCAAGGTTGAACTTATGGCCATAATTCCAAAAAGTATATTTGGCGCAAACATTTTTCACCAAATTTTATACGTTGGATAGCAGTCCTTGCACGCTCCTATTTAAAATAATGAACAAAAGTTATAGTGCCATCTAGTGGTTAGAACAACGGACACTTGTAACTTGCACAAACTTTGTCTGATTTTTACCAAATTTTCTACGATGGTTATTAGTCCCTTGTCATGCGGTGATCCTCGTGGATCACCAAGAGACGCCAAAGAGTCCACCAGTGAGTTTGGCAATGATGTTAATTTATTCATACACGTGACAAGACAAGGCTATGAACCCCTCAGGGCAACACACACAAAAACGAGACTTGGGCTCGTAGGGCTAACCCCAGCCACTACAAGCTAAACTGTGGCAGAGCTACATACACGAACCTGACATGAAGGTCTTACGGCGCTCTCAAAATGAGGTGTAGACCAAGACTTGGCAAGACGAAGACACTCAGACAATACAGACGGGATGTTGACTGATACTCCTGCGTCTTACCGTTGCTAGTGCCGGGTTGATAAAGGCGAAGCACTAACGACGGTAATGACAAACAGCTGACCAGCCTTGACAGGCGGAAACCCCACCGAGCACCTTCACAATAAGAGCCTGGTGAGGCCAGAATACAGCCCGCAGCTGTCAAGGTCGGCAGCGAGTAGAACTTAGCCCGAGCGCGATCAGAACTGGCGCTCGGGTCATAACAGTACCCTCCCTCCACGGGCGGACTGAGAATGCCCCAGGGAACCACCCTGCCCCCTCCACCCCCCCAGGATGGGAGGCTGGGGACAGGTGCGGAGGGAGAGAAACCAAACCAGGAACAAAACAGACAGAAAAACATACAGGACAATGACACGGCAACAACTCGGACAAAATCACATAGACAAAAAACAAGACTACTGAAACAAAAACACCAAATATTCAAAAACAGGGCGATGACCCGAAAAAAATTACTCAGATAAACACAAGAAAAAAAAATACACATGGGGAAGAACAAAGGACCAGAACTACAGGGTCAGATAAACTAAATACAAGACTATGACAAAATACCAAGTGTTCACATCAAAAGAGAAAAACAAACTGAGGCAAATAAGGCAGCATAGAACAAAACACAACTTGCCAAAAAGTCTCAACTGTGTTACAGGGAGCACGGGATAAATACGAGAGAAAAAAAAAAGGTCTTGACCCACAAGTTACAACCAGAAAAAAATGACTTCCCACCTGTGTGAATTCTCATGAGAGTTTCCGAAAAAACTAAACACAAAAACAGAGCATTACTCGCTCATACCAGACTATACATATATCACCTAAGGCTACTGCAAGGCATGAAATGTCAAATACAAGATATAACCAGGACGAAGAGAAAAAAAAAAAAGCACAAACACTGACAGACAAACCCAGGGACCACTAGCCCCCCGACAGTTTATATCGACCGGCAGAGACCAAGTGCCACAGGAACAGTACAGGTGGTCTCCCCGCGTCCAACAGCCGGCCGGTGGTCACAGGAGGCGGACCAGGCAGCTCACCAGAGTCCAAAACCCAGCACATCCGCTCCTCCGGTGGTCAAACTAGGTTGCCCAAAGGCACACACAACAGGTCGGGTGGCCGAACCGAGACACCGAACCGGCGAAACAGTCCCTCCTGCGGCCGACCCGTGTCCCTCAGCCACCAGTCCAGGGCAACAACAACAACCCGCGGCGGCCTCCCTAACGAGGACAAAGCTCAGGAGAGCCGGGGCGAGCGAACAGAAGCCCCCACGGCCGCCGGCGATGACGCACAGGGGCGGTGACCCAAAAGGAACAGACGGGCAGGGCGAGCCCGTAATCCGCTCGACGGAGAAAGTTCTGCAGCTCCTCCCCCGTCTGTGGACCAAGCTGGCGCTGCACCGCCATTGGACCCCGATTGGGTCCCAGCTGCACCCGCGGTGGACCCCGATTGGGCCTCCGACGCACCCACGTCAGACCCCGATTGGGCCAGAACCGCACCCGCGATGGACCCCAATTGGGCCAGAACCGCACCCGCGGTGGACCCCGATTGGGCCTCCGACACACCCACGTCGGACCCCGATTGGGCCAGAACCGCACCCGCGGTGGACCCCGATTGGGCCTCCGATGCACCCGCGATGGACCCCGATTGGGTTGGTGCAGCTCCGCTGACGATCTCCACCCCCAAACCTGGGACCTCCAACTCGGTGACACCGACCCGTTCCACGCCGGCGACACTGAAACAAAGCTCGAGGACAGGAAAACCGGGATCAGCATCACCGGTAGCAACGGAACCCAGTGAGACAAGCTCGGGTGCAGCAGACGGCTGCTCCTCACTCGCCTCCCCGAGAGGAAGGCAAAAATGCTCAACAACAGGGGACAGAGACAGAAGAGGGAGCACTTGCCTGCACTCGGGTTCCGTTGCCACCCAGGACTCCGACGATCCAGGTTCAGGGCGACTCTCGTCAGCAGACTCGGATTCAGCTGCGTTGGGCTCCGCAGCTGACAAGATGTTATCAGCAGCCCGAGGCTCCTCCCACGCTGCTGTCCACGCCGATGACCCGTATGGCGTGGGGGCGGGAGACCCTCGACCCACTGGCTCGGACCGCTCCGGCGAGGAGACCCGGGGACGCTTCTCCATCGGCTCAGGCTCCGGGCCGCAGTCCGCTCTTCTCCTCCGCCCGAGACGTGGCTGCAGGGCCGGATCCAGGCTTTCTAGCACTGCGGAGTCCCTCTTCATCTGACGACGTTGGCCTGGCGTCGCGGACCGCTCGGCAGGGGAGAACACAGAGGCAGCAGGTTTAGTAATTTCATCCACAGCAGGTGGAGGGAGCTCGGGGGGCTGCGAACCCCAAACTCCACCCCCAGGAGTCAGACAAGGCAGAACAAAATCAAGGTGTAACAAATTATCGTGCACTTGCCTTCCTCCCGGGGTTGAGATGGTTCCTGCTGTGGGGGACGTCGTTCCTCCTTCTCCCCGCTGGATGGTGACAGAGGGCCCCCTGGGAAGACGAGGTGGGGCCGCTCTCGGAGGTTCGCTGACGGGCTCTGCCGGCAGTGAGTCCAGCCGGGGATTCTGCTGCGAATTGCCCGCGCCGTTGCGCCGACGTCGCCGTCGGCCCCCAGACGGTGCGCACTCCTGGACCAACTCCGGGACGGGGACAGAACTCCAACGCGGGGAGCGAGGATGCCTCCTCCTCTGCTTCCTGCTCTCTTCCTCCTCCAGCCCACAAAGTCTCTCGCGCTGCGTGGCGAGTTCCTCCCACCGCATTATTACCTCCGGGTGATCGTCACAATCGGGGGGAAGATTGTCCAGAAAATCCTCGGCAACGTCCAAGTGCCAGCGCATGTAGTTGGAGGTAACGTCAAAAGTAGCGGCAAGGAGTGCCCCGTCAGCGTACTCCAGCGCCTCCGCTAACCTTCTGCGCAGGCGCCGACCGCGGCCCCTGGATGACGGCATTCTCCCAGCAACAGGCACCCAGACAGGGAAGAACGACAGTCAAGTTTAGGCACAAACTCATGGTGAAACGGCGTCTCGGTGTGGCGCCTCTGTTTAGATGACCTGGCAGGAGTATACTGTCATGCGGTGATCCTCGCGGATCACCAAGAGACGCCAAAGAGTCCACCAGTGAGTTTGGCAATGATGTTAATTTATTCATACACGTGACAAGACAAGGCTATGAACCCCTCAGGGCAACACACACAAAAACGAGACTTGGGCTTGTAGGGCTAACCCCAGCCACTACGAGCTAAACTGTGGCAGAGCTACATACACGAACCTGACATGAAGGTCTTACGGCGCTCTCAAGCAAGATGAAGACACTCAGACAATACAGACGGGATGTTGACTGATACTCCTGCGTCTTACCGTTGCTAGTGCCGGGTTGATAAAGGCGAAGCACTAACAACGGTAATGACAAACAGCTGACCAGCCTTGACAGGCAGAAGCCCCAGCGAGCACCTTCACAATAAGAGCCCGGTGAGGCCAGAATACAGCCCGCAGCTGTCAAGGCCGGCAGCGAGTAGAACTTAGCCCGAGCGCGATCAGAACCGGTGCTCGGGTCAAACATCCCTCCCTGCATGCTCCTTTATAAAAATAATTAACAAAAGTTATAGTGCCACCTAGTGGTTAAAGGAAGAATTGCTGAAAACTGTTTGTTTTTCAATCACCAGGTGCAAAAATGACATGAAGGGATGACTAGGACTCACTGACAGCACACGTACATAGTACAGAACTGTTTTCATGGCAACCGGCATGCTTCACTGGTGTCCGTTGCCATGCAAAACATGAGTTACAGCTCAGACAATCCTCGTCTGATTTGGACCAAACTTTGCACAATGCCTACTAATCCCACTCTGAACATGTCTATATGTGATCCGTGCTGGCAAAATGAATCGGAATGCACACCAGGTAATTACGAGCTACAGGCACGTGAAGTCATAAATCATGATTCTTTCTTTGTTTGCTGGTGGCAAGTCCCGGGAAAACCTCCGTCAGTGCCTGGTATCATTGTAAAGCTTGGAACTCCTACTTTCTAAAAATGCACGTTTTTGTGGAAGACATAACTCAGGACTGATCGAACGTGAGTTTTCAAACCAACCAAAATATGAACAAAATCGACTTGTTGGTCCGTTTTTGCGCAATTCCTACAAATTAAATATCATTTTGAAGGTCTTTCAATACAGAATATGAAAATAACACCTCAGCTTTGAAAATTTCCTCATTGCGACTCATTTTGCCAGCATGGGTCACATATATCAATTTTTCATGAAACTGTAACAGCACCACCTAGTGCTGACATGAGGTACTGCACAAAATCGCATCAACTTTTGCTCTAGGACCAGTAGTCAGAATGATATGACATTTTCAGAGGTTTCTCCGACTGCATTGCATTACCCTCAGTGGAAGTCACATCTTGCCAAAGCTCAAAGGTGTGGTCATGGCGCCATGGCAAAGTTTGACTCCCGCCCTTACAACACCTGACAGCTGTAATTCGAGCAAAACTTGTCTGATTTCCACCATAGTTTCCATGATGGATATTAGCCCTGCCCTGAACATGTCTGTATAAAAATAATTGACAAAAGTTATATTGCCACCAAGTGGTTAAAGGAAGAATTGCTGAAAACTGTTCTATGTATTACTCAGGCAACGCTTGCCAGAATACCAGGATATTTTCGAAGGTTCATCAGGCCCCATTGATAGTCATAACTGCACATCAACTTTAGCACTGCATCAGGAAGGCCCTCATCGCCATTCACTCCGTGAGCTTGATGGGAGGCTTGGGAAGGTCCTGGAGTCACAAAATCTGGAACATAGGTCTAGGTGACTGTCATATGTAGTCCTATATGGGTTGTCAACACATAACTGATATGTAAGTGTTGCCATGGTGACATACCAAAGGTTGACTGCTTGCCATGGTACATCAGACACTTGTAACTTGGACAAATTTTGTCCGATTTTGACCAAATTTTCTACAATGGATATTAGTCCCACCCTGCACACTCCTAAAAGTTATAGTGCCACGTAGTGGTTAGAACAACAGACCCTTGTAACTTGGACAAACTTTGTCAGATTTTGACAAACTTTTCTACAATGGATAGCAGTCTCACCCTGCACACTTCTATATAAAGATAATTAAAAGTTATAGCACCACCTAGTGGTTAGAACAACAAACACTTATAACTTGGACAAACTTTGTCAGATTTTCACCAAATTCTCTTCGATGGATATCAGTCCCACCCTGAACGTGTCTATATAAAATATTTAACAAAAGTTATACCGCCACCTACTGGTTTTATATATATATATATATATATATATATATATATATATATTTTTTTTTTTTTTTTTTTTTTTTTTTTTTTTTAATGACAAATTATAATGGGTCATGACAGAATTTTTTCAACCCTCTCTGCCATTTTGAGGGACAGTAATAAATCCTAGCACAACCTCTGAATACCCCATATATTCTCTACAAGATTTAGGTCAGGAGTGTTTGCAAGCCAATCAGACACTGTGTTACCATGGTCATTAAACCAGATTTTGGTACTTTTGGCAGTGTGGGCAGGTGCCAAGTCCTGCTGGAGAATGAAATCAGCATCTCCATGAAGCTTGTCAGCAGAGGGAAGCATAAAGTGCTCTAAAATTTCCTGGTAGACAGCTGTGCTGATTTTGGACTTGATAAAACACAGTGGACCAACACCAGCAGGTGACATGGCTCCCCAAATCATCACTGTCTGTGGAAACTTCACACTGGGCCTCAAGCAACTTGGATTCTGTGCCTCTCCACTCTTCCCCCAGACTCTGGGGCCTTCATTTCCAACTGAAATGCAAAATTTACTCTCATCTGAAAAGAGGTCTTTAGAATCAGAATCAGAATCAGAATCAGGTTTATTGCCATTGTTCATGTAGTACACAAACTAGGAATTTGTCTCGGTGCAATGCTGCAACATTAAACATGATAAGATAAAAGAAATAAACTATACATGCAATAAAGTGTAGAATAAGAGTAAGTGATACTGGTCAGCAGTTAAAATATATTAGCGAGTGTAACGGATGCCAACTAGTACTGTTCGGCGTAGAACGTTAGTAAACCTCCCTCCCAAAGCCTCATACAGTATCGGTAGCGCTGAGCTACCGGTCGGACCTTTAGCTCAGCACGATCGTGCTGTGTGTGTCTCTGACTAGTTAACTGTGAGGTCGCGGGTTCGTGTCCTGTGTAGGGCGAACTGTGCTGATGACCTCAGTTACAAAGTGGTGCTGTGAGCCCCAGATGGTAGCGCTGAGCTACCGGTCGGACCTTTAGCTCAGCGCGATCGTGCTGTGTCTCCCATGCTCGAACTGTGTAGTTGACTGAGAGGTCGCGGGTTCGTGTCCCGTGTGGGGCGAACTGCGCAGGATGATCTCTGTCACAATGGTGCCGTGAACCTGGGATGGGAGTGAGGTTTAAGGGGGAGAGTGTAACGGATGCCAACTAGTACTGTTCGGCGTAGAACGTTAGTAAACCTCCCTCCCAAATTAGCTCAGCGCGATCGTGCTGTGTCTCCCATGCTCGAACTGTGTAGTTGACTGAGAGGTCGCGAGTTCGTGTCTCGTGTGGGGCGAACTGCGCAGGATGATCTCTGTCACACGAGCAGCAGATACTGTGGAGAACTATATAGTGCAGTCGGTAATGCAGGAAGAAAACAGTGATGATTGACATGAGTCTGGTTGAGCTGCTGTACATAGTGCACGACCACTGAGCAACAGTTCAGTCTGTTTTCTCCTTAGCCCAGGTAAGACGCTTATGACGTTGTCTCTGGTTCAGAAGTGGTGTGACACAAGGAATGTGACAGTTGTAGCCAGCCTAATGCCCTGGATATGTCTGTGTGCGGTGGCTCTTGAAGCACTGACTTCAGCTGCAGTCCACTTTTTGCGAATTTCCCCCAGATTCTTGAATGGGCTTTGCTTCACAGTCCTCTCAAGGCTGCGGTTATCCCCGTTGCTTGTGCACCTTTTTCTGCCACACTTTTTCCTTCCACTCAACTTTCCATTAATATGCTTGGATACAGCACCCTGTGAACAACCAGCTTCTTTAGCAATGATCTTTTGTGGCTTACCCTCCTTGTGAAGGGTGTCAGTGATGTTCTTCTGGACAACTGTCATATCAGCAGTCTTTCCCATGATTGCGTAGACTACTGAACCAGACTGAGAGACCATTTAAAGGACCAGGAAACCTTTGCATGTGTTTGGAGTTTAGCAAGCATCGAGGCAATTGCCTCAGATGCATAGCAATTCTCATGAAATGTGGACAGATGGACACCCCATCATTGCATTTGCTCTTTTGGCCTTCACTGGAATGAGCTAAGGAGATGGAATTTTTTTTATTAACCTTTATTTATACAGGCAGTCTCATTGAGACACAAGGTCTCATTTTCAAGAGAGACCTGTAAGTGTGACAAATACTCAAGTGTTAATTAATGAAGCAGATGGGAATGTGGATCTCTGGTGGAGTTAGCAGAATATATAAAGAAGCCATAAAAACCATGGTCATGCTGCTATGTTAACTTGGCTAACTGTGCTGCTGGTGTGTGGCTTCAGCATCTCACATGGGGGGTGGTGGGGAGGTGGTTATATCATTCCAATGAGTTCCGGTTGGTGGGACATCACAGCTGGAGGTGAATCAGAACAGCTCACTGAATGAGATATAGTGAGACCAAGACAAACCCTAATGAACTAACAGGGTAGTGTTTTTTTTTTTCATTAGTTTTTGCATTAGTGGCCAGTCCAGACACATAATTTACGTATGTGCAAAAGTGCTGAAAAGTGAAATTTTCATAACATGTCCTCTTTAAATCTCTGTGTATGTCCTTGAGGATGTCAGATCCTAATATAATAGTACTTAAAATTAACCCCTGCAAAATTCACAATATGCAGGGTTTAAAGTGTTAATTTGAGACAAATAAATAGTGTGATTGTTTAGTAATGTCTGGGTAACCTACACACATAACTTACTCTCTTCAGCTCACATTAAGTGTGTGCATCAAAAAATAGAATGAATATAAGGTTAATTCCTGAAAGGCTGGGTACACTAGAGGTAAGGGGTGAAAGCTGGGTTCAGGAAGTTTTTACTTCTTTCCTCCTAGTGTGCCCCTGGCCTCTCCAACTTCCAGTCAATCACTGAAAAAAGCCAGATGCAGGCAGAATAATCACCATCTAATAAGAGGGTATATCAAAAGCAGACTGGTGCTGATACAGAACAAGCTTTAAAGGCTCTTGCACACACTCATGCACACTTACAATTGGGCAGCTGAGTATTGAATATGAACACACAGTTTGGCCAGGTGTAATTACGGCATATAATGGTGAACTTCAGAAAGAGGCGCTCACTGTGTACACACATGAACCAGAGTGTGTACAAAAAAACAACTCTGTCAAAGACATCCACACCAGACACAGATCCCTTTTCCCCACCACCATCCTAGAAAAATGTTAGCATATGGCAAAAATATGAATAATTTCATGATAGTATGTGTATCAATTATCCACTTAGAAATAGAGAACAAGATCCTCCAGACACATGTGTGCACTAGCAGAACCAGGAGATAAAAGTTCTACTCTGAAATATTCAAGAATTTCGCTAAACTTTTGGGAGTCTAAAATTCTCCAGCCAAAAGTTAAAAAGCCAAGTTAATGAGATCTCTTGACCAAAAACTCTACACAAAGTGCAATGTCAAAATGGGTTCAAGAAACTTGATCTGATTTTTTTTTCACTTTGTAGTTTTGAGGTGCATGTTTATTCTCTACAAAATACAACATATATGACTTTCAATTCCCTTGTGTATTTAAGAGCAACTAGTAAAGACAACAAAATATGATGAAAATTTCAAAACTGGAACAAACCCAGTAAATGAAGAAATCTGTGAACAACATCCATTTAATTTAAAAGTAGACACCCCCCCCCCACACACACACACACACAAAAAAAAATCGTAAACAAGGATTTGAAGTGCCCTGCCCAGTTATGGGGTTATTGGGGCCCTGCCCTGGAGCCAGGCCTGGGGGATGAACTAGGCGGAGAGTGGCCTGATCTGATGGCCAAGATTCTGCTCATGGGACCCGGTTGGGTTCAGCCAATAGGAGCTACAAGGGTCCACACCACTTGGGTTCACCGCCTGCAGGAGGGATCATGGGGGTCTGGTACTATGTGAATTGGGAGGCAGTTGAAGGGAGAGACCTTGGCAGTCTGATCCCTGGCTTCCTAAACTGGCTTTTGAGGTGTATAGCCTCTCTGGCGAGAAAGTAGCTCAAGCTTGTGCCTGAGGTTGAGAGATATAATTAGGCTCACCTCCACGCACAGTTTGGGTTTTGGGACCAGTCTCCTGGGGCCACATGTATAAAGGATTGCGCAGCTTTCATACTTAAAGATGGTGTACTCACAAAATCTGAAAAGTGCGTGCGCACAGAAATTTTCAGATTTATATAACTGTGCGTATGCCAGATTTTCCGCTCCTTTTCTTTATACATCCACCCTCAACACACAAGGATCTCCCAAACGATCCTGAAGATTAAAAAATAAAAAACACTGGCCCAATCTGTCAATGATCTCCGTGTTGTGTAAAAGGCAGCCGGGCTCAGATTCACACAGTGACTGAAATAAAGTAAAATAAAATGATCTGGCATTAAAGTTAAAACTAAGGTGGATCACTGCTCCTTGACAGAGTGTTGCAGGGGGTGACTGCTGGAGCTGGTGCTGACAAAAACAGGGAAAAAAATGCTGTGAGAGAAAGCCCTTAGCAGTCCACACACAAGGGATAGACAGACAGACATGATGTTAGTAAGAAAAGTAGGCTAAGTAAATAAAGTAAATAAACACCACTGAATCCATCCATCCATCTTCTACCGCTTTTCCGGAGGTCCGGGTCACAGAGGCAGCAGTTCAAGCAGAGAAGCCCAGACTTCCCTCTCCCCAGCCACCTGCTCCAGTGCTTCAGAGGGGATACCAAGGCGTTCCCAAACCAACTGGGAGACGTAGTCTCTCCAGCGAGTCCTGGGTCTGCCCTGGGTCTGCCCCGGGGTCTCCTTCCAGTGGGACATGCCCGAAACACCTCAGGTGGGAGGCGTCCAGGAGGCATCTTAATCAGATGCCCAAAGCACCTCAACTGGCTCCTTTCAATGTGGAGGAGCAGTGGTTCTACTCTGAGCCTCTCCCGGATGACTGAGCTCCTCACCCTCTTTCTAAAGGTGAGTCCAGCAATCCTACGAAGAAAGCTCATTTCAGCCGCTTGTATCCGTGATCTCATTCTTTTGGTCATTACCCAAAGCTCATGACCATAGGTGAGGGTAGGAATGTAGATTGACTGGTAAATCGACAGCTTTGCCTTAGAGCTTAGCTCCCTCTTCACCACAACGGACCGGTACAACGTCTGCATCACTGCAGATGCTGCTGCAATCTGTCTGTCAATCTCTTGCTCCATTCTCCCCTCATTCATGAATAAGACCCCGAGATACTTAAACTCCACCTGGGGCAGGAGCTTGTCCCCAACCCAGAGAGGACAATTCACCTTTTTCCGGCTGAGGACCATGGACTCGGACTTGGGAGGTGCTGATTCTCATCCCAGCCACTCCACACTCAGCAGCAAACCTTCCCAGTAAGACCTGTATGTCATTGCTGGATGAAGCCAACAGGACAACATCATCTGCAAACAACAGAGATGAGATCCTGTGGTCACCAAGCATGACACCCTCCGTTCCTTGGCTGCACCCAGAAATCCTGTCCATAAAAATTATAAACATGATCGGTGACAAAGGGCAGCCCTGGCGGAGTCCAACTCTCATTGGGAATGAGTCCGACCGAGTGTTGGCAATACGAACCAAACTCTCACAATGGTCATATAGAGACCGGATAGCTCGTAACAACAAGACCAATGCCCCATACTCCCAAAGCCCCTGCCAGAAAAAATCACGAGGGACGTGGTCGAATGCCTTCTCCAAGTCTACAAAACACATGTAAACTGGTTGGGCAAACTCCTACGAACCCTCAAGGACTCTCAAGAGGGTAAAGAGTTGGTCCGATATGCCACGCCAGGACGAAAACCACATTGCTCCTCCTGAATCCGAGGTTCGACCAACGGCCAGACTCTCCTCTCCAGTACCTTGGCATAGACCTTCCCAGGGAGGCTAAGGAGTGTGCTCCCTCTGAAGTTGGAGCACACCCTCCGGTCCCCTTTTTTTGAAGAGAGGAACCACCACCCAGCTTGCCATGCCAAAGGCACTGTCCTCAACCTAAATGCAATATTGCAGAGGCGTGTCAACCACGAAAGCCCTACAACATCCAGGGCGTTGAGGTACTCAGGGCGAATCTCGTCCACTCCCGGGGCCCGGCCACCATGGAGCTTTTTAACCACCTAAGCAACCTCAGCCCCTGTGATGGGCAAGTCGTCCCCCTTGTCCACAAGCCCTGCTTCCTCTGTGGAAGGCGTGTCATTGAGATTGAGGAGATCCTTGAAGTATTCCTTCCACTGCTGAAGATAACCCCAGTCGAAGCCAGCAGTGCTCCATCTGCACCATACACAGTATGGACAGGGAGCTGCTTCCCCCTCCTGAGCCACCAGATAGTTTGCCAGAATCTCTTCGAGGCTGATCGAAAGTCTTGTTCCATGGCCTCACCGAGCTCCTCCCACACCCAAGTTTCTGCTTCAGCAACCACCCGAGCTGCACTCTGCTTGGCCTCCTGGCACACCTCAGCTGCTTCAGGAGTCCCACAAGCCAACCAAGCTCGATAGGACTCCTTCTTCAGCTTAATGACCCCCCTCACCACTGTGTCCACCACTTGGTTTGGGGGTTGCCACCACGAGATGCACCGATGACCTTGCGACCACAGCTCTGGGTAGCCACTGCAACAATAGAGGTGGAGAACATGGCCCATTCAGACTCCATGTCTCCAAACTCCCTCGGAGTGTGGTCAAAGTTCTTCCAGAGGTGGGAGTTAAAGACCTCTCGGACAGAGGCCTCAGCCAGACATTCCCAGCACACCCTCACTATACGTTTGGATCTACCAGATCTGAATGGCATCCTCCCCTGCCATCGGATCCAACTCACCACCAGGTGGTGATCAGTTGACAGCTCCGCACCTCTCTTTACCCAAGTATCCAAGACATCGGGTCGCAGGTCTGATGACATGATAACAATATTGATCATTGACCTGCGACCAAGGGTGTCCTGGTGCCAGGTGCACATATGGACACCCTTATGTTTGAACATGGTGTTCGTTATGGACAAACTGTGGTTAGCACAGAAGTCCAATAACTGAACACCGCTCGGGTTCAGACCGGGCAGGCCGTTCCTCCCAGTCACCCCACTCCAGGTTTCATTGTCATTGCCCACATGCGCATTGAAGTCCCCCAATAGGACAAAGGAGTCTCCAAGAGGAGCACCCTCCAGCACCCCAGTCAGAGACTCCAAAAAGGGTGGGTACTCTGAATCATCATTTGGTGCATAAGCATAAATGATGGTCAGGACCCGTTTCCCAACCTGAAGGCACAGGGAAACAACCCTTTCATCCACCAGGGAAAACTCCAACATAGAGGCAACAAGGTGAGGGGATACAAGAATACCCACCCCTGCTCATCGCCTCTCGCCCAGGGCAACTCCAGAGTAGGCCAAACTCCAGCCCCTCTCCAGGAGACTGGTTCCAGAACCAGAGCTGTGTGCTAAGGTGAGGCTGACTATATCTAGCCGGTATCGCTCAACCTCATGCACCAGCTCACGCTCCTTCCCCACCAAAGAGGTGACATTCCACATCCCAAAAGCCAGTTTAGGAAGCCTGGGATCAGACCATCAAGGTCTCTGCCGTCGACCGCCACCTGATCCACATAGCACCAGATCGCCATGGTCCCTCCTGCAGGCGGTGAGCCCACTGGAGGGCAGACTCATCTAACTCATTCGAGCTGAGCCCAGACAGGTCCCATGGGCAGAAACCCGGCCACCAGGTGCTACCCATTGAGCCCCTCCCCCAGGCCTGGCTCCAGGGTGGGGCCCCGGTAACCCCATACCGGACGGGGTACACTGAATCCTTCTTAGCACTACTGAATACCACTCTAATCCTAGAGCTGAATTGAAACTAGTTCCAAACCAAATCTGCCAGTGTCACTGCCACAATCCAAATTACACACAGTAACCAGGCGGAACACACGACGCTTCACAATATAAAAGCCTTTTATTTCCAGATTATAATCTCCAAACAGATACAGTATTTTAGACCATGAAAACATCTCTTCACTCTGATACAGCTGCGTGCAAATGTCTCCACTGCAGTTGCAGGGGTTCACCCATAGCAGTTCATTAGGTACGTTTAGTGAGATCGGTTTGCCCACAGCCTGTCGTCTGCACGTACTGCGCTGGAGCCAGGGCTTAAAAGTCCATGTTGCTGACCCCTCCCAAGAGAGATGGATCTGTGCACATTGCTTCATGAGTATAGCCTAGTCTCTAGAAAATTTTATTATCTCTATGCCACATTTAGCCTACAAAAACAGGATCCAGGCAATAGCGACTGTGGCTGTGGTTATCTGAGGGAAATTAGTTATTATTCATTACAGTTTCACTGCGCTCAATAAGCCAAGTCGTGGAGATAAATCATGTAATAATAATAATCATGTTTTTCAACCACTAATTCATAAATCAGTTTAACTGTAGCAGAAATGTTATTTTAACACATTTTGTGAGTTTCAGCTGTTTTGTAATTTGGCAGAACCCACCTGATCAAGTCAAACAGAATTTTGCAAAGAGCCCGCAACTTCTCAGGGCAGGTCAAAACTTTGCAATTTGACCTACAGGTTCTCTTTTATTAAATACAACTTGTTTTGTGAACAGAGTTGCCTTGATTTTTTTGTTTGTATGGATTACTTGGATTGTTACTGATATCTGGTGAAAATCTCAGGTCAGTGGCTGCATCAGAAATATGTTTAATGAGAAAAATGTTGACGTGTTCAAAACTTATTTTCCCCGCTGTATGTGTAGCTCCCCCATCTCCTCTTTATCTTTCAAAAGACGTGAGAAGGCACACATTATGCATGCATATGTATCAGTGACATCATGTATGCTCACACAGGCTGACCTTGTCACCTTTTGACCCAGAAACTATTGCTAGGAGATGAGGATGTCAAGGTCAATGTGTGTACCTAGTTTGGGAATCCTTGCTTCATTTATTCTGGAGAGTGACTGTGGATGACCTTGACATTTTACCTTTTGGCCCCAAAACCACAACCACAGGTGAGGATCCTAACGTTAACTTGTGTACCAAATTTTGTGATCATAGCGTGATTTGTTCTCAAGTTACAGTGTGGATGACCCTGTGACTCTGACCTATCCCCCCCCCCCCCAAAAAAAATAGGACTAAGAAACATTAAGTGTATCCCCTGTTCCAAGTTTGATGATCATGATGCAAACAGCAACAAACATAACAGTCATAAATGTGAAATTATTCTCAAGAGGTCATGTTACTTTGATGTGGCACTAATGACAACAACATAAAGGCCACAGTTGTGAACAAAAATATACTAAGAGACCTTCTGACCTTTGCCTTTTACCTTTGGACCAGAAAAGTAGGTCAGGTAGAGGAAACCTTTAGTTCAACCTCTGTGCTGAGTTTGGTGACCTTAGCCCCTGTTGTTCTCAAGTTACAGCTGCAGATACACAGACAGACAACAAGCATGTAAAACAGACAGAGGTGACTACGATTCCCCTGTGGATGCCTAAGTGCAACACTGCATAATGAATCTGCAAACTTTCTTTGCAAAACTTTTATTTCCTGTAATTATACGGCACAATTTTTTTGTATATTCAACCAAATACGCAATGAGTTCAATTTTTAAAACTCATTTTCACACACGAAGAAGCCTAAAACTAACAAAGAAAAATATCTTGACATCAGTTTGTTTATTCAAATACACATTACACACAAATAGTCCAAATGTACACACCTCCCCTGTGTCCTGGTCTTACACCATCAGTAGCATCAAAAGGAGAATCTATATTGTCCTTTTTTTTCATTTGAGTGACTATGAGCAGCAGCAGCTGCAGCCTCTCTCCCCGCTCGTGTTCAGTAGGGGTAAGGCAATAGGTTTAGCAGGCGAGGAGGCGAGGCAGATTTATGGCAGTGGATGTGACCTCTAGGGCCGTAACACGGTGATGGGTGAGTGGCTCTCAACGGTAAGCTACTGGCACTTGACAAAGTGCCCGAAGCAGAATGAATTTACTTCTCTTTTCCTCAATCATCAAGCAGCCACTGCCCTGACCCCCATCCTGACTGCTATAACAAGATCTCCTATCTCACAAGGGTCTGAAAAATTTACTGTCACATCTACTTTTCAATGAGCTCAAGTGAGCACTTCTTTCACCTTCAGCGGAGCAGGTGCTCGTGGAAAGGAGGGCTAACCTGTGTGTGTTTTTGTGTGTGTGTGTGCGCGCGCGCGTGCACGTGTTTTACAGAGACAGGGAGAGATCAACATACGTGGAAAATTTGGTAGGTATTTTGGTAGATATATATGTAGGCTGATCAACAGACTGGTTCCTTCAGTCACCCCTCAGTCATCCAAAAATCACGGCCACCGATTCTCACAAACAGACAAGTTTTAATATGCTATAAAAACATTTGTGCTGAAAAAATAAAAACAAATACACAAATACAACTCTGTGATGTTTGTCGAATATAGTGTCTAGACAGGGTGATAAAGAACACAGCCAGAGGGAGTTGACAAATATGGACGGAAGGGAATGCTATACAGATATCAAAAGTCAATCTACCTTTCCACACCGTGTCTCTTATATAAATACAGACGACACAATGTTATGAAGGACGTGGTGTTTTTCATCTTTTTCTGCACTATACTTGTTTAGCTGAAATCCGTCCCTAATTCCATTCACCTCTGTTAACTGCTTGTCTGAGGGTGACTGGGGGAGGGAGCCTACCCCAGGTGTCATAGGGTAAGAGGTGGAGTGCATCCTGCACGGATCACCGGCCCATCGCAGTGCCAACAAAAAGACAAAGAACCACACCTATGGCCAACTGGGATTAACCAAATAATTCAGGGGTCTACGTTTTTTAGAGCAATGAATGCTTTATATGTTATGGACTAAAGGATCTCTTGCTGTCAGAAACCTTTTCTAGTTATCTCGGCGCTGACCCAAACTTCACATGGATTTTCATTCAAATATATTTATTACACATTTCCCATTTTACTATCTTGAACAGTGAATCATACAGATTAAGTGCTATAATTAAATCTTACCACAATAGCCAGACCTATTTACTACATTCAGAGTAATGGTGAAAAAAAATTAACAGTAAAAGTGTGACCAGATATTGCAACAAATTATCCATGGATAGCTATAAACTGTAATTGAATAAAAAAAAAAACAGTTGGCTATGCCGGTAGTTCATTTTGTCAAATTTGGTCTTTAAAATGTCATTGAGGCGGCATGGAAAAATAAGCTGCAGTGCTGTGGTTTTAAGCAGGTTTTATTATATCATGTCGCCTTCACGGGATCCCCTCTCCGGTGCATAGTGGAGCAGCCCGGAGCGGGATCCCTAAGCTCTCAGAGAAGGAGAGGAGGACACGTGTGTGTCTACCAGTTGCAGGATCAGAGTGAGAGAAGAAGAGTAAGAGAGAGATTGCGTTACAGAGTTGCACCTTAAATACTTGATCATAACAATACATCAAAGAGACGTACCCCACAGTTTAGAATGATCAAAGGGACAACAGAACAGGCAGGAGGTATTTGCATTTGTAAGCCATACATCACAATGGGCAGATTAGCTAGACCTCGCTCCAAGTGTCAGACAAAGAGGCTAACAAGCACATCTACATATTGATCTGAGTCTCTAGGTCACAGTAAGGGCAAAATGCATGAATACAAAGGATGAAAGGCATCGATTAACATCACATAGGTGAGACAGAAGAAACTCGTCTACCTGTAGACATTAATACACCAAAGCACATCTAAGATGCTCAGAAAAAGCATAGTAAGGACAAGCCATATGCACACTATATAGAATGGCGCATTACATCACAACACATGCATGTTTGCATCACAAATACATGAATGGCACATTGCTTCTCAGTAGTGTAGCAGGAAAACAGAGAAAAGAGGGCTGAGTGTCCTTAGTCTGTTGTGGGGTTAAAACGAACCGCCACACACGCTCCCCCCCAGAGGACGCGGCAGGGGGTCGCGACCTCGATAATCCATCTGTGTGAGCGAGCTGTGGGAGAAGCTCGCTGCAGGCGGAGGGGGAGGGAGGGGAGGGGAGGGGTAGTAAGTGCCGGCAGGAGCTGTGAAATCGTCCTGAGCCGCGCAAAAATTGTTTGTGGGTCCGCAATGTCGAAGGGCTGGTCCCGTTGAACGTGCAGCGGTCCACAAGAAGAAAAATTAGTCTCTGACTCCTCTCGTGGCCATGAAGAAAAGCAGGAGCGGCTGTAAGAGAGAAAGTAAACAAAGCAGGGGGACTGTTGGTTTTGGGTGCTGAAGCAACCCCAAAGCTCCCGGGAACAGCTGACGGCTGAAATCCCGTTGTGCCGTGGCTAAGACCATTAAAAAATCCAGTGGCGAGCTGCGTGCTTGCTTCAGGTGAACGAGCAACCCTGAAGGTTCTGAGGGCAGCGGCGGAGGACGATGGCGGTCTGTGGCGTGGCTGAGACTGTTAACAAATCCTTCCAGTATGCTGTATGCATACCTCAGGTGAGCGAGCAGCCCTGAAAGGCAGCGGCGAAGGAGGAAGGCAGTCTGTGGAGCCGTTACTTGTCCCATGCGTGATGCGCCGTCCTTGTAACTCCCCGGTGCGTGCGCGGGGGTTCAGTGCGTGGGTGGGCCGCTGGAGTGGTGAGTCAGGGTGCAGAAACTTGGCGGAGATCAGCGCAGACGGCGCCAATAAAATCCAGGTTGAGCTGTTGCTGTAGATTTGGCCATGGTGCGTTGGAGCGTTGAGAGGAAATAGACGATCTTTAGTCCCTCAGGCCCGTGCAGAGGCGTTGGAGCGGCGGGAGGGAATAGACGATCTTTTGTTCCTCAGGCTCATGCAGCTGCTTGGCGCGGTGTGAGGAAGTGGACGATCGTTGTCGCTCGTGCGGCCATGGTGCGTTCAGTTCCACGCGCTGCACTCCCCGTCGGCCCTGGAGGTTGCCGTCGTGGAGAGAGGACGAGGTGCGTGCGCTCTCAGTGAGAGCGGCCGGTCCAGCGTGGTTGTGCAGATCTCAGGCGACGGAGCATTCATGCCCGGGTGTTGCGTTCGCTGGCCGCTCGTTTTTTTCAGCGTCGGTTCGCCAGCGTGGCCATCCAAAACAGAAGGCTGCGTTGCACAAAACGTGTGCGTCTTCAAGGGGCCACCAACGCAGCTGTGTGGCTGTCCAGCTCGGAAGGTTGCTTTCGCACAAAACGTGTGCGTGTTGGAGGGGTCACCAGTGAGGCGGCATGGAAAAATAAGCTGCAGTGCTGTGGTTTTAAGCAGGTTTTATTATATCATGTCGCCTTCACGGGATCCCCTCTCCGGTGCATAGTGGAGCAGCCCGGAGCGGGATCCCTAAGCTCTCAGAGAAGGAGAGGAGGACACGTGTGTGTCTACCAGTTGCAGGATCAGAGTGAGAGAAGAAGAGTAAGAGAGAGATTGCGTTACAGAGTTGCACCTTAAATACTTGATCATAACAATACATCAAAGAGACGTACCCCACAGTTTAGAATGATCAAAGGGACAACAGAACAGGCAGGAGGTATTTGCATTTGTAAGCCATACATCACAATGGGCAGATTAGCTAGACCTCGCTCCAAGTGTCAGACAAAGAGGCTAACAAGCACATCTACATATTGATCTGAGTCTCTAGGTCACAGTAAGGGCAAAATGCATGAATACAAAGGATGAAAGGCATCGATTAACATCACATAGGTGAGACAGAAGAAACTCGTCTACCTGTAGACATTAATACACCAAAGCACATCTAAGATGCTCAGAAAAAGCATAGTAAGGACAAGCCATATGCACACTATATAGAATGGCGCATTACATCACAACACATGCATGTTTGCATCACAAATACATGAATGGCACATTGCTTCTCAGTAGTGTAGCAGGAAAACAGAGAAAAGAGGGCTGAGTGTCCTTAGTCTGTTGTGGGGTTAAAACGAACCGCCACATCATAACTAATTCAAGCTCTTTTCTTTTATAGGCCCATTCCCACCCAGTGGGATAATGTTATTATGATGAGCCAATAAAAATCAGTGATTAAACATGTGTAATTTTCCAGAGACAATGTATTAAAATTTATTGTCTCCCTCTAGTGAGCATTACATTAGCCCCGGAGCGGCAGACGCTTGACAGCTCACAATGGAAAATAAAGAACGACATTAAAAGCTATTCGATAAGCCACTGTAAAATTGATCAAGCTATAAAAACGCCGTGTGCCTGCTTCCCTCCACCATCCAGGCACCAAACGCACTCAAACATGGCATTAAGACATTAGCAATGTAAAGAAAGGATGAGACCGAGTGACAAAAACAGGTGAGACATAAGGCCGGCATTCTTAGGGAGAAAATTTGGAAACCTAAAGTGTCTTTGAATATAGCAAAAACAGAACAAACTTTTATTTTTTTAACTTGAGCTAAGACAGCCAAGATAGTCATTTAACTGGGCAATTTGACAGACACTGTGTAGGAGCGACCACCCTGTGAGAAGTGCATTATAATTTAAAACATTCACACAGATAACACCCTAAAATAGTGTTTCCTATAGTTGATTTTATTTTTATTTATTTGTTTAACCTTTATTTATATAGGGGAGGTCTACTGAGAGGCAACCTCTCTTTTTCAAGGACGCCCTGTTCACACTGGCCACTGGGCAACTCCACTGGGGCAGCTGGGGCTAAGGGCCTTGCTCAAGGGCACCACAGTGGGGTTAGTGAGGGTGGGGCAAACACTGCTATGTTACCTGTCCCACCCAGATCGGATCCTGCCGGTCCAGGGACTGAACTGGTGACCCTCCAGTGACCAGTCCACATCCCTAACCAGTAGGCCACCACTGCCTCCACTGGGATATAGTATTTCTTTTAGAGATTGCAGGTATAAGGTAAACAAAAGCACACACACACAAAAAAATGACCTTATGGAGCTACCTGTATTTCAGATTAAAGGCTAGTGTTATAGTCGGGACCCCGTCAAGTCCTCATCAATACCATTGTCTCCCAAGACCAAGACCAAGCGCTACATACACAGTGGTCTTTGTCTTAACTTGGTCTTTATCTTGGGAGACTATGGATTCAGTCTGGTCTCGACTACACATGGACACAAAAACAGGTTTGGACAGAGTGAAGGTATCAACAAAAACTGAGAAGAGTGAGAGATAACTAAAAATAACAATGGTCAAAATGAAAATAATGGCAAGGGTTCATTATATGACAGTGATTTCACACATCTTCTTAACGCCTTAGATGTGTCTAAACTCTTATTGGGATTAGGCAATCTAGATTAAAAAAGGGATTTTTTTATTAACTAAAAAATGCTGTATCATGTATTGTGCATGCATTCTAAATGTTTTAAGTGGATAATTTATTACTAAACACTGTCGTTGATACAGAGAATGCATAAACAACTCTACCGCCACATGGAGAATGGGGTGTTAAAAGCAGTGGTCCAAGACCGTTAGAACTGGAAGAGAGAAAATACAATTGTCAGTTTGTCAACTTTTTCCCACCAAAAAAACAAAACATTTTGGAAAACTGAAAGAAAAAAAATGGGTTCAATCTCTACTGAATACCAGTGAGTTTAAAACTCTGACTACGTAATACTCAGCTATGCCCTTGGAGGTTTTGTGTTTGATAATCAATATGGACGGTGTGCCACTTGGGCCCGTTACTGCTCAAAAAAGTAAAAGAAATGAGAAAAATCCCCACGGCTAAGAGCGGTGCTGCCGTCTCAATCAGCGGCAGCGGCTCGGCAAACTGCGTTTTTCTTTTAACTTTCAATTCTCCTAAGCATCCGTGCTTCACAGCCCCGAGGGCTATTGCCTTTCTCAATCTGTCCCTGGAGAGGCAGGAGTTATGGTCCCTGTCGATTGAGGAGAAAGGGATGTTATTCCCCTGTCACCTCTTGGTTGCACCGCCATCCTCCCTGTCCTGATCTACGGCCTCACCTCCCCACCCCCCACCCCCGTACTACCTTCCTCACTCCCTTTTCCCCACTTTGCTTTGTTGTAAGATAGCAGCTATGTCGCTGCCATCGGTGGCTGGAAAGAGGGTGATGGAAAAATGTTCTGTGGGGGGTGGAAGTGCTTATATTGGTTTAGAGGTGATAGTGGCTGTTACAGTGTGGAAGTGGCGGTAAATGTTTAAGGTTAAGGAGCAGACAAATGTCGTGTTAAAATAAAAACCATATTATGTACAGAGAGGACAGAAGAAAACAACAGAACTGTAGGGTTTTTTTTGGGGGGGGATAATTTGTTTTGTAGAAAAATATTGCATCAGGTGCAGTTTTGATGATGTGTATTAACTAAGATTTTTTTTTCTGAATGGGATGACGGAATGGGAGCAGGAGCAAAAAACTCTAAGAAATTGACCCAGGGGAGGTGACCTGTCCAAGGGGCAAATGCAGGCCTTGAACGACACTCTTAATAGTGTAGCAGTGACAGGGATAAATATAAAAATACACTGAGCTTACACAGAAATCCCTCTCGGCTTAGGTTGTATGTTGGAAGGCTCACTTGTATCAGTTCCAGTTTACAAGAAAATTATTCTTATCTGCATTTTTGGGGGCTTTACCTTTATTTGGCTAGAAGCAAGGGAGAGAGACAGAAAATGGGGTGAAAAGCCGGGGCAGAGACATGCAGGAGAAACTCCTCTGGCTGGACTTGAACCAGGGATCACTGCAGACAAGAAGCATGCCTTAATGGTACACATCCTAAGGCATTAAACAACCAAATGTTCTATTATGTGCAGTTATAAGATTTTATTTAAATTACTTTGATTTAAATTCCGTGACTCATTCAAAACGGCAAAACAAAGTGTGGTATATTTACGTTTTCAAAAATGTCCACACTTTTTTGTGAGGGGAGGGAGCATATACTATATATACAGTAAATAGGATCAATAACTGTATAGTCCAAAGTAACAGTTACACACAATGAAACGCTACTTTGGTGGAATCAAGATGCTCTCCAGCAGGTG
This sequence comes from Pholidichthys leucotaenia, assembly GCA_020510985.1. Taxonomy (NCBI): domain Eukaryota; kingdom Metazoa; phylum Chordata; class Actinopteri; order Cichliformes; family Pholidichthyidae; genus Pholidichthys; species Pholidichthys leucotaenia. The sequence continues at coordinate 336,956,601 of CM035839.1, read as the reverse complement.
TGCACTGGTCACATAATGAGTGCAATAAACAACATGCCATCTGTGGACTGTAACTGATTGTCCTTCAGGTGTTAAAGCTTTTTTTCTAATGCTCTGAAAGTCAGTGGGTCAAAATTGCTCAGCGTTTCAAATATTGCTTTCACTTTAAGGGAACTTAAAGCTCACTCACACTACAAAGTTTGACCTGAGCCTCAGCCATAGTCCACTTTTTTTGAACAGTGTGAGCACTCTGTGCTGCAATTACCTGTGGCCAATTCCCTTGGCTTTGGCCCACCTGGAGAGGCCCAACTATAGCCCCAGTGAGAGTGTGCCCTTAATGATCCGTTGCGAACACCACACACGACCAGTGAGACGGAAAGGTGGATCAGTGGTTAGCGCCGTGGCTTTACAGTAGTAGGGTAGAGGGGTTGAAACTTTCTGGGTGGAGTTTGCAAGTTCTCCCTCTGCTGCATGACTTTATTCTGAGTGTTCTGGTTTCCTCCAACAGTCCATAGAAATGCACAGCAATTGATCATGATCTTAAAGCATACGGAACCTTGGCAAATCAAAATCTTGTTCAAATGTAGTGGTCCCCAGCCACTGGAACGCAGACTGGTATTTGGAACCAGGGCGCAGAGAGCCAGAAAGAAAAAAATAAATGATTTATTTTGTTTCTCTGTACTGACGATTGAAGTCTGTGTTTTATTTTGAAAAATTACATAATATTCTCTCTTCCTGTGCTGACTTTCTTGCTGTCATGACTGTTTATGCATCTTGACATACACCTTTCTCACCAGCAGCGTGATGTTTGAAAATTAAACCCACAAGCAAGCTTTGCTTTCACAAGAGTTTGAGCCGTATTGAGAGGAGGGAATCCCTGGGGGTTGCAGGGAAACACTGAAGGCTCAGTATCTGGGTCGTCCCCTGCGGGGTGCCGGGTGAGATGGAGCCGCTTCTCTATACTATATATACAGCAAACAGGATCAATAACTGTATAGAGCGATGCCCACCATGCTCAGGCCTGATGGGGAGGCGCCCAGTTCCCCCAGACAGCTAGCTGGCCGTGGGAGACAGAGGAACCTACGGTGTGGGACAGGTGAGTATTTTCAAAATCATAAACTAAAACTACATTCAGTTGACTCTTTTAAAAATACCGGTGACTGCCAATGGTTCCCTTCAGCCTCTGTTTGTTGTTGAGATGCAATTTAAGATAAGCCTTTATTTGTCCCACAATGGGGAAATTCCAGATTTCCAATTTATATGGCATTTTGACCTTGACCTTTGACCTTGCAACGTCAATACCATAGGCATACAGCCATGTGAAAAAATTAGGACACCCTGTATAAGTCTGTGTGTTTTTTTTTTAACATATTTGGATATATGGATATTCAATATCAATGTTAAAAATACTGGAAGATTCATGTAATACAACTAAACAATTAAAAACGAATTAAAGACTTTTTTTTCAAATTTTCTGTAATATGTAATTCTAAACAAATAGTGAGGAATAAATTTGGACACCCCCCCCATCCTTTTTAGGACACTCCCACATTCATTCCCACTTAAAATGGCTAAAATAAATGTTAAAAAATGCAAATAAAAACAAAAACAAGGTTAGATATAGATATGTGAACATTTCTTAATAACTGAATATTTAAAGGGGTGTTCTAATTTTTTCACATGACTATGTTGTGGTGACAGGGTGAATCTGTGTACAAAGTTTGGTGACCCTAGTGTTACTCATTCTATTGCAATAGAACAAATCGCTCACAGGGGGTTGCCTGATTGGTGGGGTCGTTCTGCAATTGTGGGGTATTCCCCTACAGTTTGAAAGTGCTATAAGATGACTGCTATTGTGAAATCCCATCCATCCATCTTCTACCACTTTCCCGGGGGTTCGGGTCGCAGAGGCAGCAGCTCAAGCAGAGAAGCCCAGACTTCCCTCTTCCCGGCCACCTGCTCCAGCTCTTCAGGGAAGATACCAAGACATTCCCAGGCCAGCTGGGGAGATGTAGTCTCTCCAGCATGTCCTGGGTCTGCCCCGGGGTCTCCTCCCAGTGGGACGTGCTCGGAACACCTCAGGTGGGAGGTGTCCATATTGTGAAATGGCGCTATATAAATAAAGTTGAATTGAATCGTTGAGAGATATATTTTTTATAGTTTCTAGGGCATTTTGACCTTGACCTTTTGTCTTGAAACCCATAGTTGGAGGTCAGGGTATCAGGGTGAACATGTGTACAAAGATTGGTGATCCTAGGTTTCATTGTTGTTGATGTATAGTTTATATGGCATTTTGAACTTGATTTTTGACCTTTTGACTCCATTCACATAGTTGTGGATCAAGGTCCCAAGGTGAATCTTTGTACAAAGTTTGGTGACCCTAGCTTTCCTTATTGCTGAGATACAGTTTTAAATAGCAATTTGACCTCGACCTTTGACCTTGTAATCCCAAATCTATAGTCAGAGGTCTGGATGACAGGGTGAAGCTGTGTACAAAGTTTAGTGGCCCTAGCTTTACTCATTCTACAGTAATAGGGCACAGGGAAATCTAACTGTGACCTTTGACCCCAAACCCATAGTGAGAGGTCAGGGTCTCAGAGTGAACCTGTATACCAAGTTCAGTGACCCTACTTTACTCATTCTACAGTAATAGGGCATAGGGAATGTTAACATTCAGCATGGTCTAAGCCATCCAAGACTTGCCTTTGACATGATGATATCAATTTGAAAAGGCCACATCATTCCTTTGTGTTGTTATCACATTAAAAGATTTAGGGAAAATTGACTTCTGAGGTCAGAGGTCATCCAAAGGTCAGAAGTCACCCAAATTCAAAGTCGCCCAAGATTTTTCATAGATGCATCCATGGTATCAGTTTGAATGCTGAGGGGTAAAAAGCAGTTGAAAACGTTCTGGTTTAACCAGGCTTTCTGTTGAGTTTCAAATCAACTGCTTTTTAATGCTCTGATTTTTAAATTATTTTAATCTTTTGCTTTAACTTGGTTTCAATATTTTTGCAAACTTTGTTTTTATTTAATTTTTATTGTGTCACCATCGAGTTCTTTATATTATATATATAATTGTACAGTGCTTGTGACTATATGTCTGTGAAAACCACTTCATATCAGTCGCTGTGGAGGGTGACAATATGTATGGGTACATATTCATACCATGCAGGGTAACTAAATAGACGGTGATGCTGTTTATTCCATCTAGCTACAATGCTCCGCACTGTGTGTATATACTGTATATTTATATATTTATGTGTACATATGTATATTCACTGCTCTTATTTTCTTATCTTCTAAATTATTGCTCTGAGTGTTGCTATCCCAGTGCTGTTGCAATCCTGGAATTTCCCCATTGTGGGACTAATAAAGGCTTATCTTATCTTATCTTAAACTTATTTACTGAGTTTTTTGGCTGATGTATTTCACTCATTTTACCCCCCACCCCGGTTCTGTGTCTGTGCCATGTGCATTTCTGTGCCATGGGCAAATCATGGTTGAAAAAGAAATCCTAGAGAAGATTTTCTCATGACTGTGTTGAGTTTAAAAAGGAAATTTTAAAATTCAACAAACTGACTTCATTAAAATGCCAAATTCAGCAATACTAACACCACCAACATTAGTACACCTGACACAGAGAGAAAAAGACTTTAAAATTTCTCGAGTTCTCAGTCATCTTTCCATAATGACCAACGCTCCCTCCACTTTTTTTTTTTACACTATTATACACCTTACGCAAATCTGGAGTTTGAGAGGGTCTCTGTGGGTGAAGGAAAAAATAAATAAGCAGATAAATAGATGAATAACCCAGAGGAATGGAAACCTATGTGACTTGGCCATCCATCATATATCCTATTACCCCACACTCAGCGGCTTCTGCAGTATGTATAATGTAGTCAACCTCCGTAAGCAGATACAAATTCAACTCTTTTCGTCCTCAATTTGTTATATCTGACAATGCCACAGCTTGTGCCTTGTTGTTTCTTTGAATTATGAATAGATTCTCTTCACCAGACCTTTGCTTGTGCATGGTAGCGTGGCAATGTTATGCAGAACAGCTGCGGAAAACAAATTTGTAAAGCTTGGAACACTTTGTATCGGTTGGGCAAATATGCGTAAACAGTTGCACTTAAAGGCACTTAAGAACAACTAAATGGGCTCAATATTTTATCTCCGGGTTTGTTTCGTTGGGTATGATAAATATAAAATGACAATGTAGGAGTTCAGAAACTGCAGTTGTTTTTTTTTTTTTAAAGTGTTTTAAATGATCTAAGAATACTTTAAAGATTTTTCTCACTGAGCAGCGGTACAATAGACAGACAAGCGTTACATGAAGAGAGGGAGAAGAAAAACACGCAGGGATTAGACAGAGCCGAGAGAGGAAGAAGAATGTAAATACATACCAAACCGATAGCACATTTTGACCACTGCCTGTTTGTTTGATTATTTACACTGAGAGGCTACAATCAAGTCATCAAAGCCTGAACCCACATGACAACCAAGCCAATATGCCAAGTCTTAGTCTACACAAAAAACACATGTATACACTCAAAACCCTAAAGTCATATTTAGTAATTTGTCCATCACTTCACGATTTAAAAGGGGGCAGGGAAACTGCAATTTAATTCATGCACATACAAAGAAAAAGAGAGGGTAGGGGAAGGTAAGTTGTGAGGAAGTGATTTTTTGGGGACACTTGGCTGAACTTTTGAGCCCTGTTTGGTTAGAGCAGATGTCGAATTAGCACACATCACTTTCCATCAGCAAGACATTGAACACAAGCTGCTGTTCAGAGGCCAAATACCTCACTATCAAACAGACATACATGTACGCACACCTCACATTCAGTGCCTATGAGATGAACCTGGAACCTAACTGTGTGATACCGATTCCCAAAGTTATAAAGTTAAAAAAAGGTTGTTTTTTTTTTGCGACAATCAGAATCGATAACAATGGTATCCATTCAGATCATTTAGATTTCAAAACATGCAGCATCTATAATCCAAACAGTAATGGTGGACTCATCTTCATAACCTCACAGAATCAACTTAAAATGTTAATCAAAAACTGTAATTACCGGAGTACACACTTTAGTACAAAGTTGACATCACTAACAAGCTGTACAATTTCATGTATGCATTTATGTAATTTATAGACACTTTCAATCAAGGATATTTAGAATCAAAATGCACAGAGTCCAATAACAAACTGACACAAAACAAAACAGAAAAGGATGAAAATGAAGTGTGGCCAACACATTCACCTAACAGCTGTGTTAAAGAGAAATTTACCAGATTTTCACTGATTTGCAAATTGTGTTTTTGACTTCTCCAGAAAACAGGCATCATATATTTTATTCTGAGTATTATTCATACAGTGCAGAGTGTGATGTTCATTTGATTAAATATTAATTTCCCTTGCTATGGTTTTGCAATATACAGTATGGCATAGTTTGCCCAGTGGGTGAAGCAAGCACCCAGATGAAATTGAAACATGCTGTCATTCCACATGGGGGATTCTGTTGCATGTCAATGAACTAGGCTAAACATGCATGACAAGTGATGGTGTGTTGGTGGAGGGAAGAAAGAGGCAGCCGACCCAGTGGTAGTGTCAGCAAAGATCTGTGTGTAATCTGCATGCAATAGACCGCCACACTACTTTCTATCTACAAGGCCCCTAATTGCAAGCGGTACTGAGAAGCACATGTTGGGAAAAGAGAAAGGGTAAGAGGTGTCCGATGTCAGCAGTGTGCAGCATATGGTTCCTACAAGTTGGGTTGCTTAAACTAGAAATGACACCAGAATGCAGGTCTACAGAGGTGAACTCGATAGGGCCGCCTGATATTGCAGAAAATCTTTTCATCTTTACTGGCAACTGGTAAGTTAAAAGGAGAACAAACAAAACAACAGACCAATCAAAGGCCCCTGACTTAACTTGCTGGGGAATAAAAGGCCAATGCTATGTGCATATGAAATCATCAGTAAAATCAACAAAATGACTGAGTGTTAAAAACCATAATAATAATAATATGATATGCACATATAAAGAATATGTATAATAAAAAAAATTTGCAATAAATGAGGGTTGATATCTGATTCCTGGGAGCGATATTTTTCCCCTCCATCTGTTAAAACATAACAGTTTAATAATAACAACAATAACTTGACTTAGCAACATCACAGCATTCAGCCCCATTGTGGGAGGATTGTAAATATTACAAAAAAGTGCACAACTGCACATTAATTTTCACTATAGCCCAGAATCTCTTCTTCAACCCAGCCGTCCTTCGCTGTAGATTCTTAACACTCCTCATTTAAGAGCTGCAGGTTGCAATGCAGGAAAAAAGTTTCTCTTCATTTTCTCCCATCAGCCTGACCCATATCTTGGAATAATCTAACAGGAAATCTAATACTCTAAGAAAAAAAGAAAATTATATCAACAAAATACAATACATTAAACTATTCAGTCCTCTTCAAACCCTAATGCCTTTAAGATTTTTTTTTAAACTAATTTAAAGCAATGGAAAATGCACAAGAGAGGTGAAGAAGAGAGTGTAGGCAGGGTGGAGTGGGTGGAGATGAGTGTGAGGGGTGATTTGTGACAGAAAGGTAGCAGCAAAAGTTAAAGGGAAGATTTACAAGATGGTAGTGAAAGCTGCTATGATGTATGGTTTGGAGAGGTTGGCGCTGACAAAAAGACAGGAGGTGGAGGTGGAGGTGGCAGAGTTGAAGATGCTAAGATTTTCATTGGGAGTGACTTGGAGGGACAAGATTAGAAATGAGTAAATCAGAGGAACAGCTCAGATCGAGTGGTTTGGAGACAAAGTAAGAGAGGCAAGGTTGACATGGTTTGGACATGTGCAGAGGAGGGATAATGGATATATTGGACAAAGGATGTTGAAGATGGGGCTGCCAGGCAGGAGGAAAAGAGAAAGACCACAGAGAAGATTCATGGATGTAGTGAAGGAGGACATGGATAGGGTTGGTATTACAGAGGAAGATGCAAAGGATAGGGTGAGCTGGAGGCAGATGATCCGCTGTGTCGACCCCTAAAGGGAGCAGCCAAAAGAAGAAGAATTTTGTACCCCCCCACCCCCATTTTTCTGTCTCTTCATTGTTGCTTCGTGCAGTTTTCTAAGTTTAAGTCAAGCTTTTTAGTACATTGTGCAATTTTTTTTATTTGAACTTTTTTTACATACAGCATATGTGACTGTTGTCCTTTAATACTCCATGTATTTCTCAGAAGACTTTCTTCTCAGCCAGCTAGACAGACAGACAGACAGACAGACAGACAGACAGACAGATAGATAGATAGATAGACAGGCAGGCAGACAGGCAGACAGATAAACAGATAGACAGATAGATAGATAGATAGATAGATAGATAGATAGATAGATAGATAGATAGATAGATAGATAGATAGATAGATAGACAGGCAGGCAGGCAGACAGGCAGACAGATAAACAGATAGACAGATAGATAGATAGATAGATAGATAGATAGATAGATAGATAGATAGATAGATAGATAGATAGATAGATAGATAGATAGATACACTACCGTTCAAAAGTTTGGGGTCACTTAGAAATTTCCTTATTTGTGAAAGAAAAGCACTGTTTTTTTCAATGAAGATAACTTTAAACTAATCAGAAATACACTCTAATATCTAATATACATTGCTAATGTGGTAAATGACTATTCTAGCTGCAAATGTCTGGTTTTTGGTGCAATATCTACATAGGTGTATAGAGGCCCATTTCCAGCAACTATCACTCCAGTATTCTAATGGTACAATGTGTTTGCTCATTGCGTCAGAAGGCTAATGGATGATTAGAAAACCCTTGTGCAATCATGTTAGCACAGCTGAAAACAGTTTAGCTGGTTAGAGAAGCTATAAAACTGACCTTCCTTTGAGCAGGTTGAGTATCTGGAAAAAATTATTATTTCAAATACAAATCATTATTTCTAACCTTGTCAATGTCTTGACTATATTTTCTATTCATTTTACAACCCATGGTGGTAAATAAGTGTGACTTTTCATGGAAAACACAAAATAATTGTCTGGGTGACCCCAAACTTTTGAACGGTAGTGTAGATAGATAGATAGATAGACTTTATTGATCACAAACTGGAAAATTACAGTTAGTTTTCTCAACCATCATTAAGAGCAGACACACTCTCTATATGCCTCTCTGGCTAACTCAGCTGTAACGGCCCCCTACTCAGGTACCTCAGAAAAGAACTTATAAAGTTTGTGCTTATCAGTGCTATGGTTTTCCAAAATTATCCACAGGGACTGCTGCCAATGAAGGTAAATACAGTATACTCACTGCAAATAAAAACGCAACACAATTTTTGTACAAGTATTTTTTTGTCCATCCAATCTGAGCTTGAGTAATAGTGTTTGTGGGACTCAAAATATGTCTAGAACTCATTTTCAGTGGTTGTACTCACTGTCACAACTCACTGCCTTTGAGCTCTCGCTCTATAGTCTTTTTGAGCTCATTGTTTGTTTTGGGTACTCAAAAGTTAAACATGGGTGATTTTAAGGAGTGGTCATCTTCTCTATATAAAGATAAACAAAAATGCATAGCACTATGACGTGAAATCTCCACAATGCCACGACTGTCATGTGACGAACGCAACTATGCTTTGGGCCTTTTGGAGGGCAGCATGTCGGCACAACAGGTGGCTCTCTGATTGCGCTGCAGTGCATCAATCATTGTTAGGTTGCAACAACGCCAGGTCAAAACTGGGTACGTGGCTGATAGACCACGTCCAGAATGAGGACACGCCACCACCCTGGAGCAAGACCAGTACATCATGCTGCAGCACCTCTAAGATCGGTTCCGCACAGCCACCCAGACAGACCAGGAAACCCCAGGGAGATGCCAGCCAAGGATCTCGGACAATACCGTGAGAAGGCGCCGCAGGCGTCAGGACCAGTGAGTTCAAAGACCCTTTCGAGGGATGATCCTGATGGCAGAGCAGCAACAAAATCACCACAAGTGGGCTCGTCAGCACAACAGGTGGACCCTACAGCAGTGGAACACTGTTCTGTTCTCTGATGAATCCTGATTTTGCCAGTCCAGGGTTAGGGTTAGGGTCAACCAATGGGGCAGCACTGGAGTCGTGGCATTGCAGGAGGAGTGGCTAAATATACCCCGGGACAACATCGCATGGCTCGTGAGGTCCATGTGGAGGCATAGTATTACTGCCTGCATTAATGCAAATAGAGGCCATATTCCATAGTGAGCTTTGTTTTTAAGACCGACGTTTTGTTGCGATTTTGGAAAGTCAGGATGCTTCTGTTTCGTTCAATTTTGAAAATTGTTGACAGATTTTCACTTTCCAATCTCTGATATTGTTTTGAAGATGTCTAAAAATAATTTGCATCTTTTAATTGACATTTCCATTAAAATTAGTAAAATTAAACTTTTCTAGAGTTTTGTGTTTTCATTGGCAGTGAGTATACTTTAGCTGACACCAGATTAAATTATTACATTATTATAGATTATTATATTATTGCATTATTACAGTAATCATGAATACTACAGGCAACAGCCCACAGAATGCTGAAGGCCCCAAAACAAGTTAAGATTGTTTGTTTGAATAGTAGGTCTCTTTTTTTCCCTCTCCTCTCACCCCTCAGCCAGTTGTGGCAGATGACTACCCCTCCCTGAGCCTGGTTCTGCTGGAAGTTTCTTCCTGTAAGGTAGTTATTCCTTTCCAGTGTTGCCTAGTGCTTGCTCACAGGGGATCATTTGATCTTTGGGATTTTTCTCTGAATTACTTATGATTTGTATCTGTACTTATGTATCTAGCACCTTGATAACTTTTGTTGTGATTAGGCACTATACAAATAAAGTTGAATGGAACTGAAAATTGAATGAGATTACTTAAGACAAGGAAAGCCGCAGGAATAGACCAAGTGAGAGGAGAACAGCTGAAGGTGGTGGATGACGTTGGCGTTCAAGTGATAACTGAGGTGCTATCTGTAAAAAGATACTCTGGATACATACAAGAAGAACTAGCACATACAGAGTTCACAAAAATCTCTGAGAAGGTTAAAGCAATGCAGTGAATACTGCACCATTAGTTTAAGGAGCTGTGTCATCAGGCTCATAATATATTAAGGATTATGTTTGAGAAGAAGACCACCATGCAAGAGAGAAGAGACACACAATCAGAATTTCGTCCAGGAATAAGAATGAGAGAAAAGGTCTTCAATCTGAAAGAGATCTTTGACAAGTATTTGGAAGTGGACAGGGATGAGTATGTGTGCTTAAGTGATTATGAGTAGGCTCTTGATATTTCAGATATGACCTTGTCATATTGCAAGTTAATGGAGGTTTTATTTCATTTCAGTGAACCTGTAACCACGTGTCGTAACCACATGACTATGATCCTCGGGACAGGAGCATTATACCAAATTAACCACACCTGTGGATGCACACCTTATATATACCCCTTGCATCCACCCATTCTTCCTCTCTCTTTCCTCCTGGTCGGTAAGAGCTTATACCAGTCTGCTTAACACTGTATTTTAAGTGCTGTTTGGGCTGCCTTACCCTGGGTACCCCATCACTGTGTCATAAAATTGCTGTGTTTTCTGCTGAATGAGGTTTGCAGTGGCTGTGCAGCATGACATGCACTGTCCGTGCCTGCATAGAGGTACATAATATACACTTGCCTTTTTTTCAGCTGGAACTGTTAACAGTTTAGCAGTGTGAGGTATGTACTACCCTTACCTGCTTAAGGTTTGTGATGTATTTTGTGCCTTCTCTTCAGGCAGAAGAACTGTTTAACAGCTTAACAGCACGCAATATGCTTTATCTGCTTGGGATATGTGATATATTTTGCCTTCGTCAAGCAGGAATTGCTTTACACTTTAACTGCACGGTACAATTTGCCATTAATTCTGTATTGTTTTCTTTTTCTCGACTGACAGTCGTCTTCTTAAAAAAAAGGGGGGAGACGTCTTCTTTGTCTAGGTACTGAGCGCTCCTGTGCTTGGTGCACTCTCGCTACCTTTTGTGGGGGAGTGGTACTGCATACAGGTGAGAACTGAAATCTGATATTGCTAAGCTGCCTTCTGACTAGCGCACTTGTACCTCATGGAACAGCCCTTTGGCCTGTTAATAATAATAATAATAATAATAATAATAATAACTGTCTTGTTTTCTCTCTTATTGTTCTCTTGGAGAAATAATGGCTTCTGTGGGGAGTGAAGGAGGGGAAATTAGCCCGGACACTTGTATGCCACCAGCCCAGGGCGCCATCCTTCCAGGTTTAAGTGCCCCAGCTGGAACTGGGAAGGCCAGCAGGAAGCAGAAGCGGGTTGAAGGAAGCCAGCTACGCGATCCAGTGGTGGACTTCCTGCAAAGCAAATTGGAGAAAGTGCGTAAGACCATTGAACATATGGCTGCAAATCACCATCGCCTTGGGTATGTCACACCAGGCTCCCGTATGTGCCCTGAGACCGCATCCTGATGCAGTGTTTCTTATGGCATCTGATAACTTGGGTAAGACCATCAACTATGACTGTGGCGCCATGGAAGAGTGGATGTCTCTCTGAGAATGATGATGAAGTCGACACTCTCCGGTCGAGAAGACCTTCCTGAGCCCTATGATATATCTGTCAGGGCATGGCGGTCTGGGGCAGCATCAGCTGCTGGGCATCCTCTCTCATCGTCTCCGCCTAAGGCTTTGGCTATGGACAGAGGTCCTGCAACCCAGAGGCGCATTCCCTTGTCAGGTTATCCTGACTGTGTGGAACATCTGCAGAGGCAGTGGATGCATCTAAGAAGGCTGCTGCCCCTCGTTCTAGACTCAGTATTTTGAGTGGTGCTGCAGAGCAGGGCTTGGATGGTGCGTTGAAGGTGGCTCTCCCTTTGAACTGCTGGCTGGAGCTCCCCCCACAGGCAGCAAGTCTATACACCACCCTAAGGGCAAGTGTCATGCCACTGATGGGTGAGTGGTTAGCACCTACCAGTATGTGGCTATGGCCTCTAGGCTGGCAAATGCTATTACACTTCTTTTAGTGTATTTAGAAGGTCTGATAAGGGACCTAGAGTCAAAAGCAGAACTGACCTTCTACCGGAGTTGGTAGAGGTGGTGGACACTGTGGTTCTAGGAGCTAGCTCACAGGCTATAGCACTTGGAACTCCCTGCCCCAGCTGACCATGGCCCAGCGGCATGTGTGGTTGAGCCAGTCTGGACTGGTGGATATGGACAAGGCTCCTGTTGTGGAGGCTGTGGTAGCGCCTGGTGAGGTCGTCGGGCCTGCAGCAGAAGTGGTGTTGGACGAGGTGCAGAAGGTGAGATTGCACACGCAGTCCTTCATCGGCCAGGGCCATCCAAGTCAAGTGTTCGGAGACCTCTTGAGGGGTGTAAGAACCCACAACGGCTTTGTTTCACAGAGCCAGGTTCCTTTCAGAGCCCGGGTCACCTGAGGCAGAGGGCCTCTCGGCAGCGGGTTCAGGTTCAGCAGCACTCATGTCCACACTCTTGGGAGTATGTAGGCCATGGTCCTGCCAAGCCCCGCCAGCGTCTCTGATGGTACGCTTTCCCTGACGTCCACCTTCTCCACGGCGCACCTCATGAGTTGGCGTCGGTGGACCTCATGTCCATGGGTGATCGATACACTGGAGTGTGAATACCGCCTACAATTCAGATCTCATTCCCCAACTTCAAGGGGTTTTGGAAGCAAAAGTAAGGAGGAGACTCTTTCTGTAGTTACGGGCAGCAAGGTCTCTGCCCTGCTGGGAAAGAACGTAATATGGTCTCTGTCTCCAGAAGAAGAGAGGTGAGGCCTTTTACACGGCCTATTTCTTGTCTCCAAGCAAACTGGTGCGTGACGCACAGAGCTACTAGAGGACTGACCCCTCCACTGTAGCTGTCGCTACTTATAGTGGCTGTGTGGCCTACGGTCAGAGAAACGGAGATAGGTGTCGCCCTATAAACCATATGGTGTCCCATATGCTGTGGGAGGGAATTAGCTAACTAAGTGAACTGGGGCTCTCCGTCCGGTTTTCGACTTGAGGCGGTTGAGCAGGTATCTCAAAGTGCTCCCTTGTCCGGTGCCCAGGCCGAGGACATTATTCAGGCCATAGGGCCAGGCGATTGGGTCACAACAGTGGACATTCGTGATGCTGATTTCCATATTCCCATAATCTGGCCCACAGGAAGTACGTCAGGGTTCCTTCAGGACAAGCCTTCGGTTACAACGTCCTGCCTTTCGGTCTGTCCCTGTCGACTCGGACATTCACCAAGTGCATGGTTGCTGCACTCACCCCACTGCAGCAGAAGGGCATTCAAGTTCAATTATCTGGACGATTGGCTGGTTTGTGCACCATCGGAAGCCATAGTGAGGAGCCATATGGAGACCACATTGGCTCACCTGGGGGCACTTGGGTTGCATTTGAATCCGGAGAAAGCTGCCTGGTTCTAACCAGGGTTGTCGAGTACTTGGGGCTCACCCTGAATTCAGTTGCCACGAGGGCATCCCTGACTCCAAAGAGAAGGCATACTATCAGGGAATGCATCAAGAGCTGCATCTCACAGAGGACTGTGTCAGTGCAGCAGTGCCAGAGGATCTTGGGTCTCTTTACTGCAGTTGACCAGGTGGTGCCACTGGGTCTTTTACATACTTGTCCCCTTCAGGGGTGGTTCGCACTTCAGAAGATGGTTTTGCCCAGAGACAAAAGGAAGAGGCTAGCTTTTTCTGAAGAGGGCCTTATGGTTCTCAGGTGATGGAAACACTCCTCAGCAGTCCGAAATAGTGTTCCCCTGGGCCAAGAGGGCTGCAGGGTGACCATTACAACCAATGTCTCTCTAACAGGCTAGAGTGCAGTCTGGGAGGGCAGATTTGTTTGTTGACATTGGGCTTCGGCTCAGCAGCCTTGGCATATAATCATCTTGGGATGGAGGCGACTGCATCCAGAGATAGTCGAGCAGATCTGGCTTCGCTTGACCAGGTGGAAGCAGACCTGTTTGCGATGGTGGAGAACACCCACAGTGTTCTCCGGGCCTCGATGCACGGCCTGCCAGGTCCACTAGGTGCAGATACTCTGGGTGTTGCCTAGCCTCCAGTGAAGCTGTTGCATTTCCACTACTGCCTCTTCTGCCAGCTTTCTTCACGAAGGTGAGGCTATTGTCTGTTCAAGTAATTTTGATGGCCCTGAATTGGCCACAGAGACCATGGATGGCGGAGCTCCACGAGATGTTGGGGGGCCATCCTTGGCCTCTCCCAATCAGACGGGATGTGCTCTCACAGGCATGGGGCATTGATTTGGCATATGAATCCCTAGCTCCTGAGGCTTCATGTATGGCCCTTGAACGGGAGCAATTGTGTAAACTTGGCTTAGAGAAGGAGGTTATAGATGCTATGCAGGCTTCATGGGCCCATCTACCCAGCTGCAATACAGTATGAAGTGGAGAGTGTTTTAAACTGGTGTCGGACCAAGGGTGAGAATCCCTTGACATGCCACATCTCTGCCATCTTGGGTTTTTTTTTCCTCCAGTACCTCTTCGCCGAGGTTGGGGGAGTCAACTATCAGGGGCTACCTGGCAACAGTGTCAACTGCCCATGAGAAATGTGATTGCTTGTTGCCTGGGGAACATTCCTTGGCTAAGCAATGTTTGAGTGAGTGAGACGGAGCCGCCCATCATGGCATTTTTGCTGCCCACTTGGGATCTCCAGGCAGTTCTCAGGGCTCTGTGCGTGTCCCTTTTTGAGCCATTCTCCATTGCTGACCTTCGTCTGATCTCTGGGAAGACTGCTTTCTCTTGGCAATTGTCTCACCCAAGAGGGTCAGTGAATTGAATGCATTCGCTGTGGACGCAGCATGTCTTAGGTTTGATGGTGATTGGGTGGCCCACCTATGGCCCAACCCAGCTTTTCAACCCAAAGTGCTACTAGTGGGGTTGTTTTTCCCGCCCTCTCATGCTTCAAGCCTTCTACCCTCCCCCACACGTTTCTTCGGAGGCTGAGAGGGTCCTTAGTTGTGCGGGTAGGGCCTTTTAGGTTGTGTTGACCGTACGAGGTCTGTCCGCTCTTCAGACAAGCTTTTTGTGTTCTCAATGGGCAGGCCTGCCTCTAAGCAGCACCTGTCCCATTGGATAGTTGACCCGATTGCCTTTGCATATGTGTAGGTTGGAGCAGAACCATCAGTTAGGCTGGTGGCTCGCTCGGCCACTTGGCCACTGCATGGGTGTTGTTTAGGGGTGCACCCCTGGAAAATGTGTGCGCAGCCGCTGGCTGGGCTTCTTCCACAACGTGTTCCCATTTCTATAGGCTAAACCTGGCCTCATCAGTCATCCCATCTGTTCTGGGGGTCGCAGCAGGTTCTGAAGTTGCATCTTAGTTTTCCCTCATGTAAGCCGGCATGTGTGCCTTGTGCTCGAAAGGTTTTTGTTTCAGCTCCAGTTACCTGTAGGAATTGGCTTAACTTGTGCACACACAGTTAAGTACAGTAAAGAAGCCAAACTCATCTGATTGTGTTTGTGCTTAATGGTGTGATTGGGGCATTGTGCCCCTTCGGCCTGTGGGTGACGCCACCTCCATTCTCCTCAGGACTCATTTGGTATACGGTTGCCACGTGGTTACAGGTTCACTGAAATGAAATAAAACATACGTTTACGGATGTAAACACAGTTTTATGAATGAAAGTGAACCTGTAACCATTTATTGTCCTCCGTCGGTGAAGGCAGGCTCCTCCCAGTCATTAGAAAGAGGAAGAATGGGTGGATGCAAGGGGTATACTGTATATATATATAAGGTGTGCATCCACAGGTGTGGTTAATTTGGTATAATGCTCCTGTCCGAGGATCATAGTCACGTGCTTACAACACGTGGTTACAGATTCACTTTCTTTCATAAAACTGTGTTTATATCCATAAACATAAGTTCTTAAAGTGACTCTCTGGCAAAAATCATGTTTTTTCTGTTAACATGTCTTTAACATGTTTTTTGTGACTTACAAGACATATCAAGAGCAAAATCCCCACCGCAGTCCCAAGTCTGTGTTTTTCTGCTGTGAATTTCCAGTTTGGGAACGCACCCTCCAATGGGGGAGTTTGGGCAGACCGTTTCTAGCTACGTAACTATTCCTGCTTAGCCTGATTGGTTATAACATTAAGCAATCAGACAGATACTCTTGGCTACCTCAGGGGAATCAGAATCAGAATCAGAATCAGAATCAGAATCAGGTTTATTGCCATTGTTCATGTAGTACACAAACTAGGAATTTGTCTCGGTACAATGCTGCAACATTAAACATGATAAGATAAGAGAAATAAACTATACATGTAATAAAGTGTAGGATAAGATTAAGTGATACTGGTCAACAGTTAAAATATATATTAGCCAGCAGCAGATACTGTGGAGAACTATATAGTGCAGTCGGTAATGCAGGAAGAAAACAGTGATGATTGACATGAGTCTGGTTGAGCTGCTGTACATGGTGCACGAGAGTCACTTAGTGTTCAGCAGTCTAATGGCAGAGGGGAAGAAGCTGTTCATGTGACGGGAGGTTTTAGTCTGGATGGACCGAAGTCTTCTACCAGAGGGGAGGGGGGCAAACAGTACGTGACCAGGGTGTGAGGGATCGGCTATGATCCGGCCAGCACGCCTCCGGGTCCTGGAGATGTACAGATCCTGGAGAGATGGGAGCTTGCAGCCGATCACCTTCTCAGCAGTGCGCACGACGCGCTGCAGCCTTAGTCTGTCCCTGGCAGTGGCTCCTGCGTACCACACGGTTATGGAGGTGGTGAGGATGGACTCGATGATGGCTGTGTAGAACTGCACTAACATCTTGGTGGGTAGCTTGAGCTTCCTCAGCTGCCGCAGGAAGAACATCCTCTGCTGGGCTTTTTTGATGAGTGAGCTGATGGTCAGCTCCCATTTGAGGTCCCTGGTGATGGTAGTGCCTAGGAAGCGGAAGGAATCAGCAGTGGTGATGGGAGAGCCTGAGAGGGTGAGGGGGGGGCAGAGGAGTAGTGACTTTCCTGAAGTCTACAATCATCTCCACTGTCTTCAGAGCGTTCAGCTGCAGGTTGTTATTGCTGCACCAGGACGCCAGCTGGGCCACCTCTCTCCTGTAGGCGGACTCGTCGCCGTTGGAGATGAGCCCGATGAGGGTGGTGTCGTCCGCAAACTTGATCAACTTGACAGACTGGTGGCTGGAGGTGCAGGAGTTGGTGTAAAGGGAGAAGAGTAGGGGGGAAAGTACACAGCCCTGGGGTGATCCGGTGCTGATGCTAGTATAGTCTGAGACAGTCTTTCCCAGCCGCACATGCTGCCTCCGGTCCGTCAGGAAGTCGATGATCCACCTGCAGAGGGAGTCAGGCACGTTGAGCAGGGACAGCTTGTCCCGGAGCAGAGCGGGGCGGATGGTGTTGAATGCGGAGCTGAAGTCCACAAACAGGATCCTGGCGTAGGTTCCCGGGGAGTCCAGGTGCTGCAGGATGGAGTGGAGGGCCAGGTTGACTGCATCGTCTACAGACCTGTTGGCTCAGTAGGCAAACTGCAGCGGGTCCAGGAGAGGGGTGGTGATGGACTTGAGGTGGGACAGGACCAGGCGCTCAAAGGACTTCATGACTACAGAGGTGAGCGCTACAGGTCTGTAGTCATTAAGTCCAGTGATCCGTGGCTTCTTGGGGACAGGGATGATGGTGGAGGATTTGAGGCAGGATGGCACGTGGCATAACTTAAGGGAGGTGTTAAAAATGTCTGTGAATACAGGAGCCAGCTGTTTCGCACAGAGTCTCAGGGTGGAGGGAGACACGTCGTCTGGGCCGGGGGCCTTGCGCGGGTTCAGTCTGGAGAACTGTTTGAGCACATCCTGCTCACTGATGATAAGGGGAGGGGGGGAGGAGGGGGGGGTGCCTTAAATGAAGTAGGGAATGTGGAGGCTGTGGAGCTGGAGGGAGGGGGGGAGTTGGACACAGATGACGAGGTGTCAAAACGGGCATAGTGTTGGGACAGTCTCTGACAAAGGGCTTTGTCATCCTGACCTTTAGGAGCCTTAGGTCGATAGTTGGTGATTTGCCTCAGTCCTCTCCACACGGAAGCCGAATCATTAGCAGTGAACTGCTGCTGGAGTCTCTCTGAGTACACAGATTTAGCCCTCTTCAGCTCTCTGTTAAACCGGTATTTAACCTCCCTGTAGCAGTCCCTGTCTCCACTTTTCAGCGCTGCTTCCTTCTCCTTCCTGATCTGTCTGAGCTTAGCTGTGAACCAGGGTTTGTCATTAGAGTAACTCACCCTGGTGCGTGATGGAAGAATGTTCTCTTCACAAAAGTGGATATATGAGTTCACAGTGTCCGTGTACTCATCCAGATCATGCGTGGCTCCTTTAAGCATGCCCCAGTCAGATATTTCCATGCACGTTTCCAGCTTCTCCTCAGCATCACTGGTCCGTATCTTCGTAGTGCTCACAACAGGTTTAGTGAGCTTCAATCTCTGTCTGTATGTGGGAATGAGGTGAACCATCACGTGATCAGATAATCCCAGCGCAGCTCGAGGGACAGTGCGATATGCGTCTTTCACTGTGGTGTAACAGTGATCCAGTGTGTTTAATCCTCTGGTGGGGCATTTAATAAACTGTTTGTAGCGGGGGAGATCGTGGCTCAGATTGCACTGATTAAAGTCGCCAGCCACAATAATCAGCGAGTCTGGAAAACTCCGCTCTGTGTGTTGAATGTGATCCGCGAGCACGCGCTGAGCTTCGCGCGTGTCCGCGTCGGGAGGGGCGTACACAGCGATCATTATGAAAGAAGCAAACTCCCGCGGGGAATAGAAGGGCTTGCAATTGATAACAAGAAATTCCAAGGCAGGAGAACAGTGTTTGGAAATTACCGTTACATCAGAGCACCAGATGCAGTTGATGTAGAAGCAGACTCCGCCTCCTGTGGTCTTGCCGGAAAGCTCTGTGTCACGATCAGCACGGAAGAGCTGGAAGCCGTCGAGGCGCAGCGCGCTGTCCGGTATATTTTCCCGGAGCCAGGTCTCAGTAAAGCAGAGGACAGCTGAGGAGGCGAGGTCCTTAAAACGCATCAGCAGTCTCAGTTCATCCACCTTGTTAGAGAGAGAGTTGGTATTGGACAGAAATATGCCAGGCAGCGCCGTTCGCGAGCCTCTCCTGCGAAGTCGCACGAGAGCGCCCGCTCGTCTTCCTCTCTTCCGCCGTCTCACTTTCCGAGCCAAACAATAAACCAGATCGGCGGCAGGGGCTAGAAAAACTGGGAGGAGGTCCGTGGGGGTGAAAGTCCTGATATTTAAAAGTTCTTCACGGGTATAAGTGCAAGCAGACACACAATTGACAAACAAAAACAAACAAAGAGCGCAGCGAAGCACCATGTCGACCGCTGTGGGCGCCATCTTGGATCGGCTCCTCCATCTTGGAAGAGGGAGGAGCCGAGGAGCCGCAGGATTGAGGGGGCTGAAAGCATCTCTTTTGCATAAAAAAGCAGTGGAGGGAAGGGGGGACACGGCTTGAATGTGGCTCGGCAAGACCGCTGCTCTCAGCTCACTATGCTGGTGGATGGGGCGCCGAGCTGCGGAATATGAGCCGCCCAGTGGGCTTCTTTTGGTAAGCAATCGCCAGCAGACGAGGTGCCACGCTTGGTGAGACTGCTTTCAGAAAAAGTGTTTTGCTTTTTACTTTTGAAGATATAGCCAAAACTTTAATGTCCCCAGGTCACTTCAACTGCCTGCGCCGCAACCTGGTGTATAGAGTGAAGGATATATGGGGTCGGCTGTGGCACAGGTGTAGTGTGGCCGACTACTGATCGGAGGGAGGCTCAAGGGTTCGATTCCCGCTCTGTCTGCAGTCTGCATGTCGAAGTGTCCTTGAGAAAGACACTGAACCCCCAGTTGCTCCTGGTGGGTCAGGCCAGCGCTCGTGTATGGCAGCTACACCGCCACCAGTGTGTGAATGTGTGTGTGAATGGGTGGATAGCAGGATCTGTAAAGCGCTTTGGTCATCTAGAGATGAGGAAAAAAAAGCACTATACAAATGAATGCCATTTACCATTTACCATATACGCAGAGTATGAATTCTAAAAATACTGCACACAGAATGGAAAGACCAGGAATAAAGAGAAAAAGAAGCTAAATATCCACACAACTAGAACAAGTGGACCAGTTTGTATATCTGTGACATTTGATAGCAGATGATTCATCCATCTTCTTCCACTTAATCCTTTTCGGTTCACGGGGGGGGGGGGGTTGAAGCCTATCCCAGCATCTTTGGGCGAGAGGCAGGGTACACCCTGGACAGATCGCCAGTCCATCGCATGGCCAACACAGAGAAGCAGACAACTGTTCACTCTCACAGTCATACCTAAGGACAATTTAGAATCCTCAGTTGATGCCAATTAACCTAACTTGCATGTTTTTGGCCTGTGGGAGGAAACCGGAGAAATTCCGGATCAATGTTTCTAAAATGTGGGTATAGTGAAGGATAGAGAGACTAATTTTAGAAAGTGACAGTAAAGAAAAAAGAAAATAGGAAAACCATGAAGAGCATGGTTCATAGACATAAAAAACTGAATGAGAATGATTTATGTGGAATGCGTAAGGGCAGCACAAGATGGAGAAGCATAACAGCAAACCTCGTGGATGGAGACAGCACCTGAAGATGAAAATCTTTGATCTTTGACCTTGAGCCCAACTTGGATGCAGACCCACCTGAAGATTACTGTGTGTGAGTTTGGTGAGCATCTGGGCAACTGCCTAGGAAGAGTAATGGTTTTCATAAAACCACAAAAAGTTGACCTTTGATGCTGAGCTTCACTTTAAGCACAACCTGAATGGAGAGCCCAGAGATGTTCACAAGTCATTTTGTGCAACAAACATATTGGAAGCTAGATGGACACTACATCATGACATTAAAAAAAACATTAGGGACCTCCATCCATCCATCCATCCATCCAGCTTTTCCGGAGGTCCGGGTCGCAGAGGCAGCAGTTCAAGCAGAGAAGCCCAGACTTCCCTCTCCCCAGCCACCTGCTCCAGCTCTTCAGAGAGGATACTAAGGCGTTCCCAGACCAGCTGGGAGACATAGTCTCTGCACCGAGTCCTGGGTCTGCCCCGGGGTCTCCTTCCAGTGGGACGTGCCCAAAACACCTCAAGTGGGAGGCGTCCAGGAGGCATCCTAATCAGATGCCCATACCACCTCAACTGATTCCTTTCAATGTGGAGGAACAGCGGTTCTACTCTGAGCCTCTCCCAGATGACTGAGATCCTCACCCTGTCTCTGAGGGTGAGTCCAGCAATCCTACGGAGAAAGCTCATTTCAGCCACTTGTATCCGCGATCTCGTTCTGTCGATCATTACCCAAAGCTCGTGACTATAGGTGAGAGTAGGAACGTAGATTGACTGGTAAATCGACAGCTTTGCCTTAGAACTCATCTCCCTCTTCACCATAACGGACTGGTACAACGTCCGCATCACTGCAGATGCTGCTCCAATCCGTCTGTCAGTCTCTCGCTCCATTCTCCCCTCACTCGTGAATAAGACCCCAAGATACTTAAACTCCTCCACTTGGGGCAGGAGCCTGTCCCCAACCCAGAGAGGACAATTCACCTTTTTCCGGCTGAGGACCATGGACTCGGACTTGGAGGTGCTGATTCTCATCCCAGCCGCTTCACACTCAGCGGCAAACCGTCCCAGCAAGAACTGTAGGTCATTGCTGGATAAAGCCAACAGGACAACATCATCTGCAAACAAAAGAGATGAGATGTTGTGGTCACCAAGCATGACACCCTCCATTCCCTGGCTGTGACTAGAAATCCTGTCCATAAAAATTATGAACAGGATCGGTGACAAAGGGCAGCCCTGGCGGAATCGAACTCTCACTGGGAGTGAGTCCGACTGAGTGTTGGCAATACGAACCAAACTCTCACAACGGTTGTACAGAGACCGAATAGCTCGTAACAAGCCTGATACCCCATACTCCTGAAGCACCCCCCACAAAAAACCACGAGGGACGTGGTCGAATGCCTTCTCCAAGTCCACAAAACACATGTAAACTGGTTGGGCAAACTCCCATGAACCCTCGAGAATTCTCGAGAGGGCAAAGAGCTGGTCCGATGTGCCACGGCCAGGACGAAAACCACATTGCTCCTCCTGAATTCGAGGTTCGACCAACGGCCGGACTCTCCTCTCTAGTACCTTGGCATAGACCTTCCCAGGGAGGCTGAGGAGTGTGATCCCTCTAAAGTTGGAGCACACCTTCCGGTCCCCTTTTTTGAAAAGAAGAACCACCACCCCGGTTTGCCATGCCAAAGGCACTGCCCCCAACCTCCACGCAATGTTGCAGAGGCGTGTCAACCATGAAAGCCCTACAACATCCAGGGCCTTGAGGTACTCAGGGCAAATCTCGTCCACCCCCGGGGTCCGGTCACCAAGGAGATTTTTAACCACCTTGGCGACCTCAGCCCCTGTGATAGGCGAGTCATCCCCCTCGTCTACAAGCCCTGCTTCCTCTGTGGAAGGCGTATCAGTGGGATTGAGGAGATCCTCAAAGTATTCCTTCCACCGCCCGACGATATCCCCAGTCGAAGTCAACAGCGCCCCATCCGCACCATACACAGTGTGGACAGGGAGCTGCTTCCCCCTCCTGAGCTGCCGGATAATTTGCCAGAATCTCTTCGAGGCCAACCGAAAGTCTTGTTCCATGGCCTCACCAAACTCCTCCCATACCCGGGTTTTTCCTTCAGCAACCACCCGAGCTGCACTCCGCTTGGCCTGCTGGTACACCTCAGCTGCTTCAGGAGTCCCACAAGCCAACCAAGCCTGATAGGACTCCTTCTTCAGCTTAATGGCCCCCCTCACCACTGGTGTCCACCACTTGGTTTGGGGGTTGCCACCACGAGATGCAGCGACCACTTTGCGGCTGCAGCTCTGGGCCACCGCCTCAACAATAGAGGTAGAGAACATGGCCCATTCAGACTCCATGTCTCCAGACTCCCTCGGAATGTGGTTGAAGTTCTTCCGGAGGTGGGAATTGAAGACCTCCCGGACAGGGGCCTCAGCCAGACGTCCCCAGCATTAGGGACCTTTGAAATAAAAATGAAGGAATTACCAACTGTCTGTCATTTTTGTGTACCAGCAGGCTTTACCCTCCCCCCCCCCCCCCACACACACACAGTACCAATGTCCAATTTTTACTGTTTGTGGTTTGTTGGCCAAGAAACTGAGGACCCAGTAGCATAGTTATGGGCTTAGGACTTAGGAATAATAATAATAATAATGCATCAGATTTATACAGCGCTTTATCATAGACACTCAAAGACGCTTTATAAATAGATACATTATTCATTCGCTCCAGACAGACAATGGTAGTGGCAAGCTACTACCGTAGCCACAGCTGCCCTGGGGCAGGCTGACGGAAACATGGCTGCCAATCCGCGCCAACAGCCTCTCCAGCCACCACCAAACATTTATACACATTCATACCCAGTGTTATGGACACTGGATGGTAAAGTGTCTTGCCCAAGGACACAACGGCAGGATATTTGGGGAGAGCGGGATTCGAACCACCAACCATCCGGTTATTGGACGACCTGCTCTACCTCCTGAGCCACTGCCGCCTAAATGTGCAGCCTTGCAAATTTCCAACTACCAGTGTCCAGAGGAGAGAGAGTGGCAAGGAGAATATCAGACATGTCGTAATCTGTATTTCTATTCAGTTGGTAAGCAAACTACAGAGGGCCCAGCCAGCTTAGTAGAGATGGCCAGATGTGGTCTTTTACCCGTCTTTCAAAGCACTTCATCACCACTGATGTTAGTACTGTTGGGTGGTAGTCATTTAGACAGGTTGGGTTTGTTTTCTTCAGCACAGGAATAATAACAGACTTTTTGAAGTACATGCAGATGATATAGTGCAC
Organism: Pholidichthys leucotaenia; assembly: GCA_020510985.1. NCBI lineage: Eukaryota > Metazoa > Chordata > Actinopteri > Cichliformes > Pholidichthyidae > Pholidichthys > Pholidichthys leucotaenia. The sequence goes on along the minus strand of CM035839.1, from coordinate 336,932,719 downwards.
AAGCGACATACTGAAGATAGAATTGAACACAGGGGCTATTTGATCAGCACAAGCTTTCAACGTGACTTTCCTGCAGTTCACTTGTCTCAGAGCTCTTCTCACGTCATGCTCCAAAACAGAGAGTGGGTGATTTTCCTCACTAAGCTCGAGCTTTGAGATTTTGCAGGCTAGCATCAATGTAAGATGTGATATCATTGATTCCTTGAACTACTGAACATCATGTGAGTGTAGAAAGAGTTTAGTCCAGTTAAAAGTCAGTCAAATTATTAAACTAAAATTATAACTTAAGTATGTGACTGCTGAAGCATCTACCTTCAAAGTTGTATGCCTTTCTTATGACATACAAACCAAGGTTCATTTTTGTAAACTCTGCATTCACTGGCTCAACCTAAAACCAAAATTAATAGCCTGAATTAAAAAAAGGAGTGTCCTTGCCTATATTCCTACCTTTCTTTGAAAATGATATAACCAACCTTTCTCACAATGAAATGAGTCTCAGTGTGTCTGAGTGCACTATGGGTCACCCAGCTAGACTGAAACCAGGGTGTCTGGTTAGTGTTAATGTTTATTTCTGATGTCTGATTTCCTTCAACAGGCCAGCAGCTACTCTGTTAAAGAATCTCATACATTAATGTGTTGCAGATTATGCTGCTATGGAAACAGTGGGGTTATAGACTCCACTCACTGTAGTCAAAATGCGAGCCTCTTGTGAAGGGCTCACACCAGCCAAGACACAACTGTGCAGACATCTATCCACACATTTATTAACACCTCCATGCTGTGCAACTACAAATCTAAGTCAAATTAAATTAGATAAAATAAAGTTTACTAAACAGCAAATTCAAGATTAATTCATTTCAGTGAATGATTTTATGCTGAGCATTCTATTTAAGCAATATTACACTCACGGTATCATGAATATAAGAACTCCGGGTACGAGTATATCACACCCAGAGTTCGTATATTCATGATACCGTAATGAATTTGAGTGTAATATTGCTTTTATACAACAGTTCCACAAACACAAATTATTAAATGACAGCGATACTGGACAAAATATTATGATTTGTTTCTTTAACCAGCTATTTTGCGCAGCTGAGAAAAAAATAGTCCCTTCTAAATGTAACCAGTAACTGCTGCTAAACATCTCAATCAGTATGAAGACATCTACTGTCATTTCACACACATGTAAACAAATGAAATATTGACAAGTGCAAAAGTAATAAGTGTTTATAAAACACACCTGTTGACTCGATACTTCAGAAAATCCCAGATCAAAACGTATCCAATGCCGGTCGCCAGAAACACTAGTAGTTAGCTGATAGCTAGTAGTTAGCATGCTAGCGATTTAGCACATTTTGCTCACTTTTCTTTGCATTTTCAGATGAAACAAGGAATCCATCACCACAAAGGTATTGTGGTTCGTTAATCGAGTCATTAAATCAAACTCTAGCACTGCCTATAAACAGATGTCCTTTCTTCGAAAACGCTTAATGAGCTTAAAATGACAGCAGGCCCGGAGCGGAGGGAGACTTTTTCAAAAGGGTGGGACTTCCGGGTCATGGATGTACAATTTCTTGTCAAACAGCGCCTCTCTGTGGAAATTAAAGTATCCAGAACAGTACTGCAATTGTCAGAGAGTTGATAGAAAATTACTTTTAGTAATTTAATGGTTACTAGAACACCTTTGAAGCGGAGTGAAATTGGAGTGCAATTATCATGGATTATAGTAACTCCTGGAATCCCTATTGTCCAATCAAGCCGCTCGGTCGGAACTAACTGTTGAATAATAATACTTTAAGGGGCCCTTGTTGTGCAAAATTGTGTTTTTGTGGATTTTAACCTTAAAAAAACACATCAATGGTTTACATGTAGTATACTGATAAAATATCAAAATGCCCAGTTCACAAAGAAACAGGCATTACTTTTACTTGGTTTAGCTGTTAAAGAAACCAAATAAAGAAACATTAAGGTGACAGTTCCCTTCATTTCCTATTGCTCACTGCAATATTTGAAATCAGATACAGTCCTTCAGTCACATTTATTTGAATCCAGTGGTTTTAGATGGATGAACAAACTCATTGAAAGTATACTGCATAATATACTGTATACTTCATAATGAACATATACATTTTAGGTGTGGCTTCAGCAAAAACATGTTGATAATGATATGGCAAGTGAGTTTTATTGGGATCCCAGCCACCCAGCATGTATCTGCCATTTCGTAAATGATTTTTGGGTAAAATATGTGTTGCTGTCACCTTTCTCTCTCTCTCTCTCTCTCTCTCTCTCTCTCTCTCTCTACACTTGGGGGCATGATATTGGTGTTCTTACTTTTTTGAATTGTACAATAAAGCCATTTTTTTTAAACTCAAAACTCTCTCTCTCTCTCCCTCTCTCTCTCTCTCTCACACACACGTGCGCGCACACACACACACACACACACACACACACTCTCTTTATACTGAACACTTTCACTAGAGGACAAGAAAATCAATGAAAAGGCTCAGCCGCATTTGAAGTTTGGCGAAAATTAAAATCCTTCACTGGTAAGCTCCCTTTGCCACATTAAACATTTCTCAAAGCAAGGGTGCAGGTGCTGCCAATTTAAAAAAGATGAAGTACAAAAAATACATAACCAACAAAATATTCTGTTCATTTTCAAAATTTCATCTTTTTTGTCAAATCTGAAAGTATCACACAATAGCTGGCCTTCCTTGCTCTTTTTATGTGATAGTGGATTGGTTGTGCTTTTTAAGTCAGCAGCAAGGCCGGCAGAGCAATCAAATTAGCGAGCAATACTGTGACCTACAATTATGTTCAGCTCCAAAGGCAGCCATCTCAAATCTTTTGACCAACTAAAAATAAACCCTGTTTATGTCTTGATTTTAATAGACATCCTTTTGAAACTATTCCAACGTTAATGTAGATGATGGCTAGACATGCTGTATATGTTTGTGAAGAAATGGACTACTTACACAAAGATTTGTTTTTGGCAATGCGGCTCTACAACCATGTGCGGATTGTAGTAAACATGTTTTACTGTGTCTATGTGCACACAAATGTTTGACACATCCATTGTTGTAAAACAGCATTTACACCTTAGTGACTTATAGCCCTTGACATTGCAGCGTGCTGCAGGCTACTACTGAAAGCTGCTCTATTGGGTGGAAGGGAAAAGGAGAGGGTGGTGGGGACTTGTGGAGACTGCTGATGATGTTTTTGGACCAAAATACTGTGAAGCATCTGAGATAGGTGGCCCAGTGTTTTAAAATTAAAACATCTTTTTTCTGCATTTATGATTAGCATGAGTGCTTTAAATGCATTTATTAACTTATGTAAAATAAGATACTCGTAGAGTGGTTTATGATGATATTGAGGGGACAATTCTAATTTTTCCAAGTTGAGGGGACAACTTCCGGTCTCTACATTCTACAAGGGCTGTGAATGAGAGCTTGGCAAAGTTAAATATCTGTAATTTTCAGTGGATATGTCATATAATAACTGCTATGAAGCTAAGGACATGACAAAAAAAAATGACTATTTTAAGGCAATGCAAGCTTCTGGTTTGCATTGTACTGCAATTTTTTAAACATCAGATCTTCATTACTGTCATTTTCTGGTTAAATTTACCAGCTTGCAGACTTATGTGTGCTGTGGTCGAAGAGAGGTGGCACATGAGCATTCTCATGGGTGGGATGTGGGTGGGCTTAATTAGAAATTCATAGATCCCATCATGTGAAAGAGAAGGAAAAGAGAAAATACTGTATATTCACAATCAATTGTAAGACCATGAAAGGGTTTTTGTGGTGAAAAAAGGGCATGAGATTCCATTTTAGACAATGCAGATTTATTTTTAAGGGGATCCATACCCACTAGAGTGCTTCTTTAATAAAGAAAAACAAAACAAAACAATTTTATTAAAATAATTGCTTTTGGAAATACAGTGGCAAATTCATTATTATTTTTCTATCATAATCTTTATAATTGCTCATATGTACGGCAGGTTGCAAGCTAACTAGTATGTTTGGACTACAAGGACAGTGTCATGGTCTGGTGAGCGCGCGCCCCCTCCTTCCCATTTCTCCCCTCCTCAGGTAATCAACGCACCTGGGAGATTGGACGCACCCGCTTATTAGAACCATCTCTTTGGTGCCTCAGCGCTGGCTCCCCGAGGCCTTGCAGTGACTGCGTGGCAAGTATTGTTCAAGTTTTTGGTGAAGTTTATGCACCCACCTGTTTTTCCTTGTGTCTCTTTGTTTTCAGGTTGCTGCCATCAGTGCGGGGGCGTCTTCGGGGACTGCGTGTGCTCACCTGCCCCTCCATCCACACTATTTATTTATTTAGCGAATGCAAAGTCCTTAAGCCAAGCAGTTGCCTCCTGGTTTGCTGTATGGAGGGTGTGTAATCCTCCTTCCAGTCTTTGGAGTGGGCAAGCCTCTATGATGTGTTTCCATAGTTTGCTCCTCTCCACAGTGCGCACAGTGGGCTAGGGATACTGCCCCATCTGTGAAGGGCTGGCCAAGCAGGGGCCATGGTCCAGTCCTGAAGCGATTGAGTGTAGACCACTGTCTCCTTGGGAGGTTGGTGCCCGGGACCTGTTGGTTGGGGTTTATATCCCAGCTGGTTTGTTTGGGACCTCCTTGGTCTCCCATTCCTCTTGCCAAGCTGTCTGGATGGTAAAGTCAGCTTGGGGGAGGGGTTGTTCCCAAATCGGCGTCTGGATGAAAGTCGGGCAGTGGGTGGGGTGTAGATATCTGCATGGATTGGTAAGTGAGGAAAATCTTTAACCTTTTGGAGCATCCTTTGAGTTAATGCTGCTCGCCGGATGTGTGAGGGGCTATGTTTGACAGTACAGAGAGCCAGGGGAGTGGTGTTGAGCGGATTGTTCCAGTTATCGTTCTCATGGGTTGAGTTGAGCTGGGTGTGCTACATGGTGTGTGTAAGATGACCTGGACCAGACAGGGGCACAATATTCTGCTACAGAGTATGAAAGGGCCAGTGCTGAGGTGCGCAGGGTGGAGACTGCCGCCCCCCATTTTGCACCAGCGAGCTTGCAGAGCAGGTTGTTTCGTACTTTCACCTTACAGCCCGTCCCCTTTAGTGTTCCTTGAAGGATAAGGTCCTATCAAGGGTCACTCCAGTATAGTTGGATTTGGGGGCATGCTTAAGCTTGAGTCCGCTCAGGTGGATGTTTAGTTCTCTGGCAGCTTTTGCATTGTGGAGATGAAATACACTGGAGACGGTTTTTGCTGGGCTTGGTTTTAGGCGCCAGATTTTGCAGAACTGGTCCAGTTTAGCAAGATCTTCCGTGAGCACCCGTTCCAGTGGTTCAAAGTCTGGTGCTTGGAATGCCAAACAGATGTCGTCTGCATAGATGAATTTGCGGGATTTTGTAGTAGGCAGGTCGTTTATGTAGAGGTTGAACAGAGTTGGAGCTAGAACTGAGCCTTGTGGGAGTCCGTTTTTCTGCATTCTCCATGCACTTGTGTTCTGACTGAGGTGGACTCTGAACCTTCGGTTGGTCAGCGGGGTTTTTATAATTGCTGTTGCCCAAGCAGGGATCGCCTTTATAAGTTTCAGGAGGAGGCCTTTGTGCCAGACCGTATCATAGGCGGCTGTAAGATCGAGAAACACAGCCCCTGTCTTCAGTCTGCTCTCGAAGCCATTTTCAATGAAGGTGGTTAGGGCCAGTACTTGTTCTCCTGTACTGCGGTCCTTGCGGAAACCTGCTTGATCCACACTTAGAATATCCTCTATTTCTGGGGAAATGCGTTGCATCCACACTCAACAGCAACTGCTCTGCACCCGGTCAGGCACCATCGGCTGCATTCCATTCCCTCTCACGACCCGCTCCATCCTGCCGGTTCCTCCCTCCTCGCTGGGGTCCCTGCCGGTTCTCTTGTTCAGCCCACGTAAGTGGTATTTTGGCTAGCCATCTCCCCGTTCTTCGTTCCTCCTCTCACAGCTCTCGTTTATATCTCCACAGCCCTTTTCCTCAGGCAAGTGACGTTTTTCTGTAGCTGTTTCCCGTGCTCTCTGAGATTTAATAAAGATTCTCAAACGTGTTTTCTGGTGTTCCTTTGTTGTTGCATTCTGCACGTGAGCTGTCAGCCTATTAATCATGACAGAACGAACCAGCCAGAACCTCAGCTCAGCAGGTGCAGCAGCATCGGAACACTCCGCTCTGGATCGCTTAGACGCAACTGAAAGGCAGGTGGCCGTGCTCAGTCTTTATGCAGCAGTGGGGCACGGCCCGTCGAACGTTTTGGCTAACTTGCTCCTCCGGGTCCTCTCCCATTCCTCCTGCCCTTGTTGTTCAAACCACTATCCGCCGTACTACTTCCGTTCCCACACCTGGCCCATACGCGGGGGAGGTGAGGAAATGTAAGGAGTTTTTGTGTCAGGTGCAGCTATATCTGGAGCAGGTGTGTGTGTGTGTGTGTGGGGGGGGGGGGTACCCGAACGACTTTGCTAAAATCCATTTCATGACCCTCTTGCTTCGGGACCGGGCCCTTAGTCATGCATGGTCCATTCTCGACAGCCCGAAGGGGGCTGTTTACACGTTTGAGCGATTTGTGGTTCACCCGTGCTTTTGATCATACAGAGAGTCAGGGGAACATCATGAGCCGCCTCTTGTCTCTCTGCCAGGGAACCCGGTCTTTGGCCGAGTTCTCAGTGGAGTTTCGGGTGGAAGTGGCGGACTCGGGGTGGAATGAGGTTGCATTACGCAGCGCGCTCCTCCAAGGTTTAAACTCTCACCTCCGTGACGACCTGGCAGTTTATGCGGTCCTCGACTCTCTGGACGGTCTTATTGATCAGGCTATTGGGTTAGACAACCGCTACCACGAGCGCAAGAAGGAGCAACAGTCCTCCTTTCGTCCGTCCGCCGTGCGGGTGCCCACCACGGCTACTGACAAAGGGGGCGCTGGCTGTTCCTCAGAGCCGATGGAGCTCAGTCGGTTTCAGCTAACCGACAAAGAAAGTCTGCAGAGAAGAAGGACCGGCGCATGCTTGCATTGTGGTTCTATGAAGCACAGGCGGGACGACTGCCCCCTAGTACCAAAAGACGCATCCCGTCAGTAACCGTGGGGGGTCTGGCGGGTGGTACCAAATCCAATCCCTCCGGTAATTTCTCTATTTCGGCCCTCGTCCAGTTACTGGGGGTCGAGAGGAGGGCTATGGCGTTAGTGGACTCAGGGGCAGAGGAGAATTTCATCTCCTCCCAGCTCGTGCGGGACATGGGTATTCCCACTCATAAATTGCCTACATCTCGTAATGTCGCCACTATATCTGGCTAAAGGATTGCAGTAGTCTCTGAATGCATGGCACCCATTGCGGTCCTTCTTTCCGGGAACCATCGGGAGGAACTTTCGTTCTTTGTGTTTCCCAATTCATCCTCCTCGATGGTCCTTGGCTACCCGTGGCTCCGGTCGCATAACCCCATAATAAATTGGGCACAAAACTCCATCTCCTCCTGGAGCTCGTACTGTTTGGCTTCCTGTTTGAGTTTGGGCTGAGGTGTTTGCTGTCTCTCCCATCTCCTCTCCTCTGGCTGAGCCGCCGGACCTCAGACTCATCCCCCAAGGTCTATCACGATCTGAGGGAGGTCTTCAGCAAGTCTAAAGCAGTGTCGTTTACGCCTCACCGCTCTTATGACTGTGCTGTGGAACTCCTCCCGGGGGCGCGGTTGCCATCTAGCCGGCTCTATAGTATTTCTGGCCCCGAGAGAGAGGCAATGGAGAGATACATTAAAGACTCTCTGAACGCCGGCCTTATTTGGCCATCTTCGGCTCCGCTCGGAGCAGGTTTCTTTTTTGTTGGAAAGAAGGACGGGCCATTGCGTCCGTGCATTGACTACCGTGAGCTCAATGTGATCACAGTTACAGATAAATATCCTCTGCCCTTGATCAACTCCGCCTTTAAGCTCCTTCAGCGCTTGCGGGTGTTCACCAAATTAGATCTCCGCAACACTTACCATTTAATCTGCATACGTGAAGGAGATGAGTGGAAGACGGCATTTAAGAATCACTTGGGGCAATTTGAATGTTTGGTCATGTCGTTTGGGCTCACTAACGCCCCCGCCGTCTTCCAGCGGCTCATTAACGATGTCCTTCGCTATATGGTTAACTGGTTTGTTTTTGTTTATCTAGATGATATTAATCTTTTCCTGCTCGCCAGAGGAACATGAGGTCCATGTTAGGGCCGCTTTACAATGGCTTTTGGAGAACCAGCTCTACATTAAAGTCGAGAAGTGTGAGTTCTCCACCAACACCACCTCCTTCTTGGGCTTCATAGTGGCTGAAGGGGAGTTGAATGCTGACCCTACCAAGGTGAAGGCTGTGCTTGATTGGCCAACACCCCACTCCCGTAGGGAGCTTCAGCGCTTCTTAGGATTCGCAAATTTTTTATCGCAGGTTCATTTGGAACTACAGTGGGATAGCACAGCCTCTTACACAGCTGACCTCTGTTTAGGTACCATTTCGCTGGTCTGAGGCAGCTGAGCAGGACTTTGTTTAATTAAAAGGTCTGTTCTCCTCAACACCCATCTTGGCACAGGTTGACCCTCAGCTCCAATTTATCCTCGAGGTGGATGCTCCCGACTCGGGGGTGGGTGCCATCCTTTCACAGTGCTCATCCCCCAACCAGAAGCTCCACCCATGCATGCTTTTCTCTCAGTGGCTCACGCCAGCCGAGAGGAATTACAACATAGGAGATAGAGAGTTCTTGGCCATTAAGTTGGCTTTGGAGGAATGGAGACATTGGTTAGAAGGGGCTATTCACCCCATAGTTGTATGGACCGACCACAAAAACTTAGAATATCTTCGGTTCGGCCTGCCGACTCAATGCCAGGCAGGCCCGCTAGGGCCTTGTTTTTCAATAGGTTTAATTTCACAATCACCTATCGGCCTGGCTCTCGCGAATACCAAACAGGACGCGCTTTCCCACCAGTTTGATTCTGAGCAGATAGCCCCCCGTCCCTTCCCCAGCCAATTGTTCCTCCTATCCTCTGAGCCCTTACCTGGGACATTGAGCTGAGGGTCCAACAGGCCCAGTCTCGGGAGCCCGAATCAGTGGGATGCCCCCATAACCACCTGTTTGCTCCTGCCGTCCTCCGCAGTGACATCATCCATTGGGGCCACACTAGCCGCTTCGCCTGCCACCCTGTGATCGCCTGCACCATCAATCTAGTCCGGCGGGCATTCTGGTGGCCCCCACTGCGGCAGGACGTGCAGGAGTACGTCAAGGTGTGCCAAACCTGTGTCCAAGGCAAGGCTGACTCATCGCCCCCTGCTGGTCTCCTGCATCCCTTACCTGTCCCTGGTCGCCCTTGGTCCCACATCGCCCTCATCTTCATTACTGGACTTCCCCCCTCCCACGGGAAATAGGTCATTCTCACCATCATCGACCGTTTCTCCAAGGCCGGTCACCTGGTTGCCCTGCCCAAACTTCCCTCCGCCTCAGAGACTGCCGAGCTACTTACCTCTCATGTTATCCACCTGCACAGCATTCCCTGTGATATCATGTCTGACCGGGGTCCGCAGTTCACGTCCCAAGTCTGGAAATCTTTTTGTCGCATGCTTGGGACCACCGTCAGCCTCACCTCAGGACATCACCCACAGAGCAACAGGCAGGCTGAGCGTGCCAACCAGTCCTTGGAGGCCACCCTCCGGTGTGTAGCAGCCCAGAACCCCTCGACCTGGAGCACACACCTGACCTGGGTGGAGTACGCCCATAACTCGGCCGTCTCCACCGCCATCGGGATCACCCCTTTCGAGGCCTCGATAGGTTACACCCCTCCTCGGTTGCCTATGACCGAGAGGGAAGGTCGTGGTGCCGTCCGTGGAGGCCCATGCTCGCTGCTGTCGCCGCATCTGGAGGTCCACCCGTGCCGCCTTCACCCGCTCATCTGACCGTAATCGCAACAAGGGCAACAAGGGGCAACAAGTCTGGTTAGCGGCGGACCAGATCCCTCTGAAGACAGACTCTGAGAACCTGTTCCTCCACTTTTTGGGTCCCTATCCCATCACCAGGGTGATTAACGATGCCACGGTCCGATTAAAGCTCCCACGAACCCTGCGAGTGCACCCGACCTTCCACGTCTCCAACATCAAGCCTGTCTCCGTCAGTCCTCTTTGTCCTACCCTGGAGCCGCCTCCTCCTCCCCGGACACTCGACAGCCACCCCACCTTCACTGTCCAACGGATCCTGGGCATTTGCCATTGGGGTCAGGGCCTGCAGTACCTGGTCCGCTGGGAGGGCTACGGCCCAGAAGAATGCTCTTGGATCCCCAAGTCGCACTTCCACGACAAGGGGATGGTCCGGGCCTACCATCGAGCCCACCCAGAGAAGCCTTGTGGACCACCAGGAGGCGCTCCTGGGGGGGGGGGGGGCACTGTCATGGTCTGGTGAGCGCACGCCCCCTCCTTCCCATTTCTCTCTTCCTCAGGTAATCAGTGCACCTGGGAGATTGGACGCACCTGCTGCCTCTGTTCTGCCAGTGCTTATTAGAATAATCTCTTCGGTGCCTCTGCGCTGGCTCGTTTGGGTATACTGCCTTGCAGTGACTATGTAGCAAGTATTGTTCGAGTTTTCGGTGAAGTTTATGCACCCACCTGTTTTTCCTTGTGTCTCTTTGTTCTCAGGTTGCTGCCATCAGTGCGGTGTTTGCCCACTGTCTTTTATCAAGACCAAAGTCAGCGCAGTCATCTACCAGGAAATTATCGAGTATGTACATGGAAATTATTGAGTACATACAAGTATTGAGTGTGTACATGGACATACTTTTCAGTCAGTCCACATTTCTATTAAAAAACTATTTTTTAAAATTAATTTTATGTAATATTCTAATTTTTTGAGAAACTGAATTTGGGGTTTTCATGGGCTGTAAGCCATAATCATCAAAATTAAAATAAATAAACACTTGAAATACTGTATATCACTCTCTGTGTAATGAATCTATATAATACACTTTCTGAAATGCCTGACAAAAAATATTGAACTTTTTCAGGATATTCTAATTTTTTGAGACGTACCTGTATATAGCTACAGGTCACATGGTAAATTGCAGCTCTGAACTCATAAGACTTTCTTTTTTATAGGTGCTAATGTAGAGTAAGGTGTGATAATGAAGTGAGTTGAATGCAGAGCAGTCATCAAGTTCCTTTACTTGAGAGGCTGCACACCACAGGAGACATCTGATGAGATGAAAGAGACTTATGGGGAGGGTTGGGAAGTATAACGTAGTCAAGGATTGAAATCGACAGTTCAAGTGTGGTCGGACATCAGTGGAAACAGTACCCATTCCCAGGCAACCACAGTATGCTATCGAAGAAGACACCATTTGGAGAGTGAAGGCCACCATTTTGGAAAATCGCCGCATAACCGTGTGCCAACTAGCCGAAGGTGTCGAGATCAGTGTGGTCAAGGTCATGGTCATGGCCTTTTGGGCCCAGCATGGAGTATTGATGATGGATTTCCTGGTAAAGGGTACCACAATTACTGGGACACACTACGCTTCACTGCTGCAGAAATTGGCATCCTGACCAAAGGTGTCTGCCTCCTGCAAGACAATGCCCCGGTTCACAACTTGAATGTTGTCTAGACAGAAGCATCTTCCTGCAGCTTTTAAGTCCTTCATCATCTCCCTTACTCTTCAGACCACGCACCATCTGACTTCCACCTCTTTCCAACCCTGAAGTCATTTTTGAAGGCCAAGCACTTCCAATACGATGAAAACACAGAGTTTCAAGGACAAGATGTGGCTTCTGAAGCAACCTGCAGTTTTCTACAGGCAAGGTCTCCACCGCTTTATTTTTTTGCTGTCAATTTACATCACTGAAAATGAAAGTCAGTCATGTTGAGAACAAGAGGCGTCTTTATTATATTAACTCACAATTTAACATCAATCTTGGCCACTACAATTGAATGAATGAATTTATTCGGTAATAATAATAATAAACACATACAATACAATAACAACACACAAAAGAACAACCGAAAGGGTGTAGGCTGAAGCTAGTGCTTATATAGTGCCTACCCCGTTATTTAATTTAAAACATTACAAATCTAAGTGTTCTCTGAGGTAAACAGTAGCCATGTATACTAATGGCTAACAGACCAGATCAGTGTAAAGCCATGAAAATGAGAATCTCTGTCATAAAAATCTGATGCTGAGCAAAGTGGGGCACAATCTTACATGGAGTGCTTTCTTTCCTGTCCTTAGAAGGAACGTAAATATTTTTTATGTACACTTATGATAAATCTTATTAAATCAGACCCAAACATACACCATGAATGGAAACCAGATATGGAGAATCCATATTATCCAGAATCGTATAAATGTCTGAGCATTCAGTGCAAGTGCAAATAGTCCATAATACAGTAATACAGTGCTTTTTATAATGTAAAAGACCACACAAACTGCTTAACAAGTGGACTATATCAACCCTCTATTCTTTGGGCATAACAGAAACAGATGCCAAGGGCTAATTTAGAATCACCAGATACCCTCATGTGCATATAAGGAAACTAGAGAACCCAGAGTAAACACACACAAGCACAGGAAAAGCAAACGTATTCCACACAGAAAGGCTGCTTCCTCTGCCAATCTGGGGATTCAAACAGCAAAACTTCTAGCTGTGAGGAAACAGTACTAGCCACTCCTCCATCATACTGACACATGTACTGTGACAAGATTGATAGCTGCATCTGATTCAAAGAGGTTCATTAAAACATTCTTGCTTGCCATATTATTTTCGTTTTTGCATTAGGTAGAAAACATTTTGAATCCTGCACATTTACATTTTTTCATTTGCAAGAATAACACTCAATAAAGAAATTAGCATTACTTAACATGACATATTGAAGTTAATTTCTTTGAGAGAACAGGACTTTGTTATAACTCGCATATTTACACTTTTTTCAGGAGTGGAATAGTGGTCTAGTAGTATTCTGGCTTATAAATGACCGTAACACTTAAAATTATATTTTTAATAACTGATGACAAAAGTCATGATGTCTAAGCCAGTGAAATCTGTGTGTAAAGTCAATAAACTTGCAACCACAGAGTTTATATAGTGGAGCCAAAAGAATGTCTTGCCATTTGGTTTTATGCTATTGGTCTTGCAGCTCACCTCTGCTCCTCTCTTCCTCCATTTCCATGCCTGGTAGCACTGGAAGCACTGGGCCCAGTGCACTGGAAGCACTGGGCTCCTCCTCCTGGCCTGGAGTTGTTCCAAGGGGCAAACTGAGAGGACGTGAATTAGTAACTGAAGTGGATGGTCGGGAACTGGCACAGTTCTGTAGAAAAATTAAAAGAAGTCTCATTTGACATCGTCAATATTCCTAACTGATCAGTGGTGATGCAGATGACAGTAACACTTTTGTCTTCTCCGTCTATTCCAGTGTGTACTCTTTTTTTTCTATTCAAAATTTGAATTCCTCTAAATTATCTGGATACATGGAACAACTTTGAATACATTTTTCATTGAAGATATTTTCTCCAGGTATCTTTACATGCTTCCTTTTGGAGAGTCTACACTAGCAAGTTACTAAGATAGAGAAGAATGAAGCTCGCTGACAGTGGCTAGTAGGTAAAATGTATTTGAGTGGTCAGTAAGACCAGGAAAGAGTGGTTCATATCGCTGCCATAACACTTATACTCATGGTGCAGAAAAACTACAATGTGTATAAAAGTTATCTAAAACTCAGATATCACAGCGTCCAAACCTTAGGCAGATGTTCAACAGTAGCACAGAATACACTTACAGTCCAACTAAAGCTTTTTTTAAGCCTCACCTATGCTCTGCATGTCTATGATGTACGTACCCCGTGGACAAGGCCGGTGTGCATGTGGCTGTATATATGCTTCATTTTTTGCCTCTACTAGACCAAGCATTTAATGCATGCGCATACCCATCATTTTTAGTTTCATCCCAGCCCAAAAGGTAGCCTATGTGCTGATGCACCAGTTTGTTCACCAGCTTTAAAAAAAAGAAGAAAAAGAAGAGCCACACATATTTTAGCAACAACAATAGCGACTGCACAAAGGAGAAAAAAGAAACTCCTGTGTTTACTACTTTTTCCTGCTCATCGCATTTTCTTTTTCTTTCTCTGATTCTATCACATTTATTTTTAATTTGTCTTCTTCACCATTGTATGTGGTTTTGGTAGTGCCACCTCTTAAATGGGACGTTGGATCTTACGCATGCGTAGTCAACGCACACAAGCAACGAGGTCAGAAAATTCAGGATGCATGCGCTTAGCTGTGGAGGGGCTCCGCGGAGCCTAGCGGACTGGAGACTATGATATAATTTCACATCACACAAGTGTCGCGTTCGAGCCAAAGCGCAGAGTGGAGGTGGAGTATAAACCCAGCTTAAGGAGATGATGCTTATTTTCCAACATTTAACATGTCCTGTCACATGGAAGGGCTGCTGCGAAATGGGAAACCTGTTTTCTTCTTGTGTACCAGACTGAGCCACTACTAGGGGCCCCAAAATGCAATCCTGCATAGTAGGGCTGGGCAATTAACTGAAATAAAACCAAACCCGACCATAAGGACATAAAACCAACATTGCAGTTTTTGGATTGGCCAACTTTTCTTACAAATGTTTGCGAAAATCAGGGACTGCCTCTATTACTGGTGACATTTAGCGATGTTTAGCAACAATTAGCAACATTCAAGCAAATGCTCAAAATTTCTTTGCAACAAGACAAACTGCTTACAGCTTTAAAACCTGTTAACTGTTTTGCAACCTTTTACAAACCCTGATGAAACCCAAAAATCTCAATGTTTGTCAGCATTTGCCACTCCAATACTAGCTTAAGTTTCCTAGCCAGAGCTCCAGCAACAAATATTAATGGAATTTTATAAACTGTATCTAAATTAAAAAGCATAGCAACAATCAGATGCAATACTAAGGAAAAAAAAAATTCCCCAACCTGTGAAAAATAAATCAATAATGTTAATATAGGTGTTTTAAAATAATACATCAGTCCTTGTAATTTTTTTAAACAAATTGAGTCAAATGAGCTCCAACATGTAGCTTCCTATATCTTGTCAAAACTTGAATTAAGATCAAAAAACTAATCCACTTCCAATTTATATCTATATTTCAGAGGTGTCAGGGGCATGCGGCACAGAGGTGGCTGTTTTTTATTTGGGTACTGCATCTGACAGCTTTATTTCACAAAGCAATCTGGCTGTGTGTGTACAAGAAGGAGGTCAGGGCGGGTCAAGAGGCATGTGGTATCAAACAGGAAGGCGACTACTTAAAGGAGCTGTGTGTGTGTGTGTGTGTGTGCATAAAATTGTACCCCCTGGAGTCAAAAAAAAAAAAAAAAGTGTTGTGAGACCTATTCGCCTTTAGAGAGCTATGACAAGGAAGAGGGCTAAGAGGTCAACAGTGGTGTGGAATTAAATATGGGAGAGTGTGTGATTAGGTTTGGTGGGATTTATATAAGAAGATATCAAGTTGGGGGCGAGATGTTTCGTTTGTGTCTGTGCAGGTTCTCTCTGGTCCAGTTTCGTCCACCAGAGAAAAGACACGAATTGAAGATTAATTAGTGATTTAAATAAAAAATCTTCTGCAAGGATGAATGACTATTAAAACTGCATGATTTCTGTCAGAGTATCTAGATCAATATAACATAATGAAAGCTGAATTAATTGTTTTTCCTAAGATATAAGGCCTGGCCTGCGTACAGAGCAGACACCATCAGTCCAGTGTAAAATGGCTTTCACAAACCGGGACTTCAGATTTTCTATTCTCAATCGTAGTGAAAAAGAAAAAGGGATGAGCGAGACAATAAAAGTTTCAAATTGTCTTTTCCTTTTAAACAACCACTTTAAATTTGTAAATTGAAAATGCAGCGAATTATCCCCATGAGTTAAATCGTCACTCACAAATAATACAACATATAAACCCCCACACCTCCGACAAGTGCCATTCGTCTTCAAATGACCCCATATGCAGTAACGCCGCCAGAGCCTCTTTATCCCTCACCCGGCAAAGCACGATACCAATCCTATGTTTTACAACAAGGGGATATATAGGGGCATGTGCGGTCATCTAGAGCCAAATGTCTCCTATCTAACCAAAGGACAGGTAGATACAGTATTTCAAGCAGGATTTATGGCACAAAATAGCATTAGCTAAAAACTGTCAGGCGGCAGAGATGGCTAAAAAACGCATTCTGGTAGTGGAACTGGGCAGGAATGGAAAATTGCCGCCACAAGAGGGGAGAGGATGCAGTAAAAATGATGGTAGATGGGGGGACCCACTGATAACATGAGCAGTCAATATATCAGATTGCACCTGGCAGAAATGCCCCCCCCCCTCCCATCCCCAGTCCTCCTCGACTCCCTCTACACAGACACAAACTTGTGCTCGCACACAATCCTGCAGATTAATTAATAAACTTAGTTATTTGACTTCTGTCCATTCAGCTCTAAATGGTTGAGGCTGGACAACAGTGACCTGATCAACAGCAAGCAATTACGTGTGGTCAGGGCGCAGAAGGAGAAGCGAGACAAACTGTTGCCGACGTGACAGCAAGCGAATGTGATTTTTGCTCATAAGGGACAAGAGGAATTGTGAGCGCATATGATTGTGCATCCAGTCGCAAGAAGGTCAGGGCAAAGTGTGTGAGCACAAGATTAGGAATTTGTCAGTGTGCTAAGGTTAAATTCTGGGTGCGGGCCTGTGTGAGCTTAAGACTTTTAACTACTTTTAAAGTGCTCTGCGTAGGTTATAATGTCCCTGCACACATATTTGCACACAAACACACACATTCAGCGCGCCATAATTTCAGCTTAACAGCGGCGTCCAGCGAGGTATAAATACTGGCCTGACACTTTAATGTCAGGGGACGGCTTGTCCTGGATTAGAAACTTGTAACCCACCGTGGAACTTGACATTGCTAGGATGAAGGTGCTGCAATGGGAGTATGAGGAAGATGTGGAGGGGGTGGGGAGGGGGGGACTATTATGGGTCTATGTGTGATGTATTAGGGCATCTAACACGGACTGTCTTGCAGCAAGAGGAGCACAGATGCACAGCGTTGCTTAGTGGAAAGTGTTCACTTGCATCGGTATGCTAGCTTTTTTTTTTTTTTTAAAAAGAGAAGCTGTAGCTGTAAGAAAAAAAATGTAACTTGTTACACCACTGTTTTACACACCCACCCACGAACAAACAGGTGAATATAGACCTGCATGATTTGAGAAAAAAATTAAGGGCTGCATACTGAAAAATTAAGAGCTTTCCTCCTCTCCTTGATCCTGTTGACCGTGCTTCGAACCTGAAACAAAGAGAGAAACAGAAAAAGAGTGTCCACTACAGCGCTCCATGAAACACATTCAACATGAGTGAAAGCAACGCATCGATTACAACAAACAGCAGCACATATTTAGGAGAGAGGGACAGACTTTAGAAGGGAAAGAACACATTTCAAAGGGTCCGTGCATGTGGTGAGAGAAAGGTTCTTATGTTATATCCCAGTGGCTAATGGGACTTGAAAGTGACACATAGAGCCGGCAAACTAAGGAGACGACTTCAAGCTATCATCTGTCAACACAGAGCGGCGGGACCAACAAATGGGAGGACAAGAGACTGCCCTAGCAGAACAGATTACATTTTTACACTCCAGATGAAACAGTGGAGCCCACACTTTCATTTAACACACACAACAGCGGACAGAAAAGTCACAGACACGATCCGAGCAACACAAGACACAACATTTTAAATTAATTATTTTAAAAATCATTAACCTGTAATTTATCAGTATTACTATTTTTCAAAATTAATGTTATATCCATTCTAAAATATAAAATGCTACCACTGAATAGCAATATATTAGCATAAGAGTATAGACAATCTTTATAAATTGCTTTCTTTATATTTGAATCAACTCAGTATTCAGGAGTGATGTTGATACATGAGAGAACAGTCAAGCAAATGTGTTCAATTATTACCTGAAAACACATCTATTTAATCTTTTACTCATCACTTATAGTACAGGTTTATGCAAGTAATCGTCTGTAAATAAATGTGTAAAGTGTGTACATTATATATATGTAGAATGCTGGAAAAGAAGTAAAACTATAGAACATTTGTACAGATTTATTCATTCAGTCATATAAAACAGACAAAAAAATTTAGATATTGTTAGTATAAATTAGATTTTTTTTTCCCCACATTCTATTTCTATTCAACATTCAGTAATTTTAATTTCATCATTTATTCCATTTTACTTTATCTTTATTTAAATCTTTTTCATATTTACAGTGAAAACCGGATTGTATTTCTAATTTATTTTAAAGCAAGTGAAAACAAAAAGCGCGAACAACATGATTAAGTCAGCTATTGACAGTGTTGGTAGTTCAGTTATGTGGGCTGAAGTCTTCCATGAAAATCATCTGGCTATTATAAGGGGTGTGTGTGTGTGTGTGTGTGTGTGTGTGTGTGTGTGTGTGTGCGTGCATTGTCAGCGCTAACTGTAAATTTGTAGCAGCTGAGCACTTATCACTGCAGCCCGTCCCAGCCCGACCCACGGCGTTAGTGAATATGCATTATGGCTTATGGCTTCATTAAGTCACGCAATGTTATAAATTATGACACGACACTGAACGCACAGAAGCACACACACACACACACACACGCACACAGTCAGTGACAGTGTACGCGGAGGATGCTTTGCATACACACCATTGTTGAGGGCCTCCATAACGAAGAGAGCCAGATCGTTGTGACAAGGCAGAATCAACAATGCCGCCATCATATTCTCAAAACCCTCCAATCATTTCTGACAAGATGATAAAAAAAGGTCCTCAGCACACTGCGAATGCTGGAGAGACACAACCTCAACATTATTTTATGGGCAAAATAAGATTTTCATGAATATCAAAAGCAGCCGGCGTGCTGAAGCAATTACATGACACAACTTAATTAATCATTTGACAATGAGGGGAAGGGCATTGTTTTAGATGATCGTTATGTGTTTAAGGGGATTTGTCCACACTCAAGGTTTCAAAATGATGCAAGGCATGGCTCCCCATGTAAATGGTTACCACGCGATTACCATATGAAAGCAACGCGCCCGACAACACCTGCCGACATCCTTGGAGCTGATAGAAATAAAAGGTCATCAAAGCGTGGGATTACAAGGTGACCACCAAGGAAAAGCTAATTGCACTGAATAATGAAAAGCTACTGTCAAGTAATTAGCAATTAAACGTTGCATTTTGAGGGTAATATCAGCAGACCTGTCTTCCATACTATAATTGTAATTATTCAGCCTGGATACCAGCTTCATAAATGCAGCATGTTCTGACTTTCAGGCACTAGTTAATTCACTACCTTACTTATGCATATCAAAGTAAAACATTATTTGAACTAAAATGGTTCAAAATTCATTTGTTCTACCGTGTCAACAACTAACAGCAACTTTGCAAAGTTCACACAAAAAAGCAGCTTTAAAGTTGCCAAATATTACAGCTGTCAGTTTCTTTGGTTTGGACAGTAATGTACAATACTCTACTCAAGTAATTGCACCTAATCATCTAGTTTTATTCTAGGATACTTTTTAACTTCTGCTCGAGTATATTTATGAATAAGCAGCTTGGTGAACTAGTGGTTAGCACTGTGGCCTCAAAGCAAGAAGGTTGTTGGTTTGAAGCCACCCCCGGCCAGCGGTGGGTGGAGTTTGCATGTTCTCCCCATGTCTGCGTGGGTTTTCGCTGGGTGCTCCGGTTTCTTCCCAAAGACATCCGCATTAGGTTAACTGGCATCAATGCGGTAGGTATGAATGTGAAGGTGAACGACTGTCTCGATGCGTTGGCCCTGTGATGGACTGGGGGTCTGTCCAGGGTGTACCCTACCTCTGGCCCAAAGATGCTGGAATAGGTTCCAGAGCCCCTGTGATCCGAAAAGGATCAAGCGGTTATGAAGATGAATGAATGAATGAATGAATGAATAAATATTTATGAATAGCAGCCTATACTCGTTGAGCAACTTTTGTTTTCACCAATTTAAAAAGTGGTTAGAAATGTGCCTGTTTATACTGTAATGACTGCATCTTTTGTCTTTTTTGAGTAATAAATTCATTTAATTGAAATCAGTGGTTGCATTTCTTCTATTCTCCCTCAGCTATATCTAATTTAATACTGTTTCTTTACATGATATAATTTGGATTATACTGGGAGTCACGTGGAAAGATTTTATTTCATTTTCCTCAGATGATAACTTTGTGTAGACATGTATGTGAAACTATGCAATCAAAAAGAATATATTAAAAAAACAAAATGTAAATCAAACTCTCTTTGCTCACTTGTTGCCAGTCTAATCATTACAAGCAGACATTTTTGAGATTTTTCTATTAAGCAATTTTAGTTTGTCAAGGTTGCAGGCCAAGACACCGACGGTGCTGAGTAAGGCTGGAGAACAAGCTAAATATATGAAACAAAAGACACGCAGACAGAAAAAATTAAAATAAAACACACAAAGTGAATAGTGATAAAGATGTGCAGATTTAAATAATGAAAATATTGATGGACTTTTTTTTTCCCCATTCAAAGTCTTAACACCTAAGTGACGCCCTCCCAAAAATCCGAACATGGAGAGGAGCGGCTCGCAAACTACCCAGATGTCAGGGTCAAGGACAACTCGAGTGTAAGAAAATGAATTCCCGAGCATTAAAAAGCCACTTAAGCAAGAATGTGGTATTGATTTATTTTACAGTGTAAAGGGTCAGGCCTCTCAGGCTCTGCTTTGTCGGTGCATTGCCTTTGACTCAGGGACAGCTCTCCACACTCTTGAGAAGATGTCAATGAAAAAAGAAAAATGGAAAACAAATTATGAAAAAGGGACAGCAAATGGTATATTTCTTGTTTGACAGACAGAAGAATGATTTTTATTTATCTTATTTTACCTTTAGTTAACCAGGAGGTCCCACTGAGATCAGAGATCTCTTTTGCAAGGGAGACCTGGCCAAGGTAGCAGCCTTGCAGAATCAAAACTAAGTGAAACACTTACACAATACACAAATCAACAATAAAATAGAAAGACAGCTATTCAAGCACAGTAGTCTCTCAAGAAAAACAATGATATTCCTCCCGTACTGCATTTTTTATGATACTCCTGAAATATTAATAGGTATGAATGTTTTTCATTTAAGAACTTTTTGGAGATTATTCCATGACCATGGTGCACGGTAGGAAAACGCTGTCAAAGCCCAGGGAACATTCAGGAGCAACCACTTGGAGGTGCAGAGATGGTCACTAGTAGAGCTGACAGAGAGAAGAGTATTGAGGTATTCTGGGAGTCTACCCAGCAGCGCTTTACAGATGAACATATACCAGCGTTGTTGTCTGCGACTAGTTAAGCATGTCCATGCAACTAAACCACAGAGAATGCAGTGGTGAGTGAGTGATTTTGCATTTGAAATGAAACGTAGAGAAGCATGATATACTGAATTGAGGCTCCTTAAAGTGGAGGAGGCTGCATGCATGTACAGTATATCACCATAATCAGTCACAGACAGGAAGGTGGCTTCCACAAGTTTTTTCTTTGCAGAGAAAGTAAAAGATGATTTATTTATGAAATAAAAGTCAATCTTCATTTTGAGCCTCTTCACTGGATTAGAAATATGTACATTAAATGAAAGCATGTCATCAATCCATATTCCCAAATACTTATAGAAGGACACCCTTTCAATCAATGCACCATCAGATGTAAAAATTTCTAAATTGTCATAGTTTTGCAGGTGCGCTTCTGATAATATTATAAACTTTGTTTTCTGGGCATTTCAAACCAACTTTAAACCATTCAAAGCTCTTTGGAATAACTGAAATGCAGTCTGAAGTTCTTCAGTCACCTGTGCTGCTGAGGGAGCAGATGATTACAGTGGATATAAAAAGTCTACACACCCCTGTTCAAATGCCAGGTTTTTGTGATGTAAAAAAAAGAGGCCAAGATAAATCATTTGAAAAAAAATTTCACCATTAATGTGACCTATAACCTGTACAACAAAATTAAAAAACAAACTGAAATCTTTTAAGGGGAAAAATAAAAAATAAAAAACTTACAATAACCTGGTTGCATAAATATGCACACCCTCTTATAACTGGGAATGCGGCTGTGTTGAGAATTAACCAATCACACTCAAACTCATGTTACATGGGAGTCAGCACACACCTACCACCATTTAAAGTGCCTCTGATTAACCCCAAATAAAGTTCAGCTGTTCTAGTAGGCTTTTCCCAACATTATTGTAGTCGCATCTTACAGCACAAGCCATGGTCTGCAAGCGCTTCCAAAGCATCAGGGGGATCTGTCATGAGCTGAGTGCTGGAGATCTCCGCCAGACTCAGTCTCATGGCTTTTTCTGCTTATTTACTCATCTGTTGCATTTTATGCCTTTTTGGGTTTATGTATTAATGTTCTGCTTGCCATTTTTCTGTTTGTGTTAGTGTTATAATTTTATTTTTTATACTTATTTATAATTATACTTTGGCATGTTATTTTATTCTTTATATCCTTAGGATGGTCCTTTTTACTGTTGACAGCTGTCAGGGGCGTGAAGCTTAGTGTGGGCTTGCCCTTTCAGCTGTCAGTGTTGGTTTCCTCCCTCTCACTGCCTCAGCTGATCCCAATTATGTATCATCGCTTTCTCCTGCCTGTTCAGGTACCCACACCTGTTGTTAATTATGTTAATGGGTTCTGATCCCTATTTAAGGGCTTTATTCTCATTTGTTCCTTGCCGCTGTATTGCTTATCTTTATCTCGTCTCCATCAGAGCCCTGCTTTGCTCTGGTGTGAATTCCTGAAGTAAGTTTTTCTCATTTGTTTGTATTTTGTGTTCTGAACACCTTGTTCAACTTTATGTTTGTTGCTTTTTGTAATAAACTTCACAAGCTCACAGTACAGCGCGTGGGTCTCACCTCTCTGCCCTGAAAGGCATTTCATGATAGGATCTCATTGTTCAAAGGTTTCAGTCAGGAGTAGGGTACAAAAGAATTTCCAAGGCATAAATATACCATGGAATACAGTGAAGACAGTCATCATAAAGCAGAGAAAATATGGCACAACAGTGACATTACCAAGAACTGGACATCCATCCAAAATTGATGAAAAGACAAGAAGAAAACTGGTCAGGGAGGCTGCCAAGAGGCTGACAGCAACATTGAAGGAGCGGCAGGAATTTCTGGCAGGTACTGGCTGTTTAGTACATGTGACAACAATCTCCTGTCTTCTTCATCTGTCTGGGCTATGGGGTAGGATGGCAAGACGGAAGCCTTATCTTACAAAGAAAATTATCCAAGCCCAGCAACATTTTGCAAAAACACATTTGAAATCATGTGGGAAAATGTGTTATGGTCCGATGAAACCAAGATTGAACTTTGTGGCCATAATTCCAAAAGGTATATTTGGTGCAAATGCAACACTGCTCATCACCAAAAGAACACCATACCTACAGTGAAGCATGGTGGTGGCAGCATCATACTTTGGGGATGTTTTTCTTCTGATGGAACTGGGGCCTTAGTCAAGGTGGAGGGAAATATGATCAGTTCCAAATACCAGTCAGTGTTGGCACAAAACCTTCAGGCCTCTGCTAGAAAGCTGAAGATGAAGAGGCACTTCATCTTTCAGCATGACAATGACCCAAAGCACACATCCAAATCAACAAAACAACGGCTTCACCAGAAGAAGATTAAAGTTTTGGAGTGACCCAACCACAGTCCAGACCTGAATCCGATCGAACATCTGTGGGGTGATCTGAAGAGGGCTGTGCACAGAAGATGCCCTCACAATCTGACAGATTTGGAGCATTTTTGCAAAGAAGTGTTGGCAAATATTGCCACATCAAGATATGACACGCTGACAGACTCCTACCCAAAAAGACTGAGTGCTGTAATAAAAGCCAAAGGTGTTCCAACAAAGTATTAGTTTAAGGGTGTGCATATTTATGCAACCACATTATTGTAAGTTTTTTTATTTTTAATTCTTTCCCCTTAAAAGATTTGAGCTTGTTTTTCAATTGGGTTGTACAGGTTATAGGTCACATTAATGGTGGAAGAAGTTTTGAAATGATTTATCTTGGTCTCATTTTTTTACATCACAAAAATCTGGCATTTGAACAGGCATGTGTACACTTTTTAATATCCACTGTAGAAGATTGTGTCATCCACATACAAATGCAATTTAGCCTGAATGTTTTTACCAATATCATTTATAAAAATAGAAAATAAAATAGGAGCCAAAATGGAACCTTGGGGCACACCTTTAGTTATCTCGAGAAAGTCTGATTTGTGGCCATCTGCCTGGACACACTGAGTCCTACCTGTTAAATAATTTTTAAACCATTTAAGAGCCTTAGAACCAAAGCCAGCATTCCTGAGTTTGTCTAGAAGTAGTTCATGATCCACTTGATCAAATGCTTTTGAAAGATCTACAAATAATGCGGGACAATGTTGTTTTCTGTCCAAGGCACCAATGAGATCATTAGTTACAGCTATAGCAGCAGTGACAGTACTGTGACCACTTCTAAAACCAGACTGAAACTCACATAGCATATTATTATCAGATAAAAACTGTTTCAACTGTAAATTGACCTGAAATTCAAGAATCTTAGCCAAACAAAGTTTGGAAATGGGGCGACAGTTGTTTAACCCCTTGCACTCCGGTCAATTTCCCTAAAAACGTCAAAAAATAACGTGCCCAAAGTAAATCGAAAGCTGTTCTTCAACCCTTTGCAGCATCTTCATGGGGTTGGTCTCATTTAAAAGAAAACACTTTGAATTTTTTGGCAAAACAGTCATAATCTCTCTAAGTGCTCCGGCCACTGAGTTACAGTCATCTAAACATACTGAACTTGAAGAAAATAAATTTGGCCTGGGTGTTTTTTTGGATACAAATGCTTGCAAATAACACACAGCTTCAGATCCGGGCTGGAAAATGCAACAGAAATGTAGAACCAAGTGTTATCCAGCTGAGTTCAAAATGTTGTAACAATACCACAAAAAATGAATATATTACACAGCTTTTTCCTCAGGTAGTTCCCAGGCGTTTTTGAACTGTGCCAAATTGTGCCAAATGGCACAGTTTGGAAAAACGTCTGTAACTTTTGAATGATTCAATATAGAAGCTTCATCTTGGGCTCTAATGAAAGGTGACACTCAGGGCTGTGTGTGTGTGTGTGGGGGGGGGGGGGTTGTCCCTCCCCCCCACTACAGAGGACAGACATTGGCCATCGCTACATGACGGAATAGACTCATGTGGTGATGTGGCGACAGCGGCACAGTCACCGCGGCTTCCCCCCCCCCCTCGCTAAAGAAGAGTAGCGGGGGGGGGGGGGGCGTTCACGGTCCGGACATGGCGCACAAACCGTGTACCGCGGCGCACGGACTTCGGACTTCGTGCGCTGCACAGTTGTAATTTACCGATCGGTCAAAAGTCATTTTTGATTACAATTTTCAGGGATAAAGAATAATTTAGCTTATAACACTTACCTCTTCACAGCAGCAGTGTCCTGGTGAACTTCTCTTCCTCATTGTCAGACGAACGCGACGCTGGTCCGTTCGTGGTTCTGGTCTCGTGACCCGGTCAAAACATAATTCCATTATTGTGGTTTTGCGCTTCCATGATTGCGGTTTTGACGAATGATTTACAACCTTCGTCGTCGGCCTCCGTTGGTCTATGATGACCATGGAAGAGAATCCTAAACGTCTATTCTGCTGGAATAAAAAAAAACAAGCACCGCCTGTGGCTGAACAGGCCGATGCGCGAATGGCAGTCCCTGTCACACAGGTCGCACTTGTGGGTGGTCTCCGTGCTGCTGGGTCTGTGGCAGGTTCTTCCTGCGGGTCCTTTTTTTCATCTGCTGCAGCAGTCTGTCTTCACCCAGCCTTACACAAAACAGCTTGCGAACTTCTGTGCTTCAATTGGCTCGCTGCATTCACAGCGTTGGTAGGCGGGTCCTTCTTGCTAGGTTTTCAGTCAGTGGTTCTTCAAGGTTTCAGAAACCCAATTCAAGGTTCTTATTAGTTGAATGAGAGGTCAATCATATCTGATCTGTTCGCGGCTGTGTCTGTAGTGGAAGAACGGAAATGCAGCTTTTTTTTTCAGTGCGCGCTTGGACGCAGCGCCCTCGTGCGTCCTAGAGCGCACGAGGGCCCTCTCGTGCGCCCTCGTGCGCTCTGGGACGCAGAGACGTGCCCATCCGCGGTACACCGGAGTGCAAGAGGTTAACTCAGAAGGGTCTCCACCTTTACGTAAGGGGAGAGCATATGCAGCCTTCCAAATTGTAGGTATTGTGCTTAATTGGAAACTTAAATTAAAAATGTGTGCAATAGACTGCAATAATATCTGCAGCCATCTTTAAGAGGTAAGGATCCAAGTTGTCTGGACCTGCAGATTTTTTGTGGTCAGTGTCTTTTAGGGCTTTGTAAATGTGGGTGATTGAGATGTGTTTAAAATCAAACAAATCTAGACTTACATCAGTTACTGTGGTGGAAGAGCATGGGTCAGAGATATTTACATAAACGCTGTCAAATGTAGACCCTACACTGATAAAGTGTTTATTACTGATTCACAATAGCACCTTTGTCCTTTAATTCAACTGAGCCAATCAGAATATTGTCAGGAAGACTCGAACCAACATTAGCATTTGATGATGGCGGACAGTGAAGAAAAGCAGAAAACAAAAACTAATGATCAATGACCTCCTATAGTTAATAAAAGGATAAAAAAGTGGTATTACTGGAAGTGAAGATTCCACTTGTTATATGAATTACTTTAATGTACTACAATTTTAGTTAAATCAAATAAGAGCTTAAATTCTTGGCATGCCCTTTTCAGAGCTTCTACTAAAAGAAAGTTCAATGTCTAAAATGAAAAACAGGCTAAAAGTTCAAATGTGCATCAAAGTTAACATCGTTCATAAAGACTAAAAAGCAAATGCAATCGTGTGACTTCAGGCGGCCACTGAAGCTACAGATGGTAATGCATGCTGTGATATAATTCTACTGTGCATACTTTGCTGAGTATACGTAGATTGGCTGGAAAATAGTTTGCTTTCTGTCTTTCCTCCCATCAATTAAAAGGACAACTCCCCGCCGAGACACCCACCTGCGCCCCACTATTACACAGCATTGTAATCTTACATTTTTACACTCTCTTCATTCAACATTGTTTCCTCTTTTTTTTTTTTTAAACTATGGTTACCACTTGGGACCTGCTGGAGCTCCAGCCAGCAGCTTTGTCAGGATGCTAAATGGAGGGCTGTGAGTTTAAAAACTTAAAGAGGCAGTGAAATATTAGCCAATGTGGGTGAGGAATGAGTGGCTGAGAACTGCGGCGTGTCAGTGTTAAATGATCGGACTCGGATGCATATAAGTTAGTCCAAGCATGAAGGGCAGTGGGACGCTCGCATGGAAACGACGCCCCCCACCCCACCCCACCCCCAACTCCTCTCCCTCCCGTCCCTCTACCCATCCGCAGACGTGCACACACACACCCCACCCGTACAGATTTTAAGCAAGGAGCCCATCAGAAACTTGTCATTTCTCTCATTCACTCCAACAGCCTTGAGACACAAATGCAGACTTACCTCTGTGTTGTACACCCCATATATCAGAAAGATGAACAAGCCCTGAAAACAGACAAAGGAAGGGAGAGAGAGAAAGAAGAGGGGAACAAAGTTGTTACTGTTCTTTTCTCTCTTATATTTCCTTTGAAATTAGAAGGATCTAGAGTGGCTCCACTCTTTTACATTTTACACAAAGTAAAGGTTAAGATGTACCTAATCCCTGCAACACAGATGGAAAGTGCAAAGAAAAGTAATGACAGAAGATGCAGGACAACTTCTCCAAGCTGGGCCTTCCGTTTGTGTCACCAACAATACTTTCATCCTCGTTTCGGGCTACACTAACCCATCAAAGATTCCAACCCAAGGTTCCGCACGGCTTTATAGAAACAGAAAATCTGAAGTGCCGATGTTGAAAACAGAGCACCAACAAATGCATGTAGAGTGCACACACAATATGTGCAGAAACACAAAGCTATGCATTCACTAAGATTTGCAAAAGATACAACTAGTGATCAATATGGGTGATAACACTAATAAATATTATGACTGGGGTACACACACAAAGAGAGCAACCCATGCCAGACAAGACTATCAAGGAAAAAACCACTGGAGAAAGAAATAAAGAGAAAGTGAGACAGAGAAGGCATAATGGAAAAAATGGCACATAAAAGAAGATATTTGTGTTCACAAAACTCCACAGTTTGTACCCCAGGCCAAAGAATGCCATGCCCTTGGATGCATAAAGGCTGCACTTTTGGTCACAGAAAAACAGCTATTTTTCATTCCGCTCCATTGTGGCATCTGCTGAATGTACAAGCTGTGCATTCGCCTTCGGGCCATAATGTGATTCTGTTGCTTCAATGGAAACGGTGAGAACAACATTCTTGGAGCACTGATTGAACTGCGTCACAAAAGATGTACCAAGAAAAATGAAAAGGCAGTTAAAATCCTATAAATTCCAAGGCTGATAGATACAGTAGATTCTTTGATAAAAAAAAACTGTGAGTGAAGAGAAAAAAAAACCTTTCAAAACTCAGTTTTTCCGTTTTTATAGCCCTGAGTGTGTTTCTCTTGCTTTATCTTCAAACGAGAATCAGGACATATTCCTATGACCCTCCTATGACCCATGCATTCATCAAGTGAGTTTGAAGCATCCAATTTTGACCAAGAGAAACATCTCAATGTATCACCATTGACAATGTGATTTTGGATCCCTCTCAGAGCGACAGGGCAGCGGCGGCGGTGGCTGACAATGATGACCTCTAGTGCAAGCTCCTGGCCATTCACCTGGGCACTCCTGTCCTCCGCGGACTGAACTGCCGTGTCTGCCACATTGTCAGGTAACACCTTTGAACATCCATCATCTAAAAACTGACAATTCTACCACTGTCTGACAGTCTAAAGACAACAGCCGAGAGACGGAATCTTGTGCGATGACATCTCTGAGATGTCTCAACATGTTATGGGTCAAAGTTAAAACAGACTGTTTCTACTTAGTAAGTCATAAGACAAAAAGGGCATAATCATGAAAAATGCTAACTGAAAATTCCTGCCATAATTGAAACTTTTATTTCATCTTCAGATTATTACTTTTGGTTGGAATTTCAGACATTTTTTTGCCAACTGGGCATACATACAGTGGTGTGAAAAAGTGTTTGCTCCCTTTCTGATTTCTCATTTTTTTTGTATGTTTGTCACACTTAAATGTTTCAGATCATCAAACAAATTTAAATATTAGACAAAGATAACCCCCCTCATGGATCGTCACCTTATCGTGGTGGGGGGGTTTGCGTGCCCCAGTGATCCCAGGAGCTATGTTGTCCGGGGCAATTTGCCTCTGATAGGGTCTCCCAAGACAAACTGGTCCTGGGTGAAGGGCCAGACTAAGAACGATCCAACAGACTCTCATGATAAATTGTATATCAAGGATTCAGTGTACCCCGCCCGGTATGGGGTTACCGGGGCCCCACCCTGGAGCCAGGCCTGGGGGAGGGGCTCGAAGGCTAGCGTCTGGTGGCCAGGTTTCCACCCATGGGACCCGGCCGGGCTCAGCCCGAAGGAGTTACATGGGTCCGCCCTCCAGTAGGTTCACCACCTGCAGGAGGGATCATGGAAGTCCGGTGCTATGTGGATTAGGTGGCAGTCAAAGGCGGAGACCTTGGCGGACTGATCCCAAGCTTTCTAAACTGGCTTTTGGTACGTGGAATGTCACCTCTCTGGTGGGGAAGGAGCCTGAGCTGGTGTACGAGATTGAGCGATACCGGCTAGATATAGTCGGCCTCACCTCAACACACAGCTCCGGTTCCGGAACCAGTCTCCTGGAGAGGGGCTGGAGCTTGGCCTTTTCTGGAGTTGCCCCGGGCGAGAGGCGACGAGCAGGGGTAGGTATTCTTGTATCGCCCCACCTTGCTGCCTCTATATTGGAGTTTTCCCCGGTGGACGAAAGGGTTGCTTCCCTGCGCCTTCGGGTTGGGAAACGGGTCCTGACCATCATTTGTGCCTATGCACCAAATGATGTTTCAGAGTACCCACCCTTTTTGGAGTCTGTGACTGGGGTGCTGGAGGGTGCTCCTCCTGGAGACTCCATTGTCCTACTGGGGGACTTCAATGCGCACGTGGGCAACGACAGTGAAACCTGGAGGGGGGTGATTGGGAGGAACGGCCTGCCCGATCTGAACCCGAGTGGTGTTCAGTTATTGGACTTCTGTGCTAACCACAGTCTGTCCATAACGAACACCATGTTCAAGCATAAGGGTGTCCATATGTGCACCTGGCACCAGGACACCCTAGGCCGCAGGTCGATGATCGATTTTGTTATCGTATCATCAGACCTGCGACCGTATGTCTTGGACACCCGAGTAAAGAGAGGTGCAGAGCTGTCAACTGATCACCACCTGGTGGTGAGTTGGATCCGATGGCAGGGGAGGAAGCCATTCAGACCTGGTAGACCCAAACGTATAGTGAGGGTGTGCTGGGAGCGTCTGGCTGAGGCCCCTGTCCGGGAGGTCTTCAACTCCCACCTCCGGAAGAACTTCAACCACATTCCGAGGGAGTCTGGAGACATGGAGTCTGAATGGGCCATGTTCTCCACCTCTGTTGTTGAAGCGGCGGCCCAGAGCTGCGGCCGCAAGGTGGTCGGTGCATCTCGTGGTGGCAACCCCCGAACCAAGTGGTGGACACCAGTGGTGAGGGGGGCCATTAAGCTGAAGAAGGAGTCCTATCAAGCTTGGTTGGCTTGTGGGACTCCCGAAGCAGCTGAGGTGTACCGGCAGGCCAAGCGGAGTGCAGCTCGGGTGGTTGCTGAAGCAAAAACCCGGGTATGGGAGGAGTTCGGTGAGGCCATGGAACAAGACTTTCGGTCGGCTTCAAAGAGATTCTGGCAAACTGTTCGGCGGCTCAGGAGGGGAAAGCAGCTCCCCGTCCACACTGTGTATGGTGCGGATGGGACACTGTTGACTTCAACTGGGGATATCGTCGGGCGGTGGAAGGAATACTTCGAGGATCTCCTCAATCCCACTGATACGCCTTCCACAGAGGAAGCAGGGTTTGGGGACAAGGGGGATGACTCGCCTATCACAGGGGCTGAGGTCGCCAAGGTGGTTAAAAATCTCCTTGGTGGCCGGGCCCCGGGGGTGGACGAGATTCGCCCCGAGTACCTCAAGGCCCTGGATGTTGTTGGGCTGTCATGGTTGACACGCCTCTGCAACATTGCGTGGAGGTCGGGGGCAGTGCCTTTGGCATGGCAAACCGGGGTGGTGGTTCCTCTCTTCAAAAAAGGGGACTGGAGGGTGTGCTCCAACTTTAGAGGGATCACACTCCTCAGCCTCCCTGGGAAGGTCTATTCCAAGGTACTAGAGAGGAGAGTCCGGCCGTTGGTCGAACCTCGAATTCAGGAGGAGCAATGTGGTTTTCGTCCTGGCCGTGGCACATCGGACCAGCTCTTTACCCTCTCGAGAATTCTTGAGGGTTCGTGGGAGTTTGCCCAACCAGTTTACATGTGTTTTGTGGACTTGGAGAAGGCATTTGACCGCGTCCCTCGTGGATTTTGTGGGGGGTGCTTCGGGAGTATGGGGTATCGGGCTTGTTGTTACGAGCTATTCGGTCTCTGTACGACCGTTGTGAGAGTTTAGTTCGTATTGCCAACACTCGGTCGGAGTCATTCCCAGTGAGAGTTGGACTCCGCCAGGGCTGCCCTTTGTCACCGGTCCTGTTCATAATTTTTATGGACAGGATTTCTAGGCGCAACCAGGGAATGGAGGGTGTCATACTTGGTGACCACAGGATCTCATCTCTGTTGTTTGCAGATGATGTTGTCCTGTTGGCTTCATCCAGCAATGACCTACAGCTCTTGCTGGGACGGTTTGCCGCTGAGTGTGAAGCGGCTGGGATGAGAATCAGCACCTCCAAGTCCGAGTCCATGGTCCTCAGCCGGAAAAAGGTGGATTGTCCTCTCCGGGTTGGGGACAGGCTCCTGCCCCAAGTGGAGGAGTTTAAGTATCTTGGGGTCTTGTTCACGAGTGAGGGGAAAATGGAGCGAGAGATCGACAGACGGATTGGAGCAGCATCTGCAGTGATGCGGACGTTGTACCGGTCTGTTGTGGTGAAGAGGGAGCTTAGTTCTAAGGCAAAGCTGTCGATTTACCAGTCAATCTACGTTCCTACTCTCACCTATGGTCACGAGCTTTGGGTAATGACCGAAAGAACGAGATCGCGGATACAAGCGGCTGAAATGAGCTTTCTCCGTAGGATTGCTGGACTCACCCTCAGAGATAGGGTGAGGAGCTCAGTCATCCGGGAGAGGCTCAGAGTAGAACCGCTGCTCCTCCACATTGAAAGGAGTCAGTTGAGGTGGTATGGGCATCTGATTAGGATGCCTCCTGGACGTCTCCCACTTGAGGTGTTTCAGGCACGTCCCACTGGGAGGAGACCCCGGGGCAGACCCAGGACTCGGTGGAGAGACTATGTCTCCCAGCTAGTCTGGGAACGCCTTGGTATCCCCTCTGAAGAGCTGGAGCAGGTGGCTGGGGAGAGGGAAGTCTGGGCTTCTCTGCTTGAACTGCTGCCTCCGCGACCCGGACCTCCGGAAAAGCGGTAGAAGATGGATGGATGGATGGATGGACAAAGATAACACAAGTAAACACAAAATGCAGTTTTTAAATGAAGGTGTTTATTATTAAGGGGAAAAAAAATTCAAACCTACATGGCCCTGTGTGAAAAAGTGATTGCCCCCTAAACCTAATAACTGCTTGGGCCACCCTTAGCAGCAACAACTGCAATCAAGAATTTGCGATAACTGGCAATGAGTTTTTTACAGTGCTGTGGAGGAATTTTGGCCCACTCATCTTTGCAGAATTGCTGTAATTCAGCCACATTGGAGGGTTTTCGAGCATGAACCACCTTTTTAAGGTCATGCCACAGCATCTCAATGGGATTCAGGTCAGGACTTTGACTAGGCCACTCCAAAGTCTTCATTTTGTTTTTCTTAGGCCATTCAGAGGTGCACTTGCTACTGTGTTTTGGATCATTGTTCTGCTGCAGAAACCAAGTGCGCTTCAGCTTGAGGGCATGAATAGATGGTCGGACATTCTCCTTCAGGATTTTTTGGTAGACAGCAGAATTCATGGTTCCATTTACCACAGTAAGTCTTCCAGCTCCTGAAGCAGCACAACAGCCCCAGACCATCACACTATCACCACCATATTTTACTGTTGGTATGATGTTCCTTTTCTGAAATGCTGTGTTACTTTTATGCCGGAGTAATGGGACACACACCTTCCAAAAAGTTCGACTTTTGTCTCGTCAGTCCACAGAGTATTTTCCCAGAAGTCTTGGGGATCATCAATATGTTTTCTGGCAAAACTGAGATGAGCCTTTATGTTCTTTTTGCTCAGCAGTGGTTTTCGTCTTGGAACTCTGCCATATAGGCCATTTTTCTCATGAACACTGACCTTAACTGAGGCACGTGAGGCCTGCAGTTCTTTGGATGTTGTTGTGGGGTCTTTTGTGACCTCTTGGATGAGACGTTGCTGCGCTCTTGGGAAATTTTGGTTGGCCGGCCACTCCTGGGAAGGTTCACCACTGTTCCATGTTTTCGACATTTGTGAATAATGGCTCTCACTGTGGTTCGCTGGAGTCCCAAAGCTTTAGAAATGGCTTTATAACCTTTTCCAGACTGATAGATCTCAATTACTTTGTTTCTCATTTGTTCCTGAATTTATTTGGATCACAACATGATGTCTAGCTTTTGAGGATCGTTTGGTGTACTTCACTTTGTCAGGCAGGTCCTATTTAAGTGATTTCTTGATCGAGAACAGGTGTGGCAATAATCAGGCCTGGGTGTGGCTAGAGAAACTGAACTCAGCTTTCCAAAGGTGTGATAAACCACAGTTAATTTATGTTTTAAGGGGGGGGAGGGGTCACTTTTTCACACAGGGCCATATAGGTTTGGATTTGTTTTTTTATCCTTAAAAATAAATACCTTCATTTAAAAACTGCACTTTATGTTTACTTGTGTTTTCTTTGTCTAATATTTAAATTTGTTTGATGATCTGAAACATCTGAGTGTGACAGACATACAAAAAAATGAGAAATCAGGCAGGGGGCAAACACTTTTTCACACCACTGTAGTTATGAGAAAGACAGGAAATGGGGTGAAGAGCAGAGGAGAGATATGCAGAAAATATTGCTCGGGCTGGGAATCAAACAGGAATCACAGCTGAGGTATGTGTTATAATATTTGGCCACCGGGCAATATAGACATAAGTTTTTTTTTTAATAAAGTCAGAGGTGCATTATTATGGAACTCATTTGACAAGACTCTAAAAATTTTTGCCTTTCTTTCATCTTAGCTATTCGGCATCATGTTATTGCTGTAGGGTGTATGCATTCACATTACTGTCTGTTCAAATTTTTATTATTTCTTTATTGCACAAACAAACTAAGCCTAAAATGCAAAACCTACTAAATGAGGCTCTGCAAGGGCTACAAAGAATTACCAAAAAATGCAGAAGGAAAGAAAAAAATCAATACTGGTTGTCAAATGTTTACGTCAAGTTTCAATTTTTCAAGATTGTGTACTGTATCATGCATTACTTTTCATTTGAGACCATATATTATTTAATTTGATTTTCAATTTTAATGTTTTGGTGAAAGCTCAAGGACGCTGGCACTTTATATGTGATATTGTCTATATCGGTCTATATTTTTAATTTACATCTGTTTCATGAAATTAGAATATACGTATGTTCTTTTCAATCCAATGATATCTAATGAAAAAGCCAAATGTTTATCCTGTATAAAAAGCTGCTGTAATCGTATATTATTTTTACACAAAAAGCTTGCACACAACCACACATATACAAAAACAGACAGCGGGTGGTTACGCTGCAACACACACTTTCTGATTCCATTAGAATTGCAATTTCCAACTCATTGTTGCAAATTTGATTATCATGTTTTTGATCATTCCTCCGATTTGCAATTAATCTTTTGTTGTGCGGTGAACAAAGTGGGTTGTATACAGTGCCCGCATCAGGAAAAATGATCTATTAAAGTCTAATTGAGTTAAAAATAGGAGGGAGCACAACAATAATGATGGATTGTTAAAAATGTTAATTCATTAATATCATCAGTAAAAAACAAACAGAAGAGAAAATGGGGCACATTATTCAAATGCTAGCGTGCCTTTCTAAACTCAGTCGTGTTTCTTTTGAACTCAGAAGAAAATGCTACAAATTTATGCAAAGAATGAGCACGGTTACTTTCAAAGTACTGCAATACTGTACATCAAACAGTGGAGCATAAGGTAATTAACATCCAACTAATGATGAAACAAGTGTATGTTTTGAAAGTTAACAAACAGTGTTCCACCAAAAACATTCTCACCCATGAGAGATGCACTTTGCTGCGATGTAAGACAGGATATATGTAGCCTGTTTAAATGAGAAACCACACTGACTTTTACAGTTAGCGAGCACGTCATCTGAGAAAACAAACGGCACATCATAGAACCACATTAAATTTAAGAACCTTTTATTTACCATGATTTTTTTAATATGACAACCCCTGTTTTGAACTTTTCATCCACTGTCCTTGCAACTCTTCTTTGATAAAAGCATTAGCTGAGTACATTAAATGTTTAACGTGATCAATTAAAAACTGGTTTCTCTTCTAACAAAAGTGTGATGCTTATGTGAAGTGCGTACTTGTGAGTGAAGGTTTTAAATTATCTTCCTTAAATGTCAAAAGTGGCTAAATGGGCTTTTTTTTATAGCCCATCTACATTTATTTAAAGTAATAAGTGTGAGTTAACACAAACTCCATTTCAACTTTGCAGCAGGAAAATTAACCATACTGTCAGTCTTTCACATACAGTTATTAATTTAATAGCAGAAAAGAAAAGTCAATGAGCACATACGCAATTATTGTTGAGATGAAGGCTAATTTGTACAGAATTCACAGCTGCTGACTGATGCACTTGTAGCTGCCAATAACACACTATTAATACTTAGAAAGCCAACTTTGCTGGCATTCATTCCATGCAAATCAGTGTACGCACAGAAGAATGACATCCCAGTACCCCAAACTTTCAATATTACAGTATTAGCATTGTGAACTGCAATGGAACTACTGCCGTGCAAGGCATTGCCACAAAGGCATGCCTCTTGGATTGGGGTGGGAACTTAGAATTCTTTGAGAAAAACTCATGGGAGAGCATGTAAACTCCAAACAGGTGGGCTGAACTTGGGTTCGACCCCAGACCCCTATCTGCGCAGCAGCATTGCTGACTGTTGGCCCACAGTGCTGCTCGTTATGATGAAAAACAGAATGTCAAAAGGTAAGCAGGAAATTATTCTAATTTCATCACATCTGCAGGTCTGTCAAGAAAAATAAAAAAAATTGAACAGAACTAAAATACACAAATCCTGACTGAACTTCTTATCCACACACCATCTTCATCTGTTTCCAACATTCAGTATGGAATTGGTGATTTCAGTTGATCAAATTTGTCCATAAAAAGTAGCCCACCTTCTTGACAAATTCATTATCATCACATAACTAGTTGAGTATTAGCAGGGTTATGGACAGAAACAAAGAGCAAAAGAAAAAAGGTACTCTAAATTTCTAGACAGTCAACTGCTACTTCTTTCAGCCGCTCCCTTTAGGGGTCGCCACAGCGGATCATCTGCCTCCATCTCACCCTATCCCTTGCATCTTCCTCTGTAACACCAACCTTCTCCATGTCCTCCTTCACTACATCCATGAATCTTCTCTGTGGTCTTCCTCTTTTCCTCCTGCCCAGCAGCTCCATATTCAACATCCTTTGTCCAATATATCCACTATCCCTCCTCTGCACATGTTCAAACCATCTCAGAATGCCTTTCTTACTTTGTCTCCAAACCGCTCAACCTGAGCTGTCCCTCTGATATACTTATTTCTAATCCTGTCCCTCCTATTCAGTCCCAATAAGATAAGATAAGATAAGATAAGCCTTTATTAGTCCCACAATGGGGAAATTCCAGGATTGCAACAGCACAGGGATAGCAACACTCAGAGCAACAATCAGAAGGCAAGAAAAAACAACATCTAGCAAACATATGTCCATATTACTATAAATGTATATATATAGACACACAGTGCAGAGCATTATGGCTGGTGGATGTGCAGCAGAAAGTCTAAGCTCTCACTCCGCGGATGCAGCGGGCCAGCTGGAAGTCTTTGGGCATGATGGTGACCCCCTTAGCAAAGAAGAGACCACCAGGTGGGTCTCGCTGGTCTCCTGCAGAGCCATGACGGCGAAACTCAGGAAACGCAGGACGGTCTTGAAGTCCTGAGCGATCTCCCTCACCAGGCGCTGGACGGGCAGCTTACGGATGAGCAGCTCCGTGGATTTCTGGTAGCGACGGATCTCTCTCAGAGCCACGGACCTGTGACGGCGAGGCCTCTTCACTCTGCCGGTGGCCAGAGCGCCTCTCCGAGCAGCCCTGGTGGCTAGCTGTCTCCTGGGGGGCTTCTTCCTCCAGTAGATTTTACGGGCGGTCTGCTTGGTTCTTGCCATCGCTCTTTATTATTCTGTCTTATATTTCTTTCACGCCGCCTAAACTCCAGCCCGGCACCCGCTTCGTTTTCGCTACAGCTCCCGGTATGTCGAGTTTCCCATTAGCACCGGGCGGCGGCCAAGTGCTAGCTAGCACTAGCTCCTCCCCGCTGTAACGTCTCCCGCTGCAAACCGTGGCTCCGTCCGCCGACCCGGGAGATCCCTGGGGCGATCCGTGCGTCCGTGATATATATACAGAGTGAAAGGTGTAGAAAGAAGAAGGAAGATTAAAAAAAAGGCTGTTGCAACAGGCAGCCGACTCGTGTGGCGCCGCCGGTCGGACCGGAAAAACCGGAAAAACCGGAAAAACAATGAGAACCTTAGCATCTTCACCTCTGCCACCTGCAACTCTGCCTCCTGTCTTTTCGTCAGCACCACCATCTCCAAACCATACATCATAACTGGTCTCACTACTGTCCTCTAAATCTTCCCTTTCACTCTTGCTGCTTTCTTTCTGTCATAAATCACCCCTCACACTCTTCTCCACCCACTCCATCCTGCCTGCCCTCTCTTCTCTACTTCTCTTTTGCACTCTCCATTGCTTTGGATGGTTGACCCCAAGTATTTAAACTCATCTACCTCCATTACCTGTACTCTTTTGATCTTTACCGTTACACTTGCCTCCCTTTCATTCGCACACATGTATTCTGTCTGGCTTCTTTTGACTTTCATTCCTTTTCTCTCCAGTACACGGTTCTCTTCCACCTGCTCCCTCCTCTATAGATCACAATGTCATCTGCAAATGTCATGGTCCATGGAGGCTCCTGCCTGACTTTATCTGTCAGCCTGTCTATCAGCCTTAGAGCTGATCCCTGATGTAATCCCAACCCCACCTTGACACCACACATCACCACTGTCTCGCTGTCCTCATACATGTCCTGCAACACCCTCACACACCTCTGCCACTCCTGACTTCCTGATACAGTACCACACTTACTCACTTGGCGTCCTATCAAATGCTTTCTCTAGATCCATAAAAATAGTGCAGCTCCTTCTGACCTTCTCTATATTTCTCCATAAACACTCTTAAAGCAAACATTGCATCTGTAGTTCTCTTTCTTGGCATGAAACAATACTGCTGTTCACTGTTTTGTCATCTCTCCAACAACTCTTTTCCATATTGTCATAGTGTGGCTGATCAACTTTATACCTCTTTACTCCAGCTCTGAGCATCACCCTTGTTCTTGATAATTGGTACCACAACACTTCTCCAATCCTGAGGCATCCTCTCACTATCCAAGATTGAGTTAAACAATCTGGTTAAAAAGTCCACTGCCATCTCTCCTAAACATCTCCGTACCTCCGCAGGTATGTCATCTGGACCAACCGCCTTTCCATTCTTCATTCTCTTCACAGCTGCCCTCACTTCCGCCTTGCTAATCCTCAGAACTTCCTGATTCACTATGTTTCCTTCATTCATCCACTTCTAGCTCTCATTTTCTTCATTCATCAGCTCTTCAAAGTACTCCTTCCTTCTTCTAAGCAAACTTTCTTTACTTGTTAGTACATTACCATCTCTGTCCTTAATCAACCTTACCTGCTGCACATCCATTCCAGCTCAATCTCTCTGTCTAGCCAATCCATACAAGTTGTTTTCTCCTTTCTTAGCCTCCACCCTCTCATACAACCCACTATATGCCTTTTCCTTTGATCACTCTCTTTGCCATGTGCCTAGACTCCAAGTACGCCTGTCTACTTTCTTCATCTCCCTGACTATCCCACTTTTTCTTTGCCAGCATATTCCTTTGAATGTGTTTCTTCCTCAGTCCACCACCAAGTCTCCTTGTCTTCTATCCTCTGTCCAGAGGATATACCAAATAAATTTCTAGCCACTTTCCTCAGCACTTTAGCTGCACTTTCCCAGTCCTCTGGTAATTCTTCCCTCTCAGCCAGAGCCTGCCTCTACTCCTTCCTGATCTCTATGCAGCACTCTTCCTTCTGTAACTTCCACCACTTAATCTTTGGCTCTGCTTTCACTCTCTTCCTCTTCTTGCTTACCAAAATCATCCTACAAACTACCATCTAATCCTGCCTAGCTACATTCTCCCCTGATACCACCTTGCAGTCTCCCATCTCTTTCAGATTTCTCCTTCTGAATATCAAAATCTGTTAAGCGTTTTTTTTTTTCTGCCCCACAGGGTTCACTCATGCACATATCTAACAGCTCCACACGTTAACTTAAAATACCTACTGGAACCTAATAAACTCCTTTCATCACCTTAAAGCTGCCACAGCATATATACTGTATGTAATTGTCTTACTGATCTATGACAGAATTATTCATAAAAATCCCACATTCATTAATGACAATAAACCAAATTAATCTTCCTTTCTGCATGCTCTCTGATATTCCACTGCTGGGTAAATAAATGCAGCACAGCACACTACTGCTACACCTTTCTCTGTTACAAATGATAACAAATTCTGTCTTTCTCAAATTCTCTCACACCTTTCAGCAAGTCATATTCAACCATCTATATAAACCATACAAGTTTTGCACAGAAAGAGGAGTAATGACAGGTAAAAAAAAAAAATTCTGAAAATGTCAAGTTTATGACACTGTCCTTGGGAAACAAACGTTCAATGTACGGATCTGAAAACTATGATTAAGGTGACAGGGAAGCAACTTGGCAAGGAGGGAGGGACTGGCAGGGTACCTATTTCTTTCATACAAGCATATATTATTTCTGTCAATTTAATGCCTTCTTTTGAACAAGATGGTAGAGTAAAAAAAAAAGAGTGGCATAAAGACAAGATCTCTGTGATTTATCTAATAATTCATGTATGAGTGCTTGTAAGTGAAATTCTGTCATCTGTCCATGTTGATAACAAAAATGATGTGGATGTGATTCTTTCAATGTCAAACACATGCTGCATGGATCCAACTTTCAGTATGCTGGCTAATGGCTCCTGCTGAGCATCACTTATGACAGTTAACTACTATTAATTGTAAAAATTAACTATATTTGGAAAAACAGTGCTGCTATCAACTCACCCAAAGTTAGGGAGACCACAGTGCTGCCTCTGATCAAAGAGACTTTATCATAGCCATACGCATTTTGAAATCAAGACAATAGCCGACTCAAGAATCGAGACAGCAGCTGACTAAGAAACAAAGCAGTCCAAACACTGGACTTCAAGAGAGACTTTAAAATATAAAATCAACATCAGCTGTGTGTAACACATTTTTAAGAAGACTTTTTTTAAATTTAAGACCATACATTCACAAAATCTGTCACATTAAAATACCTGAAACTAGCCTCTATATCAACAACAAAAAGCCACAGCATACTGGGGAAAATGCATTTATGAGGAAAACAATGGTTACAACTTCACAAGAAAAAAGTAACAAATTTAGTTTAAAAAAGTCAAAAGTTACAAGAAAAAGTCACAGATTTCTGAGGAAAAAAGTGACAAATTTACAAGAACAGTTGGACGCTTAAAAGAAAAAACGTTACAATCTCACAAAAAAGTCCTGCTCATTTCACTTTAAGTAAAACTGCACAAACTGAACTTTCAAATTAACTGTTTTAACAGGATTTGAACCAACAATGTAATGAAACATTACTATTGTGTTTATCCTATCAGAGGTATTCTTGAGACTTTTAAAAGGGCAGATATAGGGATTAATTATAATTTAAGAATAATTAAAGCTGTCATTTTGGTTAAATAATTTTAAGAATTTTAAAGGTAGACTATGTAGAAATTACAGGTGATTACTGGCAACACCAGATGGCAGTAATGGACCTTAATCCACTAGGCCAAAGTGACTCTGATCAAGTTTTTCTTACTGATGACCCATGATGACTTCTTCTCCAAGTGAACCCGTAATTAGCTGGTATTGTTACTTGTTCTGCCCTACTCCAGAAATTAACATAATTAAGTTACAACACAGGATTTTTGACTCTGAGCTGAAAACTTGCTTATACTCAGTCTACTGCTGTATTGTAGTATTTATCACTTTATCAGCACGGCAAACATCTTAAATTAATTCCTAGTTCTGCAATATTATAAATTATCATATTTTACATGACAGGAAAAGAGAGTTTACTTTATACTCTAATTATATTTTAGGTATTTCTGGAATATTTGAAAAGGACCCCGAGACACCCAGTGCTTGGACTCTATTTGGAAGCTAACGTTAACTAGATTTGGATAATTTAGATTATTTTCCCCCTTGTCTTCGAAAATGAATCCATCCACTGGCTGCTACTCAAAATAGGCAGGAAAGTGATGTAATTTTTTTAAACAGGCAATATCAATTAAAAAAATCTATCCTATAAAAAAAACTCAAAGATTTATGCAACTACAGTAAACTATTTGTTACACTTGCCTAAAATATTTCCTCCTCTTCTGTGACACAAAGTCAGTCAAGTTATAACACCTTGTGTATACGCCCAAATACTACTAAGTCAGTATAAATGAAATGGCAGCATTTACTTTCTGTTCAGACACTGTAAAACCACACATTCCACAAAGTTTTGTCAACAATGATTTATCCTGTGATGTCAAAAATCAAATGGGCATACTCTTCACAAATTATATATTTTTATCAGACCCACAGTCTTCTCTTATGCAGCTGAAGACCACAGCCTCCACATCCTTCTGGAGAATTCCAGGCTTCGCCGTCACCCGGTGCCAAAAATGAGAGTTATTTAAACGAGCGGGACCCAACGTCAAATACATGAGCCTAAATTCAAACACACAGAGACACTTTTCACAAATAGAGCTATCTGCATCTCCACTTGGCAACAGGGGGAGGAAAAAAATCTGCCCTCGCACCTGGCAATCATTAAGGAAATGAGAGACAGAAGAGGTTAAAATGCTGTGATGGGGAAAAAGAAAAGAAATTCACACTTCTGCACTGGGACTTGCTAATGTCTCTGACCCCTCCATGCATAAACAGTTTAATTAACATGTATACATAACTTTCACTTTAACTGCTCATGGCATGTCAAATCAAAGTGTCTGTCAAAGCTGTGAAACGGGGAGTTGATACTTTGCAGGTCTTCTGTTTAAATCCAGCTCTCTGTAACTGCTCCAGCTGGCCGGGGAAGCTGGCAAAAAGCAACAAGGGCAGGGAGGCAGGCAGGTAGATGGGCAGCCTGCAACTCTGTCACTTTGATGAGGTGAACGCCTCCCAAAAATGCTTTGTACCACCCAGATCTGGTCAGGAGGAAAATGGGTGATGGTTTCAGTGGAAAAATACCAAACATAGTAAGTCTGGATGACAGAGACATCTTTGAACTCGAGATCACCTACCACTTACCTGTGTGAGGATTTTATGGTAAAATGGTTAAACAAAATGGTAAAAATTCAGACTTTTACAATTAAAGTCCAAATTCTGAATAAGATTTTTTACAAGTGCAACAGCAGCTATGGGAATATTCTTGTTTCCATTTTAATCAGCCCATTTTGAAGTAATAGCAGAGTTATAAGATTTTGCTTGACAAACAAACACCCCCACTGGTGAAAACAAGATCAACACAAGCAGCTTTAAAAGTGTATCTTTGTATTGACAAAAACTGATGAAGTGGTAGTGATAAAGCAATGAATAAATAATGCAAACTGTGTAAAACAAATTTAGTTCATCTCTTTAAAAGGAAAACAATGAAAATATAGAGGAAAGATAATAAAATATTACATTGCTTTACCAATAAAATAATTTGAAGACAACCGTGTAGTTTCACTTTTACTCTTCTTCCTCTCAAAAAAGTATAATGTTGCACAAACAGGAAATGTCCAATAACAAATAAATAGCAACTATAAGAAAAAGTAAATGATTAAATAGCAAAAAAAAAAATCAGTATGCCTTTAAATAAAATTGACATTTTAATTTTTAATTTTATTTTTAATTTTATTTTTACAGAGACAGTATTCATTAATTAACTTAATGCAAGAGGACAGAGTAAATATACTAGATTTAGCCAAGAAGGCTCATTTTCAGTCCCTGGGCAGGTTGATATACCAAAGAATGAAATTACTTAAACATGCATTTTCAATTTTAAATGCTTAATGATAAATTTAATGAATTACTTATTGATTGATATATTTATTTAATTTGGTGCTTCTGGTATTCCATACTAATAAAGTCACTAACGATAAATAAATTAAAAAAACATAAATACATACATAAAGGCCCAAAAAATGCATCCTATTGCTGCTCATATTTATAAGCTACTTTCTGAAAAAAGAAAAGAAAAAAGTTACTGGAAATAAGTGGAACTGGCAACTATAGCCAGAAAGAGTATAAACAAAAAAAAACCCAAAAACCTCTGGTGTTTGTGTCTCTGAATAACCTGACTAAGATCAGAAGACTCCATATGTCTTAACCTGGCTATTATACTGACTATGACTTTGATCTCATTAAGAAGATCAGAAACTGCTGTTTCAATGGCATTATCTTAAAGCATGAACTAATTCAGGTTAATATTGGAGTATTGCCGTGCAGGTAAATATAGTGAGTGATGAACCTTAAAAAAAAAAAGCATTAAAACTAGTATAACCAAAACCTAGACTTTAAGTTATTTTAAAGGTTCTGTGACGTAAAATTCTGTAAATCTCCAACAAAAAGATTTGTACTCTCACAAGTACACACCGTAGTTATACAATCCCAGCAGTTAAAATCTGCTACAATTTCATTTGGGTCAGGGCCAAAGTTTTCTTCCCGTTTCCTTCCTATTGTACATTATTAGGTAAAGTGCATAAGTTATTCTTTAAGAAGAGCTATTAGGCTTCCCTGTTTCTTTCCCATACACACACTCAGTCAGATGGGCTGTCACACTGAGTAGGGGACCCCCAAGCCAGCCTGCCGGTGCGTATAGCTCCAAAAGAGAACTGACAGTATACACACACATGAAAAGGCACACACTGAGGCCAGCAGCAACAACGGGTCGGGTGTGTG
This sequence comes from Pholidichthys leucotaenia, assembly GCA_020510985.1. NCBI lineage: Eukaryota > Metazoa > Chordata > Actinopteri > Cichliformes > Pholidichthyidae > Pholidichthys > Pholidichthys leucotaenia. The sequence goes on along the minus strand of CM035839.1, from coordinate 336,888,131 downwards.
ATGGCTCAGGAGAGGAGGGAGAGTTATTAGCTTAGCCCTGAACCACCTACTTAATATAGGGGCCGGCGGTGATCGCTAACAGAGCCTGGCAGAGGTGACAGCTTTTGGCCCTGCTTGAGGAAATCCAATTGAAAAGCAGCCAAGAGGAACAACAAGCTCGAAACAGATGTTGCTCACTACCACTGGAGCAACTTGGGTACACACAAGCCCGTGGCAACAAACCGCAGTGGCAAAATTGACATGGAAACGTACTCATAGCAGACACAAGGTGGAGGGCACACACATATGCAAACGTGTCACATTAACAGTGATAAAATCTTAAACATGTTCATAAATGCACATGATGCGGCCGATGTAACTGAATAAATGTTCGTAAAAGATTACTCTTTGTTGTCTTGCAAAGAAAGATACTTTAAAGCTGGACATACAGACTTTTTAAATTCATATTCAGCTATATATAAAAGTGCAGAAAATAATTTAAATAAACCCATAAAGACAATACTACATACAACTGTACAAACACCACTCCCTTTGATAAACTTAAATGAAATTACCTATTCCATTGTGTAATCTATATATACAAAAGGGATTCTGCGGTGTGGGTATGTGTGTATGTATATATGTGGCAAACTTTGTCCCCCGACTAACTCAGAAGCCGCTTGATCACGGGCTCTCACCTCTTGCATGGTGATGCTACCACACCTGAAGAGTGCACCTGACAAGTTTGACTGACCGCTTCACTGAAAACTGATCATTTTGATCGTATTTGAAATGTCATTCTTAAATGTAATTATAGCGTCCATCAGCAGAGGGAGCACTAATCGAAACCTAGGTGACACTGTGCGAGTGGTCAAACAAGAGAGTGAGTGAGGGAGCAGTGTGCACCGGAGTCCGTGTTGATTGGAGCAGGAGTACAGTAAGCATTAACAGACTGTAAACAGCAGTAAATGTACATAGTAGGCTGCTTTTAAACAACAATAAATGCTACAGCTCTTCAGTAGTGATGGCCAGGTGAAGCCTCAATGAAGCTCTGAGGCTTTCAGAGCTTACAGGCTTCATTCTAACTAGGAGCAGTGACATCTGGTGCCCATCATGTATGTTCTTACATACATACTATTAATATTTTATTGTTGTTTTACATAATTTTCCCTTTGTTTTCACCTACTGTTATAATGATGGCTTGTACTATAATTTATAAATGCCACATTTCCCAGCTTCAGTTTTTTTTTGTTTCATTTTTTACTTCACCTTTCCAAAATGTTTCCATCCAAAACTCAGAACATAACATTATAAAATTACTGATCCAACAATAGAAAAAGGATTTCATGGGATTCCATGGACCGTTCTGCAGAGCAACTGATTAAGATGGCAATAACTGAAGTGAGTGAGTACAAATTAGCCACTTAACATCTCAGCAGGTGTCTAAAATGTTCACTGGTGCGGCAAGTTTCAATATGATAACCTTGCTATTGCTCTTTCTGTATCATCATGTTAAATGCATGTAAGATGCATTGTGTCACTGTCTGTATGTATGTGGACGAAACTTGCTTGCTATTGTAGTTCCACCACCCTTAAACACTGCATGCCATATTCAACGGGCATCAATGCTATAGTACAGCAGTGTGAAAAAGTGTTTGCCCCCCCCGATTTCTCATTATTTTGTATGTTTGTCACACTTAAATATGTCAGATCATCAAACAAATTTAAATATTAGACAAAGATAAGTAAACAAGTAAACATAAAATGCAGTTTTTAAATGAAGGTGTTTATTATTAAGGGGAAAAAAATCCAAACCTGCATGGCCCTGTGTGAAAAAGTGATTGCCCCATAAAACTAATAACTGGTTGGGCCACCCTTATCAGCAACAACTGCAATCAAGCGTTTGCAATAACTGGCAATAAGTCTTTTACAGTGCTGTGGAGGAATTTTGGCCCACTCACCTTTGCAGAATTGCTGTAATTCAGCCACATTGGAGGGTTTTCGAGCACGAACCTCCTTTTTAAGGTCATGCCACAGCATCTCAATTGGATTCAGGTCAGGACTTTGACTAGGCCACTCCAATGTCTTCATTTTGTTTTTCTTAAGCTATTCAGAGGTGGATTTGCTGGTGTGTTTTGGATCACTGTCTTGCTGCAGAACCCAAGCGCGCTTCAGCTTGAGGTCACAAACAGATGGCTGGACGTTCTCCTTCAGGATTTTTTGGCAGACAGCAGAATTCATGGTTCCATTTACCATGTAAGTTTTCCAGGTCCTGAAGCAGCAAAACAGCCCCAGACCATCACACTACCACCACCATATTTTACTGTTGGTATGATGTTCCTTTTCTGAAATGCTGTGTTACTTTTATGCCAGATGTAATTGGACACACACCTTCCAAAAAGCTCAACTTTTGTCTCGTCAGTCTACAGAGTATTTTCCCAAAAGTCTTGGGGATCATCAAGATGTTTTCTGGCAAAACTGAGATGAGCCTTTATGTTCTTTTGTCTCAGCTGTGGTTTTCGTCTTGGAAATCTGCCACGCAGGCCATTTTTGCCCAGTCTCTTTCTTATGGTGGAGTCATGAACACTGACCTTAACTGAGGCAAGTGAGGCCTGCAGTTCTTTGGATGTTGTTGTGGGGTCGTTTATGACCTCTTGGATGAGTCGTTGCGGCGCTTTTCGGGTAATTTTGGTTGGCCAGCCACTCCTGGGAAGGTTCACCGCTGTTCTACGTTTTCGCCATTTGTGGATAATGGCTCTCACTGTGGTTCGCTGCAGTCCCAAAGCTTTAGAAATGGCTTTATAACCTTTTCCAGACTGATAGATCTCAATTACTTTGTTTCTATTTGTTCCTGAATTTTTTTGGATTGCACCATGATGTCTAGCTTTTGAGGAGCTTTTGGTCTATTTCACATTGTCAGGCAGGTCCTATTTAAGTGATGTCTTGATTGAGAACAGGTGTGGTAGTAATCAGGCCTGGGTGTGGCTAGAGAAATTGAGCTCAGCTTTCCAAAGATGTGATAAACCACAGTTAATTTATGTTTTAACAGGGGAAGGCAGTCACTTTTTCCACACAGGGCCGTGTAAGTTTGGATTACTTTTTTTTTTTACCTTTAATAATAAACACCTTCATTTAAAAACTGCATTTTGCGTTTACTTGTGTTATCTTTGTCTTATATTTAAATTTGTTTGATGATCTGAAACATTTAACTGTGACAAACATACAAAAAAAAGAGAAACCAGGAAGGGGGCAAACATTTTTTCACACCACTGTATATTCTATGATTCCTTCCATCCATCCATCACCGTTTATTCCATGGTCCAGGTTGCGGGGGCATCAGTGTAAGCAAAAATCCCAGACTTCCCTTTCCCCAGCCCCTTCCTCCAGCTTTACAAGGAGGATACCAAGGCGTTCCCATGGCCAGTTGGGAGACATAGTTAACTGGCCCCTTTTGATGTGGAGAAGCAGCAGCTCTACTTTGAGCATCTCCCAGATAACTGATCTTCTCAGCCTGTCTATATAAGGATGAGTCCAGCCACCCTACAAAAAGCTCATTCCATTTGTTTATAGTTGCAATCACATTCTTTCAGTCATTATCCAAAGTTTATGACCATAGGTGAGGGTAGGAATCTAGATTGACCAGCAAATCAACAGTTTTGCTTTAAACCTCAACTTTCTCTTCATCACAGCACACCAGTACAATGTCCACATTAGCAGCTCCAATATATCCATCAATCTTCTGCTCCAATCTTCCTTCAATTGTAAATAAGACCCCAAGATATCTGAACTCTTCATTTGGGGTAGGAGCTCATCCCCAACTAGGTGAGAACAATCCACTCTTTTCTGGCTGAGGACCTTGGGCTCACACTTCAAGGTGCTGATTCTGATCCCAGTTACTTCCCAATCTGTAGCAAAAGGCCCTACTAATACCTGTAGGCCATTGCTCAGTAAAGCCAGCTGGACCACATTATTTGAGATCCTGTGACCATCGAATATGACATTCTTTGTTCCTTGGCTGCACCTACAAATCCTGTATATAAAAATTATGAACAGAATCAGTGATTAAGGGCAACCCTGCAACAGTCCAATTCTCACTGGGAACAAGTTTGACTGATTGTTGGCAAATGGAAACCAAACTTTCCCAATGATTGTATAGAAAATAAATAGCTCACAGAAATGAGTCTGATACCCCATACTCCCAAAGCAACCCAAACCAAGTCAGACACTTTCGAATGCCTTCTCCAAGTCAATGAAACACATCTAGGTTGGTTGGACAAACTCCCATGAGCATTCAAGGATCCTTGAGTGGGCACAGAGCTGGTCCAGTGTTCCATGACAAAAATCACTTTCTTCTTCAGTACCCTCACACAGACCTTCCCTGGGAGGCTGAGGACTGTGATCCCTTAAAAGTTGGAGCACACCCTTCAGTCCCCCTTCTGAAAGAGGGGAACCACCACTCCAGTTTGCCATGAAAGAGGCACTGTCCTCAACCTCTACACAATGCTGTAGAAATGTGCCAACTAGGACAGCCCTACAGCATCCAGACCCTTGAGGTACTCAGGGTGATTCTCATCTGCCCTCGGGGCCCTACCACCAAAGAGGTTTTTTATTTTAACAACTTCAGCAACCTCGGCCCCAGTGATGGGTGAGTCATCCCCCTCAACCTCGGGCTCTGTTTTCTCTATGGAAGGCATCTCAGCATCCTCAACATACTTTTTCTACCATTTGACAATGTCTCCAGTTGAGGTCAGCAGTGTTCCTTCCACACTATGGACAGCATAGGCAAGAAGCTGCTTTCCTTTACTGAACCACATTCAGCTTGGTCTGATGATACATCTCAACTGCTTCAGGAAAACCACAAGACAGCCAAGCTCAGTAGGCCTCCTTCTTCAGCCTGATGGCCTCTGCACCACTGACATCCACCATTTGGTTTGGGAGGTGAGAGAGACACCAATGACTTTACAGGCACAGCTCTGGCAGTCACTTAAGCAATGAAGAGGGAGAAAATGGCACATTAAAACTCCATGTTTCCAGTCTCCCTCAGAATGTGGTTGAAATTCTTCTGGAGGAGGAAGTTGAAGACTTTTCAGACAAGGGCCTCAGCCAGACCTTCCCAGCACACCCTCAATATACATCTGGGTCTGCCTGGTATGAATTGCTATCTGATCAAACTCCCCACCAGGTAGTGATCAGTTGAAAGCTCAGCACCTCTCTTCACCAGTGTTCAAGACATATGGTTACAGGTCTGATGACACAATAAGAAAAAACGCTATCTACTGCCCAGTAGGAAAATGGAGTCTCCAAGAGCACCAGTCAGAGACTTCAAAAAGGACGGGTACCTTTTTGGTACCACCTCCTTGTGCAAAGACACAAATGTGAGCATCCTTTTCCCCATTCGAAGGTGACAGGAAACAACCCTTTCCTCCACCAGGAAGAACTCCATCATAGAGGCAACAAGGCAGGAGAACCCCAGAATACCCACCCCTGCTTGCCATCTCTTGCCTTGAACAACACCAGAATAGGCCAAGCTCGAGCCCATCTTTGGAGACGGGTTCCTGAACCTCAGCTGTGCTCTGAGGTGATCCCAACTACCTCTAGTCATTATCTCTCAACTTTGTGCACAAGCTTAAGCTCTTTGTCCACTAACGAGGTGATGTTCCAAGTTCCAATAAACAGTCCATGAAACCAGGGATTAGACCACCAAGATCTCTGCTTTTGACTGCCTTCCAATTCGCATAGCACCAAATCCCCATCTTCTATCACCCTACACCTAAAATAGTAGGAAATGAGCAAAATCATTCACCCCAGAAAGCTACCCTCCAAAACAGGGGTGTGCCTTATCGTATCGTTCATGACCATACCAGTATGAATTTTGATACCAGTGTAAAAATGAATATTGCAACATTTGGGATCTGCTGCATGATGACATCACATCGCTACGCTGCAGACGAAAGTTACGCATGACCATAGAAATGGCAAAACAAGCATGGCACGGGAAAGTTGCTGCTCTGTCTGCATTTAGTTGAGTGGAAATATTTAAGTTTCAGTTTCTGTTTCAGACTGCTGCCATGTAAAAAAAAAAAAAAAAAAAAAAAAAAACAGTGCCACAATGTGGATAATCTGTCTGCATTTTTCCTGCATGCCAACACTGCTGGAGCAATATTAACGTCGAACAATATGCTGCTCAAAGGATCTGTAGTTGTATTTTTGTTCTTTTTTGGCTGCTTCAGCTTGATTTTATTCACCATGTCATGGGCATCCTCTGGCTGGCAGGAAATGACAGACTCTAAAGCAGGCAGGACTTTGGTTTAATTCAGGTTTATTCTCCCAAAAATATAAAATTAAACAAGCATGGAGGCTGAATATAAAGCAAGCCGTGAGAGGCTGAAAACTCACAAATACAGGTACCGTCAGGCAAAATCAAGTGAAGCAGAATTCAGAGGGAAATCCATGGTATGACGCCACACAGAATGAACACAGAGGAGGACATATATAGGGAAACAGATAATCATGGGAACACGAGACAGCTGGGGAGAATAATCAGAGGCTAAACAGCAACACATGAGGAGAAGTGGCTATGACTATGGAAGGCACAAGGGACTGAGGATGATAGCCAAACGAGTGCAGGGAACATACACATACACACACGAGACCTACACAGGCAACCAAGGGGATATACAGAACAACAAAAACAGGTAATGGGACCACATGACAGGCTGAGGACCGGTAAAGACAATAGCAATTGCAGAGGACCCAGGGGAGACACAGAAGGAAAAACAGGCAAATAATAATAATAATAAACACAAAGCGTAGGCATGATCCTAAGACCCTGCCCAGACCATGACAGTACCCCCTTTAAGGGGTGGATACCAGACATCCCTACAATAACATAAAAATACCTGCCCCAGGTGGGTGGTGGGGGCATTAGGCCAGGCAGGCCAGAACAACTCTTTACCCCTCTCCCCTTCCCCTAGTCCAAAAAACCCACTTCAGCTAGTGGGGGCAAGTCAGAGTCCAAAACACCAGATCAAAAACAAGGCGGGTCAGATATCCTATCAGGGTCCCTGGGCATCCAGACAGGGGAACAAGGCGGGTCGGGGGCCTCCCAGAGTCCACAGGGCCCCTGGTCAGGGAACAAGGTGGGTTGGGTGGCCTGTCAGAGTCCATAGGCCACCAGACTGGGGAGTCCTGTGGGTCAGGGGGCCTACCCAAGTCCATGGGCCACCTGATGGATGAACACTGCGTTGTAGGAACGTTGAGCTTGGGAGTCTTTAACACAGGAGATAGCATGGAAGCTCGTTGCACAGGAGATAACATAGGAGTTCTTTGCACAGGAAATAACATGGAAGCTTTTGTACAGGATATTACGTGGAAGCTTTTTGCACAGGAGATAACATGGAAGCTCTTTGCACAGGAGACAACAACATGGGAACTTTTTGCACAGGACATAACAACATGGGAGCCATTTGCTCTTGAGATAACATGGGAGCCTTTTGCTCTGCAGAGAACAACAAGGGACTCTTTTGCTCTGGAGATAACTTCGGAGCTTTTTGCTCTGGAAATAACATGGGAGCTTTTTGCTTTGGAGATAACACGTGAGCCTGTTGCTCAGAAGACAACAACATAGGAGCTTTTTGCTCAGGAGACAACATCATAGACCCCTTAAACTCAGGAGACATCATAGAAGCTTTAAACTCAGGAGATAACATATGAGCATCTTGCACAGGAGACAACATAGAAACTTTAAACTTGGGAGATAGTGACATGGGAGCTTTTTGCTCTGGACATAACAACATGGGAGCTTTCTGCTCTGGAGATAACAACATGGGAGCTTCTTGCTCTGTAGGTAGCAACATAGGAGACTTTTGCTCTGGAGACAGTACCTGAGGGGCCCTCAGCGCAGGGGTGGTACACTTGGGAAACCATAGCTACAGAGCTCTGACCTCAGGAACACATGGTGAAGGCCCACCGGCCTCTGGAACTGATGGTTGGGTGTGCCAGTCACTGAGACTCGAAAAGTGCTCCTCCATCCCTGATGCAGCCACCTCAGACAGGGAGGAAGAAACACAGGTCGGTAACTGGTCCATAACAAAACCACCAGCAGAAGAGCTCGGCAGGGAGTGTTCAGAGGCAGATAGGAACTGCAACTGGTCTCACAACCAGGAGTAAGACAAGACCTCTCTAAAATATGTGTAGGAGAAATAATGAGGACTTGCCTTAACTCCTGCTCTTCCGCTGGTAAAGACCCCGATGGAACTGCTGCCAGTGGGGCATTAGACAAGGACACCAGAGCTGGATCACGTTGTGGAGCCAGGACAGGATGCCGGCACTGGGGGGACAGAACAGCATGGAGCCGGCACCAGGGGCACAGAGCGGCGTGGAGCCGGCACTGGGGGCACAGAGCAGCATGGAGCCGGCACTGGGGGAGCAGAGCAATGTGGAGCCGGAACTGGAGGCACTGAACAGTGTGGAGTTGGCGCTGGAGGCCCAGGCATGGTGGCAGGATCAGTCAAAACCCCTGACGTGGAGCCCGATGCTGGCAATGGAACACCCTCCTTTTGAAGGTACAGCTACATGGAACCCACACCTGGAGACACCTGCTGCTGGAGGAGCTTCAGACATGGAAACAGGAACTGACCAACCAGGAGCAGTCGCAGGGGAGCCCTCCAGCATGCTGGCAGAGGAGGAGACCATCACCTCTGATGGGGTGACAACCTCAGGCAGAGAAAACTGGGCATGGGAAGGTGAAGGTGAACACACAGGGGTGACAGCAAAAACAGGTGGTGGGGGCTCAGCGGGTGATGGCTACTGCTGAGACCCCTCACCCAGAATGAGGCAAGACATCTCATTAGATGGTAAACAGAAATGAGGAGTATGTACTTTCCTGTTCCGCTGTTCTGCTTTTGCTGCCGGAGATGGGCCAGGCGTTTCTCGTTGGGTGGCTACCAAAATCTCATGGAGAGCAATGGCTGGTTGGCAGCGGGGAGCTGGAAGTCTCCCATAACCAGCTGGTTCCAACCCAGCAGGGGCACAAACTCCAGGAGAAGCCAGGGTTTGTATTCCAATATTAACTAAATTTGTGCAATCAAAACCTGCCAGTGCTCCTCCTGCTTCTCCTCGCCGACAGAAAACTGGGGCCCCGATGCAGCAAACCCAATATAACAGACAACAGGGTCATCTGGTGTAGGCATGGAGGCAGCAGGCAGGGGAGTTACAGGTGGCAAAGGAGCTACCTGAGCTGAAGAGTGGCATGGAGAGGGTCTCATAGCCAAATGAGAAGCAGGGAATGTCTGTACCCAGGGGCGTGTTTCCGAGGCACAGGGACAGGGGAAAATGAGCTTCTCACCAACGGCCGGAGCAACCCTTGCATATAGGGAACAGAGGAGTGAAACCCGGTCAGTTCTGGATAGCTCCGCAGGCTAGGAAACGCCTCTATCAATTCCGCCGTGCCATCCAGGTACCTCAGGGCTGCCTTAGGAGTGCGGGGAGCCCGTGCATCACTGATAATGTCCTCTACCAAGCCCACAACCCAACACTCCTCCTCATCCAAGCTGAAAACACTGAAGTCCGTGCCTGCAGACTCAACTGGTGGCATCATTCTGTCATGGGCAACCTCTGACCGGCAGGAAATGACAGACTCTAAGACAGGCAGGACTTTGGTTTAACTCAGGTTTATTCTCCTAAAACCATAAAATTAAACCAGCACGGGGGCTGAACATAAAGCGAGCCGTGAGAGGCTGAAAACTGAAAAGAGGTCCGTGCAACTAGAGTTACAATCAGTCCCTCCACGATTTCACGGGATGTCTGCATGATTGTTGCGGCACAAAAAGCCTGAATTCGCTGGAGCTTTTATAAAAAAGTTGCAATAAAAGTTGCAATGTTTTGAGAGGTTTTTTACACTAAAAGTTGTGGGAAGAATTACAATTTTTAAAGCAGATGTTTTTATCCAGTTTACTGCAGTAATATTCTATATAACAATACAAGAAAATCACAGGATTGTCACAAATTTCCTATTACAGTGATTTGTAAATTAAGCAGAAACTTCTGCTATACAGAAAAACTCTTTTGTGCAACAGCAAATACAGACTTTACCACAATATTCATTACAACAGCTAAATTGCATTGAATGCAATGCAAATGAATGTTAATGAGTATAGATTTGGAAATTATTGGCAGCACCTTCATTTGAAAACTCCCTAGGGTCCCCAACCACTCGGCACTGTGCAGAGAGGAAAAAAAAGAAATAATTTATTTTGTTGCTTTGTATTATCTACTGGAGTCTGTGGTTTTCTGAAAAAAAATTACAGACAATATTTTCTCTCTTTCCGTGCCTAACTCCTACCTGTCTGTCTGCTGCGCGTCTTGACACACATTTGTCTCTTCAGATACACATCTTTCATTTACGGGGTGGGGGGGGGACTTTAAAGCTCATTGACAAGATGTAGTAATGACTTTACCTCTAAAGATGTATAAAACTGGCTGTAGTGTTAGATTTGCTTGTTTTGTTTGTGGTTTTATGGCATCTGTCCTCACGCGCGCTCCCGCGACAGGGTGCTTTTGGGACAGACAGACGTTTTTCAACACAAACCCAGCGCTTTGTAGACGTGGTCAGGATGGAGACGTGGCAAGACATCCACCAGCAGGCTGGGAAAGATGGAGGAAGGGACGGTGTTGGAAACCTCGTGGGAAAGTGTTTTTTTTTTAAATCACACACTCTGTTTTTACTGATGTGTTCCATCACTGTAAACACGGAAGTGAATGCGGTGCAGTGATACATTTGATTGGTTAGACTGAGCATTTGAGCGCCAGTCAGAGACAAATTTGATTGATGAAACTGGCGGAAGTTGACGAGGATTGGCCAAAATTGTGGGAAAGTTGCGGGGAGTTAACAAGGTTGCAAAGTCGTGCAATAGTTGCGCTGATTGGCTGATTTCACATGAAGTGACACAATCACAACATTGCGAAATCCTGGAGGGACTGTACAATACAGGTAAAGTGATTCAGCATAAAACCCGACATCTGTGTGCACTTAGGATGTAATAATGTATTTGATACAGAACAAAAAATATTTGAAACTAAATTTGAGCTGTTGTTTATAAACTGGAGAAATAAAAGCTTTTGTTTTGTTTTTCCTGAATAAGTTGAAGGTAAATAACACTGGCCTGTGAAACTGTCCTTTTTGCATAAATTTAAAAGAAAAAAAATGTATTCTGTAATATTGTGAAAAATATTGAAAATTCCCAGAAATATCGTGATATCATTTTTAGGCCATATTGCCCACCCCTACTCCCAAACATCCATCCATGAATCCCTCCGCTTTTCTGTTTAAACATCCTTGCTAGGCCATCTCAATAAAAGCACAACACACAGGCCCTCAAAATTTCACACAGCCATTCACCCATTCTCTAACTATAACTGCGTTTGGCAAGGCTGACCATGGTTTACGCACAATAACATTTTTTTTTCTTCTATTAGTGCTACTGTAAAAGAGATAGGAACAGAGGGACAGAGTGGCAAAGGGGAAAATAGAGAGGTAAGGGGGGAAAAACGGGCAAAAATCAATTGTGACATATCTTTATTACCACTCGATGACAAATGACGGCACATTTACCATTGCTCTGGCATTGTGTCAGTAAGTGTAATATTGATTTTACATCAGGCAGACAAATCTTATTGATGAAGTGCCTAAAAAACACGTGAGCACTTTATTTTATTTTTACATTAAAAAACATGACAACAGAGAGTGACTGTACCAAATGCTTCCATTTACTGTACAATTGTATTTTGTAAAGTATTTTACTGTCTTCAAAATTGATAAAATTAAGAGGCATTTAAATGTAAAACTGGGCCATTGCAACATTAGTGGAAATACCATGAACTTGATCACACAGAGCACATGTGGTAATGCAGTGGGGAGTGGTACAGAGAACACGAGAAACAGAGTGAAGTGTAAACAAACTAGCCTTTAAACAAGACAATTTAGGGTTGCGTGTCTTGGGTGCCAAGAAAAACACAGCCACAGAAAACTGATACAAACTTTTAACACATGGGTCAAAGCGGGAGCCTTTGAAATGGTGAAGGAAAATCCGCTGCCAGCAGAGAAAGCAGTTTAATTAAAAATGCTTAGCTTAACCAGTCCCTTCTGGGGCACCCCCTTGTCAAACTTTATGTGAGCCTACTGTCAATCTTCCAAGGTGTTTTTTTTTTTTTTTAATTGCATAGTTTTCCACTGACAAAGAGGGGAAAAAAAATCAATAGACAGTAATTTTGAAAAACTGCATGTGTACACAAGTGCTTTGTTAAAGTATACATAGACACACGTGCAAACATATTTGCATATATGCACAGATGTTACACACAGTGTGGTCATTGACATATATCCATATACATCAATATCATAAGCAGATCCAGAGTCATGCATAATATTTGTCTATATAACCATAGATGAACACATTTTCAATCTTTCCCAAATTTAAGTCCCTTTTGAACCGTACTTTAGTCACGGTGTGTAAAAAGGTTGGTGAGCCTTCCAGATGCAGTGTGTGATCACAATACGTATTTTTTGCTGTAATTTCCATCATGTTTTAAATTTTAAAAAAGAAAAAATAATATTTCACAGTCCTTCTCTGGGCAAGTACAATTAACTAGATGTATTGTTTATAATAATGAACGTTTTGATTCAGCAGTGATAGGTCAGACATTTCTATTTACTGACATGTACTTCATCAGAGCTTAAGCTCCTCATTTTTCGATGAAAGAGGCTAAGCCACCCTTCGTTTCAAACTGTATGCTTTGTTTAGGGAACTATTGAGCGTTTGCCCTTGATCTACTCTTCTCTTTTTTTGTACTTATAAATACTCGAGTTATTCACATGCATAGATTTGTGTGCGTGAAAACAAAAAAATTTAAAACACCCCAAAGAACTCACAAACACAGAGCTGTTATGCATGCACAATAACATTTGAGCAGAACACTTAAGGTTGCACACCTGACAAGTCTGTGTTGCAGTGCCCTTGACTAACAATGACAAATGGATGCAATATGCAAAGTCTGAACAAGTTGCTTTTGGGTACCAAACAGGGAAAAAAAACAATTTTGCTCTAGGTACCACTATGTGATGTGTTCGTGTTCCTTTTCGAACACTAAGGTGAGGTTAACAGTGCATGTTAAGACTGAGAAGTGTAGTGTGATGTGTGACAACTACAGTAGATTATTTTTTGCTGTTAACCCTTAGTAATTTATTTTAAAAAAATACATAAAAATAATCAGCTGCAGAGAAAACTGCATCAAAAGTAAAATGATAAATAATAAAAAATAATAGAAATAATAAAATAAAAAATAATAAAAATAATAAAAAAATAATAAAATAATAGAAATAAAATAAATAATAATAAATAATAAAAGCATGCAATAAAAGACGGTTTTAAGGAATCTTTTGATATTGTGTGAGTACGCAGGTACAAAAATTTGGGACAGTTTGTGTGCATGCACCTGCAAAATCTGCCTCAGTATCTCACTATATCTATGCTTTTGTCTATGAGTGTGCATGTGCATACACAGTGTTATAGCACCACCACGGTGGAAGGGCACATCCATCATGATAAACCGGGGGACTCGGCGACTGTCACATGCAATCACACTTTACTATGGTTCGCAGGACTTCAAAGTGAAAATGAATGATAGTTCATCGACATGAAGACTTCATATATCTTCGTTTTTTTGGTTCTTTTCCCTCTTTTTTTGTAAGAGACTTATATCTTTGTCTCCCAGCCCCCTTGTTGTGAGGATCACTTTTATTTATTTATTACACAGGCTGAAATGTATGGGCAAGACATGCAAAAAATAATTAAACTACACTAACTGGCATTTCATCAGAAAATTAAAGATGGTTTACTTCAAGCTGGACAGCTTAAAAAGCTTGCAAGAAGGTCTTAAAGATTTAAAGTTTATCATTTCTATACTTCTGGTTGCATAAATCTACAAACAAACTGTTACAGTGTTTATAATGCATTTATGATTTTTGTGAAGGAATTGGTCATATTTTTGTTATTCTGTGTGCTGTTTCTAGTTTTTTTTTTTGGGGGGGGGGGTGGAGTGGGGTGTAAGCATTCTTACCTAGCCCCTTTCTGTCACTGTTCTGAAAAGAAAACAATAGCCAATTCACCCACTGGACTGTAAATTTTTGTGGATTCAGGAGTGGCAAAAACACAGCATGGACACAGGCCAACGTTAGCACCCAAGCCACAACACTAATATAATGATTAGAATTCAGCTCACCACAATTCAAGTACACACATATACGACAGGCTGCACATACAGCAGAATTCAAATAACTTAGTATAAATTTCCATACCACTGTTCTGAACTATAGAGTCAAAAACAATATTTCACCCATGTATAGACAGCTCTACTGTACATTTCACCCCCTGCTAACTACTTGGTAAAAAAAAAAAAAAACACGCACACTGGAACACTGTGGGGGATTTATTTTGTCCTCAGAAAAAGCTTAAAATTTTGGGCTAAATTGCCATGATGAGATATATACAGAGCTTCTACAGCCCACAGATTAAGAATTATTTTAACAGATGTGTGTGTGTGTGTGTGTGTGTGTGTGTGTGTGTGTGTGTGTGTGTGTGTGTGTGTGTGTGTGTGTGTGTGTGTGCGCGTGCGTGCGGAGTGCTGTGGAAAAGTGTTTGCCCCCTTCCTGATTTCTCATTTTTTTTGTATGTTTGTCACACTTAAATGTTTCAGATCATCAGACAAATTTAGATATTAGACAAAGATAACACAGGTAAACACAAAATGCAGTTTTTAAACAAAGGTGTAAGTGTAAGTGGAAAAAAATCCAAACCTACATGGCCTTGTGTGAAAAAGTGATTGCCCCCTAAACCTAATAACTGATTGGGCCACCCTTAGCAGCAACAACTGCAATCAAGCTTTTGCTTTAACTGGCAATGAGTCTTTTACAGTGCTGTGGAGGAATTTTGGCCCACTCATCTTTGCAGAATTGCTGTAATTCAGCCACACTGGATGGTTTTCGAGCATCAACCACCTTTTTAAGGTCATGTCACAGCATCTCAATCGGATTCAAGTCAGGACTTTGACTAGGCCACTCCAAAGTCTTCATTTTGTTTTTCTTAAGCCGTTCAGAGGTAGACTTGCTGGTGTATTTTGGATCACTGTCTGCTGCAGAACCCAAGTGCACTTCAGCTTGAGGTCACAAACAGATGGCTGGACATTCTCCTTCAGGATTTTTTGGCAGACAGCAGAATTCATGGTTCCATTTACCACAGCAAGTTTTCCAGGTCCTGAAGCAGCAAAATAGCCCTAGATCATCACACTACCACCACCATATTTTACTGTTAGTATGATGTTCCTTTTCTGAAATGCTGTGTTACTTTTACACCGGATGTAATTGGACACACACCTTCCAAAAAGTTCAACTTTTGTCTCGTCAGACCACAGAGAATTTTCCCAAAAGTCTTGGAGTTTCCTGGCAAAACTGAGACAAGCCTTTATATTCTTTTTGCTCAGCAGTGGTTTTCGTCTTGGAACTCTACTATGCAGGTCATTTTTGTCCAGTCTCTTTCTTATGGTGGAGTCATGAAAACTGACCTTAACTGAGGCAAGTGAGGCCTGCAGTTCTTTGGATGTTGTTGTGGGGTCTTTTGTGACCTCTTGGATGAGTCGTCGCTGCACTCTTGGGGTAACTTTGGTCAGCAGGCCACTCCTGGGAAGGTTCACCGCTGTTCCATGTTTTCGCCATTTGTGGATAATGGCTCTCACTGTGGTTTGCTGGAGTCCCAAAGCTTTAGAAATGGCTTTATAACCTTTTCCATACTGATAGATCTCAATTACTTTTAAATATAATAATAATAATATAATATAATATAATAATAATAAATTACAATTACTAGGGCTGCACGGTGGCGCAGTGGTTAGCACCGCGGCAGCACAGTTTTACCCTCGGCCGGGGGATCGCGGGGATCATGAGATCGTGGGTTTGATCCCTGCCTCCGGCCAACAGTGATCTGTGTGGAGTTTGCATGTTCTCCCCGTGGTTGCGTGGGTTTACTCCGGGATTTCTCCGGTTTCCTCCCACATGCCAAAACATGCAGGTTAGGGAGTTAAGGGGCACTTGCGCACGCAGCGACCGGCAGCTGGTGGCTTGTCACCGGACTGAAGAACAAATCTACCTACGGGTACAAAATAAGTCAAAAAAAAAAAATTACTTTGTTTCTCATTTGTTCCTGAATTTCTTTGAATCGTAGCATGATGTCTACCTTTGAGGATCTTCTGGTCTACTTCACCTTGTCAGGCAGGCCCTATTTAAATGATTTCTTGATTGAGAACAGGTGTGGCAGTAATCAGGCCTGGGTGTGGCTAGAGAAATTGAACTCAGCTTTCCAAAGATGTGATAAACCACAGATAATTTGTGTTTTAATGGGGGGGGGGGGGTGGCAATCACTTTTTCACACAGGGCCATGTCAGTTTTGATTTTTTTACCTTTAATAATAAATACCTTCATTTAAAAACTGCATTTTGTGTTTACTTGTGTTATCTTTGTCTAATATTTAAATTTGTTTGATGATCTGAAACATTTAAGTGTGACAAACATACAAAAAAAATGAGAAATCAGAAAGGGGGCAAACACTTTTTCACACCACTGTATATATGGCTGTTTTATTATAAGTGTTTGAGTGTGTGGCTGGTTAAATTATTTGGAAGTAATTGTTTGTTGTTTTTCCTAATGTAACCTTTACTGCAGCTTCTATGGGTTATGTCCATTATAACATAAGTGTTTGGAAGTTATTTATTTGTATTTATTATTAGACTGAGCTGTCTGTTGAGGTTTTAAGGTGTTATGGAGGTGTTGGATGGTGTCATTAGAGTTAGCCAAAAGAAGATCATTATTTAGCATCTGCTAAATAACAGAATCAGAATCGATCAACAGCACATAAAGTCATCAAACACTGTAAGGTTATGCTTATACTGTAACCATTATTCCCCTAAGGAGGGAAGCTCAGTGCAATATAACCGTGGGCATGCGCATGCTCATCACAGAAGAATCCCCTTTTTGAAAGGTTCATGATGACACGGGAAGGACTGCCACCCCACCAATATAACCCCTGATGTCACATCACCCCCTTCACTTCCATGGTGCTCTCTGCCAAGCCCAGCATGAGGCAAGGCACAAGTGTGTTGCAATGAGCTCCCCTCCTTAGGGGAACAGTACTTACACTATATGCATAACCTTAACATTCCCCTTCACTCAGTACGCTCACTGCAATATGGGACATCAAATAACACCCCGCTAGCAGCCAAAGGAACTAGGACTGGACACCTACACCTAAGAGCAGGGAGGTATCAGCCAAAACAGGGTCTGCAACCTTTGACAAGCACAGAGCCATTTTGCCTCTTGCTGACTAAAGCAGAATTAGTTGAGAGCCTCAACACCTATTTGATTGTTAAAATAAAGATTCTGCTGCTTATAAAGTTTTATATACAGTGGGGAAAATAAATGTTTTATCCCCTGTTGAATTTGTAAGTTTACCCTCTTACAAAGAAATGAACAGTCAGTTTTTGTGGTAGGTTTATTTTAACAGAGAGAGAAAGAAGGGCAACAAAAACATCCAGAAAAAAATATTAAATAAGGGTTATAAATTAATTTGCATTTGATCGAGAGAAATAAGTATTTGATCCCCTACCAATCAGCAAGAGTTCTGATCCGCACAGACTGGTTATGTATCCATGAGGCACATAAATTAGTCTTGTCCCTTTAGGAAAGTACTCCCTAATCTCACTCCATTATGTGTATAAAAGGTTCCTGTCAAAGAATCAATGTCTTCAATTCAAACTTCTCCACCACCATGGACAAGACTAAAGAGCTGTCAAAGGACACCAGAGACAAGATTGTGACCAGCACAAGGCTGGAATGGGCTACAAGACCATCAGCAAGAAGCTTGGCGAGAAAGAGACGAGAAGAGAAGAAAGAGGTGAGAAAGAGTTGGTGTGATAATTCAAAAATGGAGGAATGTAAGATAACAGTCAATTGCCCTCACTCTGGGGCTCCATGCAAGATTTCACCTTGTGAGGTACGGATGATTCTGAGAAAGGTGATTGTTCACCTGGAATTACACAAGAGGAGCTTGTTAATGATCTTAAGGAAGTTGGGACCACAATCACCATGAAAACCATTGGTAACACACTTCACCATAATGGATCGAGATCCTGCCGTGCTCGCAAGGTCCCCCTGCTCAAGAAGGCACATCTGAAGTTAGCCAATGAACACCTGAATGAGTCAGAGAAGGCTTGGGAGAATGTGGTGTGGTTAGATGAGATGAGACAAAAATTGAGCTCTTTCACATCAATTTGACTCACCATGTGTGGAGGCAGAGAAATGCTGAATATGACCCCAAGAACACCATCCCCACTGTCAAACATGGAGGTGGAAACATCCTGCTTTGGGGCTGTTTCTCTGCTAAGAGTACAGGAAGACTTCACCACACTGAGGGGCCGATGAACAGGGCCATGTACCGTAGAATCTTGGATGAGAACCTCCTGGCCTCAGCCAGAACACTGATGATAGGTCATGGATGGGTCTTCCAGTGTGACAAGGACCCAAAACATACGGCCAAGGCAACAAAGGAGTGGCTCAAGAAGAAGCACATTGAGGTCCTGGAGTGGCCTAGCCTGTTTCTGAACCTTAATCCCATAGAAAATCTGTGCAGGGAGCTGAAAATTTGAGTTGCTAAGTGACAGCCTTGAAACCTTCAGGATTTGGAGAGTATCTGTAAAGAGGAGTGGACCAAAATCCCTCCTGAGATGTACACAAACCTGGTGACCAACTACAAGAAACATCTGACCTCTGTGATGCCAACAAGGGTTTCTCCACCATGTACTAAGTCACGTTTTTCTTGGGGATCAAATACTTACTTAGTACTTAAATACTTTTCCTCGATCAAATGCAAATTAATTTATAACCTTTAATATTTTTTCTGGATTTTTTGGTTTATATTCTGTCTCTCTGTTAAAATAAACTTACCATAAAAATTATGGACTGTTCATTTCTTTGTAAGGGGGTAAACTAACAAATTCAGCAGGGGCATTTATGAATTCATATTTCAACAGTGAAGAAAACTGGAGGAACTTTGCTATTATTTGCTGATCGTCACTTCCTTGTGGTAACGTATCGTCACTTCCTGTTTTGCTGTCTGCCTGTGTGGTTTGCTCTCCAGCTCTCCAGCCACTAGCTATGGCTACTAGCTCTCTTTCCTCTCCTCTTCTGGTGTGCTCTCTCTGTCAGATGTTTAGCTACACCTCTGCCTCTTTTAGTGATAACGGTAAATGTAATAAATGTTGTCTTTTTGAGGCGCTCGAGGCGAGGTTGTCTGATTTGGAATCCCGGCTCCGCTGCATTGAAACACCGTCTGCGCCAGTTAATCTCGACGGACGCCCATTAGCTGCAGCGGAGCTAGCTAGCTTAGGTCCCACTGTCAGCGGTTCCCCGGCTCTCCTCAGCAGCGAGGAGACTGGGTGGGTGACGGTGAGAAGGAAGCCTAGTCGCAAAGCCCCGGTTCACCACCAACCTGTTCACGTTTCTAATCGTTTTTCCCCGCTCAGCGACACACCCGCTGAGGAAAAAACTCTGATCATTGGCGACTCTGTAGTCAGAAACGTGAACCTAGAGACTCCAGCGGCCATAGTCCAATGTATTCCTGGGGCCAGAGCAGGCGACATCGAGTCAAATTTGAAAATGCTGGCTAAAAGTAACTGTAAATACTCCACAATTGTTATTCACGCCGGCATTAATGACATCCGTCTCCGGCAGTCGGAAGTCACGAAACTTAATATAGAATCGGTGTGTGAGTTTGCAAAAATGATGTCTGCCACTGTAGTATTCTCTGGGCCCCTCCCCAATCTGACCAGTGATGACATGTTTAGTCGCTCGTCATCCTTGAACCGCTGGCTGTCTGTGTGGTGTCCTAAAAATGACGTGGGCTACATTGACAATTGGAGCTCTTTTTGGGGAAAACCTGGTCTTATGAGACGAGACAGCATTCATCCCACTTTGGATGGTGCTTCTCATTTATCTAACAATCTGGCATCTTTTTTATCCAAATTTCCAAAACCATGACTACTCAGAGTTGGGACCAGGAAGCAGAGTCGCAGTCTTACACGCCTCTCTGCAGCTCCTCTTCATCCGCCACCCCTCAGCTTAGCCCCTGTCTTCCCCATCAGAGAATCGTTGTCTGCTCCCTCCAAAGTAAATAAAAATATAATGTATAAGCATCCCAAAGTGATAAAGCAAAATATTGGTAAAACTCAAATTAAACATAAAGCCTCTAAATTGAATGATTTGGCCTCTGTTCCTCCTCATAATTTAAAAATTAAATGTGGTTTATTAAATATTAGGTCTCTAACTCCCAAGTCTCTGTTAGTCCATGATCTGTTAATTGATCATCAGATTGATTTAATTTCCCTTACAGAGACTTGGCTAGGGCAAGAGGACTATGTTGGTTTAAATGAATCAACTCCCTCTGGTTATTTAAACTGTCAAAATCCCAGAAGTTCTGGTCGTGGAGGAGGAGTAGCAACAATTTACCATTCCAAATTACTAGTTAATGTAAAGCAAAAAACATGTTATAATTCCTTTGAGGGCCTGGTCCTCAGTGTTGGGCACTTTAGCAATTTCAGGTTAAACCCAATTTTATTTGCCATCAACCTATTCAGAATTTTTATCCGAATTTGCTGATTTCTTAGCTGATTTAGTGCTGAAATCTGATAGAATAATTATAGTAGGGGACTTTAATATACATGTGGATGTAGATAGTGACTGCCTTAATGTGGCTTTTAATTCAATATTAGACTCGATTGGGTTTTCTCAGAAAGTAGGAAATTCTACTCATTACCTCCACCATACATTGGACCTTGTTCTGACATATGGCATAGAAATAGAAAATCTTGTAGTGTCTCCTCATAACCCTGTACTGTCAGACCATTGTCTGTTAACCTTTGATTTTACTATTTCTGACTATTTGGCTCCTAAAGAAAAATATTATCACAGTAGATGCCTCTCAGATGATGCTGTTTCCAAATTTATGCAGATTGTTTCCTCTATGCCATGTGTCAACACAATGGAAATAAGCTATGGACAGCTTGCTCCTTCTGTAATTGATAACATGGTGGATAGTGTTTCAGCTTCTCTGCATCAGGCTCTAGACTTGGTGGCCCCCTTAAAAAAGAAAAAGTCTAATCAGAGATTTTTAACTCCTTGGTTCAACACAGAAACTCGTAGCTTAAAACAGAAGACTCGTCAATTAGAAAGAAAATGGCGCTCTACTAATTTAGATGAAATCTATTTAGCTTGGAGAAATCATCTTTTAATTTATAAAAAATCTCTTAGAAAAGCTAGAACGAGTTATTACTCTGCATTAATAGAAGAGAACAAGAATAATCCCAGGTTTCTTTTCAGTACTGTAGCCAGATTGACAAAGAGTCAGGACTCTGTTAATCCTAGCATCCCCTTAGAGCTTACTAGTCAGGACTTTATGAACTTTTTCAATAATAAAATTTCATCCATCAGAAATAAAATCAATCAGATTCTTCCCACAGTTAACTTAAATACTGTAACTATTACAACTCCTTCTATTGATGTCTGTCTTGATGAGTTTACTCCAATCGACCTTTGTGAGTTAGACAAAATAGTTTCCTCATCCAAACCTTCAACTTGTCTTTTAGACCCTATTCCTACCAGGTTATTTAAAGAAGTCTTCCCACTTATTGGTAGCTTTATTCTTCATATAATCAATTCTTCATTAACTTTAGGCCATGTACCGCAGGCTTTTAAAACAGCTGTAATTAAACCCTTACTCAAAAAGCCAACGCTAGATCCAGGAGCTTTAGCTAACTATAGACCAATCTCTAATCTCCCTTTCATTTCAAAAATCTTAGAAAGAGTTGTTGCTACGCAATTATTTGACCACCTGCAGGGAAATGGTTTACTTGAAGAGTTTCAATCTGGGTTTAGAATCCATCATAGTACTGAAACAGCCTTAGCGAAGGTCACTAACGACCTCCTCATTGCATCTGATAATGGACTAGTTTCTGTACTTGTCCTTTTAGATCTTAGTGCAGCTTTTGATACTATTGATCATAATATTCTACTTGATAGATTAGAACACTATGTTGGACTTAATGGAACTTCGTTGCAGTGGTTTAGATCTTATTTATCTGATAGGTTCCAGTTTGTTCATGTAAATGATGAGTTTTCTTTCAGCTCAAAGCTTAGTCATGGAGTTCCACAGGGATCTGTGCTAGGCCCTACTCTTTTTAGTTTATATATGCTTCCGTTAGGCAACATTATTAGAAAGCACTGTATACATTTTCATTGTTATGCAGATGACACACAATTATACCCGTCAATGAAGCCAGATGATACTAATCAATTAGCCAAGTTAGAAGCCTGTCTTAAGGAAATCAAAGCTTGGATGACTTGTAATTTCCTGCTATTAAATTCAGATAAGACTGAAGTCATTCTTGTTGGTCCAAAAAACCTTAGAAATTCCTTTCCAAATCAAACTTTCAGTTTGGATGCAGTTACTCTTTCTCTTAATAGCTCTGTGAGGAACCTTGGAGTTATTTTTGATCAGGATTTGTCCTTCAATTCACATATTAAATTTGTTTCTAAGACTGCCTTCTATCATTTGCGTAATATTGCCAAGATTAGGAGCATCTTGTCTCAGAGTGATGCTGAGAAGCTGATCCACGCTTTTGTTAGCTCGAGATTAGATTATTGTAATTCTTTATTATCAGGCTGTCCTAAAACATCTTTAAAAAGTCTTCAGCTGATCCAAAATGCTGCAGCAAGAGTTTTAACAGGTACTAGAAAGAGAGATCATATCTCTCCGGTTCTGGCCTCCCTTCATTGGCTTCCCATAGAGTTTAGAATTAAGTTTAAAATCCTTCTTCTTACTTACAAAGCTTTAAATAATAAGGCTCCTTTTTATTTAAAAGATCTGATACTACCGTATTATCCTAACAGAGCACTACGCTCCCAAAATGCAGGATTACTTGTAACACCTAGAATCTCCAAAAGTACAATGGGAGGCAGAGCCTTCAGTTATCAAGCTCCTCTCCTGTGGAATCAGCTGCCAATCTGGATTTGGGAGTCAGACTCGATCTCTGTTTTTAAGAATAGGGCTAAAACCTACCTTTTTGATATAGCCTACAATTAGGGAGGGATCTTGTGTTTCTGAACCCTCCCTTAGTTATGCTGCTAATAGGTTTAGTCAGCCGGGGGACCTCCAGTAATGCACTGGGCCTCACTCCTTTCCTCACTCTCTATGAAATATTTTTTTTTTGCTGGTCATTAACATTTGTTTGTTCTCTCCCATAGATTGAGTCCCCATCGTGCTGTTTGCTCTCTACATGTCTGTTCTTTTCTTCTTCTCTATCCCCTCACCCCCCAGCCAGTCGCAGCAGATGACTGCCCCTCCCTGAGCCTGGTTCTGCTGGAGGTTTCTTCCTGTTAAAAGGGAGTTTTTCCTCTCCACCGTCGCCAAGTGTTTGCTCACAGGGGATCGCCTGATTGCTGGGGTCTTTCTGCAACTGTGGGGGCCCCCCCTACAGTTGATAGTGCTATGAGATGACTGTTGTTGTGAAATGGCGCTATATAAATAAAGTTGAATTGAATTGAATTGAATTGAATTATTATGTGTCGTAACAGTGCGGAGGATGAAATCAGCGGACTTCAAATAAAGGTGCGCACTTTGGAAAAAAAAAATAAAGATCTGGAAAATAACGTTCTGGACTTGGAGTCCCGGTCCAGACGGAACAACCTGAGGCTGGTGGGTCTACCGGAGGGAGCCGAAGGTCGTGATTCATGCTTCTTTTTGGAGGGGTGGATCCCGGAGGCGCTGAACAACGCGGAGCTAAAATCATCAGTCGTCTTGGAAAGCTCCCACCGAATTGGCCCACCGAGAGGTAACAAGGCAGCACCGAGGACGCTAATTATGAAGTTTCTTAGCTACAGAGACAGGATGACGATCTCCAACGCGGTGCGGGCCAAAGGAGAAATTAAATACCAAGATCAGCAGGTGCGGTTCTACCCAGATTTGGCCTCAGGAATCCAACAATTAAGGAAGCAGTTTGACCCCATCCGTAAAGAACTGCGCAACCTTGAGATTCGTCATGGAGTGATTCACCCTGCAAGACTTCTGGTCACATATGAGGGCAGAACACACATCTTCAAGACCCCCGAGGAGGCGCAGGAGCTCATCAAGAAGATCCAGGAAGAGACTGGTGGGAGCTAAGCATGAACAGAATATAGGGTAGAATATTTGAGCATTTAACTGATTAGAAGCATATAGCAAGATTACAAAATATAGATTGTATTACATATTAAAAAAAAAAAGTACAAAATTGCTATAAAATTTTGGAGTTAAATTGGAAAATTACAGAAGAGAGTTAATGTTACGTTATTAAAAGCAGTAGAGTTAGGGTGATTGGGAGGATGAAGAAGGAGTGGCTTTGGCTGATCCTCGTGGGTGTGGAACGGTCGATGGCTATATCGGGAGACGGAATTTTTCTTTTGTTTTTGGGGGGATTGCCACAAATGTGGGAAGGAGGAATTTGTTTGTGTGTAGTTTGTAGGATGAATGTTCAACCACTCATTTTTTTGCTTTTCTGTTTGAGCATGTTTACACTGCAAGGTAATCCCAAACTCCCTATTGATCATAAATCAAAGCGTTAATCTTAATTTAACTTCATGGAATTGCAGAGGTCTACAAAATTTAAAAAAACTTAAACAAGTTATGAATAAAATAAAAGACATGGGTTCAAAAATTGTGTTTTTACAAGAAACTCATCTAATAGAGGAGGATGTAAAAAGAATTAGGAGTAGATGGCAAGGAAATGTTTTCACCTCATCATTTTCATCCCGAGCCAGGGGAGTTATGACTCTCATACATAAATCAGTCCCATTTCAAGTGAAAAATGTAATTGGAGACAAATTTGGAAGATATGTAATCATTCAAGGATCTTTGCTATTAGAAAATATAAATTTGGTGAACTTATATGGTCCCAATATAGATGATCAAAAGTTCTTTGCTAATTTATTTCTTATCTTATAACTTACAGGGCAACATATAATAGCAGGGGATTTTAATTGTACGTTGAATCCTGGTATAGATAGATCAACAGGACTGGACTGTACGCACAATGGATGTAGGATGACCATTAATCATTTTATGAAAGAATTGAAATTGATAGATATATGGAGAGAAATGAAACCACAAGTTAAAGCCTACTCTTGTTATTCCAATACCTACAAGACATTCTCACGTATTGATTATTTTTTGATCTCCACAGAATTAAGGTCCAAGATTCAAAACTGTTTTTATGATAACATCGTGATCTCTGATCATGCACCCTGCTGTCTAATATATGTAGACAAGAAATTGACAAAGGAACCAGGTAGATGGCAATTTCAGCATAAATGGCTTCAGGATGAGGAATTTGTTAAATACATAGAAAAACAGATAGATGAGTTCTTTGACATCAATACTACACAAACATCAGCATGTGTAAAGTGGGAGGCTTTCAAAGCTTTTATTAGGGGACATATTATTAGTTATACAGGTTCAAAATCTAAGAAGACTCGAGAGGAGAGAGTCCAATTGGAACATAAAATAAAAATTCTTCAAGAAAGAGTATATGCAGGAAGAGATCCAAGGTTGGAGAACGAATTACTGATTTTGAGAGCTGAATATGACAAAAAATCAGCGAATAGAGCTGCCTCGAGTCTTCTAAGATTGAAACAATCTTTTTATGAACAAGGTGAAAAATCAGGAAAGTTATTGGCATGGCAGATTAAACAATTAGAATTTAAAACACCAATTACCAGTATTATAAGTAACGGACAGGTAGTTATAGATCCTTTAGAAATTAATAGAGCCTTTAGAGATTACTATGAAAAATTATATGATACCAAAAATGAATCTGACTTAACAAAACTACATGGGTTTTTGAACAAACTATTTATACCGTGTATTCCAAATGAAAATAGGGAGATACTGGAGTCTAAAATTAGTCAAGGAGAAGTTGGACTAGCCATTGATAATATGAAATCAGGAAAAAGTGCAGGACCAGATGGTCTTCCAGTTGACCTTTATAAAAAAATTAAGAATAAATTAACAAAACCTTTTTTGGAAATGGTTTTAGAAGCATTTCAAAATAGTAATTTACCATCATACATGAATAATGCCTTAATTATACTGTTGCCAAAACCAGGTAAGCCCTCTAATAAATGTGAAAATATGAGACCAATAAGCCTATTAAATGCCGACCTTAAAATAATCTGTAAAATTTTAGCAAGACGAATACAAGAAATTTTACCAAATATTATTAATCGAGATCAGAATGGCTTTATAAAGGGAAGACAAGGCTTCCATAATGTAAGAAGACTATTTAATATTATTTATTCTAATAAAGAAGCACCGGATACAGCTCTCTTATCACTGGATGCCAAAAAGGCCTTTGATAGAGTTGAATGGCCCTTTCTTTTTGAAGTCTTACAAAGGTTTGGACTTGGAAATAATTTCATAAAATGGGTTCAGATAATATATAATAATGCTACAGCAGAAATCCTAACAAATAACAATATTTCAAAATCAATAAAAATCAATAGAGGATGTCGACAAGGCTGTCCACTTTCACCTTTACTGTTTACTATGGCAATTGAACCTTTAGCGATGGCGATACGTCTACAGTCACAAATATATGGAATTAAAGTAGGACCAACAGAACATAAAATCTCCCTGTATGCCGATGACATAATTTTGTTTATGTCGAATCTTAAAAAATCAATTCCGACCTTGTTGAATTTAATAAAGAATTTTGGGGAAATATCAGGATATAAAATAAATAAAACTAAATCTTCAATATTAATGCTAAATGAGACCCAGAGAAATTACCCAGCCCCTGAGGTAAATCAATTCAATGTTGTAAATCAGTTTAAATATTTAGGAATCCAAATTGTGCCTAAGCTAGAATCAATCGCCAGTGTCAATTATGAAGCCTTAATGACAGATATTGATGAGTTACTTCAGAGATGGATGTCACTACCAATGTCGATGATCGGGAGAATTAATATACTTAAAAGTAATATCTTACCTAAAATACTTTATTTATTTCAATACATTCCCTTACCACCACCTTTAGATTTATTCTCAAGAATTAAAAAAAAGTTAGTGGAATTTATATGGAACAACAGGAGGGCTAGATTACGTCTGTCTTTATTATATTTACCATTTGATCGTGGAGGTCTGAAATGTCCAAATTTTATGTTGTATTATTGGTCGGCACAACTGAGGTCTATGACATATTATTTTTCATCAAATGATCTCCCTCACTGGACTGAAATGGAATCATACAATTTACCTTTACCTCTTCCCATATTCATATACTCAGATTTGGCAAAAAATTACAAAAACAAGTTAAAAATCCATTTGTAAAGCATATGATCAAAATATGGTGTGAAACTAAAAACTATTTAAAAGAACCACACTTACTGTCACAATTTAGCCCAATATGGGGTAATCAATATTTTAAACCAGGGAGAGCGGATGCTGTATTTAAAGTATGGAATTTAAAAGGGATTCAAAAGATTCAAGATTTAATGGAAAAAGACTCATAGACCAGATGTGACTCAGTGGTTAAGACAGATGTTAACAAACCTTCCATTAGAAAGAACAACATATACAGTATACTGAAATCAAAGGAAATTGTGTTTGAGAATATATGGAGACCTTTTATTGATTATGTAAAAAATTTAAACATAACTCTTGAAGAAGAAGGTGAATGATGTGTGTGGACCTTGTAAATTCCAAACTGGTGAACATAATATGTATACTTATGTATTGGATTGTCTAGACTAAACAGAGGAGCATTGTTGAAGACTTGATTTTGTTGGTGGTTGTTGGTGTTTTTAGTGCATTTTTTCTTTTTTGTAGTACTTTAGTGTTAGTGTTTGATTGTTTGTATCATGTTTGTTAAAAAAAAAAAAAAGGTTCAATAAAGATATTGTGGAAAAAAAAAAAAAGATTCAAGATTTATATCTGTCATGTGCAGATAACATAATGTCTTTTGAAGAGCTGAGGATCAAATTTAATCTTAATAGAACACATTTTTTTAAATATCTTCAACTTAGGAACTTTATTCGATCAAATCAAAATAATGCTCTCACTCGACCTATTTACTCATCCTTGGAAAAAATGTTGATGAAAGATAGTAAAAGAAAGGGTATTATTTCAGAGTTTTATAACTCATTGACACTATCCTCAAGTGAAAACTCACAGAAAAGATTAAACTACTGGAAAGAAGATCTGCAAACTGAAATTTCAGAGGAACAATGGGAATTGGCTTGTACAGAAGCTCAAACCAAATCAATAAATGTACGTCTTAAATTGATACATTTTTAAATGGTTAATGCGGATGTATGTTACACCGGTGGAGTTAAATAGATATAACAAAAACATACCAGATACATGCACAAAATGCATGGAAAGTAAAGGAACCCTATTTCATTGTTTATGGGAATGTAGAATAATTAGAATGTTTTGGGAAGAGGTGAGGGTAACAATTGAAAAAATAATTTCAAAACAAATCATATTGAATCCTGAACTGTTTTTGTTGGGTCTGTACCCAAAAAAGCATAACTTTAATAAAAGTGAAAGAACATTCATAGACCTCAGTTTGCTTAATGCCAAAAAATGTATTGCACTACTGTGGAAAAAGACTCATAGACCAGATGTGACTCAGTGGTTAAGACAGATGTTAACAAACCTTCCATTAGAAAGAATAACATATATACTGAAATCAAAGGATAGTGTGTTTGAGAATATATGGAGACCTTTTATTGATTATGTAAAAAATTTAAACATAACTCTTGAAGAAGAAGGTGAATGATGTGTGTGGACCTTGTAAATTCCAAACTGGTGAACATAATATGTATACTTATGTAATGGATTGTCTAGACTAAACAGAGGAGCATTGTTGAAGACTTCATTTTGTTGGTGGTTGTTGGTGTTTTTAGTGCATTTTTTTTTTTTTGTAGTACTTTAGTGTTAGGGTTTGATTGTTTGTGTCATGTTTGTTAAAAAAAAAGGTTCAATAAAGATATTGTGGGAAAAAAAATAATTGTATAACAATGAAAACTAAATAATGATTTCATGCTGCATTAAATTTCACAATTTAGATTACCAAAAAGATTACACACTGTACCTTTAAGTGAAAACCAAACTATGCAGACCAACATTTAAATCCTTCTCATATTTGTGGAAAATAGGCCATTTTGAAATAAATAAACCATAAACAGTTGTAGGCTATCACAAAAAGAGAAATTATTTTATTTTAAAGGCCAATTTGTAGGCTATTCAGTAATTACAGGGTGATGTCTGTTTTTCTTTAAATCATCTGGGACAGAGGAAAGCCTCTGTAGGTGTAGATGATTTTTATCTTGCATGAGAATGTGAACTGTATTTGTATTTTAACTAATTTGTGAATAAACTTGTAAACTTGAACATGAACATGATGTAAATAAACAATTCAGCAAGTAAGGCCAGTCTTGGATAGCAGTTTGTCCCTGGACAGGTGAGGAAAGCCCACAAAGAGCTGCTCAGTAAAGTACACCTGGTCAAACGGAGTGTAGCTTCTCCTGTTTGTCCAAGTAAAAGATGAGGGCAGAAGCTGAGAAGCTCAAATACTGTTTAGCAGAAGGCAAGGAGGTGAGTTTGGGCAGACAAATGTCACGCGGTGGCCCTCGCGAGCCACCACAAGACGCCAAAAGTCGCCAGTGAGTTTTGCATTGATGTTTATTAACACAAACACTAGATACGAATACAACACAATGAGCCGCTGTGGACAAAAACACACTACACAAGAGTCATAGGACTGTAAGGCTAAACACAGCTACTTACGGTCTCGATCAGAAACAAGGAAAGGTGACGTCTGAGATGAGAACTCCTCGCTCAACGTCTGGCACCAGGAAAAGTTAGACGATACTGCTGCATCAACCTGCTGTTAGCACCCGCTAATAAAGCTGGCAGCTAATGAGCAGTGATGCAGAACAGCTGATCGACCTTAACAGCAGGAAGCCCCACCGAGCGCTGTCACAATAAGAGCCCGGGGGGCCAGAAGGTAATCCACTGCTGTCAAAGCCGGCAGAGATGATGTGTGGCCCAAGCGCAGACGAGATCGGCGCTCGGGTCATAACAGTACCTCCCCTCCGAGGGCGGGCTCCTGAACGCCCACTGACACCCAACCCCCACCCCACCCCCCCAGGGTGGGCG
This sequence comes from Pholidichthys leucotaenia, assembly GCA_020510985.1. NCBI lineage: Eukaryota > Metazoa > Chordata > Actinopteri > Cichliformes > Pholidichthyidae > Pholidichthys > Pholidichthys leucotaenia. The sequence continues at coordinate 336,857,802 of CM035839.1, read as the reverse complement.
GACGGGGGCAGGTCCGGCGGGAGAGAATCAATACGGGAACCAAAAGCACAGAGACAATCAAGGGAAAAAAAAAAAAAACAAAGCCCCCAAAAATACATGACATAATCACACAGGCACGAATGGCAGAAAAATATAACACTCTCTAGAGCACAAAACATGATGATAACAGGACAAATGAGGCAACTGCAGAACACAGGAGCAATCAGAAAATACATGAAACACAGTTAACACAGGCATGATGACAAAAACACCACGCTCCCAAATGCACAAATCAATACAACACAGGACAGCAAAAAAAAAAAAAAAAACAGAACAAATTACAGGGCCAAAATGCCACCACGAATGACCTCTACCCCCAACAGTTCATGACGATGACGACTGGCGGGGACCATACGCCACGGGAACAGTTCTGGCGGTCTCCCTGCGTCCAACGGCTGACAGGTGGTCATGGGGGGCGGAACATGGCCGGGCGGCCTACCCCAGTCCCAGGCCCGGAAAGTCCACTCCTCCGGTGGCCGAACCAGGTCGCCCAGTAGTACATACAAAAGGTCGGGTGGCCGACCCAAGGCGCCAAACCGGCGAAGCAGTTCCTCAGGTGGCCGACCCACATCCCTCAGCTACCAGAACCGTGGGAAAACAGCCCGCGGCGGCCTCCCTGGCGGAGAAAAATTGTGGGAGAGCCGGGGCGAGCGAAGAAGGACCCCAACGGCCCCCGGTGATGATGAGCAGGGGCGATGACTCCGAAGAGGGGAATAATGGCACACATGAGCCCGTACCACGTTAAGCAGCAAAGGGTCTGCAGCTCCTCCACCATCCTTGACCCACACCGATGCTGCGGCTGTGGCTGCACCCGCGTTGGACCCCCACTGGGTCTCGGCTGCACCCGCGTCGGACCCCATTGGGTTTCGGCTGCACCCGCATCGGACCCCCACTGGACCGCATCGGACCCCGATTGGGTCAGCGCAGCACCGGCGATGACCTCCACCCCTGAACCTGGAACCTCCAACACAGCAACCAAGACTGGCTCCGCGCTGGTGACACTGCAACAAAGCTCAGAGGACAGAGAAGAACCGGGATCAGCATCACCGGCAGCGACAGAACCCAGCGAGACGAGCTCGGGTGCAGCAGACGGCTGCCCCTGACTCGCCTCCCCGAGAGGCAGGCAAACGTGCTCTAGGACAGGGGAAAGAGACACAAGAAAGAGCACTTGCCTGCACTCGGGTTCTGTCGCCATCCAGGACTTCGTCGATCCAGGTGCAGGCCGAAGAAGTTCGTCCGCAGGCTCCCACTCAGCTACGTCGGGCTCCGCAGCTGGCATGATGGTTTCCGCAGCCTGAGGTTCCTCTGACGCTGACGTCCACGCCGATGACCCGTATGGCGTGGGGGCAGGAGACCCTCGACCCACTGGCTCGGACCGCTTCGGCGAGGAGACCTGGGGACGCTTCACCGTCGGCACAGGCTCCAAGCCGCAGTCCGCTCTTCTCCTCTCTCCACGGTGTGGCTGCGGGGCTGGATCCAGGCTCTCCAGAACCGCAGGCCCCCTCCCCGTCCGGCGACGTAGGCCTGGCGTCGTGGACCGCTCAGCAGAGGGAGACACAGAGGCAGTAGGTTTGGTTATTACAACTACAGCAGGTGGTAGGAGCTCGGGGAACTGCAAACCCCGAACCCCGCCCCCAGGAGTCAGACAAGGCAGATCACAATTATCATGTAAAGAATGAACTTGCACTTGCCTTTCTCCTGGAGGGAAGACGGTGCCTGCTGTAGGGGACGTAGTTCCTCCCTTTCCCCGCTGGATGGCGACAGAGGGCCCCCTGGAAGGACGAGGAGGAGCCGCTTTCGGAGGTCCACTGACGGGCTTCACCAACAGCGGGTCCAGCCGGGGATTCTGCTGAGGTTCCCCTTGGCCGTGGCACCGACGTCTTCGACAGTCCCCAGATGGCGCGAACTCCTGGACCGGATCCAGGACAGGAATGGGATTCCAACGCGGGGAGCAAGGATGCCTCCTCCTCTGCTTCCTGCTGTCTTCCTCCTCCAGCCCACGGAGTATCTCGCGCTGTGTGGAGAGTTCAGCCCTCCTCGTCATAACCTCCGGGTGGTCGTCGTAGTAGAGAGGAAGGTTGTCCAGAAGAACCTCAGCGTAGTCCAGGTGCCAGCGCATGTAGTTGGAGTCGTCGTCAAAAGTAACAGCGAGGAGCGTCCCGTCGACATACTCCAGCGCGCTCGCTAACTCATTGCCCAGGCGCCGACCGCGGCCCCTGGATGACGGCATTCTCCCAGTCAGCGACACCCAGACAGAGAAGAACAATAGTCCACTTAAAGCAAAAACTCACCGGGACGGCGTCTCGGTGTGGCGTCTCCATTTAGATGTCTGGCAGCAGTATACTGTCATGCGGTGGCCCTCGCGAGCCACCATAAGATGCCAAAAGTCGCCAGTGAGTTTTGCATTGATGTTTATTAACACGAACACTAGACACAAATACAACACAATGAGCCGCTGTGGGCAAAAACACACTACACAAGAGTCATAGGACCGTAAGGCTAAACACAGCTACTTACGGTCTCGATCAGAAACAAGGAAAGGTGACGTCTGAGACGAGAACTCCTCGCTCAACGTCTGGCACCAGGAAAAGTTAGACGATACTGCTGCATCAACCTGCTGTCAGCGCCCGCTAATAAAGCTGGCAGCTAACAAGCAGTGATGCAGAACAGCTGATCGACCTTGACAGCAGGAAGCCCCACTGAGCGCTGTCACAATAAGAGCCCGGGGGGCCAGAAGGTAATCCACTGATGATGTGTGGCCCGAGCGTGGACGAGATCGGCGCTCGGGTCATAACAATAAATAGTGTTAGGGTGCAACAGGACAATAGAACCATGAGGAGAGAACTGGGTGCAGGAACTAAGAATGCTGCGGGTCACCTACACACTTGGTGGAGGTGACTGCTGGTGGAGTTTGAACTATTAACTATGGAACTAATCCATACTCTAAATAATAAATTAAATAAGCTTAAAAAATGGATAGATAGCAATAAATTATCACTAAATATAGATAAAACTGAGGTAATAATATTTGGGAATTATAAAAATAAAGAAGATATACATATTCAAATAGATAATGTAATTATTGAAAATGTTAAGGAGATCAAATTTTGGGGTGTAATATTAGATGATAAAATTAGTTGGAAACCACACATCAGATACATACAAAACAAAGTGGCAAAAATATTGCAATTATAAATAAAATTACGCAACTCCTAGATTACAAATTGCTTCATATCTTGTATTGCTCATTAGTACTTCCATACTTGGCCTATTGTATAGAGGTCTGGGGTAACAATTATAAAAATACAGGTGCATCTCAATAAATTAGAATGTCAACAAAAAGTTGATTTATTTAGGTAATTCAATTAAAAAAATAAACTTCTATATTATATAGAGTCATTACACAGAGAGTGATATATTTCAAGTGTTTATTTATTTTAATTTTGATGATTATGGCTTACAGCCCATGAAAACCCCAAATTCAGTTTCTCAAAAATTAGAATATTACATAAAATTAATTTTAAAAAATTGTTTTTTTTAATAGAAATGTTGGCCGGGACTTCCGGTTATGGCTGCCACGTAAGACGGACGTGTTTCACTCTGCTCTGCTCCTGGAGAAAAAAATCGGCAAATAACTCTCTCATTTGGGACAGAACGTATCTCAGCGTTTGGGCGAGGATATGTCGGCGAAGCCTAAGGCTGGAAAACTAGGTAAAGGAAAAAGCGAGCCGCCGAAACAGTCCAAATTAACGGACTTTCAGGTCTGTGACGCAGCAAACAAAACTCCATATATGGCGGAGGAGGCTGGCAACGGTGCGATATCTGCGGGGAGCGGCGCAGATGCGCTGATGGCTGCCATGAGTTCAATGAGAGCGGACTTTTCCTCTAGATTTGATGGGATTATGACAGCGTTGGAAGGAATAAGAAAGGAATTGGGTGACTGTGTAGAACGAACGGCGCAGATGGAGCTCCGTCTCGCTAGTGCTGAAGATGACGTCACCCGTCTTCAATTAAAGGTGCGCACTTTGGAAAAAAAAAATAAATGTCTAGAAGATAATATTTTGGATTTGGAATCTCGGTCGAGACAGAATAACTTGAGGCTGGTGGGTCTTCCAGAGGAATCAGAAGTTCGGGACGTATGTTCCTTTCTGGAAAAGTGGATTCCGGAGGTGCTGGGCAGCGCGGAGCTGCAATCAGCAGTGGTTCTGGAAAAAGCACATCGTATTGGCCCACGGAGAGATAAGGGACCGCCGAGGACCTTAATTATGAAGTTTCTTAGCAACAGAGACAGGATGAAGATCTTCAACGCTGCACGAGCTAAAGGAGAGATTAAACACCAGGATCAGCAGGTGCGGTTCTACCCAGATTTGGCCACAGGAATCCAACAATTGAGGAAGCAGTTTGATCCCATACGTGAGGAGCTGCGCAACCTTGGGATTCGTCATGGTGTAATCTATCCTGCGAGACTGCTGACCACGTATGAGGGCAGAACCCACATCTTCAAGACCCCAGAGGAGGCGCAGGAGTTCATCAAGAAGATCAAAGAAGAAGAAGAGACTGGTGGGAGCTAAGCATGAACAAAATATAAGGTAGAATAATTAAGCATTTGCACAGGCATCTGACTGACTTGAAGTAAACAGCAAGTTTACAAAATATAGATTGTATTATATATTAAAAAAAACAAAAACAAAACAAACAAAAAAAAACTATGATGTACAAAGTTGTTAAAAAGTTTGGAGTTAAGTTGGAAAACTACAGAGGAGAGTTAATGTTACGTCATTAAAAGCAGTAGAGTTAGGGTGATTGGGAGGATGAAGAAGGAGTGGCTTAGGCTGTTCCCCGTGGGTGTGGAGCGGTCGATGGCTATATCGGGAGACGGAATTTTTCTTTTAATTTTGGGGGGTTCGCCACAAGTGTGGGAAGGGGAAATTTGTTTGTGTGTAGTTTGTAGGATGAATGTTCAACCACTCATGTTTTTGCTTCTCTGTATGAGCATGTTTACACTGCAAGGTAATCCCAAACTCTCTATTGATCATAAACCAAAGTGTTAATCTTAATTTAACTTCATGGAATTGCAGAGGTCTACAAAATTTAAAAAAACTTCAACAAGTTATGAATAAAATAAAAGACATGGGTTCAAAAATTGTGTTTTTACAAGAAACTCATCTAATAGAGGAGGATATAAAAAGAATTAGGAGTAGATGGCAAGGAAGTGTATTCACCTCATCATTTTCATCCCGGGCCAGGGGAGTTATGACTCTCATACATAAATCAGTCCCTTTTCAAGTGAAAAATGTAATTGGAGACAAACTTGGAAGATATGTAATCATTCAAGGTTCTTTGCTATTAGAAAATATAAATCTTGTGAACTTATATGGTCCCAATATAGATGATCAAAAGTTCTTTGCTAATTTATTTCTTATTTTATCATCACTTACAGGGCAACATATAATAGCAGGGGATTTTAATTGTACATTGAATCCAGGTATAGATAGATCAACAGGACTGGATTGTATGCACAATGGATGTAGGATGACTATTAATCATTTTATGAAAGAATTGAGATTGTTAGATATATGGAGAGAAATGAAACCACAAGTTAAAGCCTATTCTTGTTATTCCAGTACCTACAAGACATTCTCACGTATTGATTATTTTTTGATTTCCACAGAATTAAGATCCAAGATTCAAAACTGCTTTTATGATAACATCGTGATCTCTGATCATGCACCCTGTTGTCTAATATATGTAGATAAAAAATTGACAAAGGAATCAGGTAGATGGCAATTTCAGCATAAATGGCTTCAGGATGAGGAATTTGTCAAGTATATAGAAAAACAGATAGACGAGTACTTTGACATCAATACTACACAAACATCAGCATGTGTAAAGTGGGAAGCTTTCAAAGCTTTTATTAGGGGACATATTATTAGTTATACAGGATCAAAATCTAAGAAGACTCGAGAGGAGAGAGCTAAATTGGAACATAAAATGAAAAGTCTTCAGGAAAAAGTGTATGCAGGAAGTGATCCAAGGTTGGAGAATGAATTACTGATTTTGAGAGCTGAATACGACAAAAAATCAGCGAATAGAGCTGCCTCGAGTCTTCTAAGATTGAAACAATCTTTTTATGAACAAGGTGAAAAATCAGGAAAATTATTGGCATGGCAGATTAAACAATTAGAAATTAAAACACCAATTACTAGTATTATAAGTAACGGACAGGTAGTTATAGATCCTTTAGAAATTAACAGAGCCTTTAGAGATTACTATGAAAAATTATATGATACTAAAAATGAATTTGATTTAACAAAACTAAATGGGTTTTTGAACGAACTATCTATACCGTGTATTCCAAATGAAAACAGGGAGATATTGGAGTCTAAAATTAGTCAAGAAGAAGTTGGGCTAGCCATTGATAATATGAAATCAGGAAAAAGTGCAGGGCCAGATGGTCTTCCAGTTGACCTTTATAAGAAATTTAAGAATAAATTAATAAAACCTTTTTTGGAAATGGTTTTAGAAGCATTTCAAAATAATAATTTACCATCATACATAAATAATGCCTTAATTATACTGCTGCCAAAACCAGGTAAGCCCTCTAATAAATGTGAAAATATGAGACCAATAAGCCTATTAAACGCCGACCTTAAGATAATCTGTAAAATTTTAGCAAGACGAATACAAGAAATTTTACCAAATATTATTAATCGAGATCAGAATGGCTTTATAAAGGGAAGACAAGGCTTCCATAATGTAAGAAGACTATTTAATATTATTTATTTTAATAAAGAAGCACCGGATAAACGCCGACCTTAAGATAATCTGTAAAATTTTAGCAAGACGAATACAAGAAATTTTACCAAATATTATTAATCGAGATCAGAATGGCTTTATAAAGGGTAGACAAGGCTTCCATAATGTAAGAAGACTATTTAATATTATTTATTTTAATAAAGAAGCACCGGATACAGCTCTCCTATCATTGGACGCCGAAAAGGCCTTTGATAGAGTTGAATGGCCCTTTCTTTTTGAAGTCCTACAAAGGTTTGGACTTGGAAATAATTTCATAAAATGGGTTCAAATAATATACAATAATGCTACAGCAGAAATCCTAACAAATAACAATATTTCAAAACCAATAAAAATCAATAGAGGATGTCGACAAGGCTGTCCACTTTCACCTTTACTGTTTACTATGGCAATTGAACCTTTAGCGATAGTGATACGTTTACATTCACAAATATATGGAATTAAAGTTGGACCAACAGAACATAAAATCTCCCTGTACGCCGATGATATAATTTTGTTTATGTCGAATCTAAAAAAATCAATTCCAACCTTGTTGAATTTAATAATGAATTTTGGGGAAATATCAGGATATAAAATAAATAAAACTAAATCTTCAATATTAATGCTAAATGAGACCCAGAGAAATTACCCAGCCCCTGAGGTAAATCAATTCAATGTTGTAAATCAGTTTAAATATTTAGGAATCCAAATTATGCCTAAGCTAGAATCAGTCGCCAGTGTCAACTATGAAGCCTTAATGTCAGATATCAATGAGTTAACTCAGAGATGGATGTCACTACCAATGTCGATGATTGGGAGAATCAATATACTTAAAAGTAATATTTTACCTAAAATACTTTATTTATTTCAATACATTCCCTTATCATCACCTTTAGATCTATTCTCAAGAATAAAAAAAAAGTTAGTGGAATTTATATGGAACAACAGGAGGGCTAGATTACGTTTGTCTTTATTATATTTACCATTTGATCGTGGAGGTCTGAAATGTCCAAATTTTATGTTGTATTATTGGTCGGCACAACTGAGGTCTATGACATATTATTTTTCATCAAATGATCTCCCTCACTGGACTGAAATGGAATCATACAATTTACCTTTACCTCTTCCCATATTCATATACTCAGACTCGGCAAAAAAATTACAAAAACAAGTTAAAAATCCATTTGTAAAGCATATGATCAAAATATGGTGTGAAGCTAAAAACTATTTAAAAGAACCACAGTTATTGTCACAATTTAGACCAATATGGGGTAATCAATATTTTAAACCAGGGAGAGCGGACGCTGTATTTAAAGTATGGAATTTAAAAGGGATACAAAAGATCCAGGATTTATATTTGCCATGTGCAGACAACATAATGTCTTTTGAAGAGCTGAGGATCAAATTTAATCTCAATAGAACACATTTTTTTAAATATCTTCAACTTAGAAACTTTATTCGATCAAATCAAAATAAAGCTCTCACTCGACCTATTTATTCATCCTTGGAAAAAATGATGATGAAAGATAGTAAAAGAAAGGGTATTATTTCAGAGTTTTATAACTCATTGACACTATCTTCAAGTGAAAATTCACTGAAAAGATTAAACTACTGGAAAGAAGATCTGCAAATTGAAATTTCAGAGGAACAATGGGAATTGGCTTGTACAGAAGCTCAAACCAAATCAATAAATGCACGCCTTAAATTGATACATTTCAAATGGTTAATGCGGATGTATGTTACACCGGAGGAGTTAAATAGATATAACAAAAATATACCAGATACATGCACAAAATGTATGGAAAGCAAAGGAACCCTATTTCATTGTTTATGGGAATGTAGATTAATAAGAATGTTTTGGGAAGAGGTGAGGGTAACAATTGAAAAAATAATCTCAAAACAAATCATATTGAATCCTAAACTGTTTTTGTTGGGTCTGTACCCAGAAAAGCATAATTTTAATAAAAGTGAAAGAACATTCATAGACCTCAGTTTGCTTAATGCCAAAAAATGTATTGCACTATTATGGAAAAAGACTCATAGACCAGATGTGACTCAGTGGTTAAGACAGATGTTAACAAACCTTCCATTAGAAAGAATAACATATATACTGAAATCAAAGGAAATTGTGTTTGAGAATATATGGAGACCTTTTATTGATTATGTAAAAAATTTAAACATAACTCTTGAAGAAGAAGGTGAATGATGTGTGTGGACCTTGTAAATTCCAAACTGGTGAACATAATATGTATACTTATGTATTGGATTGTCTAGACTAAACAGAGGAGCATTGTTGAAGACTTGATTTTGTTGGTGGTTGTTGGTGTTTTTAGTGCATTTTTTTTTTTTGTAGTACTTTAGTGTTAGTGTTTGATTGTTTGTATCATGTTTGTTAAAAAAAAAAAAAAAAGGTTCAATAAAGATATTGTGGAAAAAAAAAAAAAGAAGCACCGGATACAGCTCTCCTATCACTGGACGCCGAAAAGGCCTTTGATAGAGTTGAATGGCCCTTTCTTTTTGAAGTCCTACAAAGGTTTGGACTTGGAAATAATTTCATAAAATGGGTTCAAATAATATACAATAATGCTACAGCAGAAATCCTAACAAATAACAATATTTCAAAACCAATAAAAATCAATAGAGGATGTCGACAAGGCTGTCCATTTTCACTTTTACTGTTTACTATGGCAATTGAACCTTTAGCGATAGCGATACGTTTACATTCACAAATATATGGAATTAAAGTTGGACCAACAGAACATAAAATCTCCCTGTACACCGATGACATAATTTTGTTTATGTCGAATCTAAAAAAATCAATTCCAACCTTGTTGAATTTAATAAAGAATTTTGGGGAAATATCAGGATATAAAATAAATAAAACTAAATCTTCAATATTAATGCTAAATGAGACCCAGAGAAATTACCCAGCCCCTGAGGTAAATCAATTCAATGTTGTAAATCAGTTTAAATATTTAGGAATCCAAATTGTGCCTAAGCTAGAATCAGTCGCCAGTGTCAACTATGAAGCCTTAATGACAGATATCAATGAGTTAACTCAGAGATGGATGTCACTACCAATGTCGATGATCGGGAGAATCAATATACTTAAAAGTAATATTTTACCTAAAATACTTTATTTATTTCAATACATTCCCTTATCACCACCTTTAGATTTATTCTCAAGAATAAAAAAAAAGTTAGTGGAATTTATATGGAACAACAGGAGGGCTAGATTACGTCTGTCTTTATTATATTTACCATTTGATCGTGGAGGTCTGAAATGTCCAAATTTTATGTTGTATTATTGGTCGGCACAACTGAGGTCTATGACATATTATTTTTCATCAAATGATCTCCCTCACTGGACTGAAATGGAATCATACAATTTACCTTTACCTCTTCCCATATTCATATACTCAGATTCGGCAAAAAAATTACAAAAACAAGTTAAAAATCCATTTGTAAAGCATATGATCAAAATATGGTGTGAAGCTAAAAACTATTTAAAAGAACCACAGTTACTGTCACAATTTAGTCCAATATGGGGTAATCAATATTTTAAACCAGGGAGAGCGGACGCTGTATTTAAAGTATGGAATTTAAAAGGGATACAAAAGATTCAGGATTTATATTTGCCATGTGCAGATAACATAATGTCTTTTGAAGAGCTGAGGATCAAATTTAATCTCAATAGAACACATTTTTTTAAATATCTTCAACTTAGAAACTTTATTCGATCAAATCAAAATAAAGCTCTCACTCGACCTATTTATTCATCCTTGGAAAAAATGATGATGAAAGATAGTAAAAGAAAGGGTATTATTTCAGAGTTTTATAACTCATTGACACTATCTTCAAGTGAAAATTCACTGAAAAGATTAAACTACTGGAAAGAAGATTTGCAAACTGAAATTTCAGAGGAACAATGGGAATTGGCTTGTACAGAAGCTCAAACCAAATCAATAAATGTACGCCTTAAATTGATACATTTCAAATGGTTAATGCGGATGTATGTTACACCAGAGGAGTTAAATAAATATAACAAAAATATACCAGATACATGCACAAAATGCATGGAAAGTAAAGGAACTCTATTTCATTGTGTATGGGAATGTAGATTAATAAGAATGTTTTGGGAAGAGGTGAGGGTAACAATTGAAAAAATAATCTCAAAACAAATCATATTGAATCCTAAATTGTTTTTGTTGGGTCTGTACCCAGAAAAGCATAATTTTAATAAAAGTGAAAGAACATTCATAGACCTCAGTTTGCTTAATGCCAAAAAATGTATTGCACTATTATGGAAAAAGACTCATAGACCAGATGTGACTCAGTGGTTAAGACAGATGTTAACAAACCTTCCATTAGAAAGAATAACATATATACTGAAATCAAAGGAAATTGTGTTTGAGAATATATGGAGACCTTTTATTGATTATGTAAAAAATTTAAACATAACTTTTGAAGAAGAAGGTGAATGATGTGTGTGGACCTTGTAAATTCCAAACTGGTGAACATAATATGTATACTTATGTAATGGATTGTCTAGACTAAACAGAGGAGCATTGTTGAAGATTTGATTTTGCTGGTGGTTGTTGGTGTTTTTAGTGCATCCTTTTTTTTTTTTTTTTTTTTTTTGTAGTACTTTAGTGTTAGTGTTTGATTGTTTGTATCATGTTTGTTAAAAAAAAAAAAGGTTCAATAAAGATATTGTGGAAAAAAAAAAGAAATGTTGGCCGACTGAAAAGTATGTCCATGTACACAGTCAATACTTGGTCGGGGCTCCTTTTGTATTAATTACTGTAACAATGTGGCGTGGCATGGAGGTGATCAGCCTGTGGCACTGCTGAGGTGTTATGAAGGTCCAGGTTGCTTTGATAGTGACCTTCAGCTCGTCTGCATTGTTGAGTCTGGTGTCTCTCATCTTCCTCTTGACAATATTCCATAGATTCTCTATGGGGTTTAGGTCAGGAGAGTTTGCTGGCCAGTCAAACAGTGATGCCATGGTCACTGAACCAGGTTTTGATACTTTTGGCAGTGTGGAGGGGTGCCAAGCCCTGCTGGAAAATAAAAACAGCTTCTCTATAAGGTTTGTCAGCAGAGGGAAGCATGAAGTGCTCTAAAATTTCCTGGTAGACGACTGTGCTGACTTTGGTCTGGATAAAACACAGTGGATAAACACCAGCAGATGACATAGCTCCTCAAATCATCACTGACTGTGGAAACTTCACACTAAACCTCAAGCAACTTAGATTCTGTACCTCTCCACTCTTTCTCCAGATTCTGGGACTTTGATTTCCAAATCAAATGCAAAATTTACTTTTATCTGAACAGAGGTCATCTGCTGGTGTTTGTCCACTGTGCTTTACCAAGACCAAAGTCAGCGCAGTCGTCTCCCAAAAGATTTTAGAGCACTTCATGCTTCCCTCTGCTGACAAACCTTATGGAGAAGCTGATTTCATTTTCCAGCAGGATTTGCCCCCCACACACACACACTGCCAAAAGTATGAAAACCTGGTTTAATGACTATGGCATCACTGTGTTTGATTGGCCAGCAAACTCTCCTGACCTAAACCCCATAGAGAATCTATGGAGTATTGTCAAGAGGAAGATGAGAGACACTAGACCCAACAATGCAGACAAGCTAAAGGTCACTATCAAAGCAACCTGGACTTTCATAACACCTCAGCAGTGCCACAACCTGATCACCTCCATGCCACGCCACATTGTTACAGTAATTAATCCAAAAGGAGCCCCGACCAAGTATTGAGTGTGTACATGGTCATACTTTTCAGTCAGCCAACATTTCTATTAAAAAAAATATTTTTTAAAATTAATTTTATGTAATATTCTATCTTTTGAGAAACTGAATTTGGGTTTTTTTATGGGCTGTAATCCATAATCATCAAAATTAAAATAAATAAACACTTGAAATGTATCACCCTGTATGTAATGACTCTATACAATATAGAAGTTTAATTTTTTTGAATTGAATTGCCTAAATAAATCAACTTTTTGTTGACATTCTAACTTATTGAGATGCACCTGTACATTTAATTCATTGTTAGTATTACAAAAAGGGCAGTCCATGTTATACACAAAGTTGGGTATCTTGAACATACAAATTTATTATTTTTACATTCAAAATTATTGAAATTACAGGACCTGGTTGATTATTATACAGCACAGCTAATGTTTAAAGTCAGTAATAACCTTTTGCCATGCAATATACAAAATCTTTTTAGTCAGAGAGCAGGGAAATACAATTTATGGGGGAATACAAAATTGAAAATGCAACTAGTAAGATCTACTAGGAAAAGTTTTTGTGTGTCTGTGTGTGGGGTAAAACTGTGGAATGGGTTGGGGGAGAAACACAGGCAATGTCCACACATCCATATATTTAAATCAACATATAAAGAAATTATTTTTGAACAATGTAAAAATAAAGGACAGTAATATTACAATGTGTCTTGAATGAAGGTTGTTATTGTTGTTATTGCTGAATATATATGCTGAGTACTATTGTTGTTATGATATTATCATTATTATTACTAGAATATTACAATGGCATTATAGTATTATGATTGTTGTGTAGGATGGAATTATTTAAAGTATTATATAGGCCAGGTGGTATTATTATTATTATTATTATTATTATTATTATTAATAATAATAATAATAATAATAATAATAATAATAATAATAATAATAATAATGTAACTACTATATGGCTACCTATTTTTATGGTTATTATTATATGGTTACTTATTGTGCCAAGGTACTGTAAGTCATGTGGGGGTATATAGTGGTATATATGGTGATTATGATGATGATAAGATTGTCTATAATTATATTAAACATGCCAGAAGTATTTATTTATTATTATTACAATTATTATTAGATGTTGGTATTATTGTCACTATAAACTATCATTGTTGTATTAGTTCTACTGCATAATTTAATTATAAGATCCATTATATATTGTATTGTATGTATTGTATGTATTGTATAATGAAAGTAATTATGGGATGGATAATGACTAGAATGATGTAATTTATTGGGTACAGAGAACGGGTGGGACTATATAAGCATTGGCTTCTTCCCACTCCTTTTGAGCAAGGACACTTGTTTTTATTTCTATTTTTTTTTTTGTCTTGATGTTCAAATCAATCAATCAATCAATCAAAGATCCCAATACATTTGGAAGTGGATCCAAATCAAGAGACAGATCCAGGATTTTTTTTTCCATTTTCTTTAATTCTTTTTAAAATTATCTTTAATTTCTCCAAGAATGTTCATATAATTATTGGGCCAGAAGCAAATTACGATAAGCTTATCTTTCATGAATATACAATAAAAATAGCAGTATACAACCTATAGTTGTTGGTCAGGACCCCAAGGTGAACATGCGTAGCAAGTTTGGTGACCCTAGCTTTCTTTGTTGTTGAGATATAGTTTATAAGCCATTTTGATGTTGGCCTTTGACCTTGTGATCCCAAAACCATAGTTACACGTCAGGGTCACAGGGTGAACCTGTGTGCCAAGTTTGGTGACCCTAGCTTTACCTGTTGTACAGTTATAAGGCATAGGGAATATTAACGTTGACCTTTGGACCCCAAACCCATAGTCAGAGGTCAGGATCCCAAGGTGAACCTATGTACCAGGTATGGTGGTCCTAGCTTTACTTGTTTTATAGTAATAATAAATTTACCATAGTGCAAATGGAATGTTAACTTTGATCTTTGATCCAAACCCATAGTCAGGTCAGGGTGTAAGTTGACCAAGATGCGTCTTAGATACAACTACTATATCGATTTGAAAAGCCTACATCATTTCTTCCAGCAGTTATTGCATTTACAAGATTTATAATAATAACAACAACAATAATAATAATAATGGATTGCATTTATATAGCACCTTTCATGATACGCAAGGCACTTTACAATGAGTCCATTATTCATTCACTCCACAGACAGACATTGATAGTGGTAAGCTACTACTGTAGCCACAGCTGTCCTGGGGCAGACTAACAGAGACGTGGCTGCCAATCCGCACCAACAGCCTCTCCAACCATTACCAAACATTTCTACACATTCATACCCAGTGTCATGGACACTGGAGGCAAGGTGGGTAAAGTGTCTTGCCCTGGGACACAACAGTAAGCTGACTGGGGAGAGCAGGACTCGAACTGCCAACCCTCTAGTTATTGGACGACCCACTCTACCTCCTGAGCCACTGCCGCCGCAAAATCTGACCTCTGACTTTGATCTCAAAGTCATCAGATCAAAGTGAAATTAAAATATGCACATCATCAGTGTATATCAAACCATGGTACCAAGTTTCAAAACAATCAGAACAAAACGGACAGACGGATGAACGGACGGATACAGACTGCCCCATAACATAATCCCCCTTCGGTCTTCTCCCAAAGACTGGCGGGGGATAAAAATAAAAGCAGTTCAATAAAATAAATGTATAAAATAAAACAATATGACAAACTATCACACTAACGGTCTCAAAATTTAACATAGCCCTAAGAGGCAATGATCAGGGTCAAGTTAAATGATCAGGATTTTTTGGCTGGCGTTCCAAAACATACCCAAAGGTACATCCTACACCCAGATAAGAATACCGACAGATTCCCCTCACCTCACCAACCCAGGTGATGGCATCGATTGTGTAAAACTGGGGTCATTGAATTAAAAAAATATTCATAAAGTGAAATGACCAATTCCTAATTTTATTGCTGAAATGCCATCCCCATTATCTACCGAAGGATTTTACCGCTGTGTTTTTGGCCGCTGTTTACATTTGCCCGCAAAGGAACTAAATAGTAGCGCTGAGCAAACTCCATGACATCATTAGCGCAGTAGAGACAACCCTTCCCGATGCTGTTTTTATTGTTACTGTTGACTTTAACCAGTGCAATCTACCAACTGTACTCCTCAAATATTACCAGTATGTGGACATTCCCACCCACGATAAAAGCACACTGGATCATGTTTACCCCAACATACGCGGTGCTTATAGAGCGGCACCCCGCCCCCACTTCGGACAGTCAGATCACATCTCCCTGTTTATGTACCCAGCCCACAGACAAACGCTGAAACAAACAAACCCTGTTATTAAGCAAATTAAGCGCTGGACTCCAGAGGCTGACAGTACCCTGCAAGACTGTTTTGCCTGTACAGACTGGGATGTGTTTAAAGCTGCAGCCACTCGGGAGGACTCTTCTGTAAACATACAGTAATATGCTGAGTATGTGACTGGGTACATCAGCACGTGCGCTGATACCATCGCACCTACCATACAAGTCAGGAAGTTCCCCAATCAGAAGCCCTGGATCAACAGTCAGGTACATCAGATGCTGTGTGCTCGCTCTCTTGCATTTAAATCAGGCAATGAGGTCGAGTACAAAGTTGCAAAGTATGAACTGAGGAAGGTTATAACAACAGTCAAGAGGCAGTACAGGGAAAAGCTGAACAGCCTCTACTCCACTCCTGACCTGGGGCGCATGTGGCAAGGCCTGCAACACATCGCAGACTACAAGAGGACCAACAGCAGCACCACAAGCTCCACAGACAGCCTGCCGGATGATCTCAACATCTTTTGCACCCACTTTGAGACCACCAGCTACAGTGCAGAGAGGAGACACACATCCACATACCCTCCCCCTCCACTAACAGTCTCACCATGCCAGGTAAACAAAGCACTGAGGAATATCAACCCCTGCAAGGCGCCAGGACTAGACAACATACCTGGGCGGGCCCTCAGAGCATGCGGTGCTGAACTGACTGACATTCTCACATCCATCTTCAACCTCTCCCTCAACCAGAACATAGTCCCCTCCTGCTTCAAAACCATAACCATCATCCCTCTTCCCAAAAGGAGCCCGCTGACCTGTCTGAATGATTACAGACCGGTAGCGCTCACTCCAATCATCATGAAGTGCTTTGAGAGAGTGGTGCTGCCCCTCCTTCAGGACAGCATACCAGATACCCTGGACCCCCTGCAGTATGCCTACCGGCACAATAGGTCCACCTCAGATGCCATTGCTGCAGCACTCCATTACTCTCTCTCCCACCTGGAAGATAAAGACTCCTACCTTAGGATGCTCTTTGTTGACTACAGTTCCGCCTTCAACATGGTCATCCCCCACAAACTTACCAACAAACTAGCTTCACTTGGCCTGCACCCCACCATCTGCAACTGGCTACTGGACTTTCTAACTGGCAGGCCCCATACTGTTAGGATGGGTAACAGGACCTCAGCCAGCATCATCACGAACACAGCTGTCCCACAGGATTGTGTTCTCAGCCCATTCCCCTACAGCCTCTTCACCCATAACTGCGGTGCCTCCCACAAGAACAATATCGTTCGCGGATGACACAGCAGTGATAGGACGCATCACTGGTGACGACGAAACATCCTACAGGAGGGAGGCGGCTAGCCTAATGTCATGGTGCGAGGACAACAACCTCACCCTCAACGTGGACAAGACAAAGGAGATGATAGTGGACATGAGGAAGAGGAGGAGGAGACCCCATCAGCCACTGTTCATCTGGGAACTTGTGGTGGAGATGGTGAGCAGCTTTAAATGCCTGGGCATCCACATCTGCGAGGACCTTACGTGGACACACAACACCACAGAGCTGGTTAAGAGAGCTCAACAGTGGCTGTACTTTCTGAGGAGGCTGAAGAAGTTTGGCATGTCCCCCAGGATCCTCAACAACTTCTACAGCTGCATCATCGAGAGCATCCTGACCAACTGTATCACTGCGTGGTACGGCAGCACTATTGCCCTCTACCGCAAACGCCTGCAGAGAGTGGTGAAGACAGCGGAGAAGATGATCAGGATTCCACTCCCCTCTCTGCAGAGCATCTACCACCGCAGAGCCCAAAGGAGAGCTGACGCCATCCTCCAGGACCCCACCCACCTCAGCACAAAATGTTCACACATCTACCCTCAGGCCGGAGGTATAGAAGTGTGAAATGCAGGACAACCAGACTGAAAAATTCCTTCTTTCCCACTGCCATCAGACTCCTGAACAAATAACAAGCTCCCAAAACTCCGCAACACAGCTTTGCAAATGGGAACTCACACGCCAGCGGCTAAATTTGCACATTGCTCATTTGTACAGTGTACATAGTCTCACCCCGTCTGATGTCCATATCAACTCTGCGGCTAATTATCATGTACAGTTTACTGGTATTATCATTACAGAGAAATTCTCACACTGGGTGCTAATTTGTAATTTGTATACTGCTCATTTGCACACTGTACATAAGTTTATGCCATCTCAGGTTCATATCATCTCTAATATCAATATACAGTGGTGTGAAAAAGTGTTGCCCCCTTCCTTGTTTCTCATTTTTTTTTTGTATGTTTGTCACACTTAAAATGTTTCAGATCATCAGATAAATTTAAATATTAGAAAAGATAACACACGTAAACACAAAATGCAGTTTTTAAATGAAGGTGTTTATTGTTAAAGGAAAAATAAATCCAAACCTATATGGCCCTGTGTGAAAAAGTGATTGTCCCCTAAACCTAATAACTGCTTGGGCCACCTTTAGCAGCAACAACTGCAATCAAGCGTTTGCGATAACTGGCAATGAGTCTTTTACAGCGCTGTGGAGGAATTTTGGCCCATTCATCTTTGCAGAATTGCTGTAATTCAGCCACATTGGAGGGTTTTCGAGCATGAATCGCCTTTTTAAGGTCATGCCATAGCATCTCAATCGGATTCAGGTCAGGACTTTGACTAGGCCACTCCAAAGTCTTCATTTTGTTTTTCTTAAGCTATTCAGAGGTGGACTTGCTGGTGTGTTTTGGGTCACTGTCCTGCTGCAGAACCCAAGTGCGCTTCAGCTTGAGGTCACAAACAGATGGCTGGGCATTCTCCTTCAGGATTTTTTGGTAGACAGCAGAATTCATGGTTCCATTTACCACAGCAAGTTTTCCAGGTCCTGAAGCAGCAAAATAGCCCTAGATCATCACACTACCACCACCATATTTTACTGTTAGTATGATGTTCCTTTTCTGAAACGCTGTGTTACTTTTACGCCGGATGTAATTGGACACACACCTTCCAAAAAGTTCATCTTTTGTCTCGTCAGACCACAGAGAATTTTCCCAAAAGCCTTGGAGTTTCCTGGCAAAACTGAGACAAGCCTTTATATTCTTTTTGCTCAGCAGTGGTTTTCATCTTGGAACTCTGCCATGCAGGCCATTTTTGTCCAATCTCCTTCTTTTGGTAGAGTCATGAATACTGACCTTAACTGAGACAAGTGAGGTCTGCAGTCCTTTGGATGTTGCTGGGGGTCTTTTGTGACCTCTTGGATGAGTCGTCGCTGCGCTCTATGGTAATTTTTGGTCTGCTGGCCACTCCTGGGAAGGTTCATCACTGTTCCAAGTTTTTGCCATTTGTGGATAACTGCTCCCACTGTGGTTCACTGGAGTCCCAATGTTACGACCCAAACGCTAGGTTCTGGCCGCACTCGGGCTAAGCACAACTCGCTGCCGGCCTAGACAGTTGTGGGTAGTATTCTGGCCTCACCGGGCTCTTATTGTGAAGGCGCTCGGTGGGGCTTCCGCCTTTCAAGGTTGGTCAGCTGTTTGTCATTACTGCTCGTTAGTGGTCGCCTTTATAAAGCGGGCACTAGCGGCAGTAAAATCGCAAGAGTATTGTCAAAACCTTGTCAGACATCATCAAACTATCCTCGTCTGAGCGTCGTTTGACCTTCATGTCAGGTTCGTGTTTCATGCCATGTCACAGTTTAGCTCGTAGTGGCTGGGGTTAGCCCTACGAGCCCTTGTATTGATTTATGTGTGTTTTTGCCCTGAGCAGCTCACAGTCTTGTCTTGTCACGTTGTTTTAATAAACCACCATCATTGCAAAACTCACTGGTGGACTCTTGGCGTCTTATGGTGATCCGCGAGGGTCACCGCATGACACCCAAAGCTTTAGAAATGGCTTTATAACCTCAGTTACTTTGTTTATCCTTTGTTCCTGAATTTCTTTGGATTGCAGCATGATGTCTAGCTTTTGAGGATCTGTTGGTCTACTTCACTTTGTCAGGCAGGTCCTATTTAAGTGATTTCTTGATAGAGAACAGGTATGGCAGTAATCAGGCCTGGGTGTGAACTTAATTTATGTTTTAACGGGGGGGGGGGGGCGGAATCACTTTTTCACACAGGGCCATGCAGGTTTGGATTTTTTTTTTACCCTTAATAATAAATACATTTAAAAACTTCATTTTGCGTTTACTTGTGTTATCGTTGTCTAATATTTAAGTTTGTTTGACGATCTGAAACATTTAAGTGTGACAAACATACTAAAAATGAGAACTCAGGAAGGGGGCAAACACTTTTTCACATCACTGTACCACTGTCCACTATAGTCACCCAGGGAATTTCAAATTTCATTCTTCTTGTTTCCTCTAGTTATTCTGTGGCTTGGTTCTGCGTTAATGCCTCATTAGTATTGTTGTGTATCTATTACCTTGACATTCGTTCGGAGAGCAGAGTAAGAATTTCATTGTTCAGGAAATGTTGCATTTCTTAACTGTGCACATGATAATAAAGCCTTTGAATCTTGAATCTCCCAGTTCCTAAATAACTTACAGTGAAGATGCTTTAATCATTATTGCAAATACAAAATGGACAAAAAGCTTCCCATTTGCTGTTTGGATTTCTTAAATAAATAAATGCATAAATAAAAAGGCAGCAGACTTTGTGGTTGTTTACCACAAAGGCAGCCCTTAAATTAATATTTCTAAAAACCAAGACAAACAAAAAAGCTAACAAGGACAGTCTTAAATGTGACGATACTATTTGTGGCGCAAGAAGTTAATTGACACACAATTATGCCAGTTTTGTAGCTGCTGCAGCATTGACATGTCTAGGTTTTAATCTAGTAATGACTCTGAGATGACATTCTGGTATTACAAACTAGAGAGATCAAGCCCCACATCTTCTTGGATCCCTCTGTCTCATTCTTAACCTGGTCCAGAGTCTGCCTTCGCTCTCCTAGCTGTTTGATTGGCACATGCTTTCACTTAATGAGGGATAATTACTAAGGAAAACAAGTGGGAAACCACATCTGCTCAGTGTAAAAAGAAGTCCAGGCCTGGTACAATCTGCCAGACAGGGTTTTCAGGTTGTGTGAATGTTTTACCAATTTTCAGCAGCCTCCCTGTCCAACCTAAACCATCCTGGACAATCCCTTCACTCTGCCCCAATGAGAAGGAGATCAATAGGAATCAGCATGTGACTGTAAATGCTCAAGAGGAACAGAGTACATCTGTGTGCACTGACATGTGTAGGAAATGACCCAGGTTATCTGTGGAGGACTGGCCAGGGGCCAGAGCAGGAAGGGCAAAAGGCCAGTGGGGATGATCCTGCAGCCTGAGCAGTTGTTCTCTCGCTCTTATCACCACTGTTTTGTTTATGTTCACACAGTCCTACACTATACTGGTAGTAAAATTCACTTTGCTTCCCAGACACATCAACATACTGGACAGAAATTACCTCTGCATGGGATATACCAGTCGTATCAAAGTCAGTTAAAGAGGGGCAAAAAGCTAAAAACCAAGTAATATTTACTGAAAATTGACCACAGTTTAGATAGTGGTATCATGAAAAATTATTCAGAATACGAACAAGTAAAAGATGTTATATAAAATTCAGAACAAACAAATCATAGATAAAATCAAATTAGATCAAATTTAAAAGAATATCATAATTTTAAAAAGTATCATAATTTCTGAGATTGTCCTATAACAGAAAACAACCAAATAATGTACTTTTACCAGCAGGAATAAGAGCGACCTATAGTGGTTGTTAAAATAATTACATGAAGTGAGATGGCAAACAGTGAGAGCTGTAATCTGTTGAAAAAAAGATGCTCACCCTTGCTTACCTCAAACAATAGTTTCCCCTGACTTTAAACAAGACGTTTTTGTAGCATACCATAATTCCTGTAATTTTAAGCACCTGTAAATGTGCATTTACTTGATAATAATGGATAAACTAAAGGGACTGTGGCTACGGTCACACTGCAGGTCTTAATGCTCAATTTCAATCTTTTGCCGAGATCCGATTTTTTTTGTGTGGGCGTTCACATCATAAATTAAATGCAAACCCCATCAGACTCCAGTGTGAACGGTCTACGGCTATGAAGTGACCCGCATGCACAGAAGAAAACGTGACGTCAGACACAGTGTTGGGTTTACGGAAGAAATATGAGCCCTGAACTATTGAGGGGGACAGAACTTCTTCACCTTGATGCAGCGCAGCAAAATAAAATGTTAAAATCATTCAGAAATGATTATGCACAAAATAAATGAGACCAGGTTCAGTCCTCTACATGCCAGATGACCGCTGTGATCAGCTCTGCTTTGACAGAACTAATCGATTAAACAGCTGTCTTGAAAATGAGACCCTGTGTCTCAGTGTGATTACCTGTATAAAAAAGATTAATAATAAATAAACAGTGCGGCTAGTACCAGTGGCGTAACACCGGTCCCGCACAGGAAGGAGAAGCCGCCAAGACTCCCCTCTCCTGTCCTCGTATCCCTGCGACTGTGCCCGACCAAGATTCAAGATTCAAAATTTCTTTATTGTCATTTAGTATGTGCATGCACATAAAAAACAAAATTATGATCCCCCAGCGTAACACAGTACCACAACAGACTGTACACAGAGACGGTACAACTGACTGCCACCGGCGTTGTCTCTCACGTTGTCTTTCACAATGCATGTGTTCCCCACATATGGTAAACTACCGATCTGGCCATTATGCTCCACAGTCATGTGGGTATTAACTTTACATTTTAGATATTACAGCGGCCAGGACTCATGGTGTGCTGTTTACAGGGAAAAAGGAATTTGCAGCATCCAGTAAATGTGCCGTTGTGTGCCTGTAATGTCTGACGGTTTCAGCCCCAACCTCCCAAAATTTTGAAGTTGTCGCGCAGTCGGAGCCAACAAAATTGCAATCCAGTGATAAAGGGAAGAAGACTGATTAAAAAGAGAGCACAAGTCAGCTGTGTCTGCCATGATGCTGCGTCCTCCACTACAGGATTGTCACGTCTCACTTCAACCTTTCAGATCAAATGAGACATGACCGTTCAGACTGAGGTCGCTCTGGAAAACATCAGATACGTATCCGAATTAGGACCACATATGAAAGTGGCCTGGGTCTGGTGTGAAAAAAAAAAAATCGGATGTGTGCTGTTCAGACTATCATTAAAAAAATCAGATATGGGTCACGTGTGCAAAAAAAGTCAGATTTGGGCCACTTTTGCCTGCAGCGTGACCGTAGCCTTGGAGATCTGAACATCAGTCTCCTGCATGGGTATGTGGGCCTTGAGTTTATTTTGTATAGATATACAATGTTCATAGAGTTCTGAATTATCTTTAAAAATTGTAAATGGACCTTGAGAAACCAGTATATTTTTAAATTAAAAATATGCCATTTTTATGGTTTCCATCAAACTTGCTTGCATTTTAATGTGCATTTCTGATAACACAGAAATCTCTATTTCCATCAACAGCACTGAACAAAAAATCCAACAGCATGACCATGTCTGATGTAACGTACCATAAAGTACTCTTCTATGTAATCAAATGTTGATATGATAACACAATGTGGCGCACCTATACAAGTATAAATTAAATCATTAGTCTGAGAACAATACCTGTTGTCCAGAACCCAGTTCTGAAGGGTTGTGTGTCGTGACGGGATCAAACCACCAACCATCTGGGTCTTTAGCAGCCATGTTTTTGTTGTGTTGGGGCAGTTACCATGGTAACCTGTCATGCACAGCTGGGACGCCATTGCTAATGTGCATCACCCATTTCTATCTGCTGTCTTTGATTTAGTCTGAGGCAATTCAGAGTTACTCCATCCCCTCCAAATACACACAGTTGTGCTCGTAAGTTTACACTCCCTGGGTGTATGTCAACTAATGAGCACAGCTGCTTATTTTTATTACACATTAAGGATTTTAAATCATGTGTTTCCATCCAGGATTTGTTATGTGCATATCTTTAATTTGCAATAATATCAATAGAGCTAACCGCTGTCGCACCACAATACCACATATATTTATAATCAGTACGGTTAAACAGTCAATTTACCATTTACCAAATATGTTTCTGAAACAGTTAACTGATGATTTTTTTTTTCAGCAAAACTGATCAAAAATACACCATATTTTCCACCTAATTAAATGGACTGTAACAAAGACAGCCAGAGCTGTTTATTTGGCTGTTTATGTAGCCAGAAGTAAAGGACTCGCATGTAAATTGGAACTGATATTTGACAGCCATTTAACCTTTTGACATTCTTACCCTGTTCTCCACCCTGCGCCAGCGACTCCTTTTCTCACCCACCCACTAAAAGAACGACAAGTTTTTTTTTGTTTTGTGCTTTTCTGCCCTGTGCTGACCCAGTTCTCGCTAATTACCCGCAAAGTATACATCAAAGTTGGGAAATCTACAGATCTGTGGTGACATGGTGGGGTAAAATAAACCAGGACCATCCCCAACCTGGCCAGTCCGAGCTGTTACTGACACAGCTAAGAGTGTGTGTGTGTGTGTGTGTGTGTGTGTGTGCGTGTGTGTGTTTGGGGTGCGTGGTGGTGATGGTGGGGTCAACCATCACAAAAGGCAAGGCGATGAACTTATAAATAGAATGGTCATTGTTTCAGCATGGGTAATTTTGGGTGTCAGGGGTGATCCTGACACTGTCGGGGCACGGAGACATGAGGTCACCGAGTCGGCAGTCAGCTGATGGGAAACATGCTTGTTGACACATGGGCATAACCCCCCCCCCCACACACACACACACACACACACACAACTAATGGCATCAAAGCAGCAATGAAAAAACAAAGAAAAGTCCTGACTCTCTTTTTTTCCCCCTCCGCCCCTCTCTCTCTCTCTCTCTCTCGCTCTCTCTCTCTCTCTCACCCACCCACCCACACACACACACACACACACACACACACAAACACGTAGGTATCACTGAGCAGGGGGCAAAGGCGATGGTTTGCTTTCTTATGACAAAGTCTATTACAGAATTGAGCTAGCAGGTAATTCTAAGGCAAATAAATGGCAGCAGGTTTAACACAAGGAGAGGTCTTTGGGTGAACGCGCCGACAGAAACTCTCCCGCCTCTTTTGACAGGAAGCCTATTATTCCCGCCGCTTCATTTTCCCAGTGCAAGTCTCTCAAAGAGTGTCTCGTTCCCCACCCCGGAGGACCCTTTGAAAGGCTGCAGCTTCTTGTTCACTTTGTGGCTCTGCCTCCACTCCCAGACTTAATATTTACATTTTAGGAGAATGAGGGCTGATATTTTTACAGCTTCTCTTATTTGGTTAATTTAAAGGGTATTTAGGTGACCATTTTTTTTATTATGAGGGCTATTCTGTTTGAGAAACCTTGACACTAACAATTTGAATTAAGCCTCCATATGTAAGAAATCATCCTTTGAAGGATATCATGGGGTGTTTTAACAGTGCTCTAATTTCTGAAAAAAATCCAACAAAAGATAAAAAGACATTGGTGTGGGGGGGGGGGGGTACTAGTTGGAACAACGCACACTATAAATATACTAGTTTTAAAAAGCTTTGCTACATCCTCATTATGAGTGCCATCTCTGATAGGCGTGGTGGGAGCCGACGCTGACCTTGGTATCCCGTTTGAATATTGTTTTAATGCCGCGCCTGGTAATTGAGGACGCAGTGCAAACAGTGGACTCCTTTTCAAAGGGAAACTTATTTTCCCAGGCTATGTGGATGCAAACAATCGAGTTGTGTATTCACTTGTTTGTTTTTTTTCTTTCCTAAACCCCTCCTCATAATTATCCTAGAGACTAATTAAAATGTGGATTTAAAAATAAATCACCACCAGCTCACCATCACTGAAACATGTTCAAGTTTATGTGCATTTGAAACATTTACAAGAAGTTTTTTGAATAATATTTGCATTTTCACTAATAATATGTGCATGTTCTTCTTGTATTAGGCTGTAAGAATAATTTGTCAAAAAAAAAAAAGAAAGAAAGCGGCTGAAATGTGTCTCTTGTAAGAGCATAATCATAAGGATCTCCCACAACGCTGGTACATCCAGCAAACTTCTTTCCACGATGAGAGACGGCCGCTCTTCCAAACTGCGTGTGAACCGAGATACGGCGGACAATAAATGAGGCTGTCAGGGGATTTTGGAGGAATATGGTTCCTGTTTGCGCAAACAGTCCAAAATGAAAAACATTTCCCTCCATAATCTGAGCTGGGAGAGGGCTTGCCGTGTGTGTGTGTGTGTGTGTGTGTGTGTGTGTGTGTGTGTGTGTGTGTGTGTGTGTGTGTGGTTAGTACATTCACCCACGGGATCAGATCCCAACAGATGACGTGCTGACAGATCACAGCACCTAAACAAGCATCATGTTTATCATCACACTCCACCTACTGAATCATGCATTAATAAGTCTGAAAAAATCTGAATTTGCATTTTGCCAAAACTTTCATTATATACATTGAAAAATGTGTGAAAATATAGTGCAAAAACTACAGTTTGGGTGACCTTTAACCTTCAGTTCCAGGTCAGAGGTCAGCTTTTCCCTAAATCTTGTGAATGTGATATCTACAGAAACAGATGATGATTCCATACTTGTATCAAACAAACAAATATTTGACCCGGGGAGACCCGACTATGGGTTTGGGGTCACAAGGTCAAGGTTTCCCTATGCCCTATTACCACAGCACGAGTAGTGCTAGGCTTACCAAACTTTGTACACTCATTCACTTTGTGACCCTGAACTGGAATTA
The DNA here is from genome assembly GCA_020510985.1 of Pholidichthys leucotaenia. NCBI lineage: Eukaryota > Metazoa > Chordata > Actinopteri > Cichliformes > Pholidichthyidae > Pholidichthys > Pholidichthys leucotaenia. The sequence continues at coordinate 336,831,132 of CM035839.1, read as the reverse complement.
TGGTTTTGGGATCACAAGGTCACAAAGGTCAAGGTCAGAATGCCATATAAACTATATCTCAAGAACAAAGACAGTTAGGGCCACCAAACTTGGTACACTCATCTTGGGACCCTGACCCTGAACTATTTGGGAGGTTTGGGGTCAAAAGGTTAAGGTTAACATTCCCTTTTTAATATTACTATTGGACAAGTAAAGCTATGATCACCAAACTTGGTACACAGGTTCACCCTGACCTGACTATGAGTTTGGGGTCAAAAGGTCAAGGCTAGCATTCCCTATGCCCTACTACTATAGAATGAGTAAAGCTAGGGTCCACAAAGTGTGTACACGGGTTCACCCTGCGACCTTGAACTGTGACTATGGCTTTGGGATTGGAAGGTCAAAGCTCAAGGTCAAAATGTCGTTTAAACTCTATTTCAACAACAAAGAAAGAGGCTGAGAGGTACCACTGGCAGCCACCAGTATTTATTTATTTTACTTTATAAAGTCACAATGCTGAAGTACAAATAGTAATGGGTCATGGGAAACTGATTAGGATTAAGGTCCAGTGGAATTGTCACATGCTGAAAATTAAAGATATTTCTCCACATTTCCTTTTAGCAGAGACACTTCTGAAAAAAGACCGAGAAACTGTTTGAGTTTCAGCCGAGTCCTGTGAAGTTCAGACTGGTCAGGACTACGTACACTGGTTGTGGACTGTGACAATAAACTGATCAGGGGAGAAACAATATGCCAAACTTTATCCTGCTGTGAACCTATTAATAATCACTGATGGTAACAGCAAATTAATGTTAATATTCACAGTCTTAATCTGATGAATAAAAGTAGTTTCTGCACGTTTTTCACCTCAGACGCTCACAAGAAACAGAACTATTCCGCTCCAAAGTACTAAAACCGCTCTTTTGCGGTCACTAAAGCTACTGGCTAATCACTTGAGATGTTGAGAAAACACAACAAATCTCCCAGATTGAAAAAAAAAAAAAAATCAATAAACAGAGCATGACTGCATTGATCATATCTATATCTTAGATAGACACTGATACCTACCAGCCAGGTGTGTTTGATGTGAGATGGGCCCGTCTGAGCAGTGGTGGGAGGGGCGGACAAATGCAAACAGTTTCTCTCTTAAAGCTTTAAGTTTGTTTAAAACGGTGCATGTGCAGTTGCAACTGGAGTAAGTGTGAACTTGTGTATGAAGTGTGACTACAGAAATTATCACAATGTTAGAAGAAAAAGGTATTCTCTATCTGTAAAAATCCAATATGACTGGCCTGCTACATTTCCCGAGTAAACCAAAGCCAGTGTCGTCACCGGTCCCTGTCCTATAATTGGCCTGAATGTGATATAAAACAAACAACTATCTCTGTACATCTACACAGTAATGACGAGGCACAAAGCTGCCCTCCACAGGAAACAAACTGACATAACAGACGTGGAAAGGATGCTCTGGTGAAAAAATGACAACTAAAAAAGTTACTAAAAAACAAACGAGGTCCGTTGCTACTCAAATATTTTATTTCTCAACTTCCTTCCTCCCCATACTTTGTTTTCTCCCTCTGCTCCTCCCATCGCTGCCGCCGCCTCTCTCTGCAGCTCAAAGTTATTGATAGTTTAAAGTTATGGGCTCATAATAGGATGGACACTGCATGGCCAGGAGCCTATTATACCCAGGTAATGGATAGTCTGAGGGTTTTGAATGACATTGCCTAGAGATTGGATGACTGAGGGTGGAACAATTTATGGGCTAACCCGAAGAGCCGCGCCACAGTGTGCACACACACACACACACACACACACACTGCACCGCATGCTATTTATCTGGAGCTTGATAAGGAAGCAGATGAGGCATGTCCGCATTTATGGTGAAGATGTTCATAAAAACTACCAGCTCACAGTCAGAGTCAGAAACTTCTTGGAGAGGCGTGATGGCTGCTCAGAACTCCACGTGTGCCTCATTTAGAGGTATGTGTCAGATAATTATAAATCTAAATTAAAAAAAAAAATACTTCACTGCATGTAATGACCATAAAATATATGACAATTTAAATTAAAAATATACTTTACAAGAGATTCATATTCTTTGAGCTGCATTTATATGCCTTAACCTCTCTTTACACAGGGGTGGAGATTGTTGAGAGATAAAAAAAAAAAGATGGCCAGATCTCTCAACGATCTTTCAATGAGCACCCAGCGATCACCAGGATCTCTCAATGATCTTCCGGTGATCTCCATAGCCTTAAAGTTTTGACTTGGACCGAAATAATCTCTCAACAATCACCAAAGGAAAATGATCTCTCAGTGATCTTTCAAGCAACACTCAACATTCTCATCGATATCCCAATGATCTCTCATCGATCTTTCAATGAACTGTGTTAGTCTGTGATCGAACACTCAGCAATCCTTCACTGATCTCTCGGCCATCTCTACCTTCAGGGCAGAAAAAAATTGGCATTAATTTAAAGAAACAGAGATCACTGAGACTTGAGTGTTCAAGGAGTGTTCAACGATCTCACTGATTTCCCAATGATCTCTCATCAATCTTTCAATGCCAAATTTTTCTACTCCACAGATAGAGATGGATGAGAGATCAGTGAAGAATCACTGAGCGTTTGATGAAAGACCAACAGGGTTCACTGAAAGATCACTGAGATCGCTTCCCTTTAGTGATCATTGCGAGATTGTTTTGGACTGAGTCAAAACTTTGAAGAGACCGCGGCAACTGTGGACATCACTGGAAGATTACTGAGAGATCATTGAGTGATCTTGGTGATTGCTGAGAGATCATTCAAAGATCGTTGAGAGATCTGGCTATTATTTTCATCTTTCAATAATCTCTCAACAATTTCCACCCCTGTGTAAAGGGGTAGAAGAGCACCAGAAACCTCTCAAATATAAATATACCCAATTTCTTGCTCAGGAAGCTCTCAAAGATCCCTCAGCTATCTCTTCTGGTCTCTCGGTGATCTCTCAAGGATCTTTCAAAGTTGAATTTTTGACTGCACAACAATCTCCCAAACATTTACACAGAAAGGGCTTTCTGAGGCTTTAGCACAGGGGTGTCAAACTCATTTCACGGAGGACCGAGACCCTGCACATTTTACCCCTACCAGGTCTGTTCAGCAGGTGTTTTCGCTGATCAGCAGTCAGTGGGAAGAAATTTAGTGAAATTCCCTGTTGAAGACACTGGTTGGAGGTAAAACCTGCAGGGTTGTGGCCCTCCATGGATGAGTCTGACATCCCTGCTTCAGGAGATCGATGAGAGATCGGGCAAATTTTTGATCTCTCAATGGTCACCCAATGATCTCTGTGCTGTGCAAGGGGCCCTTAAGAAAATTTGTAAAAACTTACTTTTTAATGATCTTGTTTGGAGAGAAGCAAGACGTGTCATAGTGGCTTTAGAAATACACCGTACAGAGCTCAATAGAATCTAAAAAATGCTTAATAACACGTCCTCACAGGATGGATCAGCAGACAATTATTGTCAAGTACTATAAAAAAAACACATTTAATAACATCTCCTATACACGTCTGTTACAAATGAAGCATAAAAATAAAAGGAATGTTAGTCTCGCCAGAGCTTAGCATCCAAATTGAGCATCGGATGCCATCATTTTCAAGCGCGAATAAAACCCAAACTTCCCTGTGTGTGCGACCGCTGCAGCGGTTTTATGGCCGTTTAGATTTCCTGCACGTCTGTTCATGATCGCCGACTGGAGGTGCTTGTATTGAGAGAAACATCAGCAGCTGTATATGTACACACTTCGGGATGCAGGAGCAGGAGAAGTGAGGAGGGCATGAGAGAGAGCAATGAAAAGGGCTTGTCAACATTATCTGTTTTATTGATTTAACAGTAAAGGCTTGCCGCTTCAGCTTTATGTTGCTTTGGCCGGCCCCATTGAAAATACAACAGCTGCAAATAAAAAACGATTTCCTAAAAAAAAAAAAAAACTTGAGCTTTTTTTTGTTAACCATCTCTTGCTTACAGCTCAGGTTTTGTATTCATCACATTAATGTTTGCCACATTTCATCGTCTTTATGAGCACTGCTGCAGCAAGGCCATGTTATAGTGTTCCCCACTCCTGCAGGGGTGAAGACGGGGAGACTGTCCACGCACAACGACAGTGGGCCACTACTATACCAGATGGGATTTTCATATTAACAAGATCCTTAAATAAAGGGTCAAAATTAGTGATCAATAGCCGTCGATATTCACCTTATTGACGGATATTGGCAGCGGCACCTCAGCTGTGTTCCTAAGCACGTGGAATATGCATTATTCCACGTGCTTTTTGAAAGATTGTGAACTGTTTGCAACCTGACCACAAAAAAAAAAACCCACTATTCAATCCCAGTTGTAAATGAGACCATATTGTCAATATCTTCACAGAGTTGCAAGTGAAGGAAAGAGCAACAGCTTTACCAGGTGCCTTAAAGAGCAGCAGCTGTTTCTGAAAACACTGCAAAACCTCTTAGTTCTGCTAAAACATTTAGCAGCAGGACTGTGGGATGCGCGAGCTGTCAAAAGAGCCAACACTTCTTTAGCAGGAAAATTCAGTAAAGAAGTCAGAGCTGATTAAACTGGTGCAGGAAGGTGGCCCAAACCGCTAAGAGCGTGTAAGAGCACCGTAGCACTTGCACCCACAGAGGAAGAGAGACGGTCTCCACGCAGCTGCAACTAACGCTTTAAACTCCACTGGGACGGCCAGCGTGGAGATACGAAAGAGGCTGTCACGTGCCAACTGTGGGTGCACGATCGAAGGCCGCTAAACCGATCACACATGACTGGAGGAGCAGAACCACGCTCATTATTCAGAAAAAAAATTGATGTGGGAGATTCTTAAGGCTGACAACCAAATTGTTCTAAAAAAAAAAAGACATTTAATCAGGGCAAAAAGAGATACTAACGCCCCAAAAGAAAGCTGCTAATAAGAGAGACAAACTGAGAGCATCAATCCTACACGGCACCAGAGGGACCAGATAAAGCTGGCAGATCTGTGGCTGTCACCACCAATTATGTGTCAAAACACTGTATGTGTATATGCAGCGTCAATATGACTATTCCACTGCTCCCAGTCAGGTCGCAGCCTCCCCAGTCTCACATCATGTTTGGCATTTAGGATCCCCGCCGCTTACAGGATACGGGGGCGGCTGTGACGCAGGTGTAGTGTGGCCGACTACCGATCGGAGGGTCAGGGGTTCGATTCCCGCCCTGTCTGCCGTTTTCATGTCGAAGTGTCCTTGAGCAAGACACTGAACCCCCGATTGCTCCTGGTGGGTCAGGCCAGCGCCGGTGCATGGCGGCTACGCCGCCATCAGCGCGTGAATGGGTGGATAGCAGGATCTGTAAAGCGCTTTGGTCATCTAGAGATGAGCATAAAAGTGCTACACCGGTGAATGCCATTTACCATTTACCCGTACAGCCAATAAGAGCGAGCCAACCCGGAAGTGTCCATCCAGACTCACCTCCAGCTTGTGCTGCAAACGCGACAACACATCATCTTCTCAGCTGCAACAATGTTTTATTTCACAGCTTTCTGCAAGATCTGTCAAGTCTAAAGTGGGACAGTTTTTACCGTTTCAGTCACATGAAGGAGGAGTGAACAGTGGCAAGAAAAGAGCACCAAAAAAAAAAAAATCAATATTAACATGTCAAGCGATGCAACTGTGTAATAAGAGCTGAGAAACCCTTCCGCATTAACGCTCAAGGTGGAAAAAAATATAATGACATATGAAGCAGAAACAGAAAGTATTTATGGTAACCGAGGGGACTAACGTAATGATCGGACTGCAGCTGAAACCTCTATTGATTTTCTCGTTAAATATACAGCTCAATTAAAGATATGGCTGATTAAAAGGCAGCTACAAATTGCAGCAGCAGGTCTAAAGATGCCGATAAAAGCAGATGACGCGGGGCTGCGGTGACAGAACTCTTCATAATTACAAAGGAAAAAAAAAAACACTACAAACCTTTTTTTTTTTCTTTCTGTCCGTGTTTTGCCCACAAGTTAACTTCTCATTTTAAATTTGGCAGAATGTTACTGTATATTTTATATTCATGGTTAAGAGTGAAATCTCAAGAATAAAAGCGTAAAACTAAAGTCGATGAGCCACAAACAGCAACAACGCTAACCTCTGAATCCACAGAGCAGAAGCAATCAAACAAACAATACCAACCCACTTTCCCTGTTAAAATGAAGCACCTGCTTAACACGAACCAGACCGAGGCGCTTTCCCCCTCTCCTCCGCCTCCGCCTTGTCACTGCCAAACAAAAACCTTGACAGTCTCTGCACTTTTGCCACGTGAGAAGGGCAGGTTTTACAGCATATAATGGAAAACCTTTCAATTTCTTATTGATGAAAAAAAAAAAAAAAAAACACCGTTAAAGACAAAACTTTTTTTTTCTGCCGCTCACAAGTTTGAGCTGAAATAGTTTCTTATTTATCTGTTTACTTATTCCCCATTTATGACAACACAGTAGTTTATAAGAGGTATGCAATCAGTCACTGCAAAGATTGTAGTACAAATAACTGAAGTAATTAGTAAAAAGATTTGCTTTAATAATGCTGAAACAAAAATAAAAACGTAGGGTCATATCACTTTAACAAACTAGTATCCATCAGTAAAATAATACATCTGAGACGTTCCACCTTTATCCTGACCATGCGTGAGAATATTTACTGCACACTGCTGTGATTTAAGGTTGAAGTGGAGCTGCCAGGCGTAGTTTTGTTGTGAGCAAAGACGGAGCGTCATGCCCCCGTTTGCGTGCCAGTGACGACAACATCTGGCGTGTGTACCTGCAGCGTGTTGAGGAGGATGAAGATGTAGGCCATCACGATGGACAACGGCACCAGAACGCCACACAGCCACGTCAGTCCCAGGATTGGTAACAACACCAGCACAGCCTTTACTGCAGCCCTACATTAAGAAAAAAAAAAAAAATGTCAACATACACGGACGGACTCTAAATTAGTGACTTGCTGACAGAGCCGAACTCACAGCAGACCACACAAAATTAACCATAATTTCTCCTTTTCCCCCCGAACATCCTGTGCAGAATTTGGGGTTTTTCTCAACTTTTCAGATTAAAGAAAATAAAAAAAGAAAACCTCTGGCAGGCTGCTTGTTCCATATACAACACCATGCAGCTGGGAGGCTCGTGGGGTGAAAACTTCCCACCTTAAATCTGCCTTAATTCTGTTTAGAGTGGAATTAGCTTCCCGCACAGATGAGCGCCAAACCGCAACAGCTGTCTGTGTGTTCTTGTGTGCGAGGGTGACATGGCGTGCAGCGGGCCCTAGTTTATTCAGCGGAGGAATGTGTCGGAGTTTCCAAGAGGGGCTGCCAGCCAAAGATGGCAAACAGTTCAAGGCCGGCATTGGAAATATTCATACTGTACCTACTGTGAGCAGCACTGGGCTAAGGCGGCTAAATAAATCCACTAACATGATTTTCATTGGTGGGATCAAACGGACACTTCCCACACAAGGAAGGATTTATTCTGATAAGATCATTCAGAAAAGGAAGGAGCATCAGCAGCCTTTTCTGCATAGAAATCATAGTAGTAGTATAGTAGTAGTATAGTAGTAGTACAGTAGTAGTACAGTAGTAGTAGTGCAACCTAATCAACTCTGTCACACTGGAAAGAAACTGGATGCTGATGTGATACTTACATTTTTCAGCAATTAAATGTACTAAAAACTGAGAACAAAAAAAATTACAATTAATTGGAGATTAAAGCCTTTCATAAGCAGATCTTTGACGTTAATATCAATGCTAAACTGCTTTATAACTACACATTTTTTGTCCCAGGACCTGTGGCCGTGGTAAAAAAAAAAAAAAAAAAAAAAAAAAAATCATTTAAAAAGAGAATAAATGGTGCCTCCTAGTGGTCACTACCTGATTTGCTCATAAGCTTGCTCTAACGAACTCGTCCCTGCTGCCAACATGATGGACCGTCTCTTGGCTGTGGAGATGGTGATGACCACCACCCTCGTTAACACCAGGATATTCACCTGAAAGGATAAAAACTCAGAGGCACAAATGGGCGAGGGGAGTGGTGCACAAGAGCACAGCAGAGAGACAAAGTGCACATTCTTTAAAGGGATAAGAGAGGCTGAAGGTTAAATTTCAAAGTCTATGTTTAAACCATTTAGGAGATGTTAATTTGCTGACCATTATGATGAAGATGACGGGTCCAGCAAAACCCCAGATGACACCATTCTGGACACTGAGCCAACAGTAGCCATCAGCTGAGTATTTCCCCGCGGCCGAAGCCAGGGTTATGGTGACTATGAGCACCGGCAGACCTGTTTGGTGCAAGCATGTTTACATTAAACAATATGAAATCTTCACACGCCTGGATAAAAGAGAAAACTGATGCAACATTTACTATTAGCAGGAACGGAAAACAAAAAGCAAAGCCATTTCACTCATAGGAAAATAATGATGTGATCGTATCGAGCCGTTTCACCCCAGCCGATGAGATAGTAATACTTCATGTGCTGATCCTCGCTCAGGTTCACCGCAACCACTTTGCTCCAGAGCAGCAGACCCTCCACCAGCATCCAGCAAAACGCCGCCATGAAGAAAAGATGAAGCAGCGCCGCTACAAGTGTGCAGGCCACCTTCAAAACATGCCAGCGTAGAAATAAGGTTTATTCAAGGCGCAATTTACAGGAGCCACCAGAGGCTCTGGCTGCTACTATCTTTTTCCTACTCCGTCATCCCATCATAAACCCCTAACTTACCCCCTGATCACAGGAAAATGAGCCATTATTCTGTGATAAAACTGATCTCATGGTTTCAAGAAAGCAGAATGAAAAAAATAGCAGATGCTGTACAAATACTGTACATTTAAAAATGTAGTTATTTGCTTTCCAAGATGCAGATATACTGACACTTCTGATTGAAGTGGAAAAGTTACAGGCTGGGGACTGTGAAAACAGGTGTGAGCATTTTATTTGGAAAGGTTTATTCCAGTGACCTAAAAGCTATTAAAAATACTTGTGTTTTTGACAGTGATTATAATTCCAATCGCTGCAACATAAAGCTTTAATACATAACATTTTAGATATAATTTACATTACATGAATTAAAATTACTGTAAAAAATGCAGCAATAAGATAACACAACATTTAATATTTTTACTTTTGGAAAGATAGTGCCATTACCAAATTCAAACATCTTTAACAAAGTTTAATAGAATTTAACATTAATCCTACCCTGTTGTTAATGGCTGACCCGCTGCACAGCAGAATCACCTGTGCGAAGATCAGGGCGATAAACAAGTTCTTGTGGATGGATGTCCGATCAGATTTGGGAATACTGTGGATATAGGGTGGATACAGTATATTTTATATTTTATATTTTACTAGTTACTTCTTTTCAAAAGTAACTGAGTTACTTTTGAGCTACTGCATGATTAAAGTAACTAGTTACTTGGAAAAGTAACTTTCACGTTACTTTTAAATGCATACTTAAATCATCTTGCACACATAGCAAGATCAAGGGTCCCTTGTTCTCATCAGAAAAAAGAAGAAAAAGAAAACTGATCAGAAAAAAGTCTCATCTTTCAGAGAAAAAAATGTCTCAGATTTACATAAACTATTGTAATCAGTAGAAAGTCAGAAATTTACTAGAAATAAAGCTGTAAATTCACAGAGAAAATTTTGGACCCCCTGGTGGGCTGTTTTTGGCCCACGAGCCCTATGTTTGACACCCCTGGACCAGCCCATTAAAAACACATATATAGAGAATTTACTTCCATGAAATAGCTGCACATGACAACAGTATGTAAATGAATAAGATCAAATAAAACAGAAACCACAGATAAATGAAAGTTCACCGCTTACAAGAAGCTGTTCTTTACTGCAACAAATCACAGTCACTTTTTCTCTGTGCGTAAGAAAACTCACACAGTTACTTACACAACTTACACATTTACACAACTGCGGACATTAAAAGCGAGCTTCTTGCTCAAAAAATATTCATGTTTAACCACAGAAGTAGGAGCTGTTGGGGGCTACTCGCTGCTCGGACAGCAGGCAATCAGGGCTCGATATGAGAAGTCCCCCACTGGGTTGCGGTGTGAACTGGGGCAGGACAGGAAACCGGCCCGCGGAGGAGATTGACAGCTGCACCAGCTATGGTAGGGTCAGTTTATTTGCGCTAAAAATATCTATCCATATTAATAAAACAAGTAACGCGAGTAACCCATCTGATCAAATTTCAGTAACTGTAACGCAGTACTGAATTTTTAAACAGTAATTTCGTTACACAGCACGTTACTGCAAAAGTAGTGGCGTTACAGTAACGTGTTACTTTGTAACGCGTTACTCCCAACACTGCTGCAAGGTGAAATCCTCACATCTCCACATTTTAGTCTTTTTTAGTTTTTTCATATCTACTCATCCTATTAGTCACCCTTTATATTTTTAGATGTTCTGTTTTAATTTTCTAATATCAAACCAATGAAAAACATTAGAAAAGCCATGTGAATAAATTTTGTAACTGCTGAATCAGTCCGAACCTGCAGAGTTCTCATTTTCTGGAGAGATACGAGGTTTGCACCAGACAGTGATGATCTGTTATACTTCTGATGCAGGGCACATCAGGTCATAGGGTCTGTCAATATCATAAAAATACTCCACTTAGGGGGAAAACACAATAATCTCTAGATAACAGTTAAAAGGATGAAGACAGCCTGTCAATATTCATCAAATTGACACTGTGTAAAAAAATAATTTCTGGCACTATGCACAGGAAAAATAAATGTCTGAATTTGGGCTGGGAACTGATTAAAATTTTTTAAACTAATTATTTGCACACTTTCTATAATGAATTGTGATTAATCCCTGAAATTATAATGAAGAAACAATGGGGAAAAAAGTGTTTTAAGAAATTAATTGCATTTTTTTCCATAAAATATACCTGTGACCCTGATGTTCCACAAAAACACTGCTTGAGCATCATAAAACATTTGATAATCATGAATGTAAAACATTTTTAGGATATCAATTTGTAATATTCTCTTTCAGTTCATTATAAAGCGTGAGTTGATTTGTCTGCAAAACTTCTTCTTTTGGCTGCTCCCTTTAAGGGTCGCCACAGCGGATCATCTGCCTCCACCTCACCCCGTCCCTTGCATCTTCCTCTGTAACACCAACCCTCTCCATGTCCTCCTTCACGACATCCATGAATCTTCTCTGTGGTCTTCCTCTTTTCCTCCTATCTGGCAGCTCCATCTTCAACATCTTTGTCCAATATATCCACAATCCTTGCATCTCTTACTTTGTCTCCAAACCACTCAACCTGAGCTGTCCCCTGATATACTCATTTCTAATCATGTCCCTCCTAGTCACTCCCAATGAAAATCTTAGCATCTTCAGCTCTGAGGATACACCACATACTTTTCTACCCGTTTCACTCAATACTTTTGCTGTACTTTCCCAGTCATCTGGTAATTCTTCCCTACCACCCACAGCCTGTATCAACTCCTCCTTAAACTCTGTGGGACCTTCTTCCTTCTGTAACTTCCACACTTAATCTTTCGCTCTGCCTTCTTGCTTTCCAAAGTCATCCTACAGACTATCATCCAATGCTGTCTAGCTACATTCTTCCCTGCCACCACCTTGCAGCCTCTTATATCTTTCTGTGGCTGTGGCGCAGGTGTAGTGTGGCCGACTACCGATTGGAGGGTCAGGGGTTCGATTCCCGCTCTGTCTGCAGTCTGCATGTCAAGTGTCCTTGAGCAAGACACTGAACCCCCAGTTGCTCCTAGCGGGTTAGGCCAGCGCCAGTGCATGGCAGCTCCTCCGCCATCAGTGTGTGAATGGGTGGATAGCAGGATCTGTAAAGCACTTTGGTCATCTAGGAATGAGAAAAAGCGCTATATAAGTGAACGCCATTTACCATATATAAGTGAACGCTATTTCAGATTTCTCCTTCTGCATAAGATGTAGTCCACCTGTGTGCACCTTCCTCCACTCTTGTAAGTCACCCTATGTTCCTCTCTCTTCTTTAAGTATGTGTTCACCACCTTTTAGCAAAATCCACAACCATCTGTAATTCCACATTTCTCTCCTTAAGACCATACCTACCCAGGATCTCCTCATCACCTCTGTTCCCTTCACCTACATGGCCATTAAAGTCTGCTCCAATCACCACTCCCCCCCCCCCCACCCCCCGGGAACATTCTCTACCACCTCATCCAACTTACTCCAGAATTCCTCTTTCTCTTCTACCTGACATCCAACTTGTGGGGCATATGCACTGACAACATTCAACATCACACCTTTGACACCTAGCTTCAAACTCATGATTCTGTCTGACTCCCTCTCTACCTCCTGAACACTCTTCACATACTCTTCCTTCAAGATTATTCCTACTCCATTTCTCTTCCTGTCTACACCATGGTAGAACAGTTTAAATCCACCTCCAATGCTCCTAGCCTTGCTTCCCTTCCATCTGGTTTTTTGATCACGCAGTATATCTACCTTTCTTCTCACCATCATATCAGCCAACTCTCTGCTTTTGCCCATCATAGTCCCTACATTTAAAGTTCCTACTCTCACCTCCACACTTCCTTTCCTTTTCTCTCTCTACCTCCTAATACACCTTCCCCCTCTCCTCCTCCTCGATTTTTGACCAACAGTAGCCCAATTTCCACCGGCGGCGGTTGTTAACCCGGGCCTTGACTGATCCAGTATGAAAGTCTCATTTGTCATGATTCGCGTGTTTGATTTGGCAAAGGTTTTATGTTGGATGCCCTTCCTGACACAACCCTCCCCATTTACCCGGGCTTGGGACCGGCACTAGGAATACACTGGCTTGTGCACCCCCTGTGGCTGGGTTATTTGTCTGCAAAACTACCACTTTTAATATTGTTGTCAGATTTCATGGGTCTACTTAAGGTACCTTTCCTAACTATCTCAACCCTAAAAATAACAAACAAGCAATTCTTGGGGTGGCTGTGGGGCAGGTGTAGTGTGGCTGAGTACTGATTTGGAGGATCAGTGGTTTGATTCCCGGTCTGTCTGTAGTCTGCATGTCGAAGTGTCCTTGAGCAAGACACTGAACCCCCAGTTGCTCCTGGTGGGTTAGGCCAGCACCTGTGCATTGCAGCGCCACCGCCATCAGTGTGTGAATGGGTGGATAGCATGATCTGTAAAAGTGCTTTGGTCATCCAGAGATGAGTAAAAAAAAAGTGCTATATACTTTAAATGAATGCCATTTACCATTTTTAATTGATTTCCAGAGCTCCCAACCTTAATGACAAGTTAGAAGCTTTTATTCACTTTACATTGGAGTGTTGTGTGTTTTTCTCCACTCACTGTGACAGAAACGCTTCCTGTTTTGATACTTTTGAGCAAGAAGCCCTGGTCAATAAGATTGGTGTGTGTGCACGTGTGCATGATTTAAGTGGGGTTTGTGTGCGCAGAATGTGGACACCCTGAGTACCAGAGGACCATTTTAGTGTGGTGTAAATCTAAATGCTGAAAAATAAGACCTAAACTTATTTTAAGCTGAGCCAGCTGCTGAGACAAACCATTTACCACTGCAGACACCACCTCAGGGAGTGACCTGACAGTGCCAATTTAAAAAAAAAAAAATGTGTTAACTGCCCCACATTTATCGAAAAAGTTAACACGTTAATATTCCCAGCCCTAATAAGAATATGAATAAGAATAAGAAGACACCAAACTCAAATTAAAAATGTATGGTCCAGCTGGGAAAGAGATCAAATTGTATTCATTGCTGTTCTTCTGTACCAGCTATTAAAGTATTCAACTTGAGCTTTAAAAAGAAAAATATCAAATTGACAGCAGTCACATAAAAGCTTTGAATATTAGAGCATTGATTGAAATTTCAGTTAAAATATCAACCATGCACTACGCCCGGGCTCACCTGAGATAACCTCACACACTTGCTTGTACTTTACTTTTACAGCAGTTATACCAACCCAAACAAGCAGTCACAGCAATGCTCTGTATGGCCGTTAACCAACAAAACAATTTTTAAAAAGGTGCATGTTTCTATTTCAGGTTATTTATATGACATAAATAAATAAAAGACATAGGTGAAAACTGGCAGAGAGGAAAATCATTTCCCATTACCTTATGAAAGGTTTAGCCAATTAGCCCAATTCATATCTGCATCACTGATTGACACAATTAATTCCTCTGTTTGAATGCAAGTGTCCTTGACTTCATGCACCTGTGCTGTGCGTGTGCTCACGTGTAAATTTAAGCACACAAATGCATGTGCATCATACAGTACATCGGTGGTGTGTGAAACGCAAGGCTGCCCTCTGTGTTTTTAGGACAGTAATAAATTGTCCAGGCAGCTCCTCTCCAGCTGATTGAGATCCCCTGGTGACTGTAATGTTAATTAACAGCTGCTGAATGTCGCCATAAACCTTCAGAGTGGACTCACATGTGGACAACAGTAATTACTGGATTAGCACGAGTCAATGCATGAAGAAGCCTTAAAAACAGAGCACCAGCAACTACATGGTGAGTAAGGCTTCGCTATGTGTCTCATGGGGATTTTTATAATAATATGGAATGTAGCACATTAGTAACATTATAGCTTCTGCTCAGAAACATGATTTAAATAGCTAAGGAAAAAAAAACAACAAGAATTTGCAGATTTGCCCGTGTCATAAACATTCTTAATTTTATGGCACAAGGATTTCAAAGTGACACAACAATAAAAAAAAAAAAAAGTAGTTTTTTTTTTCTTGTTAACATGTCTGAAGCATGTTTTTCATGACCTACAAGACATATCAAGAATCAAATCACAATTATGTGTCATGTATGTTTTGGTTTGGTTTTTTTGCTGTTTAAGTTCAGTTAAGCTCCTCCCCTTGGAAAAAGGTCAGTTTAGATGGAGCGTTTTTGTGATGTCACTGCAACAGGTGAACCAATCAGGACTAAGCACTGCCTGTTCAACTTTTCCAGCTTGCAGACTTCTGTGTCCTGTTGGGTGGGCCTAATCACATCCTGGTATTTGAAGGAGGAGGAAAAGGGAAAAGATTTTTACTACTGTGGCAACTGTAAGACAATGAAAGTTTTTGTGGGGAAAAAAAGGGCATAAGATACTATTTTAGACAATGTAGATTTGTTTTAAAGGGGATTTATATCCACTGCAGTGCATCTTTAAGCAAAGATATTTTATGTTTTTTTTAATTGATTTATTGGCTTAATGTCGGTATCAACCAATATTCACCTTATTGACTGACACTTACTGAAATTCATTGATTTAATTAAGGTACAAACATTAAATGTCTTATTTAAAGTGAAATGTAGATCACTGCCAGAAAAAAAGGCTGTTTATTTTTAGTTCAGAGGGTAATGACAGTAGAAAGAAATTTAATTTTAAGCATCGGTTGGTACGGACTACTTTAAAACAAATGTGTCTTTCTGTTCCATCCATCTGGTTGGAACATCTACCACCTTTCCGAGCTGTAGAGGCAGCAGTTCAAGCAGAGAAGCCCAGACCTCCCTCTTCCCAGCCACCTGCTCCAGTTCTTCAGAGAGGATACCAAGGCGTTCCCAGACCAGCTGGGAGACATAGTCAGAGACATAGTCTCTCCAGTGAGTCCTGGGTCTGCCCCAGGGTCTCCTCCCAGTGGGACATGCCCAAAACACCTCAAGTGGGAGGCGTCCAGAGGGCATCCTGATCAGATGCCCAAACCACCTCAACTGGCTCCTTTCAATGTGGAGGAGCAGCGGTTCTACTCTGAGCCTCTCCCGGCTGACTGAGCTCCTCACCCTATCTCTAAGGGTGAGTCCAGCAATCCTATGGAGAAAGCTCATTTCAGCTGTTTGTATCCACAAGCTCATTCTTTTGGTCATTACCCAAAGCTCATGACCACAGATGAGGGTAGGAACGTAGATTGACCGGTAAATCAACAGTTTTGCCTTAGAGCTCAGCTCCCTCTTCACCACGACAGACCGGTACAACATACACATCACTGCAGATGCTGCTCTGATCCGTCTGTCAGTCTCTCGCTCCATTCTCTCCTCACTCATGAATAAGACCCCAAGATACTTAAACTCCTCCACTTGGGGCAGGAGCTTGTCCTCAACCTGGAGAGGACAATCCACCTTTTTCCAGCTGAGGACCATGGACTCGGAGGCACTGATTCTCATCCCAGCCGCTTCACAGCAGCAAACCATCCCAACAAAACCTGTAGGTCATTGCTGGCTGAAGCCAACAGGACAACATCATCTGCAAACAGCAGAGATGCGATCCTGTGGTCACCAAGCATGACACCCTCCGTGCCTTGGCTGTGCCTAGAAATCCTGTCCATAAAAATTATGAACAGGATCGGTGACAAAGGGCAGCCCTGGTGGAGTCCAACTCTCACTGGGAATGAGTCCGATCGAGTGTTGGCAATACGAACCAAACTCTCACAACGGTCGAACAGAGACCGAATAGTTCGTAACAACAAGCCCGATACCCCATACTCCCGAAGCACCCCCCACAAGAAAACACGAGGGACGCGGTCGAATGCCTCCTCCAAGTCCACAAAACACATGTAAACTGGTTGGGCAAACTCCCAGGAACCCTCGAGGATTCCTGAGAGGGTAAAGAGCTGGTCCGATGTGCCACGTGCCTCCAGTGGGCTCATCACCTGCAGGAGGGACCATGTGGGTCCGGTGCTATGTGGATCAGGTGGCGGTCGAAGGCAGAATCAGAATCAGAATCAGAATCAGAATCAGGTTTATTGCCATTGTTCATGTAGTACACAAACTAGGAATTTGTCTCGGTACAATGCTGCAACATTAAACATGATAAGATAAGAGAAATAAACTATACATGTAATAAAGTGTAGGATAAGATTAAGTGATACTGGTCAACAGTTAAAATATATATTAGCCAGCAGCAGATACTGTGGAGAACTACTGTATATAGTGCAGTCGGTAATGCAGGAAGAAAACAGTGATGATTGACATGAGTCTGGTTGAGCTGCTGTACATGGTGCACGAGAGTCAATAAGTCACTTAGTGTTCAGCAGTCTAATGGCAGAGGGAAAGAAGCTGTTCATGTGACGGGAGGTTTTAGTCTGGATGGACCGAAGTCTTCTACCAGAGGGGAGGGGGGCAAACAGTACGTGACCAGGGTGTGAGGGATCGGCTATGATCCGGCCAGCACGCCTCCGGGTCCTGGAGATGTACAGATCCTGGAGAGATGGGAGCTTGCAGCCGATCACCTTCTCAGCAGTGCGCACGACGCGCTGCAGCCTTAGTCTGTCCCTGGCAGTGGCTCCTGCGTACCACACGGTTATGGAGGCGGTGAGGATGGACTCGATGATGGCTGTGTAGAACTGCACTAACATCTTGGTGGGTAGCTTGAGCTTCCTCAGCTGCCGCAGGAAGAACATCCTCTGCTGGGCTTTTTTGATGAGTGAGCTGATGGTCAGCTCCCATTTGAGGTCCCTGGTGATGGTAGTGCCTAGGAAGCGGAAGGAATCAGCAGTGGTGATGGGAGAGCCTGAGAGGGTGAGGGGGGGCAGAGGAGTAGTGACTTTCCTGAAGTCTACAATCATCTCCACTGTCTTCAGAGCGTTCAGCTGCAGGTTGTTATTGCTGCACCAGGACGTCAGCTGGGCCACCTCTCTCCTGTAGGCGGACTCGTCGCCGTTGGAGATGAGCCCGATGAGGGTGGTGTCGTCCGCAAACTTGATCAACTTGACAGACTGGTGGCTGGAGGTGCAGGAGTTGGTGTAAAGGGAGAAGAGTAGGGGGGAAAGTACACAGCCCTGGGGTGATCCGGTGCTGATGCTAGTATAGTCTGAGACAGTCTTTCCCAGCCGCACATGCTGCCTCCGGTCCGTCAGGAAGTCGATGATCCACCTGCAGAGGGAGTCAGGCACGTTGAGCAGGGACAGCTTGTCCCGGAGCAGAGCGGGGCGGATGGTGTTGAATGCCAAGACAGACAGCCAAGACAGAGACCTTGGCTGTCTGATCCCAAGCTTCCTAAACTGGCTTTTGGGACGTGTATTTCTGTTGTTGGAGTTAAATTTTGGAATTCATTGGAGACTGAATTAAAATGTTTAAATATGTGCCAATTTAAAATGAAGTACAAGGAGAAAATATTCAGGGCTTATGGAATGGAGAGGTAGTGTATATTTATGGGTATAGTAACTGTACTGTATGTATGTATGTATATTGAATGTTTGTATTAATTACCATAAATATATAGTTGGTTAAGAAAGGCGCTGACAGTTAAGATTTCAGAATATTTTCATAGTAAGTGAGGGGCAGGTAAAATAAGTTTCTCTTCTTCCTGCTCCTTTTTCGCTCATGTGCTGTCAAACAAAGCAAAAAAGATCTTTTTTTTTTTCCTTCTTTCTATGCTGTTCTTATTATTGATCCTTGATTTTTTTTTCTAATTGTCTGTATTAAGTAGTGCATGAACAAACAATTAACCTTTGGCATGGTAGGTTAACTGGCATCAACTGGGGATTCTAAATTGTCCTTAGGTATGACTGTGAGACTGAATGGTTGTCTGTCTCTCTGTGTTGGCCCTGTGATGGACTGGCGATCTGTCCAGGGTGTATCCACCTCTCGTCCAAAGATGCTGGGATAGGCTCCAGCCCCCCCACGACCCGAAAAGGATTAAGCAGCAGAAGATGGATGGATGGATGATCAAACAAATAAATAAATAAATACAGTCCTATCAGCAAATAAGATACAATATTCACTGATGACAGTGGTAGATATTTAGGTTGTGTGTCCTTTGTCCCGTACAAAGTTATAATAAATGTTGTTTCATACATTTTATAACTGAATTAGTGCTCATTTAATTATGGTGGGATGAAGGGCTGAAATATTTTTAAATGATTCAGCTATTTTTTATAATGCTCATTTATTCGTCTTCCTGGTATTAAAGGGGGATAGATGGCAAATTCAATTTAATTTCATTTAAACTCCTTTTATTATATTTAATATTCTATTAATCACTTCTATCTATCACATATTATGTTAATTTTTTTTTAAGTTTTATTCCATTCTATTATTTTATCATTATTTTCTGAAGTAGTAACCTTTATTCTCAGAAGTGTCTTACTACTGAATTCTGTTCTCAATCAAACAAGGTTCAGGTAGCATGTTGCCTCTGTGCTGTTCTGTTTAGAAACAATGCAACAATACTGCAGGATTTTCACCTTTGCCATAAATAAAGACAAAACAGCCTTTTCATATCACATTTAAACAGGACAGACAAGTCAGCTACTTACTCCAGTACAGTGAAAAGCATCAAGGTCACCACCAGCGCACACAGAGAAGCACCACAGCCAATGAAAGTCAGCTTGGTCAAAACAAGTTCTTCCTCAGGACTCCACTTTGTCAGAGGGGACAGGCGGGAAGAACAATTTTACAAGACAGCAGCTATCAGATAATGATCTAAATGAGCATACAGCAAAAAAAAACACAAAAAAAACAATGCTATGCTGTTGTGCTGCTTATGTATTTTTTTCATATTTAAGAAGACAAAACAGTTCCATCACTGATGTATTTTCAAAACAATAAGCACACTATGAGTGGCATCTGCTGGTTGATGTAATGTACTGCAAAACCTATATTTTATATCAAAGATTAACGCCGAGATTTAGATTTCATTTTACATCAAACTGTAATGACAGTAAGCTTAAAATAAACACACCACTCAAACATTTATAAACACCCCTACATATCTGGTTTGCAAAATAAATATTTTCAGTTACCTTGGACTCAAGATAATTCATCAGCACTGCAAAGTTTGTGGTGTGGTCACACAAACATGAAGTAGCACCAGATCCCATAAAGATCACCCTGCAGCCCTCACTGGACCAGCTACTGGTGTGGGTATGCCTGAATAACACATTAATACAGCGGGGAAAATAAGTATTGAACAAGTCAAAATTGTTCTCATTAAACATATTTCTGATGGAGCCATTGACCTGAGGTTTTCACCAGATATCAGTGTTATGTATGGAAATACCTGGGTGATGGATGAGGCAAGACGGAGTTGGCGAACACAGCTTTATTGATGGAACACAGATAGCGGTTGCACGGCAGGCACCTGGCGATGGGCACCGGTCAAAGAGACCACAAGATGGTGGCCCACCCACGATATAGGGCAGTGCGGTGACGTGACCGGAAGTGCACGTCACCACACTGCACTTCACAGTAAAGTGCCATTTCCCATATACCACAATCAGTAACTACTTCTTCTTTCAGCTGCTCCCTTTAGAGGTCGCCACAGTGGATCATCTGCCTCCATCTCATCCTATCCTTTGCATCTTCCTCTGTAACACCAACCCTCTCCATGTCCTCCTTCACTACAGCTATGAATCTTCTCTGTGTTCTTCCGCTTTTCCTCCTGCCTGGCAAATCCATCTTCAACATCCTTTGTCCAGTATATCCACCATCCCTCCTCTGCACATAACCAAACCATCTCAGCCTTGCCTCTCTTACTCTGTCTCCAAACATCATTTCTAATCTTGTCCCTCCTATTCACTCCCAAAGAAAATCTTAGCATCTTCTACTCTGCCACCTCCAGCTACATCTCCTGTCTTTTTGTCAGCGCCACCGTGTCCAAACTATACATCATAGCAGGTCTCACTACCACCTTGTAAAGCTCCCTTTCACTCTTGCTGCTACCTTTCTGTCACAAATCACCTCTGACACTGGTCTCCACCCACTCCACCCTGCCTGCACTCTATTCTTCACCTCTCTTGTACATTTTCCATTGCTTTGAATGGCTGACCTCAGGTATTTAAACTCATCTACTTTCACTACCTCTACTCCTTCCATCTTCACCATCACACCTGCCTCCCTCTCATTCACACTCATGTATTCTGTCTTGCTTCTACTGCCTTTCGCTCCTCTTCTCTCCAGAGAATACCTCCACCTCTCCAGGTTCTCTTCCACCTGCTCCCTACTCTCACTACAGATCACAATGTCGTCTGCAAACATCATGGTCCACGGAGACTCCTGCCTGACCTCATCTGTCAGCCTGTCCATCACCATGGCAAACAAGAAGGGATCAGAGCCGATCCCTGATGTAACCCCACCCCCACCTTGAACTCATCTGTCACTCCTACAGCACACCTCACCACCATCTTGCTGTCCTCATACATGTCCTGCACCACCCTCACATACTTCTCTGCCACTCCTGACTTTCTCATACAGTACCACACTTCCTCTCTTGGCACCCTATCATATGCTTTCTCTAGATCCACAAAGACAAAGTGCAACTCCTTCTGACCTTCTCTATACTTCTCCATCAACACTCTTGAAGTAAACATTGCAACTGTAGTTCTCTTTCTTGGCATGAAACCGTACTGCTGCTCACTGATTGTCACCTCTCTTCTTAACCTGGCTTCAACAACTCTTTCCAATATCTTCATAGTATGACTGATCAACGTTATGCCTCTGTAGTTACTACAGCTCTGAGCATCACCTTTGTTCTTGAAAATCGGTACCAAAACACTTCTTCTCCACTCCTCAGGCATCCTCTCACCCTCCAAGATTGTGTTAAACCATCTGGTTAAAAAGTCCACTGCCATCATTCCTAAACATCTCTATACCTCCACAGGTATGCCATCCTCTTCAAAGCTGCCCTCACTTCTGCTATGCTAATCCTCAGGACTTCTTTCCTTCATCCATCCTCCTCGCTCTCTCATTTTCTTTATTCATCAGCTCTTCAAAGTACCCCTTCCATCTTCTCAACACACTCTCATCATTTGCTAGTACATTACCATTTCCTTTCCAGCTCGATCTCCCTGTCTAGCCAATTGATACAAGTCTTCTTCTCCTTCCTTAGTGTTCAGCCTCTCATACAACTCACTATATGCCTTTGCCACCTCTCTCTTTGCCATGCACCTAGATTCCAAATACTCCTGTTTACTTTCTTCATCTCCCTGACTATCCCACTTTTTCTTTGCCAACCTCTTCCTTTGAATATCTTCCTGTACCTCCCCATTCCACAACCAAGTCTCCTTCTCTTCCTTCCTCTGTCCACTGGATACACCACATACCCTTCTACCCATTTCCCTTAATACAGTACTTTTGCTGTACTTTTCCAGTCATCTGGTAATTCTTCCCTACCACCCAGGGCCTGTATCAACTCCTTCCTGAACTCTGTGTGACCTTCTTCCTTCTGTAACTTCCCTCACTTAATCTTTGGCTCTGCCTTCACTCTCTTCCTCTTCTTGCTTTCCAAAGTCATCCTACAGACTACCATCCAATGCTGTCTAGCTACATTCTCCCCTGCCACCACCTTGCAGTCTCCTATCTCTTTCAGATTTCTTCTCCTGCATAGGGTGTAGTCCCCCTGTGTGCACCTTCCTCCACTCTTATAAGTGACCCTATGTTCCTCTCTCTTCTTAAAGTAAGTGTTCACCACAGCCATTTCCATCCTTTTAGCAAAATCCACAACCATCTGTCCTTACACATCTCTCTCCTTAAAACCATACCTACCCAGAACCAACTCATCACCTCTGTTCCTTTCACCTACATGCCCATTAAAGTCCACTCCAATTGCCACTGTCTCCCCCCTGGGAACACTCTACAACAGGGGTGCCTAACCTGGGGCTCCTGGAGCATTCAGGTTTCTGTGGGAAATTTTCTAATTTCACTTCTTAATTGGTCCAAAAATTTGCAAATAATTTGTCATTGTTGTGCATGTGTTCTTTAGGCACCCTTGCACCCAACAGCAAATTATTTGCAACTCTTTGGACCAATTAAGAAGTGAAATTAGAAAATTTCCCATAGACACCTGAATGTTCCAGGAGCCCCAGGTTGGGAACACCTGCCCTTCCACTTCATCCAAGTTTCTCCAGAATTCCTCTTTCTCTTCTACCTGACATCCAACTTGTGGGGCATACGCACTGACAACATTCAACATCACACCTTTGACTTCTAGCTTCAAACTCATTATTCTGTCTGACTCCCTCTTTACCTCCTGAACACTCTTCACATACTCTTCCTTCAAGATTATTCCTACTCCATTTCTTTTCCTATCTACACCATGGTAGAACAGTTTAAATCCCCCTCCAGTGCTCCTAGCCTTGCTTCCCTTCCATCTGGTTTCTTGAACACACAGTATATGTGCCTTTCTTCTGTCTATCATATCAGCCAACTCTCTGCCTTTACCAGTCATAGTCCCTACATTTAACGTCCCTACTCTAACTTCCACACTTCTACCTTTCCTTTTTTCTCTCTTCCTCCTAACACGCCTTCCCCCTTTCCTCCTCCTCGATTTTTGACCAACAGTAGCCCAATTTCCAATGGCACCCTGTCGGTTAACAGCACCTGTGGAGGTCGTTGTTAACCCGGGCCTCGACTGATCCCGTATGAAAGTCTCATTTGTCATGATCCGCATGTTTGATTTGGCAAAGGTTTTATGTTGCATGCCCTTCCTGACACAATCATCCTCATTTACCCTTGCTTGTGGGCTTGTGCACTCCCTGTGGCTGGGTTACCAGATATCAGTAACAACTCAAGTAATCCACACATGCAAAGAAATCAAGGCAACTGTGTTCACAAAACAAGCTATATTTAATAAAGTGAAATAACACCGGGAATAAGTATTGAACAAGCTTGGTGAAATTCATTTAATATTTAGTAAAAAAGCCTTTGTTAGTAATAACAGCTTCCAGACGCCTCCTGTATGGAGAAACTAGGTGCAGGCATTGCTCAGTAGGGATTTTAGCCCATTTTCCCACACAAACTGTCTTCAAATCTTGAAGGTTCCATGGGTGTCTTAAATGAACTCTGATCGTCAGTTTCTTCCATAGATTTTCAGTTGAATTTAGGTCAGGTGACTGACTGGGCCATTCTAGCAGCTTTCCTTTCCTTTCTGGAGCCAGTTGAGAGTTTCAATGTCTTGCTGAAATGTCCACCGTCGTTTCAGTTTCAACATCTTGGCAGATGGCAACAGGTTCTTATCAAGGATGTCTCTGTACATTTGTCCATTCATCTTTCCTTCAATTATATGAAGTCTGCCTGTACCATGTGCTGAAAAACACCCCCATACCATGATGCTCCCACCTCCAAACTTCACTGTTGGTATGGTGTTTTGGGGCTGATGTGCAGTGCCATTTCTCCTCCAAACATGCTGTGTGTTGTGGCATCCAAAAAGTTTAAATTTGGTCTCATCTTTCCAGACTATATTCTCCCAGTATTTTACTTGCTTGCCCAAATGTTGTGCAGCAAACTTTAAATGAGCTTCAACTTGCTTTTTCTTCAGTAATGGAGTCTTGTGAGGTGAGCGGGCACAGAGTCCATGTCGGTTGAGTGCATTATTTATTGTTTTCTTTGAAACAGCAGTACCTGCTAATTCCAAGTCTTTCTGGAGCTCTCCACAAGTGGTCTTTGGCTCTTGGATAACTCTTCTGATAATTCTTTTGACTCCTCTGTCAAAAATCTTGTGAGGAGCTACTGATCGTGGCCGGTTTATGATAAAATGATGTTCTTTCCACTTCCAAATGATGGCCCAACAGTACTGTAAAACGGGGCTATAAGGGACGGCGGGGTAATAAGGGACACTTTTCTGGGAAATGTTTTAAATGTAATTCTGCTGTTTTTATTTTCAGCAGGACGCTGAGTTGTGTTGTTATTGTCTTTCCTGTAGATAGATATTAGTTTTAAGAAATTTGTCGCCGTTATATTTAAGGAAAATTCGAAAAAAAAAAAGTGTCCCTTATTACCCCGCCGTCCCTTATAGCTCCGTTTTACGGTACTCACTGGAACATTCAGCAGTCTAGACATGTGCCTGTAACTAATGCCATCATTATGTTTTGCAACAATAAGGTTGTGAAGGTCTAGAGAGAGCTCTTTGCTTCTGTCCATCATGAGTTCTTTGTGGTGTGAAAATCTGATATTCACAGACATTTTTAAAGGCTATCAGTCACGACTTAACCTGCTGAAATTAATTTGCACTGATGAGGGATGGGATGGCTTCCTAAATTCTGATGGATTTCAGCTGGTTTCTTGGCTTTTTATGCCTTTTTGCACCTCTTTTTTCATGTGTTCAATACTTATTCCCTGTGTCATTCCACTTTAAAAATATAACTTGTTTAGTGAGCACAGTTGCCTTGATTTCTTTGTATGTATGGATTACTTGGGTTGTTACTGATATCTGGTGAAAATCTCAGGTTAATGGCTCCATCAGAAATATGTTTGAGAAAAATGTTGACATGTTTCAATACTTATTTTCCCCGCTTTACAACAGAGAGAAAAACACATGTCCAAATCCAAGTGTACCAAAATGCATCATATCAAATCAGGCAAGACTGTTATCTCCAATTGGTCAGATATGTCTGCCTTGCAAAAAAGAAAAATAAATACAATAAGTATTGTGTTGTCTTTCGCCTCATTTTTTTCAGTGCACCTAGTGCTTTAAAGTCGTTCTGAAGTTTGTTAACCTTGACAAGGTGTTCTGCACCAGACCTATGAAATTATTGTAACTGAGCTTGCCAAAGAGCACCTAAAATTAGGTATTTTTATGTATTGTGGAGAGTTGATGTCTATGAGGCACTGTACCTCCTCACAACTACACATCTGTGTGTTATTCATCCTGCACCATGTTTTGAGTGTACAAATAAAAGACAAAATAAACTTCACCATAGAAGAAAATTACATAGGGCCCTATTACGACGATCTACAGAGGTCATTTGCACCACACTTTGTGGCTTACAGTGGTGCTTTTATTAGTTTCTGTCAGTGCATTTTCTGTTTTTCTGCTGTGTGCCCTTGCCACCTAATTGGGAACTGGCTGTGCATGCAGCTTGTGCTTGTAGGAGGGGACTCATTTCAAGTGGGTGAGGCTCAGCGCAAAGTTCGATGCATTTGTACTATAGTGCATTCCCTGTCAAGATGCCTTTGAGCAACAAAAAGCTGGTGTAAAGTCAGTGCGGTATTATCAACTGCTATTTCAGCAGCGTATTTAAAAGGCGTGACCTCGCACGTATGCCTGTTCCTATATCAAGTGTTCATCATTTTGACTGGGTGATTTTGTAAAAATCTGTCATAATCCCTTACCTGATCTGTCCTTTAGACTTTCATGTGACGAAAGACTGAAAGGGTTTTGTTCTCATTTACATTTTGAGTTATTAATTACAAAATTTACAGACAAGTACACTAAGCAGTCATTAAATTTATTTATCCTCTTCTTAAGTGAACACAATGTGGGTCACTCTTTTGTTTTAATTTAACTACTGGACTTTCCCATGCTGTTGTGCAGCAAGACTGGTGTGCCCTACACCGAGAACAACTGTCAACTGCAACCAGAGTTGGTGGGCATTCTACAATGCACGGGAATCTCAAAGCTTGAAATGCCAATATCCAACATTATCTAATTTATTTTTTTTCCTCCTCATTCATTGTCATTCTTTTAACAGAGGGATTCAAAGTCATTCTGCTGTGCATCACAGCTTCATCACGGTGAAGGAGTTTGTGTTCCCGCATAATCTCCCAGGAGCTATGTTGTAGGGAGCAGCTTGCACATGGTAGAGTCTCCTATGGCAAGCAGGTCCTGGGTGAAGGGCCAGACCAAGAATGGCCCAGCAGATCCCATGAAAAAATTGCAACAAGGACTCAGTGTACACAATGAGCCACATGTGTCCGCCCTCCAGTAGGCTCACCACCTGCAGGAGTGATTATGGGGAGCATGATTCTATGTGAACTGGGCAGCAGTCTATCTTCTCTACTTGGACTGTTGCCCCCCTGAACTGAACCCCTGGATAAGCAGTAGAAGAAGATGGATGTGTGGATGGACAGATGGATTCCAAATCAAATTAGAAGCAGGCTTTATTTGATCTTGTCCAAGGATATCTCAACAGTGTTTTTTAACTTAAAAATCAACAATTTTGCATCAGCAGAGCAATTCAATTCAATTCAACTTTATTTATATAGCACCATTTCACAACAACAGTCATCTCATAGCACTATCAACTGTAGGGGGAACCTATGCACAGGTTCTGTAGGCACCCCTGCACAACAATGCAAATTATTTGCATTTTTTTTTGGACCAAGTTAACAAGTGAAATTAGATAATTTCCCACAAAAATCTGAACCTACTAGGGCACCCTGGCTGAAAAACACTGGACAAGATCATCGTAATATGGCCCATAGCGCTTGACTTAAATTGACTAATGTCTGAAGGTATGAAAGCACCCATAGCCCTCATGTTCTTACTGTCATATAATAAAACAATTTATCTTTATAATTTACCTAAATACCTCAATCTTTGTATTAAGAGCTTTAATGTTTCAAGTCTCTTTGTGGGATTGTGTTGATGGTCAGACTTACATCAGGCTGAAATTCCAAAAGGCACATATGGGGGTGACTCTCTTTGAATACTCCACCTGGAAACAAAAGCACATAACCAGACTTGTTTTACCTTTTTCTTATCTTCATTGATGAGCCAAAAAAATTTAACCAATGCTTGTTCAACATGCTGCTAGACCCTTCAAATGCCACCTAAAAAGCCAAATCTCAGATGTAAAGCTGAATGCACCCGTGTATGTGGCATAAAGATATTAATAATAATAATAGTAATAATAATACTTTAGACTTGCAGTGGTGCTTTTATTAGTTTCTATCAGTGCATTTTCTGTTCTGTCTCAAAGACGCTTTACATAGGGGAGGGGATAAAAGTGTCAATGACTCAATGCAGTGTTGAATAGATGGGTTTTTAGTGATTTTTTGAATGCTGGGAGTGAGGAGGAGCTTCTGCTGGTTATAGGGAGCGAGTTCCAGAGGGTAGGAGCGGCAATGGAGAAGGCCCCGTCTCCCCAAGACTTGTACTTAGTCCGGGGGGGGGGGGGGGGCGTAGAAGGTTGCCATCAATAGAGCGGAGTGTGCAGGAGGGGGTGTATTGATGGAGGAGCTCGGTGAGGTAGGGTGAGCCCAGGTTACTGAGAGCTTTGTAAGTCATGAGGAGGATTTTGAAATTAATTTTCTGAGGGATGAGGAGCCAGTGGAGCTTGCAGAGGATGGGGGTGATGTGGTCACAGATACGAGTGTAGGTGGGAAGGCAAGCAGCAGAGTTCTGGATGTATTGTAGGTTGATGAGGGTTTCTGATGTAGTCCATATAGGAGGCTGTTGCAATAATCGAGACGGGAGGGGATGAAGGTGTGGATGAGAGCTTCAGCAGCTGTTGGAGTGAGGGAAGGACGGAGGTGGGCAATGTTCCTTAAATGGAAAAAAGCTGTTTTGGTGATGTGTATAACATGTTTTTCAAATGGAAGTGTCTGGTCAAAGATGGTGCCAAGGTTATGGATTTGGGGAGAGGAGGAAATTAAGGAGCCATCAATGTTGAGGATAAAGTTGTCAGTGGATTTGCGTAGAGAGTGAGGACCAATGATAATGACTTCAAATTTGTCACAGTTCAGGATAAAGTTGTCAAGTGGATTTGCATAGAGACTGAGGACCAATGATAATGACTTCAAATTTGTCACAGTTCAGTTGTAGAAAGTTGAGTTGGAGCCATGATTTTATATCGGCAATGCAGTTTGTCAGGGTTAGGCGGGTGATAGTGGAGATGGACTTGGTGGAGAAGAGGAGCTGGATGTCATCGGAATAACAGTGGGACTGGAAACCATGGCGGCAGATAATGTCTCAGAGAGGGAATAGGTAGAGGGTGAAGAGAAGGGGACCGAGAGCTGATCCTTAGGGGACACCTTGAGGTAGGGGAGCAGTGGGGTAGTTGCAGTTGTTGATGGAATTATCTATCAGAGAGATATGATCTGAACCAGTTGAGGGCAGTGCCAGTGATAGTGAAGATGGTTTGCAGTCGGGTGAGAAGGATGGAGTAACTGATGGTGTCGAAGATGGCAGAAAGACCAAGGAGAATGAGGATATTAATGTTTCCAGCATCAGAGGAGAGGAGGAGATCATTTATGATTTTTAAGAGGGCAGTTTCAGTACTGTGATGAGAGCGAAATCCAGACTGAAGTGCTTCATACAGGTTATTGGCTGAAAGGTGGTCTTTGAGTTGAGAGGCTACAACCAGTCCAATAATTTAGACAGGAAGGGTAGGTTGGAGATTGGTCAAAAATTATTAGGGATGTCAGAGTTGAGGCCAGATTTTTTAAAATGGAGATGACAGTGGCAATTTTGAGAGATGGTGGGACAAGGCCGGTAGACAGGGAGGAGTTTATTGTTGCAGTGATTAGAGGGGCGGGAGAGGGAAGGCATGCCTTGACAAGGTTGGAAGGGATGGGGTCCAGGGTGCAGGTCGCAGTTTTTATTCCAGTGATGAATTTAGAGAGGTCTGTAGAAGAGACTGGGTAGAACTCGAAGAAGGTTTCACTGGGTTGAAGGAGGGGTGTAGTTAACAGCAAATCCTGTTGTTTTAGCAGCAAGTTAGCATATTTTGCAAGTTTGTATATTAGCATATTTTCCCCTTCCTGGTTCATATTTGTTCTTGTCATTTTTTAAAATATATCCCAGAACCTGACATCCAACATTAAACATTTCATCATCAGCGTTCATGGTTTGGCTGAATATTGTATTGTGTGGGGGCACGGAGTGGGAGCTTCTCCACCCAGAGTCGGAAAGCCGGGAAAGGGGGGTGGGGGGGGGGGTGGAACAGAGGACTGAAGGAGGAAGTGACACCAGGGGTTCTCAGATGTAACAGAAAGGACTAGCCACACCCCGGGGAGTCAGGAGACACCGGAGTTCGCTAGAGTATGAGACACAGTGAGAAGCAGGGTCCGTGTTCTGTAATGTTAATGTGTCAGATAGGCTTTGTGCACTGTGTGCATTGTCTTTGGCTCCCTGGGTCTCATGGGGCGGAAATAAAGTGGTATAAAAGTATACAATACATACAAATAAAAGGAGGTGCCCAGAGACCCTGGGAAGAGTTTTTTCTGTGTTGTATGTTGGAAGGTGAAAAAAGTCTGTGTGTTGTCCAGCTCGCTGTCTTGTCTGCTTTCATCTTCCACATTGGTGACCCTAAGATGTGCAATGGAGAACGAGCCAAACACCGCCCCGGAGACAACCCAGAGGGAGAACACCAGCACAGCATGCGCTGTCACAGTCAAGCTCCCAGACTTCTGGCTTCACAATCCGACCACTTGGTTCCTACATGTTGAAGCCCAATTCGCACTCCGCGGGATCACAACAGACAACACCAAATATTACCAAGTGGTCGCTGCACTGGATGTGCGCGCCATGCAGCAAGTAACAAGCCTGCTCCAGGATCCGCCGGCCCAGGGGAAATACGAAGTGCTCAAGCAGATGCTACTCCAGCATTATACCCTGTCAGACAGTGAGAGAGCAGAAAGACTCCTAACGTGCTCAGAGTTAGGTGACAGATCAGCTGTGGAACTGATGGAGAGCATGTTAGCATTGATGGGGAAGATCGATGAATCCTTCCTGTTCGCTCAGCTTTTCCTCAGGAACCTACCTGCTACAGCAAGGGCGATCCTGGCCAATTCACCACTGCTGGTAACCAAGAACTACCGCGCTCTGGCGTAGGAAGCGGACCGCATCATCCTAGCGATCCTAGACAGGTCGGCAGGAGGCAGCGGTCCCGAGCTCACAGCCACCAATGGATCCAACATCAGGACGTTTGGCGAAAGGACACTGACGGTATGCTTACACGGACGCAATTACTAGTGGGATTTTGTGGTAGCTGCATGTTCTGCCCCCATTTTAGGCAAAGATTTTTTATGTGCTTATGGGTTGTTAGTCGATGTTGCCAACAGAGTTTAGTGGATGCTGTCTCTTTTTCCTCCTTGCCCTGCACAGCTCAGGGAGTTGGGCCAACAACACTGGCTAATGTTATAGTTCCATGGGGTAAGTACCAGCATTTACATTCACAGTTTCCAGCACTCACAGTCCCAACTTTCTCGGCTACAGTAACCAAACATTTCATAACTACAAAAAGCCTGCCGGTGTTCACGCACCCTTGGCGCCTGGACGCGGTTAAGCTGGCCAGCGTGCACGAGGAGTTCGCTAAGTTAGAGCAACTGGGCATTGTTAGGCACTCCAACAGCCCGTGGGCATCCCCACTACACATAGTACCCAAGGCTGATGGTTCGTGGTGACCGTGTGGCGATTTCCAGCATTTGAACAACACCATGGAACACAATCGGTATCCCATCCTGTGCATCCAGGATTTTTCCATGCATCTGGCTGGGACGCGTATTTTTTTGAAATTGGATCTGGTCCGCGGTTACCACCAGGTCCCGGTGCACACGGAGGACATTCCCAAAATAGCGGTAATAACTCCTTTTGGCCTTTTTGAGTTTTTACGCATGCCGTTCGGGTTAAAGGGCGCAGCGCAAACCTTCCAAAGAATGATGGACGCGTTGCTCCATGACCTGCCTTTAATTTTTGTCTACTTGGATGACATTTTGGTGGCTAGCGCGTCCGAGGAGGAGCACCTCACCCATCTCAAAATAGTTTTCCAGAGGCTGGAAGTTCACAGGATTATCGTTAACCCAGCGAAGTGCCAGTTTGGTGTGCCAGTGATTGATTTTTTGGGTCACCCCATTTCGCCAGAGGGCGCGATTCCGCTGCCTGATAAGGTGCGCGCCATGTTGGATTTTCCACATCAGCAGACCGTGAGGGCCCGACAGGAATTTTTGGGCATGGTCAACTTTTACAACCGTTTCCTCCCCCAGGCAGCCCAGCTGCTTCAGTTGTTGTACACCACGCTCTAAAAAAAGAAGCCTGCGGAAAACATCGACTGGACCCCCGAGTGAGTCCAGGCTTTTGCAGATGCCAAAAACAGCGGTCGCTAACGCCACCTTGCTAGCCCACCCAGCCCCGTCAGCGCGGACAGCACTCACCACAGACGCGTCTGACGTTGCCATAGGGGCAGTGGTGGACCAGTATGTCTCCGGTTTGTGGCAGCCACTCGCATTTTTCAGCCGTACTTTGCACAACAATGAACGCAAAGACAGTATGTTTGACAGAGAGTTGTTGGCCCTCCACCTGGCGATGCGTCACTTTCAGTTTTGGCTAGAAGGGCGCAAGTTCACCGCGTTCGTTGATCATAAGCCGCTAATGTACGTAGTGTCCAAAGTCTCAGAACCGTGGCTGGCCCAACAGCAACGACATTTGGCTGCGATCTCGGAGTTCACAACCAACATTCAACACATAGCCGGTAAGCTTAATGTCGAGGCCGACTGCCTGTCGTGCACTTTAGTCTCCCCCGTCTACATGGGAATAGATTTCCCTGCCATGGCCGCAGAGCAAACCGGGGACGTGGACATTTGCGCACTCCAGTGTGCGCCTACTGGATTAAAACTGCAGAGCAGGGTGGTGCAAGAAGGGGGGGGGCCTTGATTTGCGACATCTCCACCGGTCGCCCACGCCCAGTGGTTCCAAGCTCTTGGCGCTACCACATTTTTGAGTCAGTCCACTCCCTTTCACATATCGGTGTGCGCACCTCGGTTAAACTGGTGGGAGCGAAATTTGTCTGGCCTCACTTGCGCAGGGACATAAAAGAGTGGGCCAACAGCGTGCGTTGCTTGCCAGCAGGCCAAAGTGCACAAGCACACTAAAGCCCCCCCTCGAGCTGTTCCAAATCCCGGCCAGGAGGTTCGACCATGGCCACGTGGATTTGGTGGGCCCCCTCCCGCCGTCACAAGGTTTCACGCATCTTTTGACAATCGTGGACTGCACCACGCATTGGCCTGAAGTGGTCCTGCTGGCTGCCACCATGTCTGCGAAGTGGCCCGTGCTTTTTTATTGGCTTGGGTTGCACGGTTCGGATCCCCATCAGACATCACTTTCGACAGGGGTCCGCAGTTCGTTTCAGAACGCTGGTCCGCGATGGCCCAGAGCCTGGGGGTCAAAATCCACCGCACTACCGTGCACAACCCCCAGGCTAACGGGTTATGCGAACGTTTTCATAGGTCGCTTAAGGCGAGACTGACCCGCCCGTGCAATTTTTATACAGTACAGAGGCTGCTAACGTGTCGGGCCCGGCCCACCATTGTTTTCCCTGCACCTTCGTTCCGAAAAGCTTACAGAATGCCAAATTCGTTTTTGTCAGGCACGATGCACACAGAACCCCACTGTGCCCACCGTACGACAGACCGTTCAGAGTGCTGGAAACTGGGGCAAAGCATTTTGTGTTAGACTTGAGGGGGTGTAAGGAGACCGTCTGCATTGACAGGCGGAGGCCTGCTTATGTGCTGGCAGACGAGCAGGTGGGGTTAGCCCAAGTTCCCCGGCACGGATGCCCACCGACGGTGGTTCCGCAAGTTGTTGTTCCCTCGATAGAGAACTGCGCTCGCAAAGCT
The DNA here is from genome assembly GCA_020510985.1 of Pholidichthys leucotaenia. Lineage (NCBI taxonomy): Eukaryota > Metazoa > Chordata > Actinopteri > Cichliformes > Pholidichthyidae > Pholidichthys > Pholidichthys leucotaenia. The sequence goes on along the minus strand of CM035839.1, from coordinate 336,797,868 downwards.
AACCTGTCCCCCCCACCCCACCCTCTTCCCCTCCACAGACCAACGTGCCTTCCCGCACACCTTGGTGGGTGTTTGGGGGGAGGCTGTGTGGGGGCAAAGAGTGGGGGGCTCTCCACCCAGAGTCGGAAAGCTGGGGGGGTGGAACAGAGAACTGAAGGAGGAAGTAGCACCGGGGGTTTTCAGATGTAACAGAAAGGACTAGTCGCACCCCAGGGAGCATGAAGACACCGGAGTTCACTAGAGTATGAGAGGGAGTGAGAAGCAGGGTCCGTGTTCTGTAATGTTAATGTGCCAGACAGGCTTTGTGCACTGTGTGTATTGCCTAAAATACTTATTTTACGGAGGAATTTACCAATTAATTCATTAAAAATCCTTCAATGTGATTTTCTGGATTTTTTTTCTTCTCATTTTGTCTCTCATAGTTGAGGTATACCTATGATGAAAATTGGAGACCTCTCTCATCTTTTAAGTGGGAGAACTTGCACAATTGGTGGCTGACTAAATACTTTTTTCCCCCACTGTATATGCAGGCGGCAGTGGCTCAGGAGGTAGAGCAGGTCGTCCAATAACTGGATGGTTGGCGGTTCGAATCCCGTTCTCCCCAGATATCCTGCCGTTGTGTCCCTGGGCAAGACACTTTACCCACCTTGCCTCCAGTGTCTATAACACTGGGTATCAATGTGTATAAATGTTGGGTAGTGGCCGCAGAGGCCATTGGCACGGATTGGCAGCCACGTTTCCGTCAGTCTGCCCCAGGGCAGCTGTGGCTACAGTAGCAGCTTACCACTACCATTGTCTGTCTGGAGTGAATGAATAATGTATCTATTTGTAAAAGTGTCTTTGGGTGTCTATGATAAAGCACTATATAAATCTGATTCATTATTATATACCATGGGACATTAAAGAGTAGACAACAGAATAATGGACTGTACCACATGTGAAGTTGAGAGGGTGTACTTGACAGCCACAGGGATGGTTTGAGCTGTTAAGTTGTCACGCACACTGACTGATATAACAGCAGAAGCAAGATGACCCAGGTGATTTCTGGAAAGGCAGATAGCGATACAATTTTAATGCATTTTACTAACATCATACAGTGATATGCAAACATTTGGCCACCCCTTGACAAAAAAAATTTGTGATTTTTTTTTTAAAATTTGAGTGTTTATCTATAGCAATTGTGTAGTGTCCACAAACTTTTGTACATTTCACAACTGCATATTAATATATTCATCTTATTTTTGCTTAATTTATGAAATAAAAAAATTCCACATTAAGGTTTACTAATATTGTATTCTTCCATATCCTACAGACATTGTGTTTACATCTTTTCAATTAAAAAAAGGTATTTGTCAAGGGGTGGGCAAATTTTTGCATACCACTAGAAACAATGAAAAAAATCCTAATCTTAAGTGTACAGTATATACACAATCTGAATTATCTAGTCTCCTGTATGTATCTTTGAGTTAACTGTATTCTATAGTATATTTGAATAAAAAAAGCTGGTGGTCTAGCTCATGTTTGATCATACCTGACACTAACAATGTTTTGAAAAATGACAACACATGAAAATATATTAAAAATAAGAAATAAAACAAAAATGTGCTGCACTTTAAATCAAACAAAAATGTTCTATTTAATTGAATTAATGTGGAAAACTGATTAAATGCTTAGCTATTAGAACTATATAAAACTACTATACATACAATTAAGCAAAATTCTTAATTTTACAAGATAAAAATACTTCATAACAGTATGTTTTCTTGAGTTGATTATTGGTCAGTATTATCTGTACATTTAAATAGGGCATGGAAGGAAATAAGAACCAACCTACTGACTGCCTCTTGTTGAGGCTCCTTTGTTGCAGACATGATCTCACTGAGACGGCTGTAGTGGGTGTGGATAAACATCACTTTCTCATAGCCTGATTAGAAAAGGAAACAGTAGCTGAACTGTTATCTGTTAGTGATAAAAAAAAAAAAATCACAGGCATAACAGATCAGCCAGAAAGAAAATGACTATGTGGGCATCACATAAAGTCTTACATCAGGTTAATAATGCGTGTTTCCTACCTAGTCTGTGCAACCTCTGGAGCTCTGTGTCAGGAATCAGCAGCTCATCAGGGCTGCTGACTGCAGCAGGCTTAAAAACCTGACTACAGCTTTGTTCAGACAGCTTTTGCAACTCCATGTACACATCTGATGGCAGCAAAGGCACACATTAACAATATTAGCAAGCGTTAAGCACAAATTGGGGCTGTTTTGAAAATGTATTTTAACCAATAACGTCATATTGTACAATCGGAGTGGGTAGAGCACCTGGACACTGTACTCAAGAATAAGTTGGGTTACCTCAAGATATTACTTACAAAGTATAAATAAGAGTAGTCACTAAAAAGTATTTGAATAAGCAGAAGTATTTACCAGAAAAATGTACTTGAATGGTCAGTAATGACTGTACTCTTGTCAACTTGTGACTCTTTTCTCATTAATCACCTCTTTCAAGGAGGTAATGTTTTAATGTCTCTCTGTCGGTTGGTTAGCAGGATTACGCAAAAACTACGGGAAGCATTTTGATGAAATTTCAACCAGAGGTGGCCCTTGGTCTATGGACGAACCCAATAGATTTTGGAGGTCATCCAGGCCAGGATGTGGATTCTGGATCCCTTTCTCACTTTCTTTAACACAGCAAGATAGGGCCTTCGTGGAGGTATGCATTCTGTGAGCGCCCTCTAGTTTGCAGGGCTTTTTAGTGTGTTTGTTTTTGACTTTTTTCTAAATGCTCCTACTTTTCCATCTTGCATTTGCAACGCTGTTCACATAAATTTGCAACTTTTTTCCTCTTTCTTGTCTTGTCACTTTTTCTTGTACATCATATAAATTTGTAAGTTTTTTCTCATAAATTTCATTAATTTTTCTTATATTTTTTATATAAATTGAAACTTTTATATTATATATTATTTAACGATTTTTTTAACTTCTCACTTATAAATTTCCAACTTTTTTCTTGTAAATTTGCAATTAAACTCACTATTTTTAAAAATAATTTTCACTTCAGTGTGGTCACCTGAGGGAAATAAAACACAAACTATCCACATGTCCAGTCAAATGTGATCCAAATCATAAAAATAACAGTAACAGAATAAATATTTCCTGATCCAGAATAGAATAGTAATTTCAACACAGATTCCTATTCAATAAAATCATTATTTCACAAAATCACTAAAAATGCAGACATTTCTCATCATTACAGTATAAAAAAAATGCACATTTCTAAGCAGATTTTTACATTGGTGAAATCAAAAGCAGCAGTAATTTCTTTTTTAGTGCAATCAACTGAAATTTAAAAAAAATATCCTACAATAAAACTTCTTAGCATAGGACAATTCTATGAAAACGACAGCTGAGTAATTGAGACTTGTTGCAACCTACTTTTGCTTACAGTCATGTGAAAAAATTAGGACACCCCATTAAATATTCAGTTCTTTATTAAGAAATGTTCACACATCTGTCTAACCTTGTTTTTGTTTTTATTTGCATTTTTTAACATTTATTTTAGCCATTTTAAGTGGGAATGAATGTGGGGGTGTCCTAAAAAAGATGGGAGAATCCTAATTTATTCCTCACTATTTGTTTAGAATTATAGTTTACAGAAAATCTGAAAAAGTCTTTAATTCATTTTTAATTGTTTAGTTGTATTACATGAATTCTCAGTATTTTAAACAATGATATTAAATATCCATTTGTCCAAATATGTTTAAAAAATAAAACCACACAGGCTTATACAGGGTGTTCTAATTTTTTCACATGACTGTATAACACAGGCATGCCAAAAGATAGATGTACAATCAGAACACCCATAAACATGTGTATTTCTAGATTTTTATTACCTATGTTCTTGGTAGACAGACTGAAGCCCCTTTCATCAGCAAATAGCAAGTCTGCAAGAGCTTCAGTGAGATTATCAATGCTCCCGACAATAGTAAAAGGTCCAATGCTGACCTGCCCAAAGAGAATGCATACAAGGAAAATTTAATTGTGTGGTGACCTCACAGGCAAAAGTAAACACGGGTCATGCTCTCACCCCATCCTCTGTGACACTCATCCATTGCTGAGCCACGTGTGGCTCCAGCATCAAACTGGCAAGGTTAACAAAGTTGGTCGCAATGGATACCATGACATCTGCAGCTTGAACTCCAGAAGAGTGGGAGCTTGCTAGTGCAGTCATGTCAATCATCTTGGTGATGAACAAGATGTCACTGGAGGTCAGGAGGTGGGGGCTGCTGGCCTCAAACGTGTGCACGAAAGCCTGGGTCAGCTGCTGCAGCAAAGTCAAGTTCCTGCTCCAGGAAGAGTTCATGCTCATCTCCTCAATCACCTGAAGAAATAGAGCAGATTAAGGATTTTTACCTTTATTCGCTTAAGGAAATGGGAATGCTGCACAGTTTTATTAATTCTAGCACTTTCCCCCACTTCCTTACACACAGCATTAAAAAATACTATTTATATCCAGCTGACATGATGACTGACCTAAAATTAGCTCTATGTACTTGTAACTGAAGGTATAAAATAGAAACACTAAATAAATAAATAAATATTGTCTGAAATTTAAAATTTTTGAAAAGATGTTTCCCCCACACATACACATTCTTTGTCATTAAACATACAGCTATTTTTAAAATAATATTGCAGTTTTAAATTAATGCTCTATAAAGAATTGAGGTTGGTCACGGATTAAGTGGAAGACTCACATTTTTATACAGAGGATCCTTGCTCAGTCTACTGAAGAGTGCTGTGTTTGGTAAATGGAAGCTATCCATAACCTCTGAAACAACAGAGGTAAACACAACGCAGTGATTTACAGCAAAACCACAAAAAACAGCTAAAAATATCCATAGAATAAACTCCCATTGCCACACTGACACATTGTTAACATAAAATGCACTGGCTAGTATGAGTATGTTTCCATAATTTTTATGGACACTTTCTGATCACTTTATGCCAGAGTCAGAGTAAACTGATGATAATAATGATCAGCACCTTTCCTAAACTGACAGACAGCCTCTCTGTATGTGTGGCACTCGTCAAACCGAGAACTCCTTGAAACTGGGTCAAAGATGCCACAGTCCTCAGAAACCTCCGTGGTGTGGAACAGCTCAAAGAAGAATGACTGATTCTCTGAAGAATTTCCAACCAAGAGGGAATCCAAAAATAGATCTGTTAAATAGTAAAGGTTACAGTTAATGTAATCATAAAGTATTAAACATTAGTAAGAAAATAAAACCATGCTCAGTCACAGTTACCAGTGTTAAATACATTTATTTTTTACATTTTTTAATAGATTTTGATTATTCACGTAAAAACGAAATATGTTATACATTTCCTGTTAAAAATCACATAACACAGTGCTCGACATAATCAAATATCGGGAGGAAAGTACAAGTTGGAGCAGGTAAATAAAGGAATAAATGAAATCTCAGGTGCAGAAATAATACTAATATCTATGATGCAATCTCAAAATAAATCTATCCAATAAAAGCATTATTTCAATCATCCATCCACAAATACTGTATTCTTTTCCTCAGCTTTATTTGTTTTGATATGTAGCAAAACTGATGTCATTATTGTGAATAGTATTTAAAAGGCAACTTCAGGTGTATCCAGTTTCAACTTGAACAAATCATCAGTTATTCTAACTCTAACAAGCACATGCTTTAATGTAAATTTTTGAGTTAAAGAGATTATGACTGATATGATTTTTGTTTACGTAACTAGCTGAATGGATCTCAGTAACTGGTAGTTTAATGCAATACTCCAAGCATTTCTTCCAAAGTCAAGCAATAATTCCAAAATGTGACATTATCTTCTTCTGGCTGCTCCCTTTAGGGGTCGCCACAGCGGATCATCTGCCTCCATCTCACTCTATCCCTCGCATCTTCCTCTGTAACACCAACCCTCTCCATGTCCTCCTTCACTATATCCATGAATCTTCTCTGTGGTCTTTCTCTTTTCCTCCTGCCTGGCAGCTCCATCTTCAACATCCTTTGTCCAATATATCCACCATCCCTCCTCTGCACATGTCCAAACCATCTCAGCCTTGCCTCTCTTACTTTGTCTCTAAACTGAGCCATCCCTCTGATATATTCATTTCAAATCCTGCCCCTCCTAGTCATTCCCAATGACAGTCTTAGCATCTTCAACTCTGCCACCTCCAGCTCCGCTTCCTGTATTTTTATCTGTGCCACCGTCTCCAAACCAAACATCATAACCGGTCTCACTACCATCTTGTAAATCTTCCCTTTCACTGTTGCTGCTATCTTCATGTCACAAATCACCCGGACACTTGTCCCCATCTCACTCTGCCTGCACTCTCTTGTGCACTGGCCATTGCTGGCCACCTTTAGCCTCGATGCAGGAAGCAGCCCAAACTTCCTCCTGATCAAGACCCATTAGGAAAAACTTATCCTCTGCTGGTTCCATACGGTTGGGTTCTTTCTGTCAGAAGATGTGGAAGGACTGGACCCAATCGCTGGACGGACGGATGGACAGACGGACGGACAGACATACAGACAGACAGACAGACAGATACTTTATTTCAAACAAAAAAGCAAAAAAACAAAACAAATGACAAGTGAAATAAAAGTGACAGTATACAGTGCTCGAAAGGGAGAAGGAAGAAGTTAACACTTGTTTACTCCAACTCCTCTTTTCGCTAAATACATCCCATGTAAAATATATACCTATTACCTCAATTAAGACCCCAAGTAGACAGTTAACTATATTTTGTACATATCAACATTAACACCCATCCATCCCAACATACAGACGTGGACAAAATTGTTGGTACCCTTCTGTTAATGAAAGAAAAACCCACAATGGTCACAGAAATAACTTGAATATGACAAAAGTGGTAACAAATAAAAATTCTATGAAAATTAACCAATGAAAATCAGACAATGCTTTTGAATTGTGGTTCAACAGAATTATTTTACAAAACAAACTCATGAAACAGGCCTGGACAAAAATGATGGTACCCTTAACTTAATATTTTGTTGCAATAATGCACTGGGCCTCACTCCTTTCTTCACTCTCAATGAAGTATTTTTTTTTGCTGGTCATTAACATCTGTTTGTTCTCTCCCATAGATTGAGTCCCCATCGTGCTGTTTGCTCTCTACATGTCTGTTCTTTTCATCTTCTCTGTCCCCTCACCCCCCAGCCAGTCGCAGCAGATGACTGCCCCTCCCTGAGCCTGGTTCTGCTGGAGGTTTCTTCCTGTTAAAAAGGAGTTTTTCCTCTCCACCGTCGCCAAGTGCTTGCTCACAGGGGATCACCTGATTGCTGGGGTCTTTCTGCAACTGTGGGGGTCCCCCTACAGTTGAAAGTGCTATGAGATGACTGTTGTTGTGAAATGGCGCTATATAGATAAAGTTGAATTAAATTGAATTGAATTGAACTGAATTGAATTGCACAACCTTTTGAGGCAATCACTGCAATCAAACAATTTCTGTAACTGTCAATGAGACTTCTGTACCTCTCAGCAGGTATTTTGACCCACTCCTCATGGGCAAACTGCTCCAGTTGTCTCAGGTTTGAAGGGTGCCTTCTCCAGACAGCATGTTTCAGCTCCTTCCACAGATCTTCAATAGGATTTAGATCAGGGCTCATAGAAGGCCACTTTAGAATAGTCCAATGTTTCGATCTTAGCCATTCTTGGGTGTTTTTAGTTGTGTGTTTTGGGTCATTATCCTGTTGCAAGACCCATGACCTGCGACTGAGACCAAGCTGTCTGACACTGGGCAGCACATTTCTCTCTAGAATACCTTGATAGTCTTGAGATTTCATTGTACCCTGCACAGATTCAAGACACCCTGTGCCAGACGCAGCAAAGCAGCCCCAGAACATAACAGAACCTCCTCCATGTTTCACAGTAGGGACAGTGTTCTTTTCTTGGTATGCTTCATTTTTGCGTCTGTGAACATAGAGCTGATGTGTCTTGCCAAAAAGTTACAGTTTTGTCTCGTCTGTCCATAGGACATTCTCCCAGAAGTTTTGTGGCTTGTCAACATGCAGTTTGACAAATTCCAGTCTGGCTTTTTTATGATTTGTTTTCAACAGTAGTATCCTCCTTGGTCGTCTCCCATGAAGTCCACTTTGGCTCAAACAACGACGGATGGTGCGATATGACACTGATGTACCTTGACCTTGGAGTTCACCTTGAATGTGTTTAGAGGTTGTTCTTGGCTCTTTTGTTACCATTCGTATTATCCGTCTTCTCCTGCGGCCACGTCCAGGGAGGTTGGCTACAGTCCCGTGGATCTTAAATTTCTGAATAATATGTGCAACTGTAGTCACAGGAACATCAAGCTGCTTGGAGATGGTCTTATAGCCTTTACCTTTAACATGCTTGTCTATAATTTTCTTTCTAATCTCCTGAGACAACTCTCTCCTTTGCTTCCTCTGGTCCATGTTTAGTGTGGTACACACCGTGTCACCAAACAGCACAGTGACTACTTGACACCCTTTAAATAGGCCAACTGACTGATTAAAAGTTTGTAGATACCTGTGATGTTAATTAGAAGACACATCTTGGTTGAACATGTCCCTATGGTCACATTATTTTCAATCTTTTCTAGGGGTACCATCATTTTTGTCCAGGCCTGTTTCATGAGTTTGTTTTTTAAAATAATTCTGCTGAACCTGTTATGACCCGAGCGTCGGTTCTTATCGCGCTCGGGTTAAAGTTATGTCTCGCTGCCGGCCTTGACAGCTGCGGGCGGTATTCTGGCCTCTCCGGGCTCTTATTGTGAAAGTGCTCGGTGGGGTTTCCGCCCGTCAACGGTTGGTCAGCTGTGTGTCATCTGTCATTAGTACCTGGTCTATTTAAGCTGAGTGCTGGCGTCGTTAAGACGCAGCAGTGTCTGATCGCTAAACTGATCGTTACCTGATCGTTATTCTGTTCACCCATCGTCACGGATGCCTGGACTATATTCACACTTCGGCTGCCTTGGGCTTGACCGTCTTTCACCGGGACCAGTAAGTGAGCTCGTTAGCCTTATTCCCCCCGGGTGTTAACTGTTCTGTAAGTCCCTGCCTTGGCAGCCCGTGTGCTAATTAGTACCAAGTCTGACTGTGTGTGATTGTCTCCTGCTTTGGACCCGTAGTGTGCTGTATAGCCCTATGCTTCCTGTTCTGCGAAGACTCTGTCATTATCTCAGCAGCTTGTGTATCACCTTATCACCGTAATAAAACTCACTGAAAAACTCACTGGTGACTTGTGTGCGTCTTATAGGTGGCTCGCGAGGGCCACCGCATGACAGTACACTGCTGCGCAAACAGCGTTTACGGTGACGCCATCTTGAGACGCTTTTCACCAGTGTGTTTGAGTTTTGGACGTTGCTTTTCCCTGTCTGGGTCCTGTGTATGTGAGGAATGCCGTCACCGAAGAGCCACGTGTTGACGAGTGTTTTGGAAGCCGTGGATGAGCTACTCATCTCCGCTTCCATGTTGGATTATGACCACGGCATACATTGGTACCTGGACGCCGCCGAAGATGTTCTCAGAAATCTCTCTACCCGCTACGCCAACCACCCGGAAGTCGACGCGAGGAGGGAGGACATCGCCGCACAACGCGAATTATTCCTGATGATGGAGGAGGAACGCGGCATGAAGCAGGTGAAGAGGCACTCCTGCTTTTCGCCTATGGATCCTGATCCTGCCTCCGATCCATTTCGGGAGTTCGCACCATCTGGGGGCCGGCGAAGGCGTCGGCGTCACGGCCGGGCGCATCTTCGGCAAGCTCCAGCTCCGGATCCAGTTCCGGGCCGCCGGGATGACCCCCTCAACCAGCCAGCTGCTGAGAGTGAGCTGAGTCCTGTGCCGGTGGGCTCCGTTCTAGGATCCTTTACCATCCAGCGAGCGAGGGAAGGAGCAACGTCTGCTACAGCTGATAACATCCTCCCCCCGGGAGACAGGCAAGTCCTAGTTCACTTTCCTAGTAATAACAGTGATCTGTCTTGTCTGACTCCTGGGGGTGAAGCTCAGGGTTCGCAGCTCCCTGAGTTTCTTTCCCCAGCTGTAGCCATTTATATTAAACCTGCTGCCTCTGTGTCTCCTCCTGCGGAGCGGTCCTCGGCGTCAGTCCCACGCCGGCGAACGAGGGGGAGGCCTGCAGCTCTGGGAGACATCCCGGTCTTGCAGCCTTGTTTTGGACAGAGGAGGAGAACGGACTGCAGTGAGGAGCCAGAGCCGACGAGAGAGCATCCCCAGGGTTCCTCAGGGATGCAGCCCGAGTCAGCAGGTCCAGGGTCCTCTGCCTCCACGCCATACGGGTTATTGGCGTGGACGCCAGCGCATGAGGATCCAGCTGCAGAGACCATCAGGCCGGCTGTGGAACCCGACACAGCCGAGTGGGAGCCCGACGATGAGCGTCTTCCTGAACCTGGATCGGCGAAGTCCTGGACGGCTCCAGAGCCCGAGTGCAGGCAAGTACTCTTTCTTGTTTTCCTGTATGGTGTATTAGAGCATTTTTGCCTGCCTCATGGGGAGGCGAGTGAGGGGCAGCCGGCCGCTGCACCCGAGCTCGTCTCGCTGGGCTCTGGCGCTGCCGGTGGAACTGATCCCGGTTCTCCCTTGTGTTCTGAGCACCTCCACAGCGTTACCGGTCCGGAGCCAGTCAAGGTCACGGGACCGGGGGTTCCAGGTTCGGAGATGGAGGTTGTCGCCGGAGCAGTCCTGAACCGGTCGGGGTCCGACGTGTGGGCCGAGGAGACCCGGTCGGGGTCCGACGTGTGGGCCGAGGAGACCCGGTCGGGGTCCGTCATTTGGGCCGAGGTGACCCGGTCGGGGTCCGACGTGTGGTCCGAGGAGACCCAGTCGGGGTCCAACGTGGGTGCAGCGGTGACCCAATCTGGGCCCGTCCTGACCCAGTCGGGGTCCGACGCATGGGCCGAGGAGACCCAGTCGGGGTCCAACGTGGGTGCAGCGGTGACCCAATCGGGACCCGTCCTGACCCAGTCGGGGTCCGACGCATGGGCTGAGGTGACCCAGTTGAGGTCCAACGTGGGTGCAGCGGTGACCCAATCTGGGCCCGTCCTGACCCAGTCGGGGTCCGACGAGATCCAGTGGGGGTCCAGCGCAGGTGCGGCTGCGACCCAATCAGGATTCGAGGGGGTCCAGGTTTTTGGTTGTCTCCCTCTCAGGAGCCACCAGCTGGAGGCCATTAGTGGGTTTTGTTTGGCAGATCGGCGCTCTCCTGTTTTGTTGTTTTCAGGTGAGCGGCTGCATGCAATCCCTCCACGGTCCTGTTGGTTGTGGTATGCGGGTCGGCCACCCGAGGAACTGCTTGGAGCATTTGGTGTCTTGGGTTGGCCACCCAATAAACTGTGTGTGTTACGGGGTGACCTGGTTCGGCCACCAGAGGACGTATTCCTGGGGGCATGGGACTGGGGCAGGCCACCTGACTGATCATGTACTGTGGGATTTTCTGTGGGCCCATATGGTGCCAAATCATGTCTTGTACGTCTAGCAATTTTTTTGTTGTTTATCAAGTCATAGTCTTAGTCAGGTCTGAGCAATTTTAGATTGCCTCTTGTTTCCAAAGTCATAGTCTTAGTCAGGTCTGAGCATTTTTAGATTGCCTCTTGTTTTCTTGTTTCCAAAGTCATAGTCTTAGTCAGGTCTGAGCAATTTTAGATTGCCTCTTGTTTCCAAAGTCATAGTCTTAGTCAGGTCTGAGCAATTTTAGATTGCCTCTTGTTTCCTTGTACGTCATAGTCTTAGTCTAGTTCGAGCATTTATTTTTGATTGCCTCTTGTTTCCTTGTACGTCTTAGTCATAGTCAAGTTAGAGCATTTTTTTTTTGATTACCTCTTGTTTCTTTGTAAATCTTAGTCATAGTCAAGTTTGAGCATTTTTTTTTGTTTGCCTCTTGTTTTTTTTGTGTGTTTGTTTTTTTCATAGTCGTCGTGTTTAGCACGTATTTCTTTTGTTGCAGTCATGTATTCTTTTTATAGTCATGTTTTTCCACAGTTGGTTATGTATTTCTTGTATGGTTTTCTGGTCTGGTCTTAGTCTTGTTCTTCCCTGGGTCATGTGTTTGTATGTATTTCTTGTATGGTTTTCTTGTCTGGTCTTTGTCTTGTTCTTCCCTGGGTCATGTGTTTGTATGTATTTCTTGTATGGTTTTTTTTGTCTGGTCTTTGTCTTGTTCTTGGGTTGGTTTCTCTCCCTCCGCACCTGTCCCCCAACCTCCCACCCTGGGGGGGCGGGGGGGGGGGGGCAGGTTGGTCCCTTGGGGCGTCCGGAGTCCGCCCGTGGAGGGAGGGTACTGTTATGACCCGAGCGTCGGTTCTTATCGCGCTCGGGTTAAAGTTATGTCTCGCTGCCGGCCTTGACAGCTGCGGGCGGTATTCTGGCCTCTCCGGGCTCTTATTGTGAAAGTACTCGGTGGGGTTTCCGCCTGTCAACGGTCGGTCAGCTGTGTGTCATCTGTCATTAGTACCTGGTCTATTTAAGCTGAGTGCTGGCGTCGTTAAGACGCAGCAGTGTCTGATCGCTAAACTGATCGTTACCTGACCGTTATTCTGTTCACCCATCGTCACGGATGCCTGGACTATATTCACACTTCGGCTGCCTTGGGCTTGACCGTCTTTCACCAGGACCAGTAAGTGAGCTCGTTAGCCTTATTCCCCCCGGGTGTTAACTGTTCTGTAAGTCCCTGCCTTGGCAGCCCGTGTGCTAATTAGTACCAAGTCTGACTGTGTGTGATTGTCTCCTGCTTTGGACCCGTAGTGTGCTGTATAGCCCTATGCTTCCTGTTCTGCGAAGACTCTGTCATTATCTCAGCAGCTTGTGTATCACCTTATCACCGTAATAAAACTCACTGAAAAACTCACTAGTGACTTGTGTGCGTCTTATAGGTGGCTCGCGAGGGCCACCGCATGACAGAACCACAATTCAAAAGCATTGTCTGATTTTCATTGGTTAATTTTCATAGAATTTTTATTTATTACCACTTTTGTCAGATTCAAGTTATTTCTGTGACCATTGTAGGTTTTTCTTTCATTAACAGAGGGGTACCAACAATTTTGTCCACGTCTGTAACTAATGATTAATAATTAACTAATGATGTAAAGATGTGATCCGCATAATGATTACTATATGGAAAAATCCTACTTAACCAGAAATAATGTGACATTAGGAGCCCTATTACGACAATCTCAAGGGGGTATCTGCGCCATACTTTGTGCCCTGCGCCAGTGCGTCTATTAGCTTCTGTCAGCACATTGTCTGTTTTTCCACTGTACACCCTCATTACCTAATTAGGAACTGACTGAGTGCGTGGCTTGCGCTCGTAGAAGGGGACATGGGTGAGGCTTGGTGCAAAGTTTGGAACTTTCATATTATGGTGCATTCTCTGTCAGAAAATAACTGAAGGAATTTTTACAGCCCTGTCAAAATCATGGACAAAGACTGGAATACCCTCTAAATGGGGCAGCTCTCACCAGTGTGTAATTATGATAATCAGTCTTTTTGGGCTGAAGACTGATTTGTTTGTTCCTGCTGTAAATCTTGGGTGATGTTTATATTATTTGGTAAACACAATAAATTTGGGCGGTGCGGTGGTGCAGTGGTTAGCACTGCAGCAGCACAGCAACTCACCCTTGGCCATGGGATCCCTGGTTCAATCCCAGCCCCTGACCAACAGTGATCTGTGTGGAGTTTGCATGTTCTCCCCGTATCTATGTGGGTTTACTCCGGGATTTCTCCGGTTTCCTCCCACAGGCCAAAAACATGCAGGTTAGGTTAATTAGAGACTCTAAAGTGGCCCTAGGTGTGAATGTGTGTGTGAATGGTAAAGGAATAGTGCCATGCCGTGGCTGCTTCATCCATCCAGGTGGATGCCCTCAATTTCCCCTCTGGGGATCAATAAAGTATACAAAATAAAAAAAAAAAAAATTCACTGTATTATTTAAAGGCTATTTTATGAACCTTGATTCCCAGAGCGAGCAGGGCAGTGGATGGTACTTAAAGGTATTTTCACTCTGTGAACAAGTCTGCATTGTTCCCAGCACAAAACAGATTTGTCCTCCCATTTACGTAAATGACGCCATATTATTATTATGCCATCCATTTTGTGCTTCTGTTTATTAAAGGGAGTGAGCGCAGAGACAGAGACTGGTCTATTATACGTTATGTCCAATGCACACCTCTGAATAATTAAGGGAATTAGGTTAGGTTCTTTGCACTTTCTGCTAAGCACAAAATTCATTTTTGTTCTCTGGTAATAGGAAAATGGACTTGTCAGGACAGATTTGTGAGCATAAATTATAGCTGTGTGGACAAGGCCAATAAAAATCCAGACATAATCCAGATGTAGACTTTTTAAACAGATTATTTTTTTTCTTGTTTCAACATGTCTGTAATCTAAAACCCACACATACACATTGCTACTCATACTATAACACTTCATCAAAAGATCCACTGTGTTTACCTCGCCCCAGAATTACCCAGCTCCCAATCAGGTCAAGTGTCCCACCTTACATCTGAGACACTCAATAGTGTGCTGCCTGATATCTAACGTCAAGAGCTCTTTTGGTGGTATGAAGAGAACATCCAAACTAATAGGCAAGTGGTAGAGAGAATGAGAAAGAAAAAAAAACAAAACGTGTGAAGCATAAAGATCCACTGCCATTGATTTTTATAAACCCCTAAATTTAATCACAAGTGACAGCAGCTATACTTATACAGTTACAGAACTTTTTAAGAAAAATACATTTTGACACTGTAATCACTGTAAGCATCCAAGTGGACAATCCTTTTTGAGAGAAGGAGTGGGGGATTTTGGGCACTCTCTGGGGAGCATGATGTCAGAAAGGCAGAAGTCTGTTTTCAAGGGTGGGACTTGGACTGATGTGAGTCCCAAAACATTTACGAGAGTTATTAGAAACCTCAAAACTCACCAAATGCAACTTGGTCACTTTGTCTTTTATCCACAGGGCAAAAGGACTAGACAGAGACAAATTTGCTCTTTCCTACAGTCTTGTGTGGGTGTGCTTGGCAAAGCATACCACAGTTTCAGAAAGGTGAAAACATCTGCCCAAACCAATATTTGGATTATTTTTTAATAATATACACCTACAGGGTGTATGATAACTAATGGTACAAGTCTGAACTGTAAAACAGCTGTAAATGCACACTGATTTAAAAACTGCAAGTTTGTGCATTTATGCAATGGCAACCACTGGGCACTGTAGCAACTTAACAGGGCGTTCTTTAAGATTGGAAAAAGAAAACATCTGGAATCTATCAGTAAAAAGCACATTAACTCTGGAAATGCTTTGACCATGGCCTTTAAAGAAAACATTTCATCCACTATTTTTTAACACTTTACAATCTGAAACAATTGTTTCTCATTAATGTAGTTTACTATTAAATATTCAATACTTTTGTTACTTAATTTTGAATAGTTTATGGGCTAGCAGCCAAAGCAGATTCAATTCAGGCCTTTTAGCTGCAGCCAACATGTATGCAAATTGCGTGGTTAAAATCAGGGGGACAGAACAAGGTTATATCAGGATAGTCTTCACGTAAGATTGGGTGGAGTTTACCACTTGAAGCCAGCTCACATCTTGGCAGGTTGCTAAAAAAAACTGTGTAATGCAAAATGAATTCTACACAGCAACCCCACCCACCCTTGGGGGTGCCAGTGGCTCGGGAGGTAGAACGGGTCGTCCAAGAACCGCATGGTTGGTGGTTCGAATCCCGCTCTCCCCCGGATATCCTGCCGTTGTGTCACTGGGCAAGACACTTCACCCCCAATTGCTCCTGGTGGGTCTGAAAGCGCCATGTTGGATAGCATGCCGCCATGTGTGTGTGAATGGGTGGATTGCAGGATCTGTAAAGCGCTTTGGTCATCAAGAGATGAGAATAAAAGCGCTATATAAGTGAATGCCATTTACCATTTTACCCTTAGTGCCAAACTAACTGGAAACACTATGCAACAGTAATGCTCAGCTACATATAGAGCTGGACCACGGGCACTGATTAGTGTCAGTTTTTTTATTGGTTGATTTTGCTTGTGTTGTGTCCCCTTTTCCTGGTTGCACCCTAACTTACTTACCTTGACATGGACTCTTGATCTGCAGCATTGTGAGGGAGGTCTCAATTTCCATGCCTGCTCTACTCCATCTGAACACCAGCCCAGAGGAAATGGGTGAGCACTCCTTTTCCATGGTGAGTATTTCACTGCCGTTCAGTGTCCGATTCCAAATATGCAGCTCTGTTATGCTCCCTGAGAATGACTCATCGGCCTTAAATGAGCCTCCAAAGGTGTCCTGCTCCTGCCCGATAATAAAAAGGCCATCAGGGCCAATGCCGTCAGTACTGTTTAGACCATCACCCTCAGAGACTATATGACCATTGGTAAATATTGCCCAGCGTCCACCATTCTGGCTCCAAGAAACACACATGGAGTGCCAGGAATCATCATGGTTGAAGACCTCTTTGTATGGCCCATGACTGCCGTGGACCAGCAGAGCCAGCTGCACAGGCTTGCCTTGGGTGAGGTATGCACGGAGCTGGAACTCGTTAATATATGACGGGATGGAATAAGAGAAGATGGTGGAAATTCCAAAGGTGTTTGGATCAAAACGGAGGAGAGTGCAAACGGTCACTGAACCCATGGAAGGAAACTTGTACCGAAGGCGGGCATGCTTCCTGTCAGAGCGCCCAGTGAAATTCAGAACCAGGGAGGAAGGGGCACCTTTGGTTTTAATAGAACAGAGAGACAGAAAAAGAGGGTTTTACTGGAAAAAAAAAATCTCAGCTCCAATTTTGTTAAAGTTGGCAGCAAATTCTAAAATTACACATTAATAATTAGAAAATAATTGTTCAGTGTAGTGAGTGAGTGAAGTAGCAACTTGTTTTTACTTATCTCCAACAACAACAAAAAGTTCTGAGGATGCCAAGTCTGAAAATTCCCCAGCAGGCCTACCTGTTATAGGTGTCATGACTTCCCTGGCAATCCACACAGACTGAGATATGTTCAAGGATTTTAAAAAGCTGGTCAGCTCTTGGTTTTCTCTTGGGTTGGAGACAGTAGCTAAGGCTCCAGAGCGCTGGACACACAGTTCAACTGCACTGTTCCACTGCAGACGATCAGGCACATACTCATAGTACGACTCATCACGTGTCTGGATGCTGAGTCCCTGTGTAGCAACTAATGGGGAGGAAAAGAAAAAAGTTGGTGGGGAAATTTGATGCCAAAATGGTACATACTGACAAAAAAGTGTTGTGTGTAATTCAACGTTATAGTCTCATGTTTTAATGAGGATCAGATCATTGCTAACACTTGGTGCCTCTTGATGCCACTTTCCAAACTCAAATATCTATCAGAACAAACTAGATTTGCTACATTCATATATTTTACATTTGAAACCTAGTATTTTACAGTTCAATATATTATTTTTACAAGTTTGGTTTTATTTTTTTATCCATCCATCCATCCATCTTCTACCGCTTTTCCGGAGGTCCGGGTCGCGGAGGCAGCAGTTCAAGCAGAGAAGCCCAGACTTCCCTCTCCCCAGCCACCTGCTCCAGCTCTTCAGAGGGGATACCAAGGCGTTCCCAGACTAGCTGGGAGACATAGTCTCTCCACCGAGTCCTGGGTCTGCCCCGGGGTCTCCTCCCAGTGGGACGTGCCTGAAACACCTCAAGTGGGAGGCGTCCAGGAGGCATCCTAATCAGATGCCCATACCACCTCAACTGACTCCTTTCAATGTGGAGGAGCAGCGGTTCTACTCTGAGCCTCTCCCGGATGACTGAGCTCCTCACCCTATCTCTGAGGGTGAGTCCAGCAATCCTACGGAGAAAGCTCATTTCAGCCGCTTGTATCCGCGATCTCGTTCTTTCGGTCATTACCCAAAGCTCGTGACCATAGGTGAGAGTAGGAACGTAGATTGACTGGTAAATCGACAGCTTTGCCTTAGAACTAAGCTCCCTCTTCACCACAACAGACCGGTACAACGTCCGCATCACTGCAGATGCTGCTCCAATCCGTCTGTCGATCTCTCGCTCCATTTTCCCCTCACTCGTGAACAAGACCCCAAGATACTTAAACTCCTCCACTTGGGGCAGGAGCCTGTCCCCAACCCGGAGAGGACAATCCACCTTTTTCCATTTAGAACATAATAAAGGAATGGAACAAAATGTGATCAGAGAGTGAATACCTCTGCCAAAGCCCAAAAGAGACTCATGTCTTCAGGTTAAACAACCTGTATCTCCATGGTTGAGATTTAGTCCCTGCAAATCGTGTGTCAATACGAGCTCTAGTATTTGAGTATTTAAGTTTAGAAAATAAATGTAAATTTTTTCCAATTGTTAAAGTGACACTCTGGCAAAAAAGTTTTTTTTTTTCTGTTAACATGTCTGTAACATGTTTTTTTCTTTGTGACTTACAAGACATACCAAGAGGGAAATCACTCAAATGTCTCATATCGGTGTTTTTTTCCCTGTAAAGTTTCACTTAAGCCCCCCAAAATGCGAGTTCGGACAGAGCATTTCTAGCTACGCAAGTATTCCTGCTTAGCCTGATTGGTTATAACATTAACCAATCAGGCTAAGCACTGGGCATGGCTACAGACCTGAGCTCACTGCCTCGGTGAAGAGGGAGGAGCCGAGGAGCAGCAGGAGCTTTTACAAGTTGGGAAAGATAGCAGATTATACATGTTCAGTTTTTGGCTATGTGAGCAAGAAATCCTCTTCTTTTAAATTACATGTCTTACCCACAGACATGAAAATATGACAGCAATGATTAATTTTATTTGGAAAAACCTCAGTGTCCTTGCTAAAATACTGGAGAGGACATGGGTTTGCAACCTGCATTTTACCCTGCATGCCGGCGAAGACGACCCTAGGGTGCGCGGCGCAATGGCTGGGGCGAGTGTCGTCACAGGTGAACCTGCAGAAGGAACATTCTTGGTGGACTGGAAAGTTGCTGCCCAGCCCCACATGGAGGCTGGAAGGCTCCCCTCGCTGGGAGCACCTACCAGTGCGTCCGCCACCCGGCTTGCCTCCTTTGGAGTGCTCTCCCTGGTTCGCTCCGAAGGAGGGAGCCGGCCCTGACCGAGATGAGCAGCTCTGCTCGGAGCAGTTTGCTCACTGACCTCCAGCAACCCCATACACCTTAAAGCCTCATCCCTGTTGGAATGTCATGAAGTAGGGAAAATCCCTGGTTGACTCTCTGCTTCTATTCTGATGGGACGCCATGACCTATTTTCAGACCTGACTGATCTTCAAGGTCAAATGCAAGGTTCAGTGGACATTCAAGATGTGTCCCAGACTCAGTTGTAGGTTGTGTTAAAATGCGGTGGTTCTCGCTCCCATAACAAGTTAACTATATAAAGCCCAAACTGATTTTGACCTTTAATAACAATGTGACCTTGACCTTTGACCTTTTGAATCCAAAAGCATAGCCAAATGTGATACTCCTGTGGTCAACCTGTGTGCCAAGTTTGGTCATCTTAGCACAATTTCCTCAAGTTAGAGCAGGGATACGCAGACAGATGGATGGACAGTTACTCAGACTCAAGTGACTACCCTATCCAATTTAATTCAATTCAACTTTATTTATATAGCGCCATTTCACAACAACAGTCATCTCATAGCACTTTCAACTGTAGGGGAAACCCCCACAATTGCAGAAAGACCCCAGCAATCAGGCGATCCCCTGTGAGCAAGCGCTTGGCGACGGTGGAGAGGAAAAACTCCCTTTTAACAGGAAGAAACCTCCAGCAGATCCAGGCTCAGGGAGGGGCAGTCATCTGCTGCGACTGGCTGGGGGGGTGAGGGGATAGAGAAGATGAAAAGAACAGACATGTAGAGCGCAAACAGCACGATGGGGACTCAATCTATGGGAGAGAACAAACAGATGTTAATGACCAGCAAAAAAAATATTTCATTGAGAGTGAAGAAAGGAGTGAAGCCCAGTGCATTACTGAAGGTCCCCCGGCTATCTAAACCTATTAGCAGCATAACTAAAGGAGGGTTCAGAAACACATGATCCCTCCCTAATTGTAGGCTATATCAAAAAGGAAGGTTTTAACCCTATTCTTCAAAATAGAGATCGAGTCTGACTCCTGAATCCAGATTGACAGCTGGTTCCACAGGAGAGGAGCTTGATAACTGAAGGCTCTGCCTCCCATTGTATTTTTGGAGATTCTAGGTATTACAAGTAATCCAGCATTTTGGGAGCATAGTGTTCTGTTAGGATAATAGGGTAGTGTGGGACCACATGTGTATCACTATAAGCTTCACATCTCAGAGAGAACAAAGAACTGGGCCTCCTGTGAGATAACAGGAGGATGTGAAAATTTGGTCTTTGGTATGCAGAGATGACCTTGGAGGATTTCTTGGTCTCCCAGAGATTATGAGGAGGACGTTATAGGATTTAAGGAAAGATGTATTGTTACTTGTGATTAAATGCAATGTGACTGTGAGCTTTGAAGGTCCTGGATATATAAAGCACGAATGTCTGAGTTTTTTTCCTCTTTTCTGTTTTTGCTGATGTTGGAAGATGTGAATAAACCTGACTCGTGAGATAAACTCTGCCTCGTCATTTTCACATTTCCACAGTAGTATCAGATCTTTCAAATAAAAAGGGGCATGATTGTTTAAAGCTTTGAAAGTGAGAAGAAGGATTTTAAACTTAATTCTAAACTCTACGGGAAGCCAGTGAAGGGAGGCCAGAACCGGAGAGATATGATCTCACTTTCTAGCACCTGTTAAAACTTTTGCTGCAGCATTTTGGATCAACTGAAGACTTTTTAAATATGTTTTAGGACAACCTGATAATAAAGAATTACAATAATCTAATCTAGAGCTAACAAAAGCGTGGCTCAGTTCCTCAGCATCACTCTGAGACAAGATGCTCCTAATCTTGGCAATATTACGCAAATGATAGAAGGCAGTCTTAGAAACAAATTTAATATGTGCATTGAAAAACAGATCTTGATCAAAAATAACTCCAAGGTTCCTCACAGAGCTATTAAGAGAAAGAGTAACCACATTCAAACTAAAAGTTTGATTTGGAAAGGTATTTCTAAGGTTTTTTGGACCAACAAGAATGACTTCAGTCTTATCTGAATTTAACAGCAGGAAATTACAAGTCATCCAAGCTTTGATTTCCTTAAGACAGGCTTCTAACTTGGCTAATTGATTACTATCATCTGGTTTCATTGACAGGTATAATTGTGTGTCATCTGCACAACAATGAAAATGTATACAGTGTTTTCGAATAATGTTGCCTAATGGAAGCATATATAAACTAAAAAGAGCAGGGCGTAGCACAGATCCCTGTGGAACTCCATGACTGAGCTTTGAGTTGAAAGAAAACTCATTATTGACATGAACAAACTGGAACCTATCAGATAAATAAGAGCTAAACCACTGCAACAAAGTTCCATTAAGTCCAACACAGTGTTCTAATCTATCAAGTAGAATATTATGATCGATAGTCTCAAAAGCTGCACTAAGGTCTAAAAGGACAAGTACAGAAACAAGTCCATTATCAGATGCAGTAAGGAGGTCATTAGTGACCTTCACTAAAGCTGTTTCAGTACTATGATGGATTCTAAACCCAGAATGAAACTCTTCAAATAAACCATTTCCCAGCAAGTGGTCAAATAATTGCGTAGCAACAACTCTTTCTAAGATTTTTTAAATGAAAGGGAGATTAGAGATTGGTCTATAGTTAACTAAAACTCCTAGATCCAGTGTTGGCTTTTTGAGTAAGGGTTTAATTACAGCAGTTTTAAAAGCCTGCAGTACATGGCCTAAAGTTAATGAAGAATTGATTATTTGAAGAATAAAGCTACCAATAAATGGGAAGACTTCTTTAAATAACCTGGTAAGAATAGGGTCTAAAAGACAACTTAAAGGTTTGGATGAGAAAATTATTTTGTCTAACTCTAAAAGGTCAATTGGAGTAAACTCATCCAAACAGACTCAATTGCAGGAATTGTAGTAGTTTCTGTATTTAAGTTAACGGTGGGAAGAATCTGACTGATTTTATCTCTGATAGATGAAATTTTATTATTGAAAAAGTTCATCAAGTCCTGACTAGTAGGTCCTGGAGTCATGAAATTTGGACCATATGTTGAGGTGACTGTTATATATTGCCCTATATGGGTGGACGACACATAACTGACAGGGAAGTGTTGCCATGGCGACGGTTGTATTATTTTATTTATTTATTTTTAGCATTCCTCATCTTTCCCAGTCTTTCTTGCCCCTGTCCAAGCTTTTTTTGGAATGTGTTGCAGGCATCAAATTCAAAATATATTTTATATATTTCTTAAATATTTTTTTATTTATTTTTATTTGTATTTTTTTTAATTGTTTCGTATTGCAGAACCCCGAGTAAGAGAAAGAAGGAGGGACGAAGGGATAAACATTTCCCTCAAACTGTTTTTCAGAAGTACATGAGACACATTTAAGGATGCTGGGCTCTCTGTCTGTCTTTTATGTTTTGGTCCCAGGAAATGATAAGATGACCTTAACCCCTGAGCATTCCAGATGGTTTCCCTAAATGTAGCAATCATCTCTGAATAAAAACTGTCTCACAATAATAACAGAAAACTTTACATAACATATACTAAAACCATTTCATGACGACACAAGGGCACACAAGGTAAAAAAAGAGAAAGCATCCAGAATAAAATCATCTCACAACATAAAAACCATACAAAATCTCTCATTAAAATCCTAATCCATTACACACTGACACCCCAAAGACAAAACTGACAATATGGAGACACACAAGAAAAGTGTTGATTGCACGTTGCACTATTCTATTGCACTAGTGTTTACCATTGTTCAGCAGCTTAATAGAGGCCGGAACAAATGACAGTTTGAAACGATTTTAGGAGATCGTTGAGAGAGCAGGCCAGTTTTTGATCTCTTAGTGGTGCCCCAACGATTTCCATCTGTGTAATGGGACCCTAAATAGTAGAACTTGGAATATTTGACATGTTTTCTATATTCTGTTGTGAATAAAATGATGATGATTTTTCGCAACTTTTTTGGATTTGGGGTTTTACATAGCTGGAAGACCTGCTTTTTCATACCTATATTACAGTAAAAAGTGTACTGACTACGTACCTCGGTTGTTTGGTTGAAGAATAAAAAACCTTGTGTACTCGAGTACCCCGTCCCGTCCTGCTTTAAAATTTTGAACTTTTACTCAGAAATGTGCAATTTTTGAAAACTTTAAAAAAAAAAATCCCTGTAAAAATGTGACATTTTAATTGTAAATTTGTGAGTTTTTACAATAAAAAAATTGACTTATTTTCCAAAAACGTGCAACTTTTTATCCAAACATTTGTGATTTTTTTTGTGTAAAATGTTGAACTTTTAACTCAAAAAAATGCAACTTTTTACATTTTTTAAAAAACTTTTATCTATAAAAATGGAACATTTTAATTGTAAATGTGTGACTTTTTCCAAAAGAAATTGGAATTCATTTTTTGAAAACTAATAACTTTTTACTCAAACATTTCTGAATATTTTTCTGTAAAATTTACAATTTTTTTAATTTTATTTTTTACCTTTTTCTATAAAAATGTGACATTTTAATTGCAAGTTTGTGAGTTTTACTAAAAAATATTATTAATTATTTTTTGAAAATTTGCAAGATTTTACTGAAAAAATTCACAACTCTTTACAAATTTTTTGACTGTGACATTTTTTTCTTGTAAATCTGTGAAAACAGTGACTTATTTTCAAAAAAATTGCAACTTTTTATCAGAGCATTTGTGATTTTTTTTCTGTAAAATTTTGAACTTTTTACTCAAAAATGTGAAACTTTTTAAATTTTTTGAAAAAACTTTTCTGTAAAAATATGACATCTTAATTGTAAATTTGTGAGTTTTTACTAAAAAAGTGACTTATTTTTCAAAAATTTGCAAGTTTTTACTCCAAAAATTTGCAACTTTTTCACAAATTTTTTGAAACTTTTTCTATTAAAAATGTGACATTTTACTTGTAAATTTGTGAGTTTTTGTAAGAAAAATTGTGATTTTCCCAAAAAAATGCAACTTTTTTCCCAAATATTTGTGATTTTTTTTTCTGTAAAATTTTGAACTTTTTACTCAAAAATTTGCAACTTTTTACATTTTTAAAAACTTTTTCTATAAAAATCAGACATTTTAATTGTAAATTTGTGACTTTTTCCCAAAAGAAACTGATTCATTTTTTGAAAATTCACAACTTTTTACTCAAACATTTGTGAATTTTTTTCTGTAAAATTTGCAATTTTTTACATTGTTTTTTTTTTAAACTTTTTTTTAATAAAAATATGACAATTTAATTGCAAATTTGTGAGTTTTTACTAAAAATGTTATGATTTATTTTTTGAAAATTTGCAAGTTTTTACTGAAAAAATTCGCAACTCTACACATTTGACTTTTTTTTTTAAATGTGGCATTTTACTTGTAAATTTCTGAGTTTTTACAATAAAAAATTGACTTATCTTCCAAAATACTACAACTTTTTAATCAAACGTTTATAATTTTTTTTTTCTGTAAAAATTTTGAACTTTCTACTCAAAAATGTGCAACTTTTTACATTTTTTTTAAAAAAAAAAATTTTTCTATAAAAATGACATTTTATTTGTAAATTTGTGACTTTTTTTCTAGAAGATTTCTGACTTTTTACTTATAAATTTGGAACATTTTACTCAAAACCTTTGACTTAAAATAGTGTTTTTAATGTCAAAAAAGGAACCATTTTAGTTGTAAATTTGTGATTAAAAAAAAAAAACATTTGCAAATCATCACTTATTTTTTATTTTATTTTTTCTGTAACCATCTGTGACATTTTAGTTGTAAATTTGTGACTTTTTTCCATCATAAAATAGGTTCCAGCTCACCACGACCCTAAAACACTGAGCAATGTGTCTTAACACAATGAATAAATAAATAAATACATGAATGGATTAACTTTACACTTTTTGTATTTTGGGTGGTCAGGGTAGTACCAAAAAAACTTAAGTAATAATTACTGCCTCAGTAGTGATTTTTAAAATGAAAACATGAGTGGATCCAAACATTGTTTAAGGCTTGGGATGTGGTTGTAGTGTTTAGATGCTCGTGGCTCTATGTGTTCTCTGCCGCAGTGAAGCTACTGACATTACAAATCGGGCACCATAACAGACGTATTTTTCAGAGATGCTGGTGGTAGCGAGGATGAGCAGCTCTGGCTGTTATCTGTGTTTTTCTTTCCGTTTACATGCTTGATGTGGGAAAGTTTTGTTCTGATTGTGATGGAGGTCAGAGCGCGTGTTTGTCTACATTTGTTTTTTCACCTTTTCCTGTATATTTTCCTTGTTTTATCCTATTTTTCCATAAATCCACACTCCATTTGCCCCGTTTTTACTAGTTTTCCCATATGGCTGTAAAGTGCTACAACGTCCTCCGCTAAAACTACTCTGTAAAGTGAGATTTACTGAAAAAGTCGAGCACCTGTACTTGAGTAAATATGACTGAGTTACAGGTATGCATTCAGCCTGTCGTAGTTCTAGGCCGTGCATGGCCCTGTTGTGGGTAGAGCAACGGCATTAGTCATCTCACATTCCAAATTCCTGCTCTATGCTGTATTTACAACCCTGCGTGTACCTCGTTTTTCTTTTCTTTTCTTTCTTTGTCTTCATCACATCTTATTCTCCATTATTTCATTTTCCCCGTGATGTCAGGGGTTTGGTGGATTAGGCCTCAGTGCCGATGCTATCTGAGTTTCTACTTCTCAGAGGCAGAAGTCTTGCCGGGTTTAAATGTGTGACCCGACGGCCCCCAAGGTTTGATTACAGCCTCTGTGACCTGCTTTTGTGTCCTTGAGCAGGCCAATCCAACGAACCTTCAACGCTTCAGTGAACGCCTACAGTTCCTGCAGCAATGAGTGATGTATGAACACCAAAGATATGGATCAAATCGCAAATAAAGGAAATAACTCAAACTATTAACTCTGTAAGGTCTGAGACATTAGCAACAAGTGCAATGGTCCAAAGGCAAAAGTAAAAAAAGACATTGAGATGCAGAACGCTGAGCTTGAAAATGAAGGTTCTGTTCTGTAATTATGAACTAGCTTGTCAATATTAGTAATATGAAAGTTTTTCTTTTTATTCTCATAAATTTGGGACTTTTCTTGTACATTTGTAACTTTTTCTTGCACAATTGTTACTATGTAAACTGGTGATTTGGCCTCTGTGACTGGCAGTGTCACTGTTGGGGCCAGACAAGCCAGAGGCTCAGTGAGAGGTGGTGTCCAAAAAAAAAAAAAAAAAAAAAAAAAAAAAATCACATTCAACTGATGTTTTCTCTTAAATGTGTTAAGCTGAGCACAGTTAAACACAAATTATCCACATATACCCTGTACTATAGGGACTACAGATGAAAATTAGTGAGAATGCTATAATCTGGTATAGAGTGTCTTTACCCTGTGTTTAATGTTTTTTCTGTACATGGTCCCTGACAAATAAACCAATAAACTAAACTAAACTAAACTAATATGATCCAAATCATATGAAAACACAGTAGTTAGTTTAGTTAGTTTAATGTTTATTTGAAAGGGACATTACATACTCCTTTCATCCATCTTCTACCGCTTTTCCGGAGGTCCAGGTCGCTGAGGCAGCAGTTCAAGCAGAGAAGCCCAGACTTCCCTCTCCCCAGCCACCTGCTTCAGCTCTTCAGAGAGGATACCAAGGCGTTCCCAGACCAGCTGGGAGACATTGTCTCACAACCGAGTCCTGGGTCTGCCCCGGGGTCTCCTCCCAGAGGGACGTGCCTGAAACACCTCAAGTGGGAGGCGTCCAGGAGGCATCCTAATCAGATGCCCATACCACCTCAACTGACTCCTTTCAATGTGGAGGAGCAGCGGTTCTACTCTGAGCCTCTCCCGGATGACTGAGATCCTCACCCTATCTCTGAGGGTGAGTCCAGCAAACCTACGGAGAAAGCTCATTTCAGCCGCTTGTATCTGCGATCTTGTTCTTTCGGTCATTACCCAAAGCTCGTGACCATAGGTGAGAGTAGACACCATTCCACGTACCAAAAGCCAGTTTAGAAAGCTTGGGATCAGTCCGCCAAGGTCTCCGCCTTTGACCGCCACCTAATCCACATAGCACCAGACCCCCATGATCCCTCCTGCAGGTGGTGAGCCGACTGGAGGGCGGACCCATGTAACTCCTTCGGGCTGAGGCCAGCTGGATCCCATGGGTGGAAACCGGGCCACCAGACGCTAGCCTTCGAGCCCCTCCCCCAGGCCTGGCTCCAGGGTGGGGCCCTGGTAACCCCATACCGGGCGGGGTACACTGAATCCTTGATATAGAATTTATCATGAGAGTCTGTTGGATCGTTCTTAGTCTGGCCCTTCACCCAGGACCAGTTTGTCTTGGGTGACCCTATCAGAGGCAAATTGCCCCGGACAACATAGCTCCTGGGATCACTGGGGCACGCACACACCCCCACCACGATAAGGTGACAATCCATGAGGGGGACATTAGATACTAATGAACATTAATACAAATGTAAGTATGCCAGATTTAGCAGTACTGCTAATTTGCATCTGTAGTCCCCCGGTGGGTCACAGTAGACAGTAATAATTGACATAATTCTGTAAAATATTACACTAAATGTAGGTAAATTGTAGATAAATAATGATCATGAACACCCATGACAGGAGGAGACACACAAACTAAAATGTGTGTTTGCAGACATAGAAGAAAGTGGTGATGTCATTATCATGTCACAGATGCAATAGGCTAGGCCAATATGCAGAAAGAAGGAAGGGGTGTCGTGCGTGGGTTCACAAAATTATTCAGCGAATCCTTCCCAATCACATCTGCATGTTGCATAACAGGAGCAGAGTGAGCATCCTGGTTTGTGTACGTGTTGCACTTTGGTGCTGTGCATTACAGTGGGGTAAAAAAGTATTTAGTCAGCCACCAATTGTGCAAGTGGTCCCACTTAAAAGATGAGAGAGGTCTCCAATTTTCATCATAGGTATACCTCAACTATGAGAGACAAAATAAGAAAAAAAAAATCCAGAAAATCACATTGAAGGATTTTTAATGAATTAATTGGTAAGTTCCTCGGTAAAATAAGTATTTGGTCAATAACAAAGTTCATCTCAATACTTTGTTAACTACCCTTTGTTGGCAATGACAGAGGTCAAACGTTTTCTGTAAGTTTTCACAAGGTTTTCACACACTGTTGCTGGTATTTTGGCCCATTCCTCCATGCAGATCTCCTCTAGAGCAGTGATGTTTTGGGGCTGTCGCTGGGCAACACAGACTTTCAACTCCCTCCAAAGATTTTCTATGGGGTTGAGATCTGGAGACTGGCTAGGCCACTCCAGGACCTTGAAATGCTTCTTACGAAGCTACTCCTTCGATGCCCGGGTGGTGTGTTTGGGATCATTGTCATGCTGAAAGACCCAGCCACGTTTCATCTTCAATGCCCTTGCTGGTGGAAGGAGGTTTTCACTCAAAATCTCACGATACATGGCCCCATTCATTCTTTCCTTTACACGGATCAGTCGTCCTGGTCCCTTTGCAGAAAAACAGCCCCAAAGTATGATGTTTCCACCCCCATGCTTCACAGTAGGTATGGTGTTCTTTCTCCTTCAAACACGACAAGTTGAGTTTTTACCAAAAAGTTCTATTTTGGTTTCATCTGAACATATGACATTCTCCCAGTCCTCTTCTGGATCATCCAAATGCTCTCTAGCAAACTTCAGACGGGCCTGGACATGTTCTGGCTTAAGCAGGGAGACACGTCTGGCACTGCAGGATTTGAGTCCCTGGCGGCATAGTGTGTTTCTGATGGTAGCCTTTGTTACTTTGGTCCCAGCTCTCTGCAGGTCATTCACTAGGTCCCCCCATGTGGTTCTGGGATTTTTGCTCACCGTTCTCGTGATCATTTTGACCCCACGGGGTGAGATCTTGCGTGGATCTCCAGATCGAGGGAGATTATCAGTGGTCTTGTATGTCTTCCATTTTCTAATAACTGCTCCCACAGTTGATTTCTTCACACCAAGCTGCTTACCTATTGCAGATTCAGTCTTCCCAGCCTGGTGCAGGTCTACAATTTTGTTTCTGGTGTCCTTTGACAGCTCTTTGGTCTTGGCCATAGTGGAGTTTGGAGTCTGACTGTTTAAGGTTGTGGACAGGTGTCTTTTACACTGATAACGAGTTCAAACAGGTGCCATTAATACAGGTAACGAGTGGAGGACAGAGGAGCCTCTTAAAGAAGAAGTTACAGATCTGTGAGAGCCAGAAATCTTGCTTGTTTGTAGGTGACCAAATACTTATTTTACTGAGGAATTTAAAAATTAATTCATTAAAAATCCTTCAATGTGATTTTCTGGATTTTTTTTTTCTCATTTTGTCTCTCGTAGTTGAGGTATACCTATGATGAAAATTGGAGACCTCTCTCATCTTTTAAGTGGGAGAACTTGCACAATTGGTGGCTGACTAAATACTTTTTTCCCCCACTGTAAGTTGTGTGTAATTTCTTTCTAGAATCTGTTTCCACGTGAAGCGGACCATGTGTTTTTGTTTTCACCGAGCTCAGCCATACCGGAAGTGGCTGCATTGTTGTCCATTGTGGATACAGGCCTATCTATTAGAATATCATGAAGAAGTTCAATATTTTTTGTCACTCATTTCGGAAAGTGAAACCCATATATTATATAGATTCGTTACACAGACAGTGATATACAGTATTTCAAGCATTTATTTATTTTATTTTTGATGATTATGGCTTCTGCTCCATCCACTCCTGAGAAAAGGAGAGAGCACAGTCTCCTGTGGAGCTCCCGTATCACAAGCCACCACTCCAGACAAGACATTGCCCAGCCGGACAAACTGTGGTCTGCCCGTCAGGTAGTCAGTAATCCAGGAGATCACAGAGCTGTCAACCCCCATCAGGTTTTTAATTATTTTATACTGTACGTCCCTGTGGCGGCGCCTTGCATGGCAGCGACCCCTCTGATTCTATATATGGGTGTGTGCATGATTAACACTGTAGATAAGAGAAACACAATTTCATTCGACAGTACATGATTGGCTGTATGGATTGAATGACAATAAAGGGCGATTTAATTTAATTTAAACTTGGTCAATATATTACTTTAGTTAATATATTTTGTAATCAACAGGAATTCCAAGACGCATTTCAGAAAGACAAACATATGCCAAAAAAAGACTACCTGAATATAAAGGAGCTACATTATCCATCTCAGTCACGGGGCCAGTGGTCACACTTGCAATATACCACTGTCCATGTAATGAATCTACAGTATATATGGGTTTTACTTTCTGAAATGAGTGACAAAAAATATTGAACTTTTTCATGATCTTCTAATTTTTTGAGATGTGCCTGTATACTGTATGAGTTGAACTTGCTTGAACTAACCACCATCCATTTCTGTCTTTGGTCTAGGCAAGAGGAAAGGAAAAGCATCCAGCCCACACTTGTGCGCAGCATCGGTGTTGGCTCTCCAGTCCAACCCACTGCTGATCCTGACACCCAGATGTTTGTAGTCCTCAACCACTCCCACATCCTTCCCCCTAATCTGCAGTGGCTGAAAAGGCATCTTCCTCTTCCTGAAGTCAATCACCATCTCTCTGGTCTTGCTGACATTCAACCTCAGGTGATTCTGCTCCGTCCACTCCACAAATCTGTCTGCCAGTGTCCTGTACTCCCCCTCCTCTCCCCCTCTTATACGCCCCACAACAGCTGAGTCGTCAGACAATTTCTGCAGGTGGCATGACTCTGTGTTGTACTGAAAGTCAGTGGTGTACAAAGTTAAGAGAAAAGGAGAGAGCACAGTCTCCTGTGGAGCTCCCGTATCACTAGCCACCACTTCAGACAAGACATTGCCCAGCCGGACAAACTGTGGTCTGCCCGTCAGGTAGTCAGTAATCCAGGAGATCACAGAGCTGTCAACCCCCATCAGGTTTTTAATTATTTTATACTGTACGTCCCTGTGGCGGCGCCTTGCATGGCAGCGACCCCTCTGATTCTATATATGGGTGTGTGCGTGATTAACACTGTAGATAAGAGAAACACAATTTCATTCGACAGTACATGATTGGCTGTATGGATTGAATGACAATAAAGGGCGATTTAATTTAATTTAAACTTGGTCAATATATTACTTTAGTTAATATATTTTGTAATCAACAGGAATTCCAAGACGCATTTCAGAAAGACAAACATATGCCAAAAAAAGACTACCTGAATATAAAGGAGCTACATTATCCATCTCAGTCACGGGGCCAGTGGTGTTGGGGTTCTGTGTTGGGGTTCACTTGCTTGCAAAATTTGGGTGAGGTGTGCATCACCTCAAGATAAGCAAACAACATAATTGTAGCCCTTGGCCACCGCCACTGGGAAACTGCCATCACCTAGTGCTGACATGAGGTACTGCACAAAATTGTATCACATTTTGCACAAAGACCAGTAGTCAGAATGAAATGACATTTTCAGTGGTTTCGCAGAGTGAATTGGACTACCCTCAGTGGGAGTCACTTTTGTACTGCGATAACCACAGTTGCCATGGAAACCCACTCTTTGCCATTCAATATGTTTTATACTTTGGAGGGTTGGGAAAGTCCAAGAGTCACCAAATGTGGAACGTAAGTCAAAATGACTCTCTTCTGTAGTTCTGTGGTGTCTGCAACATGTACCTAAAATGTAAGTATTACCATGGCCACATGTCCAAGTTTACTTGATCGCCATATGTTGGACAGTTGTAATTTGGACAAACTGTGTCGGACTGTCACCGGAATTGCTATGATGGAGATTAATTCCACTCTGCACGTTTGGCCCCACCCACAAAAATGAGGGGTGGGGGTGCACATAACTTTTCTACTTTATCAAATTTTTTGCCGGAATTGTTATGATGGAGATTAGTCCCACTCCGCGTGCTCCTACATAAAAATATTTGACAAAAGGGATAGTGCCACTTACTGCTCACAGGAAGATCTGCGCCAAATGTTTACTTTAATATTCATGCAGCCCTTGCAGTGATGACGGGCACATTTTCCGAGCCAGCAAGGGACGACGGGCGCCGGGTTCTGCGGGCGCGCGGGGGGCGAACCTGACTCTCACTAAGACCCAGGTGAGGACGGAGCTGAGGAAGATCAAGACGAGGAAGGCCTCGGGACCGGACGGCATCAGCGCAAAGCTCCTCAAGTCCTGTGCAGACCAGCTGTGTGGGATTGTGGAGCATATCTTCAACCTGAGCCTGAAGCTGGGGAGGGTACCACAGTTGTGGAAAACATCTTGTGTGATACCTGTACCAAAGACTTCCCATCCCAAAGATCTCAACAGCTACAGACCAGTGGCCCTGATGTCTCACTTGATGAAGACCCTGGAGAGACTGCTCCTTGCTCACCTCCGCCCCCTGGTGGGACCAGCGATGGATCCACTCCAGTTCGCCTATCAGCATGGCATTGGGGTGGAGGATGCAGTGATCTTCCTCCTTCACCGTTCTCTGTCCCACCTGGAGAAGCCCGGGAATGTGGTGAGGATCATGTTCTTTGACTTCTCCAGTGCTTTCAACACCATCCAACCGATGATCCTGAAGGACAAGCTGCTGTGTGCAGGGGTGGACCAACACCTGTCATCATGGATCCTGGACTACCTCACTAACCGGCCACAGTTTGTGAGAACCCGAGATTGTGTGTCCGACATGATCATCGGTAGCACGGGGGCCCCCCAGGAAACGGTCTTGGCTCCCTTCCTGTTCACCCTTCATACTGTGGACTTCTCACACAACACAACACACTGCCATCTACAGAAGTTCTCTGACGACTCTGTGATCGTCAGTCTCATCTCCAACGGAGATGAAGCTGAGTACAGAGGACTTATCCAGGACTTCGTGGACTGGTGCCATCGGAACTGCCTCCAGATCAACGCAAGGAAAACTAAGGAGCTGGTGGTGGACTGCCGCAGGCAAGGACAACCCCTCACAGCACCAGTAAACATACAGGGAACAGACATTGAGATGGTGACATCCTACAAGTACCTGGGTGTTCATCTGAACAATAAACTAGACTGGTCACACAATACCGACGCACTCTACAAGAAGGGACAGCGCAGGCTGTTCCTACTGAGGAGGCTCAGGTCTTTTGGTGTACAAGGGGCACTGCTGAAGACATTCTACGACACGGTGGTGGCATCAGCCATCACTTTTGGAGTGGTCTGCTGGGGCAACGGCATTACAGCAGCCAACATGAAGAGACTGAACAAACTGATCAAGAAAGCTAGAGCTGTCCTGGGGCAACGCCTTGACCCAGTGGAGGAGATGGGAGAGAGAAGGATGGTGGCTAAACTGTCATCTCTGCTGGAGTCTGAGTCCCACCCTATGCAGGACATACTGAACGCACTGAGGAGCTCATTTAGCAGTAGACTACATCATCCTAGGTGCGCAACCGAGAGGTTTCGCAGGTCCTTCCTACCTACGGCTATCAGACTGTATAACCTAAGCAGGGCTGCTCGCAGAGATAGCAAAAAAACTTGACGACCTAACAGTATTGAATGCAAAAGATGCAACGGACTTACACAAATGGTCCCCTCCAGTATACAACTAGGACAATATCAGTCGCTACGGAGGGTGACAATATGTATGGGTACATATTCATACTATGTAGGATAACTAAGTAGACGGTTATGCTGTTTATTCCATTTTGCTACAATGCTCCGCACTGTGTATATATATTTATATATTTATGTGTACGTATGTATATTCACCGCTCTTATTATTATTATTTTTATTTTTCTTATCTTCTTAATTATTGCTCTGAGTGTTGCTATCCCTGTGCAGTTGCAATCCTGGAATTTCCCCATTGTGGGACTAATAAAGGCTTATTAGGGTTTTCACATGATACGAGCTGACCGAACACCAGACAGTGGCAAAGCAAGGGGCGGTGGAGTGATAATGTATGTTAACAACAACTGGTGCAGACCGGGACATATCACTGTTAAACAACGACACTGCAGCAAAGACATTGAGTTGCTAGCTGTTAGCATGAGGCCTACATATCTACCGAGAGAACACTCACACGTGATCTGCATTGTTGTTTATGCAAATCCGACGGCAAATGCTGGGACAGCGCGTGACGTCATCCATTCAGTAACTAGCAGGCTGCAGACAGAACACCCAGATGCTCTTCTCCTCATCTCAGGCGATTTCAACCATGTTTCACTATCTCCCATTCTACCCACGTTCACCCAGTATGTCACATGCCACACTAGAGACAATAAAACACTGGATTTATTCTACGCAAACACTAAGGAGGCGTACACCTCATCACAACTCCCCCCACTCGGGAGATCGGATCACAACTTGGTTCATCTTCGGCCGGTGTACAAACCCCTAGTGCACAGACAACCTCCGGCCATGCACACTGTGGAGTTATGGTCTGAGGAGACAATGGACACTCTAAAGGACTGTTTTGAAGCCACCGCCTGGAAGCAGCTCTGCGATCCACATGGTGAGGACATCGATGGCCTCATTCACACCTTCACGGGCTACCTCAGCTTCTGTGTGGACAAATCCGTTCCCACCAAGACCATACGGCGTCACTCAAACAACAAACCCTGGATCAACCCTGAGATAAAAACACTTCTGAGAGAGAAGAAGAGGATCTTCAGGTCGGGAAACAGGGAGATGCTGAAGTCCGAACAGAGGGAGCTGAGGAGAAAGATCAGAGAAGGCAAGGACAGCTTCAGGAAGAAGATGGAGGACAAGCTGCAACAGAGCGACATCAGCGGGGTCTGGAGAAACCTCAAAACCATCTCGGGGCTCCAGAATACCTCCCCCCAGGCCACGGGGGGCAGGGAGTGGGCGAACAACCTGAATCTGTTTTTCAATAGATTTGACCAACCGCCCTCCCCCCTGTCTGCACAACAACCACTGCTGCCTCTAAAGAAATCAAGTCCTGCTGCCCACTCCCCACTCCACCAACACCCCCCCCACTCCCAACACACAGCCCCCCATCCTGACCCTGACCAGGACCCAGGTGAGGACGGAGCTGAGGAAGATCAAAGCGAGGAAGGCGCCGGGACCGGACGGCATCAGCGCAAAGCTCCTCAAGTCCTGTGCAGACCAGCTGTGTGGGATTGTGACGTATATCTTCAACATGAGCCTGAAACTGGGGAGGGTACCACAGCTGTGGAAAACATCTTGTGTGGTACCTGTACCAAAAACTTCCCACCCCAAAGACCTGAACAGCTACAGACCGGTGGCCTTGACGTCCCACTTGATGAAGACCCTGGAGAGACTGCTCCTTGCTCACCTCCGCCCCCTGGTGGAACCAGCGATGGATCCACTCCAGTTCGCCTACCAGCATGGCATTGGGGTGGAGGATGCGGTGATCTTCCTCCTTCACCGTTCTCTGTCCCACCTGGAGAAGCCCGGGAATATGGTGAGGATCATGTTCTTTGACTTCTCCAGTGCTTTCAACACCATCCAACCGATGATCCTGAAGGACAAGCTGCTGCGCGCAGGGGTGGACCTAGCACCTGTCATCATGGATCCTGGACTACCTCACGAACCGGCCTCAGTTTGTGAGAACCCGGGACTGTGTGTCTGACACGATCATCAGTAGCACGGGGGCCCCCCAGGGAACGGTGCTGGCTCCCTTCCTGTTCACTCTTTATACTGCGGACTTCTCACACAACACAACACACTGCCATCTACAGAAGTTCTCTGATGACTCTGCGATCGTTGGCCTCATCTCCAATGGAGATGAAGCTGAGTACAGAGGGCTTATCCAGGACTTCGTGGACTGGTGCCATCGGAACTGCCTCCAGGTCAACGCGAGGAAAACTAAGGAGCTGGTGGTGGACTGCCGCAGGCACGGGCAGCCCCTCACAGCACCAGTAAATATACAGGGAACAGACATTGAGATGGTGACATCCTATAAGTACCTGGGTGTTCATCTGAACAATAAACTAGACTGGTCACACAATACTGACGCACTCTACAAGAAGGGACAGCGCAGGCTGTTCCTGCTGAGGAGACTCAGGTCTTTTGGTGTACAAGGGGCGCTGCTGAAGTCATTCTATGACACGGTGGTGGCATCAGCCATCACTTTTGGAGTGGTCTGCTGGGGCAGTGGCATTACTGCAGCCGATAGGAAGAGACTGAACAAACTGATTAAGAAAGCTAGCTCTGTCCTGGGGCAGTGCCTTGATCCGATGGAGGAGATAGGAGAGAGAAGGACGGTGGCTAAACTGTCATCTCTGCTGGAGTCCGAGTTCCACCCTATGCAGGACATACTGGATGCACTGAGGAGCTCATTTAGCAGCAGACTACATCATCCCAGGTGCACAACCGAGAGGTTTCGTAGGTCCTTCCTACCAACGGCTGTCAGACTGTACAACCTAAGCAGGGCTGCTCGCAGAGATAGCAAAAAGATGTAACAAACTAATAGTTTTTTGAATGCAAAAGATGCAATAGACTTACACAATGGTCCCCTCCGGCATACAACTAGGAACATACCGGTCGCTATGGAGGGTGAGAATATGTATGGGCACATAATCATACCATGTAGGATAACCAAGTAGACGGTTACGCTGTTTCATCCCATCTAGCAACAATGCTCTGCACTGTGTGTGTTTATATATTTACATATTTATTCCATCTAGCTACAATGCTCAGCACTGGGTGTGTTTATATTTATATATCTATATATTTATTCCATCTAGCTACAATGCTCCGCACTGTGTTTTTATATATCTACATATTATTCCATCTAGCTACATTGCTCCGCACTGTGTGTGTTTATATACTTGCATATTTATTCCACCTAGCTGCAATGCTCCGTACTGTGGGTGTTTATACATTTACATATTTATTCCATCTAGCTACAATGCTCTGCACTGTGTGTTCATATATTCATATATTTATTCCATCCAGCTACAATGCTCTGCACTGTGTGTCTGTGTGTGTGTGTATATATATATTTTATAGTAATATGTACATATGTATATTAGCTGCTCTTGCTTGCTTGTTTTTTTCTTGCCTTCTGATTGTTGCTCTGAGTGTTGCTATCCCTGTGCTGTTGCAATCCTGGAATTTCCCCGTTGTGGGACTAATAAAGGCTTATCTTATCTTATCTTAAACATGTCATCACTGGTCAGATTGGGGAGGGGCCCAGAGTATACTACAGACGCAGACGTTTTTGCAAAGTCACACACCGATTCCACATTAAGTTTTGTGACTTCCGACTGTCAGAGTCGGATGTCGTTAATGCTGGTGTGGATAACAATTGTGAAGTATTTACAGTTACTTTTAGCCAGCATTTTCAAATTTGACTCGATGTCGCCTGCTCTGGCCCCAGGAATGCATTTGACTATGGCCGCTGGAGTCTCTAGGTTCACGTTTCTGACTACAGAGTCACCAGTGATGAGTTTTTTCCTCAGCGGGTGTGTCACTGAGTGGGGAAAACCGATTAGAAACATGAACAGGTTGGTGGTGAACCGGGGCCTTGTGACTATGCTTCCTTCTCACCGTCACCCACCCAGTCTAATCAGACAACCTCGCCTCAAGTGCCTCAAAAAGTCAACATTTATCACATTTACTGTTATCACTAAAAGAGGCAGAGGTGTAGCTAAACATCTGACAGAGACAGCACACCAGAGGAGGAGGGGAAGGAGCGCTAGTAGCCATAGCTGGTGGCTAACCTGAAGCTAACAAAAACACCGATGAAAGGTGAACAGAAGGCTAAAGAGGGTGATTAGGTGACACTGAGTGCGTACACAGGTGCAAGAGGCTTGATAAACAGAAGTGAGAGCTAATGGTAGATGGAAAAAGTGATTAAAATACAATTAAAGGCAAAAATCCTCAGGAGAATGAGGAGAGCTAATCACAGAGCAAACCACACAGACAGCCGCCAACATAGGAAGTGACAATACGCTACCACAGGAAGCCGCGATCAGGCTGTGCAGTCATTAGGAAAGTTAGCCACCTTGACTCCATCAGCATGGGTAATAGACCATTAGCCACTACTAGCAAAACCAACTAACAACACAGTATGGAATATTTGAGTATAATAATGACATGTTTAGAGACAGAATAGAAGAGATATGTAAAACAGAAGTGGTAATGTAGATTTTACACAACTGCTGATACATGGTGCATGGTAGTAGCCATCTTGGGTTCTTAGGGTGGCCATACCCAGACTTGCTGGCTTCAAAGGGAAAAGCCAACTCTGGGCACACA
This sequence comes from Pholidichthys leucotaenia, assembly GCA_020510985.1. Lineage (NCBI taxonomy): Eukaryota > Metazoa > Chordata > Actinopteri > Cichliformes > Pholidichthyidae > Pholidichthys > Pholidichthys leucotaenia. Next base: position 336,759,575 of record CM035839.1, on the reverse strand, counting down.
CTCAAAATCCAACTTGCTCATAGAAAAGGAACACACTAGTCCTCAAGTATGAGACTGGAAGCTACTGTATATCCATCTCTTACATAGGCCAGTGTACAGTACATGAGCTAAATTAGAAATGATCAGATTTTCAAAGTGCTAGGTCAAAGGTTAAGGTCACGTGGCCATATTGGAGGTGATGATAGGAGTTTGTTTACTTACACAATGAAGTGAAAAAGTGTGAAACCCTTCAAAACCTATAATGAAACTCTTGATAATTACTCTAGGCAGCGATATGATGACAAATTAGCTTTAATCCAGAAGCAGGACCCTTACTTGGTCCTAAAGCAGTGGCAATGCCCATAATGATAACATGCTGCATAAAGTATAAGCACACATGACTTTGAAGCATGTGTTAAGCATGTTAAGTTCACTTGCGGTGTGGCACCTGGGGAGAGCCTAATTGTGTACCATCTCAGACAGGAACAAAGAGCAGGGGTTCCCTAGTGAGATAACAGGGAGGTGTTAAGGATGAGTGGGTTGAATGCAATGTGACGCGAAGGTCATCTTTTGTGTGTGAGAAGATTCTAGAAGAATGCCATGATATTTAAGAGAGGAGCTTCTACTGGAATGTCATTCTGTCTATGCTTGAGATATGAGAGTGTGTAATAAATCATCTGACACAAATCTGCCTCTTCATTTACACGCTCCACACTGGTGACCCAAGATGTATCATGGAACACGAGTCAAGATCCCCGGAGCCGACCTCGACGGGAACCTCCAGCCACGCATGTGCGGTTGCAGTCAAGCTACTGGATTTCTGGCAGCTCAACCCGCGCTCTTGGTTCCACCTCATCGAGGCGCAGTTCGCCCTCCGGGGGATAACGGCAGATGACACCAAATTCCACTATGTGGTCGCAGTGCTCGACGCCCGCACAGCTCAGCACGTAGCGAGCCTGCTCGATCAGCCACCAACCGGCAACAAGTACAAGGTGCTAAAGGCTGCGCTCATCCAGCGCTTCACTCTCTCAGATGGTGAGAAAGCAGAGAGGCTCCTGACGCGGACCGAGTTGGGAGATGGGTCAGCAATAGACCTCATGGAGAAGATGCTGACGTTAAGGGGCACGGACGACGACCACTTTCTGTTTACCCACCTCTTCCTCCGGAACCTTCCGACAACGGCGAGAGCGGCCCTGGCCAATTCGCCGTTGCTGGCTGAGCAGGACTTTCGTGCGCTAGCCCGGGAGGCAGACCGGATCATCATCGCCCCCAGGGCGTTCACGACCATCGCGGCAGTGACGGAGCTCAGCGAGACGACCAGAGGAGGCGAGGAGCCACCGACGGCAGCAGCAGCGGGGGTCAAGGAGCGTGAGGGAGACACGCTTTGTTTCTACCACCGCCGCTTTGGAGAGAAGGCACGCAGATGTACACCACCGTGCCAATTCAAGCGCTCGGGAAACGCCAAGACCGGGGGTCGGTAGCAGCCGCGACCCTCGGGGAGGATAACAAGCTACTCTACCTGACGGACGCATGCTCGGGGAGGCATTTCCTCGTGGACACCGGCACCCAGAAGAGTTTCAGCCGGCCGACCTACACTGACCGGCTGGCAGGATCTAGCGGCCCCGAGATGGCGGCAGCAAACGGCTCGGAGATTAAGACCTTTGGTGAGAAGACTCTACTCTTGTCTCTATACGGCCGTACATTTTTTTTTTTTTTTTTTTTTTACTTATTTTGTACCCGTAGGTAGATTTTTTTGCATTCTGGTGACAAACTACCAGCTGCTGGTCGCTGCGTGCGCAAGCGCCCCTTAACTCCCTAACCTGCATGTTTTTGGCATGTGGGAGGAAACCAGAGAAATCCCAGAGTAAACCCACGCAAACACGGGGAGAACATGCAAACTCCACACAGATCACTGTTGGCCGGGGGCAGGGATCAAACCCACAATCTCACGGTCCCCGCGATCCCCCGGCCGAGGGTAAAACTGTGCTGCCACAGTGCTATCCACTGTGCCACCGTGCAGCCCATATGAGTGGACTTTTGACGTAGCAGCATTGAATTACCATATACTGGGGGCTGATTTTCTGTGTGCACATAGTTTACTGGTTGATGTTGCTAACAGGCACCTAGTTAATGCACTGTCCTTTGACTCTCTCCCCTGTATAGCTCGAGTGACCCGGCCAACAGCACAAGCCAACGTCACAGCAGCAGGCGGTAAGTTCCACACACTGCTCACTCAGTTCCCAGCACTCACAGTCCCGACGTTTTCGGCAGCCATCGCTAAACACGGGGTGGAGCATTTTATCACCACCACCGGGCCGCCCGTTTTTGCACGACCTCGGCGCTTGGACGCAGCTAAACTGGCCATAGCGCGCGAGGAGTTCGCCAACCTGGAAAGGTTGGGCATCATCAGGCGCTCAAACAGCCCATGGGCATCCCCGCTACACATGGTCCCTAAAGCTGAGGGTTCGTGGCGACCGTGCGGGGATTTCCGCAGGTTGAACAACGCCACAGCGCACGACTGCTACCCAATTCCCCACATACAGGATTTTTCCGTTCACCTTGCCGGAGCGCGCATTTTTTCCAAAATAGATCTGGTCCGCGGTTACCACTAAGTCCCAGTGCGCGCTGAGGACATACCCAAAACAGCGGTAATAACTCTGTTCGGTTTATTCGAGTTCCTGCGCATGCCATTCGGGTTAAAAGGAGCGGCACAGACGTTCCAGCGAATGATGGATGCAGTGCTGCGCGATCTCTCGTTCGTGTTCGTCTACCTGGACAATATCCTAGTAGCCAGCGCGTCCGAAGACGAACACGAAACCCACGTCACGATGGTTTTCCGGAGGTTGGAAGAGCACGGGTTAATAATCAACCCAGCGAAATGTCAGTTCGGAGTGACGGAGATTGATTTTTTGGGGCACCATGTCTCTCCCGAAGGAGCGATCCCGCTGCCTGACAAGGTGCATGCAGTGGCGGATTTTCCCCGGCCGCAAACGATCGCGCGGGAAGAGTTTGCCAACTTGGAACATTTAGGGATCATTAGGCACTCCAATAACCCTTGGGCTTCCCCACTGCACATGGTACCAAAATCCAACGGTTCGTGGCGGCCGTGCGGTGATTTCTGTCACCTGAGCAACATCATGGAGCACAGCCGTTATTCCATCCCCCACATACAGGATTTTTTGCTGCACCTGGCCAGAATGTTCATTTTTTCCTAAGGTGGATCTGGTCCGCGGCTACCACAAGGTCCCGGTGCGTGCAGAAGACATCTCAAAAATGGTGGTAATAATACCCTTTGGCCTTTTTGAGTTTCTTTGCATGCCATTCAGGCTTAAGGGCACAGCTCAGACTTTTCAGAGGATGATGGACGTGGTGTTCCATGATTTGCCGTTTGTATTCGTCTACTTGGATGACGTTCTGGCGGCTAGCGCATCGGAGGAACACCGCTCTCATTTGAAGCAAGTTTTCCGATGGCCGGCAGCACACGGATCGATAGTTAACCCAACAAAATGTCAGTTTGGGTTGGAGGAAATTGATTTCTTAGGCCATCGCATCTCATCTAGCATGGTTCCGCTACCGGATAAAGTGCGGGCGATGTCAGATTTCCCACGTCCACAGACCATGAGGAGGCTGCAGGAGTTTTGGGGGATGGTTGATTTTTACAATTGTTTCCTTCCCCGGGCAGCCCAGCTGATGCAACCACTTCACGATGCGCTCAAGAAAAAGAAACCCAGGGATGGCATCGAATGGACCCCCAATCAGGTCCAGGCTTTTTCGGGTGGGCAAAGCTGTGCTCGCCAATGCGGCTTTGCTGGCCCATCCATCCCAGTTGGCGCAGACTGGAATGGATGGGCTAACTATGGATGTGTCTGACGTCGCGGTGGGAGCAGTGGTGGAACAATACATTTCTGGTTCATGGCAACCTCTTGCCTTTTTCAGCCGCACACTGCGCAACAACGAGCGAAAGTACAGCACTTTTGCCAGTGTTACTGGCTCACTACCTGGCCATGTGCCACTTCCAGTTTTGGCTTGAGGGTCGTGTATTTACTGTGTTTGTCGAGCACAAACCTCTAACCTATGCAATGTCCAAAATCTCGGAACCATGGTCAGCACGCCAGCAACGTCATCTAGCTGCAACATCGGAGTTCACTACCGACATTCAGCATGTGGCCGGCAAGCTCAATGTTGTGGTCGACTGTTTGTCACACGCGCTGGTCTCTCCAGTCTACTTGGGCATTGATTTTTCCACCATGGCCGCCAACCAACAGGGAGACACAGACATTCTCGTGCTCCATTCCGCAGGCACGGGCCTTAGACTACAGAGCAAGGTGGTACATGAGGGTTGTCCCCCCCCGCTTTGCAACATCTCCACCGGCCGTCCCGGCCCGGTTGTTTCAATCTCTTGGCATCGCCACGTTTGAGTCTGTTCACTCTCTCTCGCATCCTGGCATCTGCGCTTCAGTTAAGCTGGTGGGGCCCAAATTTGTTTGGCCCTGCTTACGCAAGGATGTGAAGGAGTGGGCTGCAGCTTGCGTTGCATGCCAATGGACTAAGGTTCAGAGGCACACCAGAGCCCCCCTTGAACCTTTCTAGATCCCAAGCAGGAGATTCGACCACGTCCATGTGGACTGAGTAGGCCCCCATCCACCGTTGCAAGGTTTCATACACCTTTTGACGATAGTGGACCGCACCATGCGTTGAACAGAGGCCATCCCGTTGGCTTCCACCACTTCTGCCGATGGAGCTCACGCATTTTTGACATCTTGGGTCAGGTGTTTCGGTTCCCCATTGGACATCACCTCCAACAGGGGTCCCCAGTTTGTTTTGGAACTCTAGTCCACCATGGCTGAGAGCATGGGGGTCAAAGTTCACCGTACCACTACATACAATCCGCAGGCTAATGGGTTGTGCAAAAGATTCCACAGGTCCCTTAAAGCCGCATTTAGAGCCTTGTTGACCGACACGAACTGGGTCAACCACGTCCCTTGGATCCTACTTGGGTTACGCTCCGTGTCCAAGGAGGATCTTGCTGCTTCCCGGCTGAGCTCGTTTTGGTCAGCCATTGCGGGACCCAGGTGAATTTTTGCCGGAAGGTCTCGCGCCCGGCACAGACTCGTCCGTGCAGTTTTTTCCTAGGGTCGAGTCAGTTAGCTTCCCAGGGCCGGTGCACCATTGTTTCCCCCGTGCTTTTGTTCCGAAGCATTTGGAGCATGCCAAGTTTGTTTTCGTCAGACATGATGCCCAAAGACTCTGCTGCGCCCACTTTTTGACAGCCCTTTCAGAGTTTTGAAAATGGGTGCAAAACATTTTATGATGGATTTTGGGGGGTGCAGGGAAACCATCTGCATAGATAGGCTCAAGCTTGCTCACGTGTTGGCAGATAAGCAGGTGGTTCTGTCTCAGACTCCCCGGCATGGACGCCTGCCTGCTGTGGATTCACAGGTTGGTCCTTGTCCCACAGAGGACTTTTTGCCAGGACTGGAAACTGAGTTGTTTTCCTCCCCGCCTCGACCTGGAGACCCCTCGGCTTGCCCGGCTGCTCCACGATACAGCTGTTAAGGGCGATTGCTCAAGCCCAGGGTGCTGGACTGATAAGGCCCCTTCTGGTTGTTCGGGAGGGGGGGGGGGGGGCTGTGTGTTGGACCGCTAGGAAGTTCCACTCACACCCAATGACTTGGAGAGAAGGGAAGAGAGATGGGGGAATACATATGTATGCGCTTTGGCGCCAGATGTGACTTATGTTATTGCTGGAGTTGAGTAAAGTTCTGAACTGGCAGCTCTAGTGTCTCGTCCCTTCATTCCTCCACACCAGCTCACTTTTTGATATTTTCAATATACTGTAAATGTGCAACTCATTCTGGTTAGTAATAATTACTATCCAGAACAACATTTTGTTCCTCCCACCAGTTCACACAACCATAGTATTTCACCATATTTATCCTTTTCAGCTGAATGCCACTGTACCTCCAATATGGCTGCTAATATGGCTACCATAAGCCCTGTGATGTCATACTAAATGTATTTTGGAGCATTTTTAATGTTAATTTGGACCTGTTATGCAAATGTAAAGCTCTTGGATTCATTAGGCTAGCTAATGTATCGTTTATTGGGCTAACTAATTTAAGATTTGCATGCTTACAAATCAGTTCATGAATAACCATATTATGACAGTAACTGCAGTAAGAAACATTTTTTTTTCCTGCACACCTCTATAATAAACATGTAAGCCACACATTAGCTCAGTGTGCTTATTTCAGTGTAATTCGGCAAGGCTAGGCTAGCTGGGTGAACAGGACAGGTAAATTAAGGATGCATCCAGAGAACTCACCACACATCCAGTTGCCAGAACAAACCTGAAACACAAATACAAGTTCGCCTCATTGTTTAAAATGAAAATAATGACCCAATTAAAGTGAACTGGCAAATCATAAACACCCGTCTACTGTGGATCCCTCCACAGATACTGGAGCTTTATGGGTTTGTTGAAATACGATTTCAAAATTATTTTTAAAAAGTGTTTAAGATATTTTAATGAATATATAACGAGCTGCATAGGAAACTAGACCAGGTGATTGCAAATACATTAAATACTTTCTCCATGTCATTTCGTGGTTCACAGAAATAAGCCTCACTGGAAAAAAAGATAAATCTCAGAAATTGACGGGCATAAAATGTCTTTCAGAAAACGAAACATAAAAATCAGTTCAATCATCAGCAGATTCTACTTACGAGAAGGCCTAGACTGGAGAAGAATAACCAGCGCATCCTGGAAAATAAACATCACCATGCAATTAAATACCTTGACGTCGACTGTCGTCGTTTTCTTTGCATCAAGGGCGTAAAAACAATTTTACCTGAATTATTTATTCCTTTTAGTGCGTTTTCTCATTTCCAAACCGCGTCGGTGGACACGAACGTCACCCGATCCTTAAACCGACTAATTTTTTTTTTTATTATTTATTTCCACAAAGTGTGGAGTTTAGCAGCGCTGGGTTTTCCTCTCAGCTCTGCTCCAACACTGGCCGACTTTGAAAAGCACAAGGCAAACTCCGCCAGCCGAGGAGGAGGAGGAGGAGATGCTCGGGAGGAGGGGATGGAGCACTGCCGCACAGACATGTTTAAAAGTGTGGTTCAGGGACCTCCGAGGGACTCCGGAGGATACCCACAGTCCGCAGGTCTGCAACATGTGGGAAAAGCCCCACCAGAAGTCCTACATGTAGGGGGGAGAACACCTGTTATTCAATATACACGAGAAAATTAGAACACTTGCAACATAAATGCCATAAAGTTTTCAGGAAAAAAAGAGAACATTTTAAGCATGTGTGAGAAACGAGTTGCAAAGTTTTGAGGGAGCCAAAAATTCAAGCGAAATCTTGCAAATTTATGAGAAAAGTTCCACATTTAAGTGGGACAAAACAATACTGATAGGGACAGACATGTTCATGCTTAAAACTCTGCCATTTATTCATTGTTTTGCAGTTAAATTTTTTCCCCTTCTTCCCAAAATTGCTACCGACTATGGTCTTATCAGATGTGAACAATGCACAATCAACAAATAAAATGGCCAAGAACCAGCCATAGATTTGTCTTAGAATACATTAAGTTTTGAGAAACACTTGGTAAAATGCCTATTTTTTTAATTTTTTTTTTTTTAGTTTGCATGGTGACAGCCTCCGTTCACATTTGTAATAATTACATCGTCCAAGGTCGTTTTAGTAGCATTTGCCTTTTAGCAAAATTGCCCAGTATCCCAGTTTCAATGAAATTTGGTGGAAGTGAACTTTTAGCCACAGGGGGGAGGTGGGTGGAAAAAAACATTAGATTTTGGAACGGATACGGATTAAGACGGAAATCCAGAAACCATTTTTCTAATTTTTAAACTTTGAAACAGGACTTTTCTCTAAAATTTCATACTTTTCAGAGACTATGCATGGAACCTCATGAGGGAAAAAAATAAATCAGGCAGCAGTATGCACTCCGAGCACTTTTCATAAAGCATTTGAGGTTGGAAGGTCGGGATAGACACAAGTGCAAGGGTTGGGTGTGATGGAAGGCAGATGATCCAGTGTGGTGGTGACCCCTAAAGGGAACAGCCAAAAGAAGAGCAATCCGTACCAGACGTCAATGGTTTATTAATAGTATTGTCAATATAATAAAAAAATTCCCTCATGTTGTCATACTACCTTATACAGTATAAATTTGAAACCCTGCACAAGTCTGCTGAGTGCAAATTCTGACAATGTGTTAAAAATATGAGTAAAGCTTTATCTGACCAAGATGCCTTCATACAAGAAAAAAACAACACAATGAAATCAAAGTCATTCATTATCATTATTGATGAAATGGTATGCCAGAGGTGCTTGGATATAAAGTTTCAGGTTTGATTATGATTTAAAAATGCATCATTATAATCACTTAGCAGGAAAATGTACAAGACACCAGACCCAGTACAGCAATTTCTGATCCCATTTATTTTTAATGGTGCTCATAAATTAATAAAGTCCCTTTTAACTCGACACGTTGGTGCCAAAGGTCTTCCTTCTTTGCATGTATCAAATATAATAAAGTGCTGAGAAGCAGTCTCTAACTAAAACAAAAGCATGAATACATTTTGACAACAGCTGCCTTTCCACAACATCAAAGGTAACAATTATAGAAAGTATAGTTGTTTTGAAGATTGCGTGTGTGACATTACAGTTTGTGGATAAATATAAAGTAGTCATTACTCCGTGTGCTGCCTGTGAAGAAAGGTTGTGAAAACAAAAGCATTTTTTTTTTTACATGTCAATGTTTCATTTTTACACAGAATTCTGAAAAAAAAAGTACTAACTACATGCACATTAAACCCAGTGCAGGCTGCCATCTGTCTGCACACCTGGAGCAAGAGAGTATACAATCTTACTGAAAACTCGATTTCTAACTGTGCTGTGAGTGGTAGCTCTGTCTTCCATCGACACTTCTACTTCTGTGCTCTTCTCAATATCGGCTACACTTCTGCCCTCTCCTGCAGTCGGTTGGCTCCAGGAGGACAAGGACTGTAGGGCAGTGTGAAGCTCATCTCGTGCAGACATTACTGTTTGAAGACAGGGAAGCTGGAGAGGCTGTGTCACATCTACTTGCTTGGATAGACCAGTGATCAGCTCATCAGCTGCCTTGGCAGCAGAGGAAATCTGATCTTTGAAGCTGCCAAGGTCGGAATGTTTGTACTTTCCTGAAAAAACAAAAACAATCGAATGACAAGTGGTTCATGAACTAACGCTGTATTGAAGCAATGATAAAACTGATACTTGTGACCAAGAAATTTTTAAACCAAACAATCAAACAGTAACCTCCAATATGAATAACTACCCCCCCCCACACGTGCAGGTGTGCCAAAAACAACTTCCTATGGTAATACTATCGCAATAGACCCCCCCGTCATACAAAGCAGATATCACACTACAAAAAAAGGTCAGCGTTTCTGCTAGGGTTATTGGGTAGGGGGAATGTAATGTAGTGAAAGCACTGGATACCATATTCCAACATGGGGTTACTATGAAAATTTATAAAATAACTTAACTTTATACAGTGTGCGGCTGAAGCTGGAAATGTAGCCGTATGAAAATTTCTTGTCATGGTTACAGCATCCCCCTCTGTGGATCACCACCTTTTCATAGTGGGGGGGGTTTGTGTGTTCTAATGATCCCAGGAGCCATGCTGTGGGCTGCAACTTGCTCCCGCTAGGGTCTCCCAAAACAAACTGGTCCTGGGTGAAGAGACCAACCGTGGTCCAGTTGATTGACATAAAGAAGTCACAAGGATCCAGTGTACCCGCCCATTCTGGGGTTACTGGGGCTCGAGGGTAAGCACCTGGTGATGGGGTTTCTGCTCATAGGACCTGGCCACACTTAGCCCGAGCAAGCCACATGGGTCTGCTGAAACTTTGTAAAGTTTCAAAGCAAACATGATTCACAACAGGGATCGAGTTTTGACTGCACTGAGCAACACTTCACGTCTTCTGGGAAATTCTTTGGTCACTTCTGGCTTTAGAAAACATAAATACCCAAAATCCTAACACCGAGGCTTCAGAAGAAAGAATTTGAAAGCAGTTGGAAAAGTCCTATTTGCTGTGTTTACTGTTTGGGGGATAAGCAGCCCCTCTCCCATTTAAAAATCTGGGAGATGTCAGACCGTACTTGTGTGTTGCTTACGTGCATGCAATACATGCTACCCTATGCTCCACTTAAGTATTCTCACCATAATTAGAGCTATGAAATGGATCATTCCTTCATGTGAGAAAATGGTTTCAAGAACAATTATCTCAGCACTGTCTCATGGTCATGTGTGAAAAGGGCTACAACTTAACAGCCAGGCTACAGATAAGCACAATGCTTTACCTCGCAAGGCTGTAGACAAAGAGCTTTCCAGCTCCCGAACAGCTTGTTTCAGCTGGAACAGTTGGGTCGATGCAGACCTCAATTTCTGCAGCTGAGAAGCCGAGGCCTCCTCCCCCCCGTCCTCTGCCTCTACTGGGTCAGATTCTCTCTCCTGTTGGGAAAAATGGACTCATTAAAAGAAATTAAATCAAAAGGTTAAAACAGAATACCAATGATCAGCTTCACGATACATCACAGTAGTGACTACTGTTTTGTCAATGTGTGTTGTATGTTTTACTGCTTCTGTTTAGCTGCTCTTATTACTGACTTGTAATAAGAGGGTGTGCGCGCGCATTTGTTATTTAGGTTTATGCATTTGTGTGTCTAGGGATGGGTATTGAAAATTGGGGTTTTCATTAATAGTTTCACATAAACAGTATCTTGAGTAAAATCGCCATTGATAAAAGAAAATTTCTACTTCATATTCTATCAAAAACTAGTGAAAATTATTTCCTTTGATTACATTTTACATCCATCTTCAACCACTTAATCCTTTTTGGGTTGCGGGTGGGGGCTGGAGCCTATATCAGACTCTGCCATTCAATTAGCAGGGCTAACATGCCACTGTGCTGATAGTGTTCATGGAAGGAAGGAAAACCAGAGGTGGAGGCGTCTGTGTCTACATCAGTGATGCTTGGTGCTGTGATGCAACTGTTGTGCATAAACACTGTTCTCCATTGGTGGAGTTTATGATCATCAAGTGCCGACCCTTTTACATTCCGAGAGAATTTTCATCTGCCCTACCAGTCGCCGTGTATGCCCCGCCCACTGACATCGGTGAGAGGAGTAAAGCACTAAATGAACTCTATCAGGCCATCAGTGAGAGACAAACAGTGCATCCAGACAGATTCCTCATCACAGCAGGAGACTCCAACCATGCAGGTTTAAAGGCCCTCCTACCAAATCTACACCAACATGTGGACTTTCCAACAAGAGGAGACAATTTTCTGGACCTGGTGTACACAACTCAGAAGAAGGCATACAGACCCCTCCCCCCACCCCTTCCCCACCTGGGTCTCTCTGATCACATCACCATCTTGTTAAGTCCAGCATACAAACCCAGAGTGAAAACAATCAGACCAACAAAAAAGCAAGTACATGTGTGGCCAGAGGGGGCTTCTGATGCTCTGAAAGACTGCTTCAGCACTACAGACTGGGACACTTAAGCATGCAGCCACTCACAATGGACACACAAACCTAGAGGAGTACACTGAGGCTGTTGTAGCATACATAGCTAAACGCATTGATGATGTCACACACTGCAAAACCATCACTGTTCGTGCCAACCAAAAGCTATGGATGACAGCAGAGGTCCACAGGCTCCTGAGGGCTTGGGATGCAGCCTTCAGGGCCGGCGACACTGCAGGACTAACAGCAGCTAGGACCAACCTGTCCCGTGGAATCAAGGAGGCAAAACGACAGTACAGCAAGAAAATATCCAAGCACTTCAGCAACACCAGAGATGCATGTTCTCTCTGGTGTGGTATACAAACCCTCACCAACTACAAACCTCCACCTCAGACCTGTGTGAGTGACATCACACAGCTTAACAACCTAAATCACTTCTTTGGTCACTTTGAAGCAGAAAACACCACATCAGCACAGAAGACCACTCCTCCTACAGACGAGCAGGCCATAGGTCTGGATCCGGTTAGCGTGAAGAGGACCCTCTCCAGGATTAGCCCACACAAGACAGCTGGACCAGACAACATACCGGGTCACGTTCTGAAGGACTGTGCGGAGGAGCTCAAGAATGTCCTGGCCGACATCTTCAACATCTCGCTGACTCAAGCTGTTGTCCCAACATTTCAAAACTGCTACCATAATAGTCCCAAAGAAGCCCATCTCATCCAGCTACAACAGTTACCAGCCCGTAGCACTGACTCCCATCATAATCAAGTGCTTCGAGTGGCTAGTCATGTCGAACTGCTGGGGTCTTTCTGCAACTGTGGGGGTCCTCCCTACAGTTGATAGTGCTATGAGATGACTGTTGTTGTGATATGGCGCTATATAAATAAAGTTGAATTGAATTGAATTGAACATCAAGTTCATCCTCCCCACCTCCCACGACCCATCTCAGTTTGCATACAAGTCAAACAGATCCACAGAGGATGCCATTGCTGCTGCTCTCCACCCAGCCCTCAACCACCTGGACTCAAAGAACTCCTACGTGCAAATGCTGTTCTTGGACTTCAATTCAGCATTCAACACAATCATCCCCCAGCACCTAATACAAAAACTCAGACACTTGGGACTCAAAACCTCTCTCTGTAACTGGGTGCTGGACTTTCTCACAGGGAGGCCACAAAACGTGCGGGTTGGCAGCAACACCTCCCAGACCATCACACTGAACACAGGGGCCTCACAAGGATGCGTGCTCAGCCCGCTGCTTTTCACCCTGCCGACCCATGACTGGGTACCAGCCTACAGCACCAACCACATCATCAAGTTTGCGGACAACACGACAGTGGTGGGCCTCATCACCAACAATGAGGGGGCCAACTACAGAAATGAGGTGAGCCAACTGGTCCAGTGGTGTAAAGACAATAATCTCTTCCTGAATGTGGTAAAAACCAAGGAGATTGTGGTCGACTTAAGGAGGGGGACACACACAACATCCCCCTCTGCTCATCGATAGAGCAGCTGGGGAGAGGGGGAGCAGCACCAAGTTCCTGGGGGTCCACATCTCTGAGGACCTCTCCTGGTCCAACACCACCACATCACTGGCCAAGAAGGCTTAAACTTGCCTCCATTTCCTCCACAAACTGAGGACAGCATAAGTCCCACCCCCCATCATGTGCTCATTCTACTGGGGCACCATTGAGAGCATCCTCACCAGCTGCATCACGGTGTGGTATGGAAGCTGCATTGCCTCCTGTCGGAAGACACTACAACACACAGTGAGAGCAGCCAGCAAGATCATCGGTACCCCTCTGACCCCCCCCCCCCCCCCGGACATCTACCTCACCTGCAGAGCCATCAGCATTGCAGGTGACATCTCCCACCCCTCACACTCCCTCTTCAGCCCCCTGCCCTCAGGGAAAAGGTACCAGAGCCTCCAGGCCCACTCCACAAGTCTGCTAAACAGTTTTGCTCATCAGGTCATCAGGACCCTAAACTCTGTCAACCCCCCCCCCCCCCCAAGACCGTAGCACACTCACCTGCACAATAACTACCTCAGCTGTTGGCACAGAAAGACTGGCACATCAACAGTAATACAGTGGTACCTCTACTTACGAACGTCTCTACACACGGAATTTTCAGGTTACAACACGCCTCAACGGGAAAATATTGCCTCTTGTTACGAAAGAAATTTCAGGATACGAAAGGCAAAAAAGTACGCGCTCCTCGCAGCTCCCGTAGTTTACCGAACGTAAACATACTTGTAGCTGCTCTGCCATTGGCTATCGCCTAGCATCTTCCTGGTATCCCATTGGCCACGAAGTGTTCAGGAAGTTCGGGCAGTTTTACGTGTGTGTACAGTACAGTATTAACTTTTATTCACTATGGGCCCCAAGAAAGTGATGGAGATAAGTGGAAAAGGAGAAAAGAAGAAGAAGAGAGTTTTTTTGTCCATACAAACAAAGCAAGAGATAATAGAAAGGTATGAAAAAGGGATGCGTTTGGTTGATCTCGCCAAAGAATATGGCCGTAATACATCTACAATCGGCACGGTATTAAAACAAAAGGAAGCCGAAGGATTGTTAAAAGCCGACAAAAGCAAACATCCTTGGATCGGTTCTTCACAAAACGTCAGGCAAAAACCACTGATGAGAGAGAACATGAACCAAAGAAGGCAAAAGGTGACGACGACGACGATAGCAGTTAAATGGTAAATGAACATAATTTTTATTATTCTTTACTTTATTCTTTGTTTTTTTTAAATTATGTACAACTCTCATTTTATGTTTATTGTGCAGTAATCTAATTGTAACATGTATTTGTTACATGTTTTGATGCATTTTTATGATTTATAAAAAATTTATGTCCGAATTTTGGGGGGCTTGGAATGGATTAGGGCATTTACATGTAAAACGCGTCTCTACTTACGGAATTTTCACGTTATGAAAATACTTCCGGAACGAATTAATTTCGTAAGTAGAGGTACCACTGTACATCTGCTGCTGTATGTCTCTGCACTTTACTGCAACCATTTGCACAAATGCCATATCTGCGGCTGTCTGTTTTTGCAATAATGATCATATGCATGTCCAATCCGTCACTGTCTGCACCTACGCTACTGCATTGAACTGGCAACTGCGAGTATTGCTGCTCTACTTTTTCTGTATATATAGGATTGCTGGGTTTCATTGTTTATTTTTTTTTTTTGCACTATAGGATGTCTGGATCTATCTTTTGTCGCCATTTGCACTACGGGTAGCATTACTGTACAGACTGCTGTTGCTGTTTTTCCAGCCTTATTCCTTTTTTTTAATATTGCGCACACCACTGAAGAGAGAGAGAAATGTCATTTCAATTCTCCTGTATGTCCTGTACATATAGCAGTATTGACAAATAATATTTTTGAATCTTGAATCCCAGCATTTCATTTTTTTGCTCAGATTTAAAACAATATACAAAAATTAAAAACAACAGAAAACACTTAAGTGCGGGGCAGGAAAAGAAACCCCTAGGGACTTAATAGACAAATTAAAAGAACCATTAATAGATCATTTAAAAAAAAAAATCAAAGCAAAGTTAACACTGAATCTAAATATTTCTTCCATCAGTCATGAAATTAGAAGAAAGAAAAAAAATCAAATATTAGACAGATACATATAAGACATAAGATATATCTTTGGGCGAGAGGCAGGGTACACCCTGGACAAATCGCTAGTCCATCGCAGGGCCAACACAGAGAGACAGACAACCATTCACTCTCACATTCATACCTAAGGACAATTTAGAATCCCCAGTTGATGCCAATTAACCTAACCCACCACGTTTTACATACAACCTAAAAATAAAAGCTGTTAAATGAAGGTGATTAAATGGCTCCCACCCCTCCACTGGCACATTTTTCCTCATGTATAAGTACAGTGGCGTGTTAAATGCCTAGTTCAAATGACTCCCTGCTTGAAGCATGTTGTTCAAGGCTACAACTCACGTTTATTTGACTACAATAACACTGGGTAGCAAAATGGCCCTGCGTCTGTGTGTCAATTATTCAGTTTAACAAAAAACACCTGCTAGTTTGCACGGCTAAGATAACGGCAAACAAGCCTGATAAGTGTGACTTATGTCACTTCATTCAACACATTCATTACATGAATGATCATCGGGGGAGACTGCCGAGAGATAAGCACACAGCACATTGAACTTTACAGGAGCCATAAAGGGTGAGTGGCATCTTTAGCAGAGCTGTTGTGTGTAGCAGGTTTTGAGCTGTAACATCCGGGTTTGAGTCAAGGTGGAAGATTGTTCTTAACCTTTACATACCCATAAAGCTTGGCTGAGCATGCATATCACTGTTTAGCCATAGTTTAAGCAAGTGTTTGCAATAAAGCTGCATAAAGCTGATAGTGTCATTAATCTTTTGTCACCCCTTTTCCATCTAGTTTTAAGTTGTTAGTCAATAAAAAAACAAAGGGAAATAAATGTTCTGATATACACTACTCACAAAAAGTTAGGGATATTCAGCTTTCAGGTGACATTTCAGGATGCACCCAAAATGCACTATAACCTTTACAGGTGAACTTAATTTGACCTTCTCTAACCTTTTGAATGCACATGTCTAACTGTTCAGTGTTTCAGTACTTTTTACATAACTTGCTGTTCTCGGACTTCCGGTTATGGCTGCCATGTAAGACGGACGTGTCTCACTCTGCTCTGCTCCTGGAGAAAAAAAATCGGCAAATAACTCTCTCATTTGGGACAGAACGTATCCCAGCGTTTGGGCGAGGATATGTCGGCGAAGCCTAAGGCTGGAAAACCAGGTAAAGGAAAAAGCGAGCCGCCGAAACAGTCTAAATTAACGGACTTTCAGGTCTGTGACGCAGCAAATAAAACTCCATATATGGCGGAGGAGGCTGGCAACGGTGCGATGTCTGCGGGGAGTGGCGCAGATGCGCTGATGGCTGCCATGAGTTCAATGAGAGCGGACTTTTCCTCTAGATTTGATGGGATTATGACAGCGTTGGAAGGAATAAGAAAGGAATTGGGTGACTGTGTAGAACGAACGGCGCAGATGGAGCTCCGTCTCGCTAGTGCTGAAGATGACGTCACCCGTCTTCAATTAAAGGTGCGCACTTTGGAAAAAAAAAATAAATGTCTGGAAGATAATATTTTGGATTTGGAATCTCGGTCGAGACAGAATAACTTGAGGCTGGTGGGTCTTCCAGAGGAATCAGAAGGTCGGGATGTATGTTCCTTTCTGGAAAAGTGGATTCCGGAGGTGCTGGGCAGCGAGGAGTTGCAATCAGCAGTGGTTCTGGAAAATGCACATCGTATTGGCCCACGGAGAGATAAGGGACCGCCGAGGACCTTAATTATGAAGTTTCTTAGCAACAGAGACAGGATGAAGATCTTCAACGCTGCACGAGCTAAAGGAGAGATTAAACACCAGGACCAGCAGGTGCGGTTCTACCCAGATTTGGCCACAGGAATCCAACAATTGAGGAAGCAGTTTGATCCCATACGTAAGGAGCTGCGCAACCTTGGGATTCGTCATGGTGTAATCTATCCTGCGAGACTGCTGACCACGTATGAGGGCAGAACCCACATCTTCAAGACCCCAGAGGAGGCGCAGGAGTTCATCAAGAAGATCAAAGAAGAAGAGACTGGTGGGAGCTAAGCATGAACAAAATATAAGGTAGAATAATTAAGCATTTGCACAGGCATCTGACTGACTTGAAGTAAATAGTAAGTTTACAAAATATAGATTGTATTATATATTAAAAAAACAAACAAAAACAAAACAAACAAAAAAAAACTATGATGTACAAAGTTGTTAAAAATTTTGGAGTTAAGTTGGAAAACTACAGAGGAGAGTTAATGTTACGTCATTAAAAGCAGTAGAGTTAGGGTGATTGGGAGGATGAAGAAGGAGTGGCTTAGGCTGTTCCCCGTGGGTGTGGAGCGGTCGATGGCTATATCGGGAGACGGAATTTTTCTTTTGATTTTGGGGGGTTTGCCACAAGTGTGGGAAGGGGAAATTTGTTTGTGTGTAGTTTGCAGGATGAATGTTCAACCACTCATGTTTTTGCTTCTCTGTATGAGCATGTTTACACTGCAAGGTAATCCCAAACTCTCTATTGATCATAAACCAAAGTGTTAATCTTAATTTAACTTCATGGAATTGCAGAGGTCTACAAAATTTAAAAAAACTTAAACAAGTTATGAATAAAATAAAAGACATGGGTTCAAAAATTGTGTTTTTACAAGAAACTCATTTAATAGAGGAGGATATAAAAAGAATTAGGAGTAGATGGCAAGGAAGTGTCTTCACCTCATCATTCTCATCCCGGGCCAGGGGAGTTATGACTCTCATACATAAATCAGTTCCTTTTCAAGTGAAAAATGTAATTGGAGACAAATTTGGAAGATATGTAATCATTCAAGGTTCTTTGCTATTAGAAAATATAAATCTTGTGAACTTATATGGTCCCAATATAGATGATCAAAAGTTTTTTGCTAATTTATTTCTTATCTTATCATCACTTACAGGGCAACATATAATAGCAGGGGATTTTAATTGTACATTGAATCCAGGTATAGATAGATCAACAGGACTGGATTGTACGCACAATGGATGTAGGATGACTATTAATCATTTTATGAAAGAATTGAGATTGTTAGATATATGGAGAGAAATGAAACCACAAGTTAAAGCCTATTCTTGTTATTCCAGTACCTACAAGACATTCTCACGTATTGATTATTTTTTGATTTCCACAGAATTAAGGTCCAAGATTCAAAACTGCTTTTATGATAACATCGTGATCTCTGATCATGCACCCTGTTGTCTAATATATGTAGATAAAAAATTGACAAAGGAATCAGGTAGATGGCAATTTCAGCATAAATGGCTTCAGGATGAGGAATTTGTCAAGTATATAGAAAAACAGATAGACGAGTTCTTTGACATCAATACTACACAAACATCAGCATGTGTAAAGTGGGAGGCTTTCAAAGCTTTTATTAGGGGACATATTATTAGTTATACAGGATCAAAATCTAAGAAGACTCGAGAGGAGAGAGCTAAATTGGAACATAAAATAAAAAGTCTTCAGGAAAAAGTGTATGCAGGAAGTGACCCAAGGTTGGAGAATGAATTACTGATTTTGAGAGCTGAATATGACAAAAAATCAGCGAATAGAGCTGCCTCGAGTCTTCTAAGATTGAAACAATCTTTTTATGAACAAGGTGAAAAATCAGGGAAATTATTAGCATGGCAGATTAAACAATTAGAAATTAAAACACCAATTACCAGTATTATAAGTAATGGACAGGTAGTTATAGATCCTTTAGAAATTAACAGAGCCTTTAGAGATTACTATGAAAAATTATATGATACCAAAAATGAATCTGATTTAACAAAACTAAATGGGTTTTTGAACGAACTATCTATACCGTGTATTCCAAATGAAAACAGGGAGATATTGGAGTCTAAAATTAGTCAAGAAGAAGTTGGGCTAGCCATTGATAATATGAAATCAGGAAAAAGTGCAGGACCAGATGGTCTTCCAGTTGACCTTTATAAAAAATTTAAGAATAAATTAATAAAACCTTTTTTGGAAATGGTTTTAGAAGCATTTCAAAATAATAATTTACCATCATACATAAATAATGCCTTAATTATACTGCTGCCAAAACCAGGTAAGCCCTCTAATAAATGTGAAAATATGAGACCAATAAGCCTATTAAATGCTGACCTTAAGATAATCTGTAAAATTTTAGCAAGACGAATACAAGAAATTTTACCAAATATTATTAATCGAGATCAGAATGGCTTTATAAAGGGTAGACAAGGCTTCCATAATGTAAGAAGACTATTTAATATTATTTATTTTAATAAAGAAGCACCGGATACAGCTCTCCTATCACTGGACGCCGAAAAGGCCTTTGATAGAGTTGAATGGCCCTTTCTTTTTGAAGTCCTACAAAGGTTTGGACTTGGAAATAATTTCATAAAATGGGTTCAAATAATATACAATAATGCTACAGCAGAAATCCTAACAAATAACAATATTTCAAAACCAATAAAAATCAATAGAGGATGTCGACAAGGCTGTCCACTTTCACCTTTACTGTTTACTATGGCAATTGAACCTTTAGCGATAGCGATACGTTTACATTCACAAATATATGGAATTAAAGTTGGACCAACAGAACATAAAATCTCCCTGTACGTCGATGACATAATTTTGTTTATGTCGAATCTAAAAAAATCAATTCCAACCTTGTTGAATTTAATAAAGAATTTTGGGGAAATATCAGGATATAAAATAAATAAAACTAAATCTTCAATATTAATGCTAAATGAGACCCAGAGAAATTACCCAGCCCCTGAGGTAAATCAATTCAATGTTGTAAATCAGTTTAAATATTTAGGAATCCAAATTGTGCCTAAGCTAGAATCAGTCGCCAGTGTCAACTATGAAGCCTTAATGTCAGATATCAATGAGTTAACTCAGAGATGGATGTCACTACCAATGTCGATGATCGGGAGAATCAATATACTTAAAAGTAATATTTTACCTAAAATACTTTATTTATTTCAATACATTCCCTTATCACCACCTTTAGATTTATTCTCAAGAATAAAAAAAAACGTGAGTGGAATTTATATGGAACAACAGGAGGGCTAGATTACGTCTGTCTTTATTATATTTACCATTTGATCGTGGAGGTCTGAAATGTCCAAATTTTATGTTGTATTATTGGTCGGCACAACTGAGGTCTATGACATATTATTTTTCATCAAATGATCTCCCTCACTGGACTGAAATGGAATCATACAATTTACCTTTACCTCTTCCCATATTCATATACTCAGATTCGGCAAAAAAATTACAAAAACAAGTTAAAAATCCATTTGTAAAGCATATGATCAAAATATGGTGTGAAGCTAAAAACTATTTAAAAGAACCACAGTTATTGTCACAATTTAGTCCATTATGGGGTAATCAATATTTTAAACCAGGGAGAGCGGACGCTGTATTTAAAGTATGGAATTTAAAAGGGATACAAAAGATTCAGGATTTATATTTGCCAGGTGCAGATAACATAATGTCTTTTGAAGAGCTGAGGATCAAATTTAATCTCAATAGAACACATTTTTTTAAATATCTTCAACTTAGAAACTTTATTCGATCAAATCAAAATAAAGCTCTCACTCGACCTATTTATTCATCCTTGGAAAAAATGATGATGAAAGATAGTAAAAGAAAGGGTATTATTTCAGAGTTTTATAACTCATTGACACTATCTTCAAGTGAAAATTCACTGAAAAGATTAAACTACTGGAAAGAAGATCTGCAAATTGAAATTTCAGAGGAACAATGGGAATTGGCTTGTACAGAAGCTCAAACCAAATCAATAAATGTACGCCTTAAATTGATACATTTCAAATGGTTAATGCGGATGTATGTTACACCGGAGGAGTTAAATAGATATAACAAAAATATACCAGATACATGCACAAAATGCATGGAAAGTAAAGGAACCCTATTTCATTGTTTATGGGAATGTAGATTAATAAGAATGTTTTGGGAAGAGGTGAGGGTAACAATTGAAAAAATAATCTCAAAACAAATCATATTGAATCCTAAACTGTTTTTGTTGGGTCTGTACCCAGAAAAGCATAATTTTAATAAAAGTGAAAGAACATTCATAGACCTCAGTTTGCTTAATGCCAAAAAATGTATTGCACTATTATGGAAAAAGACTCATAGACCAGATGTGACTCAGTGGTTAAGACAGATGTTAACAAACCTTCCATTAGACAGAATAACATATATACTGAAATCAAAGGAAATTGTGTTTGAGAATATATGGAGACCTTTTATTGATTATGTAAAAAATTTAAACATAACTCTTGAAGAAGAAGGTGAATGATGTGTGTGGACCTTGTAAATTCCAAACTGGTGAACATAATATGTATACTTATGTATTGGATTGTCTAGACTAAACAGAGGAGCATTGTTGAAGATTTGATTTTGTTGGTGGTTGTTGGTGTTTTTAGTGCATTTTTTTTTGTAGTACTTTAGTGTTAGTGTTTGATTGTTTGTATCATGTTTGTTAAAAAAAAAAAAAGGTTCAACAAAGATATTGTGGAAAAAAATCTTGCTGTTCTCTAACAAGGTGCCTAATGGCAAAAGTCACAACAGGTGTTTGATCCATGAATTAACCAATACATTTTCTGGTTTAATTAGAATTGGTATTTGAACAGTCCTCTTCATCATGCTGTTCACATTTTGACATCATGAGACCAAGATGACACCTAACAACTGATAAACAGCATCTCGCCATTGCGAGGCTTCAAACAGGATATTCTCAGAGGGAAGTGGCCACTGAACTCAGTGTCCCTGCCATCAGCAGGTTGCAACAGAGATACAGACAGACTAAGAGTCACAGAAAGGCACAGAAGTGGACGTCCTTTGGCCACATCCCACGCTGACGACCGCTTCACTGAACAGTGCCCTGTGGAAATGGATGTTGAATGCCACTCAATGCCAGGCACATTTAAGAGAGGTGAGAAGCACCCAAGTATCATGTCAGACCGTTCAAAACCATTTACATCAGTGTGGTTTGCGTGCTAGACGACTTGCAAGGGTACCTGACCACACCACCGGGTACAGGCATCATCATCTTGCATGGGACAGGGAGCATTTACTCTGGACAAGGAACCAGTGGGCCTCAGTGCTGTTCTCTGATGAAAGTCGACTCACGCCAAGCAGAGATAATTGCCGCCAACAATGTTGGAGACGTCAAGGAGAGCGCTATGCATCAGCCACTGTTGTCACCAGACGAGCCTTTGGTGGTGGCATTACAATCTGGGCAGGTGTGTCTAGTCCATACAGAACTGCCTTACACTTTGTGAATGGTACAGTGACAAGCCGATACTATCTGAATAACATCATTATTATTATAGCACAGGTGCCCCACAAGGGTGTGTGCTCAGCCTGCTGCTCTTCACCCCGCTGACCCATGACTGTGTACCAGCCTACAGCGCCAACCACATCATCAAGTTGATTGGCCTCATCACCAACAATGATGAGGCCAACTACAGAAATGAGGTGAGCCAACTGGTCCAGTGGTGTAACGACAATAATCTCTTCCTGAACGTGGGAAAACCAAGGAGATTGTGGTCAACTTAAGGAGAGGACACACACAGCGCCCGCCTCTGATCATCAGTGGAGCAGCTGTGGAGAGGGTGGCAGCACCAAGATCCTGGGGGCATACATCTCCAAGGACCTCTCCTGGTCTAACAACACCACATCACTGGCCAAGAAGGCTCAAAACTCACCTCAATTTCCTCCTTAAATTGAGGAGAACACGAGCCCCCCCCCCCCCCCCCCCATCATCATGTGCTCATTCTACCGGGGTACCACTGAGAGCATCCTCACTAGCTGCATCACTGTGTGGTACAGGAGTTGCAACGCTTCCTGACGAAAGACTCTACAATGCACAGTGAAAGCAGCCAGCAAGATCATCAGTGCCCCTCTGCCCTCCCTCTTGGACATCTACCACACCCACAGAGCCATCAACATCACAGGCGACACCTCCTACCCCTCACACTCTGTCCTTAGGGAGAAGGTACTGGAGCCTGCGGGCCCACTCCACAAGACTGCTAAACAGCTTTGTTCATCAGACCACCAGGACCCTGAACTCTGCCCACCCCCCACCCCTGGACCGTAACACACTCACCCACACAATAACTACCTCAGCTGTTTGCACAGAACAACTCGGCACACCAGCAGTACAACATCTGCTGCTGTATGTCTCTGCACCTTACTGCAACCATTTACACAAATGCTATACCTGCTGCTGTCTGCTATTGCAATACTGATCGTGTGCAGTCCAATCTGTCACTGTCTGCACCCCCGTTACCGCACTGAATTTGCAATGACAGGTATTACGGCTCTACTTTATTTTCTGTACATTGGAGTACTGTGTTTTATCTTTATTTGCTCAACGGGTAGCATTACTGAACATAGACTGCTGTTGCTTTTCATACTTATTCCTTCTTTTCTTATATACTGTGCACACCACTAAGAGAGAGAAACAACATTTCAATTCTCCTGTATGTCCTGTACGTATAGAAGTATTGACAAATAAAAATCTTTGAATCATTAATCCAGTCATTGTGCCCCTGCATGAACAATACAGGCCTAATTTCATCTTCATGGATGACAATACTCCAGCTCATTGAGGTCACATCATTAGGGAATGGCTGCTGGAGGCTGGGGTACATCAAATGGAGTGGCCTGCACTTTCTCCAGACCTGAATCCCATAGAAAACCTATGGGATCAGATGAGTTGCTGTGTAGAGGCTCGTAACCCTGCACCCCACAACCTCCATGACCTGAGGACCACCATTCAAGAAGAGTGGAATGCCATGCCTCAGCAGACAAATTGATTTGTGAACAGCATGAGATGTCGTTGTCAGGCCGTAAATGATGCTCAAGGGCACATGACAAGTTATTGAGACACTGACATTTTTTGTTGTGATATACCCACCACTGTTGCTGGCTTTTGTTTCAATAAATTGTTTGAAATGAGGAAATCACCATTGCATGCTTCTACTTAAATGCCCTACTTTCATGATATAATATCACTGTAGTGTGAACTTTTTACATTTTCCATAAATCTCATCCAAAAACCAAATATCCCCAACTTTTTGTTAGGGTGGTGGCCTAGTTGGTAGAGCATCTGCCGCCACATCTGGGAGGTTGTGGGTTCAAATCCTGGCCGGGTCATACCAAAGACCATATAAAAATGGTACTTTCCACCTTCTAGCTTGGTGCTCAGCATAATAGAATGGAGAAAGGAAAGTTAACGCACAGAGCTACCAGAGGACTGACCCCTGCTGTAGCTTTCACTACTCACAGTAACTGTGTGGCCTAGGGTTAGTGAAATGGAGATAGACACCACCCCATACACCACATGGTGTCCCACATGCTGTGGATTAACTTTTGTGAGTAGTGTACATACAATTATTTTTTTTTTTTTTGTATTTTGTACACTTTATTAATCCCCAGAAGGAAATTCAGGGCATCTACCTGGATGGATGAGGTAGCCACAGTACGGCGCCAATCCCTTCACCATTCACACACACATTCACACCTAGGGCCACTTTAGAGTCTCCAATTAACCCAACTTGCATGTTTTTGGCCTGTGGGAGGAAACCAGAGGACTCGGAGTAAATCCACGCAGACGTGTGGAGTTTGCATGCACCTTTGGGATGGTCAAGGAGTGGGATCGAACCCACGATGGTCAGGGGTGGAATCGATCCCGTGACCTTCTTACTGTGCTGCCACAGTGCTAACCACTGCACCACCGAGCTGCCCAATTACTTTGGAATATCGGCAAAAAGACATGTAAAACAAAAAATAAAACGAGTATTTCTGGTAGTGCTGTAACCAAATAATAGATTATCCAGATATTCATTCATTACAATTGAAAAAGGTTGTAAAGTTAAATGTAAAGCTTGTAGATTGGACAATAAAATGTAAACTTTACATTAAAAAGTTCCAGTTAGAATAAAAGTCACATTACTGAAAAACACTGATGCAGTCCACTGTGGGACAAGATGACTGTACAGAATATTCAGATATTCACTGTGGACTGTCATGAATATTCAAGCCCTCAAAACTGGTATTTGGGCAAGCTCTAATTGTGGGAAAAAAGCTTTTGGCATCTTGGTGTTTCAATTAAAAACAGTCTCATCATTCTTAGCTTGCAGTAGTGCTGCAACAATAAGGCGATCACAGCTAATTTGATAATCAAATAATTGCTTATGGCCTGCTTTAAGTTAAAAAATAAATAAATTCTAAAGAGATTTTTCAGGTTATCAGACATGAAAACTGAAAAACCTTGAGCTCTTGGATATTGTGGCCATTTTTGGCTTTTTAAAAAATATTTTATAGCCCAAATGATGAAACAACAAAAAAATGTCAGATTAAACGGTAACAAAAATAATCATTAGCTGCAGCCGTAGCTTGCAATAATTTTTTTTGTTTAGAGGAAACTTACCAATATAAGGCAGTGAAGGTAGCCCTGCAGTGCACGAGCTAAATCAAGAGTCCTTGACTTCAGGCTTTGCAGCACCTGTAAACAAATATAAATGGCAAAAACGCATGTAAAACTTACACACACACACGCGCGCACGCACACACATGCACGTATGCACGCACGCACACACACAGTCATGTGAAAAAATTTGGACACCTCTTTAAATATTCAGTTCTTTATTAATATGTTCACGTACAGTGGTGTGAAAAAGTGTTAGCCCCCCTTCCTGATTTCTCATTTGTTTGTCACACTTAAATGTTTCAGATCATCAAACAAATTTAAATATTAGACAAAGATAACACAAGTAAACACAAAATGCAGTTTTTAAATGAAGGTGTTTATTATTAAGGGAAACAAAAATAAAACTTACATGGCCCTGTGTGAAAAAGTAATTGCCCCCTAAACCTAATAACTGCTTGGGCCACCCTTAGCAGCAACAACTGCAATCAAGCATTTGTGATAACTGGTAATCAATCTTTTACAGCACTGTGGAGGAGTTTTGGCCCACTCATCTTTGCAGAATTGCTGTAATTCAGCCACATTGGAGGGTTTTCGAGCATGAACCGCCTTTTTAAGGTCATGCCACAGCATCTCAATTGGATTCAGGTCAGGACTTTGACTAGGCCACTCCAAAGTCTTCATTTTGTTTTTCTTAAGCCATTCAGAGATTGACAGTGGTGTGTTTTGGATCATTGTCCTGCTGCAGAACCCAAGTGCGCTTCAGCTTGAGGTCACGAACAGACGACTGGACTTTCTCCTTCAGGATTTTTTGGTAGACAGCAGAATTCATGGTTCCATTTACCACAGCAAGCCTTCCAGGTCCTGAAGCAACAAAACAGCCCCAGACCATCACACTACCACCACCATATTTTACTGTTGGTATGATGTTCCTTTTCTGAAATGCTATGTTACTTTTACGCCGGATGTAATGGGACACACACCTTCCAAAAAGTTCAGCTTTTGTCTTGTCAGTCCACAGAGTATTTTCCCCAAAGTCTTGGGGATCATGAAGATGTTTCTGGCAAAACAGATGAGCCTCTATGTTCGTTTTGCTCAGTAGTGGCCTTAGTCTTGAACTCTGCCATGCAGGCTATTTTTGCCCAGTCTCTTTCTTATGGTGAAGTCATGAACACTGACCTTCACTGAGGCAAGTGAGGTCTGCAGTTCTTTGGATGTTGTTGTGGGGTCCTTTGTGACTTCTTGGATTAGTCGTCGCTGCGCTCTTCAGGTAATTTTGGTCGGCTGGCCACTCCTGGGAAGGTTCACCACTGTTCCATGTTTTCACCATTTGTGGATAATGGCTGTCACTGTGGTTCGCTGGTGTCTCAAAGCTTTAGAAATGGCTTTATAACCTTTTCCAGACTAATAGATCTTAATTACCTTCTTTCTCATTTGTTCCTGAATTTCTTTAGATCGCAGCATGATGTCTAGCTTTTGAGAATCTTTTGGTCTACTTCACTTTGTCAGGCAGGTCCTATTTAAGTGATTTAATTTAGAACAGGTGCGGCAGTAATCAGGCCTCGGTGTGGCTAGAGAAATTGAACTCAGCTTTCCAAAGATGTGATAAACCACAGTTAATTTATGTTTTAACGGGGGGGGGGGGGCAATCACTTTTTCCACACAGGGCCATGTAGGTTTGAATTTATTTTTTTTACCCTTAATAACATAACGTAAAAATATTTTTTTTGTAAGTAAATGTCTGTTTTTTCAACTGATGTAAGACAATTTTGCATCGCTGAATCCGAAAATGACATCCGTTTCTCTTGATCAAGTCAGGTTTTTATGCTAAGTTGTAAGCAGCTGTAGTTGTACTGTAACTTGAATAGTAGACATTGATAAAGGTAAGTACATGTAAATTGAATGTTAAATCATCACTGTTCAAAATTCAGAAAAATTCAAGAAATAAAGAATTTTGCATCATATAAAGTGAAAATACCCGTACATGTAAAGAAAAACGTAAAAAAAACATGTGGCCATAGTTCAAAAAGTTGACCTGACTGAGCAAAACCAATGTGATTTTTGGATTCAGCAGATCAAAATTGTCCTAAATCAGCTAAAACAAAAACTTAGACAATAAATTTGGTGTTGACCAGTGTAATAAACACCTTCATTTAAAAACTGCATTTTGTGTTTACTTGTGTTATCTTTGTCTAATATTTAAATTTGTTTGATGATCTGAAACATTTAAGTGTGACGAACATACAAAAAAAAAAAAAGAGAGAAATCAGGAAGGGGGCAAACATTTTTTCACACCACTTTATCCATGTCTAACCTTGTTTTTGTTTTTATTTGCATTTTTTTTTAAATTATTTTAGTCATTGTAAGTGGAAATAAATGTGAGGCTGTCCTAAAAAAGATGGGGGGGGGGGGTCCTGTTTTATTCCTCACTATTTGTTTAGAATTACATTTTACAGAAAATCTGAAAAAAGTCTTTAATTCAGTTTTAATTCTATTACGTGAATCTCCCTGTATTTTTAACATTGATATTAAATATCCATATGTCCAAATATGTTTAAAAAACACACAGGCTTGTACAGGGTGTCTATTTTTTTCACATGACTGTGTGTGTGTGTATATATATATATGTGTGTGTGTGTGTGTAGGTTGTTGATCAGATATCTGCACTGGTTATCAGGAATTTTGGGACAAAATGAATAAAGTAAAACACCCACAAATATACAAGTATGATGAGAAAATGAAAGATTCCTTACTGTGTTTTTGGGATAGGCCAGCTGAGCTTCTCTCAGCATTTCTCTGGCGATGGTGAGACTCTCCCCTAATACAGACTGGACACCTTTTTTGGTCCCTTTCAGCAGACAAATGAGCCTCGATTTCTGAAAAGATTCAGCCAGTGATAACATACTGTATAAACATTTTTATAGCATTGAGAAGTCTCTTCAAAAATAATTAAATAAAGAGATTATTGATGTAGAATTGTCAAGACACAATGGGTCATTCTACATAAAAAAGTCAAGTGTAAAAATATTCATAAAACATTTGTAGATTTTTAGTCCCCACTGGAAATTCACACAACTTTTGTTTTTAAAAGGTTTGAAAATAGAACCTTTCAGTGACTTTGAATTGAAGCTGTAAATGATGTCAGAGTACATTTGGTTTCGTAAGCAAGTAATTATGGTGTCATAAATAGCAAGCATTAGGGTGGCACCTTTCAAATGATCTGACATTACTGCAATGCATTTTGTCCTTATTCATCAGAAAATATTGTGTATACAGTACAAGAATATACCCACAAGATGTCTTTTTCCAACATTTTGATTTTATTGTGGTGGTACTTTTAGCCTGAGATGATCATATCCTAGAAGGCAACTTTCTCCAGATTTACAAAAAGTAACAAAACAGAATTTCTGTTGTCATTACAATTAATCAGTGGCTATATGTACAGTACATGCCTGTATTTGTGTTGATCAGAAATGAATACAAGGGAACACAGCTTCATTGTTACAGTTCATGCTATATGTTCTAATTGTAATTAAAATTATAGTAATTGTAACTATTAACTCATCAATTAAGATTAAAGTACCATCTTGAAACTCCACAGCTTTGTTTTTTTATTCGACTATCTACTGCTATTTTTTTCATATTTGCTCAATCCAGCATGAAAATGAAATGAAAATGGCATTTTCTTAATTTTTGTGACTAATGAATTTGATATTTAGAAGTATTTCTCCTTTCTGGTTTTGTATTAATGAGATATATACAGACGTGGACAAAATTGTTGGTACCCCTCTGTTAATGAAAGAAAAATCCACAATGGTCACAGAAATAACTTGAATTTGACAAAAGTGGTAATAAATAAAAATTCTATGAAAATTAACCAATGAAAATCAGACAATGCTTTTGAATTGTGGTTCAACAGAATTATTTTAAAAAACAAACTCATGAAACGGGCCTGGACAAAAATGATGGTACCCCTAGAAAAGATTGAAAATAATGTGACCATAGGGACATGTTCAACCAAGAGGTGTCCTCTAATTAACATCACAGGTGTCTACAAACTTGTAATCAGTCAGTCGGCCTATTTAAAGGGTGACAAGTAGTCACTGTGCTGTTTGTTGACATGGTGTGTACCCCACTAAACATGGACCAGAGGAAGCAAAGGAGAGAGTTGTCTCAGGAGATTAGAAAGAAAATTATAGACAAGCACGTTAAAGGTAAAGGCTATAAGACCATCTCCAAGCAGCTGGATGTTCCTGTGACTACAGTTGCACATATTATTCAGAAATTTAAGATCCACGAGACTGAAGCCAACCTCCCTGGACATGGCCGCAGGAGGAGAGGGATAATAGGAATGGTAACAAAAGAGCCCACAACAACCTCTAAACACATCCATGGTGAACTCCAAGGTCAAGGTACACTACCGTTCAAAAGTTTGGGGTTACCCAGACAATTATTTTGTGTTTTCCATGAAAAGTCACACTTATTTACCACCATGAATTGTAAAATGAATAGAAAATATAGTCAAGACATTGACAAGGTTAGAAATAATGATGTGTATTTGAAATAATAATTTTTTCCAGATCTCAACCTGCTCAAAGGAAGGTCAGTTTTATAGCTTCTCTAACCAGCTAAACTGTTTTCAGCTGTGCTAACATGATTGCACAAGGGTTTTCTAATCATCCATTAGCCTTCTGACGCAATGAGCAAACACATTGTACCATTAGAACACTGGAATGATAGTTGCTGGAAATGGGCCTCTATACACCTACGTATGTAGATATTGCACCAAAAACCAGACATTTGCAGCTAGAATAGTCATTTACCACATTAGCAATGTATATTAGATATTAGAGTGCATTTCTGATTAGTTTAAAGTTATCTTCATTGAAAAAAAACAGTGCTTTTCTTTGAAAAATAAGGAAATTTCTAAGTGACCCCAAAGTTTTGAACGGTAGTGTACATCAGTGTCAGATCGCACCATCCGTCATTGTTTGAGCCAAAGTGGACTTCATGGGAGACGACCAAGGAGGACACCACTGTTGAAAACAAATCATAAAAAGGCCAGACTGGAATTTGCCAGACTGCATGTTGACAAGCCACAAAGCTTCTGGAAGAATGTCCTATGGACAGACGAGACAAAACTGGAACTTTTTGGCAAGGCACATCAGCTCTATGTTCACAGACGCAAAAATGAAGCATACCAAGAAAAGAACACTGTCCCTACTGTGAAACATGGAGGAGGTTCTGTTATGTTCTGGGGCTGCTTTGCTGCATGTGGCACAGGGTGTCTTGAATCTGTGCAGGGTACAATGAAATCTCAAGACTATCAAGGTATTCTAGAGAGAAATGTGCTGCCCAGTGTCAGACAGCTTGGTCTCAGTCGCAGGTCATGGGTCTTGCAACAGGATAAGGACCCAAAACACACAGCTAAAAACACCCAAGAATGGCTAAGAGCAAAACATTGGACTATTCTAAAGTGGCCTTCTATGAGCCCTGATCTAAATCCTATTGAACATCTGTGGAAGGAGCTGAAACATGCCGTCTGGAGAAGGCATCCTTCAAACCTGAGACAACTGGAGCAGTTTGCTCATGAGGAGTGGGTCAAAATACCTGCTGAGAGGTGCAGAAGTTTCATTGACAGTTACAGAAATTGTTTGATTGCAGTGATTGCCTCAAAAGGTTGTGCAACAAAATATTAAGTTAAGGGTACCATCATTTTTGTCCAGGCCTGTTTCATGAGTTTGTTTTTTAAAATAATTCTGTTGAAACACAATTCAAAAGCATTGTCTGATTTTCATTGGTTAATTTTCATAGAATTTTTATTTATTACCACTTTTGTCAGATTGAAGTTATTTCTGTGACCATTGTGGGTTTTTCTTTCATTAACAGAGGGGTACCAACAATTTTGTCCACGTGTGTAGCTACATATAGGCCTGTCACAATAATTACTCTAACAACTTATTGGATAAAAATGATTTATCAAGTTCATTTTTATACTTATCCAATATCAATGTTTATACTAAAATGAGCTGCCTTCTTGTTCTTCTTCCACATTTTATTCTGGGTGTTTCAATTGTTGCTGGATATATGAACCACAATTTTTTTTTTACATTTCACTTTCAATGTTGAATATTGCTGATAAATAAAAGTTCAATACTCTTTGAAAGGGTGTCCATGAATTATCATCATTATATCAGTGGAATAAAATGGTCACAGTGACATCAATAATAATACTGCTTATGATAATTTCTGGTGAAATTTGTTGTTCAACAAAATCTTATGTTGTTACAGGCCTAGCTACATACACTACTCACAAAAAGTTAGGGATATTTGGCTTTCGGGTGAAGTTTACGGGAAATGTAAAAAGTTCACGCTATAGTGATATTATATCATGAAAGTGCATTTAAGTAGAAGCATGCAATGGTGATTTCCTCATTTTAAACAATTTATTAAAACAAAAGCCAACAACAGTGGTGGGTATACCACAACAAAAAATGTCAGTGTCTCAATAACTTGTCATGTGCCTTTGAGCATCAATTACAGCTTGACAACGACGTCTCATGCTGTTCACAAGTCGACTTATTGTCTGCTGAGGCATGGCATTCCACTCTTCTTGAAGGGCGGCCCCTCAGGTCATTGAGGTTGTGGGGTGCAGGGCTACGAGCCTCTACACGACGACTCATCTGATCCCATAGGTTTCCTATGGGATTCAGATCTGGAGAAAGTGCAGGCCACTCCATTTGATGTACCCCAGCCTCCAGCAGCCGTTCCCTAATGATGCAACTGTGATGAGCTGAAGTATTGTCATCCATGAATCAATCAACTTTATTTATAAAGCACATTAAAAGCAACACTCGCTACACAAAGTGCTGTACAGCAAGAGAACATAAAAGCAGGGCGCTAACACAAGAAAGAAAAAAAAAAGTAAAATAAATAAAAATCCATTTCATTCAATAAAATCAATGTCTCATACTGGGTCGAAGGCCAGGGAGTAAAAATGTGTTTTAAGACGTGTTTTAAAAATGGACAGTGAAGGTGCTTGTCTAATGTCCAGGGGTAAATCATTCCATAACCTGGGGGCCATGATTGAAAAGGCTCTGTCCCCTCTGAGCTTGCGCCTCGCCTTTGGTACCTCCAAAAGCAGCTGTTCAGCTGACCTAAGGGACCGGGTGGGAGCGTAGGGATGCAGAAGCTCAGAGAGGTAAGGTGGAGCAAGACCATTCAAGGATTTAAAAACAAAAGAATTTTAAAATGAACTCTAAAATACACGGGCAGCCAGTGGAGTGAAGCTAAGATGGGTGTGATGTGTTCTCTTCCACGTGCACCTGTCAAAAGACGAGCAGCGGCGTTTTGAACCAGCTGCAAACGGGAAAGAGATGACTGGCTGACACCAGCATAAAGTGCGTTACAGTAATCCAGCCAAGATGAAATAAAAGCATGGATTACTGTTTCCAAGTGTGGTCTAGAGAGAATGGGTTTTACTTTTGCTAAACGCCTTAGATGAAAGAAGCTGGATTTTACCACAGAACGAATCTGCGTGTCTAATTTAAAATCATTGTCCATGATAAAACCAAGGCTCCTAGCTGTGGATTGAACATAAGGAGTAAGGGGGGCAAAGTATACAGGAAGGGATTCACAAGGGCGACTAGGTCCAAACACCATCACTTCGGTCTTCTTATCATTAAAATTTAGGAAGTTTAGGGCCATCCAAGACTTTATGTCTTCAATGCACGCCAGGAGTGAGTTTACTGATGAGGCAGCTTTTTGTTTTAGAGGGACATAAATCTGGCAGTCATCAGCATACAGGTGGAAAGAGATACTATGCTTTTTAAAAATGGAACCCAGTGGAAGTATGTACAGAGAAAAAAGCATGGGCCCTAGAACTGACCTCTGTGGGATCCCGTAAGGCAGAGGAGCAGAAGAGGATTCAAACCCAAATATGCTAACTTTAAAAGTCCTGTCTGACAGATAGGATCTAAACCAGTTGAGAGCAGTGCCACAAATGCCCACTAGGTGCTGCAAACGGGAAATTAAAACATGATGGTCCACTGTGTCAAAGGCAGCAGTTAAATCAAGCAGCACAAGAACAGCATATTCACCTGAATCGCATGCCAAGAGAATATCATTAAAAACTCTTAACAAGGCTGTCTCTGTGCTATGAAGAGCTTTGAAACCAGATTGAAAAATCTCCAAAATACCGTGTTCATCCAGAAAACATTTCAGCTGCATATAGACAATTTTCTCTAAAATTTTTGAGAGAAATGGCAGCTTGGAAATAGGCCTAAAATTTGAAGATGAAGATGAAATTAGGCCTGTGTTGTTCATGCAGGAGCGCAACGACTGGATTGATGATGTTATTCAGGTAGTATCAGCTTGTCACTGTACCATTCACAAGGTGTAGGGCAGTTCTGTATTGACTAGATACACCTGCCCAGACTGTAACAACACTATCACCAAAGGCTTGTCTGGCAATGGCAATTGACATCACCAGCTTCGTTGGCAGCAATCATTTCTGCTCAACATGAATCAACTTTCATCAGAGAACAGTACCGAGGTCCACTGCGTCCCTTGACCAGCGTAAATGCTCCCTGGCCCATGCAAGACGATGATTCCTGTGCCTGGTGGTGAGGTCAGGTACCCTTGCAGGTCGTCTAGCACGTGGTTTCGAATGGTCTGACTTGACACTTGGGTGTCTCTCACCTCCCTTAAAAGTGCCTGGAATTGAGTAGCATTCATCATCTGGTTCCACAGGGCACTGTTTACAATGAAGTGGTCATCAGCGTGGTATGTGGCCAAAGGATGTCCACTTCTATGCCTTTCTGTGACTCTTCCAGTCTCTCTGTTGCAACCTACTGATGACACTCTGTGACACTCTAAGCTCTGTGGCCACTTCCTCTGAGAACATCCTGTTTGAAGCCTCGCAATGGCGAGGCACTGTTGATCAATTGTGAGGTGTTGTCTTGGTCTCATGTCAGAATGTGAACAGCATGATGAAGAGGACTGTTCAAATACCAATTTTAATTGAACCAGAAATGTATTGGAAATGTATTGGTTGATTCATGGATCAAACACCTGTTGTGAATTTTGCCGTTCAGCACCTTGTTAGAGAACAGCAAGTTATGCAAAAAGTACTGAAACACTGAACAGTTGGACATGAGCATTCAAAAGGTTAGAAAAGGTCAAATTAAGTTCACCTGTAAAGGTCAGAGTGCATTTTAGGTACATCCTGTGGCGGTTCGGTTAACCCCCACAACAGATTAAGGACAGTCAGCTCTCTTCTCTTGGTTTTTCCCGCTGCACTACTGAGATGTAATGTGCCATGCATGTATTGTGATGTAATGTGCCATTCATGTATCGTGATGTAATGTGCCATTCATGTACTGTGATGTAATGTGCCATTCATGTATAGTGTTCATGCGTCCTGTCCTTACTGTGACCTAGAGACAAATCAATATGTAGATGTGCCTTGTAACCTCTTTGCCCTGCAAGCTGGAGCAGAGGCGAGCAGTCTGCCTATTGTTATGCATGTCTCTCAAATGCAAATGTCTCATGCCTGTTCTGCAGTCCCTTTGATCGTACCAACTGCTGTGAATCCTCTTTGATGTATTGTCTGAGTTGGGTATAAATACGGCACAGGTTCTGTAACTCATTCTCTCTCTCATTCACTCACTCTTCAACTGCTGCTGGACACACACCGTGTGTCCCCTCTTCACTGAGAGCCGCTGGGCTCGCTCCCGGCGCGCATGCACGGCGCCGGGAGCGGAGCTTGTGACGGTGGTATGATTTAATAAACTCTGCTTAAAACCACAGCATCGCTACTTATTTTATCATCCGCCGCACTGGTGACCCCGAAGACGCACACGCTTTGTGCGACACAACCTTCTGGTCTGGACATCCACGCTGAACCGGCCAAGGGACACAAGACGTCTCCTCCCTCTCGCCGCGTCAACGCACCATGACCTGAAGGCAGAAAAGAACACGCTGCCAGTGAACGCTTCACTGGCGACCCCGAACATACACACGTTTTGTGCAAAGCAACCTTCTGATCTGGACAGCTGCACTGGTGACCCGTTCTTCATGATGAGATCTGCACGTCTGAGATCTGCTCATCCACGCTGGACCGGCCGCGCTCGCAGCTCCTCCACACGAGAGCGCAGGCACCTCGTCCCCTCTCCACGACGGCGTCCTCCATGGCCAGCGGAGAACGCAACGCGTGGACCTGAACGCACCACGGCCGAGCGGTGACAAAGATCGTCTATTTCCTCCCACCGCTCCAACGCACCATAGCCAAGCTGCAGCCACAGCTCAAACCTGGATTTTATCTGCGCCGATCCGCACAAAATTCTGCACCCTGGTTCTCCTCTCCAGCTGGCCCACCCACGCACGGAACCCCGGCACACGCACCGGGGAGTTACGAGGACGGCGCACCACGCACGGGACAATAACGGCTACAGAGACCGCCATCGTCCTCCGCCGCTGCACATGCCCGAGAAAAACGGCCGATCGCCACCCTCGGAACCTTCAGGGCTGCCCGCACACCTGAAGCACGCTCGCAGCTCGCCCACAGGATTCATTAATGGTCTCAGCCACGGTACATAAGGGAATTCAGCCGTCAGCTTTTCCCGAGGACTTTAGGGCTGCGCCCGCACCTAAAGCCAACAAGCCAAGTCCCTCTGCTTCTTTTTTTTCTTACAGCCGCTACGCAGCCTCGCCGCTCCTGTTTCCTTCATGGCCACGAGAGGAGTCAGAGACTAATTTTTCTTCTTGTGGACCTCTGCACGTTCAACGGGTCAGCCCTTCGACATCGCGGACCCACAAGCAATTTTTGCGCGGCTCGGACGATTTCACCGTCCCCCTGCCGGCACTTACTACCTCCCTCCTCCCTCCCCCTCTGCCTGCAGCAAGCTTCTCCCACAGCTCGCTCCCATAGATGGATTATCGAGGTCTCGGCCCCCTGCCGTGCCCTCTGGGGGGGAGCGTGTGGCGGTTCGGTTAACCCCCACAACAGATTAAGGACAGTCAGCTCTCTTCTCTTGGTTTTTCCCGCTACACTACTGAGATGTAATGTGCCATGCATGTATTGTGATGTAATGTGCCATTCATGTATAGTGTTCATGCGTCCTGTCCTTACTGTGACCTAGAGACAGATCAATGTGTAGATGTGCCTTGTAACCTCTTTGCCCTGCAAGCTGGAGCAGAGGCGAGCAGTCTGCCTATTGTTATGCATGTCTCTCAAATGCAAATGTCTCATGCCTGTTCTGCAGTCCCTTTGATCGTACCAACTGCTGTGAATCCTCTTTGATGTATTGTCTGAGTTGGGTATAAATACGGCACAGGTTCTGTAACTCATTCTCTCTCTCATTCACTCACTCTTCAACTGCTGCTGGACACACACCGTGTGTCCCCTCTTCACTGAGAGCCGCTGGACTCGCTCCCGGCGCGCATGCACGGCGCCGGGAGCAGAGCTCATGACGGCGGAATGATTTAATAAACTCTGCTTAAAACCTCAGCATCGCTACTTATTTTATCATCCGCCGCACATCCTGAAATTTCCCCCCAAAGCCAAATATCCAACTTTTTGTGAGTAGTGTATGATTCAGAAAACATAACTAGCTAATTTCTGCATTATCAATATTTTTATTAAGTTGGGCTCAATTAAGGGACTTTGTCATCTCTTATCTAGCCAGCAGTCAGACATTTTTTATGTATTCCACAAACTGCAAATCCTGTTTCAATCTTATGGTGAGAAATGCTATTTAAAATTTCAGGATTTTGTCTCTTATGGTTTTTCAGACATTCATGTTCAAACATTACATCAGATTTCAAAGTGAAAAAAAAAAAAAAACATGCTGGAAATAAGTGGACCATAAAAATTATTTGATATATAAAGCTAAAATTTCACAGCAATCCTTATATACTGTACATCCATAGTTTGACCATAAACGTTCTCGCCAAATCAGCGATGGTTACAAGCCTACGATAATTTGAAATGGAATGACCCTAGTCAGATTAATTATTTATTATTAAATATAATAACAGCTACAGGCCACTGCTGAATGCTACCGGCCCTCATGTAGACATCATGTAGACTACATATAGTGGTGTGAAAAAGTGTTTGCCCCCTTCCTGATTTCTCATGTTTTTGTATGCTTGTCACACTTAAATGTTTCAGATCATCAGACAAATTTAAATATTAGACAAAGATAACACAAAATGCAGTTTTTAAATGGTGATTATTATTAAGGGTAAAAAAAAAAATCCAAACTTACAAGGACCT
Organism: Pholidichthys leucotaenia; assembly: GCA_020510985.1. Taxonomy (NCBI): domain Eukaryota; kingdom Metazoa; phylum Chordata; class Actinopteri; order Cichliformes; family Pholidichthyidae; genus Pholidichthys; species Pholidichthys leucotaenia. The sequence goes on along the minus strand of CM035839.1, from coordinate 336,721,712 downwards.
GTGTGAAAAAGTGATTGCTCCCCTGTTAAAACATAAATTAACTGTGGTTTGTTGCATCTTTGGAAAGCGGAGTTCAATGTCTCTAGCCACACCCAGGCCTGATTACTGCCACACCCATTTTTTTTTTCCACAATATCTTTATTGAACCTTTTTTTTTTTTTTTAACAAACATGATACAAACAATCAAACACTAACACTAAAGTACTACAAAAAAAAAAAAAAAATGCACTAAAAACACCAACAACCACCAACAAAATCAAGTCTTCAACAATGCTCCTCTGTTTAGTCTAGACAATCCAATACATAAGTATACATATTATGTTCACCAGTTTGGAATTTACAAGGTCCACACACATCATTCACCTTCTTCTTCAAGAGTTATGTTTAAATTTTTTACATAATCAATAAAAGGTCTCCATATATTCTCAAACACAATTTCCTTTGATTTCAGTATATATGTTATTCTCGTCACATCTGGTCTATGAGTCTTTTTCCATAATAGTGCAATACATTTTTTGGCATTAAGCAAACTGAGGTCTATGAATGTTCTTTCACTTTTATTAAAATTATGCTTTTCTGGGTACAGACCCAACAAAAACAGTTTAGGATTCAATATGATTTGTTTTGAGATTATTTTTTCAATTGTTACCCTCACCTCTTCCCAAAACATTCTTATTAATCTACATTCCCATAAACAATGAAATAGGGTTCCTTTACTTTCCATGCATTTTGTGCATGTATCTGGTATATTTTTGTTATATCTATTTAACTCCTCCGGTGTAACATACATCCGCATTAACCATTTGAAATGTATCAATTTAAGGCGTGCATTTATTGATTTGGTTTGAGCTTCTGTACAAGCCAATTCCCATTGTTCCTCTGAAATTTCAATTTGCAGATCTTCTTTCCAGTAGTTTAATCTTTTCAGTGAATTTTCACTTGAAGATAGTATCAATGAGTTATAAAACTCTGAAATAATACCCTTTCTTTTACTATCTTTCATCATCATTTTTTCCAAGGATGAATAAATAGGTCGAGTGAGAGCTTTATTTTGATTTGATCGAATAAAGTTTCTAAGTTGAAGATATTTAAAAAAATGTGTTCTATTGAGATTAAATTTGATCCTCAGCTCTTCAAAAGACATTATGTTGTCTGCACATGGCAAATATAAATCCTGAATCTTTTGTATCCCTTTTAAATTCCATACTTTAAATACAGCGTCCGCTCTCCCTGGTTTAAAATATTGATTACCCCATATTGGACTAAATTGTGACAATAACTGTGGTTCTTTTAAATAGTTTTTAGCTTCACACCATATTTTGATCATATGCTTTACAAATGGATTTTTAACTTGTTTTTGTAATTTTTTTGCCGAATCTGAGTATATGAATATGGGAAGAGGTAAAGGTAAATTGTATGATTCCATTTCAGTCCAGTGAGGGAGATCATTTGATGAAAAATAATATGTCATAGACCTCAGTTGTGCCGACCAATAATACAACATAAAATTTGGACATTTCAGACCTCCACGATCAAATGGTAAATATAATAAAGACAAACGTAATCTAGCCCTCCTGTTGTTCCATATAAATTCCACTAACTTTTTTTTTATTCTTGAGAATAGATCTAAAGGTGGTGATAAGGGAATGTATTGAAATAAATAAAGTATTTTAGGTAAAATATTACTTTTAAGTATATTGATTCTCCCGATCATCGACATTGGTAGTGACATCCATCTCTGAGTTAACTCACTGATATCTGACATTAAGGCTTCATAGTTGACACTGGCGACTGATTCTAGCTTAGGCATAATTTGGATTCCTAAATATTTAAACTGATTTACAACATTGAATTGATTTACCTCAGGGGCTGGGTAATTTCTCTGGGTCTCATTTAGCATTAATATTGAAGATTTAGTTTTATTTATTTTATATCCTGATATTTCCCCAAAATTCTTTATTAAATTCAACAAGGTTGGAATTGATTTTTTTAGATTCGACATAAACAAAATTATATCATCGGCGTACAGGGAGATTTTATGTTCTGTTGGTCCAACTTTAATTCCATATATTTGTGAATGTAAACGTATCGCTATCGCTAAAGGTTCAATTGCCATAGTAAACAGTAAAGGTGAGAGTGGACAGCCTTGTCGACATCCTCTATTGATTTTTATTGGTTTTGAAATATTGTTATTTGTTAGGATTTCTGCTGTAGCATTATTGTATATTATTTGAACCCATTTTATGAAATTATTTCCAAGTCCAAACCTTTGTAGGACTTCAAAAAGAAAGGGCCATTCAACTCTATCAAAGGCCTTTTCGGCGTCCAATGATAGGAGAGCTGTATCCGGTGCTTCTTTATTAAAATAGATAATATTAAATAGTCTTCTTACATTATGGAAGCCTTGTCTACCCTTTATAAAGCCATTCTGATCTCGATTAATAATATTTGGTAAAATTTCTTGTATTCGTCTTGCTAAAATTTTACAGATTATCTTAAGGTCGGCGTTTAATAGGCTTATTGGTCTCATATTTTCACATTTATTAGAGGGCTTACCTGGTTTTGGCAGCAGTATAATTAAGGCATTATTTATGTATGATGGTAAATTATTATTTTGAAATGCTTCTAAAACCATTTCCAAAAAAGGTTTTATTAATTTATTCTTAAATTTTTTATAAAGGTCAACTGGAAGACCATCTGGTCCTGCACTTTTTCCTGATTTCATATTATCAATGGCTAGCCCAACTTCTTCTTGACTAATTTTAGACTCCAATATCTCCCTGTTTTCATTTGGAATACACGGTATAGATAGTTCGTTCAAAAACCCATTTAGTTTTGTTAAATCAGGTTCATTTTTGGTATCATATAATTTTTCATAGTAATCTCTAAAGGCTCTATTAATTTCTAAAGGATCTATAACTACCTGTCCGTTACTTATAATACTGGTAATTGGTGTTTTAATTTCCAATTGTTTAATCTGCCATGCTAATAATTTTCCTGATTTTTCACCTTGTTCATAAAAAGATTGTTTCAATCTTAGAAGACTCGAGGCAGCTCTATTCGCTGATTTTTTGTCGTATTCAGCTCTCAAAATCAGTAATTCATTCTCCAACCTTGGGTCACTTCCTGCATACACTTTTTCCTGAAGATTTTTTATTTTATGTTCCAATTTAGCTCTCTCCTCTCGAGTCTTCTTAGATTTTGATCCTGTATAACTAATAATATGCCCCCTAATAAAAGCTTTGAAAGCCTCCCACTTTACACATGCTGATGTTTGTGTAGTATTGATGTCAAAGAACTCGTCTATCTGTTTTTCTATATACTTGACAAATTCCTCATCCTGAAGCCATTTATGCTGAAATTGCCATCTACCTGATTCCTTTGTCAATTTTTTATCTACATATATTAGACAACAGGGTGCATGATCAGAGATCACGATGTTATCATAAAAGCAGTTTTGAATCTTGGACCTTAATTCTGTGGAAATCAAAAAATAATCAATACGTGAGAATGTCTTGTAGGTACTGGAATAACAAGAATAGGCTTTAACTTGTGGTTTCATTTCTCTCCATATATCTAACAATCTCAATTCTTTCATAAAATGATTAATAGTCATCCTACATCCAATGTGCGTACAATCCAGTCCTGTTGATCTATCCACACCTGGATTCAATGTACAATTAAAATCCCCTGCTATTATATGTTGCCCTGTAAGTGATGATAAGATGAGAAATAAATTAGCAAAGAACTTCTGATCATCTATATTGGGACCATATAAGTTCACAAGATTTATATTTTCTAATAGCAAAGAACCTTGAATGATTACATATCTTCCAAATTTGTCTCCAATTACATTTTTCACTTGAAAAGGAACTGATTTATGTATGAGAGTCATAACTCCCCTGGCTCGGGATGAAAATGAAGAGGTGAATACACTTCCCTGCCATCTACTCCTAATTCTTTTAACATCCTCCTCTATCAGATGAGTTTCTTGTAAAAACACAATTCTTGAACCCATGTCCTTTATTTTATTCATAACTTGTTTAAGTTTTTTTAAATTTTGTAGACCTCTGCAATTCCATGAAGTTAAATTAAGATTAACACTTTGGTCCATGATCAATAGAGAGTTTGGGATTACCTTGCAGTGTAAACATGCTCATACAGAGAAGCAAAAACATGAGTGGTTGAACATTCATCCTACAAACTACACACAAACAAATTTCCCCTTCCCACACTTGTGGCAAACCCCCCAAAATCAAAAGAAAAATTCTGTCTCCCGATATAGCCATCGACCGTTCCACACCCACGGGGAACAGCCTAAGCCACTCCTTCTTCATCCTCCCAATCACCCTAACTCTACTGCTTTTAATGACGTAACATTAACTCTCCTCTGTAGTTTTCCAACTTAACTCCAAAATTTTTAACAACTTTGTACATCATAGTTTTTTTTTTTGTTTGTTTTGTTTTTGTTTTGTTTTTTTTTAATATATAATACAATCTATATTTTGTAAACTTACTATTTACTTCAAGTCAGTCAGATGCCTGTGCAAATGCTTAATTATTCTACCTTATATTTTGTTCATGCTTAGCTCCCACCAGTCTCTTCTTCTTCTTTGATCTTCTTGATGAACTCCTGCGCCTCCTCTGGGGTCTTGAAGATGTGGGTTCTGCCCTCATACGTGGTCAGCAGTCTCGCAGGATAGATTACACCATGACGAATCCCAAGGTTGCGCAGCTCCTTACGTACGGGATCAAACTGCTTCCTCAATTGCTGGATTCCTGTGGCCAAATCTGGGTAGAACCGCACCTGCTGGTCCTGGTGTTTAATCTCTCCTTTTTTAGCTCGTGCAGCGTTGAAGATCTTCATCCTGTCTCTGTTGTTAAGAAACTTCATAATTAAGGTCCTCGGCGGTCCCTTATCTCTCCGTGGGCCAATGCGATGTGCTTTTTCCAGAACCACTGCTGATTGCAACTCCTCGCTGCCCAGCACCTCCGGAATCCACTTTTCCAGAAAGGAACATACGTCCCGACCTTCTGATTCCTCTGGAAGACCCACCAGCCTCAAATTATTCTGTCTCGACCGAGATTCCAAATCCAAAATATTATCTTCCAGAGATTTATTTTTTTTTTCCAAAGTGCGCACCTTTAATTGAAGACGGGTGACGTCATCTTCAGCACTAGCGAGACGGAGCTCCATCTGCGCCGTTCGTTCTACACAGTCACCCAATTCCTTTCTTATTCCTTCCAACGCTGTCATAATCCCATCAAATCTAGAGGAAAAGTCCGCTCTCATTGAACTCATGGCAGCCATCAGCGCATCTGCGCCATTCCCCGCAGAAATCGCAGCGTTGCCAGCCTCCTCCGCCATATATGGAGCCCTGTTTGCTGCGTCACAGACCTGAAAGTCCGTTAATTTGGACTGTTTCGGCGGCTCGCTTTTTCCTTTTCCTGGTTTTCCAGCCTTAGGCTTCGCCGACATATCCTCGCCCAAACGCTGGGATACGTTCTGTCCCAAATGAGAGAGTTATTTGCCGATTTTTTTTCTCCAGGAGCAGAGCAGAGCGAGACACGTCCGTCCTACGTGGCAGCCATAACCGGAAGTCGCCACACCTGTTCTCAATCAAGAATGCACTTAAATAGGGTCTGCCTGACAAAGTGAAGTAGACCAAAAGATCCTCAAAAGCTAGACATCATGCTGCAACCCAAAGAAATTCAGGAACAAATGAGAAAGTAATTGAGATCTATCAGTCTGGAAAAGGTTATAAAGCCATTTCTAAAGCTTTGGGACTGCAGCAAACCATAGTGAGAGCCATTATCCACAAATGGCGAAAACATGAACAGTGGCGAACCTTCCCAGGAGTGGTTAGCCGACCAAAATTGCCCCAAGAGCGCAGCAGCGACTCATCCAAGAGGTCACAAAAGACCCCACAACAACATCCAAAGAACTGCAGGCCTCACTTGCCTCAGTTAAGGTCAGTGTTCATGACTCCACCCTAAGAAAGAGACTGGGCAAAAATGGCCTGCATGGCAAAGATCCAAGATGAAAACCACTGCTGAGCAAAAAGAACATAAAGGCTCGTCTCAGTTTTGCCAGAAAACATCTTGATGATCCCCAAGACTTTTGGGAAAATACTCTGTGGACTAACGAGACAAAAGCTGAACTTTTTGGAAGGTGTGTGTCCCATTACACCCAGCGTAAAAGTAACAGCATTTCAGAAAAGGAACATCATACCAGCAGTAAAATATGGTGGTGGTAGTGTGATGGTCTGGGGCTGTTTTACTGCTTCAGGACCTGGAAGACTTGCTGTGGTAAGTGGAGCCATGAATTCCGCTGTCTAACAAAAAATCCTGAAGGAGAAAGTCCAGTCATCTGTTCGTGACCTCAAGCTGACGCGCACTTGGGTTCTGCAACAGGACAATAATCCAAAACACAGCAGCAAGTCCACCTCTGAACGGCTTAAGAAAAACAAAACAAAGGCTTTGGAGTGGTCTAGTCAAAGTCCTGACCTGAATCTGATTGAGATGCTGTGGCATGACCTTAAAAAGGCGGTTCATGCTCGAAAACCCTCCAATGTGGCTGAATTACAACAATTCTGCAAAGATGAGTGGGCCAGAATTCCTACACAGCGCTGCAAAAGACTCATTGCCAGTTATCGCAAATGCTTGATTGCAGTTTTTTTTTTTTTTTGTTTTGTTACTTATTTGTACCCGTAGGTAGATTTGTTTTGCAGTCTGGTGACAAGCCACCAGCTGCCGGTCGCTGCATGCGCAAGCGCCCCGTATCCCTAACCTGCATGTTTTTGGCGTGTGGGAGGAAACCGGAGAAATCCCGGAGTAAACCCACGCAACACGGGGAGAACATGCAAACTCCACACAGATCACTGTTGGTCGGGGGCTGGGATCGAACCCACGATCTCACGATCTCCCGGCCGAGGGTAAACTGTGCTGCCACAGTGCTAACCACTGCGCCACCGTGCAGTGATTAGCAGCTGTTGCTGCTAAGGCTGGCCCAACCAGTTATTAGGTTTAGGGGGCAATCACTTTTTCACACAGGGCCATGTAGGTTTGGATTTTTCCCCTTAACAGTAAACACCTTCATTTAAAAACTGCATTTTGTGTTTACTTGTGTTATTTTTGTCTAATATTCAAATTTGTTTAATGATCTGAAACACTTAAGTGTGACAAACATACAAAAAAAATGAGAAATCACGAAGGGGGTAAATACTTTTTCACACCACTATCTACATGAATTAGACATGATGCACTGTTCATGCCCCATGCATGAATAAATAAAAAAGTATGAATTTATATTTAAGTAATTAATTCTGTCTTTTTACATCTACTTTGCTCTAAAATCCACACTACTAATAGCATTTTCTAGTACCGGGACTGACTACAGTAGGGAGCTTTAACAGAGATAGCAGCTGCTAACCTTGCAGGCGGCCTGGACACCCGTCCCCATGACATTCAATGGCATGTTCGTCACTACTGCCAAGTGGCCAAGTGTGAGCAACGCTGCATCCAGGCACTGATCACTCTTCCTGCAGGCCTCCGTCACCATTGATGTGATCTCAGAATCACAACCCTAGATGGGGGAAAAGGAATTCACAAACCATCAATTCAGCATAAAAATAATCTGATACACAGGTTGAATTAAAATTTATTTAATGGTGAATCAATGCAAGTGAGTCAAACAACAGTCGACAAAGTCTGAAGGGTCAGTAAAGAAATTAAAATGCTAGAAAATATTAAAAAACAAAATTGAGAGGAAGAACATTGTGTGTTTAGGTGCCAAGACTGGTAAGGAATTTAGATTTATTTTCCATATATTCATGTTCTGTTTGAGGCTTCAAGGTTGAGAATTCCCTCTGCTTTGCCATTTCCATAGACAGAACTCAAACAGCTCAGAGCTAAGACCTGTCAATCAATGCACTGCATTTTGATTAGCCACCCCATCTCCAAACTTCAGCAAATTGAAAATCATTTGTCAGCTTAGAATTTGCACTCTTTAACTCATTTATATACTGAAAATGGTATGAAAAACACAGTGTGATGTCAGTGCATATCTTCAGACTGGCAATGGGCCCTTTTTATTGGTCATATTTCAGTATTCTCTTGGTATTTCAGTGTGAAGTAAATGTTTATCGTACATTGCAAATATGTCGCCTCTACTGCCAAGATTTTTTTTCTGTCCAGAATGGGCCTTCAGGTTGATTTTTTTTAAACTACTTCATCAAATTTAAGGCCTTACATTTTTCACCAGAAATAACTTTGTGGGGGTATTACAAAATACCTTTGTCTGAATACTTACTGGAACAAAAATGCTTTCAATTTTGGGTTATCAATTCATCTCATAATAAATGTACAGGACTCTCCCACATATTTAAGTTATTTAATTATACAGCAAATATACCAAAAACTAATCCCCACAAACTGATCATTATGGTTAAAGATTTTTTTTTCTTATAATTTTGTATCATTTCTAAAGTAAATTGCAAGCTTTTATCATCTTAAGTTTGCATTTTTCCATAAACATTTGTGAAAATTTTCTTGTAGATTTGACCTTTTTCCTGTATATTGAAGATTTTTCCCCTTGTAAATCTGCAGCTTTTTAGGAATCTCAGATTTTTAAACATATGTATGACTATTCTTGTAATTTAGGTTAGCCATTGCTTGATTATTGCTTCTGTCAATTTCAGTTCCTGTTATGCTAATATGGAAAGAAGTCATTACAAATTCACAAAAAACCGAGTACAAAAGTATCATCATACAATCCAAGAAAAAAAAAATCCTGTTTAATGTGCCTGTGATATTTATAAAGGAAATATGGCTTTAACTCATTTTTAAGGATAATCAAGACCTTAATTTTGGACCACTTAAGACTTAAAGTCTAATTGTAAACTAAAGACTGAACTTTTGAAGGTAAACACTTAACATTTTCTTTAACCCATGATAAAGAAAAAAAATATTAATAGAAAAATACAGGAATCAGACATTAACAGTGTAATATAGTGAGTTAATTTGTAATATTATATGTTGTATGATATTATATGATATATGATTATATGATATATTATTATATGATTATATGATAATGATTATTTCATCATTATCATATAAAATAAAGCACAACATCTGTAATTGTACAAACAGCAACCCTTCACAGGTAAGAAATATGAATTATGCACTTCTTAGCTGGACTGTAACGTTAAAATCAATGCAGGTAATATCAAAACCTTTCCATTTTAATCTGCAAGTGTAATTAATCTGCTCTCTGCCCACAGTTTCACCCTTTTTTGAGAGCTGAATGGCTGCAAATGTAAATGCACACACAGTATTGTTTTCCCCAAGTTTTTATTCCATTGCAGAGTACAGACAGCCTCTTCTGGATAACCCTTCCATGACATCTTTTAAAAGTTTACCTGAATCAGCATCTGGAAGAATCCTCCCATCTTCTTGACTTGGCTCCTGAGTTCTTCAGCAATAGTGTAGAGTGAGCCAGAGGAGGGTTTGGCATTCGCCAACAACTGCATGGTAACAAACGCTGCACACTCTATGGCTGTGGTGGCCTTGACCAATTCGGTTTGAGCAACCACATCACACACAAACACTGCAAGAGAAGTAGTGATAATCAAAGGATGTACCCAATAAAAATACACACTTAAAAACAAGAAAATAACAAAAATGTTATTCTGGTCCACAAACATCATACAAAATAAAATGGCATCCAGCATGAAGCCAATGTCCGGTTTACTTTTCTTTCTAAAGGGCCAGGGTCAATATTTGTAGTAGAATGTTGTATGCAAAAAATTGGTCACCCAAGACAAATAACATTTTGGTGATTTTTACAATTGATATGTTTAATCAGGCTGTGTGCCACAATTGTCAACAGCAGGGAAAATAAGTATTGTACACAACATTTTTCTCATTAAACATATTTCTGGGACTTCCGGTCTGGACGCCATGGCGACTGCAGCTTAACACTGAAGCTCTCAGACTCAATCCAGGATAACACCTTGAAAATCAAACTTAACGGATTTTTGGAGGAGTGAAAATCAAAAGACAAAATCATCATGTCTAAAGGAAAACAGAAGAAACTGAAATTCTCCAGGCTAGGACACGTATCGGCCGGAGAATCTGAACTGGAAGATCCCCGTTCAGAAGACGAGGAGCTGGTGATAGCTAACAAAAGGGTTAGCCTGAAATCACTATTTGAGGAACTACGACGATTTCGCCGAGATGTTACGGCCGAATTTCGGGAATTCAGAGAAGAATTGAAAAGGACAAACAGCAGAGTGGACCAGGCCGAGAACCGAATCTTGGAAACAGAGGATCGAATAAAAGTGCTCGAAGATTCTGTGCTGGACCTACGCAAAAGACAAGCAGCTATAGAGGCTAAGCTAACCGACCAAGAAGGAAAACAAAGAAGAGACAACATAAGAATTCATGGTCTGATAGAAGGAACCGAAAATGGTTTTAACTCAATGGCAGAATGCGTGGAATCCTTACTAAGAGAGAAATTGGATATTCCACAAACCACCGACTTGAAGATAGAAAAGGCACATCGTTCATTAGCCGCTAGGCCGGCGGCGGAAGCGCCCCCACGTTCGGTGTTGGTAAGATTTTCCAATTTCAAAATAAAACAAGAGGTTGTAAGACTGGCCTGGCAGAAAAAAGGATTTATGCACCAGGAGAGAAAAGTCTACGTGGAACACGATTACGCCCCGGAGGTCCTTAAAAAGCGCAGGGAATACAATGACGCGAAAAAGGTGTTAAGAGAGAAGAAATTGCGCTTTCAGACACCATTTCCTGCGAAGTTAAGGGTCTTCTACGGCGATGAAACGTGTCTCTATAATTCGGCGGAAGAAGCAACAGCTGACATGGCGAGGAGAGGGCTCCCGGTAACGGTGTTTAAACCCGCAGCAGACCCGAGTGAGAAGATCAAAGCGCAAACATGGACAACACAAAGACCCTCAAAATCCACGGACCAGCAGCGGGAAACCCAGCACCAGAGCGTCGCGGATAAACTATCCGTTTTCAGGTTGGAATAGCGACCTTTTTTTTTTTTTTTTTTTTTTTCCTTTCTCTTGAATCAATCCGCACATCCAACCCCCCTCATACAAGGTAACAAACATTAAAAGAGATGCATATTCAGCATGTGGTAAAACATTTCATGGAACAATCATATTATTTGAAACAAATAAGTCTTTGTAATAAAAAAAAAAAAAAAAAAAAACTTGTTAAAATAGAAATGTGACAATAATCCACATGTTCTGCTCATACTAACAAATACTGTTTTTGCGTGAATGTTTGATGTGATGGGGGTGGGAGGGTGCACACAATTTCACAGGGTTTAGGCATAAAAGGAAAAAAAAAAAAAAAATCATTACAAGTTTGGATTGGGTTCTGAAACTTACGTTAAAAGCATGGGACTACTTTCAGTGGTACGAGAGGGCCCTCAACACGTAACAGAGTTTGAGGAATTTCCCTCAGAGCCTTCACTCCATCAAGGCTCTTACAGGGTCTTTAAAAAGACCTCAGCTCAGGAAGTTCTTTTGACAGTTTTTTGTTTTAAAGTTTTTTACACTATGTTCTTAATGTTTTTCTTGTTTTTAATGTTCTTTCAGTTTCTGAGTAGCACAAAAGAGGGCCACCACACAGTTATACTAAACAAAACAACACAATGGAGAAACAGGGTGTAACCAAAATAATTTCATATAATGTAAAAGGGATCCTGAATCCAGTTAAAAGATCCAAGATTCTAGGCAAAATGAAAAAAGACAAAGCAGGAATAATACTTTTACAAGAAACCCACCTAACAGACGTGGAACACAATAAACTCAGTAGACAAGGGTTTAAAATGATCTCTTCATCTTCATATAAATCAGGGAGGAGGAGGGGAGTAGCGACATTGATATCAACCAAAATTACATTTGAAAAAAAATCAGAACACAAAGATAAAGAAGGGAGATACAGTTTGGTAACTGGGCGGCTAGAGGGAGAAGATATCACCCTGCTGAATGTGTATGCTCCCCCAGGGGCTAACTGGAAATTTTATAAAAATGTATTCGACCTAATGATAACTAAAGCTCAAGGTTTAGTGATATGTGGTGGGGACTTTAATCTTAGACTGAATCCATACTGGGATGCTTCTGGTAATTCCCCACATCAAAATAACACCCAAAACAGGAAGACTCGGATGCTACTAAAAGAAATGGGAATCTGTGATGTGTGGAGGGAACTCAACCCCAGTGTAAAAGACTATACATTTTACTCAACTCCACATTCATCTTACTCAAGGATTGACTATTTTTTTATGTTTAATAGAGACATTGGTAGAGTAAAAACATGTAAAATAGGACTGATGGATCTCTCCGACCACAGTCCGATCTACATGGACTTAAATATCCAAAAATACACAAATAATACATTTTCTTGGAGGTTAAATTCAAATGTCCTGAAAGGACCATTGAAAGATGAATTGGAGTCAGATATTCTCAGATATTTGGAAGATAACGATAATGGAGAAGTATCCCCTTTAATACTGTGGGATGCATGTAAAGCTGTAATAAGAGGAAAGATTATTGCAAAACTGGCAACCCAAAAGAAACTAAGACAAGAAAAACTATCCACATTAGAGTCAGAACTTAGGAACCTAGAAAAAGAACACAAAGGCAACACTCATTCTACTGACTCGCTCAAGATTAAGGAAATTAAAAACCAAATAAATGAGATCTACACAATAGAAATCCAGAAGAAACTTACATTTCTGAAACAAAAATACTATGAAGCAGGCAGTAAATCGGCAAAATTGCTAGCCTATAAATTGAGGAAACATCAAACAGAAAGAGCAATCTACAAAATCAGAGACCCAGTATCAAAGGAAATAAAATTCAGAATTCAGGATATTCTTAAAAACTTCGAGAATTACTATAAGAACTTATACTCCCAAAAAAAACATAAAAACGCATCCGAGGCATTCCTAAACACATTAAACCTTCCCCAACTTACGGAGTCACAAAATAAAACACTACTGTCAGAAATACATTCTAAAGAATTGGAAAAAGCAATTATGAAACTTAAAGCTAACAAATCCCCAGGAGCTGATGGCTATACAGCAGAGTGGTACAAAACCTTTAAACAGCAACTATCTCCTCTCCTCCTGAAAACATTTAATTATGTCCTCCACACAGGGGAAATCCCCCCCTCCTGGAGAGAAGGGGTCATTGCAGTTATACCTAAACCTGAAAAGGATAAACTAGAGTGCTCCAACTACAGACCAATCAGTGTACTAAATCAGGACTATAAGCTTTTTACCATTATCCTTGCCAAAAGGTTAGAGAATATACTGACAGACCTAATTCATTTAGACCAAACAGGTTTTATAAGACAAAGACAGACACAAGACAACATTCGACGCACTTTACACATAATTCATCATATAAAAAAATATAACTTAAATGCAGTCATATTAGGATTAGATGCTGAAAAAGCATTCGATTCGGTTGACTGGTCTTTTCTATACAGAATCTTATCCAGTTTCAATTTTCATAACAACTTCATTAGAACTATACAGGCATTATATAAAAAACCAACAGCTAAAATAAGGATTAACGGTAATTTATCATCATCTTTTGAACTGGAAAGAGGATGTCGTCAGGGCTGCCCCCTGTCTCCACTGCTCTTTGCAATCTTCATAGAACCTCTGAGCCAATGGATAAGACAAAACCAAAAAATTCAAGGTATAACACTTGGTCAGAAGGAACATAAAATAGCACTCTTTGCTGATGACATTTTAATATACCTAGGGCAGCCGGACACTTCTTTACCAGAACTAACCTCAGTTTTTTCAGAGTATGGAGATTTATCGGGGTACAAATTAAATATGCATAAAACCCAAGTTTTAACATTCAACTATGACCCAAATCATTATTCACTAAGCAAACTCAAAACTAACTGGGAGTCGGAATCTATGAAATATCTGGGGGTCAATATCCCGAAACAACTCAACAAAATTATATCACTAAACTATGATCCACTGGTGACAAAAATAAAATCTGACCTAGCAAGATGGAATATGATACCATTCTTGGGTATTGCACAAAGAATTGAAGCAGTCAAAATGAATATACTTCCACGTCTTCTATACCTTTTCCAAACAATACCGGTAGAACCTCCCAAAAAAACATGGCAGGAGCTGGACAGAAGGATCTCAAGATTCATATGGCAGGGCAAGAGACCTAGAATCAGATATAGAACCCTACAGCTAAACAAAGACAAAGGTGGGCTCGCGCTGCCAAATATCAGGGACTACTTTAAAGCCGCACAAATTAAAACTTTAGTAGAGATATGTAACCCAGTCTACTCTGCACAATGGAAGGAGATCGAATGCCAAATAACAAGTGACATCCCCCTACAGGCGATAATAGGGAACAATGTCTTACCTAAGCTTTTGAATAACACTAACCCGTGGATAGAGACCCCGCTAAAAATTTGGTTTAAGATAGTCAGAGAGAATCAAACTAAAGAGCCCTATCGACTTCTGCAATGGATCGCCTATGATCAGGACTTTACTCCTAATAAAACAGACACCAGATTTAAAAAGTGGAAGGAGAAGGGGCTGATAAAATATTACGATTTTTTTAAAGGGCAAATCTTAAGAAGTTTTGAAGATTTGAAAAAACAAGGCCTAATAAATCAAGACCTTTACAGGTTCTTCCAGCTTAGACACCACATAAACAATATACTTAAAAAGGAGGTTTTGGAAAGGGCCCAGTCAGGTGTTCTGAAGGTCTTCTTAATGGCATATAAAGGGATCCCAGGGATCAGATACATTTCTAAAATATACCAAGGTCTTCAAGACTTAAAAGGAGACAACACATCTTATATAAAAGAGAGATGGGAAAAAGAGGGGAATTTCACTTTACATCTGGAAATATGGGAAAAGCTAAATAAACAGCAATGGAAAAGTACCTCATCCCTGCAGTGGAGAGAATTTGGATGGAAAAACTTGGCAAGATTTTTCAGAACACCTGCACAAATCAAATTTACCCATAAGGGATTGAACTGTTGGCGCTTGTGTGGTGAAAAGACTGCAAATCATTTTCATGTGTTTTGGTCATGCCCAGTTATCCACCAATATTGGACCAATGTACAGACAATATTGGGGAAAATATTCAAAATTACAGTTCCCTTTTCTTTTGTAACTTTGTATTTGGGTTTACTACCGGACTCACTGGAAAGACGAGGAGAAAAATACTTATTCAATGTTTTAATATTGGCAAGCAAAAAAGCTCTAACTAAAAAATGGATGTTGAAGGACTGTCCTACACCTGAAGATTGGACTAACGTGATCCAAGACATTTACTCGATGGAAAAGTTGACATTCGCACTGAGACAGGACATGGATGGGTTCATGAACTTTTGGCAACCCTGGACCGCATATGTGTCTTCCATTAGATCTAATCTTTGACAAATACCATTTCAATAATGGTTCCGCTCTTTGTTCCAATGCTACTCAGATGCTCTTTTATCTTTATTTACTTACTTTTTCTTTTTGTTTGTTTTTTACTGGTTTGTTTGGTTTTTTTTTGTTTTTTGTTTTGTTTTTTTTTTTTTCTCTTTAATTTCACTTTTTCTTTCACTTTAAAAAAAAAAAAAATAAGGGGTGTTGTAAGAATTAATCTTCCAATGTTGTCAGATATCAGAAAATAAGGGAACATGTGATGAAAATGTAAACACTGCATTGCTGTAACGACCTGTATACCCTTTACAAAAACTTAAATAAAAAAAAAAAAAAAAACATATTTCTGATGGAGCCATTGACCTGAGATTTTCACCAGATATGAGTAACAACCCAAGCAATCCACACATACAAATAAATCAAGGCAACTATGTTCATAAAACAAGTTATATTTAATAACGTGAAATGACACAGGGAATAGGTATTGAACACGAAGAAAAAGAGGTGCAAAAAGGCATAGAAAGCTAAGAAATTAGCTGAAATCCATCAGAATTTAGGAAGCTATCCTATCCCCAACAGTGCAAATTAATTTCAGCTGGTTAAGTCCTGACCGACAGCCTTTAAAAAGGTCTGTAAATATCAGACTGTCACGCCACAAAGAACTCTTGATGGGTAGACGCAAAGAGCTGTCTCTAGACCAGGGGTGCCCAACCTGGGGCCCCTGGAGCATTCAGGTTTCTGTGGGAAATTTTCTAATTTTACTTCTTAATTGGTCCAAAGATTTGCAAATGATTTGTCATTGTTGTGCATGTGTTCTGTAGGCACCCTTGCACGACAACAGCAAATTATTTGCCAATCTTTGGACCAATTAAGAAGTGAAATCAGAAGATTTCACACAGAAACCTGAACGTTCCAGGAGCCCCAGGTTGGACACCCCTGCTCTAGACCTTCGCAACCTTAGTGCTGCAAAACATAATGATGGCATTGGTTGCAGGCACATTTCTAAACTGTTGAATGTTCCAGTGAGCACTGTTGAAGCCATCATTCGGGAGTGGAAAGAACATCATTTTTCCATAAACCGGCCACGACCAGGAGCTCCTCGCAAGATTTCCGACTGAGGAGACAAAAGAATTATCAGAAGAGCCAAAGAGCCAAGAGCCAAAGACCACTCGTGAAGAGCTCCAGAAAGACCTGGAGTTAGCAGGTACTCCTGTTTCAAAGAAAACAATAAGTAATGCACTCAACCGACATGGACTCTATGCCCGCTCACCTTGCAAGACTCCACTGCTGAAGAAAAAGCATGCTGAAACTCATTTAAAGTTTGCTGCACAACATTTGGACAAGCCAGTAAAATACTGGGAAAATATAGTCTGGTCAGATGAGACCAAAATTGAACTTTTTGGATGCCACAACACACAGCATGTTTGGAGGAGAAATGGCACTGCACATCAGCCCAAAAACACCATACCAACAGTGAAGTTTGGAGGCGGGACCATCATGGTGTGGGAGTGTTTTTTCAGCACATGGTAGGCAGACTTCATATAGTTGAAGGAAAGATGAATAGACAAATGAGACATCCTTGATAAGAACCTGTTGCCATCTCCCAAGATGCTGAAGATGAAACAAGGGTGGAGATTTCAGCAAGACAATGATCCCAAACACACAGCCAAGGAAGCTCTCAACTGGCTCCAGAGAAGGGAAAATAAAGCTGTTAAAATAGCTCAGTTAGTCACCTGACTTGAATCCAATTGAAAATCTATGGAACAAACTGAAGATCAGAGTTCATAGAAGACACCCACAGAACCTTCAACATTTGGCAGTTTGTGTGGAAGAATGGGCTAAAATCACTCCTGAGCCATGCCTGCACCTAGTTTCTCCATACAGGAGGCGTCTGGAAGCTGTTATTACCAACAAAGGATTTTCTACTAAATATTAAATGAATTTCACCAAGCATGTTCAATACTTATTTCCTGTGTCATTCTACATTTTTTGAAATATAACTTGTTTTGTGAACACAGTTGCCTTAATTTCTTTGTATGCATGGATTACTTGGGTTGTTACTGATATCTGGTGAAAATCTAAGGTCAATGGCTCCATCAGAAATATGTTTGAGAAAAAAAGCTGTGTTCAATACTTATTTTCCCCACTGTATTTATTTGTTCAATTTATGAAAAAAAAACAAAACTATACATCAATGTTTGCTGGCAATATTGTAATTTCTTCACTATCCTACAGAGATGGCGATTACATTTTTTTCAGTTAAACAATTCGTCAAAGGATGGCTATTTTTTTTTTCCATACCACTGTATTTCAACAGGACTTCCTTTACACATGGCCCACATCTGTGCATGTACTGTATGAGAAAGCAAATTTCCCAGCACAGATTTTACATTGTCAGCTATTGCCTTGGATAATTTATAACAAAAACTTGTTCAAAATGTCTAATGAAGCCATAACACTTAACAGACTGAAATTCCACTGAAACCCACCACTCTCTTGGATCTCATCATCCAGGCTGTTGTACAAGTCAGCTATGGTTTGGACTGCCGTGTATACCAGGTTCAGATCAGAGATCAACCTATCTGCCATGCTCTCTTCAGTCCCAACAGAACCACGCAGGCGGGCCAAGGATTTGCCAATTAGCTCCTTGCAGATTCCGGGCATGGCCGACTCCGAGGAGCTAGAATGGGTGGAAGGAGGTTTGGCCACCCCCATCAACCCTGGCCAGGCAGAGAAAAGAAAATAGATGGTTCTACAAACTTAAATTTCTGTGACTGTATTGGTTAGTCAAATGGAAAGTTATATCTGACAATGGTAAACATGTTCTTAAGAAATATTCTCTTCAAAGTTAACAAAAAAGTCAGAGAGATGGAGAGACTAAAATGTACAGAAATATTTTGGTTAACTGCTTTACCAGCAGACTGTGATGAGCTGCTATGGAGGCTCTGAATAGGATGGACCCGGATCTCATAGAGGCGCCCTGATATTCTCCTGCTCTTAAGAAGACTTCTGCTTCTAGAAACAAAATTGGTCAGAACCAAAGATCAAATAAACCAGAGAATATTGCTTGTTATATTTTTCCAAGTCTTTGGATTTCTGGACAATGTACTCATGCATCTCAAAAAATAGAAAACTGCAAAAAAAAAAAAAAAAAAAAAAGTTATTTTTAAACAATTCAACTCAAAATTGAGCCATTTCCATCTTTTTTAAATTAAATTTTGATTTATGACTTGGGTCTTTGAATTAAATTAGAATAAATTTGGCGATACACCAGTATGTGTACAGTGATTTATTTGCTGGCTGTGCTGTAAATTTCCAAAATGCATTTACCCTTACTGCTATATGAACAGCTGTCAGACGTTGGGCAATGCCTTAAATTTGTCTTTCCCCAAGGGTTTGTGATAAACGTGAAAAAGCATAACACAAAACACAGGTGAGACTCGAGCATGTTGTAGCTTCAATAGAGTCAGAGCAGCATGATGGAAAAATCAGCCTGTGTAATGTTTCATTTGGCTGGATCTGGTGGTAGTTCAGACACATAAGGAACACTTGAAGGAATAACAATGGGAGAGGAAAATGTTGGGGGTTCTGCATGAACAGCAGGTGCTGTGTGAGCATGTTTGGTTTAGGAGTTATGGAGTGAGAAAAGGCAACAGTTTATCCATTCTCACTTTTTAAAGACACATTGGTCTGGTCTTTATAAACCCAAGAACAATAAAGAGACCCAATGAAGAAGTTATTTTTTCTTCTTTGGGCAGAAACTTTAAATCAGCTGAATGAAACCAAATAAACCATGAGCTGAAAATACACCAATGTATACCAAGTTTTACATCACATTGCCAGAAACAGAGAACTCAATGAAAATTAGAGAATCTTCGTGAGCAAGCTCAAAGAGAATTGTGATCAACACAGAATGGACTGAAATAAAATAAGTCCCCCTTGCCAAAAATGGAATCCCTCATTTCAGTCAAAGTTTCTGTATAAATAGGAAGTCAATCCTATCAGAAAAGTAGATGCTGTAGTGAAGACAACATAAAAGGACCCCCCAAAACTACATGGAGCCCCTCATTAGATGCATCTGAAAATCGAATGTATCCAACATATTGACGAGTTAAAGCTTCTGCATAAATCTGAAGTCAAGCCGATTAAAACTGTAGAAGCTTGAGTGGCAGCATGTCGAACAAATGAAAGGACAGACAGGTCAAAATCATTATACCCTACGCAACTTCATTGTATGGGGTATAATAATAAATAACTAAACTCAACCAAGCTAATGAAAACAATTTCCCATGTTTCAGTGCAAATAAAAATTTAACTGTCTATATCTTCTTCTTTCAGGTGCTTCCTTATCAGGGGTCACCACAGCGGATCACGGTCTGTACATTTGATTTAGCAAGGATTTTATGCTAGATGCCCTTCCTGACACAATCCTCCCCATTTACCCAGGCTTGGAACCGGTACTAGGAGTGCACTGCTTGTGCTTCCCTCGTTGCTGGGTAACCAAACATTCCTTTTCCAATTCTATTATGCTGAGCACCAAGCTAGAAGGTCTTCTTTGGTCTGACCCGACTCGGGATTATGCTCCACCACTAGGCCACCACCTGTCTATACACAGACAAATAATTAAAGAAACTAGAGCTACTCAATCAAGGTGTAGACCAATGCCTCTCCATTCTCTGACAACAGCTATGAGTAGCTTTTCCATTACTTTTAATCGTTTTAAAAAAAAAATGTCAGACATGCATAATGCAAGTATACGCATCAGTGACACACGATATTTCCATGGTTACTGACCTTGACCCCTTGGCCCCAAAACCACTGCCACTGGTTAGGGTACGGAGGTCAACTTGCATACCAAGTTTAGTGAGCCTAATTTAATTCAGTTCAATCATATGATGTTGACCTTTTGACACAAAAAAGTAGGTCAGGTAAAGGGAACCTGAACTTCAACCAAGTTTGTCCAGAGCACTTCCAGACAAACCACTGCTGTGGGTTTGGTGATTCTAACATCATCACAGCATAATGTGCCACAAATGCAAAATACACTACTCACAAAAAGTTAGGGATATTTGGCTTTTGGGTGAAATTTATGGAAACTGTAAAAAGTTCATGCTACAGTGATATTATATCATGAAAGTAGGACATTTAAGTAGAAGCATGCAATGGTGATTTCCTCATCTCAACTTATTGAAACAAAAGCCAACAACAGTGGTGGGTATACCACAACACAAATGTCAGTGTCTCAATAACTTGTCATGGGCCCTTGAGCATCAATCACAGCTTGGCAACAACATCTCATGCTGTTCACAAGTCGACTTATTGTCTGCTGAGACATGGCATTCCACTCTTCTTGAAGGGCGGCCCTCAGGTCATTGAGGTTGTGGGGTGCAGGGTTACAAGCCTCTACACTGTGACTCATCTGATCCCATAGGTTTTCTAAGGGATTCAGGTCTGGAGAAACTGCAGGCCACTCCATTTGAGATACCCCAGCCTCCAGCAGCCGTTCCTTAATGATGCGACTGTGATGAGCTGAAGCATGGTCATCCATGAAGATGAAATTAGGCCTGTGTTGTTCATGTAGGGGCACAATGACTGGATTAATGATGTTATTCAGGTGGTATCGGCTTGTCACTGTACCATTCATAAGGTGTAGGGCAGTTCTGTGTTGACTAGACACACCTGCCCAGATTGTAACACCACCACCAAAGGCTCATCTGTTGACAACAGTGGCTGATGCATAGCGCTCTCCTTGACGTCTCCAACATCGTTGGCGGCCACCATTTCTGCTCAACATGAATCGACTTTCATCAGAGAACAGCACTGAGGCCCACTGGTCCCTTGTCCAGCATAAATGATCCCTGTTCCATGCAAGACAATGATGCCTGTGCCTGGTGGTGTGATCAGGTACCCTTGCAGGTTGGCTAGCACGCAGACCACGCTGATGTAACCAGATTTGAATGGTCTGACATGACACTTGGGTGCCTCTCACCTTCCTTAATGTGCCTGGAGTTGAGTGGCTTCATCATCCAGTTCCACAGGGCATTGTTCACAATGAAGCAGTCATCAGCATGGGATGTGGCCAAAGGACGTCCACTTCTATGCCTTTCTGTGACTCTTCCAGTTTCTCTGTATCTCTGTTGCAACCTGCTGATGACACACTGTGACACTAAGCTCAGTGGCCACTTCCTCTGAGAACATCCTGTTTGAAGCCTCACAATGACGAGGTGTTGTTGATCAATTGTGAGGTGTTGTCTTGGTCTCATGTCAAAATGTGAACAGCATGATGAAGAGGACTGTTTAAATACCAATTCTAATTGAACCAGAAAATGTATTGGTCGATTCACGGATCAAACACCTGTTGTAAATTTTGCCGTTCAGCACCTTGTTGGAGAACAGCAAGTTATGCAAAAAAGTACAGAAACATTGAACAGTTGGACATGTGTATTCAAAAGATTACAGAAGGTCAAATTAAGTTCACCTGTAAAGATTATAGTGCATTTTAGGTGCATCCTGAAATTTCACCCGAAAGCCGAATATCCCTAACTTTTTGTGAGTAGTGTAAATAAATTAAATAAAATAAACACTGTGACCTTGACCTTTGGATCCAAAAACCCCGACTGGGTCAGGGATACCTCAAATTCAACCTCATACCAGGTTTGGCATTCCTACCCCTGTAGTTCTCAAGTTTCGGCTGCGGACACACAGATAGCCAAACAGATGGAGCTGATCACCGTTTTGTAACAATGACATGGTCCACTAAACTTTCTCAAATACATACAGTAAAATGCCCTACATCTTACTTAAACAATGTTGGTCTTCCACTACTAAATTTTAAAAAGCGCTGCGTATTAAAGACAGTCTAAGAACAAGAAGGTGGATGGTTGTAGACGTCCTATACTTTTCCCCATCAGAGGCAAATAGTGCTTCAAGAACTCCTAACATATTTCATGGAGGGTGAACACGAATACCAATTAATTCCCTGAAATCTAATGTAAATGTAAGCTGCTGAAAGAGAGCGATTGATGGATTGTTAGCGCTGTATAATTACCTTCGGCGGGAAAAGGAGGAGGCAGGAGCAGAGGAGGCCGATATATCTTGCTCCCACTCATCATTGGGGTCGTAAAACACGTCGTCATCTTTAGAGGTGGAATCCCCCTGTGGAGCGTAAACTACTGCTGACATGCCCAGTCTCATTTACTCAACTTAATGAGAAAAGCAAGGCAAAGTGAGGCAGCTTCTCTCTGTCAGGCATGAAGCCGCCCATTCTAGACTGTAAATAAGGTCAAACAGCTGGGAAATTGGCAATTGAGCTAAGCTGATGTCAGCCTCTTAAAATGCAGAATGAGGAGACAGGAAGACCGTCTAAATACACTTTACTCAAAATGCATCATGCGCTGCCTCATTAGAACACTGATCAAATTAAAGAAGATGATTTTCAAATTTATCATCATAATTACAAAGGTTTCTGATTAAACGCAGATTATAAGTCAACAGAATAAATGTAACCTAAAATGGCACACTATTAAGCCTCTTAATTTTGCTAACTAAAAACACTAAGAACCAATTCATTGTTTAACCAGAAGCTTAACACAAAATATCAACAAGTGACCAATAAATTTAAAGTGATGATATACAGGTAAAAAAAATAGTTAAAGGCAAACCTGTTCAAGTTCCCGCATGGCTGCCATGTTGTTCTGAAACTTGTCCAGAGTCCAGAAAGTGGTGATTCCCAGCTTTATGTTTTGGACCCGGACCTGTAGCGGACCGTTTTGCTGCAGCTTCTCATCTTCAGTAATTTCATGCCTAAAACAGAGGAAGAGAGCTAAATTATTTATCCATAGTGTTACAAATTAAATTACTTCCAATGATTTTTTTTCCCCCCATCTTGGAGCTCCCAAAGGAGAAGCCATGTGGCATTTTCTTTTCATCATCATTATAATTATTGTTGTAGGTTCTTTAGAACAGCAAAAACTTCTAGACTGATTAGTTATTAGTGGTGTTGGCAGTAAACAAATTTTTCTTCAAATGAGTTTGTTTTTTCAGTTTTGATAACAAATAACAGAAAATTGATGACAGTATCATATACTATATATATGCTCTGCGCATCTACAACAATGCTGCTGTACATGTTTTTTTATTATGAGACCATATCGGGGTTATTGATCCTTGTGTGTATAAAGGGTATTATAATTCATATATCAGTTGTTTCTTTTCTTACCTGCTGAAGACCACATGTTTTTTCAGTTTAGCGCTGATTTTATTGGCTTCCTCGATCATCAAGGACAACTTCATGGCGTCCCATTGTGGAGACACTGTAATGCAGAGATAAGGCATCAGCTTTACTTCAACCAACAGCAAAGATGGTAATTTGCCTTAGATGATTTTGACTTCAGACTATAACCATTTGATGGTATATCCTTAGAACCACTTTGCACATGCCAAATGAACTTGGAAATTGACTTTGCATCACTAGATTGTATTTTTTGGCATTATCCTTAGTCATGATTCCACTACAGGATTTTCTAAACTGTATCAACATTCTTTTTTTTTTTTTTTTTTAAATCAGTTACAAAATCGCAGTGAAGGTTCATATTTTACCAAACAGATCGACTTTAGCACTTCTGGTTTATAAGATAAACCCCACCCATCTGACACTTCAAATAAATTGTCACAGTGGTTCTGAACTACAACATATGTTCTGTAGTGTACTCACTCACCATTTCGGGGAGTATGGTTTTCCCTTAAAGCTCTTTTCTTCTGCATCTCCTCCAGCTCTTTGCTGATCTTTCTCTTCTCCGCCTCCAGGGCCTCTACAATTCTCGCTTGGCACACATTGTGTTCTTCCATAGCCTTGAGTGAGTCACGGTAATGTAAACAATATTAAAAACCATCAGGGTAAAAGATTTCGCCTGGAGCCAAGCTCCACCATGGCTCAAAACACATCCCCAATGGTTCCTCAGTTAAACATAAAACGGTGGGATCAGCACATTTCATTCATTTTCCATCAAGCTCATTTTATACTGGAAATCAAAAGAAGGAGAAAATGAAAGAGATGAGGTCATTAATAGTTATAGATTATATACTTATCACAAAGAAGCTTTTTCATTTAAATCTCGCAGTGTAGCCAATATACAGCAAATGTGAACAAGCAAAAATGCAGAATAGCCATATAAACACAAGAAGAAAAAAGAACAAAACCAAATCTATATTGCACCTTTAGGCCTGAGATCCATATAATGCAGACATGCCCATGCCCTAAAAAAGCTGAAGTAACTTCATCTGCTTCTCACATACAATGATCCTTATATTACCATACTGATGGCTAGATATAACAGAAAACAATTTTGTGTGTGAGGAAGAAACTGGTTATATGTCAAATCAGCCTTGTATTTATGTGAATGGAAAATCCTCACCTGAGCCTCCATGTGGAGGCGGAGGCGTTTCTTCTGCATGCCCACCTCCTGCTCCAGCTCCAGTTTGGCCATCTTCAGCTCTTCCACCCGACTGGCCACTCTCTGCTGGTCTAACTCCTGCTGACGTTTCCGCTCAGCCTCTTCACTCTGAAAGAATGGCATAGCATACTTCTCGAAGCATATGCAAAGGTCTGAACTGATTTTTTTTAAACAACACAAAATAACAGATTTATTCACTGCCCCGTTTTATTGATTTTTATTGGAAAAGAACTGGAAGGCAACAAGACTTATAAAAAAAAAAGCAGTGAAACAAACAAAAAAAGGCTAGTATACCAGTTCTCTTTCCAGGGCTCGGATCTTTTCTTCATAGAGTTCCCTCTGGTCTGACAGCTCTTTCTGAGCCACCTCCTTTGCCATCTGGATCCCCTGCATCATCTCCTGTTTTGCTTTTAAATGGGCTTCTTCAATTTCTGCCTCGAGTCTGAGATGGACAAAAAAAGGCTTGACTGAATTCGGAATTTTATCTATGCCTCAAAAATGGAATGGATGAAGAAGATTAATAGCACATCTATAGTGGTAGGTTTTTATTTGGCCAATTCCCTTCACTTACTGCGCCCTTTGAGCTGCAAGAAGCTCATTTTTGGCAAATTCAAAGTCCTTATGACCGTCGCCTGCTCCCGTCCAGCAGGATACCCGCTTCCCAGACTGCACCTCCGCTGGATGATTAAAGCGGAAGTAGTGGTCCCCTCCGAGAATCACCCTGTCACCCTGGAAGTCAGAGAAACACACACACAGAGGAGTGAAAATCGTCAAAGAAATGCTAGATACAGTTTGCATTTGATTTAAAACACCTTACTTACATGATGCAGAACAGTGGATTCAGCGATGAGGTTTCCATTAACGAACGTCTTTGCATTTTTCACTGGAATAATACTGACAGTACTGTGGATATTGGATATAACACTGTAGGGGGAAAAAACAATCATTTAATTTTCTACTTTGAACTACCATCAGCTAAGTTTGAAACATGTATCAGACACTTTCTGTTCTGTAAACTTAACAGTTTTTGTCTCTTGATGGTCCAATATTGCGCATTTTCTGGAAATTATAAGTTTTGACATCCTCAAGGACACATACTATATGCAGTTTTAAAGACCAAGAACTACTCCTGTGTTTTACAGCTCCTCAAAAAGCCGACTGCAAAGTTTTGTCCAAAATTGTTTTCTCCCTTCAGCCTGCTCAATAATATTAATGAGCCTCTAATCTGATTGGGAAAGAGTTTATGAGTGGACCAGTCACAAGTAAGAAAGCAGTCATGTGCACTTCTTTTAGTAAATAAGTAGTGGATCTGATGCGATAGCATTAAGGAAGTGCAAGCCACTCAGTTTTTTGGAATGAAATCTCAATTTTGCACAGTATAGAACATATTATTTCCCCTTGAGCTGCTAATGATTCCTGACTGTATTTGTGCGTTTTTCCCCCACAATGCATCCATGCAAAACTGCAAATGGACAGAAATGTATCCAACTGAACAAAACGGGAAAATTCACACACACACACAGCGGAGTTTATTCTCACCAGTGCTGGTCAGCGATGAGGTTCCCCGTCAGTTGGATGTCATGACTGGAGTCGGATTTAAGCTTCCCCACCGTGGTTTGACCTTCCTTAATCATGTAGAGAAGCATCTCTGACAGCTGGGGATCCTCGTTCAGATTCACCAGGTTAGGAAGACGGTTGTCCACTTTAAACGTTACGCCCACTTTCTGATTAGACAGAACAAGGAACCTAATTTACTTCCTTCCCTCTTCTAAAACTATTAGCACGTGAACATAGAAATCTTTTGTGACGAGCCTTTCGGTGATTGTTACTTTGGTCTTAGAGGTCAAACTGTGTGTGTGAGAAATAAGGACATAAAATCTGTTGACATCCCCCCCCCCCCAACACACACACAAAAAAAAAATGACCTGCAGCTCTTTGGTCTCTTCACGTTTGCGTATTTCTGCTTGTGCAAGTTTCTCTCTCCATGCCCTGGTAGAAAAGAACAAAAAATAAAGTAAAATTAGATTTAATAAAATGTTTATTTTATGCCAAAGAAAAACATCAATCTCAACTTGGTTCAAACTGAAATGAGGACATTATTAAATGTTAGCCGATTAGAATAATCTGTAAGAAAAATAAATATATAATCCCAGCACATATTATTGTGACATAACTGGAAGCAAACAATGTAGAATTGAGAAGAGAATCACCAAAATGTGTAAATCAACAAGCCCTTCATGACTGACTGCCCCATTCAGTAATAAGTAATTTATCACACAAGGTGAGAATGATCTTGTTATGACGATCGATGCTGACCGGTTGGCCTCAGCCATTTCTCTCTCCTGCTGGGAGAGCTTGTTCTTGAGGGAGTTGATCTCCTGCTGGAAGAGTCTGACTCTCTCCGGTTCGACACCCTGGGAGGTCATCTGGGCCGCCCGCAGTTTTTCCACCTCTGCCTTCAGCTCTGAAACGCAAAAAGTTTGAACTGCTTTACACCGAGACGAACGGAGCAGCTCAGCGCATATGTCAAAAGCAAACTGACACAAGAGTCTTAAATTGATGCGACTTTGAAGAGAGGCAGCAGACATATTCAGATATGGTCAACTAACTACCTGACAGTGTCACTTATTGAAGACAATTTACTGAGCAACACTGTACGTCTGAGGCATATCCACTTTGAGGATATCGCGCTGACAGGCAGCGTGAGTGAAATCCACAGCAAGAGCTCCTCTTAGTGCTTAAAACATCAAACAACAGCACGGTCAGCTCATGAAAAATAATACTTGCATGACAGTTAGCCGCCGTCTGCAACTGACAGTGCATAAATACGGCCTGGAGGCAAGGTTAGGGCCAGGCTTTAATTTCAACTGGATGGTGCCAGAGATGGTGATGGATAAATGGGTTGACAGAAGGATATGCGTGTGGGGAAGGGGGGGGGACAGAGCGAGGGAACAAGATCAAGAGAAAACTGAAAACAGAAGCACGTTCATGTATAAACACAGAAACAGAAAGTAAAAACAAAGAAAGGCGGGGGGGGGTGCTTTAAATAACAGGGAACATGGTGTGAGCAGCAGTGATGAAACACTTTTTCTGCATCTTGCCAGTCTGTTGAATACACTTGTGTTGCCATGACTCTGTGGATTTATAGGTGTGTTTCTGTTTGTGTAGGATGGCAGCTATTAATTGGGGGGAAAATTATCACTTCAAGATTGAAATTAATTTCACAAGGCATGTATTGACATCATAGGCTGTACATTGCCTCACAATCAAAACATCCATCCATCCATCTTCTACTGCTTATCCGGGTCGTGGGGGCATCAGTCCAGCCAGAGTAGCCCAGACTTCTGCCCAGTTCACACAGCACCATGATCCCTCCTGCAGGTGGTGAGCCCACTGGAGGGCAGATGCATGTGCCTCCTTTGGGTACCCTGGGTCCTTGATGTAACGTTTTTCCATGGAGATCCGCTGGACCGCTCTTAGTGTGGCCCTTCACCCAGGACCAGCTTGCCTTGCCTGGCATCATTCGGGCACTCAAACTCCTCCACCACAATAAGGTGGCGATCCACGGAGGGGACAATCAAAACAGCAGACCAAGAATAAAACGTGCCAGTCTCAGATAAACTTCAGTTTGACATAAAATATTTAAAAAGACAAGTTAAAATAAGTCCGTTCTAGATGTCTGACCTCTGATGAGCTTGGCGCTGGTGTCCTCATTGACCTTGGCGATGTTGATGATTGTGCGGGCCTGCTGGGCGTAGCGTAGTGTGCTCAGACTTTCCTCCACATTGCTGCCCGCCGGGCTCAGCGTAGCAATCATGGCTGTCTTGGAGTTACCACCAAGGCTCTCCTTCAACAGCCTGCAGGTGAATTTATAAAAAAAAAAAAAAAAAAAAAGAAATGGGTCATTCCTTGTCATTTCAACAAATTTTCAGGACATCCCACACACTTGGGTCTCAAAAAAACTCTGAAATTTTCACCAGTTGTTCCTTATTTATCCAGCAGGCACACTGTAAAATTTTAGTTTGCTCGGATGGATACATTTTGAGATACGGCCAATTTAGTGAGGGGCGGTATGTGTCGATTGTGACGCGATTTTTGCGCGTCCTCCTTTTTCCTCCATTTTCAGGTGTCAGGATCTCAAGAACTACACCACATGTTGTTAATCCCTTCCACACCATGTGGTGTATGGGGCGGCCCTCACCTCCGTTTCATTGACCCGAGGCCACACAGCAACTGTGAGTAGTGAAAAGCTACAGTGTGTGTGTGTGTGTGGGGGGGGGGGGGGGTCAGTCCTCTGGTAGCTCTGTGCGTTAATTATTAAATAAATGTAAATTTCTGGTGCAATGGTCATTATATTTTAGGTTAATAATGAACAAATAATAAACAGTAAATGAATATAAGACACAGGAGCAAGCTACAGTGGTCTAATATTGAGGAATTTCAATATTTCCAAGTGGTGAAATAGCCCCATATTTGGGATCAAAAATAAAAATCAAGAACTTGCATAAAGAAAAACTGTTTTATATCCCAGGAAAGAGCAATCTTTGAACTTTAAATTAAAACAGAGATCAGACACCCCCCCCCCCCCGCTGCCGCACATTCCCACATGCAGTTATGGGCCAATGAAAATCTGACACAAAAGCTTTTTTTTCAGATTTGGAGAGGCTACCATCCAGAAACCAATGCATATATCTGACTACCCATTAATGCTTTGAACAGTCCATGTACAGTGGTGTGAAAAAGTGTTTGCCCCCTTCCTGATTTCTCATTTTTTTGGATGTTTGTCACACTTAAATGTTTCAGATCATCAAACAAATTTAAATATTAGACAAAGATAACACAAGTAAAAACAAAATGCAGTTTTTAAATGAAGGTGTTTATTATTAAGGGGAAAAAAACCCAAACCTACATGGCCCTGTGTGAAAAAGTGATTGCCCCCTAAACCTAGTAACTGCTTGGGCCACCCTTAGCAGCAACTACTGTAATCAGGCATTTGCAATAACTGGCAGTGTTTTACAGCGCTGTGGAGGAATTCTGGCCCACTTGTCTTTGCAGAATTGTTGTAATTCAGCCACATTGGAGGATTTTCGAGCATGAACCGCCTTTTTAAGGTCATACCACAGCATCTCAATCAGATTCAGATCAGGACATTGACTAGGCCACTCCAAAGTCTTCATTTTGTTTTTCTTAAGCCATTCAGAGGTGGACTTGCTGCTGTGTTCTGGATCATTGTCCTGCTGCAGAACCCAAGTGCGCTTCAATTTGAGGTCACAGATGGTCGGACATTCTCCTTCAGGATTTTTTGGTAGACAGCAGAATTCATGGTTCCATTTACCACAGCAAATCTTCCAGGTCCTGAAGCAGCAAAACAGCCCCAGACCATCACACTACCACCACCATATAAGATAAGATAAGCCTTTATTAGTCCCACAATGGGGAAATTCCAGGATTGCAACAGCACAGGGATAGCAACACTCAGAGCAATGATTTAGAAGATAAGAAAATAAGAGCAGTGAATATACATATGTACACATAAATATATAAATATATATATACACAGTGCGGAGCATTGTAGTTAGATGGACTAAACAGCATAACCATCTATTTAGTTATCCTACATGGTATGAATATGTACTCATACATATCGTCACCCTCCATAGCGACTGATATTGTCCTAGTTGTATACTGGAGGGGGCCATTTGTGTAAATCTGTTGCGTCTTTTGCATTCAATACTATTAGGTCGTCACATTTTTTTGCTATCTCTGCGAGCAGCCCTGCTTAGGTTATACAGTCTGACAGCCATAGGTAGGAAGGACCTGCGAAACCTCTCGGTCGCGCATCTAGGATGATGTAGTCTACTGCTAAATGAGCTCCTCAGTGCGTTCAGTATGTCCTGCATAGGGTGGGACTTGGACTCCAGCAGAGATGACAGTTTAGCCACCATCCTTCTTTCTCCCATCTCCTCCACTGGGTCAAGGCGCTGCCCCAGGACAGAGCTAGCTTTCTTGATCAGTTTGTTCAGTCTCTTCCTATCGGCTACTGTAATGCCGCTGCCCCAGCAGACCACTCCAAAAGTGATGGCTGATGCCACCACCGAATCTTAGAAGGTCTTCAAGAGCACCCCTTGTACGCCAAAAGACCTGAGCCTCCTCAGTAGGAACAGCCTGCGCTGTCCCTTCTTGTAGAGTGCGTCAGTATTGTGTGACCAGTCTAGTTTATTGTTCAGATGAACACCCAGGTACTTGTGGGATGTCACCATCTCAATGTCTGTTCCCTGGATGTTTACTGGTGCTGTGAGGGGTTGTCCTTGCCTGCGGCAGTCCACCACCAGCTCCTTAGTTTTTCTTGCGTTGATCTGGAGGCAGTTCCGATGGCAACAGTCCACGAAGTCCTGGATAAGCCCTCTGTACTCAGCTTCATCTCTGTTGAAGATGAGGCCGACGATCGCTGAGTCGTCAGAGAACTTCTGTAGATGGCAGTGTGTTGTGCTGTGTGAGAAGTCCGTAGTATAAAGGGTGAACAGGAAGGGAGCCAAAATCGTTCCCTGGGGGGCCCCCGTGCTGCCGATGATCGTGTCGGACACACAATCCCGGGTTCTCACAAACTGTGGCCGGTTTGTGAGGTAGTCCAGGATCCACGATGACAGGTGCTGGTCCACCCCTGCGCACAGTAGCTTGTCCCTCAGGATCATTGGTTGGATGGTGTTGAAAGCACTGGAGAAGTCAAAAAACATGATCCTCACCGTGTTCCCAGGCTTCTCCAGGTGGAATAGGGAACAGTGAAGGAGGAAGATCACTGCATCCTCCACCCCCATGCCATGTTGGCAGGCAAACTGGAGTGGATCCATCACTGGTCCCACCAGGGGGTGGAGGTGAGCAAGGAGCAGTCTCTCCAGGGTCTTCATCATGTGGGACGTCAGGGCCACTGGTCTGTAGCGGTTCAGGTCTCTGGGGTGGGAAGTCTTTGGTACAGGTATCACACAAGATGTTTTCCACAACTGTGGTACCCTCCCCAGCTTCAGGCTCAGGTTGAAGATGTGCTCCACAATCCCACACAGCTGGTCTGCGCAGAACCTGAGGAGCTTCGCGCTGATGCAGTCTGGACCTGAGGCCTTCCTCCCCTTGATCTTCCTCAGCTCCACCCTCACCTGGGTCTTAGTGAGGGTCAGGTTGGGGCTGGAGGGCTGTGTGCTGGGAGTGGGGGGGTGTTGGTGGAGGGGAGGGTGGACAGCAGGTCTCGATGACAGTAGAGGCAGCAGTGGTTGTTGTGCAGGTGGAGGGGAGGGCGGTTGGTCAAACCTATTAAAAAACAGGTTCAGATTGTTCGCCCACTCCCTGCCCCCCGTGGCCTGGGAGGAGGTATTGTGGAGCCCAGAGATGGTTTTGAGGCTTCTCCAGACCCCGCTGATGGCTCTCTGTTGCAGCTTGTCCTCCATCTTCTTCCTGAAGCTGTCCTTGCCTTCTCTGATCTTCCTCCTCAGCTCCCTCTGTACGGACTTCAGTATCTCCCTGTTCCCCGACCTGAAGATCCTCTTCTTCTCTCTCAGTAGTGATTTTATCTCAGGGTTGATCCAGGGTTTGTTGTTCGAGCAACACCGTATGGTTTTGGTGGGTACGGTGTTGTCCACACAGAAGTTGATGTAGTCCGTGATGGTGTGAGTGAGGCCGTCGATGTCCTCACCATGTGGATCGCAGAGCTGCTCCCAGGCAGTGATTTCAAAGCAGTCCTTTAGAGCGTCCATTGCCTCCTCAGACCATATCTTCACCATGCATATAACCGGAGGTTGTCTGTATACTAGGGTTTTGTACACCGGCAGGAGATGAACCAAGTTGTGATCCGATCTCCTGAGTAGAGGGAGTGGTGATGAGGTGTACGCCTCCTTAGTGTTTGCATAGAATAAGTCCAGTGTTTTATTGTCTCTGGTGTGGCATGTGACATACTGGGTGAACGTGGACAAAATAGGGAACCGTGAGATATTGTTAAAATCAGATGAGGAGGAGAGCATCTGGGTGTTCTGTCTGCAGCCTGCCAGTTACTAAGTGGATGGCGTCACGCGCTGCCCCAGCATTCGCCGTCGGCTTTCCATAAATAACAATGCAGATCACGTGTGAGTATTCCCTGGAGAGATAGACAGGCCGCATGCTAACAGCTAGCAACTCAGTGTCTTTTTTTTTTTTTTTTTTTTGTTACTTATTTGTACCCGTAGGTAGATTTGGTTTGCAGTCTGGTGACAAGCCACCGGCTGCTGGTCGCTGCGTGCGCGAGCGCCCTAAACCTACATGTTTTTGGTGTGCGGGAGGAAACCGGAGAAATCCCGGAGTAAACCCGCGCAACACGGGGAGAACATGCAAACTCCACACTGCTCACTGTTGGTCGGGGGCTGGGATCGAACCCACGATCTCATGATCCCCCCGATCCCCCGGCCGAGGGTAAAACTGTGCTGCCACAGTGCTAAACCACTGGGCCACCGTGCAGCCCGTAGTGTCTTTGCTGCAGTGTTGCTCTTTAACCGTGATATGTCCCAGTATACACCAGCTGTTACTGACATACATTATCACTCTTCCGCCCCTTGCCTTCCCACTGTCTGGTGTCCAGTCTGCCCGTATTGCGTGGAAACCCTCCAGTTCGATGTTAGCATCTGTTGCTAGTTCTGTTAGCCACGTCTCAGTAAACAACATCATGGTTATCTCTCTGAAGATGCTCTGGTAGTGGGTCATAGCCGCTTGCTCACCTGTCTTATTGAGTAGCGATATGAACATTCCCCATAATAACGGATGGGAGGACGGGTCTGTACCTTATATTCCTCGCCTGCCGTCTTACTCCAGCTCGACATCCACGCCGTTTCCCTCTTATTTCTCCCGGTATGTCGAGTTTTTGCGTTAGGACCGTGGGCCGGTTAAGCGCTAACAGCTGGTCCCTGCTGTACTGTCTCCTGCTATAAACAGTGGCTCCGTCCGCCGGCTTGGGAGACATTTGGGGTGATATGTGTGTCCGTGATGGATAAATTAAATTAAATTAAATCACCCTTTATTGTCATTCAACTGTACAACCAATCATGTACAGTAGAACGAGATTGTGTTTTACCTATCTACTGTGTTAATCACACACACCCCAAGTGTAGAATCAGAGGGCCGCTGCCATGCAAGGCGCCGCCACAAATTTCCCTCTTCCATTCCATTTTTGCTGAGCACCAAGCTGGACGGCAGGAAGTTCCACTTTTATATGGTCTTCGGCATGACCCGGCCGGGATTTGAACCCCTGCCTCCCGGGTGTGGGGCGGATGCTCTACCAACTGAGCCACCACTCCGGTGGTGTCGTCGGATCAGAAAATTTAGTGAGAGAAGCCAGATAGTAAATAAGAAATAGGAAGAACAACTCAGAATTGAGCCGCTGTTGCAAAAAGGCAGCTGACTCGTGTGGCGCCGGAAGTCTCAGTCATATTTTACTGTTGGTATGATGTTCCTTTTCTGAAATGCTGCGTTACTTTTACGCAGCATTACTTTTTTACTTTTACGTTACTTTTACGCCGGATGTAATGGGACACACACCTTCCAAAAAGTTCAACTTTTATTTCATCACTCCACAGAGTATTTTCCCAAAAGTCTTGGGGATCATCAAGATGTTTCTGGCAAAACTGAGACGAGCCTTTATGTTGTTTTTGCTCAGCAGTGGTTTTCGTCTTAGAACTCTGCCATGCAGGCTATTTTTGCCCAGTCTCTTTCTTATGGTGGAGTCATGAACACTGACCTTAACTGAGGCAAGTGAGGCCTGCAGTTCTTTGGATGTTGTTGTGGGGTCTTTTGTGACCTCTTGGATGAATTGTCACTGCGCTCTTGGGGTAAATTTGGTTGGCTGGCCACTCCTGGGAAGGTTCACCACTGTTCCATGATTTTGCCATTTGTGGATAATGGCTCTCACTGTGGGTCGCTGGAGTCCCAAAACTTTAGAAATGGCTTTATAACCTTTTCCAGACTGATAGATCTCAATTACTTTGTTTCTCACAGGGATGGCAACAGGAAATTCTGATTTCAGCTGAAATCAAATTCGGGCGATTGACTTATGGGGGGCCGGGGGGGGGGGCGCAGCCCCCCTGAAGCTGGGAGATTTTCAGTAAAACAGAAGTAATTTAGACTGAAAAAAATGATTAAAAAAAATTGAAATACTATCCATCCATCCATCCATCTTCTACCGATTTTCCGGAGGTCCGGGTCGCGGAGGCAGCAGTTCAAGCAGAGAAGCCCAGACTTCCCTCTCCCCAGCCACCTGCTCCAGCTCTTCAGAGGGGATACCAAGGCGTTCCCAGACCAGCTGGGAGACATAGTCTCTCCACCGAGTCCTGGGTCTGCCCCGGGGTCTCCTCCCAGTGGGACGTACCTGAAACACCTCAAGTGGGAGACGTCCAGGAGGCATCCTAATCAGATGCCCATACCACCTCAACTGACTCCTTTCAGTGTGGAGGAGCAGCGGTTCTACTCTGAGCCTCTCCCGGATGACTGAGCTCCTCACCCTATCTCTGAGGGTGAGTCCAGCAATCCTACGGAGAAAGCTCATTTCAGCCGCTTGTATCCACGATTTCATTCTTTCGGTCATTACCCAAAGCTCGTGACCATAGGTGAGAGTAGGAACGTAGATTGACTGGTAAATCAACAGCTTTGCCTTAGAACTAAGCTCCCTCTTCACCACAACAGACCGGTACAACGTCCGCATCACTGCAGATGCTGCTCCAATCCGTCTGTCGATCTCTCGCTCCATTTTCCCCTCACTCGTGAACAAGACCCCAAGATACTTAAACTCCTTCACTTGGGGCAGGAGCCTGTCCCCAACCCAGAGAGGACAATCCACCTTTTTCCGGCTGAGGACCATGGACTCGGACTTGGAGGTGCTGATTCTCATCCCAGCCGCTTCACACTCAGCGGCAAACCGTCCCAGCAAGAGCTGTAGGACATTGCTGGATGAAGCCAACAGGACAACATCATCTGCAAACAACAGAGATGAGATCCTGTGGTCACCAAGCATGACATCCTCCATTCCCTGGCTGCGCCTAGAAATCCTGTCCATAAAATTTATGAACAGGATCGGTGACAAAGGGCAGCCCTGGCGGAGTCCAACTCTCACTGGGAATGACTCCGACCGAGTGTTGGCAATACGAACCAAACTCTCACAACGGTCGTACGGAGACCAAATAGCTCGTAACAACAAGCCCGATACCCCTTGCTTCGGGAATGAAATACTAGACTTAGATAAATCATTAAATTTAATGAAAAGTTAACTTACTTTTTCTTCAATGTTGTCTCACTGTCTTTTTAGTCCAACATATTTAACAGTTCTATAAGAGTTTATTACAATATTTACACTGGTCACCAAGTCACTTCTAATGTGAAACTTTCTTCCTTTTGGCAGCAAGCTGTGTCAGTCTCTGAACTTTGAACTTCATCTCCTTTTCTGGTTTCTTCAGAAATTGTCCGAGTGTTTCTGTTACCTCGTCAAACTTTGAGCCAATTTTCACCTTTACTGTCACTTTTCTCTCAAGCCAATTCCATTGGAACTTATTTTTGACACTTTTGTCTATTTCTAGCACTGATGACTCCTGATCCTTCAATAAAAATCTCATAATTCCGCTGAAAACAATACCGAAAGCTCAGAATTCCAACACGAACCAGTGATGTGATTTGGGGTTGGGGAAATTATCTGAAAATTTAGTAGGGGGTCTGGGGGACATAGTCCCCCAGTGGGGTCCGGGGCAGAGCCCCGGTGGGGGGGCAAGGGGGGCAAAGCCCCCCGAAGCTCCTGGGTTTTTATGATTTTTAAGTACCAGAACTGTGTTTAAATGACATAAAACAAACAGCTGAATGCCACTTATTACTGTATAATATTGACTTATGTTCCAAGAAGATAGCATTCCTAAAATATTCCAACAAGCATTATCCATCACATGCTTTAACACTTGATCAAATCAAAATCAGTTAATTTTATCTATGCCAAAGTCCCCCAGTGTGTGACATCTTTGACTGCTTTATCTACTGTGGAAGATTGTTTCAAAAACACTGATCCCAAAGAATAGTTGCTCCGCCGAATGGCAAGGTAGTGGGCATGGTTTTTCACTTTTGATGCGTGGTCTGACAGCGCCACACATCCACGCAATCCATAGTTTTTTTTTTTTCCACAATATCTTTATTGAACCTTTTTTTTTTTTAACAAACATGATACAAACAATCAAACACTAACACTAAAGTACTACAAAAAAAAAAAAAAAAAAATGCACTAAAAACACCAACAACCACCAACAAAATCAAGTCTTCAACAATGCTCCTCTGTTTAGTCTAGACAATCCATTACATAAGTATACATATTATGTTCACCAGTTTGGAATTTACAAGGTCCACACACATCATTCACCTTCTTCTTCAAGAGTTATGTTTAAATTTTTTACATAATCAATAAAAGGTCTCCATATATTCTCAAACACAATTTCCTTTGATTTCAGTATATATGTTATTCTTTCTAATGGAAGGTTTGTTAACATCTGTCTTAACCACTGAGTCACATCTGGTCTATGAGTCTTTTTCCATAATAGTGCAATACATTTTTTGGCATTAAGCAAACTGAGGTCTATGAATGTTCTTTCACTTTTATTGAAATTATGCTTTTCTGGGTACAGACCCAACAAAACCAGTTTAGGATTCAATATGATTTGTTTTGAGATTATTTTTTCAATTGTTACCCTCACCTCTTCCCAAAACATTCTTATTAATCTACATTCCCATAAACAATGAAATAGGGTTCCTTTACTTTCCATGCATTTTGTGCATGTATCTGGTATATTTTTGTTATATCTATTTAACTCCTCCGGTGTAACATACATCCGCATTAACCATTTGAAATGTATCAATTTAAGGCGTGCATTTATTGATTTGGTTTGAGCTTCTGTACAAGCCAATTCCCATTGTTCCTCTGAAATTTCAATTTGCAGATCTTCTTTCCAGTAGTTTAATCTTTTCAGTGAATTTTCACTTGAAGATAGTGTCAATGAGTTATAAAACTCTGAAATAATACCCTTTCTTTTACTATCTTTCATCATCACGCAATCCATAGTTAATCAGCTCTTTACAATACACACAAAAAGCTTTTCCTGCCACGTCTGGTTTCTTCAAAAATTGTCCGAGTGTTTCTGTTACCTCGTCAAACTTTGAGCCAATTTTCACTTTTACCGTCACTTTTCTCTCAAGCCAATTCCATCGGAACTTTTTGACACTTCTATTTCTGCCACTGATGATTCCTGATCCTTCGATAAAAATTTCATAATTCCGCTGAAAATATTACCGAAAGCTCAAAATTCCAACGCCAACACACCGATGACAAAGCATACAACGAGCCATTTCATTGGTCCAAATTTGCAACTATCCAATCGCAGGGCTGTTTACATATAACATCCGGGTTTATCGCGGGAAACTCACCCAGGAAAACGCCGAGCGCTAATGTATTGTGTTGATTTTCGCTAAAATCGGTGACAATAAGGTACCTTACCATCCATCTTCCATCTTCTACCGCTTTTCCGGAGGTCCGGGTCGCGGAGGCAGCAGTTCAAGCAGAGAAGCCCAGACTTCCCTCTCCCCAGCCACCTGCTCCAGCAGCCATGACTTTTTTTGACAAAGCAACAACGAGCCATTTGATTGGTCCAATCATTTCCAACTATCCAATCGCAGGGCCGTTTACAGCAGTAGCATGAGTACATAACATCCGGGTTATCGCGGGAGACTGTCACTCAGGGAAGCGCCGAGCGCTTTTGTAATCATATTAATTTTTGCTAAAATCATAAATCGGCGGAAATCCGCGGATCGGCGGAAAATTGCCATCCCTGTTCTCATTTGTTCCTGCATTTCTTTGGATTGCAGCATGATGTCTAGCTTTTGAGGATCTTTTGGTCTACTTCACTTTGTCAGGCAGGTCCTATTTAAGTGATTTCTTGATTGAGAACAAGTGTGGAAGTAATCAGGCCTGGGTGTGGCTAGAGAAATTGAACTCCGCTTTCCAAAGATGTGATAAACCAGTTAGTTTATATTTAATGGGGGGAGCAATCACTTTTTCACACAGGGCCATGTAGGTTTGGATTTTTTTTTTACCCTTAATAATAAACACCTTCATTTTAAAACTGCATTTTGTGTTTACTTGTGCTATCTCTGTCTAATATTTAAATTTGTTTGATGATCTGAAACATTTAGGTGTGACAAACGTACAAAAAAATGAGAAATCAGGAAGGGGGCAAACACTTTCACACCACTATATGTATCGCAAAGCTCTGGAAAAAAAAAAAAAAATCACGAAGCTGGGGCATATACAATGTAGGTGTATTACCACACCAAATTTCAGTTTCCTATGTGGTGTAGTTCTTGCGATATTGACACCTGAAAATGGAGGAAAAATAAGGACGCGTCAAAATCGATACACACCCCCTCACTAAATTGGCTGTATTTCAAAAAGTATCCATCCGAGCAAACTAAAATTTTACAGTGTGCCTATTGGATAAATAAGAAACAACTCGTGAAAACTTCTGAATTTTTTAAGACCCAAGTGCATAGGCTATTTATCAAAATGACATGGAATGACCCAAATGCAGCTACATCAAGAATTAAGGTTATGGTTTTCATTACGTCAGTCATGAAAAATGCTTGACAAATTTAGTGCGCTCATTCACAAACATTCATTCATTCATTCTCTTCCACTTGATCCTTTTCGGGTCACGGGCGGGGGGGGGGGGGGGGTGTTGGAGCCTATCCCAGCATCTTTGGGCGAGAGGCAGAGTACACCCTGGACAGATCGCCAGTCCATCGCAGGGCCAACACAGAGACAGACAACCATTCACTCTCACAGTCATACCTAAGGACAATTTAGAATCCCCAGTTTGATGCCAATTAACCTAACTTGCATGTTTTTGGCATGTGGGAGGAAACCGGAGAAATCCCAGAGTAAACCCACACAGACATGGGGAGAACATGCAAACTCCACACAGATCACTGTTGGTTGGGGGCTGGGATCGAACCCAGGATCCCCCGGCCAAGGGTGAGTTGCTGTGCTGCCGCAATGCTAACCACTCCGCCACCATGCCGCCCCATTCACAAACAACAACATGAAATTAGTGCATTTCATTTGATATTCTAAAACCATTAGCGTATGGAGATTTCACCTATTAATGCAGAGTTACTGTAACTATTGATGCCGACAACAGAAACTTTTCTCTTCTGTCATTCTTTTACAAAAATTCTTTTACGTTTTCCATGTTCAACACTTTTCTTCCAGTGCCCCCCCCCTTTGTTTTTGTCTTAAATTCAATGCTTCTCTCCAAGCCCAACTTCACTACTTCCTCCATCAAATTGTTTTCTTAAGCAGAAGAAGCCAGCTTTATTGTCATTCAATCCATACAGCCAATCATGTACAGTAGAACGAAATTACGTTTCTCCTATCTACAATGTTAATCACATCTAGAATCAGACAGGTCACTGCCATGCAAGGTGCTGCCACAAACAACTTTTCCTTCCCCCATTCTGTTATGCTGAGCACCAAGCTAGATCCAGCCGGGGCTTGAACCCACAACCTCCTGGCTGTGGGGCGGATGCTCTACCACTAATCCACCACTCCAGTGGCCTACATTTCTAATATGAAGAAATGCAAGTATGTCATTTTGCAAATTTGTCAACAGCAGGAGAAGGCCTTTTAAAGCAGCACAATGTAGCTTTGTTGTTCAGGGTAGGAACAGTAAAAACACTACAGCTATGGTAACTCTGATCTCAGTCCCAACAGCCAATCACAAGGAGCCCTCCCACAGGGAACTATGCTGGTTCTGGCTGCCTGCAGGGCTCTGGCCTGTGATTGGCTTGGTCCACCCAGTTGAGGAGATTTTACATGTGGCACCACAGCCGTGGTGTTGACCCCTTCTCAGATCTCAGAGGCGGTGTCCCTGTAGCTGTGGACTTGGTGCTTCCCTGGTGTTGATAGCTCCCTAGGATGGTGCTTCCACCCCTGGATCCTCGGTGCTCAGCCATCTTTTACACAGATTAAAGCATGTTGTGTGTGTGTGTGGGGGGGGGGGGGGTAGCGTGTTATTTTAATTTGTGAAGCACTTTGTGCTGCAGCGTTTTGTATGAAAAGTGCTACATAAATAAAATTTTGATTGATTGATTGATTGATTAGTTGTTGGTGGTTAAAGTGGCTGTTGGGACTCGGGTCATTGTTGCCATGTTGCAGACAATGCAGGCGACCTTAGGCTATGGGGAAAGTGACATTCACCTGGTCAAAGGTTGATGTTCCATCAAAATAATTTTGGACACATTATTTTAAGGTGAACATTTTATAGTTTTGGGCACCGGCCAAGCAGGCCCTCTCCACCAGCGCTCGTCTGCCCCCCCGCCCTCCCCAGGGCTGGCATTGCCTCCCGAGGTCGGCCCAGACTGTCCTGAACAACCCAGGCTGCAATGATAAGACCTCTGGCTGACCTTATCGCCCTAGCCCAAGATCGCCCTGCCTTCAGACGACTGGCCGCAACAGTCACTTAAATGGCCAGGCAAGGATTAAGTAGGTTAAGTAAGCTCTAAATTTAGAATTATTCTGATTCACTACTATAGGAATATTTCTACAAACAAAAGTAGTCAATACAACCATTTCAAGCATTAGACTGTGCCCATTAAAAATTTAGATTTTTTTGTTTTTGTTCTGAATCAGAGAATATTGATAGGTTAGAAAATGAGAATATTTGTGAAAAGTGTATCCTTTCCTTACCATGTAAGGATTGAGTCTCTGTATGGTATGAAGACCTTCTTCTTGCTCAGTGCCTGCTCCGATAAGGCCAAGATGACCTTTCCCAATGTTAGCAGGGATTTATTGATGCTGGCACCCTCCTGTAATGACACAAAAAATGACTTAAGCAATCTGAATGAAATGAGCCTCAACAAAACACAACACTTTTTTTCCCCTCTGTGTGTGAAGCATTATCTGTCTATCAAAAATGTAATAAATGAAACTATATTTGTATGAAATTTCAGCTAAGGTCATTTGAGGTCATTTGAGTGTAGAACTAATGACCATCTTCATATCAGTCCATCCGATCACAACTGACAAGCACCAGACTCTTATCATAGAATCACCTTATACACACAAAACATTCGATCAACAATTGAACAACAACAACAACAACAACAGTGTGAAGGGCAATTTTCATTATTTTACCAACAACAACAACAGCAGTGTGTCTGTACCCTTAGTCGGTCTCCATTTGTCCCGGCAGAGTTAGAGCGTTCACTGCCAGCCAGATCAATCAGGTTGATCCTGCTGGTGATACTGTGGTCATGCTCCTCTCCCTCCACGAGCTCCGTCTGCAACGGGCACACACAGAGGTGGGGAGAGTAGCTGCAAATTTTACTGACGTAAATGCAGCGTTACCTCGTGATATTAATTACTCAAGAACAAGAGTCACCAAAAGAAGAAAGAAAATATATGTTTAAAAGCTACTTGAATAATGACTTCACTTTTGCCTATACTGTAAGTGAGGTTTTTTTTGTAAATCTGTTACATTTTTCTTTTAAATGTAAGACATTTCTCAAATTTGTGATTTTTTTTCCTCATAACTGCATAACTTTTTCTCTTAAATTCACAATGTTTTGTTATCTTAACATTTTTTTTTTTGTAAATTTGCCACCTTTTCCTCACAAGTCTGACTTTTTTGATGCATTTGAAAATTTTGTTAAAGCAGCACTATGTAACTTCTTGTGCCAGAGGAACACTGAAAAGACTACAACTATGGCGTCTATGACCTTGGGCCCAACAGCCAATCATAGGGTACAACCGTAGCCACCAGCAACAAAGCAAAGTGACTGGCTGTTGGGCCTGAGGTCATAGTCACCATAGTCCTTTTAATGCTCCTACCAAAAGCAGAGCCGCTGCAGGCAATGCAGGCCCGCTCAGGCTCTGGGGGAAGCGATGTTCACTTGGGAAAAAGCTGTTATACGATCAAAATAATTTTGGAAACACTTTACATCTTTACTCAATGTGTTATTGTTGTCATGACGATGGTGCGTCAGAGGCTGTGACGTTACCACGTGCAGGTTGGGCACTCTGCCCATGTGTCTGTATTCTACTCCACGTATGCCGTCTTCATAAATAAATACACCGAATGGCTAAATAAGAAGCTTCGCCGATTCCCCTGCACGCCTCCAGAAGGAAACCACTCTGATCAACTCAGCTCTTCACACAAACATTAAATTTGCAGTTTGAGAAGTTTTCCTTTACATGTATTAGAGTAAAATAAAGTAAAAAGTAGTCGAATGTGCCCTCAAATTTGCTACAAATCGTATATAGAGAAACCATTATAAATCAAATATAAAGTGTAAATGTACAAAGTTGGTTGAGACTTATCCCAACAGACTTAAGATTGTAACTAAAGCAAAAAGTGGCTCAGCAAAATATTGACACCACAGGGGTGATATTTTATCAGTTATGTGTTTTTTCCTGACCTTTTCACTTGGAGGTTAAAAGTTGCACAGAGTAAATACAGCTTGGGGGGGGGGGGGAACCTCTAAACATGTCTTCTTCATTTGAGAAGCAGCAATATGCGATTATTATGAAGGGCGGTAATTCTTTGCTATACCGACTGTAGATCTGTGGGTGATGTGTCTCATATGGGCTCATGAACACACACCTTAGTCTGAGTCATGACTAGAGTGAAGACGGAGTGAGATCTGGAGCTCTTGTCGTTCATTCCAGTGCATGCTGTGGCCCTCTGCTTGTTCCCAAGTTCCAGCCAACC
Organism: Pholidichthys leucotaenia; assembly: GCA_020510985.1. Taxonomy (NCBI): domain Eukaryota; kingdom Metazoa; phylum Chordata; class Actinopteri; order Cichliformes; family Pholidichthyidae; genus Pholidichthys; species Pholidichthys leucotaenia. The sequence goes on along the minus strand of CM035839.1, from coordinate 336,678,003 downwards.
CTTAAGAAAGAAAAGAAAAGAAAAAAAATAAATAAATCACACTGTATATTGTGACCTCTCTGATGTGTTAAATCTCACTTGAAAGTCTTTCATGCTCAGCACAGTTCCACAATAAGTCTTTCAAAGCATTTCTCAATATTTAATCAAACACAAATGCGTTCTTGACACTGAACTCTGACTTGCTCTCTCGTTCAGATTGATTCTTGAAAGCATCAGCAAAAACAAAAACACCTTGGCAGCAAGTTCAGCCTACCTGAATGTCTCTATAAGAGCTCACCACATTCCTGTAAAGTAAAAACAAGTGAGCATTTTTTTCAAAACATTCCAGAAACAGTACTCTTGAATTTAAGGTGGGAGTATATTGTTGAGAGTATAATCTTACGCAGAGAGCTCAGCGACATAGGGACCGTGAACTGGATGCTCCCTCACCCTCAGCTGAGGAAATGACATTATTCACAAATGAAACTTACAATGAACAAAAATTACTTGTTTCTTGATTTCTCAACATAGGTACGCACGTGGACAAAATTGTTGGTACCCCTCTGTTAATGAAAGAAAAACCCACAATGGTCACAGAAATAACTTGAATCTGACAAAAGTGGTAATAAATAAAAATTCTATGAAAATTAACCAATAAATATCAGACAATGCTTTTGAATTGTGGTTCAGCAGAATTATTTTAAAAAACAAACTCATGAAACAGGCCTGGACAAAAATGATGGTACCCTTAACTTAATGTTTTGTTGCACAACCTTTTGAGGAGGCAATCACTGCAATCAAACCATTTCTGTAACTGTCAATGAGACTTCTACACCTCTCAGCAGGTATTTTGACCCACTCCTCATGAGCAAACTGCTCCAGTTGTCTCAGGTTTGAAGGGTGCCTTCTCCAGACGGCATGTTTCAGCTCCTTCCACAGATATTCAATAGGATTTAGATCAGGGCTCATAGAAGGCCACTTTAGAATAGTCCAATGTTTCGCTCTTAGCCATTCTTGGGTGTTTTTAGCTGTGTGTTTTGGGTCATTATCCTGTTGCAAGACCCATGACCTGCGACTGAGACCAAGCTGTCTGACACTGGGCAGCACATTTCTCTCTAGAATACCTTGATAGTCTTGAGATTTCATTGTACCCTGCACAGATTCAAGACACCCTGTGCCAGATGCAGCAAAGCAGCCCCAGAACATAACAGAACCTCCTCCATGTTTCACAGTAGGGACAGTGTTCTTTTCTTGGTATGCTTCATTTTTGCGTCTGTGAACATAGAGCTGATGTGCCTTGCCAAAAAGTTAGCTTTGTCTTGTCTGTCCATAGGACATTCTCCCAGAAGTTTTGTGGCTTGTCAACATGCAGTCTGGCAAATTCCAGTCTGGCTTTTTTATGATTTGTTTTCAACAGTGGTGTCCTCCTTGGTCGTCTCCCATGAAGTCCACTTTGGCTCAAACAACGGCGGATGGTGCGATCTGACACTGATGTACCTTGACCTTGGAGTTCACCATGAATGTGTTTAGAGGTTGTTCTGGGCTCTTTTGTTACCATTCGTATTATCCGTCTCCTCCTGCGGCCAAGTCCAGGGAGGTTGGCTACAGTCCCGTGGATCTTAAATTTCTGAATAATATGTGCAACTGTAGTCACAGGAACATCAAGCTGCTTGGAGATGGTCTTATAGCCTTTACCTTTAACATGCTTGTCTATAATTTTCTTTCTAATCTCCTGAGACAACTCTCTCCTTTGCTTCCTCTGGTCCATGTTTAGTGTGGTAAACACCATGTCACCAAACAGCACAGTGACTACTTTTCACCCTTTAAATAGGCCAACTGACTGATTACAAGTTTGTAGACACCTGTGATGTTAATTAGAGGACACATCTTGGTTGAACATGTCCCTATGGTCACATTATTTTCAATCTTTTCTAGGGGTACCATCATTTTTGTCCAGGCCTGTTTCATGAGTTTGTTTTTTAAAATAATTCTGTTGAACCACAATTCAAAAGCATTGTCTGATTTTCATTGGTTAATTTTCATAGAATTTTTATTATCACTTTTGTCAGATTCAAATTATTTCTGTGACCATTGTGGGTTTTTCTTTCATTAACAGAGGGGTACCAACAATTTTGTCCACGTCTGTATCAGTTTTAAAATGGCTCACTGGCATCCTCCTCTGGCTTGGCTCCTCTCTTGTCACCAGCAGATCATGAATCTTCTCATTGTACACTTCAAAGTAGCTCATCTCTACATGACATTTGACCTTAAATTTATTTTAAAAAAAAACCCAGATTAGTTGACAGTTTATGTAGCTTCTTCAGACAGCCCATGAGAACAGCTGCTTTCCATCCCTTCTTTATTGCAACACTTTACCTCCCCGTTGTCCACTGAGGCCAATTTATAAAAAAGTTCCTGGCAGAAACGTGGGATAACACCTGCTTCGTCCTCCTCAAACCCCATCATTCTAGAAAGCAAGAAAAAAAAATAATAGAATGTATTTAGAAAAAGGAAAAACTGAGTCACTATGACAAAGGGAAATTAATAAAGCAAATACTGAATACCCACGTGTATGACTTCCCGGAGCCTGTCTGACCATAAGCAAACAGGCAGGTGTTAAAGCCTTCAAAGGCCCTCAGTAGCAAAGGTTTGGCCAGCATCTCATACACCGTCTGCTGGCCAGCGAAGGTGGGGTCATCTTCATCCACAGACCAGAAGGAAAAGTCATATGTGAAGGAGTAGCTCTGTTTTGAATCTGGATGCTGGACCACAGTCTCCTGGCCGCTCATGAAGATGACCTGCGAAGTCTTCTCAGCCTTCTCCCTGAATCAGAAAAACAGAGACACTTACAGAGAGGAGTGGATTTTCCATCCCATTATTTTTTCCTGACTGAATATCTGGTCTTTCATCGAAATTTACATTATTTGAAGGTGGATGAGCAAATTGTGCAAATACCCTATCTCTGTCCAACTCTACAACTACGCCCAAAGTCTAATTTTAAGAAGAAAGCTGTCCAACAGGGTTTGTGTTCATTCTGTTACAGCATGCAGCTGTATCTGAAACCTGCAGGCCCAGGGCACCGACTAAAGGTCTCAGATGACATACTTTTCTTGACTTCTTGACACTTCAGTCATTACAAATATTCCTTCACACACCTGGCGTTCAAAGGGCGGACACGCACGGCCACGGTGACGGCACTGTTTTCCATTTTGAAAGAATCCTGCCGATTCGGAGCATCACTGGGACGAGAGAGTGGGGGTTCAGAAGTTGCTGGGGCAGGATCGGACGTTCTGGCCTCAGTGCCGTCCACTTTTTTGCATGAGGTGACAGTCTTTGTCGCCTGCAGAGCGGTTTCGGCCTTATGCACACCCGCCGACGCCTTGCTGGGCCGGGGTGTGGGGACAGGTCTGGGGTAGCCCGACTGGTGGGTTTGGGATTTGGATCTTTCTAGACTTACAGATTTGCCTGCCACTGGTTTGGGGGCTTCTTTCCTTGCCAGCTTCTCAAACACATCCCTCTTGGACGCGATTCTCTCAAACGGTGTCTTCCTGGTAGGGGTTTTGAAGGTGTGCGCCTGACCACTTGCGGATGAAGAGGACGGCGTATTGGTGTGCGCCAGTCTACCCTGTGTTTCCACATGAGCAGCGTTATATGCTTTGACCTTAGAGGCTTCTCTTAAACTCGTGGATCTGAATAAAGTAGGCGTCCTCCCGTTCGGTTCAATGAGAACTTTCGGGTTTGTTCCAGAGCCAGTAGCGCTTGCCCCCAGCGCCCCTTGTGCGCTTTTATCCATGGATGGAGTCCGGGTCCTACGCTTCAGTGTCAGTCTCTTCTCCGGGGCTGGCGTGACGTTGTGGCTGTGCTCTGGTGCTTCTGCCTCGGTCCTCCTCCTCGACCTCCTCTGCAGGGTGAGTCGGCCCCGGTAAGGAGCCGGCTGCACCCTACTGCTCTTTGACGGCGCCGAGATGACGTAAGTCCTGTTTACCGGACGGCTTTTATCAGACAACCGGCTGCCGTCTTCACAGGTAGATTCACCTGATGTGGCCATGCTTTTGCCCAAAGTTTTCCCCCCGACGAAGCGGTCACTGCCGGGCGTCCTTGAGGTCGTTGTTGACAGAAGTTGGTCATAAAAAGCCGTGTGTTTCCTCGTCTGAACGCTAAACAGTGACATAGTTGAAGACTTAAAAAACAAAAAAACTGGCTCAAGCTAGTTTGCGGCCGCTGAGCTATCTACGATAATGCTTCATAAAAACGATTAACATGGCTGCTAATATGACTAAATATATCAACTGAAGGCAAATTAAAATCTACTGAAACACAAATTTGGCAAAGTATAAGCTACAGTGACTTCTGTTGTTCTGCTTCCGGCTTTGCCCGCCTTGATTTCAAATCGCCTCCGTTTGCAGCCGCTGATTGGCTGAGTTCTCTGAAACCTTACGTCACGTCATGGCCTAAGCATGTAGGCACCTTAGTCATACGCTAGAGGGCAGCAGAATTAAGGTTATCATCAGAGATACACTACCCTAGAGTGTGATCGTCACAGTCTATGAACTCACACCAAACTGTGAGCGAGCTCTTAAAAAAAATTTTTCTTCTAAAATTAGCATTCTGTCGTTAAAGTGAGAGAAACACCACTCACACACTACAGAGAAAGGGCTAGGGTGCTTACAGACAATGCAAATGAAAGGGCATTTAAAATGTTTTTAATCTTCATATCAACATAAACTGATTTGACTTTGTACATGTTATAATATAATGCAATGTCAGGTACCTTGACCAGGGTTACAGAACAGAGAGGATTAGAGCAGGTAATTCCTTTGTTTTTAATATTGGAACATTGTCTACAAAAAGTGTGTCCTTTCTTTAATACACAAATGAAACAATCAAGACTTTTGCTAAATCAGCGCAGAGATAGATAGGAAAAAATGTTCTACTTCTTTCGCCAATCATGTTTCTTTATGATATCCAGGAGGTTATTTTTGGTAACCAGGCTGTCCCCAGATTCATTTTTGCTTTTCTGTTTTTCTCTCCTTAGCTGTTCATGGAGGTGAGGGGAGTTTAACAGCTGAGGAGGCAGTATGGACCCTGTGGGTTTGACACGATTCACCACCTCCAAAAACAGCCTTTTGTTATTATTGTTGAGAAAGGTGATGGCTGTTCCCCTGTGCCCCAGCCGCCCAGCTCTGCCAACCTGAATGGAAAGAAATATGCAAATGAGCTCATTAAACCAGCGTCATGATTTTCTTCCAGATACACAGAAACCAAACCAGTGCAGTGTTAGTGGACTGACCTGGTGGACATATTCATCCATTGTGTTCGGCATGTCAAAGTTAACTACTAATCTGACATTAACTAGGTCCAGTCCTCTGCCAAGCACACCAGTACTGATCACCACTTCAAAGTCTCCATCCAAAAGACCCTGAAAAGACATGAGAACAAATGACATACTTTTATTGAAAATCTTTGTCATTGTAACAAGTACAACAGAATTAAGTGCAGTCCTTTGCAGTGTTAAAAGATAAATATGAAAGTAATAAAATGTACCACTATTAATTCAAGAAATCTGTGTGTGTCACGATCACAGGACATCATAGGATGGCCTATGATGTCTGCATGATGTCCTATGATGATCCTATGATCTCAGGCAACATAGGACTCGCAATGTCGTCATATAGACAATAGGACTGGCTACCTATGATGTAGGCATGATGTCCTATGATGCCTGCCTTGATGTCTTTATGATGTCATATAGACCATCACTCACGAAAGAAGAGATACTCATCACCCGATTACGAACAGGACACAACACTTTAAACCACACCCATTCCAAGCAGTACATCATGTCATATAGACCATCACGTAAGAATATAAATTCAAGAATCTCTGTCAGTGTGTGTGTGTCTCTGTGTCACCATTAGAATATCAGCCAACATAGGACTTGCGATGCCGGCATATAGATAATAGGACCGGCTACAAGACCATAGGATTGCCTACGATGGTCCGATGGCGTCTACATGATGTCTACATGACGTCATATAGACAGCATAGTATACAGTCACCTCTGATGTCCCTATGATGTGTACATGATGTCTATATGATGCCAGGTACACATCATAGGACCGCCTATCATGTCCACATGATGTCCGATGATCTTCCTACGATGTGTACATGATGTCTATATGATGCCATAGACACCATCACTCACAATCATAGGACTCGCTATGACATCATCAAAGATCAATGCAGGCATCATAGGACTCACTAGGACATCACTCTGTAAATTCAACAGATCTCAGTGTGTCTGTCAGTGTCTCACGATCATAGGACCGCCTATGATGTTCCTATGAGGTCTGCAAGATGGCCTATGATGTTCCTATGCTGTCAGCAATCATAGGATGATGTCTAGGTGACATCCCACACACCACGGGACTCATTAATACATCATAGGCCCCCCTATGATGTTCCTATGATGTCTACATGATGTCCACATGACGTCATATAAACCATAGGACTGTAGTTCCACAAGAGGGCGAGTTTGCAATTGAACTTGATGAAAGACTAATGATTCCAAGTGGCAAACTGGAAGACATTGTCAGTTAGGTGTATGAAGACATGACTGTTTGTGTGTGTGCGTCACGATCATAGGACTTGATATGACATCATCTAAGTTCACAGGCAGGCATCACTGAACGCGTGGTGATGGCAAACATCAAAGGTAGGTTTCACCATGGTTACTGTTGCCAGACAGACACATCATCAAAGATCAAAGACAGACAGCAGCATGGTTACTGTTGCCATGGTAACAGTAACTTTCTACGGGCATGCAGAAATGCTTGCTTACACATGCTTTCTACGGTCATGCAGAAATACTTGCTTATGTGGTTTCTACGGGCATGCACGGGTATGCACTAGTACAAGATAAATAAAAAAAATTAGGATTAGCAGGGGCAGCACAGTGGTACAGTGGTTAGCACTGTTGCCTAACAGCTAGAAGGTTCCAGGTTCGAATCTCCAGGCTGGCAGGGGTGGGAACCTTTCTGTGTTGAGTTTTGCATACTCTCCCTGTGCTGCGTGGGTTTACTCCGGGAGCTCTGGTTTCCAGAGACATGCATGTTAGGTTAACTGGTGACTCTAAATTGTCCCTAGGTATCTGTCTCCTACAGGCCATTAGAATAGAGGGTTAGTACTAGTAAAGCGCTTTGAGTGGTCTTTGTGACTACAAAAAGCACTATATAAGTACAGGTCCTTATCCCTATGTACCACACCACCATCTGCTCCACCTCGTCCCTGCAGGTGGACTCATCATCTTCAGAGAAAATTTGCTGACTGTGTTACTGTCGTGGGCAGGGTATAGCGCAATGGACTCGGCACACAGCTCTGGGGGGTGCCGTGCTGTGTGTTTTTATGCTGGTTCAGTACCACTTTAAATATATATTATAGTTTCATTAAATAAAATACCTTGATCATGGTTTGTGCATAACGGACAGTGAATTTCATTATAATAATGTACTTAAATATTTGAGGCTGTATTACAACGACAGGGTCCATAATTAGTTGTCACTGACGCAAAACACATTTATAGGTGCTTCCAAGTTCATTTTCTTATCACAGCAATGTATAAACAAATTTTCCACCAGGCCCATGGTGTATAAAAGAGGCTGGTCTAATTATTCAGAGGTGTGTATTAAGATAAGATAAGTAAGTATTGGATAAGTAAGTAAGTAAGCTTTTATTTGCAGACTCAAGGTCCATAAAAATACATAAAATATGGATCAACAAAAAAGAACAACAGAATATTAAAAGCAAGAAAAACTGTGCGCACACACACACACACACAGTCATGTGGAAAAAATTAGAACACCCCATCAAATATTCAGTTCTTTGTCAAGAAATTTTCACATATCCATGTATAACCTTGTTTTTGTTTTTATTTGCATTTTTTTAACATTTATTTTAGCCCATTGTAAGTGGGAATGAATGTGGGGGTGTCCTAAAAAAGATGGGGGTGTCCAAATTTATTCCTCACTATTTGTTTACAGTTACATTTTACAGAAAATTTTAAAAAAGTCTGATTTTTAATCGTTTAGTTGTATTACATGAATCTCCCAGTATTTTTAACATTGATATTAAATATCCATATGTCCAAATATGTAAAAACAACCACACAGGCTTATACAGGGTGTCCTAATTTTGTCACATGACTCTGTGTGTGTGTGTGTGTGTGTGCGCACACATACACAGTGGTGTGGAAAAAGTGCTTGCCCCTTTCCTGATTTCTCATTTTTTTGTATGTTTGTCACACTTACAATGTTTCAGATCATCAAACAAATTTAAATATTAGACAAAGCTAACACAAGTAAACACAAAATGCAGTTTTTAAATGAAGGTGTTTATTATTAAGGGGAAAAAATCCAAACCTAAATGGCCCTGTGTGAAAAAGTGATTGCCCCCTAAACCTGATAACTGGTTGGGCCACCCTTAGCAGCAACTACTGTAATCAAGCATTTGCGGTAACTGGCAATAAGTCCTTTACAGTGCTGCGGAGAAATTTTGGCCCACTCATCTTTGCAGAATTGTTGTAATTCAGCCACATTGAAGGGTTTTCAAGCATGAACCGCCTTTTTAAGGTCATGCCTCAGCCTCTCAATCAGATTCAGGTCAGGACTTTGACTAGGCCACTCCAAAGTCTTCATTTTGTTTTTCTTAAGCCATTCAGAGGTGAACTTGCTGGTGTGTTTTGGATCACTGTCCTGCTGCAGAACCCAAGTGCACTTCAGCTTGAGGTCACAAACACATGGCCGGACATTCTCCTTCAGGATTTTTTGGTAGACAGCAGAATTCATGGTTCCATTGACCACAGCAAGTCTTCCAGGTCCTGAAGCAACAAAACAGCCCCAGACCACCACACTACCACCACCATATTTTACTGTTGGTATGATGTTCCTTTTCTGAAATGCTGTGTTACTTTTACGCCAGATGTAATGGGACACACACCTTCCAAAAAGTTCAACTTTTGTCTTGTCAGTCCACAGAGTATTTTCCCAAAAGTCTTGGGCATCATCAAGATGTTTTCTGGCAAAACTGAGACGAGCCTTTATGTTCTTTTTGCTCAGCAGTGGTTTTTGTCTTAGAACTCTGCCATGCAGGCTATTTTTACCCAGTCTCGTTCTTATGGTGGAGTCATGAACACTGACCTTAACTGAGGCAAGTGCAGCCTGCAGTTCTTTGGATGTTGTTGTGGGGTCTTTTGTGACCTCTTGGATGAGACTTCGCTGCGCTCTTTGGGTAATATTGGTTGGCTGGCCACTCCTGGGAAGGTGCGTCTGTGATGTCATAGCTATGAATGCCCACAGCTCCCCTATGGATCCCCTATGGATGTTCATTAAGACAGTTGGTGGCAGTAGGACACAGTCCAAGGATGGATAATTTTTTCACACATAAGGAGTTGTTCGGAACTCCTTATCAGAACTCCTTATACAAAGATATACAAGCAGAGAGTGATGATACAGAGTGAAGTACGAGACGGTAATGCACCTGTAAGCTGGTCGCCAACCGCCAATCAAATCTAAAAGAAGAAGAAGAAGAAGGTTCACCACTGTTCCATGTTTTTGCCATTTGTGGATAATGGCTCTCACTGTGGTTTGCTGGAGTCCCAAAGCTTTAGAAATGGTTTAACCTTTTCCAGACTGACAGATCTCAATTACTTTGTTTCTCATTTGTTCCTGAATTTCTTTGGATTGCAGCATGATGTCTAGCTTTTGAGGATCTTTTGGTCTACTTCACTTCAGGTGGGTCCTATTAAAGTGATTTCTTGATTGAGAACAGGTGTGGCAGTAATCAGGCCTGGGTGTGGCAAGAAAAACTGAACTAAGTTTTCCAAAGATGTGATAAACCACAGCTAATTTATGTTTTAACGGGGGGGGGGGGGGGTGTCACTTTTTCACATAGGGCCATGTAGGTTTGGATTTTTTTTTACCATTTATAATAAACACTTTCATTTAAAAACTGCATTTTGTCTTTGCTTGTGTTATCTTAGTCTAATATTTAAATTTGTATGATGATGTGAAACATTTAAGTGTGACAAAAATACAAAAAAATGAGAAATCAGGAAGGGCCAAACACTTTTTCCACACCACTCTGTGTGTGTGTGTGTGTGTGTGTGTGTGTGTGTGTGTGTGTGTGTGTGTGTGTGTGTGTAAAATATAATGCTGTGGATAATCCAATCCAAAGCGCTCCTGCCCATCCCTTTAATGCACAGAGGTGCTTTATCTAAAGTGAGCTCTGATCATAATGGCTTGTTTAAGACAGGTTTTACACAGGCCAAAGGGCATGAGCATGAAGGAAAATGCGATAGTAACGCTGCTTGGTAATAAGGAAGACATCAATCACAGCTGATGCCCAGTTAGCTATTTTAGAGAGAACGAACAGGTAAGATATAATGCTGACCTGAAAAATCAGCTGAATGGTTTGACATAGTAAGTCACTTCCAGCCCGTGAAGAGATGGAGGGCTTGCCTCTCCTGCTGCTTTCGCCAACCGATGGTCTTCCCTGTCTCAGGGGTCTGACATGTACTTACAAGTTAATGACTTGACATTAACTTTTGTGCTTAGCCAAGAATTAGCAGCCACTCAGCCCCTTTCACTGGCCAAGGGATCTGACACTTCCATGACCAATACAGCCATAAAAAAAATGCTGTGTGAGGGGAGGTAATGAATGTAATTGTATCACAACAACAAACTGGTCTACAAGCAGTGGCTGAGTGAGTTAATAAATGTTCTTTTATTGATACTTTAATGCACCAACTGATGAGTATTATGGGTAAAATACTCTTTGACAGAGGCCCTGTTTATTTTCTCATTTACTCCCTTGACTGAATGTTGTGCCACTAGTCTTACCCTGAGGATGCGGTTGCGTTCCCACTGCCTCTTGTCAGAGTGGATCGCTACAGCGGTGAGGCCTGTCACCTTGGCGACTGCTTCGCACAGAAGATCGGCGCCGAGCTTACTCTCCACAAACACCACCACTGGAGGCTGGTACAGCTTACTGTCCTGTAGATAGGAGATGGTTTTATTGTTTTGTGGAAACTCTATCAAATCTGACAGTCAAATAAGTGCATTTATCTGTTTGGCCAGATTTGCTGCAACTCAAGAGTGGTTAACTGTGAATAAGTGTCAAGTAAATGTTAAGTAAAAAGAACTAAACTAAGCCCAAATACAGTTAGGTCCACAGTATTTGGACACTGACAAGGTTTGTTGTTTTAGCTGTTTACCAAAACATATTCAAGATACAGTTATATAATCAATACGGGCTTAAAGTGTAGACTCAACTTTAACTTGTATTCACATCCAAATTGAAGCTACACTTCTTCAGGATTTGCAACCATTTCTATACAAAAACTCCTCATTTTTGACACCTCGTTTCCCGTTTTGACACCTCGTCATCTGTGTCCAACTCCCCCCCTCCCTCCAGCTCCACAGCCTCCACATTCCCTACTTCATTTAAGGCACCCCCCCCCACCTCCCCACCTCCCCTTATCATCAGTGAGCAGGATGTGCTCAAACAGTTCTCCAGACTGAACCCGCGCAAGGCCCCCGGCCCAGACGGCGTGTCTCCCTCCACCCTGAGACTCTGTGCGAAACAGCTGGCTCCTGTATTCACAGACATTTTTAACACCTCCCTTAAGTTATGCCACGTGCCGTCCTGCCTCAAATCCTCCACCATCATCCCTGTCCCCAAGAAGCCACGGATCACTGGACTTAATGACTACAGACCTGTAGCGCTCACCTCTGTAGTCATGAAGTCCTTTGAGCGCCTGGTCCTGTCCCACCTCAAGTCCATCACCACCCCTCTCCTGGACCCGCTGCAGTTTGCCTACCGAGCCAACAGGTCTGTAGACGATGCAGTCAACCTGGCCCTCCACTCCATCCTGCAGCACCTGGACTCCCCTGGAACCTACGCCAGGATCCTGTTTGTGGACTTCAGCTCCGCATTCAACACCATCCGCCCCGCTCTGCTCCGGGACAAGCTGTCCCTGCTCAACGTGCCTGACTCCCTCTGCAGGTGGATCATCGACTTCCTGACGGACCGGAGGCAGCATGTGCGGCTGGGAAAGACTGTCTCAGACTATACTAGCATCAGCACCGGATCACCCCAGGGCTGTGTACTTTCCCCCCTACTCTTCTCCCTTTACACCAACTCCTGCACCTCCAGCCACCAGTCTGTCAAGTTGATCAAGTTTGCGGACGACACCACCCTCATCGGGCTCATCTCCAACGGCGACGAGTCCGCCTACAGGAGAGAGGTGGCCCAGCTGGCGTCCTGGTGCAGCAATAACAACCTGCAGCTGAACGCTCTGAAGACAGTGGAGATGATTGTAGACTTCAGGAAAGTCACTACTCCTCTGCCCCCCCTCACCCTCTCAGGCTCTCCCATCACCACTGCTGATTCCTTCCGCTTCCTAGGCACTACCATCACCAGGGACCTCAAATGGGAGCTGACCATCAGCTCACTCATCAAAAAAGCCCAGCAGAGGATGTTCTTCCTGCGGCAGCTGAGGAAGCTCAAGCTACCCACCAAGATGTTAGTGCAGTTCTACACAGCCATCATCGAGTCCATCCTCACCACCTCCATAACCGTGTGGTACGCAGGAGCCACTGCCAGGGACAGACTAAGGCTGCAGCGCGTCGTGCGCACTGCTGAGAAGGTGATCGGCTGCAAGCTCCCATCTCTCCAGGATCTGTACATCTCCAGGACCCGGAAGCGTGCTGGCCGGATCATAGCCGATCCCTCACACCCTGGTCATGTACTGTTTGCCCCCCTCCCCTCTGGTAGAAGACTTCGGTCCATCCAGACTAAAACCTCCCGTCACATGAACAGCTTCTTCCCCTCTGCCATTAGACTGCTGAACACTAAGTGACTCTCGTGCACCATGTACAGCAGCTCAACCAGACTCATGTCAATCATCACTGTTTTCTTCCTGCATTACCGACTGCACTATATAGTTCTCCACAGTATCTGCTGCTGGCTAATATATATTTTAACTGTTGACCAGTATCACTTAATCTTATCCTACACTTTATTACATGTATAGTTTATTTCTCTTATCTTATCATGTTTAATGTTGCAGCATTGTACCGAGACAAATTCCTAGTTTGTGTACTACATGAACAATGGCAATAAACCTGATTCTGATTCTGATTCTGATTCTGATTCATTTCAGGGGCTCAAAAGTAACTGGACAAATTAATATTACCATAAATAAAATATTTATTTAAATACTTTGTTGAGAATCCTTTGCGGGCATTGACTGCCTTAAGTCTGGAACCCATGGACATCACCAAACGCTGGGTTTCCTCTTTTGTGATGCTTTATTTGTGGATCTTTCCGCCCTAAGTTTTGTTTTAAGCAAATCAAATGCATGCTCAATCAGGTTGAGATCTGGTGAGTGACTTGGCCATTGCAGAATATTCTACTTCTTAGCCTTAAAAAAAAAAATCCTTTTTTGCTTTTGCAGTGCATTTTGGGTCACTGTCCATCAGTACCGTGAAGTGCCATCCATCAACTTTGCTGCATTTGGCTGAATCTGAGCAGACAGTTTATCCCTATACACTTTAGTGACCCAGCGCCACTGGAAGCCATGCATGCCCACTGCCTTCGCTATGTTTTACAGAAGATACACCTGCTTCCTGTAGAGTGTTCTTTACTTGGGTGGATGTTATGAAGGGGTTTTTCTTCACTATATAAATGATCCTGGGATCATCCGCCACTGTTTTCTTCCATGGACATCCAGGCCTTTTTGAGTTTTGGAGCTCACCAGTGTGCTCTTTTTTTCTCAGAATATACCAAACTGTTGATTTGATAAGATAAGATAAGATAAACTTTATTGTCCCTCAAGGGGAAATTTGTCTTGGGCTTGTCACCCGTGCTGCAACCACACAATACACACATACGCAATGGATGTAGTACATAATGAATGAAATAAAACCCAATAAATAATACAAGTACATACATACATAAATATATAACAGCAGTCATTAAGAACAGGAGTTATCAGTGTCCCTGACCTATTTATCTGAGTTTAAAAGTTTTACGGACGTCGGGATAAATGAGTTCTTGTATCTATTGAACCTGCACTTGGGGACTCTGTATCTCCTCCCTGAGGGCAGCCGCACATATTCATTGTTTAGTACATGGCTCATGTCACCGATTATTTTTTGAGCTTGTCTACAGGCTGCCTGGTCGTGTAAGATCTGCATGGGTAAATACTCTTTAACTCCAATAATTTTCCATGCTGTATGAATTAAACGCAACACCCTGTTCTTAAGTTTCACAGAGAGGTTGCCAAACCAAGCTGTAATGCTGTATCTAATACAGCTCTCCAACACAGCCTGGTAAAATATTAACATAATCCTTTTATCAACACCATGTATTCTTAATCTACGCAAGAAATGCAGCCGCTGTTGTAGTCTACTGCAGAGGTAATCAGTATGTGTGCTCCAGGTTAATGAATTGTCAATAAATACTCCCAAATATTTATAGGAACTAGCCTGTGTTATAGTGTGGTTGTGGATGACCACAGGCCTGTGGTCACCAACTCCCCGAGGGTCAAACACCATCTCCTTTGTTTTATCAGTATTCAGAATGAGATGACTGTCATCACACCATTTGACAAACCTCTGAATTTCTATAAAATAGCTTGACAGATCATGAGTCTTTTGAAGTAGTGATAAAATAGCAGTGTCATCAGAAAATTTAATAATTTGATTGCCTGGATAGACACTTCTGCACTCATCAGTGTACAAGGTGAACAAAAATGGTGAACTAACACAGCCTTGGGGAGCTCCTATGCTGAGGGTTCTGGATTTAGATAAAAGTTCCATTTAGACTAACTTGCGGTTTACGATAAGTTAAAAATAAGTGGTACCATTTAATAATGACAGGATGCACTTTAAAAATCATTTAACCTCTTAATTAAAAGGTGTGGCTGCAGTGTGTTAAAAGCTGAACTAAAATCAACCAATAAAAGCCGTGCATATGAGGATGTCTCCTCCAAATGTTTAACCACAGAATGAGTTAAGGTTAGAATGGCATCCTCTGTACTTCTATTATTTTTATAAGCAAACTGCAGAGGATCCAAAAGTCCTCCAAAATCAGTTTTCAGAATGTCAATGACAATCTTCTCGAGGCACTTCATTACCAGTGAGGTCAGTGCAACAGGACGATAGTCAATATTCTCTTTGCAGCTTGCTTTTTTTGGTACAGGAATTATAATAGAGCTTTTCCAAATTACTGGGACAGAACACGTATCTAAAGACTTCTGGTAGATGGGACTCCAGGCTTCTGCTAGCTCCTCACTACATGACTTCAGTAAGCGCCCAGAGATCCCGTCTGGTCCAGATGCCTTCCTGGGGCATACGTGAGAAAGATCTTTCCACAACATGCTGGTCAACTATAATTTTTTCGGAGCCTAATACTGATATAGCGTCCAGAGCAGCTTTTTGTTCATGAGAAAAATCTCTAGTCTCAAATCTGCAAAAGAAATTATTCAACTCGTTTGCCTTTTCTTCCTCATTCATTACATTAATACAGGTTTTGGATGGAGTCATCTTTGCCATAACTTTAACTGAGTTCCACAGTTTCCTAGAACTTTTTCCTAGGCATTCAGATTCAAATTTCTTCCTCGTCTCATCTGTAGCTGTTCTTAGTTTGTAATTAATTTATTTCTGTATATTTTTCATACCTAACATGTCCCCATTCTTAAAAGCAATCTTTTTCTGTACTATGCACCGTTTTAATTCCTTGGAAATATAAGACTTATTATTGGGGTACATAGTGATTACTTTCTGAGGTAAAACATTTTCTTTACAGAATTTTATGTACTCAGTTATGGTTTCTGTGGCCTCCTCCAACTCCAAGTTATGGAAGTTATTTGGCCACTCCTAACATTTCCACTGTCTCTCTGATTGACTTCTTGTTTTTTTCAGCCTAAGGATGGTCTGTTTCACTTTCATTGAGAGCTTATTTGATCGCATGTTGTGGGTTCACAGCAACAGCTTCCAAATGCAAATGCCACACCTAGAATCAACTCCAGACCTTTTTTGCCTGCTTAATTGATGATGGGTTAATAAGGGAATAGCCCATACAGCCCATGAAATAGCGTTTCAGTCAATTGTCCAATTACTTTTGAGCCCCTGAAATGAGGAGATTTTATATAAAAATGGTTGCAATTCCTAAACCGTAACCCCGATTTGGATGTGAATACCGTCAAATTAAAGCAGAGAGCCTGCAATTTAAGCCCATATAGATTATGTAACTGTACTTTGAATTTGTTGTGGTAAACAGATAAAATAACAGAACTTGTGTCAGCGTCCAAATACATGAGGACCTAAGTGTATCTGTTCCCACTGGTTCTTCACAGGCAGTGGAGTTGTAGGGTCTCATGCAGGCTCTCTTCTCTCTTCCATTCTGTCTGTTGTTAATTGTTTTTTGGTGAAACACTACAGGCTGATGGGCAATACTTTAAGAGCATGAACATATAGCATTTTCTGGTAGTCTGAGTAATGTCCACAATAAGGCTGGGATTTCTCCTTCCAGAATTCCCAGGCATTCGCTCACTGAGTTTTCCCCATTCACATCACAGTCTCACATCCAAGTCCAAATTAAATAACAGCTGCCATAACTACTTTGCTTAAAATACAGAACTGCAACATCCCTGCAAGAAATAGTGGTCATTACTTGAACAATAAGCTACCTAACAGCACTTTCTCTTGGTTTAACTACATTACACCCTTCTTATCTTGCCTTGCATAAATGATGCAAGTGGGTTTTCTGGAGAAGAATCATGGCTCCAGGACCAAATTTTCTATCAGACAGGTGCCAGAACTGCAGCAATGGCCGTCTAAATATGGTGTAGTGAGTGAGTCAGTCCTACTCCCATCTCCAATAGCCAGTTCCAGAAATACCAAGGTGGCACCCGTGCATATTAAGACTGGGGAATAGATAAAATGGTGGAACCACTTTGTGCACATTCTAAAGCAACCTTTTGTTCTCCAGAATACAATTACACAGTTTTACATAAAAAAACAAAGGAAAAAAAGGCCAATAAATGAAATCATATAGTGACAAAGAAAGTACAGTCATATAAAAGTCAAAACCTCAAGTAACTGTAACCTACATTGAGAATCTCAAACAGCTTCTTCTTCTTGGAGGGCTCCTCTGTCCAAAGCATGATCTGCCTGACATTGGTGCATGGCTGGTTCTTCTCACCGATAGTGATACGTACAGGATCCCGGACCAACCGAACTGCTAGCTCCTCCGTCCCCTTTGGGATGGTTGCTGACACCAGCAGAGTCTGGCGTTCTTCAGGGACCTGCTCCAGGACCTCCAGCACCTGCTGCTGGAAGCCCATCTTCAACATGGTGTCGACCTAAAGCAGACACAGCAAATTTCAGTTTCAGGACTTCCTCTATTGCGACATTATTCAACAGTATTTCTATTGAATAAATGGCAACTAACGGAATACTGTTTTCATTTAGCAATATGCTGTTTTCCAAAATTCTCAGTTTCACAGCATTTTGGGGTATAATACATTATCTAGGCAAAAGTTCATGCAGTTTTTGATCAAAACTAGTAAGCACTGAACTTTCAGCAAAGTGTCCTACCTCATCAACCACCACAGCCGTCACTTTGTTAATTTGTAGTGCCTTCTGCTTTAAGATCTCAATGAGCCGCCCTGGCGTAGCTATAACAATCTAGAGGACATCAATATAAAAATATTAATTCACAAAAACTTCAGTCATTGCTTTGGTTGGAGTAAATTACGGTCAAGACTGGGTGGACCTGAATGGTGCTCTTCAGACGGTGGAGTTGTGGGGGAAGCGGCATGCCACCCACCAGCAGTGCTGTTCTCATGTTGGGGAGTCCCATCACCAGCTCCTTAGCCTGTCTTTCAATCTGAATGGCCAATTCTCTGGTGGGAGTCAGGATCAGAGCCATGGGGCTACCCACGCTGTGTGTTGGTTTCTGAAAACACAAATTATTATATACAGTACATCCCTTGAGGCTTTTTTTTAAAAAAATATAAGTTATGTAATAAATTCTGTGCAAGTTGTGCTCTCTGAGAATATAGTTATTCTTTTGACACTTTTTGTGCAGCTGTAGGTCACTGTCATCATTGTGGCAGCTTTTCTATCAGCTGGGGAAGGTTTAATGTCTCGCTAAAGGGCAGCTCAGATTAGCAAATGCTTGTAGCTAAAGGAGTCTTAATTGAATCTTTTTTAAAAGGACAGTTCACCCCAAAATCAAGTTACCATAATATCTCCTGGCATGAAGTGATATTTCTATATATTCTGTGTACTGTTTTGGTGTGAGATGCCTGATACTGGAGATAAATGCGACTGAGATTTATGGCTTCTCTTAAATATAATGGGACTTAGTTTGGGAACTTAGTTTGTTGTCTTTAAAGTGTCAGTGACTGGATTAATGTTGTATATTCAGTAGAAAGAAATGCTGCTATATGCACTGCAAGTACAGGATAGATCAGTGGTGGAGTCAGGTGTTGGGGGCAGTCACCCCCCTTGCTCTCCTTGACAGAATGCCTTCAAGAGGTTGGGAAAAATAATCAGTCCCTTTATAATGACCCTTTGTGCAATATATTATGATGGTGTGCCCTAGAGAGTTAAAAAAAAAAAAAAAATGACGACGAATGCCCTTAATGGATGCAACTTAATGATGGCCCTTAAAGTGGAGAAAATAAAGCCAAGGTGTCCTTCCAATGTAAAACTGTGCAGTTATGAAGGTCCCTACATGACTGTTTCAAGAGGTGCCCTAAGCAGAGGAAATGGCAGTGGTTTAAGATATTCCTGCTGGCCAGAAAATATGGTGAAGTGCCCAGTTAGGTTTTACTTTAACAGTGAATCACCCTTCCATGTAAATTTTACATGTTTTAAATAAAGGCATTAATCAATTAATTAATCAATATCATGTTACAAGGCTGTAAAGAATCCCCCTACATGCTTTAGAAGGTAGTTATGTTTCTTAAAGGTGCAATGAGTGAGATTTTGCACTTTATTATGCCTCAGTGAAACAGAAGCATACAGTAATCACTCAAAGTGTGTGTGTGTCTGTCTGTCTGTCTGTTACCAGCTTTTCAGCTCACCCACCAAAAATTAAGTGAAACTAAAGGCTTGTATCATTGTATTGTCATATTTTCTCGACTTTTATTTTGCCAGAATTTCGAGATAAGGCTTTGTTTTCAAAATAAACACAAATTTAACTCACCATTGCCATGTAATGGACCCGTGAAAAAAAGGTGCTGTAATACAGTAACTATGCCGGGCCACTACAGGTGGCAGTGTGACTTTTTACAGTCCATGGATGACTTCCTAAACATGGTGGACCACAGCAGACAGCTGAACCAAGGGAAAAACCCCTTTCAAAGTAAGACTTGTGCTTAAATTAAGCAACGATTTCAGTATTGAAACACTAATAAGTCATACCACTGCAACATTTGATTTTTAAAGGTTATGTTACGTTACATTATTTTTCTTCCAATGTCCTATTTTTCTTCCGTACTGGGGGGCTGCTTGGTTACATTCATTATTGCCTCAGTGCAAAACAACTTAAGCATACCATAATCACTACATGAGTCTGTGTGTGTATCTGTCTGTCTGTTTGTTACCAGCTTTCCAGCTTGCCTGGTCAAAATCAAATGGAACTAAAAGCTTGCATCATTGTATTGCCATATTTTGTCAAATTATTATTTGTCACAATTTCCACATACAGCTTTGTTATCAAAATAAACACAAATTTACCTGACCTTTACCGTCACTGGAGCCGGGAAAAAGGCACTGTAATAACTATGTCGGGCCAGTACAGGTGGCAGTGCGTCTTTTTTACAGTCCCCCCATTCTTCCCTGCCACAGGCACTGAAGCATCAGCATCTTGGTGCTTTCATTTAAAAAATTTACTAGGGGTGGAAATCACCAGAGGCCACACGATACAGCACTATCATGAAGTGGCCCACAATCCAATACTATCACGATCTTGCGATACACTGAGTATTGCGATATCATATCTTGCGCTTTCCCCTCCCGATCTCTGTCTTGTCCAACTTCTGGCTAGATCTCAGGAGTCACTCGTTGTGCTGACTGAAAGACCGTGAGCATTTAACATCATGTAATGGAGTAAAAAGTCAGTTGGTTTTTATTATTCTGATACCTAAATATGTAAGTTTGTGTTTGCAAAATTTATTGATAATTATTATCACAATACTAGATACAGTAAGTAAGATAATGCTACCTACCTCTGTTAATCTGATAATTTTTTTGGATTTTTGATTTTGTGTACTATATTGATCCCCAGAGGGGAAATTCAGGGCATCCACCTGGATGGATGAAGCAGCCACGGTATGGCGCTATCCCTTCACCATTTACACCTAGGGCCACTTTAGAGTCTCCAATTAACCTAACTTGCATGTTTTTGGCCTGTGGGAGGAAACCAGAAAAATCCTGGAGTAAACCCACGCAGACACGGGGAGAACATGCAAACTCCACATAGATCACTGTTGGTCAGGGGCTGGGATCGAACCAGGGATCCCATGGCCAAGGGTGAGTTGCTGTGCTGCCACAGTGCTAACAACTGCACCACCGCACCGCACAAAGCAAAGTTGCATTTATACAGCAGTGCATTTCAGTAAATTAGAATATCATGATTTGTAGGTTAATTTCTAAATCTACAACCATAATCCTCAAAATGAATTTAAAATGAAATATTTCATGGTGCATGTAATAAATATTATACTATATACAGTAGTTCTGCAACAATTAGTCAACTAATCGGCTAGTTGATCGTCAGAAAATTAATCAACTAATTTGATAGTTGACTAATTGTCTATGGACCCTTCTCCAGGAAAAATCTGAAAAAAAAAATGAATACTTCAAGTTCTAAAACATGAAAAATTGCCACTTTTCTTGTTTGAGCATTATGAGTTAAATATGGTTTTGTAATGTCTGACAACTGTGTTGCTCAAGCTTCAAACTCATGTTTGATGGGTCATTATTTGATTTAGCTATAGGGACCTTTTATAAAATGCTAGACTGGGAACAAGGTGATTTTCTCAGGTGTGCAGACTTAAACAGGTGAGGTAAAATATGCCCTAGAGCCCTGAACAGGAGCCGTGCCAACAGGAAGCCTAGATAGTGGACATGACAGAAATAATCGTGATTAGTCGACTAATCAAAAAAAAAATAGTTGTTAGGTTAGTCAACTACCAAAATAGTCGTTAGTTGCAGCCCTAATATACAGTATGTAAGTTTTTTTAATTGTTGCAAAAAAATGTTTCACAATAGTTTATTTTACTGAGATCCCTTAATAATGAAAAGTGCAATTTTGATAGCAGTAGTTGCCCCTTAAATTTTTTTTGCCCCTGTCCTTTAAAAACTGAGTCTGCCACTTGCCACTGGGCCATTTGCTGCCACTGAATTCAAGAGAATGAAAAAAAAAAAATCTCAACATACAAATCCCAATTCCAATGAAGTTGGGACATTGTGTAAAATGGAAATAAAAACAGAATACAATGATTTGCAAATCCTTTTCAACCTATATTCAATTGAATACACTAGAAAGACAAGATATTTAATGTTCAAAGTGATAAATGTTATTGTTCAGTTGCAAATATTCATTAATTTTTAATTTGATAGCTGCAACACAGCCATGGGCAGCGCAGTGGCAGAGTGGTTAGCACTGCAGTAGCACAGCAACTCACCCTTGGGTGGGGGATCCTGGGTTCGATCCCAGCCCCTGACCAACAGTGATCTGTGTGGAGTTTGCATGTTCTCCCCGTGTCTGCGTGGGTTTACTCCGGGATTTCTCTGGTTTTGTCCCATATGCAAGTTAGGTTAATTGGCATCAAACTGGGGATTCTAAATTGTCCTTAGGTATGACTGTGAGAGTGAATGGTTGTCTGTCTGTCTGTGTTGGCCCTGCAATGGACTGGCGATCTGTCCAGGGTGTACCCTGCCTCTCGCCCAAACATGCTGGGATAGGCTCCAGACCCCGCGACCCGAAAAGGATTAAGCGGAAGAAGATGGATGGATGGATGGATGGCTGCAACACATTCCAAAAAAGCTGGGACAGGGGCAAGAAAAGACTGGAAAAGTTAAGGAATCCTCTAAAAAAAACACCATTAGACATTCCACAGGTGAACATCTTAACTGGAAACAAGGAGTGTCATGAATGGGTATAAAAGGAGCATCCCCAAAAGGCTGTTGTTCATGAGCAAGGATGGGGCGAGGTTCACTACTCTGTGAACAACTGCACGGACAAATAGACAGTTTAAGAACATTTCTCAACATACAATTGCAAGAAATTTAAGGATTTCATTTCTACAGTTCATAATATTATCAAAAGATTAAGAGAATCTGCAGAAATTTCTGCACGCAAGCAGTAAGGCCAAAAACCAACAATGAATGCGCATGACCTTTGATCCCTTGGGAGGCACTGCATTAAAAACCGACATCATTCTGTAAAGGATATTGCCTCGTGTGCTCAGGAACACTTCAGAAAACCATTCAGTTAACACAGTTCTCACAGTTTGTTGCTACATTTAAAAGTGCCTGTTAAAACTCTACCATGCAAAGCAAAAGCCATATACAGTGGATATAAAAAGTCTACACACTCATGTTCAAATGCCAGGATTTTGTGATGTAAAAAAAATGAGACCAAGATAAATCATTTCAAAACTTTTTCCACCATTTATGTGACCTATAACCTGTACAACCCAATTGAAAAACAAACTGAAATCTTTTAAAAGAAAACAAAAAATAAAAAACTTACAATAACCTGTTTTCATAAATATGCACACCCTTAAACTAATACTTTGTTGCAGCACCTTTGGCTTTTATTACAGCACTCAGTCTTTTTGGGTAGGAGTCTATCAGCGTGGCACATCTTGATGTGGCAATATTTGCCCACTCTTCTTTGCAAAAACGCTCCAAATCAGTCAAATTGCGAGGGCATCTCTTGTGCACAGCCCTCTTCAGATCACACCACAGATGTTCGATCGGATTCAGGTCTGGACTCTGGCTGGGCCATTCTAAAACTTCTTCTTCTTCTGGTGAAGCCATTCTTTTGTTGATTTGGATGTGTGCTTTGGCTCATTGTCATACTGAAAGATGAAGTTCCTCTTCATCTTCAGCTTTCTAGCAGAAGCCTGAAGGTTTTGTGCCAATACTGACTGGTATTTGGAACTAACTAACTAACTACTAACTAACCTGCACTTATATAGCGCTTTTCTAGTCACAAAGACCACTCAAAGCGCTTTCACTAGTACTAACCCTCTATTCTAAGGGCCTATAGGAAACAGATATCTAGGGACAATTTAGAACAACCAATTAACCTAACATGCATGTCTTTGGATTGTGGGAGGAAACCGGAGCCCCCGGAGTAAACCCACACAGCACAGGGAGAACATGCAAACTCCATACAGAAAGGTTCGAACTGTTCATAATCCCCTCCATCTTGACTAAGGCCCCAGTTACAGCTGAAGAAAAACAGCCCCAAAGCATGATGCTGCCACCACCATGCATCACTGTAGGTATGGTGTTCTTTTGGTGGTGAGAAGTGTTGTGTTTGTGCAAAATATACCTTTTGGAATTAAGGCCAAAAAGTTCAACCTTGGTTTCATAGGACCATAACACATTTTCCCACATGTGTTTGGGAGATTTCAAATGTGTTTTTGCAAAATGTAGCCAGGCTTGGATGTTTTTCTTCGTAAGATAAGGCTTCCGTCTTGCCACCCTAGCCCATAGCCCAGACATGTGAAGAAGATGAGAGATTGTTGTCACATGTACTAAACTATCAGTACTTGCAAGAAATTCCTGCAGCTCCTTCAATGTTGCTGTCGGCCTCTTGGCAGCCTCCCTGACCAGTTTTCTTCTCATCTTTTCATCAATTTTGGAGGGACGTCCAGTTCTTGGTAATGTCACTGTTGTGCCATATTTTCTCCACTTGATGATGACTGTTTTCACTGTGTTCCATGGTATATTTAATGCCTTGGAAATTCTTTTGTACCCTTCTTCTGACTGATACCTTTGAATAATGAGATCCCTCTGATGCTTTGGAAGCTCTCTGTGGACCATGGCTTGTGCTGTAAGATGTGACTACAAAAATGTCAGGAAAAGACTACTAGAACAGCTGAACTTTATTTGGGGTTAATCAGAGGCACTTTAAATGGTGGCAAGTGTGTGCTGACTTCCATTAACATGAGTTTGAATGTGAATGGTTTATTCTGAACACAGCCACATCCCTAGTTATAAGAGGGTGTGCATATTAATGCAACCAGGTTATTGTAAGTTTTTTATTTTTCCCCTTAAAAAATTTCAGTGTGGCGCATACATTGAGTTCATATTTCCCACATATGTATGACTGTATGTGTACTGGGGGCTTCACGTCTCGTGGGACAAAAGAGGTTTGGGCCTGCAGAGATCTACAGGAGATGACGAGGAGGTGTGAGTTTGGGCCTTTGTCTCGGAGAGGATGCCCCAGGAGGATTCCTGGAACATCGAGGGATAAGAGACAATAGAGGAACATCAAAGAGTGCATTGTGACTGGGATTATGTACCATGTGATTGTATGTTTGCTAAAGCACCATGTGACTTAGGTTCGTGGCTTCAGCAGGGTATAAAAGTGTGGTATTTGATTGCTCAGTCTCTTTTGTTGCTTAGAGATTGATAGAGCATGTGTTCATTTAATAAAGCTGAACCTGAGAAATAAACTCAGCCTCATCCTTGAACGCATTCTCTACATCAGTTTGTTTTTCAATTGGGTTGTACGGGTTATAGGTTACATTAATGGTGGAAAAAGTTTTGAAATGATTTGTCTTGGTCTCATTTTTTTCCATCACAAATACCTGGCATTTGAACAGGGGTGTGTAGACTTTTTATATCACACTGTATCAATAACACCCAGAAATGCCTCTGGTTGCTCTGGGCCCAAGCTCATCTGTGATGGACTGATGCAAAATGGAAAAGTGTGTTGTGGTCTGATGAGTCCACATTTCAAATTGTTTTTGGAAATAATGGATGTTGTGTCCTCAGGGCTAAAAAGGAAAAGGACCATCCAGATTGTTATCAGCGCAAAATTCAAAAGCCAGCATCTGTGATAGTATGGGGGTGTGGTGGTGCCCACCAACCACTTGATCTGGGTATCCTGCACATCTGTGAAGGCACCATTAATGCTGAGTGGTACATACAGCTTTTGGAGCAGCATATGCTGCCATCCAAGCAACGTCTTTTTCAGGGATGTCCCTGCTTATTTCAGCAAGACAATGCCAATCCACATTCTACACGTGATACAACAGAGTGTCTTCATAGGAAGAGAGTGTGGGTAGTAGACTGGCCTGCCTGCAGCCCAGACCTGTCTCCCACTGAAAATGTGTGGTGCATTATGAAGCAAAAAATATGACAACAGTGACCCCACACTGTTGAGCAACAATTCTTTCCCATTCACAAGAATGGGAAAGAATTCCACCTACAAAGCTTCAACAATTAGTGTCCCCAGTTCCTAAACACTTAAGAGTGTTGTTAAAAGGAAAGGTGATGTATCACAGTGGTAAACATGCCTCTGTCCCACCTTTTTTGGAATGTGTTGCAGGTATCAATTCAAAATGAGTGAATATTTGCAACAACAACAAAAAACAAACACAATAATGTTTATCAATTTGAACATTAAATATCTTGTCTTTGTAGTGTATTCAATTGAATATAGGTTGAAAGGGATTTGCAAATCGTCGCAGTCCTATTTTTTTTTTTTTTTTTTTTTTACATTTTACACAATGTTAATTCAATTCCGCTTCATTGGAATTGGGGTTTGTATCCAAACTGGACATCTTAAGGTTCCATGTTGTGTTTTCCAGGGATTCATTTTAAGGTTCAACATCCTCAGGAACATGTATGTGTAGTTTCACAGACCAAAAGCAATTTCTGTGTTGTTTTACAACTCATAAAAAAAAAAAAAAAAAAAAAAAAAAAAAAAAAAAAAAGCTGTCTACAAGGTTCTGTCTGAAACAGTTGGTTTTCAACCTGCTCATTAATATGTGAATGACCAACTAATCTGATTGGGTAATGGGTTTTTGTGTGGTCTAATCAGACGTAAGGAAGGAAGCAGGGTGCATTTGTTTTGTCAGTGCCATGTTGCAGGATTATTGGACATCAGAACAATAAGGTCAGAATGACGTTCCAGCAAAACATTTCACTATGGTGTTGTTATGCACAAAAATACTGCAATGTTTTTCGGTCAGTGTGAACATATGACATGCCATAACTTAACTGAAATGATGATGGGAGCGGGTGGGTGGGTGTTGGTTTGTGACATCATAAAACCCAAGAATTGCAATCCTGTTTATTTAAGAACTTAACTAAATAAAAGAACCTTAGTGGGCAAGTTCACATACCCCATGCATCTGCATATCAGGTGCCCCTAATGAGAACTATGTTCAACAAAAAAATGGACTGGAAAAACTCCCCCTACCCAAAAATGGAACCCATCTTTTGAGTCAAAAAAGCTTCTCGAAAAATTTGAAGTTAATCCAATCAGAAATGTAGAAGCTATACTGGCGACAGCATAAAATGTCAAACAAACAAATGGACAAGTCACAAACATTCAGCAGTGGCTACAGGTATGGAAATCTGAGGGATTTATCAACAATTGAAGAAAGGATATTTCTCATATTAACCCATAATTAGTTTCAATTTTTTAGTTTATATCTATTTATGACCTTTAATTTTAACCTTACCTTTTTCCCAAATCCTAAGGCTAACTTGTTAATTTAATATTCTAAATTCCATCTCATGTCAAGTATAAAATGGCTTGGGCATGATGGCGAAAGCAGGAAGTGAACCACTGATCCTCCGATCAGAGGTCGACCACACTACACCTGCACCACAGCAAGCTTGACTTGATCCGAAATGGTTTTGTTGGATTAGTCAACTCTTCCATGTCTGTAGACACTCCCAAAACATTATACCCTCCACAACTTCACTGCATGATCAATGTCTGTGTTTCATAAGATTAAAACCTATGAAAACACCAATTTGCACAATAAGGGGCTTTTAAACTAACCTAATCTTGACAAAGAAATATCAGTGAAGACTGAAAGCATGCACATTTTTGGTGAACTTTTCATTTATGATGAAAACACAACATCTTTATGCAACTATAATTTTTGGCCTCTTCAGCCACTGGTAAGTTAAGAACTTAATACCACAGTAGAAAAGCAACAAAAACACATCATGCAACAGTGATTTTTTTTAATTTTTTTTTTTTTAGAAAAAAGTTTGTGTCTACAGGTTATATTTCACCCAGTGTCTGTATTCTGGATCAAATGCAACTTATGTGATGGCCAAGATAAACAACACTTAATTTATTATTTCTCAAATTTGTACGATAAGCAGAGAAGTGTATGCAAAAAATTCACTCCTTTTATTTTAAACAGATGAATTTTCACTGCTGTAACTGTCCCGGTGTGAAGTGTGGTTCAATTAAAAACATTTAGAAATCGATAAAAAAGTGAGCTTACCTCAAGCGCCCTTATGACCACTGGCAGCAAAAAAGCTACAGTCTTCCCTGAACCTGTGTCA
Source organism: Pholidichthys leucotaenia (assembly GCA_020510985.1). Taxonomy (NCBI): domain Eukaryota; kingdom Metazoa; phylum Chordata; class Actinopteri; order Cichliformes; family Pholidichthyidae; genus Pholidichthys; species Pholidichthys leucotaenia. The sequence goes on along the minus strand of CM035839.1, from coordinate 336,650,389 downwards.
GCACTGGTAATTACATCCCTCCCTACCAGACCAACCGGCACCATCTGCATCTGGACTGGTGTTGGCGTGTTGTAGCCAGCTTTTTTCAAGTTACCACTTAATGTGGTAGGGAACCCACAGTGTTCAAATTCAATGATTGGTCTCCTGACATCTCTCCCCTGAGCATCAATGCCCAGCTCCTGTTTAATCCGCTGCACCTGCTCGTCTGTCAGGCTTGATATGAACATGTCTTCCCTGTAGGAATAGGCTGCTTCATTTCTACCCACACCACCAGAATCAGCAGCTGGCTGAGTTTCTGTAATCCTTTCATCTGTGTTTTTGTCCCTGTGGTTAAATGCATCAGCCCCAGTCCCCATTCCCATTTTACTTAAATGGTTGGCTTTGCACTCAAGACTGCAAACGTCATTGTCCGTGGCGTCACAGATGTACTCCCCGTAACGACCACACATCACACAGACAGGCTCTCCAGGCTCAGGCCATCTCTGGCTCTTTTTGTAAGATTTAACTGGCTCCTCTTCCTCCTCATCTGAGGAATGTTTCTGTCCCTCTTTGCAAGTCCAACTACCAGACTGCACGGTCTTCCCACTTGGTTCAACTGTCTCAGTGTCTGTCTTGTCACCTTTAGGTATTTCCTCCCTCTGAGCAGCCAGTTCTGGACAACTCTGGTCATTTTCCTCTGGACCAGCCTTGCTTTTCTTTTTCACAACTTGGTCTGGTCCTGAAGCATGTCTCTTCACTTTTAGGGATCTTGGCATAAACATGTTGAAAATTTAAACCTGTAAACACAAAAAGATAGATACACTGAAGTGAGATTGAGTTCAATATCATCATATGTTATGATGGGTACCAAGATTAAAACTGGGTGAACACCATCCATCCATCCATCCATCTTCTACCGCTTTTCCGGAGGTCCGGGTCGCGGAGGCAGCAGCCCAAGCAGAGAAGCCCAGACTTCCCTCTCCCCAGCCACCTGCTCCAGCTCTTCAGAGGGGATACCAAGGCGTTCCCAGACTAGCTGGGAGACATAGTCTCTCCACCGAGTCCTGGGTCTGCCCCGGGGTCTCCTCCCAGTGGGACGTGCCCGAAACACCTCAAGTGGGAGGCGTCCAGGAGGCATCCTAATCAGATGCCCATACCACCTCAACTGACTCCTTTCAATGTGGAGGAGCAGCGGTTCTACTCTGAGCCTCTCCCGGATGACTGAGCTCCTCACCCTATCTCTGAGGGTGAGTCCAGCAATCCTACGGAGAAAGCTCATTTCAGCCGCTTGTATCCGCGATCTCGTTCTTTCGGTCATTACCCAAAGCTCGTGACCATAGGTGAGAGTAGGAACGTAGATTGACTGGTAAATCGACAGCTTTGCCTTAGAACTAAGCTCCCTCTTCACCACAACAGACCGGTACAACGTCCGCATCACTGCAGATGCTGCTCCAATCCGTCTGTCGATCTCTCGCTCCATTTTCCCCTCACTCGTGAACAAGACCCCAAGATACTTAAACTCCTCCACTTGGGGCAGGAGCCTGTCCCCAACCCGGAGAGGACAATCCACCTTTTTCCGGCTGAGGACCATGGACTCGGACTTGGAGGTGCTGATTCTCATCCCAGCCGCTTCACACTCAGCGGCAAACCGTCCCAGCAAGAGCTGTAGGTCATTGCTGGATGAAGCCAACAGGACAACATCATCTGCAAACAACAGAGATGAGATCCTGTGGTCACCAAGCATGACACCCTCCATTCCCTGGCTGCGCCTAGAAATCCTGTCCATAAAAATTATGAACAGGACCGGTGACAAAGGGCAGCCCTGGCGGAGTCCAACTCTCACTGGGAATGACTCCGACCGAGTGTTGGCAATGCGAACTAAACTCTCACAACGGTCGTACAGAGACCGAATAGCTCGTAACAACAAGCCCGATACCCCATACTCCCGAAGCACCCCCCACAAAAATCCACGAGGGACGCGGTCAAATGCCTTCTCCAAGTCCACAAAACACATGTAAACTGGTTGGGCAAACTCCCACGAACCCTCAAGAATTCTCGAGAGGGTAAAGAGCTGGTCCGATGTGCCACGGCCAGGACGAAAACCACATTGCTCCTCCTGAATCCGAGGTTCGACCAACGGCCGGACTCTCCTCTCCAGTACCTTGGCATAGACCTTCCCAGGGAGGCTGAGGAGTGTGATCCCTCTAAAGTTGGAGCACACCCTCCGGTCCCCTTTTTTGAAGAGAGGAACCACCACCCCGGTTTGCCATGCCAAAGGCACTGCCCCCGACCTCCACGCAATGTTGCAGAGGCGTGTCAACCATGACAACCCAACAACATCCAGGGCCTTGAGGTACTCGGGGCGAATCTCGTCCACCCCCGGGGCCCGGCCACCAAGGAGATTTTTAACCACCTTGGCGACCTCAGCCCCTGTGATAGGCGAGTCATCCCCCTCGTCCCCAAACCCTGCTTCCTCTGTGGAAGGCGTATCAGTGGGATTGAGGAGATCCTCGAAGTATTCCTTCCACCGCCCGACGATATCCCCAGTTGAAGTCAACAGTGTCCCATCCGCACCATACACAGTGTGGACGGGGAGCTGCTTTCCCCTCCTGAGCCGCCGAACAGTTTGCCAGAATCTCTTTGAAGCCGACCGAAAGTCTTGTTCCATGGCCTCACCGAACTCCTCCCATACCCGGGTTTTTGCTTCAGCAACCACCCGAGCTGCACTCCGCTTGGCCTGCCGGTACACCTCAGCTGCTTCGGGAGTCCCACAAGCCAACCAAGCTTGATAGGACTCCTTCTTCAGCTTAATGGCCCCCCTCACCACTGGTGTCCACCACTTGGTTCGGGGGTTGCCACCACGAGATGCACCGACCACCTTGCGGCCGCAGCTCTGGGCTGCCGCTTCAACAACAGAGGTGGAGAACATGGCCCATTCAGACTCCATGTCTCCAGACTCCCTCGGAATGTGGTTGAAGTTCTTCCGGAGGTGGGAGTTGAAGACCTCCCGGACAGGGGCCTCAGCCAGACGCTCCCAGCACACCCTCACTATACGTTTGGGTCTACCAGGTCTGAATGGCTTCCTCCCCTGCCATCGGATCCAACTCACCACCAGGTGGTGATCAGTTGACAGCTCTGCACCTCTCTTTACTCGGGTGTCCAAGACATACGGTCGCAGGTCTGATGATACGATAACAAAATCGATCATCGACCTGCGGCCTAGGGTGTCCTGGTGCCAGGTGCACATATGGACACCCTTATGCTTGAACATGGTGTTCGTTATAGACAGACTGTGGTTAGCACAGAAGTCCAATAACTGAACACCACTCGGGTTCAGATCGGGCAGGCCGTTCCTCCCAATCACCCCCCTCCAGGTTTCACTGTCGTTGCCCACGTGCGCATTGAAGTCCCCCAGTAGGACAATGGAGTCTCCAGGAGGAGCACCCTCCAGCACCCCAGTCACAGACTCCAAAAAGGGTGGGTACTCTGAAACATCATTTGGTGCATAGGCACAAATGATGGTCAGGACCCGTTTCCCAACCCGAAGGCGCAGGGAAGCAACCCTTTCGTCCACCGGGGAAAACTCCAATATAGAGGCAGCAAGGTGGGGCGATACAAGAATACCTACCCCTGCTCGTCGCCTCTCGCCCGGGGCAACTCCAGAAAAGGCCAAGCTCCAGCCCCTCTCCAGGAGACTGGTTCCGGAACCGGAGCTGTGTGTTGAGGTGAGGCCGACTATGTCTAGCCGGTATCGCTCAATCTCGTACACCAGCTCAGGCTCCTTCCCCACCAGAGAGGTGACATTCCACGTACCAAAAGCCAGTTTAGAAAGCTTGGGATCAGTCCGCCAAGGTCTCCGCTTTTGACTGCCACCTAATCCACATAGCACCGGACTTCCATGATCCCTCCTGCAGGTGGTGAACCTACTGGAGGGCGGACCCATGTAACTCCTTCGGGCTGAGCCCGGCCGGGTCCCATGGGTGGAAACCCGGCCACCAGACGCTAGCCTTCGAGCCCCTCCCCCAGGCCTGGCTCCAGGGTGGGGCCCCGGTAACCCCATACCGGGCGGGGTACACTGAATCCTTGATATACAATTTATCATGGGGTGAACACGTGGAAAAATAATTGTCTTGCTAATTAATGCTCAATGCACTTATTCAGGATGCAACATTTTCGTACGATTTTCCAGCAAGTTCCCTTGAAATCGTGTTTTCACTGGTTCTGTAAGTGTGCAAAGCTGTTGCAGAATTAAAATCAATGTATGTGTATACAGCTTTTAGCGAGCACGAAAGCGAACCACAAAACATTCTCCCTTTAACAACGGTGCACAACGCCATAAGTAGCTCATTCTTTACATATCATTAGCTGGGAATTCAGCTTCTTGAACACACATTTCATTTCTAAGTCCCTCGACTTATCTTAGCAATGTCTATTGTCTTAAGCATTAGCTTTACCTCCCCACATCAAATCTTCCAACGATTCAAAACAACCTTCGGCGCGTACTGTTGACGTCACACTTTGCACGTAGGGAAATGTAGTTCTTATAGAAGCGCTTGTTTTCTCTCCCGACGTGTTTTGTTTGGGCAGTGCAGTATTTTTGGCAAGCGTGTTTATTACATTGCACACATATTAATTTATAAATAATTTAAAACTTTAAATCGGTTCCCCTTTTTCCTATTATATCCTTTAAAGACCTCTTTTTCCACACTGTGTTGTATTATATGCAAAGACTTTTTTAGTACAGAATTATTATTATTATTATTATTATTATTATTATTATTATTAAATGTTATAACCATTTTTTAAAAATCTCTGATACATTCTTGTCTGGTGGTTTTGATCGTTTTCTCCTACATGATCTCAGTTTTCTTTTTCTTTTTTAAAAAAGCATTGAGTCTTCGCTTATCATCTGAAATGTGATATATACAGTAGTCTACATACAGCGTACTGCTGTGGGTGTGGTTGCACCTTGTGGGAATTGTTTGTAAAAGCTTTATATGGGTTTGGAATGAACTTTTTTATTCAGTAATAATGATAAGTTCAAGCTATTTTGTTCCACAACTGAACGTTTATTGTGTAGCAAACCACAACGGGGCGATATCAGATAATTGTGCACGGGCTCTAATATTATCTATCACCTACTGTATGCAGAATGGGGTGTCCAATGCATTTAAAAGAGTTAAAAGTTTCAATAATTGCTACATATCGTTTTAGCAAAATACTACAGATGAAATCTTTAATTATTCCACAGCGTACCGAATTAATGTCACTGAAGTTATAATGGGTACGTTTGTAAAATAGGTTGAATCTGAATCCAGAGAAATCTGGGAAATTAAATAAATAATCGTCGCGCCTGCGCAGTGGGGAACAAAGGTGTCGGGAGAGAAAGGTTCAGTGCGCCAGGAAAACCGCATCAGGGCACCGAGGAACTGAGCACACAACCGGTGGCCATGAAAGAAAGAAGCCGTCTGATTCCAAACAATCCCAATAATGGAAATATTTATTCTTGCAACCCTTTCGAAGACCACATTTTCTTCTGATGTCCGGTGGAACCCAACTCGGTCCGACGGAGTCCATTTCAACTGGGTAACGGACAGAATGGACGAAAGGCATCGGGGCTAGAGACCCACTATTGTGTCATTCACGGCGAAAAGAGCCAAGAAAACGAAGCGTTCCCTGGGTTCTGTGACTCAAAGGTCCCGTGGATAGGCAGCAAAGAGACGCGTCGTCCTTCAGTCCACAGCTGTGTGTTGTTTTCCCACCACATCCCAGTAGCGCTATGCTTCCATAGGGTGGTAACGGCGCGATTCGGGGGCGAACATGGGTGAAGTTCAGGAGGGCAGAGATGCGAGGAAGACCTTCGTTGCTCCAGCAGTAAAATCCTTTGAGCACTATGACTTCTCCAGGGCGAAGATCTGTTGCAGCCTGACGTGGCTGGTGGCCAAAGCGTACGGGACAGGTAGGTGCTTCAATAAAGAACCGTCCTTGGTGCAGTTACGCATGCATCCCTATGTTTTTATGTAGGCTTTTTTTGTTGGCATTTATTACAAAGGCACAACAAAAACCTGATGTAATAAAAGTATTATATGTATGTACTAGTTTTTCAAACGCCTTAATGACACAAAACCCCCAAAATAGAAAGACGTATCAGTTTTTTCCCATCAAAAATCATGAAAAAAAAAATCAATAGAAATTGAGCCAAGAAAAAGGATTAAAAAAAAATCTTCAATCCCAATTATCAACTAGAAAAGCACTCAGAGAGCGCACACCTCTGCCAAGGCTCCATCCATCCCTCATGGATCACCTCCAAAATGCAATGGGTTCGTGCGTAGGCCACGAGCCAGTTGTGGTGAAAACTGCACCAAAGTGTGTTCAAGTAGTTTTGGAGGATCCTTGCTAACACAGTGTGAAAAGATAAGCGCTTTGGCGGAGGTATGCGTTCTCGGATCATCACCAAAATGTAACAGGTTTCTCTCGAGCCCAAGGACCACCTCTGGTGAAATTTCATCCAAATCCATCCAGAAGTTTTTGTGTAATCCTGCTGCTCAAGTACAAACGAGGTCCTCGGTGGAGGTATGCACTCTCAGATCATCACCAGAATGCGATGGGTTCATCCTTGGCCCAAGGGCTACCTCTGGTGAAAATTTTCATCAAAATCTGTACAGTAGTTTTTGCATAATCCTGCTAACAGACAGACAGACAAACAGACACCAATTACGTTACCTCCTTGGTGGAATTAATAAATTTGTTGTTTTGCTCAGTTTTAAAAGTGTTTTTCTGTAGAAACACCCAAATATGTAAAAAAAAAAAAAAAATGTCATCTTCAAGGTCCTCATCCACTTCAAAATTCGAAAAGGGGCCTTGTGCAACTTGTTTTTCTTCATCAAAGGCTCAAAAGATTGTTCAGATACATATAATCCAAAAAAGATAAATTATGTAAGACAAACTTACTCTCAGGATTATTACGTATTTCTTTTTTTGTATGTTGCTTCTGCAAGTTTTAGTTCATTAGATATTTTGGATTAGATTGTGTTCTTGCTGTGTGTCAAGATAAAACAAGGACGACGTGATGGAAGGCAGATGACCTACCTGTCTTGCATTCACCTCAGAAGAGATGGGATAATAATGCAGATACATTATGGATAAAATTACAACTTAATCACACCTCCAACCATGCAGTGAAGACAACGTGACGAGGCAGACTGGTGATGTGGCTTGCAGGGTTTTCTAGTTTATACAAGAAGATACTGGGTTTGAGATTGGATTTTAAAAGACCAGTGCAGTGCTGTCTGCATTAAGCTGTAAGTACTTCTTCTTCAAAGTCAAATTCAGAGTATTGCTAATGATTACTAATATTTTTTTGATCATTTGATCCTGTTAAGAACAATAAGACATATAATTTATTAACTGGTGTCAAAACAGCATCCATCCAACCATCCATCCATCCATCCATCACCGCTTTTCTTGGGATTGCAGAGGCAGAAGTCCAAGTAGAGAATCCCAGACCTCCCTCTCTCCAGCCACCTCCTCCAGCTCTTCAGGGAGGATACCAAGGCATTCAGGCCAGCTGGGAGACATAGTCTCTCCAACGTGTCCTGGGTCTTCTGCAGGGTCTCCTCCCAGTGGAATGTGCCTGAAACACGTCTGGAGGCGTCCAGGAGGTATCCTGATCAGATGCCCGAACCACCTCAACTTTCTGTGTGAAGGATTAATGGCTCTACTCTGAGCCTCTCCCAGATGACTGAGCTCCTGACCCTATCGCTAAGGATGAGTCCAGTAACCCTACAGAGAAAGCTTATCTCAGCCACTTCATTCTTTCAGTTATTACCCAAAATTCATGATCATAGGTGAGGGTAGGAACATAGATTGAATAGTAAATTGACAACTTTGCTTTAGAACTCAGCTGAGCTCCCTGTTCACTGCATCACATTCATAATCTGACCCAAAATAGTAAACATCATGATTGGGCAGTCAAAGCGCAACAACAGAATTATTTTTTTTTTCATAAATCTGGTTACCTACAGTATTTCTCAGACTTTTTATTTTTTGCAATTACTGATTTTGATCCATTTCTCTGTCTTATTTTAGAAATAAACTCCTTAGAATACATTTGGGTTTGAACACTTCAGCTCTGAAGTAATCACTGCAGCATAATTTGTTTGAGCGCATTATTCCTTGCAGCGCTGTTGTATAGCCCCATAAACATGAGATCCCTTGCAGATACTCTGTGTATTTTCAGTAAGGACTGAATTAAATGGGCTGATTCCAAAAATACAGCCCTTTCCGGGGGAGGGGGGTGGGGGTGCAAGGAGGAGAGTGAGCACGCTCATCTCCAGATCCCGGCCTATGCTGCTCCAAATGCTTCATATGCATCTGCTTCATCACACTGATGCAAGAGTGCATCAGGATATGCAGTGTAGTTCAGACAAGAAACAAACCTTACAGGAGATCATCTGCTGTCAGGAATAGTAACTGTACAAGAGTCCTCTATTTTACAGGAGCCACTATGACATGAAATAATAAGTAAACAATGATTCAAAAAACATTAATTGAGACTGTCTGGCTAAAAATAAAAGCATGCATGTCTCACTGTTATTCTTTGTCAAAATATAGTGGATATAAAAAGTCTACACACCCCTGTTCAAATGCCAGGTTTTTGTGATGTAAAAAAAGGAGACCAACATAAATCATTTCAAAACTTTTTCCACCATTAATCTGACCTATAACCTGTACAACCCAGTTGAAAAATAAACTGAAATCTTTTAAGGGGAAAAGTAAAAAACTTACAATAACCTGTTTTCATAAATATGCACACCCTTAAACTAATACTTTGTTGCAGCATCTCTGGCTTTTATTATAGCACTCGGTCTTTTTGGGTAGGAGTCTAACAGCATGGCACATCTTGATATGGCAATATTTATATATTCGCTCCGAATCTGTCAAATTGCGAGGGCATCTCCTGTGCACAGACCTCTACAGATCACCCCACAGATGTTCGATCGGATTCATGTCTGGACTCTGGCTGGGTCATTCCAAAACCCTAATCTTCGTCTGGTGAAGCCATTCTTTTGTTGATTTGGATGTGTGCTTTGGCTCATTGTCATGCTGAAAGATGAAGTTCCTCTTCATCTTCAGCTTTCTAGCAGAAGCCTGAAGGTTTTGTGCCAACACTGACTGGTATTTGGAACTGTTCATAATTCCATCTTGACTAAGGCCCCAGTTTCAGCTGAAGAAAAACCGCCCCAATGCATGATGCTGCCACCACCATGCTTCGTTGTAGGTATGGTGTTCTTTTGGTGATGAGCAGTGTTGTGTTTGCACCAAATATACCTTTTGGAATCATGGCCAAAAAGTTCAACCTTGGTTTCATAGGACCATAACACATTTTCCCACATGCGTTTAGGAGATTTCAAATGTGTTTTTGCAAAATGTAGCCAGGCTTGGATGTTTTTCTTCGTAAGATAAGGCTTCCGTCTTGCCACCCTAGATGGGAGATTGTTGTCACATGTACTAAACAACCAGTACTTGCCAGAAATTCCTGCAGCTCCACCGTGCAGGGCTGCACGGTGGCGCAGTGGTTTAGCACTGTGGCAGCACAGTTTTACCCTTGGCCGGGGGATCGCGGGGATCGTGGGTTCGATTCCAGCCCCCGACCAACAGTGAGCTGTGTGGAGTTTGCATGTTCTCCCCGTGTTGCGTGGGTTTAAGATAAGATAAGATAAGATAAGCCTTTATTAGTCCCACAACGGGGAAACTCCGGGATTTACTCCGGGATTTCTCCGGTTTCCTCCCGCATACCAAAAACATGTAGGTTTAGGGCGCTCGCGCACGCAGCGACCAGCAGCCGGTGGCTTGTCACCAGACTGCAAACCAAATCTACCTACGGGTACAAATAAGTAACAAAAAAAAAAAAAAAAAAAAAAAAAAGCTCATTCAGTGTTGCTGTCAGCCTCTTGGTAGCCTCCCTGGCCAGTTTTCTTCTCGTCTTTTCATCAATTTTGGAGGGACATCCAGTTCTTGGTAATGTCACTGTTGTGCTATATTTTCTCCACTTGATGATGACTGTCTTCACTGTGTTCCGTGGTATATTTAATGCCTTGGAAATTCTTTTGTACCCTTCTCCTGACTGATACCAGTCAGTCAGCTTAGCCCCTGTCTTCCCCATCAGAGAATCGTTGTCTGCTCCCTCCAAAGTGAATAAAAATATAATGTATAAGCATCCCAAAGTGATAAAGCAAAATATTGGTAAAACTCAAATTAAACATAAAGCCTCTAAATTGAATGATTTGGCCTCTGTTCCTCCTCATAATTTAAAAATTAAATGTGGTTTGTTAAATATTAGGTCTCTAACTCCCAAGTCTCTGTTAGTCCATGATCTGTTAATTGATCATCAGATTGATTTAATTTCCCTTACAGAGACTTGGTTAGGACAAGAGGATTATGTTGGTTTAAATGAATCAACTCCCTCTGGTTATTTAAACTGTCAAAATCCCAGAAGTTCTGGTCGTGGAGGAGGAGTAGCAACAATTTACCATTCCAAATTACTAGTTAATGTAAAGCAAAAAACATGTTATAATTCCTTTGAGGGCCTGGTCCTCAGTATTGGGCACTTCAGCAATTTCAGGTTAAACCCAATTTTATTTGCCATTGTTTATCGTCCCCCATCAACCTATTCAGAATTTTTATCCGAATTTGCTGATTTCTTAGCTGATTTAGTGTTGAAATCTGATAGAATAATTATAGTAGGGGACTTTAATATACATGTGGATGTAGATAGTGACTGCCTTAATGTGGCTTTTAATTCAATATTAGACTCGATTGGGTTTTCTCAGAAAGTAGGAAATTCTACTCATTACCTCCACCATACATTGGACCTTGTTCTGACATACGGCATAGAAATAGAAAATCTTGTAGTGTCTCCTCATAACCCTGTACTGTCAGACCATTGTCTGTTAACCTTTGATTTTACTATTTCTGACTATTTGGCTCCTAAAGAAAAATATTATCACAGTAGATGCCTCTCAGATGATGCTGTTTCCAAATTTATGCAGATTGTTTCCTCTATGCCATGTGTCAACACAACGGAAATAAGCTATAGACAGCTTGCTCCTTCTGTAATTGATAACATGGTGGATAGTGTTTCAGCTTCTCTGCATCAGGCTCTAGACTTGGTGGCCCCCTTAAAAAAGAAAAAGTCTAATCAGAGATTTTTAACTCCTTGGTTCAACACAGAAACTCGTAGCTTAAAACAGAAGACTCGTCAATTAGAAAGAAAATGGCGCTCTACTAATTTAGATGAAATCTATTTAGCTTGGAGAAATCATCTTTTAATTTATAAAAAATCTCTTAGAAAAGCTAGAACGAGTTATTACTCTGCATTAATAGAAGAGAACAAGAATAATCCCAGGTTTCTTTTCAGTACTGTAGCCAGGTTGACAAAGAGTCAGGACTCTGTCAATCCTAGCATCCCCTTAGAGCTTACTAGTCAGGACTTTATGAACTTTTTCAATAATAAAATTTCATCCATCAGAGATAAAATCAATCAGATTCTTCCCACGGTTAACTTAAATACTGTAACTACTACAACTCCTTCTATTGATGTCTGTCTTGATGAGTTTACTCCTATCGACCTTTGTGAGTTAGACAAAGTAGTTTCCTCATCCAAACCTTCAACTTGTCTTTTAGGTCCTATTCCTACCAGGTTATTTAAAGAAGTCTTCCCACTTATTGGTAGCTTTATTCTTCATATAATCAATTCTTCATTAACTTTAGGCCATGTACCGCAGGCTTTTAAAACGGCTGTAATTAAACCCTTACTCAAAAAGCCAACGCTAGATCCAGGAGCTTTAGCTAACTATAGACCAATCTCTAATCTCCCTTTCATTTCAAAAATCTTAGAAAGAGTTGTTGCTACGCAATTATTTGACCACCTGCAGGGAAATGGTTTACTTGAAGAGTTTCAATCTGGGTTTAGAATCCATCATAGTACTGAAACAGCCTTAGCGAAGGTCACTAACGACCTCCTCATTGCATCTGATAATGGACTAGTTTCTGTACTTGTCCTTTTAGATCTTAGTGCAGCTTTTGATACTATTGATCATAATATTCTACTTGATAGATTAGAACACTATGTTGGACTTAATGGAACTTCATTGCAGTGGTTTAGATCTTATTTATCTGATAAGTTCCAGTTTGTTCATGTAAATGATGAGTTTTCTTTCAGCTCAAAGCTTAGTCATGGAGTTCCACAGGGATCTGTGCTAGGCCCTACTCTTTTTAGTTTATATATGCTTCCGTTAGGCAACATTATTAGAAAGCACTGTATACATTTTCATTGTTATGCAGATGACACACAATTATACCTGTCAATGAAGCCAGATGATACTAATCAATTAGCCAAGTTAGAAGCCTGTCTTAAGGAAATCAAAGCTTGGATGACTTGTAATTTCCTGCTATTAAATTCAGATAAGACTGAAGTCATTCTTGTTGGTCCAAAAAACCTTAGAAATTCCTTTCCAAATCAAACTTTCAGTTTGGACGCAGTTACTCTTTCTCTTAATAGCTCTGTGAGGAACCTTGGAGTTATTTTTGATCAGGATTTGTCCTTCAATTCACATATTAAATTTGTTTCTAAGACTGCCTTCTATCATTTGCGTAATATTGCCAAGATTAGGAGCATCTTGTCTCAGAGTGATGCTGAGAAGCTGATCCACGCTTTTGTTAGCTCGAGATTAGATTATTGTAATTCTTTATTATCAGGCTGTCCTAAAACATCTTTAAAAAGTCTTCAGCTGATCCAAAATGCTGCAGCAAGAGTTTTAACAGGTACTAGAAAGAGAGATCATATCTCTCCGGTTCTGGCCTCCCTTCATTGGCTTCCCATAGAGTTTAGAATTAAGTTTAAAATCCTTCTTCTCACTTACAAAGCTCTAAACAATCAGGCTCCTTTTTATTTAAAAGATCTGATACTACCGTATTATCCTAACAGAGCACTACGCTCCCAAAATGCAGGATTACTTGTAATACCTAGAATCTCCAAAAGTACAATGGGAGGCAGAGCCTTCAGTTATCAAGCTCCTCTCCTGTGGAATCAGCTGCCAATCTGGATTCGGGAGTCAGACTCGATCTCTGTTTTTAAGAATAGGGCTAAAACCTACCTTTTTGATCTAGCCTACAATTAGGGAGGGATCATGTGTTTCTGAACCCTCCCTTAGTTATGCTGCTAATAGGTTTAGTCAGCCGGGGGACCTCCAGTAATGCACTGGGCCTCACTCCTTTCCTCACTCTCTATGAAATATTTTTTTTTTTTTGCTGGTCATTAACATTTGTTTCGTACCAAAAGCCAGTTTAGAAAGCTTGGGATCAGTCCGCCAAGGTCTCCGCCTTTGACTGCTACCTAATCCACATAGCACCGGACTTCCATGATCCCTCCTGCAGGTGGTGAACCTACTGGAGGGCGGACCCATGTAACTCCTTCGGGCTGAGCCCGGCCGGGTCCCATGGGTGGAAACCTGGCCACCAGACGCTAGCCTTCGAGCCCCTCCCCCAGGCCTGGCTCCAGGGTGGGGCCCCGGTAACCCCATACCGGGCGGGGTACACTGAATCCTTGATATACAATTTATCATGAGAGTCTGTTGGATCGTTCTTAGTCTGGCCCTTCACCCAGGACCAGTTTGTCTTGGGAGACCCTATCAGAGGCAAATTGCCCCGGACAACATAGCTCCTGGGATCACTGGGGCACGCAAACCCCCCCACCACGATAAGGTGACGATCCATGAGGGGGCGAGAGATCGACAGACGGATTGGAGCAGCATCTGCAGTGATGCGGACGTTGTACCGGTCTGTTGTGGTGAAGAGGGAGCTTAGTTCTAAGGCAAAGCTGTCGATTTACCAGTCAATCTACGTTCCTACTCTCACCTATGGTCACGAGCTTTGGGTAATGACCGAAAGAACGAGATCGCGGATACAAGCGGCTGAAATGAGCTTTCTCCGTAGGATTGCTGGACTCACCCTCAGAGATAGGGTGAGGAGCTCAGTCATCCGGGAGAGGCTCAGAGTAGAACCGCTGCTCCTCCACATTGAAAGGAGTCAGTTGAGGTGGTATGGGCATCTGATTAGGATGCCTCCTGGACGTCTCCCACTTGAGGTGTTTCAGGCACGTCCCACTGGGAGGAGACCCCGGGGCAGACCCAGGACTCGGTGGAGAGACTATGTCTCCCAGCTAGTCTGGGAACGCCTTGGTATCCCCTCTGAAGAGCTGGAGCAGGTGGCTGGGGAGAGGGAAGTCTGGGCTTCTCTGCTTGAACTGCTGCCTCCGCGACCCGGACCTCCGGAAAAGCGGTAGAAGATGGATGGATGGATGGATAACATTTGTTTGTTCTCTCCCATTGATTGAGTCCCCATCGTGCTGTTTGCTCTCTACATGTCTGTTCTTTTCCTCTTCTCTATCCCCTCACCCCCCAGCCAGTCGCAGCAGATGACTGCCCCTCCCTGAGCCTTGTTCTGCTGGAGGTTTCTTCCTGTTAAAAGGGAGTTTTTCCTCTCCACCGTCGCCAAGTGCTTGCTCACAGGGGATCGCCTGATTGCTGGGGTCTTTCTGCAACTGTGGGGGTCCTCCCTACAGTTGATAGTGCTATGAGATGACTGTTGTTGTGAAATGGCGCTATATAAATAAAGTTGAATTGAATTGAATTGAATACCTTTGAACAATGAGAACCCTCTGATGCTTTGGAAGCTCTCTGCGGACCTTGGCTTGTGCTGTAAGATGTGACTATAAAAATGTCAGGAAGAGCCTACAAGAACAGCTGAATTTTATTTGGGGTTAATCAGAGGCACTTTAAATGGTGGCAGGTGTGTGCTGACTCCCATTTAACATGACTTTGAATATGATTGGTTAATTCTGAACACAGCCACATCCCCAGTTATAAGAGGGTGTGCATATTAATGCAACCAGGTTATTGTAAGTGTTTTATTTCTTTATTTTTCCCCTTACAAGATTTCAGTTTGTTTTTCAATTGGGTTGTACAGGTTATAGGTCACATTAATGGTGGAAAACATTTTTTTTACATCACAAAAACATGGCATTTGAACAGGGGTGTGTAGACTTTTTATATTCACTGTAGCTACTATAAAATTGGCTTCCCTTATTATACATACACTACTACCATTTTCAGTCCTCTGACTCTTACACTGAGCCTTGACAAGAGTCAGTATTAAATGTCTGATTAGATTATGAGAGAATATAAATGTAATTCCTTCTACATCTGTCATGATTCACTGCCGTTTTAGAGGCAGCAGAGACGAGAAGAACCCAGATGCAGGTGGATGTGGTGTTTATTAATACAAAATGTCCCAAACATCCATCCATCCATCTTCTTCCGCTTTATCCTTTTTTGGGTCGCGGGGGGGCTGGAGCCTATCCCAGTATCTTTGGGTGAGAGGCAGGGTACACCCTGGACAGATCGCCAGTCCCCATGTCTGTGTGGGTTTACTCCGGGATTTCTCCGGTTTCCTCCCACATGCCAAAAACATGCAGGTTAGGTTAATTGGCATCAACTGGGGATTCTAAATTGTCCTTAGGTATGACTGTGAGAGTGAATGGTTGTCTGTCTCTCTGTGTTGGCCCTGCGATGTCCCAAACAATAAATCCAAAAAGTGAACAGGAGAGCAAACACGATAGAGTTATTGTCCCCAGGCAAAATAGTATGGACAACAGTTCCAGAATGATCTCAGCTGCTCCCATGTGGAAATGGTGAGCGGGGGTGGAGAATAAGTACAGCCTAGAATGCACCTGAAACAAAAGTGCAGCCTGGAGCCGAGCAACTCAAGGCTCAACTGGCTGCATCAAGGTAGCGCAGGGAAACACAGAGAAAAAACTAACACTGTAAACAACGGACAAGTGTAGGTACTTACATGGATGAGATCACCAGAGCCAAACTGTGCTCTGGTGAGAGGTCGACAATGCAATGCACCGACAATCACAAGACTGCAAGCAGAGCTTAAATAATACCAAACATAATGACTAAAGTGATTGCCGGTGTGCCTGGGTGTGTGTGTGAGAGTAGGACTGAATGGGTGTGTGTTGGGTTGAGTGACAGCAGGTATGCAAGAGTGTGTGCGTGTATGTGTGTAGGAATGAATGGGTGTGTGCTAAGAGTTGGTAGCGTGCAGGTGTGAATGATTGTGTGTGTGTGTGTGTGTGTGTGTGTGTGCATGTGTGTATGTGAGTGTGACAGACACAAATAATGACACTCAGTTGGCAGGTGCTGGCAGGAGAGGAGGGTGTGGCTGTGAGTTGACAGGGAGCCAAGACCCACAAGGGCTCCCAAAGAGGTGCCTGGAGGCAAATAGAGAATCAAAATATACTTAAACATGAAACAGCCACCGTGCCATGGAACTGGGCTGCCTAGTCCAGCTCAGCCCCTGACAACATCCTCTTAATACAGCAGTTTTACAGATGTCCCCGTCTAAGGACCAGATATTTGTTGTTCTGCTCTCTTAACAGATGAACAAAATATTATGAGTCGTAATGAAGTTCATACAGATGAACACAAATAAAAGCCTATAGTAGATAGTGGAAATGAACACTGGAAGAATGAAAAAATGGTTAGTATTGATGTTTCCTTTTATTAGCATAATGGAGTTCAGCTCATTACCGAAAGTGAACCGTGGCCACAAACCCATCAGCAAGATTTAGACATATTAACAGTTCCTGTGGAGTTGTGCAGCTCAGTCTGACCTCTGGCCCCCTTGTGAAGAAGGAAGGTTATAGAATTGCCTGCTGTCTTTAATGTGATCCATATAAGGAATATCATACTTATGAAAACACTATATACCCTATAACCATTTATTGTAGCTGTCTACAATTTTCTTCCATAATAACACTATCAGCAGATGACCTTGCTGATAATGGTCAGTCAAAGCAGGTGATCCACTGACTTTTGTGGAGATGAACTGTGGAAGATGGGAACCAGTAATGGAGAGCATTAATCTGTTAACGTGTCACATTTTCCCCCCCTGCACTTACACACACACATGCACACGTGTACATAGGCAGCTATCAAGATTGAGATCCATCCTGCGACTGCTGGCACGGTGGCAAGCTCTTCATCTGGAGTGTATACAGATGTATATCAGTGTTTTACAATGTTTTCATTTTATTTGAAGTAATTAATTGTGGGTAATTATTTAATTATTTAATCAGTCGGATAAACGCATATAGATTCACAAAGCCATCCTTTTGTTTTCAAGCACAGATTTATGGGGGGAGGGAGATCCTTCTTCAACAAACAACACCAAGAAAAGACAAAAAGAAGTGTTTTTGAATTATTTGTAGACTATCCCTCTGCAGTGGGCATGCCTGAGGTGATGAACACACACACACACACACACACACACATACTAACGTGCGGTCTCTGTCTTTGATGAGGCAGCCGAGGAGGAGGGTGTTCCCTGGGAGCTGGAAGACACAGATACACACCAAATGAATCGATCAGGTTCTAGCTCCTCCGGCAGTTGCTATAGTAACGCTGGGGCCTGTCCACACATATACCCAGGTTGTGGAGATATTGTCAAACCATGGCGATGAAAAGGAGTAGTCCTGCCAGCGTGATGCAGACAGTGGGTGTGAGGGGGAAAGCACAAATGGTGCCAAAAATTCAAGATTTCAGCATATCCTGTTTTTCATCTTTTTATTTTCAGGGATTGTTAAAGTATCAGAATTCTACTCAAATATATTCATTTTTCCTGGTATTCCTTTATTACTATGGTATTTAGTTTTCAAATTTGGTATTCCTGTGTTCACTTTATTCCCTCAACCTTATCTGTTTTAATCAAGGTAGATTGCAAGTTTACCTTAACCAGATTTTTTTTTTTTTTTTTAAATCTCCACAAATTTAGGAGAAAATTCTCATACATTTACAAAAAAATTGCAACTTACTGATAAATTAAAAAAAAAATTACAAAAAATTACAAATTTATGATGTTCTTCCTATTGGGCTGCTGTGAAATAGAATAGAATTTCTTCCTAAGAAAAACCCTTCATCTCTCTCTGTATTATACAGATAGCATTCCCGCTGACTTGAAGGACCCCTTCTACACAGACCAGTATGAGCAGGAGCACCTGAAGCCTCCTGTGGCCAGCCTCCTGCTTTCTGCAGACCTCTATTGCAGGGCCGGCAGCCTCATCCTGAAGAGCGACACTGCCAAGCCGCTGCTGGGTCATGATGCTGTCATCCAGGCCCTGGCTCAGCGTGGTCTCTATGTCACTGACCAGGAGAGGCTGGTGACTGAGAGGGACCTACGAAAACGACCTCTGCAGATGGTAAGATCACAGTTTGGATTTATTTTGGTTTTGGTTTTTACATGAGGCTGTGGTTGGGATATGAAATTTAAAAGGCTGGTTGCTGTGTACATAAAGCACCTCTCCTGTCATATAAGGAGCATTGCTGTACTGAATATCAGATAAGGTATCAAAGCGTGCTGATATTCAGTACAACTTTAAATGTGATAATGCTTTTGTTTAATCATTTATTTAGCTTCATCAATACAGATGGATCTGCAACTGGATCGAGACAAAAAGTGGGTGTATTTCTGCACACTAGTCTACTTTACACATTACAGCATGTATATTTATCTGTGTGTTTCTAGCTACTGTGCATCCAGAGAAAAAGATGTCTGTTGAGAGTTGCTTTGGTGACATGTGTGAATCTGTTAACAGGTCGATCCAGTAGTTTTACTGCTCCGTCATTGTCTCTTCTCAATTTATGGTGTCCAGTAAATTTTCCATTACACATTTGAATAACTTAAAGCTCTGGCCTTTTGTTTTACTGTGTTAGCTTCATTTCAGCTCTTGTCCCTTTTGTTGAGATAGGAAGATATCTTATACTCCCTTTGCACAGGGGTGGAGATCATTGAGAGATTGTTGAGAGATCTGGCCAATTTTTGAACTATCAATTGTCATATCCGGCTCTAGGGAGCCGGGCAATCAGAGCCAGGGACAAGCCAGTGAGTCGTGATATTTTATTCAGGGAAAAGGGGAAGGGATGAGGAGAGCACAGATACTCATGCAGACGTACACTCACAGGTTGCACAGCGCAGAGGTAAGCAGCTCGTACCGGACGTGGGGGTAACAAGACGTACATACTCACAGCGGGATACAAACACAGGAATGCTGCAAGAGGAGTATAAGCTGACACCAGACGAAGGGGCTTCAGCTTAGCAATGTGTTTATGTCGCAGCCCCGAGTCATCGAGGCTGCTCCTATTTATCCTCATTGGCAGCGCCCCAGCTGATGAAGACTAATTGGCCCCAGCCGTCCATAATGCTGCCAGCTGGGGGCCAGCTGAGACGCTGCTCAATGGGAAGCAGGGATGAGGGAAAACATGGGCTGAGTGCCGAGACGGCATCTCAACCCATGGTGACATCAATGATCTTCAATTATCTTGTGGAGGAATGATGTGGTGAGACACGAGCTGCCAGTTCAGAACTTTATTTAACTCCAACACCAAGACTGGCTTTCTGGCACCAAGGCACATACATTTATGTCTCCTGCCTTCTCCCCCTTGGTGCCAAGGCGCATACATTTACATCTCCTGCCCCAGGTGCCAAGGCACATACATTCACATCTCCTGCCCCAGGTGCCAAGGCACATACATTCACATCTCCTGCCCCAGGTGCCAAGGCGCATACATTTCCATCTCCTGCCCCCCTCCTCCTACTCCCCAAGTCACTGGGTGAGAGTGGAGCCTCCTGTAGTCCACCACACAGCACCCCCCAAACACCCAGAAGGGGCCTTAACAGTCCAGTACCTTGGGCTTGAGCAATCGCCCGTAATGGCTGTAACGTGGAGCAGCCAAGCTGACCAAGGTGCCTTCCGGTCAAGGTGAGGAGGGAAAAGACACGGTCTCCGGCAAACAGTCCTCTGAAGGGGGAAAAGGTGGGGAGGGAAAAAATTCGGTCTACAGCGAACAGTTCTCTGAAGGGGGAAAACTAACCTGTGAACTCACCGCAGGCGGGCGTCCACGCCGGGGAGCCTGGGCCAGCACCACCTGCTCATCTGCCAACACATAAGCGGTCTTAAGTCTGTCTATACCGATGGTTTCCCTGTGTCCCCCAAAATCCAACACAAAGTGTTTTGCTCCCATTTCCAAAATTCTGAAAGGGCCATTGTAAGGCGGATGCAGGGGGGTTCTGTGGCATCGTGTCTGATGAAAACAAACTTGGCGTTCTCCAACCACTTCGAAACAAAAGTATGGGGAAAACAATGGTGCACCGGCCCCGGAACGTTACTTGCCTCTGCCCTAGTAAAAAGGCATGCGGACGAGTCAGTATTGAGCGCGGGACCTGCTGATAAAAAATCCCCCCGGAACCGCAACGGTTGACCAAAAACAAGCTCAGCCAAGGAAGCTGCCAGATCTTCCTTGGGCAAGGAGCGCAATCCCATTAGGACCCATGACAGGCGGTCGAGGCTTTGAACGCAACTTTAAGCGACCTGTGGAACCTCTTGCACAAACCATTAGCCTGCGGGTTGTATGCAGTGGTACGGTGAACTTTGACCCCTAGGCTCTCGGCCATAGTGGGCCAGAGTTCCAAAACAAACTGGGGACCCCTGTCGGAGGTGATGTCCGATGGGGGACCAAAACATGTGACTCAGGATGACAAAAATGTGCGGGCCACGTCGGCAGATGTGGTGGAAGCCAGTGGAACTGCCTCTGGCCAACGCGTGGTGCGGTCCACTATTGTCAAAAAGTGCGTGAAACCCTGCAATGGTGGAAGGGGGCCCACTAAGTCCACGTGGACGTGGTCAAACCTCCTGCTTGGTATCCAGAAAGGTTCGAGGGGGGCCTTGGTGTGCCTCTGAACCTTAGCCCGTTGGCACACAACACATGTAGCAGCCCACTCCTTCACGTCCTTGCGTAAGCGGGGCCAGATGAATTTAGACCCCACCAGCTTAACCGAAGCCCATACGCCAGGGTGTGGGAGAGAGTGCACGGACTCAAAAACGCGGCGGTGCCAAGAGTCCGGAACAACTAGGCGGGGACGGCTGGTGGAGATGTCACAAAGTGGTGGTAGTGGTGGGGGGGGACCCTCTTGTACCACCCTGCTCTCCAGTTTAAGGCCTGTACCCGCAGAACGGAGTGCACAAATGTCCGCGTTCCCTGGTTGGTCAGTGGCCATGGTGGAAAAATCAATGCCCAAGTAGACTGGCGAGACCAGTGCACACGACAAACAGTTGGTCACAAAGTTGAGCTTACCGGCCACATGTTGAATGTCTGTTGTGAACTCCGATATTGCGGCTAGATGACGTTGCTGCCACGCCGACCACGGTTCCGAGATTTTGGACATCGCGTAGGTTAGAGGCTTGTGGTCGACAAACACGGTAAATGTGCGACCCTCGAGCCAAAACTGGAAGTGATGCATGGCCAGGTAGAGGGCCAACAACTCTGTCAAAGGTGCTATACCTACACTCATTATCGCGCAGAGTACGGCTGAAAAAGGCAAGAGGTTACCATGAACCGGAGATGTACTGTTCCACCACTGCTCCTACCGCAACGTTAGACGCAGCTATAGTAAGCGCGATCCACACTGACGGGGATCAGTGGGCCAACAAAGCCACATTGGCGAGCGCAGCTTTAGCGCCTGCAAAAGCCTGAACCTGATCGGGGGTCCAGTCGATACTATCTGCATGTTTCTTCTTCTTCAGCGTGCCGTACAGCGGTTGCAGCAGCTGGGCTGCCCGGGCAAGGAAACGGTTGTAAAAATTGACCATTCCCAAAAAATTCTTGAAGCGCCCTCACGGTCTGCGGACACAGGAAATCTGACACTGCCCGCACTTTATCTGGCAGTTTCCTCAGGAAGAGATGGGCAAAGAGAAAAAAGCCGTCATCTGTGTCCAGCAAAGCCAGCATACTTTACATTAACTCCACAGCCGAGCCATCTCCTTACTCAGAGTGGGAGAGGAGCTTCTCAGCTCTCTCCTCGTTGGAGAGGGTGTAACGCCGTAACAGCAGCTGTTTGAGAGCGTCGTATTTCCCCCGGGGTGGGGGGTCTCGGAGCAGGCTCATGGCGCACTGAGTTGAGTGCGGGTCTAGTGAAGCCACCACATAATGGTATCTCGTGTCGCCCGCAGAAATCCCATGGAGGGCAAACTGAGCCTCAGCATGACTGAACCAGGCAGTGGGATCATGGAGCCAGAAGTCTGGGAGCTTGATCACCACGGCGAATGAGGCCGGGGTCTCGGGGGGAAACCCTAGCGTGGGTGTTCCCGAAGAGGAGCTTGCTTCGTCTGCCAGCCTGAGCATTTTCATGTTGTAGGTCACCAGTGTGGAGGAATGATGTGACAAGACACGAGAGCTGCCAGTTCAGAACTTTATTCAACTCCAACAACAAGACTGACTCTCTGGCATCAAGGTGCATACATTTATATCTCCTGCCTCCTCCCCCTTGGCGCCAAGGCGCATACATTTACATCTCCTGCCCCTCCCCCTACTCCCCAAGTCACTGGGTGAGAGTGGAACCTCCTGGTGGTCTACCACAATCTCTACAGTTGGCATGGTCTCCTCAAAAAATTCACTCAGTCCAAAACAGACAAAGATCTCCCAGACGATCCCAAACATCAAAAATGATCAATCTCTCAACGATTTCTGTGCTGTGTAAAGGAGCCTTTACCAACAGGTTTGCATGGAAGTATTCTGGTTTCTTTCCTTGTCCTCATCCTCTCTTGATGACCATTTATAATTTAACTGAAATGTTATGTCTGGAAAAAAAATTTTCATAGTTTACTACAATGTACAGTGCATCCAGAAAGTATTCACAGCACTTCACTTTTTCCACATTTTGTTATGTTACAGCCTTACTCCAAAATGGAATAAATTATTTTTTTTCCTCAAAAATCTACACACAATACCCCAGAATAACAACATGAATAAAAAAAATTTTTGAGACTTTTGCAGATTTATTAAAAATAAAATCCTAAGAAATCACATGTACATAAGTATTCACAGCCTTTGCTCAATACTTTGTTGATACACCTTTGGCAGCAATTACAGCCTCAAGTCTTTTTGAATATGATGCCACAAGCTTGGCACATCTATCTTTGGACAGTTTTGCCCATCCCTCTTTACAGCACCTCTCAAGCTCCATTAGGTTGTATAGGAAGCATCGGTACACAGCCTTTTTCAGATCTCTCCAGAGATGTTCAATTGGATTCAAGTCTGGGCTGTGGCTGGGCCACTCAAAGACATTCACAGAGTTGTCCTGAAGCCACTCCTTTGATATCTTGGTGGTGTGCTTAGGGTCGTTGTCCTGCTGAAAGATGAACCGTCGGCCCAGTCAAAGGTCAAGAGTGCTCTGGAGCAGGTTTTCATGCAGGATGTCTCTGTACATTGCTGCATTCATCTTTCCCTCTATCCTGACTAGTCCCCAAATTCCTGTTGCTGAAAAACATCCCCACAGCATGATGCTGCCACCATCATGCTTCACTGTAGGGATGGTATTGGCCTGGTGATGAGCAGTGTCTGGTTTCCTCCAAACATGATGCCTGGCATTCACGCCAAAGAGTTCAATCTTTATCTCATCAGACCAGAGAATTTTGTTTCTCATGGTCTGAGAGTCCTTCAGGTGCCTTTTGGCAAACTCCAGGCAGGCTGCCATGTGCCTTTTTACTAAGGAGTGGCTTCCATCTGGCCTACAGGCCTGATTGGTGGATTGCTGCAGAGATGATTGTCCTTCTGGAAGGTTCTCCTCTCTCCACAGAGGAATGCAAGAGCTCTGATAGAGTGACCATCGAGCTCTTGGTCACCTCCCTGACTAAGGCCCTTCTCCCCCAATTGCTCAGTTTAGATGGCCGGCCAGCTCTAGGAAGAGTCCTGGTAGTTAGTTCTCCACAGTATCTGCTGCTGGCTAATATATATTTTAACTGTTGACCAGTATCACTTAATCTTATCCTACACTTTATTACATGTATAGTTTATTTCTCTTATCTTATCATGTTTAATGTTGCAGCATTGTACCGAGACAAATTCCTAGTTTGTGTACTACATGAACAATGGCAATAAACCTGATTCTGATTCTGATTCTGATTCTGGTAGCTCCGAACTTCTTCCATTTACAGATGATGGAGGCCACTGTGCTCATTGGGACCTTCATAGCAGCAGAAATTTTTCTGTGCCCTTCCAGATTTGTGCCTTTAGACAATCCTGTCTCAGAGGTCTACAGACAATTCTTCTGACTTCATGCTTGGTTTGTGCTCTGACATGCACCGTCAACTGGGACCTTATATAGACAGGTGTGTGCATTTCCAAATCATGTCCAATCAACTGAATTTACCACAGGTGGACTCCAGTTAAGCTGTAGAACCATCTCAAGGATGATCAGTGGAAACAGGATGCACCTGAGCTCAATTTTGAGCTTCATGGCAAAGGTTGTGAATACTTATGTACATGTGATTTCTCAGTTTTTTATTTATAATAAATTTGCAAAAATCTAAAAAAAAAACAAACCCTTTTTTCACGTTGTCATTTGGGGTATTATGTGTAGAATTTTGAGGGAAAAACATGAATTTAATCCATTTTGGAATAAGGCTGTAACATAACAAAATGTGGAAAAAGTGAAGCGCCGTGAATACTTTCTGGATGCACTTGTAGTGTTAAGCTAGCAACTGGCAGTTATTGTAATTAATGACTATTAGAAAACCCTGTGAAGCACTGTGATGCATACAGTCAACTGTCCCAGTGCTGCTATACTGTGTATCAACACTCATGGAAAGCCTCTTGTCCAATCAAATTACTTGGTCAGAACTATCTATTGTATAATATTGTTTTTGTCGTGTGCCCAGCTCTCTCTTTTTTGAGTATTTCCAACAGCAAAAATTGAAACCAGTCTTGGTTTGTGCAGTTTTCCATGACCAATTTCTGCATTCCTAAGATTCCAATGACTTTGTCTTCTAAACTTCCGTTAACAAGGAAAGAGGACATTTTAGACTGTCACAGTACAAGAACCCCATGTGGCAGATGTGTTCACACTTTTTTGGGCATGTGAAGGGTGGTTAATTAATTCCATACCATTCTTCACTCCAGATGGGTATATGTAACTTGTGGAAATGTCACAAGCTGTAGTTCCTCAAATTAGCACTCTGGACTGACTCCAAAAACTGGTCAATTCCCATGGACTTAAATGATACAGTTCCCAACTACAACAGTTTGATAAAGATGCTGACAGCTTGTTTTGATGAGGAATTATTACTTTGTTGCTAACTAAACCTGCAAGTATTGTGTTCATATTTTGCACTTAATTTGTCTAGTTACAGTAACTTACTGCTATAAAAAAACACAAAAATATGCAACATGCTTACCAAACAACACAACCAGAGAAAAAGTACAAGGTGACAGAGGGGTTATAAGCTTATATGTTCTGTACAGGTTTTTCAGGACTATCTGGACTTTCAAAGCAACACCGTGACAGAAGACGCTGGCTTAGACCTTCCGTAATTTGTAGGTCATACTGGAGCATCACATATACTATATACTGACAGCATTTCCGTAGCTTATCTCTGTCTGTCACTGTGACTTTGCAGGCTGCCTATTGAGTGAGAATGAGGTGCCCTCATTTGTTTGGGGCAAACTCTCCATAGGAGGTTTTATTGCTTCAGTGAATTGCAATTGAGACACGATTACCACACAGTTTGCCTGCAGTCTGCTTGTAAAGTCATGCTGGTTTTAAATTCCCCTTCTATGCTAATTTCAAAGTTATTTAAGTTTTGTTGGGGTTTATGTTCGAGGCACTTACTTGGTTTTGCAATTTCATTGTGATTTAAAGTTTAAATAAGTGAAGACTTGCATTATGGTATACAGAATATATTCGATTGTGTGTGTCATAAAAGAATTCTCACATGTTAGTGTCCCTCTACAGCATTACAGTTTTTCCCATCTCAATCATACTGATTTTTAGCCTAAAACTGAAGAATTTACATTCAGTGCAGTTCAAGACAATATTGGTAGTGAACGACAAGTGTGTTTGTGTTTGTGAGCTTTTTGTGAATGTGAGAATAAGCTGCTAAAATACCTTTCATTAAATCCACTCCTCTTCCTACCCATTGTTTTGTCTTTCATTCTGCTGTTTCACTTTCCATCCTCTATTCTAAGCTTTTATTAGCTCAGTGCCATGGCGCTTCATCCAGCTGGTTGTCTGCCCTTCCACAATTCTCACAGATTGCTTCTGCTCCAAGGCAATTGCCCAGATGCCCACGGATTCCATTCACATCAATCCTCAGGTGGTGTACATCCATTTTGTGCTCAAATTTGAGGTCAAGGTCAGAGGTCAGGAAATTTGGCCACTTATGGGATTTCACAGAAATAGCTGTTCCTCCTAGGCAATTGCCCAAATGGTCACCAAACACACACAGACTGCTGTCTGAGTGTGTTCACTAGGCCAGAATAAGCGGCTCTCTCAATGATAGACTGGTCTATACTTTTCATTGTCTTTCTTATCATATCTTTTTTCCTGTTCCCAGCCCTTTTTTCTCAATTTACGTCTCTACACTTTCCATCCATGTGTTCATGTATTTCACTTATTTCCAAGTTGTCCCCCTCTTCCTTGTCCAGGCTGCATTCGGTGGGGAGAAACAGACTAGGGGGGAAAAGCATTTCTTCTGGGAGACTTAGAGATTGTTCCATGTACTGAGAGAAAAGTCTCTTTTGGCTTTAGTCCTGATGCAGCCCTTGAAAATGCTAGAGACTGCTTGAGTGCCTACCTGCAGCTGTAAACTGGAAGCTGCTCTAGATAAGAGCCCCAGCGGTGTCATTAAATACTTCTTTATGGCATTTTAGCTTACCATCTTTTTTGACTCAGCAGTTTGCACAAGGAATTCAAATTCTCAGGATAAGCAACTTGGGAACATGTTCAAGGCAGATTTAATAGGTCAGTCAGCAACAGTCGGATGGATGCTGGTGATGTTTTGTCTGACACTTGTCATAACTCAGCACGATGCTGACGTTTCCCTGGGTTTCCAGTATGACAGCTCTGTATGGTTTTGTTTTTTCTCTGTACCGCTCCTCCCCATCACAATTCAGCCTACTCAGCCCCCCTATCATCCTGCCATGTGATGGACCTCTACACGTGAAGATGCAGAATCCAAACTGCAGTTCAGATCACCCACGCACCCGCCCACATATCCTCTCATGTATAGATGACTCCCTCCTCCACCTGTAATCCTATGAAGGAGAAATGTGGAGGTGGCCTGGTAATTTTCTTCTCTAATGGTACCCATTATAGCTTGCACAGTAATTGCTAGAAGTGATTTTTTGCATGGTTTGTGATCAGGATTTGGTGATGAACAGTGTGAATCTAGTGACCCATCCTAGATAAATTCTCAGGGATGAATGAATGAATGAATCTTTATTTCGGATAGGTTAAAGTAAAGATTAAAAAAGAAACAGAATAATATAACAAAGGGGGAAAGAAAATCCAACAAGGTCAAATTAGACAATAACTCCTGTGATTATACAGTTCAACATAAGTTATCTGAAATAGGTGATGGCTGAAGCCGCAGCTTATATTGCCCACCCATATTCCATCCAAGAATTCAAAAGAAAAACAAAACAAGAGCGATTACAATTCAGAACATAGCTAAGACAAAATGTGACAAAAAACTAAGCAACAACACAACACAGACTGGATATGACAATCCTTATGTGATTTTACATGTCATCTTGTATATATGTTTGGAGTATTTCTTCCTTTAGTTTTTGTTTAAATTGTCCAAGCGTTGTACATGATTTTAATTCAGGTCCAAAATCGTTCCATAATCTGACTCCTTGCACTGAAACACAGTGTTGCTTGGTGGTAGTTCTCACTGAAGATTTTTGAAATATACATGTTCCTCTGAAATGATATTGTTTCTCCCTTATTTGGAACAACTTTTGGATATTTGCGGGCAGTGATAGATTCTTCACTTTAAACATTATTACTGCAGTTATAAAGTCAACCAGATCTTTCAACTTGAGAGCTTTTAATTTAAGAAAAAGTGGGTTTGTTGGTTCCCTGTGAGCAGCTTTGTTTATTATTCTAATAGCTCTCTTCTGAAGCATAAAGACTGGATATATGTTTGTTTTATATGTATTTCCCCATATTTCAGTACAATATGTCATGTATGGGAGTATTAATGAATGACACAAGGTATATAGTGTGGGTTGATTCAGCAAATATTTCACTCTGTGTAGTATTGCAATTGATTTGGATATTTTACCTTTAATATAATTAATATGTGACTTCCAACACAGTTTATTATCAATTATTACTCCAAGAAATTTAGTTTCGGATACCATTTCAATCTCTCCACCATTTACACTGAGTTTAGATACTAAGTTGTTGTGATGGTTGTTAAAAACTATAAATTTTGTCTTACTTAAATTGAGCATTAATTTGTTTGAATCAAACCACAGTTTAAGCTTTCCTAATTCCTTTCTGAGTGTATCCAAAAGTTGTTCCAAATTGCTTCCACTGCATAATAAATTAGTGTCATCAGCAAACAATATTAAATCCATTTTTTCCGAAACTTTACATATATCATTTATATACATATTGAATAACAATGGCCCCAAAACTGAACCCTGTGGGACTCCACAAGTAACCTTCAGTAACTGTGAGTTTTTGTTACCAACACATACATACTGATATCTATTCTTTAAGTAACTACATAACCAGGACAGTGCTACCCCCCTAATACCACAATTTTGTAGTTTCTTTAATAATAAATTATGATCCACTGTATCAAATGCTTTTTTAAGATCCAGGAATACCCCAACTGAATACTCTTTATTTTCAACGGCTGATGGCTACTTAATTTCTCCCTTCATTTGTATACATATCATGTCATTTTGTAAATATTTTTCTTTGCAACATTTGACCAGCATGAGCATGTATTTTATAAATAGGGCCTAAAATATCTTGGGCTAATGATTTGGCAACTGGTCTTTGGTGAAAATGTTGGAAGAAATTAAAAAGCAGTTTTTTGTCTATACATAAGTGTGTGCTGACGCTTCTGATGGTCTAATTCCAATAATACCATCCCTGAAGCAGTTATCTATTGCATGAAGAAAATGAATCATATGAGTTGCCAAGTATACATAGACTGATTGGTTGAATACTTTCCAGATAGCGTAGATCATTTGGTCCATAGATCCAACACAGAGCCTTCACAATTTCTGAAACAGATCTGGGACAGTATCCTTTGGCACGGTGTGTCAGTATCAGCACTGATTTGTTTTAAAAATCCCAGCCAGCCCTTGCCCAAGTGAGGATTCCTTTATGTTAAAATGATCAAACTCAGATTAGTTTTTGGTCTGGCTGAAGAACTGATCCAGAACTCATGTTTTATGGCCCCAGACAGTGCCAGCCCAAGTCTGTCTGACTACAGTAAAACAAATGTGACTGTAACACGGGTCTGTTGGTTTGGAGCCAGAGTCATGTGCTATCTGGGTGAGCAGGCTATGACCTTTAAAGTTACTACCTTGTTCCTTGCTGGTAAAACCAGCATGGACCAGAGAGGGCTGGCGGACAGGGGCTTGATGTTGGATACATGGAACGTGGGGTGAATACAGAGTCTCAGCAGTAGTTTCAGACGGACCATCACGTCATTGATGATCCTCGAGATGGGAAAGGGACCAAGGAAGCGAGGTCACAGCTTTCTCGACTCCGTCTTCAAAGGAACCTGGTCCGCCGACAGCCACATGCACTGACCCACCGCGTATTTGGGTGCCGGGACCCGTCTGCGGTCCGCATACTGACGATTCCACTCAGCCAAACGGAGAAGGGCAGCCTGGCGTGGGCCCCCACGGATGGTACGGCCACGTCCCTCTCTGCCATAGGCAGCGGAGGGGAGTGTAGCCCTTCGATGCCTAGAATGGCGTGACTCCGGTGGCAGATGAGACGGCAGAATTATGGGTATACTCCATGCAGGTCAGATGAGAGATCCAGGTGAACGGGTTGCAGGAAGCCACACATCTCAGGGCGGCCTCCAGGGATTGGTTAGCACGCTCAGTCTGCCCATTGCTTTGAGGGTGGTAGCCAGAGGTAAGGGATAAGGGATAAGGACCTATACTTATATAGCACTTTTTCTAGTCTCAAAGACCACTCAAAGCGCTTCACTAGTCTAACCCTCTATTCTAAGGGCCTATAGGAGACAGATATCTAGGGACAATTTAGAACAACCAATTAACCTAACATGCATTTCTTTGGATTGTGGGAGGAAACCGAAGCCCCCGGCGTAAACCCATGCAGCACAGGGAGAACATGCAAACTCCACACAGAAAGGTTCCTACCCCTGCTAGCCTGGGGATTCGAACCTGAAACCTTCTAGCTGTAAGGCAACAGTGGTTGCCTTACAGTGGTTACCACAGTCAGTCTCAGGTGAGACTGGCCGTGGTGCCCAGGGAGTGGCAGAAGGATTTCCAGTCCAGAGAGGTAAATTGGGGACCCCGGTCAGACACACTGTCCAGGGGGATACCATGAAGGTGGATAACACGGGTTGTGAGTAGATTGGCAGTCTCAGAGGCAGAGGGCAACTTGGGAGGGGCACTAAGTGAATGGTTTTGAAGAACCAGTCTACTATGGTGAGGATGACGGTGTTGCCTTGCGATGGAGGGAGGCCCGTGATGAAGTCCATGTCAATGTGCGACCAAGGGCAACTGGGGACCGGCAGGGGGTGCAGGAGACCAGCGGGTGGTGAAGAGTCCGACTTGTTCATGGCACAAACTTGGCAGGCCTTGACGTAGTCCCGAATGCCCGTCCGCAGCATAGGCCACCAGAACACCCGCTGCACTAGTTCAATAGTATGGGAGATCCCAGGGTGACAGGCAAAGTGACTGGTATACCCCACCAGATGACCTCACTGCGTAGTGCGGAGGGAACGAACAGGTGATCGTCAGGGCCCCCTTCCGGCTTGGGCTGAGTAGACTGGACCTGCCTAACCCTCTACGCAATCTCCCACGAGAGGGCGCCAAAGATACAGGAAGAGGGAACAATGGACTCAGGAGTGGATGAGGAGGATAACAGGTCGGAGGCGAACTGGCGGGAGAGAGCGTCAGGCTTGATGTTACGTGACCCAGGTCGATAGGTGATCACCAGATTGAATCTAAGAAAAAATAAGGCCCAGCGAGCCTGCCTAGAGTTCAGCCTATGGGCCGACTTTAAGTATTCTAGGTTTTTGTGGTCGGTACACACAATGACGAGGTGAATGGCTCCCTCCAGCCAGTGCCTCCACTCCTCAAGTGCCAATTTAATGGCCAGCAGCTCTCGATCTCCTATGTCGTAGTTTCTCTCGGCTGGCATCAACCGCTGAGAGAAATACGCACATGGATGGAGCTTCTGATCAGAGGCTGGACGCTGCAAGAGGACAGCACCCACCCCCGAATCAGAAGTATCCATCTCTACAACAAACTGGAGCTGAGGGTCGACCTGCGCCAGGATGGGCGTGTTAGAGAATACGGTTTTTAATTCAGCGAAGGCCTGCTCCGCTGCCTCAGACCACTTAAAGGGGACTTTGGTCGAGGTCAGCTGAGTCAGGGGCTGTGCAACCCTACTGTAGTTTCTGATAAACCTACAATAGAAATTAGCAAAGCCCAAAAGCGCTGGAGCTGTTTCCTAGATTGAAGGGTAGGCCAATCTAGCATCACCTTCACCTTGGCCTGGTTGGCCCTCAGTTCCCCTTTGGCTACAGTAAATTTAGCCCAGGAAGGAAGTGGAGCGGGTGGAAAACTCACACTTTTCGGCCTTCACAAAGAGCTGATTTTCCAGGAGCCGTTGTAACACAGCCCAGACATGGACTGTGTGTTCCTCCGGTGTGTGGGAAAAAATCAAAATGTCATTGAGGTAAACAAAAACAAACTGGCTCACCATATCGCGAAGGACATCATTAATCATGCGCTGGAAGACGGCGGGGGTGTTAGTGAGTCTAAAAGGCATCACTAGATGTTCATAGTGCCCCAAATGCATTTTGAACGCCATCTTCCATTCATCTCCCTCGTGTATGCGAACCAGGTGATACGCATTGTGCAAGTCAAGCTTGGTAAATACCGGCGTGTGCTGAAGGAGCTTGAATGCGGAATTGATTAGGGGCAGCAGATATTTATCCTTAACAGTTATCGCGTTAAGCTCACGGTCATCGATGCACGGCCGCAGGGATCCATCCTTCTTTCCGACAAAGAAAACTTCCGCCCCAAGTGGGGTCAAAGAAGGCCAAATGAGGCCGGCGTTCAGAAAGTCCTTGATGTAACTCTCCATCGCCTCCCTTTCCAGCCCAGAAAGACTGTAGAGCCAGCTGGACGGCAACTGCGCACCCGGGAGGAGGTCGATAGCACAGTCGTAAGAGCAATGAGGTAGTAAAGAGAGCGCTCTCGACTTACTAAAGACCTCCCCAAGGTCATGATTGACCTCGGGCATGAGGCTGAGGTCCGGCGGCTCCGCCGGGAGGGAGGTGATGGGGAGTAAAGGCGAACAGGTGGCCGAACTGAGGTAGGAGGATAAACAAAAAGTGCTCCAGGAGGAAATTGAGTTCTGTGCCCAACTGAAGATAGGATTGTGTTTCTGGAGCCAAGGGTAACCCAGGACTACCAGGGAGGAAGAACTAGGGGGAATGTAGAATGAGAGAGACTCCCGGTGGCACCCGGAAAGAAGAACGGAAACCAGCTCCATGCGATCGGTAACAGAGGCTAGGTTACAGTCAGATAGTGCCGCTATGTTAAGCGCAGCCGGCAGTTTAATAGTTGGAATACCTATCTCCCACATGAGCTGCAAAGAAATAAAGTTTTGTTCAGCCCCTGAATCAATTAATGCTGAGACCTTCCTCTCGGCCCCTGGCAACTGAATAAGAGCCGGCAGCGAAAAATTACCGGGGAAAATGATGGGAAATAAATAAATATGCAGATAAAGGTGAATATGGAGTAAAAACCCCTTGCATCGCCCCACCTCCCCCTCATACGGGGCAGGTGACACAACGGTGATGGCCTGGCAGGTGGTAGACACCGCTGGGGCAGCAGGAGGAGGGGAAGGACCCGGACGAGACAGATGGCCTAGTTGTTTGACCATAGTGGCCAACAGTTGCGTGACTGTTTGGCACTGCTCAGTGAGCTTGGCAATCTGCTGCTCCATGGTGGCTAACCAAAAGGACACTGAGTGCTCCCCTGGTGAAGCGCCTGCTGAGCCTCGATCTTGGCTGGACCGTTCTGTCAAGGACTGTTTAACTGTAGGCTCATGCGCGAGACAACTAACACCGGAGGAAGCACACAGACTCGGGGAAGCACATTTACGCATTATTTATTGAAAAGACACAACAGTAAGGAAAAAGCGGCTCATGCCAAGGGAACACACAGCCTGTAGGGAGAGGGAGACGAGAGCTGGTTAGGGATGAGGCGTAAACAGGGGATAATGGATGAATGCTAGGATAATCTTACGAGGGATTGAGCTGAGAGCCCGGCAGAGGAACCCAGCGAGGAAGTGGAGGAGCCAGCGGGGCAGAGCTGACAGAAGAGAAGTGGAGAGGAGCTGGGGAGAGTCTGACCGGGTGGAGAAGGCAGTCTTGGAAGATGATGAGGAGGAGGCAGGTGAGCGCATTGCATTCCTGGAGGCACACCGCTGAGATGGCAGCAACGTGGGGAGAGAGGAGAAGAAGGAGGGTTAGGCTGATTTCCTAGTAATTTTAATTTTCAACCTTCCTGTGTTGCTGGCTGTCTGTGTTTCCTGTGTTGCTGGCTGTCTGTGTGGTTTGCTCTGTGGTTAGCTTTCATTCTCCTGAGGATTTTTGCCTTTAATTGTATTTTAATCACTTTTTTTTCCCTCTACCGTTAGCTCTCACTTCTGTTTAACAAGCCTTTTGCACCTGTGTGTGCACTCAGTGTCATCTAATCACTCTTTTTAGCTTTCTGTTCACCTTTCATCGGTGTTTTTTGTTAGCTTCGGGTTAGCCACTAGCTATGGCTACTAGCTCTCCATCCCCTTCTCCTCTGGTGTGTTCTCTCTGTCAGATGTTTAGCTACACCTCTGCCTCTTTTAGTGATAACGGTAAATGTAATAAATGTTGTCTTTTTGAGGCGCTTGAGGCGAAGTTGTCTGACTTGGAATCCGCTCCGCTGCATTGAAACACCGTCTGCGCCAGTTAATAATGATGGACGCCCCTTAGCTGCAGCGGCGCTCCCTAGCATAGGGCGGCCTGCTAGCAGTCCTCCGGTCCTCCTCAGCAGCGAGGAGACTGGGCGGGTGACGGTGAGAAGGAAGCCTAGTCGCAAGGCCCCAGTTCACCACCAACCTGTTCATGTTTCTAACCGCTTTTCCCCACTCAGCAACACACCCACTGAGGAAAAAACTCTGATCATTGGCGACTCTGTAGTCAGAAACATGAACCTAGAGACTCCAACAGCCATAGTCAAATGCATTCCCGGGGCCAGAGCAGGCGACATCGAGTCAAATTTGAAAATGCTGGCTAAAAGTAACTGTAAATACTCCACAATTGTTATCCACACCGGCATTATTGACATCCGACTCCGGCAGTCAGAAGTCTCAAAACAACGTGGAATCGGTGTGTGACTTTGCCAGAACAATGTCTGCCTCTGTATTATTCTCTGGGCCCCTCCCCAGTCTGACCAGTGATGACATGTTTAGCCGCGTGTCATCCTTCAACCGCTGGCTGTCTGTGTGGTGTCCTGCAATCGATGTGGGCTACATAGACAATTGGAGCTCATTTTGGGGAAAACCTGGTCTTATTAGACGAGACGGCGTCCATCCCACTTTGGATGGTGTGTCTCATTTATCTAACAATCTGACATCATTTTTATCTAAATTTCCAAAACATTGACAACTCAGAGTTTGGACCAGGAAGCAGAGTCGCAGTCTTACACGCCTCTCTGCAGCTCCTCTTCATCCGCCACCCCTCAACTTAGCCCCTGTCTTCCCCATCAGAGAATCATTGTCTGCTCCCTCCAAAGTCATCATCATCATCATCATCATAGCAGTCTGTCGTGGACGACAATGAGTGTTTCATTTAGGTCTGATCAGATTCCTCCACACAGCTCTGTCCTTAGCCTTCCGCTGCCAGGAACTCCTGTCTGTATCCAACTTTTTCAAGTTTCTTTTTATAGTGTCTTTAAATCTGAGCCTTGGTCTACCCTGATTGTGTTTGCCCTCGCATAACTGTGAGTAGAGTAACTGCAGAGGGAGACGCTGGTAGTCCATCCTCTCAACATGTCCGAGCCATCTCAGGTTCATCTGTATTAGCATGTCCTCCATTGATGGTAGACCAGCTCGTTTCAACACTTCTGTGTTGGTTATCTTGTCTTTCCATGAGATGTTCATTATGGCTCGAAGGTGTCTCATCATGTACGCGTGGAGTTTCTTTACCTGCACTCTGTAGACAGTCCAAGTTTCAGCACCGTACAATAGAGTAGCCAGTACTGTCGCTCTGTA
Organism: Pholidichthys leucotaenia; assembly: GCA_020510985.1. NCBI lineage: Eukaryota > Metazoa > Chordata > Actinopteri > Cichliformes > Pholidichthyidae > Pholidichthys > Pholidichthys leucotaenia. The sequence continues at coordinate 336,614,959 of CM035839.1, read as the reverse complement.
CATTTTGCATTTCACATGGATAGACACATGTCGATTGTTCCACAGTCTCTCCCTCAAGTTTCCAAACACAGCGCTCGCTCTTCCCATTCTGAGAGATAGTTCATCCTCCAGCCTAGCATTCTCTGAAACAATACCTAGATCAGGGGTCTCAAATTCAACTTACCTGGGGGCTGCTGGAGATAGAGTCTGGGTGAGGCTGGGCCACATCAAGTATTCCAAAAAAAAAGTACAACTGATTCAATCTTCTCAGTCTTTGATAATAACAGTTCAGAACATGAGCGGTTCTTCAGAACATAGGCTTCTCTTATCTACTCCTTGCTGCCAGAGACCTGGCAGTGCACACAGCTGAGCCACATTTGGCTTGAGGGAGGAAGCAATTGAGACCCTCAGTATGGCTTGAAGATGCTCATCAGTAAGTTTGGACCTGTACTTTCACTTATGAAAGTTCATGGTGAAGAAGAGCTTTTTACACAGATATGTGCTCCCAAAAAGGCACATGGTCTGCTTGAACATCCTGGAAAGCTCGGGGAAGGTGGGGGGCAGTTCCACTCACCTCCCTGAACTTGGCTTTGAATTCAGAATTGCACTGAAGGTCAATTAGCTCCATTTGAAGCACAGGAGAGGCATCTTGCACATCAAAGGAGAAGGGGTCAGCAAAAATTTGAAAATTGGCTCTGTGTGTCTTGAAGTCTGCAATCCTGTGATCAAATTCCTCCTGTAGCTTTACAATGGCATCAGCATATTTCTCACCACTGAATGGTGTGCCCGCATCCATGAGTGCCTTGCATGTTGGGAAATGGCAGAGGTCTGTCTGAGAGAACTGGGATATATATATATATATATTTAGAAAATACCACAGTTTTTATGCCGGTCGTATCATGTTCTTTTGTTGTATTTATCCGCCACACCTTAAAGGCCAGTCCCTGAAAATATTGTCTGATATTAAAATGGTCCGTGGCGCAAAAAAGGTTGGGGACCACTGCCATAAGTGATAAAAAAATATATAAAATGCCCAGGGCAACGACTCGGCAAAAAGGTGCTTGTGAAAAACGTTGTGAAAAAGAAAAACACGTGGGCCGCACTAACTCTAAACTTTGATGTCAAGTAGGGGGCTACAAATAGGAGGCCCGCGGGCCGCAAATTTGTGACCCCTGCCCTAGATACTTGAAAGTCTTGCACTTGACTAGTGGCTCTGTACCAATGCTGAGCTCTTTTGGTAGTGATGTTGATAATTGGAACTTTGGTGGCTGATAAAGGCACTCTGTCTTCTTGATGTTAATTTTTAGGCTGAATTGGCTAGCTGCTCTTGTAAATTTCTCCACTAAAGATTGTATATCTTCCACTCTGTGTGCAACTAGAGCACTGTTGTCGGGAAAGAGCATTTCTCTTACTACCTTTATTGATGTCTTACTCTTGGCTTTAAACTGTGCCACATTGAACAAGTCTGCTTCTTTCCTTGTTTGAATGTATACTCCTTCTGAAGTGTCTTTGAAGGCCACGTCAAGCATGGCTGCCAGATATAGCGAGAAGAGTGTAGGCGCCAGCACACACCCTTGTTTCATCCCGTTGCTTACTGAAAAGTCTTTAGATACTGAACCACTTATTGTCACGTTTGCTTGCATACCTGTATGGAGTGCCTCGACCAGGCTGACAAACTTCTCTGTACAGCCATATTTCTTGAGTACCTGCCAAAGTCCTTGTCGCGAAACAGTATCGAAGGCTTTACTGAAGTCTATGAAAACTACATAAAGCGGCATGTTCTGTTCGATACACTTTTCTTGAACCTGTATCAAGCAGAAAATCATGTCCATTGTGCTTCTTCCGCTTCTAAAGCCGCACTGGGTTTCCGGTAGTACATTCTGCGAGATGTGTTCATTGAGTCTGTTCAGTAGTACACGTTAGAGAATCTTATCAACAGTAGCTAGCAGTGATATACCTCAGTAATTTCCACAATCCTTCCTGTCACCTTTCTTGAACAAAGGCACAATACTTGCATCCTTCCAGTCTTGAGGTACTTTCTGGGCATCCCGTATCTCTTGGATGAGCTTGTGCAGGCAGTTGGTCAGCTGAACACCACCAAATTTCCACACTTCTGTTGGAATTCCATCTCTTCCTGGAGCTTTACCATCCTATGTTGTCCTGATAGCTTTGGTGGTTCATCCAGATTTGATACAGCTGGTCCCTGCACTAGAGCCTCTTTAGCCTCTTCAGTGAGATCTCCAGGGTTGTTTAGTAGTTGGTCAGAGTGGTCTGCAAATCTGTCCAGGATCTTGTCTTTCACCTGCAAAACTGTTTCACCATCCACAGCCTTTAGTTGGATCAATCCTCTTGGTTTAGGGCCATAGATTTCTGTCAAACCTGTGAAGAATGTTTTCATGTCCTTCCTGTCTGCTGCAGTTTGAAGTTCCTCCGCTTTTTCATCCCACCAGTTGGACTTCATCTCTCTGGTGTACTTCTGTAGCTTACTCTGAGCCTTTCAGTATTTCTTCTTCTTCGACCTTGTGTTACACTGTAGGTTTTCCTGCCTAGCTGTATTCCTCACTTCTAGTAGTTTCTTCAGGTGTTCATCATGCTCATCAAACCAATCTTGATGTTTCCTCTCAGGGTGGCCTAATACATCACTCGCAGTCTGATACACCGTATTCTTCAGTGTTGCCCATTTCTCTTCTATGTCATTCTCTAAGTTGTTGCTGTCCCAGTCTTTCAAGTTTTCATCCATTTCCTGTGTAAGTTCTTCCTGCTTCTTTTGGCCTTTCAGTGCACTAGTGTTTAGCTTCCGTGGTGGCTTCATACCCATCCTGCAGTGCTGTTTTCATCTCCAAATCCTTAATCTAGATCTCAGCATAACATGATCAATACCACAGTCTGCACCTCTCATTGCTCTGGTGTCCAATACATCCCTTATGTCTCTCTGCGTGACTATGATATAGTCTAACAAGTGCCAGTGCTTGGATCTTGGGTGCATCCATGTCTTCTTGTGTGTGTCCTTGTGCTTAAATAGAGTTTTGGTTATCCTCCAAAATAAATAAAAATATAATGTATAAGCATCCCAAAGTGATTAAACAAAAAGTTGGTAAAACTCAAATTAAGCATGAAGCCTCTAAATTGAATGATTTGGCCTCTGTTCCTCCTCATAATTTAAAAATTAAATGCGGTTTGTTAAATATTAGGTCTCTAACGCCCAAGTCTCTGCTAGTCCATGATCTGTTAATTGATCATCAGATTGATTTAATATCCCTTAGAAACTTGGTTAGGGCAAGAGGATTATGTTGGTTTAAATGAATCAACTCCCTCTGGTTATTTAAACTATCAAAATCCCAGAAGTTCTGGTCGTGGAGGAGGAGTAGCAACAATTTGCCATTCCAAATTACTAGTTAATGTAAAGCAAAAAACATGTTATAATTCCTTTGAGGGCCTGGTCCTCAGTATTGGGCATTTTAGCAATTTTAGGCTAAACCCAATTTTATTTGCCATAGTTTATCGTCCCCCATCAACCTACTCAGAATTTTTATCCGAATTTGCCAAATTCTTTGCTGATTTAGTGCTGAAATCAGATAGAATAATTATAGTAGGGGACTTTAATATACAGTACATGTAGATGTAGATAGTGATTGCCTTAATATGGCATTTAATTCAATATTAGACTCGATGGGGTTTTCTCAGAAAGTAGGAAATTCTACCCATTATCTCCACCACACGGACCTTGTTTGACATATGGCATAGAAATGGAAAATCTGGTAGTGTCTCCTCATAAACCTGTACTGTCAGACCATTGTCTGTTAACCTTTGATTTTACTGTTTCTGACTATTTGGCTCCTAAAGAAAAATATTACTACAGTAGATGCCTCTCCGATGATGTTGTTACCAAATTTATGCAGAATGCAGATTGTTTCCTCTATGCCATATGTCAACACAATGGAAATAAACTATAGACAGCTTGCTCCTTCTGTAATTGATAGCATGGTAGATAGTGTTACAGCTTCTCTGTATCAGATTCTAGACATGGTGTCCCCTTTAAAAAAGAAAAAGTCTAATCAGAGATTTCTAACTCCTTGGTTCAACACAGAAACTCATAGCTTAAAACAGAAGACTCGTCAATTAGAAAGAAAATGGCGCTCCACTAATTTAGATGAAATCTATTTAGCTTGGAGAAATCATCTTTTAATTTATAAAAATCTCTTAGAAAAGCTAGAATGAGTTATTATTCTGCATTAATAGAAGAGAACAAGAATAATCCCAGGTTTCTTTTCAGCACTGTAGCCAGGCTGACAGAGAGTCAGGACTCTGTCAACCCTATCATTCCCTTAGAGCTTACTTGTCAGGACTTTATGAACTTTTTCAATAATAAAATTTCATCCATCAGAGATAAAATCAGTCAGATTCTTCCCACCATTAAATACAGTAACTACTACAACTCCTTCAATTGATATCTGTTTGGATGAGTTTACTCCAATTGACCTTTTAGAGTTAGATAAAATAATTTCCTCATCCAAGCCTTCAACTTGTCTTTTAGACCCTATTCCTACGAGGTTATTTAAAGAAGTCTTCCCATTTATTGGTAGCTTTATTCTTCAAATAATCAATTCTTCATTAACTTTAGGCCATGTACTGCAGGCTTTTAAAACTGCTGTCATTAAACCCTTACTTAAAAAGCTAACGCTGGATCCAGGAGTTTTAGCTAACTATAGACCAATCTCTAATCTCCCTTTCATTTCAAAAATCTTAGAAAGAGTTGTTGCTACGCAATTATTTGACCACTTGCAGGGAAATGGTTTATTTGAAGAGTTTCAGTCTGGGTTTAGAATCCATCATAATACTGAAACAGCCTTAGTTAAAGTCACTAATGACCTCCTTATCGCATCTGATAATGGACTTGTTTCTGTACTTGTCCTTTTAGACCTTAGTGCAGCTTTTGATACTATTGATCATAATATTCTACTTGATAGATTATAACACTATGTTGGACTTAATGGAACTTCATTGCAGTGGTTTAGATCTTATTTATCTGATAGATTCCAGTTTGTTCATGTCAATAATGAGTTTTCTTTCAACTCAAAGCTTAGTCATGGAGTTCCACAGGGATCTGTGCAAGGCCCTACTCTTTTTAGTTTAAATATGCTTCTGTTAGGCAACATTATTAGAAAGCACTGTATAAATTTTCATTGTTATGCAGATGACACACAATTATACATGTCAATGAAGCCAGATGATAGTAATCAATTAGCCAAGTTAGAAGCCTGTCTTAAGGAAATCAAAGCTTGGATGACTTGTAATTTCCTGCTATTAAATTCAGATAAGACTGAAGTCATTCTTGTTGGTCAAAAAAACCTTAGAAATACCTTTCCAAATCAAACTTTTAGTTTGGATGTGGTTACTCTTTCTCTTAATAGCTCTGTGAGGAACCTTGGAGTTATTTTTGCTCAAGATCTGTTTTTCAATTCACATATTAAATTTGTTTCTAAGACTGCCTTCTATCATTTGCGTAATATTGCCAAGATTAGGAGCATCTTGTCTCAGAGTGATGCTGAGAAACTGATCCACGCGTTTGTTAGCTGTAGGTTAGATTATTGTAACTCTTTATTATCAGGTTGTCCCAAAACATCTTTAAAAAGTCTTCAGTTGATCCAAAATGCTGCAGCAAGAGTTTTAACTGGTACTAGAAAGAGAAATCATATCTCTCCGGTTCTGGCCTCCCTTCATTGGCTTCCCATAGAGTTTAGAATTAAGTTTAAAATCCTTCTTCTCACTTTGAAAGCTCTAAACAATCAGGCCCCTTTTTATTTAAAAGATCTGATCCTACCCTATTATCCTAACAGAGCAGTACATTCCCAAAATGCTGGATTACTTGTAATACCTAGAATCTCCAGAAGTACAATGGGAGGCCGAGCCTTCAGTTATCAAGCTCCTCTCCTGTGGAACCAGCTGCCAATCTGGATTTGGGAATCAGACTCGATCTCTGTTTTTAAGAATAGGCTTAAAACCTTCCTTTTTAACATAGCCTACAATTAGGGAGGGATCATGTGTCTCTGAACCCTCCTTTAGTTATGCTGCTAATAGGTTTAGACAGCCGGGGGGCCTCCAATAATGCACTGGGCTTTACTCCTTTCTTCACTCTCAATGAAATATTTTTTTTGCTGGTCATTAACATCTGTTTGTTCTCTCCCATAGATTGAGTCCCCATCGTGCTGTTTGCTCTCTACATGTCTGTTCTTCTCATCTTCTCTATCCCCTCACCCCCCCAGCCAGTCGCAGCAGATGACTGCCCCTCCCTGAGCCTGGTTCTGCTGGAGGTTTCTTCCTGTTAAAAGGGAGTTTTTCCCCTCCACCGTCGCCAAGTGCTTGCTCACAGGGGATCACCTGATTGCTGGGGTCTTTCTGCAATTGTTGGGGTTTTCTCCTGCAGTTGAAAGTGCTATGAGATGACTGTTGTTGTGAAATGGCGCTGTATAAATAAAGTTGAATTGAATTGAATTGAACCTTGACTAAGGCAGCAGTACCCAACGGTCCAGCGCAGAAGCATTCACAAACTGATCCTTTTAAGCGCTGGCAGTGAGGAGGCAGCAGGTGCGTTCACTCATGCAGGCGCGTTGATGACCTGCGGAGCCGGGAAACAGATGAAGGCCCTCCCACAGAAAGGGAGAGGGAGCGCGCTCACCCGGTCATTACACTCATCAGCTCAGACTGTTGAAAAATAATTGCCACACCCATGCTCTTCATACTGTGTGAACCAAAGCTTAGTTTAACTGCGTCCCACACTGATTTATCAAGTCATATTTAGTATGGATGAATAGAGCGGCACACACTTCCTCCTGCTATTCTCTTTTTCTGCCTCCTTCACACCCTCCCATTGGGCAGACTTGCCGTTTCCATGGCTACACTCCAGTTGGAAGGGTGTTGCGTTTGTGTGTAGGTGGGTGCAAGAGTGGGGGTGCTCGTGCCTGCATATGTCGTATGTGCAGTGTGAGTTTGTACATGTAGTGTGTCTGTGTGTAGAAGTGGTGAGCTCTGCCAGCCTCTCATGGAGGGAGCTGAAATGCTTTATTTGCACAAGCAGACAGATGGCATTTCTAAGATTCGGCATCACCCAAAAAGATGTGTGGTGCCCATATTCACTGAAGGGAGAAGTAGAGATATCCTACCTGAGTGCAAAACACTAAAGCAAATACGCTTGAACATCCGGCTGGCTTCCACAGTCCCTTTTGTTCCCTTCTGCACTTGATGTTATGAACAAAGACGAGTTGAAGCAGTGGGGTAGAAGGAAAGTCCATCCAAGTACTGTCTGTCCTCATCAGCCGCAGCAGAACCACACAGCCAGTATGTTAAGCTTAGTGCCAGTATTGACTCACGGGCAGTACAGTATGGATGAATAAACAGTGAGCACATTATATGATGCCATGTGATGGCCTTAAACCTGCAGTTTCTGAACTGGCTAGCATTAGATTATGCTGTAGGCTACTACGTTTGTTTCCAGTTCTTCGTCTTCAGTCAGTATTTTGCATGATTTGGTTCAGAAATAGAAGTAATGCTGAGACTACGTTGCAGTATGTTATAGAATTGCTTCTCTGCTTTTTACTCCAAATACAAGAGTACGTTGTTTCAGAAAGTTTAAACAATGCCAAGAGGAAAAATATGTTTAAGTAAAGCAAAACTTAAACCAAAAGTTTATCAGTCAATCTCTTGTCATGTGTATGTTAACTTATTTTTTTTAAAAATCGGGTAATATTGGTCCTCAGCCGGAAAAAGGTGGATTGTCCTCTCTGGGTTGGGGACAGACTCCTGCCCCAAGTGGAGGAGTTTAAGTATCTTGGGGTCTTGTTCACGAGTGAGGGGAAAATGGAGCGAGAGATCGACAGACGGATTGGAGCAGCATCTGCAGTGATGCGGACGTTGTACCGGTCTGTTGTGGTGAAGAGGGAGCTGAGTTCTAAGGCAAAGCTGTCGATTTACCAGTCAACCTACGTTCCTACTCTCACCTATGGTCACGAGCTTTGGGTAATGACCGAAAGAACGAGATCGCGGATACAAGCGGCTGAAATGAGCTTTCTCCGTAGGATTGCTGGACTCACCCTCAGAGATAGGGTGAGGAGCTCAGTCATCCTGGAGAGGCTCAGAGTAGAACCGCTGCTCCTCCACATTGAAAGAAACCAGTTGAGGTGGTATGGGCATCTGATTAGGATGCCTCCTGGACGCCTCCCACTTGAGGTGTTTCAGGCACGTCCCACTGGGAGGAGACCCCGGGGCAGACCCAGGACACGGTGGAGAGACTATGTCTCCCAGCTGGTCTGGGAACACCTTGGTATCCTCTCTGAAGAGCTGGAGCAGGTGGCTGGGGAGAGGGAAGTCTGGGCTTCTCTGCTTGAACTGCTGCCTCCGCGACCCGGACCTCCGGAAAATCGGTAGAAGATGGATGGATGGATGGATGGATAATATTATTACAGAAAGTAGACGTAGACGTAGGGTGCACTAAACGATGCAGTTTGTCCTGAGTCCAAAGTCCATTTCATTTGTGATAGCTCGTACCGTGATAAAGTGCTGCTCATTCCTTCAGCTTTGGCCTGCCTGGTAAAGGTGGGCTTCAGCATGGCACGGTTTCTCATGTAGACTTTCAGGTGAAAAAATGCCCTTAACTTAAAATGAAGGCCCAAATCAGGCCCAGGCAGAAGAAAAGCTGTATCTGGGTGTTAAGGAAAGCTCAACTAGCACTGTTAAAAATCTGCATAGTCAAGTCATAGTTTTTTCCACCACTCACTGTTGTGTCCACATATTACTTTCACCGTGGCTTTTACCATGGAAAAAAAATGTTTAAAGAGAGATAATCAGATATAGCTGTGGAAAACAAATGAGACCACTGTAAAATCTTTCCTAAATTAGCATCTCTACATATATGGCAGCCATTTAACTTGAGTATCTGTTGAATTTCGACACAAGGACACTTCAGTCTACTTAAGGAGGCACTGATTAGGTGAGCATCTAAACATGGTAAGACACATGAACGCTGTGAATAAAAATCGGAGGTATTCCATAAATACAGATTTCTGAGTTCTTTCTAAGTTAAACCTTAAGTATTGTAGTGTTTATGCAGTTATCTTGTTTTCTTTGCATTATTTGATCTAAAAGCACGTATAAAAGCAACATCTTTGCTGTTTTTTTGGCCAGTTGTCATTTTCTGTAAATAAATGCTCTAAATGACAGTATTTTGACTTTGAATTTTGGGTGAGTTGTTTTCAGTAGGTTAGAGAATAAAACAAAAAATCATTAATTTCACTTAAACACATACATATAAATAGCAAAGCCAGATAAAGGGAAAGTTTTGCATTTTTTTTTCCCCCGAAGAGAGACTAAAAAGCTGCCAAAGGAGTGGGATAACCATCTTAAACACAGTTTAATTGAAAACTTCATCCTTATGAATATTTTAATCTGGACATGGTTAATACAGCATCTTCTGTTGTGGTATAACAGCACACAATTATTGCTGTACCAGAGAATTCTGTTTTATTTTATACAACAGTTAGTTCCAAACAAGCAATTTGATTGGACAATAGGGATTCCAGGAGTTACTATAATCTGCGATAATTGCACTCCAGTTTCACTGGATTTGTATCACTCCACTTCAAATGTGTTCTAGTAACCATTAAATTACTAACAGTGTAGAAGAGCTTGAAATGATGAGGCGATTTGATTTATAAACCAAAGTTTAATAATCAGCTCTCCTAACAAGTCTCATCTGGTGCAGAGTGGCAGAAGGGAAAAAGAGACCGAATGTCTCCGGCTCACTGGCTTTATACTTGCACACAACAAAAGACATGCATAACAAAGGCTGACATCCCTCATTATCTTAATCCCCCCATTGTCTTGGTATTTCCTCTCCTCGCCTTAGGGGGTGAGGGTGGCTCCTCCGGTCTCCTCCGCGGTGTCAGGGAACGTCTTTGTTCTTCACTCGGCGGTTGAGAGCCTTTGTCCTTTCAGAGGTGTGAAGTTGCTTTACATATGTAATTACTAAACATTTCCACATGCTTCAACATATGTAGGTTATGGAATATATGATTAATATAGACCACAGGCCCCCCAAACATCGAAGAAAGGACAATAGAAAGGTTCACAGTCTAAGATAATTACTATGACATACTAAGTGTTACATCTCTTGCCACAGAAGAAACTTTCCAGCAGCCATGCTCCTAAGAGAGTTCAGTGGTAATCATAACAGCATAGTAAAATCATAAGTCAGTCCTAAACTGTTGCAGCACAATTAGTGAACAATTGTGGGGTGGTTTGCATCAGTCCCTGTGCTGTCTGGGTTTTAATCTTCTCCCAAAACTGCTGTAGGTTGGTTTAGGTGCCCTGCTGGGACCTTCTTGTGAGGAATCTGCAGTGTGGGAAGGAGAGTGGTTAATTGTTCCCTGCCGGGGGGCTGAGTCTTTTCTCTTGGGGGGTCTACCCCGCCGAGGTGCTCTCGCCAACTGTGCAGGCTCGTCTTTCAACAAGAAGGCAGGCTTAAGTCTGTCAATGCTGACTGTTTCTTTTCTATCCCCAAAATCAAGCACAAAGTGTTTATCACCATGTTCCAGCACTCTGAATGGCCCATCGTATGCTGGGCGGAAAGTTGGTTTTAAAGCTTCATGCCTAACAAAAACGAACTCAGCATTTTTTAAAGCTTGAGGGACAAAAACCCGTGGGAAGGAGTGATGAGCTGGACCGGGGAGAGAGTCCGGTCCATTGCTGCCTAAAAACCTTGGGACTGGAAGGTGCCCTGGCTCTGGGTTCTCTGGTAAAAATTCACCTGGAAGCCTGAGAGGTTGTGCAAAAACTAATTCTGCAGGAGAGGCGTCTAGGTCCTCTTTAGGTGCAGCACGCAACCCCAATAAAACCCAGGGAAGTTTATTTACCCAATTTGTATCCATTAGTGAGGCTCTGAGGGCAGCCTTTAAAGACCTGTGAAAATGCTCGCATAACCCATTAGCCTGAGGGTGATAAGCGGTGGTGCGATGAATTGTTGCCCCTAAGCTGTTGGACATGGCTGACCAGAGCTCTGAGACAAATTGAGGCCCCCTATCGGACGTGATGTCCGATGGGACGCCGAAACGTGCTACCCAGTTTGTCAAAAAAACGCGAGCGACTTCCTCCGCTGTGGTTGCCGCTAGAGGGACTGCCTCTGGCCAGCGCGTGGTGCGGTCTATCATTGTTAACAGGTGTGTGAAACCTTGGGAGGAAGGTAGTGGCCCCACGAGGTCGACATGAACGTGGTTGAACCTTCTAGCAGGGATTGGAAAAGGCTCCAGAGGGGCTTTTGTGTGTCTGTGTATTTTGGCGCGTTGACAAGAAATGCAAGTTTTTGCCCATTCTTTTACGTTTTTGCGCAGGCCTGGCCACACAAACTTTTCGGCGACCATTTTAACCGAGGCGCGCACACCTGGGTGCGCGAGGGAGTGAATTGCGTCGAAAATACAGCGGCGCCATGTAGCTGGTACTAACGGGCGAGGTCGGCCGGTTGAAACATCACATATTAGGGGGGGCACGCCGTCGCGTAAACCCTTTTTCTCCAGCCTTAACCCTGTTGGTCCAGACAGGAGTGCGCGCACGTCCGCGTCACCGCTTTGTTCCTCCGCCATGGCTGCATAATCTATCCCTGCATGGATAGGTGCTGCGTATGTGTCTGCGTTAGTGAAGAGTTCTGCTGCTGAGGCAGTATAATCTGTCTCCTCGTGCTCTGGTGGTGTCACAGCGCGAAAGAGACAGTCTGCTACCATGTTAAGTTTGCCTGCCACGTGTCGAATGTCTGTGGTGAACTCTGAAATCGCAGCTAGCTGTCTTTGTTGCCTGCCTGACCATGGTTCTGAAATTTTAGCCATAGCAAAGGTGAGCGGTTTATGGTCTACAAAAGCCGTGAAACTCCGCCCTTCTAACCAGAACTGGAAGTGGCGGATGGATAAATGAAGCGCTAGCAGCTCCCTGTCAAAAGTGCTGTATTTACGCTCAGTTTGGTTTAGCGATTTGCTAAAGAATGCTAAAGGTTGCCAGACCCCGCTGACAAGTTGTTCTACAACTGCCCCTATAGCCAGGTCCGAAGCGTCTGTGGTTAGCGCGATGCGGGCCAAGGGATCTGGGTGAACTAACAATGTGGCGTTAGCTAGGGCGCTTTTTACTTCCGCGAAGGCGCGTTCGCGCTCCGGGGTCCATTCGACCGCGTTGGAAGCTTTCTTTTTTCTGAGCGCGTCATATAGGGGCTGCATGAGCTGAGCTGCGTGGGGGAGGAAGCGGTTGTAAAAATTAACCATCCCTAAAAATTCCTGTAGCGATTTGACCGTCTGTGGCCGTGGGAAACTTTCTATCGCGTGAACTTCGTCTGGAAGTGGAACTGCCCCCTTCGGAGAGACTTTGTGTCCTAAAAAATCAATTTGTGACACGCCGAATTTGCATTTGGCTGGATTGATTATTAGCCCGTGCTCTTCTAGCCTCTGAAAAACCGTAGTGAGGTGCTGCTCGTGTTCTTCCTCAGACGAGATGGCTACCAGCATGTCGTCGAGGTAGACGAAGACAAAAGGAAGGTCGCGTAAGACCGCGTCCATCATTCGTTGAAAAGTTTGAGCAGCGCCTTTGAGGCCGAAAGGCATTCGCAGAAATTCAAAAAGGCCGAAAGGGGTTATTACCGCTGTTTTAGGAATGTCCTCTGCTCGGACTGGGATTTGGTGATAACCGCGGACTAAGTCTATTTTTGAAAAAATGCGCACACCCGCCAGATGTAGTGAAAAATCTTGAATGTGAGGAATTGGGTAGCGGTCATGCGCTGTAGCGTTGTTTAATCTGCGGTAATCTCCGCACGGTCTCCAAGAACCGTCGGATTTCGGAACCATGTGAAGTGGTGAGGCCCAAGGGCTCTTCGAGCGTCTAACAATGCCCAATTTTTCAAGGGTCGTAAACTCGTTCCGTGCTATGTTGAGCTTGGCCGCGTCTAAGCGGCGAGCTTTGGCAAATACGGGTGGGCCCGTTGTGGGAATAAAGTGTTCAACCCCGTGTTTAGCCACAGTGGCTGAGAATTTGGGAATTGTGAGTGCTGGAAATTGGGTGAGGAGTTGCTCAAACTTACCTCCTGCCGTGGTGACGTTAGCCTGCACAGGTGGTGGAGAAACTCGAGCTGAGCATGGAATAGAAGCAAAGGACAGTGCATTAACCAAGCGCCTATTTGCTAGATCCACTAATAACCCATGTGCACACAAAAAATCTGCGCCTAACAAGTTAAAACTCACCGCCGCTACAACAAATGTCCATCTGTAGTTGCGGCCGTGGATGAGGAGGTGCAGGCTCTTTTCGCCGAATGTGTCGATGTTAGAGCCGTTGGCTGCCACGGCTCCATTGCCCCGGGTCCCCGTGGCTCGATCTGCGTGGGAGGGCGTGACAAAACTCAGCTGAGCTCCTGTGTCGATGAGGAACTGCTTGCCTGTGTGTCCATCCGTCACGTACAACAGCTTATTCTTCTCGCCGAGAACCGCTGCCGTTAACGGCTCTCGGCTTTGGCGTTTCCCGAAATCGCAAATTTGCAGGGGGGAACGCATTTGCGGGCCTTCTCGGCGAAGCGGTGGTGATAATAACAGACGTCGCTCTGTCTGTTACGTTTTGGCCGTGTCACTGTCACTGCGGGCTGGGTCTGCTCAGTGGGTTGTGGCTCCTCGTGGTTCCGGGCGTCAGCGTTGAGGTCTGCGGATGCTGCTGTGGATGTCAGCTCCTTGCAGGCGTTGACGAGCCGATGAGCTTAGTTGGCCAGTGCGCGGAAGTCTTGGTGGTTGTTGCATTTCATGTTGGCGAGTGTCCCTCTCATGTGTGGCGGCAGCGTGCTGAGGAATATAAATTGGAAGAGGAAGTTGTCATTGTCCTCTTCTTTAAGCTGTAGCAAATCCTCCATGAGGGCCTTAGGTTTGCACCCTCTGTGGCCGTAGACCGCCAGGATCTTCTCGGCTCTCTCTTCCGCTGATGGGACGTAATTCGCCACGATGGTTGCTTTGAGCGTCTCATATTTGTCTCGGGCCGGTGGCCGCCGGATCATGCTCCGCACACACTTCGAAGTGGCGGCGTCAAGTTTGGAGACGATATGGTAGAATTTGGTATCGTCAGCCGTGATGCCCGCCAGTGTAAACTGGGCTTCAGCTTGCTGAAACCACGAGGCGGGGTCTTCTTGCCAGAAGTCTGGCAGCTTGACAGCGACGGCATTCGTGTATACCATCACTGCTGTGTCCGCCGGGTGAGAGTGCCTTGCTTCGGCTCTCACGGCGGTGCTGGTGCTCGGTTGAGCCCTCTCAATCTCTTCTGCCGGGGGGGACAGTTGTCCATCTGTTCCCCCGTCTGCGTGGTCGCTGGCGTCTGCCTGGGTCGCCACGGATGAGTCGATTGCGGGGGTATGCCTCAGGACCATACTCGCGTCAGGGTCACCAGTGTAGAAGAGCTTGAAATGATGAGGCGATTTGATTTATAAACCAAAGTTTAATAATCAGCTCTCCTAACAAGTCTCATCTGGTGCAGAGTGGCAGAAGGGAAAAAGAGACCGAATGTCTCCGGCTCACTGGCTTTATACTTGCACACAACAAAAGACATGCATAACAAAGGCTGACATCCCTCATTATCTTAATCCCCCCATTGTCTTGGTATTTCCTCTCCTCACCTTAGGGGGTGAGGGTGGCTCCTCCGGTCTCCTCCGCAGTGTCTGGGAACGTCTTTGTTCTTCACTCGGCGGTTGAGAGCCTTTGTCCTTTCAGAGGTGTGAAGTTGCTTTACATATGTAATTACTAAACATTTCCACATGCTTCAACATATGTAGGTTATGGAATATATGATTAATATACTGTAGACCACAACAGTAATTTTCTATCAACTCGCTGACAATTGCAGTACTGTTTTGGATACCCTAATTTCCACAGTGAGGCTACCAGAGTGGTGGCCTAATTGATAGAGCATCTGCCCCACAACCGGGAGGTTGGGAGTTCAAGTCCCGGCTGGGTCATACCAAAGACCATATAAAAATGGTACTTCCTGCCTTCTAGCTTGGTGCTCAGAGTAATGGGGGAAGGAGAAGTTGTTTGTAGTGGTGCCTTGCATGGCAGCAACCCCTCTGATTCTACATGTGATTAACATTATAGATAGAAGCATAATTTTGTTCTACTGTTCCTGAATGACAACAGAGATGGCTTCTTCTGTTTGACAAGAAATTATGCATCCATGACCCAGAAGCCCCACCCTTTTGAAAACAACTGTTTCCTTCTGTCCGTCATTAAGCCATTTCATGTCTGTTTAAAAAAAATAGGCAGTACTAGAGTTTCATTTATTGTCTCATTTAACAAACCACAATACCTTTGTGGTGATGGACTCTTTGTTTCATCTGAAAATGCGAAGAAAAGCGAGCAAAATGTGCTAAATTGCTAGCATGCTAACTACTAGCTTCTGGCGATCGGTATTGGATACGTTTTGATCTGGGATTTTCTGAAGTATGGCCTTAACAGGTATGTTTTATAAACACATTACCTTTACACCTGACAATATTGAATTTGTTTATATGTGTGTGAAATGACAACAGACGTCTTCATGCTGATTAAGATGTTTAGCAGCAGCTAGTGGCTACATTCAGAAGGGACTATTTCCTTCTCAGCTGCACAAAATAACTGGTTAAATAAACAAATCAAAATATTTTGTCCAGTATTGCTGTCATTTAATAAATTGTGCTTGCAGAACTGTTGTATAAAAGCAATATTAGAAGTATCGGCTGCATCACGCCCTGCCGGAGTTAGTATATTCATGATACCGAAGTCACTCTCGTGTAATATTGCTTATTTCCTGCTGTCTAAAGAAAACAGAATGAAAAGTATTGTAGCAACTATGGTTACTCCTAGCTTCTAGAACATGCAGTTTTTAGATTTATGAATTTAGAATAATGCAGAAGATGGCACCCTTCATGTCTAATCATTACATTGAAAAAATAGGCATCGATGTGTTTTGTTTAGTAGTAGAGTCTGGTATGGGTTGTTAAACAAAGAAAGTGGAAATCATTTCAACCCGGAGGGCCTTTTCAAATACTGGCGTCACCAGAGAGGTCAGCACTGGCTGGTAGCCATGATTGCGTCCCTTGATAGTATTCTAAGGTTAGCTTTGAGGTTTCCATATAATTGCTAGCTAGGATTTAGACCATATGGAGTAGGGAGGTATGCTGCTTAAATGTTCCGCTCCCACAAATGATGCCAGACCTCACAGTAGGTATTTTGTCCAAAGTGTGCACAGACTTGTGTGAACTTCTGCGTTAGTATTTTTATTTCTGCTCACTACTGGATGAACAAAGCCATGCAATCCTTTCATTTGGAAAGAAAGTGCTTTAATGGTTTTATATTTGTAAAAGCACAAATCAATAATGAGTTCCCCAATTTAATACTGTAGTTATGTGTCCTGACATCAAAACTGATTTTTTTTTTCCCTTTGGTGTGCATAAACAAAACAAGAATATGTCTACAGAAAAGATAAAATGTCTCTTCTCAGTGCAGCTTTATGGCTTTGGTGGTTACTTGTGGTGACCTTCAAAATAGACCAGAGAGACGTACAGCTGAGTGGTTTTCCATGTCCAGCTCATTTGGCGTGAAGTTACCTGAAGCTACACTGATTCAGTTTTTAGACATCTGCCCTCTCTGTGGGTCTGGACAGGAAAACTTCAATACTAAAACCACACTGCATTGCAACATTACGTCACTTCTGTCTGTCTGTGCTCAGTTATGTGAAAGACTGCTGTGCTGTAAATTTGGTCATTGTTTAGTTTGACTGTACGACTGATGGAAGTTTAAAAGGAACCTCAGCCGTCTATCATTAAATAAAATTACATAAACAGCCACAGTCTGGTCATTAGCTGTGATGACCCATTTTAATGTATTACCACACTGCTGTTACCTCAATCCAGAATATGCTGCAGTGAGATCAAGTTAAGTGTGTGGATTCTAATGATTCAGCTAAATCACATTTTAGGGCTCGTCCACAGTAATATTTTGTATCTACTGATACCTACATCATACTGCAACAAGCATCTCAGAGCTCCAACATTAAGGTTTTAGTCTATTTACAACAGGCTGTAAGGTTAAATCCATCACAGCCTGACTTTTGTAGGTTGTTGGGTTTCTTATCTGCAATTCTTTTGTGCAACATTAAATCAGTCCTCTATGGTGGATTTCCATCTTTTCTTTTTCAAGCTGCATTAGAGCTGTGTGGTGTTTGCCCGGGTGAAAATACAAAAAGCCTGCAAGAGAGCAACATAATGAAAACATTATATTGAGCATGAAACACCATTGCTTACCTCTTGAGAAATCTGCAGTATACAAGATTTATGGACACACTCAGCTTAGGTAAGAAAGGAAAAATTGTGTGCATGCATACATGTGTGGTTTGGTTCCTGACTGTGTGAAATTCATTTATCAAGAAAATGTGGCAACACCAGTAGTAAAGTCTAAATCATTTAATAAAGACATGTGATAAAGACAACATCTTGGATGCAAGCAGAGGTGACATTAACTCTTCTACTCACCAGCCACTTTGGCTAGAAGTTTTCCAAATTTACTAGCTACTCAGCTGTTTCACAAGTCAAGGGGTCATCATTGGTAAGATGACCCCCCCCCTCCCCCCCGGCCAGTTAGCTTTTTTCTTATAGACTCCGAACTTCTTTTAATTATATCTATTATTTTTTTTCATAAATTTGCAAACATTAATTTGTGCTTTTGTTCTTGTAAATGTAAAACTTCATGTAAATTCGCAAAGCTGGTTTTTTCTCTCTCATGTGATATTTTTGTAATAAATATGCAGCATTTCTTCTGTCCGTCCATCCATCCATCCATCCATCCATCCTCTACCGCTTATCTGGGGGTCCGGGTAGTGGAGGCCCAGACTTCCTTCTCCCCAGCCACCTCCTCCAGCTCTTCAGGGAGGACACTAAGGCTTTCCCTGGCCAGCTGGGAGACAGGCTGTGTCTCAATTCAGGCGTCCCGGCCTCATAGACCACAGCCCTGGAGGCCGGAACACTCAGAAGTCGGGTAGGTTGTATCTAGAGATTTATGATTTATGGCTGTTAAATGAGACGATCTAGTCTTTGGATTACTTATGTTTGTGTGACCACGCACTACCCTCTTGTCTAGCAACCATGACAGTGTCAGTCGAGAGGGGTTTTTTTGCTGACATTTTTTTACAGAGATGGAACTTCATTTTTTTATCTTTTTTTATTGAATTTTCTTTACCTTTTACTGGAGAATCTTCCCCAGACAGAAAGAGGCCCACGACCAGATAAAATAAAACTTTTAACTCGTGTTAAAGTCAGCAAGTAAACAACAGTTAAATTAAGGCAAATTATAACCACAAAATAGACAAATTAATTTTTATTATTTTAAATATGTATATCAATTAGATTGAACTTGAAAATATATTATTAATTACATGACCAGTAGAAACTATAACAGTATCATTTATGACCATTATGTAGCTAAATAATTAGATGTTCTTCCTTGTATCAGCTCTGACATTTAGTTTTTAATGTTCTAAAGCAGACCACAGTCCTGCACTGTACGTAGGATGATAACCCTCAATGATGTTCAGCAGCACTAGAACAGATTAAATCTTCCGCTTTCAGCTCAGTTGTGCCAGTGCATCTCAGTAAATTAGAAAATTATGATTTGCCATTTAATTAAAAAAAACACAATCATTATCATCAATATTAAATCAGGTTGAAAATGTTTCACTCTGTGTGTAATAAATATATGAAAGTTTCTTTTGGAATTATCTTGCAAAAAAAATCAACTATTTCAAAAAAACTTCATTGAAATGCAGTTTTTCTAACTTTTAACAGTAAACATGAAATATTTTTATTTAGCTTGTTTCAGTTTGCAAAGTAAACTGTTAAAAAAAAATCACAATCAATAAAACAATTCATCAAATGTCTTTTATTGTGGTTATTTCAGTCAAGTATCAGTTTTATTTCATAAATCTGGAGTCCAACCCGTTTTCTCCACAGCTGACCCTCAGTTCCTGCAGGTTCACCACCGTGGACCTCAGAAATAAACCAGAAAAAAGAAAAAAAAAATCAGAAATCTGATTATCACTTCAGATGTGGACATTTTTAAGATCAGCATAATCAAATTATTACAGATGTCCTGTCCCCACTCAGCTTCATAAAATGTTCTGTTTTCTCTAAAAATAACCTTAAATGTTTGGGTTGGTTTTTTTACACATAAGCAAATAAATAACATGAACCTCCCGATGTCTCTACAGGACTTTAAAAGTTTTCTTAAAGCAAGTTATTTTAACCACGTCATACTGTATTATTATATTACTGACATTAGTTAATAAACTGACATTAATGAATAATCCGTTTGACTTCAGGAAAAATAGCCGTTCAATATGTCAAATTGATAAATAAATCAAAGCATACAGCACATCAGAAAAAAAATTATGCCTTGGAACATGAGCTTAAATAATCAGATGTTGCTGTGTTCTGGATTATTGGTGTTTTCACGCTCAAACCACTGCATAATTCAAGCACAAAACTTACTTTGAACTGTTTTCTAGTTTGCTCCGCTTCTGGCTGAGCCAGGAAAAAAAAAAAAAAAAAGCCAGGCTGAGCCACACGCTGAATGCTGGGATATGTCAGGGCCACAAGGATACTCTTCATGTATCCTTCGTTTTCGGGGGTTTGAAGGCTGCATTTGTCAGCCATATGTGAAGGAGCCCACAGAATGGGACAGCCTTCGACACAACGCAGTGACATATTTGGCCCAGAAATACGCACTTGGAGGACACAGAACCTGAACTGCGACAACCGTAGTCTCTCCAGTGTGTCCTGGGTCTGCCCCGGGGTCTCCTCCCAGTGGGACGTGCCTGAAACACCTCAGGTGGAAGGCTTCCATTAGGCATCCTCCTCAGATGCCCAAAGCACCACAACTGGCTCCTTTTGATGTGGAGGGGTAGCGGCTCTACTCTGAGCCTCTCCCAGATAACTGCTCACCCTGTCTCTAAGGGTGAGTCCAGCCACCCTACGGAGAAAGCTCATTACAGCTGCTTGTATCCATGATCTCATTCTTTGGTCATTATCCAAAGCTCATGACCGGAGGTGAGGACAGGAACATAGATTGATCGGTAAACTGACAGCTTGGCTTTGGAGCTCAGGTCCCTCCTCACCATGACAGACCAGTACAACGTCCACATCACTGCAGATGCTGCTCCGATCAATCTTTCAATTTCTCGCTCCATTCTCCCCTCACTCGTGAATAAGATATGAGTGAGATACTTGAACTCCTCCATTTGGAGCAGGAGAGGGCAATCCACCCTTTTCCAGCTGATTACACTGTAAAAAAATAACTAGGGTTATTCTACTTAAAAAAGTTAGTGTTCGGGCTGCCCTAAAATTTTAAGTTGACTGAACTTGAATTTATGTGTTTATGTGTTTTATGTGTCTTTACCACTTATCTTTTCAAGTTCAGTCAACTTAAAATTTTAAGGCAGCCCAAACACTAACTTTTTTAAGTTGAGACAACTTTTTTTAGAGTGTACCATGGGCTCGGACCTGAAGATACTGATTCTCATCCCGGCCACTTCACACTCGGTAGCAAACTGAAACATTTGTTCCATTTTTTTAAAATCAATTTGTGAGGTTTTCTGCGTTAAATTTTTATCTCTTATTAATACAGGTGTACCTTGGCTATGGGAACATTATGACTTTACTGTAAATTTTTCATTTGTTTCTGGGGTGCAGAGAATTGCCAAGATGTAGTTGCTACAAGTTGCTGCTCCCTCATTTCTCAAATATTTTTGTCGGTCTCTCTGGATCCTTTTTTAAAAAATTTTTCTGCAATTGTGCGCAAGTATTTCATCTTTGATTCCTGTACTTACATCAGCATTAAACCTCTGTCATCATTTTCTGCATAATGGTTTTCCTAATGTTTGGTCTTCCAAGCTTTTATCCAGGTGTGGACTCCAGCTTGGTTTTTACTTTTTAATGCCAAATATAAAGACATCCCACTCTGAGGTTCCAGTTATTATTATTATTCAAAGAGAACCAATCTACCTGACTGACTTAATAAGGCTATGAGATGAGACGGCAAACTGGCCAGGAGAACCTTCTGCGGCCATATCTCCTTCGGCAACAGCCCAGAGACTTGTGGCTGCCCAAACGAATCCCATCTGGACATGCCTCGTCCAACATTGAATGCACCTCCTTCCTCCTCCATCCTTGTAGACCCAGAGTTGAACAGTATCCTTCTACTCCTTTCTCTCTCTGTTTGACCAAGAGGTGAGCTTGTTAATTTAATGATTATGCAGCGTGCCTAAGCACAGAACGCCACCCTCCATTGGAGCTACTGTTATGCTCTGAGGTTGTCCATGCAGCCCTCGGCATGTGCAGCAGTAGGAATATGAACTAAAGTGATGCTGAAAGAAAACATATGTGCTCAGCAAACCTAAAGGTTAGAAAACATGATGTCATGGGCGATAACACAGGAAAAAGACTTTATTGCCAATGACAGTCAGGTCTGCAGTTAATGAGAAAGGCTGATTCTTCCTTTGGACAGTGAAGTATCTGCCTCTGCCTCCTTTCTGTTTCTTTGTCCCATCCTCCCGAGTTTACAGTCACATGGTAACCAGCACCCACTTTCCCTTTTTAAATTTCACCTGACTTTTAAATGTGGTACAGTGAATCAGCTTAAATGATGTCACATTTATTGTAATACAGCAGGAGTGTCTGGTATGCTTTGGAAATTTTGTTGAATTATTTGTAGGATATCTAAACAGCATTAATATTTCTTAAATTATTTGTAGGATACTAACATTGTTTGATCTGGCAATACATTTCGAGGAGCATGTCATCAGGCTTATACAGTCATGTTTTTATCACCTAAAGATGATAAAAATTCAAATACAAATTAGGAAATATCTTTAGCTTATTATAGCAAAGGCAAAATGAGCAAATGGCTGAATTCATGTGTCTACCCTTCAGTCTGTTCACAATTCACGAGAATCACTGCTACTACTAGGCAGTTGCCTGGATGCTGACCACCAAACTCACACACAGTGATCCTCGGGTGGTTCTGCATTCAAATTATGTTCAATATCAAGGTTAAAGCTCACAAGATATTAGTATGTTTCATTTCAGCTTTGAGTAGGCCTAGGTTATATGCATGTATATATAGAGAGAAGCATGGCTTTTGGCACCCTTGCATTCATCAGGCCTTGATTGAGTCCTGTGTTATTTACTGTTGTCTATCACCCTCCTAAATATAATAAGGACTTCATTAATGGGTTTTCTGAATTTTTGGCAGATGTTATGCCAAAATACGATAAACTATTGATTTCCAGGGACTTTAATATTCATGTTTGTTGTCCATCTGATCAGCTGGCATCTGATTTTAAAAGACTGTTGGTGACATTTAAATTAAATATTTTAGCAGACAAACCAACACACCGTCTTGGTCACACTCTGGACCTTATTATCTCCATTGGGCTCTCAGTCTCTCTTAAAGAAATTTCTGAGTCTGTCCTCACAGATCATTTCCCCATTATTTTTTGAATTGTTGACCCCTTCATCAGCCAGCAAGCCTGTGGCTCCATCATGCTGGCGTCGCATCATCGCTTCTTCATCGCCAGAGGAGTTTACTGCTGCTTTTAGGGACTCGCAGTTTTTTGCCTTGAATGGCCTTGTTTCCCCTTCCCATCCGGATAATATTCTTTCCTCCTTTCACACCACCTGCTCTGGGATCTTGGACACTATTGCCACATTTCGACTTCCTCACACCTTATCTTTTCACCAGCCTTACCAAATATCCCCAGGAAGTAGTCCTTTATGTTTTTTGAGACAATGCCCCAAACAATTACGGTGTCAAAGCACCGTTATTGAGTGGTGTATTTTGATTGAGAAGGGGAATTTTGGCTGCATCAACAACATTTATACAGTTCATACAATCTCAAAATAATTAACATAATCTCTGCCTGTTTAGAGTCAAATTGGGTTGTGTTGTTATTCTGTAAAGCTTGCATTATCCCTGATCACCCAGATCTCAGGATGAGCATGTGGTTCTACACTAACCTCTTCCTCCCACACAATAACATGTCTTCATTCAATATGATTAGAGGCTGCAGGTCTGTGGTTGAGTAAACAGGATTTGCTGTCCCTGTTGTCATTTTATTCCATCACACTGCAGCAGATCCAAATCAATATCCTCCAATTATTCAACAGAGGGGCGGGGTTGAAAGGTGAAAGAGGCCTTTGAGGATTTTTTTTTTTCCCTGCTGGTCCCTTGGCCATTAAAATTGGTGCTGCCTGAAGCTGTTCATTTTGTTGTGGAAATAAAGGACATATTTGGGACTGAGAACTGCAGCCTGATAAAGGATATCTGTGTAAGTGTGCATTTGGTTGTTTGTGTGTCTTTGTGATAATGTTTTGCAGTGTTTGGACAGTCTAAATGAAAGCTAATAGGAAGCATCTTGGCACCGTGTTATTACATGAGGTTGTTTTGTGCCTGGTTGCCAGATTAGAGATAGTGAACTTTAAGCATTAAGCGTATACAGTGTTATACAGGAAATTTATTTCAGACCTATAAATGTGGTCATTTAGTGACTCACTTGACTGCCCCATTTACAAAATATTATTTTATATAAGTTAATTGCATTGATAGTATCTGTCAGTGTTTGATGTTGTTAAGTGAGGTGTTTTTGGTACTGTCCTGAGCCATGAGTAGCATTATCACCTCCGCCAAAGGGGGAGGTTATGTGATCATCGGCGTTGGTTTGTCTGTTTGTTTGTCTGTTTGTCTGTTTGTTAGCAAGATAACTCAAAAAGTTATGGACGGATTTTCATGAAAGTTTCACAGATTGTCAGAAATGGGGTATCCTACAGATGATTAGATTTTGGTGGTGATCCGGATCACCGTCCACAAGAAAACCGCCATTAGGCAAAATGCCATTTTCGTGAATAATTACTAAACCAATAATCCTATCATTGTCAATCCAATTGTTGTGAATCCGATTGCTAGTCATATGTTTTCATGGTCAAGGAATCTGAAAATGTACACACAAACACTGTATGGGCGGAACTGTGGCGCTAAACCGCCATTACGGAAAATGCCATTTTCGTCAATAACTACTGAACCACTAATCCTATCATTGTGAATCCAATTGCTTGTCATATGTTTTCATGGTCAAGGAATCTGAAAACGTACACACAAACACTGTATGGGGGGAACTGTCGCTGCCATTACGGAAAATGCCATTTTCGTCAATAACTACTGAACCACTAATCCTATCATTGTGAATCCAATTGCTTGTCATATGTTTTCATGGTCAAGGAATCTGAAAACGTACACACAAACACTGTATGGGGGGAACTGTCGCCGCCATTACGGAAAATGCCATTTTCGTCAATAACTACTGAACCACTAATCCTATCATTGTCAATCCTATTGCTAGGCATATGTTTTCATGGTCAAGGAATCTGAAAACGTACACACAAACACTGTATGGGGGGAACTGTGGCCGCCATTACGGAAAATGCCATTTTTGTGAATAACTACTGAACCACTGCTTGTCATATGTTTTCATGGTCAAGGAATCTGAAGACTGTATGGGGGAAACTGTGGCGCTTGGCGGAGGTCTGCGCTGTCCGAGTGCTTTTCTGGTTGTTATGTCACATACTTTTGTTGTGTCATGTAGTTTTAAAAGCCAGAAACCTTTAAAATGGTGTTTTATAGCTCCTCAAAGCAGCGTTCGTTAAAGTTCTATCTGAAACAATTGGTTTTCAGCTTGCTCAGGTTCAGGTTCAGGCTACTTTATTTGTACCCGTAGGTAGATTTGTTTGGCAGTCAGGTGACATCCGTATTTACAAACCACAATTACATAGGTATGAATGTGAGAGTGAATGGTTGTCTGTCTCTCTGTGTTGGCCCTGCGATGGACTGGCGATCTGTCCAGGGTGTACCCTGCCTCCCGCCCAAAGATGCTGGGATAGGCTCCAGCCCCCCGTGACCCGAAAAGGATTAAGCGGAAGAAGATGAATGAATGAATGAATGAATAAACACAAACACAGGCACACATGAAGCTGACTACAAGCATGATAAAAATACTCAAGGCTCCATCGATCAGGATATAAGACAAAGAGATGAAAGAAAAACCAGAGATAAGAGAGAAGGGTCATATTAAAAAGTTAAAGACTAGTCAAACAGGTTAAAACTCAAAAGTCTAAAACCCAATAAAAGATTTAGAACCCAAATAAAAAACCTACAAAAATAAGTAAATATAAAATGAAATTAATAAATAGGTAACTAAATTATGTGCAATATATTGTTACAACTTGTTCAACTCTTTGACAGCAGCAGGAACAAAGCTGTTTTTGTATCGCTGGGTTTTACTTTTTGGGACAGCAAACCTCCGTCTTGAGGGGAGAAGCTGAAAGTGGCAGTGCAAAGGGTGGGAATCATCATTTAAAATGGAGGTAGCAATCCTCTGTACCTGTCTGGTGTACAGGGATGTCAGGCTCAACTGTGACTCACCAAGCAAACGACTGGACCATATAACTACCTGATCCAAGGATTTCCTCTGTTTCAGTTTTATCTGACTAAACCATGACACTTAAGAAAAGGATAAAACAGATTCAATAAAAGCCCGATAAAACATTGTTATTATGGTTCGGTCAGTTTGGAAGCGTGCAAGTTTCCTTAAACAATGCAAATGTTGCTGACCCTTTTTGCACACCCTTTCACAGTTCTCTTCAAAATTTAAATTACTATCAATAATCGTCCCAAGATATTTGTAGGATTGTACACATTCAGTGGTCTGGCCTTTTAGTACGGTGACTTCGTGCCTGGTAGTTTTCCTCCTAAAGTCAATAATCATATCTTTACTTTTTGTCGTATTCAGCTGCAGGTAGGAATCCTCACACCAGTGAACAAAATCATCAACTACTGGGCCATGGCCACTCTCACCATCCTGGAGGAGACTGACAATAACTGAGTCATCAGCATACTTTATAATGTGTCTGTTGTCATGTCTGCTCTGACACATGTTCGTGTACAGGATGAAGAGTAGTGGTGACAACACACACCCCTGAGGAGAGCCAGTAGAAGAGCACTTTTGGTCAGACAATGTATCACTGACCCTTACTCTCTGTGTCCTGTTGGTTAAAAAATCCAGAATCCAACCCACCAGATTATTGCTCAAATCAAATTGTTGCAGGAGCCTTTCAACTAAAATATGAGGTTGGATTGTATTAAAGGCGGAAGAAAAGTCCACAAATAAAAGCCTGGCGTGTGTCCTGTTAAAATCCAGATGTTTAAAAAGCATGCTAAACAGAGTGACAGTGGCATCCTCCACTCCTCTGTGAGGCCTATAGGCAAACTGCAGAGGATCCAATGCATGCTCAGTCTGCTTTAGGACCTCAAATCTGACCAGTTTTTCAAAAATTTTCATTAAAATTGAAGTCAAAGCAACTGGTCTAAAGTCGTTTACCATTTTAGGACAGCTGGATTTTGGAACGGGGACAACCACAGCATCTTTCCAGATCTTAGGCACATGCTGTGTCTGTAAGGACTTATTGAAAATGTAGTGAAATACAGGACTCAATTCATGTGCGCAGGACTTTATCAAGCGCCCACATATATTAAGATAAGATAAGATAAGATAAGCCTTTATTAGTCCCACAACGGGGAAATTCCAGGATTGCAACAGCACAGGGATAGCAACACTCAGAGCAACAATCAGAAGGCAAGAAAAAAAAAAAAAAAAAAAAAACAAGCAAGCAAGAGCAGCTAATATACATATGTACGTATTACTATAAAATATATATATATACACACACACACAGACACACAGTGCAGAGCATTGTAGCTGGATGGAATAAATATATGAATATATGAACACACAGTGCAGAGCATTGTAGCTAGATGGAATAAATATGTAAATATATAAACACCCACAGTACGGAGCATTGCAGCTAGGTGGAATAAATATGCAAGTATATAAACACACACAGTGCGGAGCAATGTAGCTAGATGGAATAATATGTAGATATATAAATATATAAACACACCCAGTGCTGAGCATTGTAGCTAGATGGAATAAATATGTAAATATATAAACACACACAGTGCAGAGCATTGTTGCTAGATGGAATGAAACAGCATAACCGTCTACTTAGTTATCCTACATGGTATGATTATGTGCCCATACATATTCTCACCCTCCATAGCGACCGGTAAGTTCCTAGTTGTATGCCGGAGGGGACCATTGTGTAAGTCTATTGCATCTTTTGCATTCAAAAAACTATTAGTTTGTTACGTCTTTTTGCTATCTCTGCGAGCAGCCCTGCTTAGGTTGTACAGTCTGACAGCCGTTGGTAGGAAGGACCTACGAAACCTCTCGGTTGTGCACCTGGGATGATGTAGTCTGCTGCTAAATGAGCTCCTCAGTGCATTCAGTATGTCCTGCATAGGGTGGAACTCGGACTCCAGCAGAGATGACAGTTTAGCCACCGTCCTTCTCTCTCCTATCTCCTCCATCGGATCAAGGCGCTGCCCCAGGACAGAGCTAGCTTTCTTAATCAGTTTGTTCAGTCTCTTCCTATCGGCTGCAGTAATGCCACTGCCCCAGCAGACCACTCCAAAAGTGATGGCTGATGCCACCACCGTGTCATAGAATGACTTCAGCAGCGCCCCTTGTACACCAAAAGACCTGAGTCTCCTCAGCAGGAACAGCCTGCGCTGTCCCTTCTTGTAGAGTGCATCAGTATTGTGTGACCAGTCTAGTTTATTGTTCAGATGAATACCCAGGTACTTATAGGATGTCACCATCTCGATGTCTGTTCCCTGTATATTTACTGGTACTGTGAGGGGCTGCCCATGCCTGCGGCAGTCCACCACCAGCTCCTTAGTTTTCCTCGCGTTGATCTGGAGGCAGTTCCGATGGCACCAGTCCACGAAGTCCTGGATAAGCCCTCTGTACTCAGCTTCATCTCCATTGGAGATGAGGCCAACGATCGCAGAGTCATCAGAGAACTTCTGTAGATGGCAGTGTGTTGTGTTGTGTGAGAAGTCCGCAGTATAAAGAGTGAACAGGAAGGGAGCCAGCACCGTTCCCTGGGGGGCCCCCGTGCTACTGATGATCGTGTCGGACACACAGTCCCGGGTTCTCACAAACTGAGGCCGGTTCGTGAGGTAGTCCAGGATCCATGATGACAGGTGCTGGTCCACCCCTGCGCGCAGCAGCTTGTCCTTCAGGATCATCGGTTGGATGGTGTTGAAAGCACTGGAGAAGTCAAAGAACATGATCCTCACCATATTCCCGGGCTTCTCCAGGTGGGACAGAGAACGGTGAAGGAGGAAGATCACCGCATCCTCCACCCCAATGCCATGCTGGTAGGCGAACTGGAGTGGATCCATCGCTGGTTCCACCAGGGGGCGGAGGTGAGCAAGGAGCAGTCTCTCCAGGGTCTTCATCAAGTGGGACGTCAAGGCCACCGGTCTGTAGCTGTTCAGGTCTTTGGGGTGGGAAGTTTTTGGTACAGGTACCACACAAGATGTTTTCCACAGCTGTGGTACCCTCCCCAGTTTCAGGCTCATGTTGAAGATATACGTCACAATCCCACACAGCTGGTCTGCACAGGACTTGAGGAGCTTTGCGCTGATGCCGTCCGGTCCCGGCGCCTTCCTCGCCTTGATCTTCCTCAGCTCCGTCCTCACCTGGGTCCTGGTCAGGGTCAGGATGGGGGGCTGTGTGTTGGGAGTGGGGGGGTGTTGGTGGAGTGGGGAGTGGGCAGCAGGACTTGATTTCTTTAGAGGCAGCAGTGGTTGTTGTGCAGTCAGGGGGGAGGGCGGTTGGTCAAATCTATTGAAAAACAGATTCAGGTTGTTCGCCCACTCCCTGCCCCCTGTGGCCTGGGGGGAGGTATTCTGGAGCCCCGAGATGGTTTTGAGGTTTCTCCAGACCCCGCTGATGTCGCTCTGTTGCAGCTTGTCCTCCATCTTCTTCCTGAAGCTGTCCTTGCCTTCTCTGATCTTTCTCCTCAGCTCCCTCTGTACGGACTTCAGCATCTCCCTGTTCCCTGACCTGAAGATCCTCTTCTTCTCTCTCAGAAGTGTTTTTATCTCAGGGTTGATCCAGGGTTTGTTGTTTGAGTGACGCCGTATGGTCTTGGTGGGAACGGATTTGTCCACACAGAAGCTGAGGTAGCCCGTGAAGGTGTGAATGAGGCCATCGATGTCCTCACCATGTGGATCGCAGAGCTGCTTCCAGGCGGTGGCTTCAAAACAGCCCTTTAGGGTGTCCATTGTCTCCTCAGACCATAACTCCACAGTGTGCATGGCCGGAGGTTGTCTGTGCACTAGGGGTTTGTACACCGGCCGGAGATGAACCAAGTTGTGATCCGATCTCCCGAGTGGGGGGAGTTGTGATGAGGTGTACGCCTCCTTAGTGTTTGCGTAGAATAAATCCAGTGTTTTATTGTCTCTAGTGTGGCATGTGACATACTGGGTGAACGTGGGTAGAATGGGAGACAGTGAAACATGGTTGAAATCGCCTGAGATGAGGAGAAGAGCATCTGGGTGTTCTGTCTGCAGCCTGCTGGTTACTGAATGGATGACGTCACGTGCTGTCCCAGCGTTCGCCGTCGGATTTGCATAAACAACAATGCAGATCACGTGTGAGTGTTCTCTCGGGAGATATGTAGGCCTCATGCTAACAGCTAGCAACTCAATGTCTGTCTTTGCTGCAGTGTCGTTGTTTAACAGTGATATGTCCCGGTCTGCACCAGTTGTTGTTAACATACATTATCACTCCACCGCCCCTAGCCTTGCCACTGTCTGGTGTTCGGTCAGCTCGTATCATGTGAAAACCCTCCAGCTCAATGTTAGCATCTGCTGCTAGTTCAGTTAGCCACGTCTCAGTAAACAAAAGGAGAGAGCACTCCCGGTATGTGCTATCATAACGGGAGATAGCCGCTAGCTCATCTAACTTTCCCAGTATCGACCGTACATTTCCCATGACAACAGATGGAAGGGAGGGTCTGTACCTTATATTTTTTGTCCTCCGCCTTACTCCAGCCCGGCAGCCGCGGCGTTTTCGCCTCAGTTCTCTCGGTATGTCGAGTTTTTCCAATGGGACCGGGTGGCGGTTGAATGCTAGCAGCTGTTCTCTGCTGTATCGTATCCTGCTATAAACAGTGGCTCCGTCCACCGGCTCAGGAGACATTTAGGACGATCTGTGTGTCCGTGATATAAGTGGGGTGAAAAAAAAAAGACGGATCAAAAGAGAGAGGAAGGGAAAAAGACTCGGAATCGAGCCGCTGTTGCAAAAGGCAGCCGACTGGTGTGGCGCCGAGAGAAAAAAAAAAAAAATATTATCAGGGCCCTGACTTTTGCTCACTTTTACAGTACTGAATGCCCTTTTAATATCCTGCACCTCAATATTAAAGTGCTGATTGTCTTTGAGTTTCTGTTTCAAATCTTGGGTTTCTGTGCTAAAATCAGAGGAATCAAAACAGCCATAAAAACAATTAAGAGCATTAGCCAGCTCTGTGTCTGAATTAAAACCATCGAAGAACACACGATTACTGCGCTCTGTGCTCTGAAGGCCTGCAATAGTTTTCATCCTGGCCCAGGCTGAAGCAAGTTTCTTTGTTGCCATCTTGCTTTCCAACTCTGATTTATAATTCTGTTTTGCTCTTAAAATTTCGGCCTTCAGCTCTTTTGTGGCAACCTGTAGCTCAGAAACAGACCCCTGTTTAAAGGCAAGTGCTTTCCTCTGTAAGCAGGATTTAACTGATTTTGTAACCCATGGCTTGTTGTTGGGATATATTTTGACATGTTTACGTGGAACGATCATGTCTCTACAGAAAGCCATGTATGAGCATGTCACGTCCACCAAAGAGTCCAAATCATCCCCGCAGGACAGTGTGAACACCTCCCAGTCTGTACAGTTAAAGCATTCCTGGAGGCAGTGCACTGAATCCTCTGTCCACACATCCATGTCTCTGGTCTTCACCTTGCCTCTTCTGAGAGCAGTTTTATATGTGGGCAGCAAATGTACACAGTTGTGGTCTGAGGATCCTAAAGGAGGAAGGGGAAGTGATTTATAGGCCCTCTCAATGGATCCATAGCACAGGTCCAATGTCTTTTTTCGCCTGGTTGGGCAGGAGACATACTGATAAAAGTTTTTAAGTGTCTTCTTTAAAGAAACATGGTTAAAATCCCCAAGAATAAAGTTTGGAGCCTCTGGGGAAATTGACTGCAACCGCTGGACCACATCAAAGACGGTGCTGGAGGCGGAGTCAGCGTCCGCCCTCGGGTGAATGTACACAGTCGTTATGAAAAGTTGAGGGAACTCGTGGGGCAGATAAAAGGGGCGTCGCAATACGGACAGAAGCTCCACATTGGGTGTACAGATGTGCTCTCTGACCGTGACCACTCATTAATATTATTGAGCTCCTAATCTAATTGGGTAAAGATTTTTGGGTGGACCAACAGCAAGTAAGGAGGCAGGCAGGGTGCATTTTTTTTTAGGTGATTCTGGCAATTTGTTTGTCCATCAGTCTATCAATTCGTATGTCTGTGTATGTCATGGGCAGCCTTAACGGACCGCAAATGAGACGCTATAGGCGACCAGTGAGTTGCGTATTCATTGATCAATGACAAAAAGGTACAAAATAATGAGCCACGAGGGGCAAAACACAAATAAGAACAAAGGCTAGAGCACACTGACAATAAACACAGGTTAAGGAATAAACTTACAGAGTGTTGCGAGGAAAAGAGGATGACTGGAGCCGGAGCGTAGGGACTCCAGTATAACATTGGGGAGACCAGCGCAATCCATAAACGAGGTCACAGCCCCGAGCAAACAGGGCTGCTCCCTTAAATAGTGCTTGACAGATTAACCAGCTGATGAAGGGTCATCAGCTGATTGGAATCCCGCCGTACAGCGGAGCTCCGCTGTTGACAGCTGGAAGCCCCACCGAGACGCTGTCACAACAAAAGCCTGGAGGTGCGCCAGAGGAGAGAACGGGAGACTAACGCACACCAAGTGCAGACAGAGTCAGCACATGGACTGTGACAGTGTATCCATCCACATTTCACGGCAATCGCTACTCCTCCTAGGGAGTTGCATCAATGGTCACCAAACTTCCACACAATGATCATCAGGTGGGTCTGCATCCAGGTTGTGCTCAAGGTAAAGGTCAAAGATCAAGAGATCTGGGCACTTGTGTGATTTCAGAAAAATCGCTACTTCTCTTTGGCAATTGCCTCAATGCTTGCCAAACTCACTCACAGTGATTCTCAGGTGGGTTTACATCTCGGCTATACAGTGTGCTTAAGGTCAAGGTCAGTAGTCAGGAGACCTGAACACTCTCGGGGTGATTTTGTCAAGCTGGAATGAGCTACTCTGTCATTGATAGCCTGGTTTCTAATTAAGCAATATTACACGAGAGGAGTACAGTATCAATGAATATAGTAACTGCATGTCGGGCATTAGACATATCACTCCCATAGTTAGTATATTCATTGATACCGTACAACCTCGAATGTAATATTGCTTTTATGCAACAGTTCTGCAAGCACAATTTATTAACTGACAGCAATACTGGACAAAATATTATGATTTGTTTGTTTATTTTGTGCAGCTGAGAAAAAAAAGTCCTTTCTAAATGTACTTACTAACTGTTGCTAAGCATCTAAATACATATTGGTCACCTGTTGAGTCAGTACCGCAGAAGGGCCAAGATCAATGCCGGTGGCTCGTTATCATGCTAGGGATTTGGCTTCAGCACATTTTGCTCGCTTTTTCTTGGCATTTTCAGAGGAAATAAAGAGTCCCTCATCACAAAGGTATTGTGGTTTGTTAATCGAGACAATAAGTCCAACTCTAGCAGTGCCTATTTTTTTTAAACAGATGTGAAATAGCTTAACGATGTTTATACAAGGGCAGACTTTGTAAACACAAAGTTTTTTCAACAGGGTGGGACTTCCAGGTCATGGATGTATAATTCTTTTCAAACAGTGCCTCACTGTGGAAATTAAGGTCTCCAACAAAGTGAAATTCTCAAATTTGCAGACTTGATAGTAAATTGCTGTTAGTAATTAACGGTTACAGGAACACCTTTGAAGCTGAGTGATACATGTCCAGTGAAACATTGGAGTGCAATTGTCACGGAATATAGTAACTCCTGGAATCCCTGTTGTCCAATCAAAATTGCTTGGTCGGAACTAAGTGTTGTATAAGTGTGTGTGTGTGTGTGTGTGTGTGTGTGTGTGTGTGTGTGTGTGTGTGTGTGTGTGTGTGTGTGTGTGTGTGTGGGCGTGCATGTGTGTGTGTGTAAAATATATGAGACCTCTAAAGGGTAAATACTCCATGTTTGTCCCGTGGTCAATTTCTCTGGGTTCTGTCTCATTATTAGCCTAAAATTACACATCTTTAAGGATGCATCGCAATAAATTAAAATGTCATTGAAAAGTTAATTTTTTCAGTAATTCAATTCAAAAAGTGAAACTCAGATTATATACACTACTGTTCAAAAGTTTGGGGTCACTTAGAAATTTCCTTATTTTTGAAAGAAAAGCACTTTTTTCAATGAAGATAACTTTAAACCAATCAGAAATACACTCTATACATTGCTAATGTGGTAAATGACTATTCTAGCTGCAAATGTCTGGTTTTTGGTGCAATATCTAGATAGGTGTATAGAGGCCCATTTCCAGCAATTATCACCCCAGTGTTCTAATGGTACAGTGTGTTTGCTCATTGCATCAGAAGGCTAATGGATGATTAGAAAACCCTTGTGCAATCATGTTAGGTCTGCAATGCTGTAATTGCTGCAAATGGAGGATTCTTTGACGAAAGCAAAGTTTGAAGGAAAAAATTATTATTTCAAATACAAATCATTATTTCTAACCTTGTCAATGTCTTGACTATATTTTCTATTCATTTTACAACTCATGGTGGTAAATAAGTGTGACTTTTCATGGAAAACACAAAATAATTGTCTGGGTGACCCCAAACTTTTGAACGGTAGTGTAGATTTATTACACACAGAGTGATACATTTCAGCCATTTATTTCTTTTAATTTTGATGATTATAGCTTACAGCTAATGAAAACCCAAAATTCAGTTTCTCAAAAAATTAGAATATTAGATAAGAACAATTTTATAAAATGGATTTTTAACAGAAATGTTGGCTGACTGAAAGATATGTCCATGTACACACTCGATACTTGGTCGGGGCTCCTTTTGCATGATTTACTGCATCAAAGTGGTGTGGTACGGAGGTAATCAGTCTGTGGCACTGCTGAGGTGTTATGAAGGCCCAGGTTGCGTTGATAGCGGCTTTCAAGCTTGTCTGCATCGCTTGGTCTTCTTAAGCAGCTTCCTCACCCCTTCGCCGCACCCATGCCACAGCGCTGACAACCGGGTAATCCTCTCCAATCCCTTGGCATGCCGAGCGAGCTGAGGGCACCGCCAGACCTTTGCCTCCATCGGGCCCACGT
Source organism: Pholidichthys leucotaenia (assembly GCA_020510985.1). Taxonomy (NCBI): domain Eukaryota; kingdom Metazoa; phylum Chordata; class Actinopteri; order Cichliformes; family Pholidichthyidae; genus Pholidichthys; species Pholidichthys leucotaenia. The sequence goes on along the minus strand of CM035839.1, from coordinate 336,580,454 downwards.
ACCAGAGAATGTCCTCTGGGGCAGAATACAGGCTGGCTGATGCAATGAGTCCATCGATGTCCATTAATGCATTTCAGCACTCCCATCCCAAGCTCAAAGGATAATTTTGAGGTGCCGAATCCATGGCCAATTCCAACACAGGTCAGTCCTAAATATATTACACAAACAGGGAAGGAAAAGGATGTGTGGGTGTACCTGCTAAATCCTTTTATTCCAGCTGGGTTGTTCTGTCATGAACTCCCCGTGCGCTTTTCCACAGTGCACGGAGGAGGGGTGAAAGGACAAGGATTTACACGCTGGGTTAACACCACACACACATTTATTAACTGCAACAAATGGCCAACAGTTCCAATGCATATATTTCACACAGGCTTAAGGAGTCCTTCAGGATGCTTGGCAGTCAAGGTGAGGATTATTGGGGAACACACGCACAGATTATACTCATGGGACTGGAGCTGTCCAAGTAGTCCAAATAAGGCATAAAGTGAAACACAGTCCTTTGTTGACGTGACTTCATACGATGAACAAAGACCGTATATGAAGTGCAACGACCCAGCAATGCGTGACTGGAAAAAGGCTCCTTAAGTACACGCATTGCTGGGGATGGTAGATTGGAGACACCTGGGCAAGGACCGGGAAAGATGATCAACAGAGCTGGGAACAGCTGATGGTGATCAGTGAGGGGGCCGTGGTCGGGCCGGCAGATTGTCAGCAGTACACACAGCTGCCGGCCCCAGAGCAGTGGCTATGGATACAGTAACACATAGGAAATACCTACAATACATGCATACACACTGGCTCCGAGACCCACAGAGAGATCAAGACCGAGCCGGGGGAAACCAAGCCGGCTCGGCTCCTAACAATAGATTCTCTATGGGTTTAGGTCAGGCGAGTTTGCTAGCCAATCAAGCACAGTGATGCCATGGTCATTAAACCAGGTACTGGTACTTGACGTTTAAGTTTAAGTTTAAAGCTTATTAATAATACTTATAATACCTCATTTATAACACTAGTTGGGGCACCATCCACATTTTACAGAGACGGAAACTCTTATGGACAAAGACTTAAGCTTAAGAATTTGGCAATTAGTAAGTTAAGCCTTAGTTAATAATTTTATTGGCAATATTTAATCAGTCTCATAATCTGGAGGCAGAATTCTTGACACTGAGTTGTTAAGATAATGGACAAGAGAAATCACACCTTCTAGCTTTAATAAACCCCTCTTTATTAAACTCAGTGGAGTGGCACAAACATAAGGCATTTAAGATCAGTAGAATAAAACATGACAATAATTGGGGTTACTTGATTGCATGAAATATGAACATATCATACTCCTAAGGTCACCACATTATCATCATGATTAAGCTCTGGTTCTTAAAGATTAACTCCATGCTGTGACTGTATGAGGTTAAAGAAAATTTATGCAGTTCTAATGAAAAAGTAGTCACCAAAATTTAGAGTGTAGAATTTGGATTCAAATGGATTTAAGGAAAGAGAGGGAGAGAGAGGGGATATGCATAATCAGGAATGTATCTGAGACCAAGCACCATCGGGGTTTGACCAACGGGCTTGCAGCTGCTTTTCTGGTGGAGCAAATTTAAACCAGCATGACCACCACAACAGACGACGTAAAAAAAGTGAGTGCCTACTGTGGATATGAATCCTGACGAGGGTTATTTCAGGCCGAGGGAAGGTGGTCCTCCTTGGAGCCTTGTTGGGGATTTTGGCTTGCAAAATCCGTATAGCTTCACTCCTAGGTCACCTGAGGCAGGCTTGCTTCAGGGAGAGTGGGGAGACCCAGTCCTGGGTCTCAACCTGCTGATATGCTGGATAAGGGCAGCTGGTCTGAATACAATACTGGTATGCACAGTCTCCCGCTGATTGGTGGCTAAACTAGGTAAGTACTAAAAAAAAAAAAAAAAACGCTACTCAGGCCTTAATCCCTAGATCTAACAAAAGTGAACTCTACAGAAAAATGTGAACTACAAAAATCTACAAAACAGTAACTAGAAAACGCAAAGCAATCACCTGGGCAGAAAACTTAAAAGAAGAGATGCAGGCAAAGAGAAAAGAGTTGCAGAAGAGTGTAGACACATGGTGGGCTAGTGTTCTGCCATTTTACCATAGGTCATCAGAATACCACAGCCCTATGGCAAACTGATAGCTATAGCTATCAGTGTAGCATACTTTGTCAAAATAGCATATCTATGGTTTATACAGTGGTACTTTGTCAGAATAGCATATCTATAGTTTATACAGGGCTATGATGTTCTGATGGGTATATTTAAGGTCAAACAATAGCATTTCTATAGTTTATAGTGATATAACGTTCTGATAGATATATTTAAGATCAAAGAATAGCATTTCTATAGTTTATACAGTGGTACTTTATCAGAATAGCATATCTGTAGTTTATACAGTGCTATGACGTTCTGATGGGTATATTTAAGGTCAAACAATAGTATTTCTATAGTTTATAGTGGTATAACGTTCTGATAGATATAGTTAAGATCAAAGAATTGGTTCCAAAGTTGTCATAGCCAGGAGCGGCACTGGGGTTAAGTTCCCCGTGCTCATAAAATGCTCCTTATGGCGTGCGTCTCGAAAAGCCTCTGACAACTAAGTCCAACTCCTAGCCTGCCCGTGTGATTTAGTCTCTAAGCCCAGCAGAACTGCTTTTACTAATAGGAGAAGGGGCGAGGGCGGATCTCTGGCGCCTTAAAACCAGATGCTTCGGGTAGATGGTGGCTCGTCAACCTGGGAAGGTAGCCCATCTAGGGGAAGGTAAACCCTGATTTCAAACCTCCGCTGCCTTGCAGCACACCCGGTCATGGGAAAGGCTTCGGGAGTCAACCCTGAGGAAAAATCCGGAGTCGAAGTCCCTAAGGCAGTTCTCTGTTGTGCTCAACATTGTTCTGGCAGCTCCTGCGACGGCGCTGGTGCCAAACTGTAGCAGCCCTGCTGTTCCTTTGGATTCATCAGTGACGTGGAGAGGGGGGACATGCTGCTTGGGCAGCATCTTGTCCTCCATATCTTCCTGCCCAGGCTTGAATCCTACCAACGCCCAACACCGGAAGGTAGAACACCGGATCACTGGAGAGGACACTCCAGCTTCGCCTTTGGCGTAGACAAAACAAGGGGAATGACAGTTACCGGTTATAAGCCACCGCTCAATTGGCGTAGAGCGCGGCGCCAGGGGTTGTTCCCGACGGTGGGAGGGATCATCGGATCTCACTGGACAGCTACCGCCCGCCTCAAGCTAGGCAGCCCCCAGCCAATAAGGTGTACTCCCGCCACAGCTTGCTTTCCTCATTGGGTGCATGGGGATGAGGAGAAGCCCAAACGGCAGGCTGAGAACCTTCGCACCAGGCAAGACAGAAAAACAAAAGAGACCAACTCTAAAACTGGGAACTTGGAACATCCGCACTATGATGACAGGACTTGCTGCTAACCTCAAGGACATCAACGACACCAGGAAGACTGCCATCATCAATGATGAGCTGAAGACACTAGAAGTGGATATCGCCACTCTCCAGGAAACATGGTTGGCTGACACAGGCACACTGAGAGAGAGGGACTACACGTTCTACTGGCAGGGAAAGGGCAGTGATGAACACAGGGAACACGGAGTGGGCTTCGCAGTGAAGAACACCTTGCTGAAGATGGTGGAACCGGGCAGCAATGGCTCTGCACGACTTCTCACCCTCCGCCTGAGCACCACTCAAGGCCCAGTCACCCTCGGAGTTCTACGAGAATCTCGCAACAACTGTCAGGATCATCCCCAACTCTGAACAACTCATTCTCCTTGGAGACTTCAATGCCAGAGTGGGTGCTGACCACGACTCCTGGCCCTCCTGTCTTGGACCATTTGGCGTGGGCAGAATGAACGACAACGGACAGCGGCTGCTCGAGTTCTGCACATATCACGATCTGTGCATCACAAACTCGTTCTTCAAGACCAAGCCCCAACACAAGGTTTCCTGGCGACATCCGCGCTCAAAGCACTGGCACCAGCTGGACTTGATCCTGACCAGACGCACCTCACTGAAGAACGTGCTAATCACCCGTTCGTTCCAGAGTGCAGATTGCGACACACACCATTCATTGGTGTGTTGCAAGGTCAGGCTGCAGCTGAAGAAATTCCATCGTGCTAGACAGCCTGGAAAGGCACGGATTGACACCAGCAAGATGGCCCAACCAGAACATGTTGAGCAGTTTGCCTCCACCTTTGAGAAGGAACTTGGTGTACCACAAGAAGGAAAATCTGCAAAGCAGAAGTGGGAAGAGCTGCGAAACACCATCCACCGCACAGCCTTGGCTACCTTTAGGAGGAAGACCTCGAAGTCACAGGACTGGTTTGATGCCAAGTTGACGGAGATGACCCCCGTCATTGAAGCCAAGCGCTCAGCACTTGCTGAGTACAAGAAGTACCCAAACGAAAAGAATCTCCAGATTCTCAGGGCTGCGAGAAGCAAAGTTCAGCAGACTGCTCGGCGCTGTGCCAACGAGTACTGGACTCAGCTCAGCCAAGACATTCAAACCACTGCCATAACAGGGAACATCCGTGGTATGTCACCTCGCCGTCACAGGCCCGTGGCTCTGAGAGAGATCCGTCGCTACCAGAAATCCACGGAGCTGCTCATCCGTAAGCTGCCCGTCCAGCGCCTGGTGAGGGAGATCGCTCAGGACTTCAAGACCGTCCTGCGTTTCCTGAGCTTCGCCGTCATGGCTCTGTAGGAGACCAGCGAGGCCCACCTGGTGGTCTCTTCTTCGCTAAGGGGGTCACCATCATGCCCAAAGACTTCCAGCTGGCCCGCCGCATCCGCGGAGAGAGAGCTTAGACTTTCTGCTGCACATTCACCAACCAACCATAATGCTCTGCACTGTGTGTCTATATATATACATTTATAGTAATATGGACATATGTTTACTAGATGTTGTTTTTTCTTGCCTTCTGATTGTTGCTCTGAGTGTTGCTATCCCTGTGCTGTTGCAATCCTGGAATTTCCCCATTGTGGGACTAATAAAGGCTTATCTTATCTTATCTTATCTTATCTTATCTTATCTTATGTACGATGGCATCAAGAAAGCACTTGGTCCGGCTCAGAGCAAGACGGCCCCCCTCAAATCCTCCACTGGGGAGATGATCACAGAAAAGAACAAGCAGATGGAGAGATGGGTGGAACACTACTCCGACCTCTACTCCAGACAGAACACCGTGACACCGTCAGCCCTTGATGCCATCGACTGCCTGCCATCCATGGATGAACTTGACGCCGAGCCAACCATCGACGAACTCAGCAAGGCCATTGATAGCTTGGCCGCTGGCAAGGCACCCGGCAACGACGGCATACCCCCCGACCTGATCAAGCACCGCAAGACCACCCTACTGCTGCCATTGCATGACATCCTCTGCCAGTGCTGGAAGGAAGGTGCCGTACCACAGGACATGAGGGACGCCAAGATCATCACCCTCTACAAAAACAAAGGGGAGAGAAGCGACTGCAACAACTACAGGGGCATCTCCCTCCTCAGCATTGTTGGCAAAGTCTATGCACGAGTTGTTCTCGTTCATCTACAGAAGCTTGCTGAACATGTCTACCCTGAGTCTCAGTGTGGCTTCCACGCTGAGCGATCGACGGTAGACATGATATTCTCCATCCGCTAAATCCAGGAGAAATGCAGAGAACAGAACATGCCCCTGTACGTCGCCTTCATTGACCTCACCAAAGCGTTTGATCTGGTCAGCAGAGAGGGCCTTTTCAAGATCCTGCCAAAGATAGGATGCCCACCAAAGTTGCAAAGCCTCATCGAATCGTTTCACACCAACATGCAGGGGATAGTGCAGCACGACGGCAACGTCTCAGAGCCATTCAACATACGTAGGGGAGTGAAACAGGGCTGTGTACTTGCGCCAACCCTCTTTGGGATTTTCTTTGCTATGCTCCTGAGGCATGCCTTCAGCACAGCAACAGAGGGAATCTACCTGCACACAAGATCTGACGGCAGCCTTTTCAACCTCGCCCGCCTGAAAGCCAGAACCAAAGTACGCAAGGCTCTAATCAGAGACATGCTGTTCGCAGATGACACTGCAGTTGCAACCCACACACAGCAGGAGCTTCAGACCCTGATGGACCGCTTCTCCCAGGCATGCAAGGACTTCGGGCTTACCATCAGCCTGAAGAAGACTAACGTCTTGGCGCAAGGCACGGAAGCACCACCAACCATCACCATCGACGACTACGAGCTGGAGGTCGTGAATCAGTTCACGTACCTGGGGTCCACGATCAGCAACAACCTCTCCCTTGATGCAGAGATCGACAAGAGGATTGGAAAATCAGCCTTCACACTCGCTCGCCTCACCACACGAGTGTGGGAGAATCCCAAACTCTCTGTCAAGACGAAGATGGCAGTGTACAACGCCTGCGTCATCAGCACACTGCTCTGTGGGAGTGAGACGTGGACAACATACGCCCGGCAGGAAAAGAGACTGAACTCCCTCCACTTGCGCTGCATTCGCCACATCCTGGACATATCCTGGCAGGACAACGTGCCCAACACAGAAGCTCTGTCCCGCGCCGGCCTTCCCTCCATGTTCACTCTACTCAGGCAGCGCAGGCTCTGCTGGCTAGGCCACGTTCACCGTATGGAGGATGGCAGAATCCCCAAAGACGTCCTCTACGGAGAACTGGCGACTGGCAGGAGAGACGTTGGCCCCCCACAGCTGCGCTTTAGAGACATCTGCAAGAGAGACATGAAGGCCCTGGAGATCAACACAGAGCACTGGGAGGACCTTGCAAAGGACCGCTCCAAATGGAGAGGCACCCTGACCAGACAGCTCAAGGTGGGTGAAAAGAGACTGACTGCTGCAGCAGATGAAAAAAGGACCCGCAGGAAGAACCGCCACAGACCCAGCAGCACGGAGACCACCCACAAGTGCGATCTGTGTGACAGGGACTGCCATTCGCGCATCGGCCTGTTCAGCCACAGGCGGTGCTGTTCCAGCAGAGTAGACGTTTAGGATTCTCTTCCATGGTCATCATAGACCGACGGAGGCCGACGATATATCCACTGCAGCAAGTCTTTAAAATTAATCAAGACTTTGTTTCACTTTTACTTGGACATACTCCCACTACACACTATTCAGACTACAGTAGTAATAGATATACTTTATAATGGTTACCTTGGCATTTCAGAAGAGTGGTTGCAATTTCAAGTCTTGCAGCAGAGATCTCTTCTTTGTTGGTTGCAACAAGGTTGAGATCTCTGCCTTTCAGATACTGTTCTGCAAACTATGTAAGGGCAGTGTAAGTGTTAAGCTACACATTAAACATTCACAGATACACACTCACCTCAACTGCATAAATAAATATTGTTCATACCCTCAAAATTAAGACTGCAACTTGACATGTCCTGCTGCAGTTTGTGTGGTACGGTCATTATTCTCCACTGCTCTTCACCAGGACTTCTTGTCCTCCAAAAATTTCTGTGCAATTGCCCAAATTAAGATTTTAGTAACATTTTACAGTTACCCAGTTGACAAAAAGTACAACAAAGTGAGCTAGTATAAAGACTTATGCCACATTACCTCCAATTACAGAGCATTTTCCCTTCATAAAGCTTTTCATTTCCCAGGGGGTCTATCACAATAACTGACTTTTCATCCATCTGTCATCCACCTTTCATAATCTGTCAAAAGTTTACAGCATGAATTGATTTTAAGTCTTACAAAGTATTAAAAGTTGTGGTATATACATAGAAACCTTCCTGTGGAAAATTTGTTGTTTAGTGAAACCACAATGAAGACAAGAAGTACCACTAAAATCCAGTGACTGCTGACATTTACAGGGCAAATCCAAGCTGTAGAATCGGGTAATTTCATCTTTTAAAACAGCAAAGAGCCCTTTAATCACAACTCAAACATAAAATGAGTGCAGTTGCAGTAAATTAGTGAGTAATGTTGTTAACTCCCCTTTGAATGACTCTGAACTGGCCCTGATAGAAGACAGATGATCCAATTACTGCATCTAACTTATGCACAGGTGTCTGTAACAGTATGCTGTTGTTAAAAATTTCTAGCACATTTACAAGCGAAAAAGACACAAGACTTGGTTTAAGAAACTGTTGACATGCTTTCCCCTTACCCCTTGTTTCACAATACAGTGAAGGTACACATCGATGATCTGTTTAAATGAAGAATAGTTGTTAGTATGTTAATCATTGAAACAGCAATGTAACATTTTTTTGCAGGCAACAAAAATGTACTCTTACTTCATCTGACAGTCAGCCATTCCTAGAAAGTGTTCGAAATGATGTGTTATACAGTTTGTATGGTCCAATAATTGCTTCAGGTTTGCCAGAATCTTTTGATGACCACAGTTTGTAGACTGCAACACAGACCATAAAATTAGTCTTGTGAATATTTAGGTTTACATGTAGGGTCATGGCACAAAGATTTTGTGAAATGATCAGCTAGTCAGAACATACAACTAACAGTTTGAGTAATGAAAGGACCGTGCAATCAAATTGACCAACAGGTCAGAACCCATGACCACCAACTCGGAACCAGAACATTTATATTTTAGTTACTATGGACCTTGCTCGTGAACACTATTCCATGACGATGGGGCCTTCGGCGGGGACTGAGGAGAGATCTCTTGAGGTAACTGAAGTACAAATCTCTGGAGGTGACTGCAGTCTTGCTCTTGCCTGTTGGTCTTCAGTCTTGGTCAACAGAATTTGTTTAGGTTTTCCAGCATAAGTGATAACTGACCTTCTCTTGATGGCCTGTGCAGTAGTGCTGAAGGCACTCTTGTGCCCTGACCTCTCATCTGCGTGTTCCAAAACAGGGTCAACTCCACTTTCTACACTACTTCTTTTGTATGGTTTGAGGTGGCTGATATATTTTGTTTTTAAGCAGTCACCTTGCAATGACTTCAGCGTGGCAGTCTTCCCTGAAAGTGCCTGATTGATGTAGGGTCCAGTATAATCTTGCCTCTATTCTTCCTCCTTTCCTACCTCTCTTTCACATATTCAGCAACAGTGCTTCATCTCCCTTTTTATACTCTACATTTCTGTACTTCTTCAGAACTCTTTATTTCAAATGCTTCTGTCATTTTCTGTTGTGCCTGTATGATATTGTCCTCAACCTTTTCTCTTGTGCCATCTTGAGCTTCCTGTTTTTCCTTAACGAATTGATTGCGGTCTTCAGGTAGTATTATTGTAGACAGCTATGTGGGAAAAAATAGAGAATGATTTTTATACTGCATGCTCCATTATACAACATTACATACAGAAACATACCTGTGACGAGTTAACTTTACACTTCAAATAGGGCTGGGTGATATGAGCCAAACCAAATTACTTTTTCGGCTGAACACCAATATATAAATCATACACTAGTATGTTGCTCAGTCAAAATTTGATTTTTTCCCCCCTTTATTTTAAGAGAGACAAACAGCCAGAGAAAGGCACACTCACCGGCATTTCATCAGGCACTTCTGAGAGAAACCTTGCCTCTCTTCCATACATCAAGAAAAATGGAGAGAATTTTGTGGTGGTGTGAACTTTAGAGCGGAGTGAAAAAAGTGTTGCATCAAGGTACAGTATATGTCCCAATCATCCTGCTGCTTATTCACCAGCTTCTGAAGTGCTCTAGGAAGAATAATTTAAAATGGCTTTGCATTAATAATATGGGAAATTGGAGCAACTATATTAAAAATAGAATAATTCTCATAATGTATGGACACACAAAGTTCTACTTTTAATAGAGATGAGTGTATTTCAAGACAAAAACTACCCAAATTTAACATAATCTGATGTTACACAATTATCACAAACACAAATGTTGAGGCTGTACATTATGTTCGCTGTGAGAGCTAAATAAAAAACGAAACCATGCTACAAGTAGTTTTTCATTCCTTATTCTTATCATTCTTACTGTTTGATATTGTCATTGGTTTTCTCATCAAGACCGTTTGTCTGTGGGTGGTAGGCAGCAGTTACACTTCTCTCAATGGAGAGCAGTTCGCAGAGCTTGCTGTTAATCTTAATGAACAAATAAGCACAATAAGATAAGATAAGATAAGCCTTTATTAGTCCCACAACGGGGAAATTCCAGGATTGCAACAGCACAGGGATAGCAACACTCAGAGCAACAATCAGAAGGCAAGAAAAAAAAGCAAGCAAGCAAGAGCAGCTAATACACATATGTACATATTACTATAAATATATATATACTGTATATATACACACAGACACACAGTGCAGAGCATTGTAGCTGGATGGGATAAATATATGAGTATATAAACACACAGTGCGGAGCATTGTAGCTAGATGGAATAAATATGTAGATATATAAACACCCACAGTACGGAGCATTGCAGCTAGGTGGAATAAATATGTAAATATATAAACACACACAGTGCGGAGCAATGTAGCTAGATGGAATAATATGTAGATATATAAACACACAGTGCGGAGCATTGTAGCTAGATGGAATGACTATATAGATATATAAATATAAACATAAACATAAACACACCCAGTGCGGAGCATTGTAGCTAGATGGAATAAATGTGTAAATGTATAAACACACACAGTGCAGAGCATTGTTGCTAGATGGGATGCAACAGCACAACCGTCTACTAGTTATCCTACATGGTATGATTATGTGCCCATACATATTCTCAACCTCCATAGCGACCGGTATTTTCCTAGTTGTATGCCGGAGGGGACTATTGTGTAAGTCTATTGCATCTTTTGCATTCAAAAAACTATGAGGTTGTTACGTCTTTTTGCTATTTCTGCAAGCAGCCCTGCTTAGGTTGTACAGTCTGACAGCCGTTGGTAGGAAGGACCTGCGAAACCTCTCGGTTGTGCACCTGGGATGATGTAGTCTGCTGCTAAATGAGCTCCTCAGTGCATTCAGTATGTCCTGCATAGGGTGGAACTCGGACTCCAGCAGAGATGACAGTTTAGCCACCGTCCTTCTCTCTCCTGTCTCCTCCACCAGATCAAGGCGCTGCCCCAGGACGGAGCTAGCTATCTTGATCAGTTTGTTCAGTCTCTTCCTATCGGCTGCAGTAATGCCACTGCCCCAGCAGACCACTCCAAAAGTGATGGCTGATGCCACCACCGTGTCATAGAATGTCTTCAGCAGCGCCCCTTGTACACCAAAAGACCTGAGTCTCCTCAGTAGGAACAGCCTGCGCTGTCCCTTCTTGTAGAGTGCGTCAGTATTGTGTGACCAGTCTAGTTTATTGTTCAGATGAACACCCAGGTACTTGTAGGATGTCACCATCTCAATGTCTGTTCCCTGTATATTTACTGGTGCTGTGAGGGGTTGTCCTTGCCTGCAGCAGTCCACCACCAGCCCCTTAGTTTTCCTCGCGTTGATCTGGAGCCGGTTCCGATGGCACCAGTCCACGAAGTCCTGGATAAGCCCTCTGTACTCAGCTTCATCTCCATTGGAGATGAGGCCAACGATCGTAGAGTCATCAAAGAACTTCTGTAGATGGCAGTGTGTTGTGTTGTGTGAGAAGTCTGCAGTATAAAGAGTGAACAGGAAGGGAGCCAACACCGTTCCCTGGGAGGCCCCCGTGCTACCGATGATCGTGTCGGACACACAGTCCCGGGTTCTCACAAACTCAGGCCGGTTCGTGAGGTAGTCCAGGATCCATGATGACAGGTGCTGGTCCACCCCTGCGCGCAGCAGCTTGTCCTTCAGGATCATCGGTTGGATGGTGTTGAAAGCACTGGAGAAGTCAAAGAACATGATCCTCACCACATTCCCGGGCTTCTCCAGGTGGGACAGAGAACGGTGAAGGAGGAAGATCACCGCATCCTCCACCCCAATGCCATGCTGGTAGGCGAACTGGAGTGGATCCATCGCTGGTTCCACCAGGGGGGCGGAGGTGAGCAAGGAGCAGTCTCTCCAGGGTCTTCATCAAGTGGGACATCAAGGCCACCGGTCTGTAGCTGTTCAGGTCTTTGGGGTGGGAAGTTTTTGGTACAGGTACCACACAAGATGTTTTCCACAGTTATGGTACCCTCCCCAGCTTCAGGCTCAGGTTGAAGATGTACGTCACAATCCCACACAGCTGGTCTGCACAGGACTTGAGGAGCTTTGCGCTGATGCCGTCCGGTCCCGACGCCTTCCTCGCCTTGATCTTCTTCAGCTCCGTCCTCACCTGGGTCCTGGTCAGGGTCAGGATGGGGGGCTGTGTGTTGGGAGTGGGGGGGTGTTGGTGGAGTGGGGAGTGGGCAGCAGGACTTGATGTCTTTAGAGGCAGCAGTTTTTGTTGTACAGTCAGGGGGGAGGGCGGTTGGTCAAACCTATTGAAAAACAGATTCAGATTGTTCACCCACTCCCTGCCCCCCGTGGCCTGGGGGGAGGTATTCTGGAGCCCAGAGATGGTTTTGAGGTTTCTCCAGACCCCGCTGATGTCACTCTGTTGCAGCTTGTCCTCCATCTTCCTCCTGAAGCTGTCCTTGCCTTCTCTGATCTTTCTCCTCAGCTCCCTCTGTACGGACTTCAGCATCTCCCTGTTCCCCGACCTGAAGATCCTGTTCTTCTCTCTCAGAAGTGTTTTTATCTCAGGGTTGATCCAGGGTTTGTTGTTTGAGCAACACCGTATGGTCTTGGTGGGAACGGATTTATCCACACAGAAGCTGAGGTAGCCCGTGAAGGTGTGAGTGAGGCCATCGATGTCCTCACCATTTGGATCGCAGAGCTGCTTCCAGGCGGTGGCTTCAAAACAGCCCTTTAGAGTGTCCATTGCCTCCTCAGACCATAACATCACTGTGCGCATGGCCGGAGGTTGTCTGTGTACTAGGGGTTTGTACACCGGCCAGAGATGAACCAAGTTGTGATCCGATCTCCCGAGTGGGGGGAGTTGTGATGAGGTGTACGCCTCCTTAGTGTTTGCATAGAATAAGTCCAGTGTTTTATTGTCTCTAGTGTGGCATGTGACATACTGGGTAAACGTGGGTAGAATGGGAGATAGTGAAACATGGTTGAAATCGCCTGAGATGAGGAGCAGAGCATCTGGGTGTTCTGTCTGCAGCCTGCTGGTTACTGAATGGATGACGTCACGCGCTGTCCCAGCGTTCGCCGTCGGATTTGCATAAACAACAATGCAGATCACGTGTGAGTGTTCTCTCAGGAGATATGTAGACCGCATGCTAACAGCTAGCAACTCAATGTCTTTGCTGCAGTGACGTTGTTTAACAGTGATATGTCCCGGTCTGCACCAGTTGTTGTTAACGTACATTATCACTCCACTGCCCCTTGCTTTGCCACTGTCTGGTGTTCGGTCTGCCTGTATCATGTGGAAACCCTCCAGCTCAATGTTAGCATCTGCTGCTCGTTCAGTTAGCCACGTCTTAGAAAACAAAAGGAGAGAGCACTCCCGGTATGTGCTATCGTAACGGCAGATAGCCACTAGCTCATCTACCTTTCCCAATATAGAGCGTACATTCCCCATAATAACGGATGGGAAGGTGGGTCTGTACCTTATACTCCTTGTCCGCCGTCTAACTCCAGCCCGACAACCACGTCGTTTTTGCCATATTTCTCTCGGTACGTCGAGTTTTTCCGTCAGCACCGAGTGGCGATACAGTTACATTCTGCATAAAGTCAAGATGCCACGAACAGACTTCTCATAACTATTACAACATGTATCCAGCACAGCTTACCTGATTTACAAACTCCTGTCCTTGGTCTGAGAGAATGCGCTGGGGACAGCCATGTCTGTAAATAAGTCTGCAGAAGTTTTTCGCCACTTCCACTGCAGTCTTTGCCTGTAGAGGGAAGGCCTCCACCCACTTGGAAAAGTAATCTGTGACTGTTAAAATGTACTGGAACCCAGAGGATGTCTTTGGAAATGGATCTGTGAGGTCAATTCCAACCAGCTCCCAAACAGCAGATACCTGCCAGTGATATACAGTAATATTTAATTTCCCTGAGTTAACACTACAGTGAATTAATATACTGTAGTGCATTGCAATAGTTGGTCACCTTGATGCATTCCAGCTTTTTAACTGCACTCAGTGGTGGTCCCACCCTTTGGCACAGGTCACATTCAGACACCTTGAAAATAACAGTGTTTAGTTTCATAGAGAGATATGTACATTTATGCTTAATGATATACAAACAACTGCATACCCATTTTTCTATATCTGCTGTCATGCCATACCAGTAAAACCTTAAAGACATGGCAGTTCTTGTTTTCAGGACACCAGTGTGTCCTCCAATTGGTGAGCCATGAAATTCCTTAAAAAGATTCAGGGCCTCCTCCTTTGACTTTATTACTCTTCATTGGCCCTTGAAGAATAGTTCGCCATCTTAGGGTTTGAGTGATCATCAAAATATTAATATACAAATAGCATTGTCAACATGATAGTAATTAATTCTGAACGTTAAATACTGACCATGAATGTTGAATTTAGAACAGTATTTTCGAAGGGTTTGTCTCTGTCTGTAATTCAGCTCTCGCGGGTATGACCCCTTGGAAAGGAAACTGAAAATCTTCTGCCACTTCTTTTCCATGGTTGTGGATACACATGACACATTTTTTAAAAAATGATAAAACGTAATTTTCAAAACAAACTGAATGAACTCATCTGACTCTAATACAGTGCAATATAAGGACAAAAAGATATACCAGAGCATTTAGGCTATATTACATTAAAATGGAGTGGTAGGTGCTAGCATTAAATAAAACAATATGGTTAGCATCTTACGGGGGGGGCGGGGTGCTGAAAAGTTGATAGTGGTCAAATTTGACCAAATGTGGTTTATTTTTCAACCGCAGGGATCCAAGCACTGTAACAAGGGGAGACTATGTTGAAAAATAAACCACATTTGGATCAACTACACTAGAGTGGTGGCCTAGAGGTAAAGCATTGTTATGTCCATAATAAAGGACCCCCTCGTAAGCTCTCGGGACCTTGCTGCACTTACAAGAAATAACTACAGAAAACTACAAAATAACTAGACTTTCATACAGTACAACTAAGATAAGATAAGATAGGATAAGCCTTTATTAGTCCCACAATGGGGAAATTCCAGGATTGCAACAGCACAGGGATAGCAACACTCAGAGCAACAATCAGAAGGCAAGAGAAAAACAAGAGCAGCGAGTATACATATGTACATATAAATATAAATATATATAGACACAGTGCGAAGCATTGTAGCTAGATGGAATAAATATATTGTGGGAATGTGCAAATGATGAGACAGATTTCTCTCAAGTCAGCTTTATTCACATTCGCCAACATCTCAAAGAAGAAAGAGACATCACAGGAAACTCTCGTCCTTAAATACCAGAACTCTCACCGTTCACAAGTCACATTGCATCACAAGTCACATTGCATTATAATCGCCAGTAACAATGCATCTCCTCTTTAATCCTCTAATATCACCCCCACAGTCTCAGGCCCTGCATACCAAAGCTAACACCTTCACAGCTTCCTGTTATCTCCAAGGAAGCTCTGTCTTTGTTCTTATCTAAAATGTGAGGCCTTACATCAGTCACAAAGTAGGTCACATATGTGTGGCCACACCATGAATATATAAACACAGTGCGGAGCATTGTAGCTAGATGGAATAAATATGTAAATATATAAACACACACAGTGTGGAGCATTGTAGCTAGATGGAATAAATGTATGAGTATATAAACACACAGTGCGGAGCATTGTAGCTAGATGGAATAAATATGTAGATATATAAACACACACAGTGCGGAGCATTGTAGCTAGATGGAATAAATATATAAATATACTGTATAAACACACACAGTGCGGAGCATTGTAGCTAGATGGAATGAAACAGCATAACAGTCTACTTATTTATCCTACATGGTATGATTATGTACCCATACATATTCTCACCCTCCATAGCGACCGGTATTTTCCTAGCAGTATACCGGATGGGACCATTGTGTAAGTCTATTGCGTCTTTTGCATTCAATACTATTAGGTTGTCACGTCTTTTTGCTATCTCTGCGAGCAGCCCTGCTTAGGTTGTACAGTCTGACAGCCGTAGGTAGGAAGGACCTGCGAAACCTCTCGGTTGTGCACCTAGGATGATGTAGTCTGCTGCTAAATGAGCTCCTCAGTGCATTCAGTATGTCCTGCATAGGGTGGAACTCGGCCTCCAGCAGAGATGACAGTTTAGCCACCATCCTTCTCTCTCCCATCTCCTCCACTGTGTCAAGGCGCTGCCCCAGGACAGAGCTAACTGCGATGCATTAAGACAAAGGAACAACATAACATTTAATAAAACATGGCAAATTTAGTTCAGTACATAGGCATGGACTGTCCGCAATTTTCGCCAGTACAATGGCATTTTTTTAAGTTAACTGCAGCCTGACTATATAAGAGATGCACTACAACAACAAAATTAATATTATGCAACTCCACATTATTATATAAAAGTTGCACTAACAGCTTACCTTCTGTGAGAAATAGACCGCAGACTGATAACACTGCACAATCGCGCCACGTGTTTGAATCAGTGTCAAGCCCCTTTCCTGTTATACACGTGCGCATCACTTACTTTCCGTCAGCTGTTTCTACAGCTGTATCTTCCGTCAGCTGTTTCCGTCAGCTGATTCCATCAGCTGTATCTATGCTGAAATGACAAGCGGAAGCTTATTTCCTGTTACTACGCATGCGTGCGCATGCGTGCGCATGCTGCGCATGCGTAGTAACCCAGGCTATGGTATTCTGATGACCTATGGTAAAATGGCAGAACACCGGGAACAGAAGAAAATAGCAATGCATTCATTCCTCATTGTTTGAAGGACTGTGAAGAAAGAGTTGGGGGTTGGTGAGCAGAAGGCAACAACAGTTAGGGTTCCTTTGGTCTTGTGGTTGATGACAATCACTGAGGTAAGTCTGTCTACCTGGTACCAATTCCGCTACACAAGTCTTGCTGGAAAATGAAATCAACATCTCCACAAAGCTAATCAGCAGAGCGGAGCATGAAGTGCTCCAAAATTTCCTGGTAGATGGCTGTGCTGACTGTGGACTTGATTAAACAGAGTGGACCAATGCCAGCAGATGACTTTGCCCCCCCAAATCATCACAGACTGTGGAAACTTCACACTGGACCTCGAGCAAGTTGGATTGTGTGCCTCTCCACTCTTCCTCCAAATTCTGGGACCTTGATTTCCACATGACAGGACTTGGCAAGTGATTTGGTCTTGTATAATTTGTTTATGGCAAACACCTGAAAAATTTTAAATTTTGCCAATAATACTAAAATGCAATGGGAGTTGAATAATTGAATAAGAGGTGCTAAGTCCTACTGGAAAATGAAATCAGCATCTCCAGAGGGAAGTATGAAGTGCTCTAAAAATTTCCTGGTAGAGGACTGCACTGAGTTTGGACTTGATAAAACACAGTGGACCAACACCAGCGGATGACATGGCTCCCCAAATCATGTGCCAAGTCCTGTCATGTGGAAATCAGATTCCAAGAGTCTAGAAGAAGAGTGGAGAAGCACAGAATCCAACTTGATTGAGTTCCGGTGTGAGGTTTCCACTGTCAGTGATGATTTGGGGAGTCATGCCATCTGCTGGTGTTTTTCCACTGTGTCAACACAGCCATGTACCAGGAAATTTTTAGAGCACTTCATGCTTCGCTCTGCTGATAAGCTTTATGGAGATGCTGATTTCATGTTCCAGCAGGACTTGGCACCTATTCACATTGCCAAAAGTGCCAATATCTGGTTTAATGACCATGGTATCACTCTGCTTTATTGGCCATTTACACACGTGGACAAAATTGTTGGTACCCCTCTGTTAATGAAAGAAAAACCCACAATGGTCACAGAAATAACTTGAATCTGACAAAAGTGGTAATAAATAAAAATTCCATGAAAATTAACCAATGAAAATCAGACAAGGCTTTTGAATTGTGGTTCAACAGAATTATTTAAAAAAAAACAAACTCATGAAACAGACCTGGACAAAAATGATGGTACCCCTAGAAAAGATTGAAAATAATGTGACCATTGGGACATGTTCAACCAAGATGTGTCCTGTAATTAATATCACAGGTGTCTACAAACTTGTAATCAGTCAGTCGGCCTATTTAAAGGGTGATAAGTAGTCACTGTGCTGTTTGTTGACATGTTGTGTACCACACTAAACATGGACCAGAGGAAGCAAAGGAGAGATTTGTCTCAGGAGATTAGAAAGAAAATTATAGACAAGCATGTTAACGGTAAAGGCTATAAGACCATCTCCAAGAAGCTTGATGCTCCTGTGACTACAGTTGCACATATTATTCAGAAATTTATGATCCACGGGACTGTAGCCAACCTCCCTGGACGTGGCCGCAGGAGAAGACGGATAATACAAATGGTAACAAAAGAGCCCAGAACAACCTCTAAACACATTCATGGTGAACTCCAAGGTCAAGGTACATCAGTGTCAGATCACACCATCCGTCGTTGTTTGAGCCAAAGTGGACTTCATGGGAGACGACCAAGGAGGACACCACTGTTGAAAACAAATCATAAAAAAGCCAGACTGGAATTTGCCAAACTGCATGTTGACAAGCCACAAAGCTTGTGGGAGAATGTCCTATGGACAGACGAGACAAACCTGGAACTTTTTGGCAAGGCATATCAGCTCTATGTTCACAGACGCAAAAAGGAAGCATACCAAGAAAAGAACACTGTCCCTACTGTGAAACATGGAAGAGGTTCTGTTATGTTCTGGGGCTCCTTTGCTGCATCTGGCACAGGGTGTCTTGAATCTGTGCAGGGTACAATGAAATCTCAAGACTATCAAGGTATTCTAGAGAGAAATGTGCTGCCCAGTGTCAGACAGCTTGGTCTCAGTCGCAGGTCATGGGTCTTGCAACAGGATAATGACCCAAAACACACAGCTAAAAACACCCAAGAATGGCTAAGAGCGAAACATTGGACTATTCTAAAGTGGCCTTCTATGAGCCCTGATCTAAATCCTATTGAACATCTGTGGAAGAAGCTGAAACATGCCGTCTGGAGAAGGCACCCTTCAAACCTGAGACAACTGGAGCAGTTTGCTCATGAGGAGTGGGCCAAAATACCTGCTGAGAGATGCAGAAGTCTCATTGACAGTTAGAGAAATCGTTTGATTGCAGTGATTATCTCAAAAGGTTGTGCAATAAAATATTAAGTTAAGGGTACCATCATTTTTGTCCAGGCCTGTTTCATGAGTTTGTTTTTTAAAATATTTCTGTTGAACCACAATTCAAAAGCATTGTCTGATTTTCATTGGTTAATTTTCATATAATTTTTATTTATTACCACTTTTGTCAGATTCAAGTTATTTCTGTGACCATTGTGGGTTTTTCTGTCATTAACAGAGGGGTACCAACAATTTTGTCCACGGTTGTAACTTGCTTGACCTAAACCCCATAGAGAATTTATGGGGTATTGTCAAGACGAAGATGAGACACCAGACCCAACAATACAGACGAGCTAAAGGCCACTATCAATGCAAGCCTGGGCTTC
Source organism: Pholidichthys leucotaenia (assembly GCA_020510985.1). Taxonomy (NCBI): domain Eukaryota; kingdom Metazoa; phylum Chordata; class Actinopteri; order Cichliformes; family Pholidichthyidae; genus Pholidichthys; species Pholidichthys leucotaenia. Next base: position 336,560,935 of record CM035839.1, on the reverse strand, counting down.
CATAACACCTCAGCAGTGCCATAAGGTGATCGCCTCCATGCTGATCACCTCCATGATGCAGTAACTTGTGCAAAATTTCTAGCAATATGGCCGACACAGAGCGAGCACGCAGCATGGTGGTCCTGCACGTAAGCTCAATAGCTTAATAGCAATAGCTCAATAGCAATAGCTTAATAGATAAACCAAGCCAGTCAGAAACTAAAATTGATTTACTTTTAACAAATAGACCTGAAAGAATCTCCCAGACTTATATCCTCTTAACAGAACTGTCTGACCATAATATAATATTAGCAACAAGAAAACTTCCACGAAAACAGCTTTCAAATCTATTTAAGATGTCATCAGTTAACACAGTAAATTTTATAATCCCCCCCCCCAAAAAAAACAACAAAATATAACAATGGCAATAAGCGAAATTGAATGGAAGGAAATCACCTCCTCAGAAGACATAAATCACAGCAATGAATTTTTTATAACAAAAATCAAAGAGGTTCCATCCATCCATCCATCTTCTACCGCTTTTCCGGAGATCCGGGTCACGGAGGCAGCAGTTCAAGCAGAGAAGCCCAGACTTCCCTCTCCCCCGCCACCTGCTCCAGCTCTTCAGAGAGGATACCAAGGTGTTCCCAGACCAGCTAGGAGACATAGTCTCTCCACCGAGTCCTGGGTCTGCCCTGGGGTCTCCTCCCAGTGGGACGTACCTGAAACACCTCAAGTGGGAGGCGTCCAGGAGGCATCCTAATCAGATGCCCATACCACCTCAACTGACTCCTTTCAATGTGGAGGAGCAGCGGTTCTACTCTGAGCCTCTCCCGGATGACTGAGCTCCTCACCCTATCTCTGAGGGTGAGTCCAGCAATCCTACGGAGAAAGCTCATTTCAGCCACTTGTATCCGCGATCTCGTTCTTTCGGTCGTTACCCAAAGCTTGTGACCATAGGCGAGAGTAGGAATGTAGATTGACTGGTACATCGACAGCTTTGCCTTAGAACTCAGCTCCCTCTTCACCACAACAGACCGGTACAACGTCCGCATCACTGCAGATGCTGCTCCAATCCGTCTGTTGATCTCTCGCTACATTTTCCCCTCACTCGTGAATAAGACCCCAAGATACTTAAACTCCTCCACTTGGGGCAGGAGCCTGTCCCCAACCCAGAGAGGACAATCCACCTTTTTCTGGCTGAGGACCATGGACTCGGACATGGAATCAAAGAGGTTATTGCGGCATTTTCAAAAAAGAAAAAGAGTCAGTTTACCATGGCTCAACAACGAATGTTTACAACTAATGAAGACCAGAGATCAGCTTCTTAAAATAGCTCTAAAAACAGGTTTGACAACAGACAGACAAAAATTTATGTCTGCTAGAAATAAGGTAACACAAACTCTGAGGAAGGCGAAGGCAAACTTTTTTATAACCATTATTGAAAATGCAAAAGAAGATAGCAAAAAAATTTGGAATAATATTAACAAATTGACTAATAAACAGAACAAAAATGATGATGGAGACATGGGACTTTAACAGATTGGTACAAAATCCCACATCATTGCTACAGAGTTTAACAACTTTTTCATAAACAGTGCTAGAAATATCCAATTCATTTAATCCACCTGATCATAATTCTAGTCCTATTAACCCCTCACAACCAGTTCTTAATATATTAGAAATAATTGAAAATGAAGTCGCAAATATCATGAGCTCATTGAATAGCTCAAAAGCAACAGATGAACATGGTCTTAACACCAAATTTTTAAGAGAAAATAAATGTCACAGGCAGCGAGAGCGTGCCCCTCCCCTCCTGCCGCACGTTCGTCAACTCATCACTGCACCTGAGGCAGAGGACACACCTGCGCCCGCTCATCAGCCAGCGTACTTAAAGAGGCTTCCTTCGTGCAGTCAACGCTGGCTCGTCTGGGCATACCGCCCTATTTCAGGCAAGCAGGTCATTTTGGAGCTAGTGTAGACACATCGTCTAACAGTTCTCTATTTTTCTATTTCAGGTTGCTGCCAACGTGCGGGTGTGTCTTGGGCCTGCGTGCGCTCTCCTGCCACCTCATCACCTCTCCCAGCAACGAAACTTTGCCCGGTCAGGCACTCCAAGCTCATCCCCCTCCCCTACTGGTTCATCTATTCCCTGCTGGAGTTCTGCCGGTCCTCTTCCGGAATCCCGAGTAAGTGGTAATTTGGCTCGCCCATTTTCCCTTCTCTGCTTCTCCACTGACAGCTCTTGCTTTTCTCTCCACAGGCAGATTGAATCTTCTGGCGAGTGGCTGTTTCCTTAACAAGGCGCTGTTTTCTCTATTTAATAAATCATTGAACGTATCCCCCTTGTGTGGTTCTGTCTTGTGCTAGCATCGTGCGCTTGAGCTGTCAGCTAACCATGACAGAACAAGCCAGCCAGGACGATAGCTCAGCCAGTGCCTCAGCAGAGTAGCTGTCAGCTCTGGATCGCTTGTCAGCAACCGAGCACCAGCTCGCTGTGCTGATGCAACAGGTGTCAAACTTAATCCAGCTTTGGTCTCAGTTGTCTCCCCCGGCTCCGCCTCCTCAGCCTGCTCCCTGCGCCTCAGTCCGGCATACCGCCTCCATTCCCACACCTTCCCCATACACGGGGGAAGTTGGGAGATGTAAGAGCTTTCTCATCCAGGTACACATGTATTTGGAGCAGGTCGGGGAGGAGTACCCAGGAGATACAGCTAAGGTACAGTTTTTTACACTGTTGCTTAGGGATCAAGCCCTTGACTGGGCACGCTCCGCGCTTGATATCCCTGAGGGGCGGCGCTATACGTTCAGCCAACTTGTTGATGCCTTCACATGCGCGTTTGACCGGTCCAAGAGCAAGGGCAATATGATGAGCCGCCTATTGACGCTCCTCCAGGGTACCTGGTCAGCGGCCGAGTACTCGGTGGAGTTCCGAGTTGTTGCTGCAGACTCGGGTTGGAATGAGGTTGCCCTGCACAGTGCATTCCTTCACAGGTTGAACGAACAGCTGCGGGTCGAACTGGCGGTTCACCCTGTCCCGAAGACCCTCGATGACCTTATGGCTCAAGCTGTCAGTTTGGACAACTGGCACCGTGAGCGCGCGAGGGAGCGTGAGGCCTCATGTCGTCTGCGCGCCACGCGCGGCCCCACTATGACTACTGACACTGGCAGCGCCACCTCTTCGCCCGAGTCGATGGAGCTCTCTTGGTACCTTACCGATGATGAGCGCCGGTGGAGGTGAAGAGCCGGCACATGCCCGCTCTGTGGTTCACTGAACCACTGTCGGGATGAATGCCGCCAGCGGCCAAAAGACGCAGCCCATCAGTAACCATGGGGGGTCTGGCGGGTGGGACCAAAGACACTCCCCCCGGTAATTTTTCTATCCCAGCCCTCGTGCAGCTGCCGGGGGTCAAGAGGAGGGTTAAGGCACTGGTTGACTCGAGGTCGGTGAGTAATTCCGTTTCTGCTGAATTCGTGAAGCAGGTGGGCATTCCCACACATAAATTGCCCCGTGATCAGAGAATCACAACCATATCTGGCCGGGAGGTCGCGGTAGTCACACACAGCATGGTGTCAATCTCCATCCTCCTTTCCAGGAACCACCGGGAGGAACTAACTTTCCTAGTTATTCCTGTTTCCTTTTCCTCGGTGGTCCTGGGGTATCCTTGGCTCCGGAGGCACAGCCCCCAGATTAACTGGGCTTGTAACACCATCTCCTCCTGGAGCCCCTTTTGGATGGCCCACTGTATGCGCTCAGCAGAGTGCTCCCCCTCTCTATCCGTCTCCCTCTCTCCAGTCGAGGCACCGGACCTTAGCCTCGTCCCCCGGGCTTATCACGATCTTGGAGAGGTCTTTAGCAAATCGAGAGCGTTGTCTCTGCCACTTCACCGCTCTTACAACTGTGCCATTGACCTCAGCCCGGGGACGAGGCTGCTGTCCAGCAGGCTGTACAGCATTTCTGGGCCGGAGAAGGAGGCGATGGAGAGGTACATAAAGGAGTCCCTGAACGCTGGCTTAATTTGGCCATCTTCGGCCCCACTCGGGGCCGGGTTCTTCTTCATCGGAAAGAAGGATGGCTCGCTGCGCCCGTGCATAGATTACCAGGAGCTTAACGCAATTACCATTAAGGACAAGTACCCTCTACCCTTAATCAATTCAGCGTTCGAGCTCCTTCAGCGTTCACGGGTGTTTACTAAATTGGATCTGAGAAACGCATATCATTTGGTCCACATTCGCGAGGGCAATGAGTGGAAGACGGCGTTTAAGACACACCAGGGGCAGTTTGAATACCTGGTGATGCCCTTTGGGCTCACTAACGCCCCCACCATCTTCCAGCGGTTAATTAACGACATCCTCCGCGATATGCTATATCAATTCGTGTTTGTGTATTTGGACAACATTTTAATTTTCTCCCACTCACCAGAAGAACATGAAGCCCATGTTAGGGCCGTTCTACAATGGCTCCTGGAGAACCGGCTCTACGTCAAGGCCGAGAAGTGTGAATTTTCAACACCATCCACCACCTTCTTGGGCTTCATAGTAGCCGAAGGGAGACTGATTGCCGACCCGGCCAAGGTGAAGGCAGTGCTGGATTGGCCAACTCCCCACTCCCTTAAGGAGCTCCAACGTCTCCTCAGGTTCGCAAACTTTTATCGCCGGTTCATAAGGAACTATAGTGGGGTGGCACTGCCTTTAACTCAGCTGACCTCCATTAAGGTCCCCTTTCACTGGACCAAGGCAGCAGAACAGGCATTTAACAAATTAAAATGCCTGTTCATGGACACACCCATCCTGGCACAGGTCGACACGCAGCTGCAGTTCGTCCTCGAGGTGGATACATCTGACACGGGGGTTGGTGCTGTGCTGTCACAGCGCACGTCCTCTGATCAGAAGCTCCACCCGTGCGCTTTTTTCTCTTGTCAGTTCGCGCCGGCCGAGAAAAATTATGACGTAGGGGACAGAGAGCTGCTGGCCATTAAATTGGCACTGGAGGAGTGGAAACATTGGTTGGAGGGTGCCATTCACACCATCATCGTGTGGACCGACCACAAGAATCTTGAATACTTGCAGTCAGCCCGCCGATTAAACGCCAAACAGGCTCACTGGTCCTTATTTTTCCAGCGGTTTAATTTCACCATCACTTGTCTGGCGCCCAGAATGTCAAACCAGACATTTGATTCCAGGGAGGTAGACCCCCCCGCCGAACCATCATCCCGCCTTCGTGCGTCCTTGGTGCCCTTGCTTGGGACATCGAGCGGAGGGTCTGGGAGGCCCAGTCCTGGGAGCCCGTGCCAGTAGGGTGCCCCCGGAATCGCCTCTACATCCCGGCCCCCCTCCGCGGTGACGTTCTCCAGTGGGCCCACACCAGCCGTTTTGCCTGCCATCCGGGCATCGCCCGCACTGTGGATTTCATCTGGTGGGCATTCTGGTGGCCCACGGTGTGGCGGGACGCACAGGAGTATGTCAGGGCTTGCCAGACCTGCATCAGGGGAAAGTCTGATTCCTCTCCCCCCTTGGGTCTCCTCCACCCCCTCCCCACCCTGGGGCGTCCCTGGTCTCATATCACTGTGGACTTTGTGACCGGACTCCCCCCGTCCCATGGGAAGACATTTCATCCTCACTATCGTGGATTGCTTCTCCAAGGCGGTGCATTTGGTGGCCCTCCCAAAGCTCCCCTCAGCCTTGGAGATGGCGGTGCTGCTGACTGACCACGTGATCAGGGTCCACAGCATCCCCATTGACATGGTGTCTGACTGGGGTGCACAGTTCACGTCCCAGGTCTGGAAGGTCTTTTGTCGGACACTGGGCACGACAGTGAGTCTCTCGTCCGGGAATCATCCCCAGAGCAATGGGCAGGCAGAGCGCGCCAATCAGTCCCTGGAGGCCACCCTGCAGTGCTTAGCAACTGAAGATCCGGCTTCATGGAGCACACACCTGACCTGGGTGGAGTATTCCCTTAGCTCGGCCGTTTCCTCGGCCACCAGACTCACCCCCTTCGAGGCATCCCTGGGCTACACCCCGCCCCTCCTCCCCATGACCGAGAGGGAGGTGGCGGTTCTGTCTGTGGCGGCCCATGCCCGTCGCTGCCGACGCGTCTGGAGGTCTACCCGGGCTGCCATGGGACGCACCCGGGCCACCGCTGACCAAGTCCCGGCCCCGAAGTACGCTGTGGGACAGAAGTTCTGGCTGGTGACGAGTCAGGTCCCACTGAATCAGAAATCCAAGAAGCTGCTTCCTCGCTTTCTGGGCACGTTTCCCATCACCGGGATTGTTAATGACGTATCGGTTCAGCTGAAGCTCCCTTCTTCGCTACGGGTGAACCCCATCTTCCATGTGTCCCACATCAAGCCCCTCTCAGTCAGTCCTCTCTGCCCCACCCCCCTCCCGAAACCACCTACTCCTCCCTGAATCATCGACGGCCACCCTGCCTACACAGTCCGCCGGATTCTGGATGTTCGCCATCGGGGTCGGGGATTGCAGTACCTGGTGGACTGGGAGGGCTTGGCCCAGAGGAACGATCCTGGACCCCGTCGTTGCGGGTTCTGGACAAAGAGATGCTCCGGGCCTTCCATCAAACCCACCCGGAGAAGCCCTCTGGACCGCCAGGAGGCGCTTCTAGAAGGGGGGGCCCTGTCACGGGCAGCGAGAGCCCGCCCCTCCCCTCCTGCCACACGTTTGTCAACTCTACACTGCACCTGAGGCAGAGGACACACCTGCGCCCACTCATCAGCCAGCGTACTTAAGGAGGCTTCCCCACGCAGTCAACGCTGGCTCGTCTGGGTATACTGCCCTATTTCAGGCAAGCAGGTCGTTTTAGAGCTAGTGTAGACACGTCGTCTAACAGCTCTCTATTTTTCCATTTCAGGTTGCTGCCAACGTGCGGGTGTGTCTCGGGATTGCGTGCGCTCTCCTGCCACCTCATCACCTCTCCCAGCAACGAAACTTCGCCCAGTCAGGCACTCCAAGCTCATCCCCCTCCCCTACTGGTTCGTCTGTTCCCCACTGGAGTTCTGCCGGTCCTCTCCCGGAGTCCCGAGTAAGTGGTAATTTGGCTTGCCCATTTTCTCTTCTCTGCTTCTCCACTGACAGCTCTCGCTTTTCTCTCCACAGGCGGATTGAATCTTCTGCCGAGTGGCTGTTTCCTTAACGAGGCGCTGTTTTCTCTATTTAATAAATCATTGAATGTATCCCCCTTGTGTGGTTCTGTCTTGTGCTAGCATCGAGCACTTGAGCTGTCAGCTAACCATGACAATAAAGAATCTCTCATTTGTCCAGTTACTCATTTAATCAATCTGTCAATCAAACATGATGTCGTCACAACTGCTTTGAAGGTAGGAGTGGTCAGACCAATTTTCAAAACGGGGTAAAACTGATATAAACAACTACAGACCAATCAGCATCTGACCTGTTATCTCCAAAATAATTGAAAAATGGGTGGCTACACGATTATGTGAACATCTGAATTATGAGAACACCCCCCTGCATCACGTGCAGTTTGGGTTCTGTGCCCACTACCCGACAAAGTCTGCAATAAGCTTGTTCTTAGAGAAAACTAAATCTTTCTTAGATAAGTACAGTTATGTAGGTGCTGTGTTTTTAGATCTGAAGAAGGCATCTGACACCGTTGACCACAACATCCTTTTAACCAAACTTAGTTTAATTTTTCAGAACATGCTATCAAATGGATGAAATCCTATTTAACCGACAGACAGCAATGTGTAATGGTCAACAGTGTCACATTGCCATATTTGAAATGTCAAATGGTTGTCCCACAAGGTTGCATACTTGGACCAATACTATTCTCCCTATACATAAATGATATGCCAAGTGCATGCAGAAACATTCATATACAAATGTATGCAGATGGCACGGTAAAATTCCCACCTGCAAAAAAACACACAAGAAGCCGCCTGTATTTTTACAACAGCAATGACCCAAATCCATGACTGGCTGAATAATTCCTGTCTCCTACTAAACACTAAAAAACTGCGTGCATGATGTTTACCTAACAACGATCAAATATTACAAACTCAAACATTTTCTTTAAAGGGGAGGAGCTGCAACTAGTCGAGGAATTTAAGTACCTCAGTGTGACTTTAGACTTCTCATTAACCTTTAAAAAACATATCAAAAAAATCTCAAACGTAATCAAATTCAATCTAAGAAATTTTAAACAAATTAGACCATCGCTCACAGTTAATGCGGCCAGAATGTTTCTGCATGCAATGATCTTCTCACACATTGATTGCTGTTTTACCAACTGGTCACTCACTGGTGTAACCATAATCAAACCCATTGAATCTTTATATAAAAAAGCCATAAAAATCTTTGATAAGAAAGATCCCACATATCATTGCTGTTACATTTACAAGAAATACAATATTCTGTCTTTTGAAAATGATAAAACTCTCAAATTTGCCTGTTCAATCTATAAAATATTAAATGGCTATGCACCACCCAGCCTGGGAGAATATGTTAAACTGAGAACTGTCACCGGTACAACCACCAGAGCAATCACTAGAGGAGACTGTGAGGTCCCCCACAAACGTATCACATTTGCTCAATCTGTGCTATCAGTGAGGGGCACCAAGATCTGGAATAATACACCACCTGCAATCAGAGAACGTACCACACTAAATACTTTTAAGAAGCACTGTAAAAATTGGCTTTTAAACAACCAAAACTGTATCCATAACTACTGGTTGCTCTGCAGCATACGCATATATATATATATATGTGCCCGTGCGTCACACACACATATGCCCCGCCTCTTGTTCGTTGCTGTCTGTTGTTGCTGTGAGGTGCTTGGGTGCATGTGTGTGTACGCATACACAGCACTTCACTTGTGTGACATGGATGTTTTGTAACATCTTAACTCTTGCACTTTGGCATATACACTTTGTACAGTTTCATTGCAGTTGTTCTGCTCGTTTATGATCATTTGTTTGTGTGTTTTTGTGACCTGCCGGCGGACTATAGATGCAAATTGGCAGTATTTCTGAATCTGGCATACTTACATTTGTATTAATGTTCATTAGTATGTAATGTCCCTTTCAAATAAACATTAAACTAAACTAAACCAAAAGGAACCCAGACCAAGTATTGAGTGTGTACATTGACATACTTTTCAGTCGGCCAACATTTCTATTAAAAATCCACCTTTTTTGTTTTTCCAGCCTTATTCCTTTTTTTTGTTATACTGCACACACCACTGAAGAGAGAGAAACTGCATCTCAGTTCTCCTGTATGTCCTGTACGTATAGTAGTATTGACAAATAAAATCTTTGAATCTTAAATCTTAATTGATTGTGTGTAATATTCAAATTTTCTGAGAAACTGAATTTTGGGTTTTCCTGAGCTGTAAGCCATAACCATCATAATTAAAAGAAATAAACACTTGAAATATATCATTCTGTGTGTAATGAATCTAATACAGTATATGCATTTCAATACATATTGAAGCAATTTTTCAGTAATATTCTAATTTATTGAGGTGCACTTGTATTTATTAACAGTGCACAGCACATACTGTGAATTTCTATTGCTCTTATGTCTTTCCTTTGGTGTGCTGCATGACTGTTTAGTCTTTAAGGGGCTACTTTAAGTTAATTAACTGGGTTAGCTCATGGAAAAACTCATCTCTAAGTATAAATATTTAGCAGTTTGATTGAAGGTTGGTGAAGGTAGCACTGAATAATAGAAGCCAAGAGGTAAACTACAAAGTTTCCAGGTATTGCATGGTCTTTATCCTTATTACCACGGCACACTATGATGAAGCAGTTTTTCACTTTACTCACTTATCCTATATTTAGCTACATAGCTATGTGTGACACACACACACATATATATACACTCACATATACGTATATATACAGTATCTCACAAAAGTGAGTACACCCTTCACATTTTTGTAAATATTTTATTATATCTTTTCATGGGACAACACTGAAGATACAACACTTTGATACAATGTAAAGTAGTCAGTGTACAGCTTGTATAACAGTGTGAATTTGCTGTCCCCTCAAAATAACTCAACACACAGCCATTAATGTCTAAACTGCTGGCAACAAAAGTGAGTGCACCCAAAGGGAAAATGTCCAAAGTGCCAATATTTTGTGTGGCCACCATTATTTTCCAGCACTGCCTTAACTCTCTTGGGCATGGCATTCACTAGAGCTTCACAGGTTTCCACTGGAATCCTCTTCCACTCCTCCATGATGACATCATGGAGCTGGTGGCTGTTAGAGACCTTGCGGTCCTCCACCTTCCGTTTGAGGATGCCCCATAGATGCTCAATAGGGTTTAGGTCTGGAGACATGCTTGGCCAGTCCATCACCTTTACCCTCAGTTTCTTTAGCAAGGCAGTGGTCCTCTTGGAGGTGTGTTTGGGGTCGCTATCATGTTGGAATGCTGTCCTGCAGCCCAGTTTCTGAAAGGAGGGGATCATGCTCTCCTTCAGTATGTCACAGTACATGTTGGCATTCATGGTTCCCTCAGTGAACTGTAGCTCCCCAATGCCGGCAGCACTCATGCAGCCCCAAACAATGACACTCCCACCACCATGCTTGACTGTAGGCAAGACACACTTGTCTTTGTACTCCTCACTTGGTTGCTGCCACACACACTTGACACCAGCTGAATCAAATAAGTTTGTCTTGGTCTCATCAGACCACAGGATATGGTTCCAGTAATCCATGTCCTTAGTCTGCTTGTCTTCAGCAAACTGTTTGTGGGCTTTCTTGTGCATCATCTTTAAAAGGAGCTTCCTTCGGGATTACAGCCATGCAGACCAATTTGATGCACTGTGCGGCGTATGGTCTGAGCACTGATAGGCTGACTCCCCCACCCCTTCAACCTCTGCAGCAGTGCTGGCGGCACTCATATGTCTATTTTCAAAAGAACTTCTGGATATGACGCTGAGCACGTGCACTCAACTTCTTTGGTTGACCATGGCAAGGCCTGTTCTGAGTGGAATCTATTCTGTTAAACCGCTGTATGGTCTTGGCCACAGTGCTGCAGCTGAGTTTCAGGGTGTTGGAAGGAAAGGATGTGGAGGCAAGGCACGAGCGTAGATCAGCACAGATTCTTTATTTACCCTCTAACATGAGTACAGCCTACTGGCCCCAGCGTGGCCACTGGGGCCCGGTTAGTCATGATGGGTTGAGAGTGTAAGAGTTAAGAGAGAGAGATGAGAAAGAGCCGCTCTTTTATACCGTCATACAGACAGAGAGAATGCATGGCACATTAGCATATCAATTGTCATCTAATACCGTTGGTCAATACACATGATTAGCATGACATTGGTTGGCACAAAGATGTATGTATTCAGTCTCGTCTGTCTCTTGTGGTTCTTTTGGTCGTGTGTCAATTGTCCTCTGCTTCCTCCAAGCTCACTGTTGGGTGTGAGGAAAGCTCCAGAAGAATGTCCCAGAGGAATGTCTCCCTGCTGTGTTTAGTGTCACCACAGCGCATGTGTTTTGAAGTGTGGGCTCTGGCGTGTTCTGATCGCCCAGTGGTATGCTCCCAAGTGGACTGCACAGGATATTCCGCCATATTAACTGAGATTCCAAACTGAAGTAAACGAACAGTCTTCAGTTCAAAGGCAACTGAAAACTGAGCAGGGAAGAAGAACGGTACATCATTTCACCAGAAGTTGACAAGAAGATTACCCAATAGCTATTGTGCCTCAAATACAAGTAAAATAAACTATTGTTGCTAACATTGTTAACAAACTAAACTGATGTTGGTTATTGGTTTTTTTATCAACTTATAGTAATAAAAATATATTTGTTTCCATATTTTATTTAAGAAATATAAATTATCCACCATAGGATCAGTACGTGTCGATGGTTGCCGTGGTAACGCACAGAGGAGGGAGCCGACAGTTACAGGGTGTTTCAAATGGAGAAATTTTGTGAAGGGTAGTTAACTTAATTGATATTCCCTGAGAACGGAGCAGGGAGTAGGGAATACAGTTGAAGTACATTATGGATCGGAACGCAGCTACAGTATGACTGTGGCTAATGGTGCTAGTGGCATGCTACCAAGCCTACACCAAATGTGAACAGGCAGCGTGAATGCATACAAAGTTAATGGAAAGAGGCGAGCACATGCAAAATCCCGCATTTGTGCCCGAGGGATAGCGCTAGCTTTGAGATTCTGCCATCATTGGAGTAAAAGTATCAACATTGGAGCATAAACTAGTTTGAAAATGAGACTGACACTCACCCAAAGAAAGAAGGACTGGGAGCTCTTCAGCTGAATCGGGATTTCATTGTTATTTACCAATGGACTCCTGCCATGGACGTGCTAACAAGGCTAGCAGGCTAGCAACGTAAACACTCATTGTCTTGTGAAGTTTTGGAGGTAGGGATAACTTTTTCCGGTGAGCCCCCCATCAGATAATGTAAACCTCAGCATAACATTATTTTGAGGATTTCAGCAGCAGGTTGAACACTGCTGCAGAAGTTATAAAGGCAACTTTGCCTGTCTGCAATTCACTCAGATGGTGAATTCATGTCTATTTGTGTGTTTACATTGAGTTATAATGTAATCACACCTTGCAAAAAATTTGCCCATTCATGTTTGGTGTGAAGGCACCTTAAAACATATCATTGTCAACTCTGAAGCGTAAAATTGATGATAAAAATCGTTGGTTTAGCCCTTCCTGGACTGATATGTGTGTGTAATGGAATGTGTAGCTATAAAAACAGGTTCCTACTCACACATGGTGATTTAAAACAAAACAAATCACAATAGTGGATGTGCAATATTTGTTAATGTTATCAATCTTTTCTTGGGGGGTTTGTGCACTGAAGTGTTTGACAGTTCATTTTTTATTCAGCTAAATTCACTTTGTGACGTGCCAAGGTCAGTTATGACCAGGATGTAGTATATTTTATTTCAAAAGGAAACAAATGTTAATGCTACTAACAGTGCATATTGAGTTTTTATGCACTTCGAGATATGCCCGAGTAAGATGTGACCAAAATGGTTATTTACAGAATTTTATTTTTTTCATTCTATTTATTTAATTGTTGCTCAAGAGGAAAAATATTTCTACTACTTCAAGTTTCGCTCACCCCCAGCACTGTTATTGTGTTTTTATGCACTTTTGATGTGCCTTTGTCATGTTCCAAGCACACATTTAAAACCAAGGCAGTCAATAAAAAGTGCAGATTTTTCATCATATTGATCTGTGTTGGTTTGAATTTTGTCATATTCAACATATCGCTGAACATGTGCAGCCCAATTACATGTCTTGATTTCAAATTGTGGCCCAACTGAATTGGTAACTGAATAGTCTTGCATTATGGGATGCAATGGCTAATATAGTAGCTATCAGTTGTACACTACTTTTCAAAATGCATTATGGGATATTTTGAGTGCAGTATACAGTGAATGAAATTTCCAGTTGATTTCTAATAGCGCTACAAAATGATTGATTCACTGTAGCGTACAGCTAAAGACAGAGATTTTCATCTACATAACCGAATAAACCATTACCTTTTCATTCATTATATCAGATATTTGCCATGACTTGTGGTATACCATAGTATTAGATGAGGGTCTTGTTAATGACCGAGAAAAGTTTGCTAATTTCAAACTTGTTAGATACATTTTATTTTATTTTATTAGCAATCACATGTCTCATTATTTCTCTGTGATGATCTTTTGGGTTTATGTTGTTGCTGTTGTTTTTTTTGTTCAACTCTATTTTTACATATCTTGGTTCCTACACTATGATATGAGTCACTAAACCATAGAGGCGACATGAAAACACAAGTGGTTCAATGTCTGATAGCACAGTTCTTTAAATGTTGCATCAAGGATCAACATAAGCAAGCTGGGTGATAATTATTAAATACCTGGCTATGTTATGTAGCTTAAACTTCTAAAATGTGCATTTACAGTCTTCATGGAAATAATCACCACCCTGTTTCCTCTTCCAGAGCGCTCACCTGGCAATGATTGACACTCTGATGATGGCTTACACGGTGCAGACTGTGAGTGCAGAGAAGGTGATGGCATGCGTCCGCCAGCATTCATCCTCCAGCCCCGAGGTGGAAATGCCGTACGACACAGAGGACGCAGTGACCACCTGGATTAACAAGGTCAGTGATGGCAAATGTGTGCACTGTTGCTGTTTGAATAAAAATGAATCTATTATTAATATTTAGTCTCTATTTTTGTAGCTTTTGTGTCAAAAAAAACCCACACGAACGCTCAATCCTCAAGCTTTGTGTATCCTCAATCAGTATGAGTGACTGTTGCATCCAAATGCAGCTAAATCGGAATACAGGCAAAAAGAATTAGTGGTATAATTTCTCTGTCTCATGCAGCTCTTACATTATGGTTAATGTTCTTTTCTGTAAGCTTCCAAAAAAGTCAGAAGTTGACGATGTTTATTTAATAAGAGAAAGGCAAGATTTAAGAATAAAGCAATTCCATGGCACTGCATATTTACAACTTCAAAGACCAAACAGGTCAACATTTACTGAAAAATACATTTTAACTAATCACATTTTAAACAGTGTTGTCACAACAAGTGCCCCAAAACAGCTTATAAAATCCACAATAAATCAAGCATACATAACAGAGGGGAAAAAGTGAAAAATGCATAATTAAATATTTAAAAAGACACATCAGTAGGATCATTAATTCTTGTTCCCTTGCTGCAGTTTCACTGAATCTTCTTCTTCTTCTCCTTTCAACTATTCCTTTCTGAGTCATGTCCAATTAAAAGGTTTTCAAGCAGCTGGGGGCGGGAATCGCGAGGGACTTCACAATGATACCCGTCACGATACTTTGGTCATGATGCAGTACTATCACAATACTTCGATTCCTAAGAATTGAAGTACCAGAAAGCCTCAAATTCTATCCCCGAAATACAACTGTCAACATCTGTTTCATACAAGTTTCATGTAGGTTTTCACTCTTTTCAACTCGCTGCGACAGCTTTTGTTTTGGTGGCGCTCAGTTCTCTGTGGGATGGTGTGCTGTTAGGGCCTTTCTGCTGCACTCAGGGATTTCTCGGCTTTGGGCTTCACTCCTCAGTACATTTTCGGAACCACCATGGCAGCGGGATGGGGTCACATGCCTCAGTGCCAACATTCACCACTGCATTCACTCATTGACACTTTCCCCCCTTCTTCTCTTTGTGAAGCATCTTTGAGTGTCTTGAAAAGCATTATATAAGTCTAAAGTATTATTATTTTACCTGGCGACACAGGTATTTGTGCGAGGGGAGGCTGTGGACTATGTTTTCTTGGCTCGCTCTGAGTTTGGAGGTGGCTTTGTTGCATGAAGAGTCTTCGTAGTTGGTTGATTTTTACCAAGTGCTGTTTTGGTTTAACTGCCACCAGGGTTGGCATTGCTTATGCTGGAGTGTGCAATATTTTGGTAATCTAAATTATGAAATTTAATGCAGCATGAAATCATTATATCATTTTCATTGTTATATAATCATTTCAAGTAAAAATTGTGGTTTTTGTATTGTAAGGTTACTTTTTTATACACAGGAAGAGAGAGGGTCAGTCTCCATGTAAGCAGCCATCTTGGATCACTGTCATGTCTTTCCAAGTTTTTATGCCAAACTCTGTTTACACACATGACTTCTGTAGGTTACTGTCAATGCTTAATAAGGAAGTAATGACAAGTATATAGGAAAATATTTGCATTTTGATATCTGACAGCTAGATTACACACTGCACCATAAAACATTTTTTTTTCAGAACAGTATATCTTTAATTTGTTGCAACACATTATAGCAAACTTTCATCAGTTTTTTCACTGTTGTCATATGAATTCATAAATGCTACGTAAACTACATTTCTTGAATATTAATTGATATGTCTATAAAACTTTAAGAGCAGCGTAATCCTTATTTTTACAGTCAAATAGTTGTTGCAGCTCTCAGCTAATTCTATTTTAGTCAGTGTGGGGCAAAAAGGCTCTTTGCTTGGCGAAGGTTGCAGACCCCTGCTCTAAGGTTATTCTGTATGGCATGCACTAGTGAACTGAGGAAATCGAAAACCATCCCACTAGATATAGGTGGAACTTGGAGGAGTCCAGTTTTAGAGTCTTTTGAATATTTTTAACTTATACTTGTCACACTTTATCTGTTTTCCTTGGGTACAACAGGCACTAGACTCTATGTGGAATAAGTGATAAAATAACAGATGAGAATTTAACTGTGGTCACAGCCTAACCATCTGCCTTCCTTTGATATTTACACTCCATATTCTTCACCCTTTTATATATTAGATTTACATTCTGATTTTTAATAAATAAGCACTAAATGTATGCCGAAAGTGAAGTAACTTCCCACACTCACCTTTGAAGTCTATAGAAAGTAAATGTTTAGTTGGTGCGACGCATGTATAAAGAGCATTAGTGTATGGGCCAGCTAACAATGTTTCATGCTTGTGTAATCTTTTCACAGTCTACTTAAACATTGCGAATAATGTGGGACTACTTTACATAAAGCAAATGTGCCCAGTGCTCTTTGAAATCATGGCGAGTGTTTGCCTTCATGGTCTGCGTGCACAGATGGCGGTGATTCCTCCATACACTACTACAGGATCCAGTCTGTTTACATTCTTCTGGCAGAGACACTGGGCTGCTGCCAAACACACACACACACACACACACACACGCACACGGAACAGGGTGTTCAAGATGTGTGCTGTTCTAATGGTCTGACACATGGCTCTCCGCTGGAGACCACTTCTGTTCCACAGATATAAAGTTCACAATTATTCATGCACCATGTATGCTTGGAGTGACACATTGTTAAATGGCTTACATACCATCAGTCAGTTCTACTCAAATCATCTTGACTTTTATTGTTATTACATTGGAATTTTAGTCAGTTATCAATTAAAAGGAAAACAAAACTCGAGCAGTATGTAGCCTATTACTCAGACTGGTGTTGTGTGTTTATTGTGAATAACCAATAAGTTACGCACATTAACAACCTCATAGAATGATTTATTCTGTTAAATTCCAGCGATATGTAATGATGAAGAATATACAGTGGTCCCAGTTTGATTTATATAAAACTAAAATACTGTGTAAACATGTTCAGCAGTCAGTGGAAAATCAAATTTCAGTGGTAACTCTCACCTAAAGTAAAAAAAAAAAAAGAGTACTTTACTTAAAACAGCCTTTGAATGACATCATATTTACACTACAGGTATTATGAAAGAACAAGTATGTTCATTGATAATACCTGTTTGATTTGAGTTGATGGCTAAGGTAATTTTACATTCTCTCTCTTTCAGGTAAATGAATATCTGAAAGAAATTGTGGCTCACGAGCAGAAGAAGAAGGAATCACAGACTCCAGAGCCTGCTGGTAGTCCTCGGGTGAGTTCTTCCTTTCCTTTACTCTCACTTCACAAACTCATGAACATTACAGTTTTGATCGACAGTTTAAAATAAGCTAAGTAAAATCCTTGGCTCTACTTAACAGACTTAACACATTTACCTTTTGACAGACAGATATTTGCTCCAAGCCCCTGTGTCACTTTAATATCTAAGTCTGGCTTTCTGGACAAAATTAAAGCTGTTAAATCCAGCCACCATCGAAGAAACTCTCACACATATCTGATGAATCTCAGTCAGTATTAACTAATCCACAAAGAGTAAGAATGCCCAGTTACATCTTAAGTAATGAGTTCATCTACTCTGACAACCATACATGCTTCACTCACTTCATTTGTGCCCTAACTAGAAAATCGGCACTCTCCAGTCTAATTAGGCGAGCAGTCCAACCCACAGTCCACATGTGTTATATAACAGATTCCAGCACCACCAGCAGCCATTTATAATGCCGTAAGAGCAGCTGGTGTGGCCTGTGCTAGTCCATGTGTAGAGGGTGTTACTGTAACCAGAATCAAAACTAAATACAAATTAAAATAGGTATTATATGCAAAACAGACAATGATATAATGAAATATATCCAATAAGCAATGTAGGTGTCATCTTCATCTTTTTGTTTTCAGCTTCATCCATCAGTCATGAGTAATGATGCTTATAAATATAATGTATAGCATAATGCTGTCATTCTTATCAGCCAATATAGTAAGCCTTGGAAACCGTAATGTCCAATCAATCAATAGGAACTAACTGTTGTTGTACTGTTATCCCTACGTGTTGTATACACTGTGTATGTTAACGCAGATCAACAGCAAGCCAAACTCGTTTTTCACGAGCCAGGAAACCGAGCGTCCTGCTCCTTTATTTCCAGTCTTCTTAGACAGCTTACAGTTGTTTATAACTGTGGCTCGAAGCTCAATGAAAAGCCCGAGTGAAACTGAAAAGAAATAAAAACAGAAAAAATAAATACATTTCAATAAGCTAGCGGGCCCCTGGGATAGGACTAATTCCTGGCAACAAAATAGACACAATACATTAGACAAGCTAGCGGGGCCCTGGGATAGGACTAATTCCTGAAACAATCACACCCTAAAAACGATATCAAGTTCACGTAGAACAAAACTTATAAAACCAACAAAATACTAATTGGACTTACAGCCATTGCTTTCGAAGGTGTAAAAAAGGGTTTAACACACAGGAGGAACGTCTCAGACATAAGGCGGGCAGGTTATGTACTTCTGCCTTTTTTTTTCTTCTCTCTCTTGTCGATGTCCGTTTCTGCTACCCACAAGTCATAGCGACAACTGGCTGCGCTTTCAATATAAAATACATGTAAATTACCGCTAACTGTACAAAATTACTCTTAACCTAATAACTAATTTTTAACGTGAATTATTACAAATAAAATTATGACATTTTGATATGAACTTGTGAACTAATTTTGACTTTCTACAAACACACTACTGAGGGCAGAATACTCCCCGCCTGGCATTACTAATGCCACTACTTCCTTTTATCTATTATTTCACTCTCTAAGAGCATAACAACATCTGAGACAGGATGCAGGTAAGTCTTTGAAACACCCTGGGATGATGTCCTCACTTCGACCTTTCTGACCTTCCCGTCGCTGCTTGGAAAGGTGGATGTGACGATGGCCATTGTCCATTCATTTCTGGGTGCTTGGTCCTGTTTCAACAGCACTATGTCACCTGTCTGTAGGTTGCGGTGTGTTGTATGCCACTTGCGCCGTGATTGGAGGGTGTTGAGATATTCGTTTCTCCAGCGGCTCCAAAATTCATTGGCGAGTGCTTGCACTTGTTTCCACTGGTTTTTGAGCAGGTCTTTTCCACAAAAGTCTCCTGGTGGAGGGGGGACATGCTGCTTTTGGGTCAAGATCATTGCAGGACAGAGTAGGAATGGTGAGGAAGGGTCTGTTGAGATGGGAACTAAGGGTCTTGCGTTGATTATAGACGTTACCTCAGCCATTAAAGTACAAAGCACCTCATGCGTCAAGCGAGTGTGTTTGTTTTGCAAAAGCATGGAGTCCAGTATTCTGCGAGTGACCCCAATCAGTCTTTCCCAGACGCCTCCCATGTGAGAGGCATGTGGGGGATTGAACTCCCATGTGCAACCGTTGGCATGAAGATAGTTGACAATGTTGGGAGGGTTCTTGTTTGGTTGTGCCATGGCTAACTCCACACTCGCTGCAATGAAGTTAGTGCCTCTGTCAGATCGCATTTGCTTTGCTGGGCCTCGTATTGCGAAGAATCTGCGTATTGCGTTTATGCAGCTGCAAGCGTCCATAGATTCAATGACTTCAATGTGCACGCCTCTTGTGGTCATACACGTGAAGAGTATTGCCCACCTTTTTCCTTGTGCAGCTCCACCTCGTGTGCGTCGAGTGACTACTGACCATGGACCGAATACATCCAACCCGACATATGAAAATGGAGGGCATGTTTTGAGTCTCTCAGGTGGGAGATCTGCCATTTTCTGAGTCTCTAGTTTTCCCCTGAGTTTCCTGCACGTTACACAATGGTGGATAATGGACGAGACCAGTCTTTTGCAACCTACAATCCACAGTCCGGCTTGCCTAATTGCGCTTTCCGTGAACTGCCTTCCTTGATGCACAACTTTGGCGTGATAGTGACGGACAAGCAGTTGAGTTACGTGATGCTTGTTTGGGAGAATGGTTGGATTCTCAGATGCTGTGTTCAATGAAGCATGTTTGAGGCGACCTCCAACCTTGATGAGGCTTTCACTCATATAGGGATCAAGAGCCACGATGGGACTTGAACTGCGGACAGTTTGGTTGGCATGGAGAGCAGCATACTCGTTGGGAAAAGCGTCCTTTTGAACAGACTGGAGGATGAGGTTACTGGCAGCATCCAGCTCCTCTGGAGTGCGTGGCTTGCTACATCGATGCCAGCCCCTGCATGAATGATCTGACAGGTTGCTTGATGAGTGAGAACGAGCTTGGTGAATTAGGAATGCAATGGCACGTACTAATGAGTTCCAACTTGAAAAGCGCTGGAAGCATGCTGGTAAGGGCCCGTTCTTCTGAATGTGAGTAGAAAAGGTAGCGACTTTTCTGATTTCAGAGTCTACTTCAGGCTCGATTAACTCAAAGGATTCAGATGTCCCTGATTCAGGTAGTTTGTAAAGGAAGTCTGGTCCCTTAAACCACATAGTGTCCATGAGCTGTGATGCAGGTATTGACCTGGTGGCTAGATCAGCTGGGTTTTGCTCTGATGTGACGTAGTGCCACTGTCCAGGGGATGTGGACTGACGTATACGATGAACGCGGTTATGCACATAGACATAGAAGCGCTTTGAATCATTGCAAATGTACCCAAGAACCACCTTGCTATCACAGTAGAATTTGACAGCATTTAGTCTGTGATCAGGTTTGTCCAGAATGAGCTCCGCCATCTCAACCGCTAGAACTGCTCCACAAAGTTCAAGGCGAGGTATCGTGGGCTCTGGTTGTGGTGAAAGTTTTGCTTTCCCAAGCACAAATCCAACTTCGCATTGTCCTTCTGCATTGACTGTCTTCAAGTATGCTACTGCCGCAATAGCCCAGCTTGAAGCGTCGGAGAAGATACACAGTTCGGTGTAAGTGGACTTAGAGAGGGAAGCTGGTACATAGCAGCGTGGCACTTTAAGACTCCTAAGATCTTGGAGGGACATTTTCCATGTTTCCCATGTGTCCATTTTGTCCTGAGGGAGAGGAGCATCCCAACTTTGGACACCATTCGACAGTTCACGTAACAAGAGTCTGCCTTTGATTGTCACTGGCGACGCTAGTCCCAAGGGGTCGAAGATACTGTTAATTGTTGACAGAACCCCGCGGCGGGTGTAGGGTTTGTCATCAACAGCAACCTTGAACGTGAAAGAGTCAGTGTTTATGTCCCAGCACAGGCCTAGACTTCTCTGAGCTGGTAGAGTGTCATCGCCGAGACTCAAGTCTTTAATACCGGTGGCCAGGTCTTCTGGCTTGAAGGCTTGCATGACTGAGACACTATTCGAGGCGATTTTGTGGAGCTTGAGATTGGACTCGGCCAAGGATGCGCATGTGCGCTTGAGCAAGTCTATGGCTGCAGATTCAGTGGGGAGTGAAATCAACCCGTCATCTACATAAAAGTGTCTCTCAACAAAGTGTCTTGTGTCTGCTCCAAACTTTGGCTCGCCTTTCTGGATAGCCCTGTGTAGGCAATAGATAGCTACCGCTGGCGATGGGCTGTTTCCAAAAACGTGCACCCGCATGCGGTACTCCTGCACCTCTTTTGACAAGTCGTTTCCCTCGTGCCACAAGAACCTCAAATAGTCTCTATGGTCTGGTCTGACTAAGAACCCATAAAACATTTGCTGGATATCGGCAGTGACTGCGATGAGCTCCTTCCTAAACCGAATCAGCACGCCGAGGAGGGTATTATTAAGATCTGGACCTGTTAACAGTACTGAGTTGAGTGACACACCAAATTGCTCGGCACTTGAATCAAAGACGGCCCGTATCTGACCGGGCTTCTGGGGATGATATACCCCGAAAATGGGCAGGTACCAGCATTCAGTGTTATCGGTGATGGGTGGAGCTATCTCTGCATGATTGTTCTCGAACAGCTTGTCCATAAACTCTGAGAACTGTTCTTTCATTTGAGGGTTTTTCGTTAAGTTGCGCCTTAGTGAGCCGAGTCTAGACAATGCTTGGTCCCTGTTATTTGGGAGCGGCAAGCGAGGAAACTTGAATGGCAGAGGAGCGATCCAGTTGTTGTCTCCATCCTGGTGGACTTCTTCCTCCATTATCTTTAGGAAGGTCTCATCTTCGAAGGACACGGCACACTTGTTATCGTTCTCTGTGCACTCAAAAACTTTGTCCCCAAGCTTTTCTTCCACTGCATTGGGTTTTGAGCTGCGTTTAGAGAGGCCGTCCTTGTGCTCCCCGCCGTAGCATGGTTTCTCTTTGATGTTGATGCTGTTAAGACAAGGAGTGAAGAGAGATGGGCGTCCGTTGGAGAGCATGTACGTTTTATAAACGTTGACGGTTGGCTTATGAGCGTTAAGGCACACCTCTCCCACAAGTACCCAGCCTAGGTCCAGGCGTTGAGCAAAGGGAGCATTGTGGGGTCCGTTGACATGCTGCCTTACCTTGTGGACTCGTAGGATGTCTCTGCCCAGTAAAATTGCCATCTGAGCATCTGGGTCATACTTGGGGATGAGAGGAGCGAGGTGTTTTAAGTGGGCATGAGCAAGAGCGACTTCGGGCGTAGGTATTTCACCCCTACTGAACTTTATCTCGTCGCATTCAAGGAGAGGAGGGAGGTCTAAGCGTGGGCCTCCACCTACTGGCTCGATTTGGAACCTCACTGCTTCCCTGCCAAGCTTTTCAGTTAAACCAGCACATGTTCTCATGAGGTATGTCAGAGGGCTACTCTTGATCCCAAACAGCTCGAAGAATTCAGGACAGGCCAGCGATTTATTACTCTGATCGTCAAGGATTGCATACATCTTAACGGAGCGTTCTGGTTGGCCTTTAGGGAAAACTCGAACTAGACATACCTTTGAGCAAGAACGTGGGGGATTACCTTCACCGCAGATCTCAGTGCACCGTGACGTTACCTCAGGTGGTGTGTTGTCTCGGGGCTGAGGCTCTGGTTCAGATGTGTTTCCTGGCTGGGGTTGCTGACTTGAATCGGGATGCATGGCAGAGCAATGTCTTTCACTTTGGCACTCCTCGCACTTGAGTTTCATGCCACAGTCCTTTATTGCGTGCGTGGGAGAGCAGCAGCGAAAACATCGTTTGTGTTCTTTGAGTATGCTTCGCCTCTCTTGTAGCGGTTTATTCTGAAAAGCTCTACATTTGGCTAGAGGATGCATTTTCTTATGGACTGGACAGTAGCGTGTTAAATCGTCCTCTTTAGTACTAGCGGGATCAGTTGTGTCGACCTCTGTTTTGTTTACAGTTAGAGGTGTTCTGTAGCTAGTTTGTTTGAATGGTGGTCTCTCACCTTTGCTGAAGGGTTGGCTGCTACATGTCGTAAAACTTGGGTCATTTCTTGCTTTAGCCTCGTCTTGGACAAACTTTACAAAATATGAGAAGGGAGGGAAAGTTACATCATATTTTTGTTTGTATTTTGAGCCCGCGTGCAGCCATTTATCTTGTAAACTTGGAGGCAACTTTTCAACTATGGGCTTAACCCCATGGGGTGTGTCGAGGTAGGCGAGGCCTGGGAGATAAGCTTCATCTTTAGCGACCCGCAGCTCTAAGAGTAAATCTCCAAGTTCCCTGAGTTTTACATTGTCTCTGTTTGTAAGGCGAGGGAAGTTATCTAGTTTTTTAAACAAGGCGTTTTCTACTACTTCTGGCGTAGCATAACACTCTTCTAACCTGTCCCATGACAATTGGAGAGCAGCTTTGGGGTTAGTGGCATAGACAGCTCTGATTCTTTTAACGTGCTCTGAGGACTCTTTACCAAGCCACTTGACTAGGAGATCTAACTCCTGGCTATATGTGAGACCAACGTCTTCAATTGCATTTATGAATGACGACTGCCATGCTCTAAAGTTTTCGGGGGTGTCATCAAACTTAAAGAGTCCGGTTGTGATTAGCTCTCTACGCGCGAGGAACCTAGCAAAGTCTGCCATAGGTGGGTCACCACTGTGGGAAACATGGTAGCTGTTTGGCCCGACATAGTCTCTCGGTATGTCGATGGATTCATTTTTCACGTACGTTTTCTTGAATGCTGGTGGAGAGAGAGTTTGTTCGGGTCTCCTCGGAGTGAATGATTGCGCCCTTTGTGCGGGTTCGACTTGAGGTGTTTCTTCTTCAGCTGGTCGCGCCTGTGACTTTAGCTGGATTTGGTGGTGCACATACTCCATAGTTCTCTGTCTGACAGCTTGTAATGGAATTGCGCTCCTTACACTCTCTCCTTCGTCTGGCTCGGCAGCTGCAGCAGCTTCTAGAACTTCTGCTTTTGCTGTGGCGGCCGCTGTTTCCTTCTCTATCTCCAGCATCTCTAGATCCAGTTCTAGCTTTGCTTGTTCTAGCTTTGCTTGTTGCTTTGCTTGTTGCTTTATAATTTCTAGTTGTTTCTTACTGTACAAGGCTCTAGCATTCGCAGCTTCAGCAGAGGCTCGTGCCATGATGGCTGCTTCCATTACGTTGGACTTCGAGGATAACTTGGAGCTAGAACGTTTGGAGCTGGAGCTAGCGTTGTGCGATGATTTGGCTTCAGAGTTCGCCTTCTCTTCTGCCCTCTTCTCTTGAGTGTCGTCCATCGCTGTGTCGTGAATCTTATCTTCACCAACTGCTGACCTGGCTTTTCACTCTTGAGTGTCGTCCCTCGCTGTGTCGTGGACCTTATCTTCACCAACTGCTGACTTGGCTTTTCACTCTTGAGTGTCGTCCCTCGCTGTGTTGTGAGTCTTATCTTCACCAACTGCTGACTTGGCTTTTCACTGTACTGTTATCCCTACGTGTTGTATACACTGTGTATGTTAACGCAGATCAACAGCAAGCCAAACTCGTTTTTCACGAGCCAGGAAACCGAGCGTCCTGCTCCTTTATTTCCATTCTTCTTAGACAGCTTACAGTTGTTTATAACTGTGGCTCGAAGCTCAATGAAAAGCCCGAGTGAAAGTGAAAAGAAATAAAAACAGAAAAAATAAATACATTTCAATAAGCTAGCGGGCCCCTGGGATAGGACTAATTCCTGGCAACAAAATAGACACAATACATTAGACAAGCTAGTGGGGCCCTGGGATAGGACTAATTCCTGAAACAATCACACCCTAAAAACGATATCAAGTTCACGTATAACAAAACTTATAAAACCAACAAAATACTAATTGGACTTACAGCCATTGCTTTCGAAGGTGTGAAAAAGGGTTTAACACACAGGAGGAACGTCTCAGACATACGCGGGCAGGTTATGTACTTCTGCCTTTTTTTTCTTCTCTCTCTTGCCGTTGTCCGTTTCTGCTACCCACAAGTCATAGCGGCAACTGGCTGCGCTTTCAATATAAAATACATGCAAATTACCGCTAACTGTACAAAATTACTCTTAACCTAATAACTAATTTTTAACGTGAATTATTACAAATAAAATTATGACATTTTGATATGAACTTGTGAACTAATTTTGACTTTCTACAAACACACACTACTGAGGGCAGAACAGATGTATAATTGTTTTTGCAGTGTACAAGTTGTGATAAATGCTAATCCATTAATTCTGTAGAAACTGTTTGACATAGCTGCTCCTAAAATTATAGTAGGAAAGATGTAGTAGTATATGATAGTACTTGCATGAATCTCATCTTAAATATTTTATATCCATTTTATTGTGGAAATTTGGATAAAACGGTAATAAAAATCTGATACATTTTGCAGTTGAAGTGTCTGTGTGTATGAGGGTTTGTGTTCCAACAGTCAAACTGCATTCAGTATCAGCCTGACAGAGTGGAATGATGAGCGGGAGGAGTAGATAGATGAAGCTGCTCTTGTATTCACCTTCATGCTTCTCCCTGCCTCATTCATTATGCATCACAAGCATTTTTTTAGCAAATGAAAAAGTGACCTCTCTGCAGTTTTTGTACAGTGCATTTTTTTCCTAATATCTTTCACTCCTGAAAGTCATAAACCCCCCTCAGCTGGTATTCATTTACTATTAGAAACAGTTTTTCCCCTTTTTTCTCATTGATTTTTTTCCATACCTTCCTGCCTTTGATCATTAGTCCACTCCTTCCACTCCAGACTTCTTGTCATATCCTCCATTTGTCATTCCTTTGCCCTTCTTCTCTGTCCTCCCTCCTTTAGTGGCTTCCTTTGTGCTGAATTTCATGTCAGACAGAACATACTCCCTAACACTGATATTCTATGCTTTTTTTTTTTTTTAAGAAATGTGAGTGAGAAAATGTGCCCAAGATTAATTATTGCGTTTCTGTCCCATGTGTGTTAGCCTGCAGAAAGTTGAAGCTGCAGTTTGCGCGTGCGTTTTTACCATCCCAGCCTCAGCGCTGTGCACACTGACACCATATTTGACGTTGATCTGACCGGTCATTATGCAGACGCAGCATTGCATGCCTCAGCTGTCCCTCGCCAAAACGGGGGAAGATGAATGCATTTTTTTCTAGTGAAGCTGAATCACTGTTACATTTTTTCTTGCTTGTTGAACAAGAAAATCTAATGCCAATTGTATGAGCAATTCCACATCCAATTTTTTGGTCCCCTCGGGCTTGTGAGTTGGCCTTCCAATGACATTGCTAACTGCCGAGCAGCAAACATAGATATGTGTGTGTTTGTGTTTTTTGTCCTAGTGCTGATGTCTTTCTTGCTTTGAGCAGACATTGTTAAGTCTGTGGATGCTGCTGCTGTACATTTACAGATGAACTGAAGTCCTTGTGTAGCACAGTCTCTGCTTCCGGCTGCCCAAAGAGCCTTTTTATTGCAGTGAGTGTCTAAGGTAGACATTGCTATCCTTTAAAAAAATTACCATCAGTCATTAAATCTTCCTTTCAATGTCTCTTAGAGATACCATTGAACAATAAATGCAATAGTAACTGTGTTTGCTTGT
This sequence comes from Pholidichthys leucotaenia, assembly GCA_020510985.1. Classification (NCBI taxonomy): domain Eukaryota; kingdom Metazoa; phylum Chordata; class Actinopteri; order Cichliformes; family Pholidichthyidae; genus Pholidichthys; species Pholidichthys leucotaenia. The sequence goes on along the minus strand of CM035839.1, from coordinate 336,534,003 downwards.
ATTATAGGGTGAAATCCTTGATTTTTTTTGTTTATTTTGAAGTTACTGCATTTACATTTTAGGATAAATGAGGATTTATTGCATATTGGCAGTTTTTTCTTTTAAATTGGTAACTTTTTTCCCATGAAATTATTGCAACTTTTTCTATTGAGTTTGTTTTTTCTCCCCCTTTTCTGATAAATGTGTGACATTTTTGTTTTGACTTTTTCCTGTTAAGTTGGGGCTTTTGCTTGTAGGGGTAGGCGCTAGATTTTTGTATTTTTCTGAAATAACTGACAGCATTGATCTTTAGGAAGTGCAAATTTAATTTAAGCAGGAATGATGACCCAAAAATCAGGGGCGCCCCGAGAAGGGGGGGGCATGCCCCCCCCCCAGCGGCCACCTCTGGTCCCTGCCACTGGACAGTCTAACATAATTTTATAACTTCTTTTTCTAGGTCATATTTTACATGTAGTAGATGGTTAAGAATAATTAATATGTGCTGTTTATTATTAACAAATATTAACAAAATACAACAAAGTAGGACAGGTTACACTGTCAAGGTGCGTTCAGACCAAACGTGAACGGGCACGCAGCGTGATTACATTTTAAATTAATTTTGATGTGCCACCCCAAGATTTTCAGTGACCCCCATGTGCCCCCCATCACAAATTTATGGAGACATCCCTGCAAAAAGTAGGGATGTGCAATATTGCCAGAAAAATGAACATCTTTGTGAATTTTCATGATAACGATGTATTTTATAAAGGACAGTTTCACAGGCCGGTGTTATTTGTCTTCAACATATTCAGGAAAAAAAACAAAACAATTATTTCTCCAGTTTATAAATAGTGCTTCAGATTGAGTTTCAAGTATATATTTTTAATCAGCCAATCAGTCAGTCAGCCAATCAAATATTACAAGAACGTAATATGAACCATCATATCTTAATTGCACTTAGAAATAAGGGTTTATATTAGGGCTGCAGCTAATGACTATTTTACAGATCGAGTAATCGACTACTCTAATCGAACGATTACTCGAGCAATCGAATACTTTTTTTAAGAAACTTGCATTGACCAACATGTGCAGAACTTTCTTTCTTAAAGAGTGGTAGTAACTGTACGAAACACTCAATATCACAGGGACACATTTATTGCAATGCTTTTTGCATAGAACATAACTTTAAACGTTACAAAATGAAACTTTATGGTGTAACGTAACATTAGCTTCAACTCGCAACATAGCAGTAGCCGCTGCTAGCAGTTGCCGCTAATAGCAGTAGCTGCTATGTTCTTTGGCCATATAAGCATAATTGGCATAGTTGACTACATTCTATTCATCTTAATTTAAAATCTCAATCAGGTACCTTGTCTTGGGTGTGCTGGCCGTGCATGATGTGGCTCCATGCCGTCTGCCGAGACACTGTAACAATGACATTATGGGATGCTAGCTCGCCGCTTGGCTTTACAATGTACACACAATGTTTTCCTTCAGTTTGAGATTGAAATGATCCCAGACTTGAGATACTTTTTGTCATTTTTTTTGGCTTTTTTCCTTTTTGCCGTCGCTCTGACATGGCGCCATTAAACAAAGCCACGTCTTGTTTACGTAGCGTGACCGGAAGAAGGTCACGTAGACTGGAAGTGATTCTTAAAATGAAGCGTCGAATCATAGATTTTGAGTCGACCACTTTTTGTAGTCGAGTTATTCGAATTATCTGAGTAATCGTTGTAGTCCTAGTTTATATACTGAATCATTTACCTGTATCAAGTCTCCATAGCACAGACCTCTCCTGGGGCTTTTTGGTTCTCATCACACTGAATAATGCCCCCCCCCCTTCCTTTGGGTAGCTGAATAAATTCAAACTGAAGCTGCCGAACGCAACAAAAATAGAACTCTGGACACCAGCAACTTCGCACTGGAGCAGTGATGTTGATGTGCAGAAAAAATTAACGGGCAGATTATCCGCACTCCCATGCTGCTTTTTTTTTTTTAAACATTGCAGGAGTCTGAAACAGCTTTAAAACTAAAATATTTCCACACATCTAGATCTGGTTTCAGGTAATTCTGACCACGGAGCAGCTGCTGTCTTCCAGCACCATGTTTGTTTCTGCCGCCGGTGTGACGTCATCATGCAGCCATCTCCAAAAATTGCAATATTCATTTTTACACCGGGATCAAAATTTATACTGGTATTATCATGAACGATATGATATGGCACACCCCTATCCAAAAGTTTCACTAGTTTCAGTTCTTGTAAATAATTGGACAAGGCAAACTCTTATGTTGTCATATACTTGAATGTAAGGTTGTAAATGTGATTTATCAACCTTAAAAAAGGTTTTAAAAAGTCTTAAATGTAACTTTTGTACAGCAGTAGATACCGTGTTTCATCTTAAAACGTCATTATTTTATTACTATCATATTGCTTTATGATTAATTTAGTGCACATCAGAGAAAATAACTGGTAATTTCACTGAAAGAGGCATGATTTGAGTGAATGGAAAACTTGATTAAATAGTAAATTCTTTTCAAGACTCATTTTTTAAGGTTCAGGGTCTGGCTACACGAGACAGGAGACATTGCATGATAAACCTGGTTTGTTAGCAGATGAAGATAGAGTCACTTACAATATGGATTTGATAATGAGCTTCCTTTTCTAAATTTTCTACCTGTGTTAATCCTCAAGTGCTAATTTTAGCTGTGACATTGGCATAATTATCCCTTGTAGGGCAAATAAACTACCACATTGTTCTTAGTCTCTGTGTGTATTTTATTTTATTTATTTTTTTTTGCTTTGCACACAAAAGTAAAATTAATTTTCCATCATTGTAAAATTCTCTGTCAGACATTTGCAGTATTTTGATGGAAGTCTCTTTTCTAGCCCTTACTCTTTAAAACAGTAAAAACTTGTTATAAATTGATCCCATTCCAGCAGAGTAAAATCCCCAGAACAGAAAAAGAAAAAAAGTAACTGAACCTGAAGCAATATGCAAAATATCCTCAATCTTCTATCTCGTCTCATCTCGCGAATACTTCTCCCCTCCTGTCTTTGCGGTATGACTGCAGTGTGAGTCACACAGACCGTCTCCGTCTAAGTCACACTCACAGAGACGCATATCCTCCAAGGACAGCGCTGTGGAGCTCACTAGGGCAGCAGTGTTTATCTCACCCCGCTGCATCATATCCAGGGATGAGAGTAGGTGTTGGAGGACAGTGTCAAAGGCACGTCTGGGCAGAGAGGAACAATCCTTTTAAGTTGCAAAAGCTGAGCTTCAGCTCGAATGGGCACGTCTGGAGGAGAGGATGATCTTTGGTGGGGGGAAAGAGAGTGGAATGAAGTGGATGGGTAAAGTGTATAAATACTCTGTGTGTGTGTGTGTGTGTGCGTGCGTGTGTGTGTGTGTGTGTGTGTTCTCTGCTTGAAATGATAGCTGAGGCGTCTCACCACCTTCCCCAGGCGTTGGATTGGTGGCCTTAACACATTTTACTCTCTCTGACCCTTCTTTGCCCGCAGTCTTAAATCATCACTTTTGATCCAGACACTGTTCATTTTCTCCATCTAATTCCCAAATTGGGGCAGCAATGTTTTTAGTTTATACTCTTTATAACCTGGTGATGGGTTCAGGTTCTTAATAGGCTATACTTGAATATTACCAGAGTTGACAATATTGTCTCATCATTATTACAGTATTAGATTTTGATTATTTTTTTCTCTCAGTGATGAATAAATCAATTTAAAGCATAATCTTATACTAAAATATGATTTAAATAGATTTTTTTGACAGTTATGGTACCTTTATGACATAAAGAAGTTGGCAAACTAAAATAGAACAAAAAAATAGAACGAAAAAAACTGTGAAACAGTGCATCCCAATATTTGCAGCAAACTACACCATAAAATTAACCTTTTTCCTGGTTGTTCTCAGACAATAGACAGTTTTAATAACAGTCATAGAAATGATCAAATCCTGAACTTCTGCCAACCACATGTTCAGATTGGCTTGATCGTGCGTTGTGGAAGAAGAGCTTTTTTTTTGCACCTTAACCTGGGGAAGGCATGCAAAGGGTTAAGCTTGCTTCTGTCTCCTTCACAAAGGATAAAAATTGTTAGCTCAAGTAATTGTAGGAAAGAGCTGGAAATTGAATCACTGCATCTCCCCAGCGCACAAAGTGTTGTCTTTAATTCCTTGTTACATACCACAAGGGAGCCAAAGAGAAACCAGTTTGATTTTTGGAGTAAGGCGTATCGAATGACACAGCAGTGAAAGTATCTGTTATGAATCTGAGCATGGAGCAGGCATAGAGAGAGAGGACCCAAAATGCAGGCTGGATGCAGGCTTACAGGATTTATTCAAAACATGAAAATAAGGTGCAGCTTGTGGGCTGGCGAACACTAACCTAAATAAACTTAAGCACAAGGATAATATAACTGAGGAAAATGTAGCAAACCTAGAAAAAACGAGGAGCCAGGAGACGAGGAACAATCCAAGAACACGGGGAGCAGATCCACTTATAATGGCACCACATCAGGAGCTAGACAAAAGATCACACTTAAAGGTAGGAGACCAAAACACTCAGAGGAAACAGAAACACGGAGGGAGAATAAAGACTAGGAAACAGGATCTAAAGTATAACTAAATAAAACCAGGATAATATAAAGAGATGTCATTAAACCACAGCATAACATACAACTAAGTGGGATTTATCAGACTTTAATGTGAATGTAAATCATAAATAAGGACTAACAGGAAAATGCATTTCAAAATAAGACAGGAAATCAAGTTAAGCTAGACTAACCAAGAACACGACAGGAATGAGAGAATAAAACTAAGATCAGGAAAACCAAAATTAAACAAGAAGAAGACATGAAATACTTTAAACATAAGACTGAAATTGAACAAGAATAAATCATGATATTAATAAGTCCAAGATAACAAAGTAATTCTCAGAAGGGGTCATGCCCCCATAATGCTGCAATTTACAATGTGAAAGCACACAGCATATTAAAATAATAATAATGATGATAATAGTAGTAATGATAATACATTTTATTTGTGTAGCACTTTCCAAGGCACTCAAAGACAGTTTACATTAGAGAAAAAAGCTTAAACTAATCTAACTAAAACATTGGTAATACATAAGAAGCTTCAATTCAATATTTTCTGAGAAGATTAAAAAAACATGAATAGTATAAAAATATTTAGTGTACTGATATGCATTTATTCATTAATTCATTATTTGTAGCAGTACTATCATAAATTATAACTACATAAAAGCAGGTATCACATCAAATAAAGAGAACAAATGTGATCTTACCTAACTGGTGTGTTTTTCTGCAGTTCCTTGGAGCATGTTCTCTTATCACAGTCCAGTAATCCAGACTGGACTTAGCCTGTGTTTTGAATGCTTGTTGCATCACTGAGATGAGCCAGATTAACTTTTTTTTTTTTTTTAAATTAGGCTTAAAAACAGAGAGAATACCCAGTCTCCAGTGGTAACAGTGTCGCTGTGTCAATCATCAAGCTTTCAAAAACATTAGAAAGCTATTATTGATCATTTTATTCTCTTGCTGCCTTTTAATATCTATTTTGAAGGTTTCAGAACAGTCCCCGCTCGTCTTTGAAGTCGAGGACTTGCGAGCCGCCTTGAGTGGCTCTTACATTTTCGGTCTTTGATGCTTTGTGGTAGTGTGGGAATTAAGCATCAACTGAGGCAAGCCTCTTCTCCTCTGGAGTCAGCTTACATTGTCAGAGGACAGCTGACAGTTTGGTTGCAACACTGCAGTGGGATAGACCCATTTCACAGCAGCCATATTACCATGAAATAGTCAGTACTCCAGGACCCAAAATTGGTTGAGGCAGGGAAGAAAATGTATGTTAAACAAAGGTCTCAAAGATCACATTAATTATAAGATGTTGTGCTTTGTTATGTAATTAATAACACCTTTGTCAATGAAATGACGATCTTTGATATATTTGTATATGCTGTATGTGTCAGGTGTGAGAGTTGATCCAAAAAGAAGCCAAAACTTCTCTCAAGCAAATGTGAGTCATTTAAATATTAAAACAAGTTGTGCTGACTGGCGATCTGTCCAGGGTGTACCCTGCCTCTCACCCAAAGACGCTGGGATAGGCTCCAGCCCCCTCGCCACCCGAAAAGGATTAAGCAGTAGAAGATGGATGGATGGACAAGTTGTGCCTTAACCCTGAACAGTCATTATTCCACCTTATTCTGTTACTGTGTAATAGCAAAGCAACTTCTGAACATCACACAGGTTTTCTCCTATTGCTCTTACAGTTTTCATGTCTTGTAATACTAATTGCATTACCAGCTAATCTCACTAACAAGTATTTTTGCTGTTGTTGTCATTGTTTGTTTCCCTTTGCTGCTCCTCTGCAGTCTCCAACCAAGTGGTACATGAAGCTTGTGCCTGTAAGTCCACTAATCTGTGTTGTGTTGTTTCATCTGTGTGTGTCCATGGTGACTGTTTTCCCTCCATCCTCCTTTAAACTACAGAATAACTCCACTGTTAAGCTGGGTTCACACTATATCGTTTGGACTGACTTTTACAGATGTTTTGAAAAATCAGAGAAATTAGTCCAAACATTGGTGAAATTATGTTCATGAGCAGGTTTTTTTTTTTTTTAATCCAGCGCACACCAACTTTTACGAACTTTTACAAACTTTTGCAGACTTTTGCTAACATTAGCCAGTGTTGCATTCAGTTTGCCAACTTAGGGGCAGATTTACTAAGGCAGCACAAATTAGCAAGTGCACAATTTAGACAGAGCGCCTAAGGAAGTGGCCAATTTTTGTCAGTGATCTACAAACAACATGCAAAATTATGAACACAGACGCAGACACTTCATTTCAATAATGCCCACCCATTTGCCAAGAGCACTGCAAAATTGCGCACGGGTACATGTGATGAGGAAGCGGGTCATCAACACAGGCACAGCCAGTTCAGAAGAGCATAATATATAAAGCTTTTTTTAAGCATTTTTTAAGCATTTGTTTAAGCGCAAACCCCACTAAAATAGTTTATTTTTGTTTGTCATATTTCAAAATTTAGATTTTCATTTAACATGGCAGACTCCTGTTTAATATGTATAAATGAAGCATTTAAAAAAAAGGACTACTCATGAATAAATTGATTTTTTTAACCAACGTGTTTATTTTAATAACACTAAAACCATCAAGATGGTCTGATGGAGACTGTGGGGTTTTATTATGTGAATAATTTTGTTTTAACAAAATCTACAGGTCTCCCAGTTCACAACTTTTTATAAATGCCACTGACTTATGGTGTTGCAATTTCGGGAGACGTTTCTATGGGTCTATGCGCTCTTTTTGTTAATAATCTCATTGTTGTTTTGCTCCTATATTGTGTATCCCAAACTGGGAGAGAGAAATGGAGAGAAGAGGGAACTGAATTACCGTTTTATGCACAGCAAAAAGAAATACTGTAAATATAGAAATATGGATAGAAAAAAAACCCGAAGAAAATTGACAATGTGGGAGATTTTGTTTCAAGAGTGAGGGGGAGCTGATAGGAGAGGAAAACTCCAGAGTCCAAGTCTGAACCTCTGCAAAAAAGAGAAAAAGTCATTATCGGCTGACACCATCTTTATGTCCACTGCAGGTAGGAAGGGTTCCTATATCCTATTTTATGGATGCAAATTCATGTAGTTGGCCATATACAGTATAAACAAATGAAATAAAAAAAAAAACCTGCCAGCTGATGTCCAATTCAGCATAATACCGATCTCTGTGAGACCGGTAATATTCATATAATCTGTTCTTCTGTCATGCCAAATAAAGTCACGCCCAGAGAGGAACTTCTGTCTCTTCAGCCATGCGCTCTTGGTTCTCACCGATGTCTCAGCACCAACGATCGCTGTCATGTCAGACACAGATGAATTAAGACAAGCTTCTTTTGGGCGTTAAATCCTAGTGCATTTAGCAGGAGACTGACAACTGCAAACCTTAGTAAATCACCTTGCACCAATCATTTAAATAATCCCCTCCCTCAAATTTGTGCTTTGACATGACAACTCCCACAAATACATATGCAATGAGGCCAGGTGCAAAATTAACATAGTCCACTCCTTTCCACTGCTAATTTTGCCCTGCACCCTTTAGTAAATCTCAACAGTAATTTTTTAATGCCAAAACAGGGTTTTGTGATGGCGCAGCACGTTAGTAAATCTGCTTCCCAGACTAGTGTATGTGTAGCTGGCAAATTGCTAACTTAGGTTAACTTAAGCAAATGAATACTCAGCACAGATCAGCTGACATCAGCGTTAGGTGATGGTAATATAATGATCAGCGTTTGTGGAGGCTTCCTGCCATTCTGGAGTCTGGACCTGCTTTTTTGGTTGGATTGACACTACAACATTTGGACCAACTTTTATTGACATTTTGGGAAACGTCTGGCTCTGCTGGCAAAAGTTGATAAAAGTTAATGATAGTTGGTGTTTGTTGGCAAACGCTGGCGAAAAGCTGTGTTCCTTGAAAGTTTTCAGCATGCTGAAAATTTGCCAACATTTGGAAATAAATATTGGTGAAAGTTGCGCTCAGTCTGTAAAAGTTCCTGAGCACGGGGCTAAGTTATGCAGAGTTGACCTAAGTCAGCCTAAGTTAAGCTCCGCTGGCAAACATTGACTGAAAATGCCGGTGGAAACAGATGTTTTTAGACCAAAACTCACTTCACACATGCACGGATGAAAGAGAAAATGGACAGAAGGGGGAATTTTTTAAAAAAAGAAAAAATATATATAATCTCCCAAAAATGTGACAGCCCAAAAGAAAAAAAATCTCCTCATCGAAAAATTTATTGTTCTTAATTTTCTGCTCCATGCATAATCATTCTCCAGGATTTATTGGCTTGGCTTCCATTGTGGGGAATCAAACAACACTGATGTGGTGTCAAAAAGCAAATGAGATTTAACGGGATTTTATGTTATTTTAATGGAGAGAGTTGTAACAGTCAAAATATAATCACCCGTCATTTTATTTATATGATGATACACTTAACAGTTTTTTTTATTTCATCTACATTCACATTTTAATTGTGGACTTACTGTTGCAGTCTATATAGGTATTATTGTATTATTTTTTCAGAGGAATGAATGAATGAGCAGGGAAAGGGGTATGCAGAAGTAACTACATAGGAATGTAAAACAAAAATAAAATACTGAAACATATGCCCAAGAGAGATGTGTTCACTCCAAAAGCAGGTCTAGAATGTCAGGAAGCCTCCACAAACGCTGATCTTTATATGAGCATCACCTAATGCTGATGTCAGCTGACCTGCGCTGAGTATTCGTTTGCTTAAGTTAACCTAAGTTGGCAACAGCTACACATACACTAGCCTAAGTTGGAAAAGTTTGCCAACGCTGAATGCAGCACTGACAAATGCTAGCAAAAGTTTGCAGAAGTTCATAAAAGTTGGTGTGTGCTGGATTTAAAAAAAAAAAACCTGCTCACGAACGTAATTTCACCAACGTTTGGACTAATTTCTCTGATTTTTCAAAACGTCTGTAAAAATCGGTCCAAACGCTACACTGTGAACCCAGCTTTAACTTAGGCCGACTTGGGTAACGCTGCATAACTTAGCCCAGTGCTCAGGAATTTTTACAAACTGAGCACAACTTTCAACACGTGTGTTCCCAAATGTCTGCAAATTTTCAGCATGCTGAAAATTTTCAAAGAACACAGCCTCTGCCAGTGTCTGCCAACAAACACCAACTCTCATTAACTTTTGCCAGCAGAGCCAGACGTTTGCCAAAACATCAGTAAAAGTCGGTCCAAATGTTGTAGTATGAATCCACCTTTACATAAACACAGCTAGTCTCTCGTGTGTGTGTGTGTGTGTGTGTGTGTGTGAAAGAGAGAGAGAGATTGCTATTTTCTGGAAAAATAGCAAAAGCAATATCAACTATTTTTGGAAGATGTAGAATGCAAATCTGTCAATTATAGTTTAATGTTAGTGCATTTTTGCTGTATATAAGATTACATTTACTTAATTCGGTATAGACATAAGGAGTGTGAGTTTGTCTCTAGTATATTTCTGTGTAATGTAATGGCAAAGATTCTTGTTAGTAAAGTCAAAAACCCTTTGTCATGCTCTGCTTTTCAAGCAGATAAAAAGTTAAGGAGGAGGACTCAAAGTGCAGGCAGGGATGCTGTGCAAAAGGACAATTTATTGACAAAAACTCAGGGCAAACAAAGGCAGCACGTGGGCTGAGAACTAAACTCATACAAAACAAAAACTCACATGGACCGGGAAACAAAGACAGAACTTCATGGCAGAGACACAATGCAGGGAAACGACATTATTGCGGCGGATGATAAAATAAAGGCTGCGATAAGGTTTTAAGCAGGTTTATTATCATACCGCCTTCACGAGGCTCGCCCAATGGGCAAGCCCAGAGGCTCTCCAGCAAAGGGACACAGTGTGTGTCAGCAGCAGCAGTTGAAGAGTGAGAGGATGAGTTACAGAATATGTGCGGTATTTATACCCAGTTACAAACAATACATGAAAGAGCATTCACAGCAGTTGGTATGGGCATTTGCATATGAGAGACATACATAACAATAGGTAGATTGCTGGCCTCTGCTCCAGCTGCAGGACAAAGAGGTTACAAGGCACATCTACATATTGATCTCAGTCCCTAGGTCACAGTAAGGACAGGACGCATGAACACAATGCATGAATGGCACATTAACATCACAATGCATGAATGGCACATTACATCACAGTAGTGCTGCAGAAAAAACCAGAAGTAGCGAGCTGTCTGTCCTTAGTCTGTTGTGGGGGTTATCCCAAACCGCCACACTGCTCCCCCCCAGAGGGCTCGGCAGGGGGCCGAGACCTCGATAGTGCAGCTTTGGAAGCGAGCAGGAAAAGCTCTGTGCAGGCAAAGGTGGAGGGGGGTGGGGGGTAGTAAATGCCGGCCGGGGACGGTGGAATCGTCCGGGCCGCGCAAAAATTGCTTGCTGTTCCGCGATGTCGAGGGGCTGTCCCGTTGAACGTGCGGAGGTCACAAGAAGAAAAATTAGTCTCTGACTCCTCTCGCGGCCATGAAGAAAAACAGGAGCGGCGAGGCTGCGTAGCGGCTGTAAGAAAAAAAGAAACAAAAGCAGAGGGACTTGGCGTGTTGACTTTAGGTGCGGGCGCAGCCCTAAAGCCTTTGGGAAAAGCTGACGGCTGAATCCCCTTGTGCGCCGTGGCTGTGACCGTTAGAAAATCCTGTGAGCGAGCTGCTTGCGTGCTTCAGGTGTACGAGCAGCCCTGAAGGCTCTGTGTGCAGCGGCGAAGGACGATGGCGGTCTGTAGAGCCGTATTTGTCCCGTGCGTGGTGCGCCGTCCTCGTGTCTCCCCGGTGCGTGTGCCGGGGTTCCGTGCGTGGGTGGGCCGCTGGAGGGGCGAGTCAGGGTCCAGAATCTTGGTGGAGATCAGCGCAATTGGCGCTGATAATCATCCATGTTGAGCTGTGGCTGTAGATTGGTCATGGTGTGTTGGAGCGGTGAGAGGGAATAGGCGATCTTTGTCCCCCGAGCTCGTGCAGATGCGTTGGAGCGGTGAGAGGGAGGAGACGATCTTTGTCCCTCGGGCTCGTGCAGATGCGTTGGAGCGGTGAGAGGGAGGAGACGATCTTTGTCACTCGCTCGTCCATGGTGCGTTCAGGTCCACGCACTGCGTTCTCCGCCGGCCCTGGAGGTCACCGTCGTGGAGAGAGGACGAGGTGCGTGCGCTCTCGTGTGGAGGAGCTGTGAGAGCGGCCGGTCCCAGCATGGCTGTCCAAGCTCAAAACGTGTGCGTCCTCGGGGTCACCAGTGTAACTGTCCAGACCAGAAGGTTGCGTTGCACAAAGCGTGTGCTTTCTATCGGGGTCACCAATGAGGCGTTCGCTGGCAGCGTGTTCTTTTCAGCGTCGGGTCACCAGTGAGGCGGATGATAAAATAAAGGCAGCGATGAGATTTTAAGCAGGTTTATTATTATACCGCCTTCACGAGGCTCGCCCAATGGGCAAGCCCGGAGGCTCTCCAGCAAAGGGACACAGTGTGTGTCAGCAGCAGCAGTTGAAGAGTGAGAGGATGAGTTACAGAATATGTGCGGTATTTATACCCAGTTACAAACAATACATGAAAGAGCATTCACAGCAGTTGGTATGGGCATTTGCATATGAGAGACATACATAACAATAGGTAGATTGCTGGCCTCTGCTCCAGCTGCAGGACAAAGAGGTTACAAGGCACATCTACATATTGATCTCAGTCCCTAGGTCACAGTAAGGACAGGACGCATGAACACAATGCATGAATGGCACATTAACATCACAATGCATGAATGGCACATTACATCACAGTAGTGCTGCAGAAAAAACCAGAAGTAGCGAGCTGTCTGTCCTTAGTCTGTTGTGGGGGTTATCCCAAACCGCCACATTATGACCTCTCAGTGAGACAAAGTCAGAGACTCACATAAATAGGGGAACTCATAATTGGGAGACACAAGACAGCTGGGAGAGTAATCAGGGGCTGAACAATGCACACGTGAGGGAGAGTGGCTGTGGATACGGAAGCATGAGAGACTGGAGACAATAGATGAACAGGTACACACACAACCATGAACAGGGGATGACACAACATGATCAAGGACAACAAGAACAATAATACTAAACAGCAAAAATAAACCAGGATCATAGAATATAATCAAATACAAGAGACAACCATAAGACACAGACAACAGGGGATGACAAGACATGACAGACAATGATCAGGGAACACAGGGCACTTAATAATAATAATGATAATCAGAATGCTGTGGAAAAACAAAAGCTAAAATGAACATAAAGTGTGGGCATGGTCCCTGGCCGTGCCCCAATTATGGCACCCTGGGGAAATCACTAAAAAGGTACCAAGGGATTGAACAAACAAACAAACAAAAAGATCGTAATAGAATTCAGTTCTTGAAATGGGATGTCTGGGAGCATTTGGCACAAAATCCTTGCTGTTTTTTCCCCCTTTTAACAGTGTTCATGTTAGACATATGTAAGTAAAGGGTAATCAACAAGGAGGTGTGTATTAAATGGTTTTAGGCATGATGTGGAGGTGAAGAATTACTCGATGCAAAGTACGATGCGCTTTAAAAAGTTTGAAGCACACCTCCATGATGTTTAACCCACTTATGCCATGATAACTGGCCAACCATATAAAACAAGTGTAAGTAATTTAAAGATAAACATAAATATAACTGAATATATTGATTTGATTAGTAGGAGCTTATTGTTGTAATGATAAAGAATCAATTTAGTCAGTTTTCCTTTACTCAGGTGGTAGTCACACCATGACTGCAGAGTATGTTTGAAAAGCCATCTTTTTTTTGTATAATGGGTCTTCGATTATAAACTCTCCATTTTGTAGCCTTTTTGTGTTTCATCCTTGTGAAAAAGAGTATTTAGCCAGACCATGATATAAACATAGTAATAGTATGTAGTATGCACAGAGGTAACAATGAAAATAATTCAAAGAAATTATAAGTATAAATATTCAATACATACAGTCCCATATTGTGCAAAATAATGTTTCTGTGTATTTTAACAGAAAAAATATGGGTAATATACGTATATACCTTTAAAATACTAAACTGTAGGGGTGGGAACTACGAGGGACCTCACAATTCGATTTGGATCGTGATACTTGGGTCAGTATTCGATCCTATCATGATTCAACAATAATCACGATATCACGATAATCGAGTATCACAATCCCATATATTTCAAATTTTTTCACCTTATTCAACCTCAAATCATGTTGCAAAGTAAAACTGTTAACATCTCTTTCATATAACAAAGTATTGTCAGAGCTTCATTTTCTACGGAGACATGTCTCTGCACACAGGGAGGGCGGTGAACAGTGTTTGGAATAGACTTCCATTCCACATATGTTTATCTGACTCTATGGATTCTTAAAATGCAGCTAAAATCTTTTTTGTTTAATGAGGCTTTCCATTGAGTTTCAACTGCTTTTTAATGGCAAGTCTGATATTTTCAAATTATTTTAATCTTGTGTTTTAGCTTGTTTTTGTATTTTTTAAAAATCATTTTTATCCATCAACTTCCTTTTATTCCATTTTATTGTACAGCACTTTGTGACTACATGTCTCCGAAAAGCACTTCATAAATAAACTTTACTTACTTGGCGATTGGAGAAAAAGCTTTATGTCATTGTCTCTTTAGCTTAGCCGTTGCTAACGCTGCTCCGAGATGTATGCTGGCCCGCTGGGTTCTGAGTGGGTTTTTTCTTTTTTTCATGCAGCGCTTCTTGCGGGTTGTGTGTCATGTCAAGGTTTTTCCTTCCATCTTTGTTATAAAATCCAAAAAAGGCCCGACATTTGAGCTAAATTTGAGCTAACTGCTTTGTAATTTTCAAAGCTGGCTGCAAATCTCGGAGACAAGCTATGACTTTACTTTACTGGGTGCTTGCTTGTGGTTGGTGGATGTGCAGCAGAAAGTCTAAGCTCTCTCTCCGCGGATGCGGTGGGCCAGCTGGATGTCTTTGGGCATGATGGTGACCCTCTTGGCGTGGATGGCGCACAGGTTGGTGTCCTCGAAGAGACCCACCAGGTAGGCCTCGCTGGCCTCCTGCAGAGCCATGACGGCGGAGCTCTGGAAGCGCAGGTCGGTCTTGAAGTCCTGAGCGATCTCCCTCACCAAACGCTGGAAGGGCAGCTTACGGATGAGCAGCTCCGTGGATTTCTGGTAGCGACGGATCTCTCTCAGAGCCACGGTACCGGGCCTGTAACAGTGAGGCTTCTTCACGCCGCCGGTGGCCGGAGCGCTTTTCCGAGCAGCCTTGGTGGCCAGCTGCTTCCTGGGGGCTTTTCCTCCAGTAGATTTACGGGCGGTCTGCTTGGTTCTCGCCAGTCCACCATCTAGTGGACTGAAAACGCCATTGAATAACTGATAACCCAAAAGTATATGTGTGTGCATTTTTTTTAAAATAAAAGATCGATCCGTGCGTTTATGGATCGATGCATTGTCACCAGTGCCAGGTATCACGATCCATCACTGAATCAATCTTTTTTCCCACCCCTACTAAAATGCTCACTTTACAAAGAAATACACAGTGCCTTTATTTAGTCAAACTCTTAAAGAAACAAGCGTATTGCATTTCCTGGATTTTATGATGTCACAAAAAAACGAGCCCCACCTTCAGATCTCTATGTTAGCAAAACAAACACACCCGGACTACATAATTATTTGTGACTGGCCCACTCAACACAGAAGCTACATACAGTATATGTCCCTGGGGATATGAAAACTTAAAAATAACTCCTGGAAAATGCACAGCTTGGGACCTTTTATTACAATAGTTGTGATCAGATTGCTTGAAAAATGATGAGTGGAAAAAAAATCACTTGGCTTGGTTACTGCTCTCATGTCTTTTTTCCAGGAGTTAAAACATTGTACTACACAAGCTGCAAGGCTCCAAAACCTTTCATTTACTTTAGAACATAATTAAATCAGATGAAGCAATGATGACTTTATTTCTGCTAAAATGATACAACAAAGTTATAAGTTGGTCTATAATACATCCCTCATTTTTGCAGCTATTGGTAAAAATTGTGAAGACAGCTTGAGGGCTTATAAACACTATAGATAGGCGAAGAGCAATGCAACACTTTATATTTTAATTTATAGTATTTTTTGCTGTGCAGGCTCGCTACAGGAAGGAGCAGACCTCCACCCAGCCAGCTCCCTGCATCCCCCCAGTGGACAACCTGCTGAAGGACAGCACAGACGGCTCTGCTTTGGGTGCACTACTGCACTTTTACTGTCCTCAGCTGTTACCGCTGGAAGGTGAGGCACCAGTGTGATGAGTGGACTGAAGGGAAGTTTTTAATTTCCAGGAAAAAAAGTGGCAAATCTATGAAGAAAAAGTGACAAATTTACAACAAAACGTGGCAGATTTATAAGGGAAAAGTAGCAAATTTATGACAAAAAGTGACAATTTTTTAAGAAGGAAATCTTGTAAATTCATGAGAAAAGAAGCTCACAAAATTTAGCAAAGCTAAAACAGACGTTTGCTCTTTATTATGATGGTCTAATAAAACTGAACTTTTCAAGCAGAAGAAATTCTGGTGATTTTGTTGTGTTTTGTTTTTCTTTTTTCTTGTTTTTTTACATTGTTACCCCTCAGCCTCTAAAGGCTGAAGGGTTATTGTCCTCACCCCGCTGGGCAGATGGGCGGCATCGGTGGCGGTGGTGTCAACACCTACCTTGTGAAAGCGATAACTACAAAAAGAAATGACGTGGGCTTTTCCAATTGATGCCATAGTTGTATCTATGAAAAATCTTGGAAGAGTTTGAATTTGGGTGACCTCTGAGCTTTCAGTCAAGATCAGAAGCCAATCTATAAATGCACGGAACGTCTGTCTGCGTCTGTGTGTTCCTCACATATCTCTCAAACTGTTCATCAGACTGACCTCAGATTTTAAGATAAGATAAGATAAGCTTTTATTAGTCCCACAATGGGGAAATTCCAGGATTGCAACAGCACAGGGATAGCAACACTCAGAGCAACAATCAAGAAGACAAGAAAAAACAAGAGCAGCGAATATACATATCTACATATAAATATATAAACACACTGTGCGGAGCATTGTAGCTAGATGGAATAAATATATAAATATATAAACACACACAGTGTGGAGCATTGTAGCTAGATGGAATGAACAGCATAACCGTCTACTTAGTTATCCTACATGGTATGATTATGTACCCATGCATATTGTCAACCTCCGTAGCAACCGGTATTGTCCTAGTTGTATACTGGAGGGGACCATTGTGTAAGTCTATTGCGTCTTTTGCATTCAGTACTATTGGGTTGTCACGTTTTTTTGCTATCTCTGCGAGCAGCCCTGCTTAGGTTATACAGTCTGACAGCCGTAGGTAAGAAGGACCTGCGAAACCTCTCGGTTGCGCACCTAGGATGATGTAGTCTGCTGCTAAATGAGCTCCTCAGTGCGTTCAGTATGTCCTGCATAGGGTGGGACTCGGACTCCAGCAGAGATGACAGTTTAGCCACCGTCCTTCTTTCTCCCATCTCCTCCACTGGGTCAAGGCATTGCCCCAGGACAGAGCTAGCTTTCTTGATCAGTTTGTTCAGTCTCTTCCTATCGGCTGCTGTAACGCCACTGCCCCAGCAGACCACTCCAAAAGTGATGGCTGATGCCACCACTGTATCGTAGAATGTCTTCAGCAGCGCCCCTTGTACACCAATAGACCTGAGTCTCCTCAGTAGGAACAGCCTGTGCTGTCCCTTCTTGTAGAGTGCGTCAGTATTGTGTGACCGGTCTAGTTTATTGTTCAGATGAACGCCCAGGTACTTGTAGAATGTCACCATCTCAATGTCTGTTCCCTGTATGTTTACTGGTGCTGTGAGGGGTTGTCCTTGCCTGCGGCAGTCCACCACCAGCTCCTTAGTTTTCCTCGCGTTGATCTGGAGGCAGTTCTGATGGCACCAGTCCACGAAGTCCTGGGTAAGTCCTCTGTACTCAACTTCATCTCCGTTGGAGATGAGGCCAGCGATCGCAGAGTCGTCAGAGAACTTCTGTAGATGGCAGTGTGTTGTGTTGTGTGAGAAGTCCGCAGTATAAAGGGTGAACAGGAAGGGAGCCAAAACCGTTCCCTGGGGGCCCCCCGTGCTGCCGATGATCGTGTCGGACACACAGTCCCGGGTTCTCACAAACTGTGGCCGGTTAGTGAGGTAGTCCAGGATCCATGATGACAGGTGCTGGTCCACCCCTGCGCACAGCAGCTTGTCCTTCAGGATCATCGGTTGGATGGTGTTGAAAGCACTGGAGAAGTCAAAGAACATGATCCTCACCGCATTCCTGGGCTTCTCCAGGTGGGACAGAGAACGGTGAAGGAGGAAGATCACCGCATCCTCCACCCCAATGCCATGCTGGTAGGCGAACTGGAGTGGATCCATCACTGGTCCCACCAGGGGGCGGAGGTGAGCAAGGAGCAGTCTCTCCAGGGTCTTCATCATGTGGGACGTCAGGGCCACTGGTCTGTAGCTGTTCAGATCTTTGGGGTGGGAAGTCTTTGGTACAGGTACCACATAAGATGTTTTCCACAACTGTGGTACCCTCCCCAGCTTCAGGCTCAGGTTGAAGATGACCTCCACAATCCCACACAGCTGGTCTGCACAGGACTTGAGGAGCTTTGCGCTGATGCCGTCCGGTCCCGACACCTTCCTCGCCTTGATCTTCCTCAGCTCCGTCCTCACCTGGGTCTTAGTGAGGGTCATGTTGGGGGGCTGTGTGTTGGGAGTGGGGAGGGGGTGTTGGTGGAGTGGGGTGTGGGCAGCAGGACTTGATTTCTTCAGAGGCAGCAGTGGTTGTTGTGCAGTCAGGGGGGAGGGCGGTTGGTCAAACCTATTAAAAAACAAGTTCAGATTGTTCGCCCACTCCCTGCCCCCCGTGGCCTGGGGGGAGGTATTCTGGAGCCCAGAGATGGTTTTAAGGTTTCTCCAGACCCCACCGATGTCGCTCTGTTGCAGCTTGGCCTCCATCTTCTTCCTGAAGCTGTCCTTGCCTTCTCTGATCTTCCTCCTCAGCTCCCTCTGTACGGACTTCAGCATCTCCCTGTTCCCCGACCTGAAGATCCTCTTCTTCTCTCTCAGAAGTGTTTTTATCTCAGGGTTGATCCAGGGTTTGTTGTTCGAGCAACACCGTATGGTCTTGGTGGGTACAGTGTTGTCCACACAGAAGCTGATGTAGTCCGTGATGGTGTGAGTGAGGCCATCGATGTCCTCACCATGTGGATCGCAGAGCTGCTCCCAGGCAGTGGTTTCAAAACAGTCCTTTAGAGCGTCCATTGCCTCCTCAGACCATAACTTCACTGTGCGCATGACCGGAGGTTGTCTGTGCACTAGGGGTTTGTACACCAGCCGGAGATGAACCAAATTGTGATCCGATCTCTCGAGTGGAGGGAGTGGTGATGAGGTGTACGCCTCCTTAGTGTTTGCGTAGAATAAGTCCAGTATTTTATTGTCTCTAGTGTGGCATGTGACATACTGGGTGAACGTGGGTAGAATGGGAGACAGTGAAACATGGTTGAAGTCGCCTGAGATGAGGAGAAGAGCACCTGGGTGTTCTATCTGCAGACTGCCAGTTACTGAGTGGATGACGTCACGCGCTGTCCCAGCGTTTGCTGTCGGATTTGCATAAATAACAATGCAGATCACGTGTGAGTATTCCCTCGGGAGATATGTAGGCCGCATGCTAACAGCTAGCAACTCCATGTCTTTGTTGCAGTGTTGTTGTTTAACCGTGATATGTCTCGGTCTGCACCAGTTGTTATTAACATACATCATCACTCCCCCGCCTCTTGCCTTCCCACTGTCTGGTGTTCGGTCTGCCCATATTGCGTGGAAACCCTCCAGTTCAATGTTAGCATCTGCTGCTAGTTCTGTTAGCCACGTCTCCGTGAATAGCATAAGGCAGCACTCCCGGTATATGCTCTCGTAGCGGGAGATAGCCGCTAGCTCATCTGTTTTTCCTAGTATCGATCGTACATTCCCCATAACAACGGATGGGAGGGTGTGTCTGTACCTTATATTCCTCGCCCGCCGTCTTGCCCCAGCTCGACAACCACGCGTTTTATACGTGTTTTGCTGAGGTTACAAAGGTGTGCATCCCCGAGTATGGAGTTGTTCAGACAAAATATGTAATTATTATCAATAAATGTTTAGCCATTACTCTGTCTTCTTATGGCCAGGCTTCTAGAAGTGTGGGTGGGGTTTTGGATCGACTCTGTGCTGATTGGATAATACACGGCATCACAACCAGTCACCACAGCGCTCTGTAAATAAAACAAGGAAGTGAAAAGTGGTAAATTTGGCCAAAACAAAGATAATAATAGAGAAGATTTTATGCTTAAAAAATTATAATAGAATGTTGCCGTGAATGTGTAGGATCTAAACAATAATTTGGCATATGTAGAGAACACGAGGCATGTGAGCACACTGGGAGGAGTGCCAGCAGGGACTCAGAGTCTAGCAAAGAACACTGGTGTATCCAATACAGAACACACCGGGAGAAGCAGCAGCCCAACCGACCAACCTCAGTCCTTCGTACGGAGGCAAGCCCAGCTTGCCCGGTCAGTGGTAGATTGGAGTCCCGGCTGCTGCTTCACCTATGTGCTACCACTGTCTTTTGCAGGACCACAAATCCCGGATGGCGCTCCTCCCAGTATCTAAAAATGACAAAGTTAACCCTTTGAGTGTGAGAATTTGCCTGCCCCTAGTGGCAGCACACGGCACTGCGCCTGCCTTCTCATTCTGACTTTGTCAAAAGTAAGTGAGAAATTTCTGGGGTTTTTTTAAATGTACTGATTTTTTGTTCATATACTTTGAAGGTAAGATGATGAGGTACCTCTGTACAAAAAATGATATCAAAAGACTGAACCATTTTTTTTTCCACAATATCTTTATTGAACCTTTTTTTTTTTAACAAACATGATACAAACAATCAAACACTAACACTAAAGTACTACAAAAAAAAAAATGCACTAAAAACACCAACAACCACCAACAAAATCAAGTCTTCAACAATGCTCCTCTGTTTAGTCTAGACAATCCAATACATAAGTATACATATTATGTTCACCAGTTTGGAATTTACAAGGTCCACACACATCATTCACCTTCTTCTTCAAGAGTTATGTTTAAATTTTTTACATAATCAATAAAAGGTCTCCATATATTCTCAAACACAATTTCCTTTGATTTCAGTATATATGTTATTCTTTCTAATGGAAGGTTTGTTAACATCTGTCTTAACCACTGAGTCACATCTGGTCTATGAGTCTTTTTCCATAATAGTGCAATACATTTTTTGGCATTAAGCAAACTGAGGTCTATGAATGTTCTTTCACTTTTATTAAAATTATGCTTTTCTGGGTACAGACCCAACAAAAACAGTTTAGGATTCAATATGATTTGTTTTGAGATTATTTTTTCAATTGTTACCCTCACCTCTTCCCAAAACATTCTTATTAATCTACATTCCCATAAACAATGAAATAGGGTTCCTTTACTTTCCATGCATTTTGTGCATGTATCTGGTATATTTTTGTTGTATCTATTTAACTCCTCCGGTGTAACATACATCCGCATTAACCATTTGAAATGTATCAATTTAAGGCGTGCATTTATTGATTTGGTTTGAGCTTCTGTACAAGCCAATTCCCATTGTTCCTCTGAAATTTCAATTTGCAGATCTTCTTTCCAGTAGTTTAATCTTTTCAGTGAATTTTCACTTGAAGATAGTGTCAATGAGTTATAAAACTCTGAAATAATACCCTTTCTTTTACTATCTTTCATCATCATTTTTTCCAAGGATGAATAAATAGGTCGAGTGAGAGCTTTATTTTGATTTGATCGAATAAAGTTTCTAAGTTGAAGATATTTAAAAAAATGTGTTCTATTGAGATTAAATTTGATCCTCAGCTCTTCAAAAGACATTATGTTGTCTGCACATGGCAAATATAAATCCTGAATCTTTTGTATCCCTTTTAAATTCCATACTTTAAATACAGCGTCCGCTCTCCCTGGTTTAAAATATTGATTACCCCATATTGGACTAAATTGTGACAATAACTGTGGTTCTTTTAAATAGTTTTTAGCTTCACACCATATTTTGATCATATGCTTTACAAATGGATTTTTAACTTGTTTTTGTAATTTTTTTGCCGAATCTGAGTATATGAATATGGGAAGAGGTAAAGGTAAATTGTATGATTCCATTTCAGTCCAGTGAGGGAGATCATTTGATGAAAAATAATATGTCATAGACCTCAGTTGTGCCGACCAATAATACAACATAAAATTTGGACATTTCAGACCTCCACGATCAAATGGTAAATATAATAAAGACAAACGTAATCTAGCCCTCCTGTTGTTCCATATAAATTCCACTAACTTTTTTTTTATTCTTGAGAATAGATCTAAAGGTGGTGATAAGGGAATGTATTGAAATAAATAAAGTATTTTAGGTAAAATATTACTTTTAAGTATATTGATTCTCCCGATCATCGACATTGGTAGTGACATCCATCTCTGAGTTAACTCATTGATATCTGACATTAAGGCTTCATAGTTGACACTGGCGACTGATTCTAGCTTAGGCATAATTTGGATTCCTAAATATTTAAACTGATTTACAACATTGAATTGATTTATATCCTGATATTTCCCCAAAATTCTTTATTAAATTCAACAAGGTTGGAATTGATTTTTTTAGATTCGACATAAACAAAATTATATCATCGGCGTACAGGGAGATTTTATGTTCTGTTGGTCCAACTTTAATTCCATATATTTGTGAATGTAAACGTATCGCTATCGCTAAAGGTTCAATTGCCATAGTAAACAGTAAAGGTGAAAGTGGACAGCCTTGTCGACATCCTCTATTGATTTTTATTGGTTTTGAAATATTGTTATTTGTTAGGATTTCTGCTGTAGCATTATTGTATATTATTTGAACCCATTTTATGAAATTATTTCCAAGTCCAAACCTTTGTAGGACTTCAAAAAGAAAGGGCCATTCAACTCTATCAAAGGCCTTTTCGGCGTCCAATGATAGGAGAGCTGTATCCGGTGCTTCTTTATTAAAATAAATAATATTAAATAGTCTTCTTACATTATGGAAGCCTTGTCTACCCTTTATAAAGCCATTCTGATCTCGATTAATAATATTTGGTAAAATTTCTTGTATTCGTCTTGCTAAAATTTTACAGATTATCTTAAGGTCGGCGTTTAATAGGCTTATTGGTCTCATATTTTCACATTTATTAGAGGGCTTACCTGGTTTTGGCAGCAGTATAATTAAGGCATTATTTATGTATGATGGTAAATTATTATTTTGAAATGCTTCTAAAACCATTTCCAAAAAAGGTTTTATTAATTTATTCTTAAATTTTTTATAAAGGTCAACTGGAAGACCATCTGGTCCTGCACTTTTTCCTGATTTCATATTATCAATGGCTAGCCCAACTTCTTCTTGACTAATTTTAGACTCCAATATCTCCCTGTTTTCATTTGGAATACACGGTATAGATAGTTTGTTCAAAAACCCATTTAGTTTTGTTAAATCAGGTTCATTTTTGGTATCATATAATTTTTCATAGTAATCTCTAAAGGCTCTATTAATTTCTAAAGGATCTATAACTACCTGTCCGTTACTTATAATTCTGGTTATTGGTGTTTTAATTTCCAATTGTTTAATCTGCCATGCTAATAATTTTCCTGATTTTTCACCTTGTTCATAAAAAGATTGTTTCAATCTTAGAAGACTCGAGGCAGCTCTATTCGCTGATTTTTTGTCGTATTCAGCTCTCAAAATCAGTAATTCATTCTCCAACCTTGGATCTCTTCCTGCATACACTTTTTCCTGAAGACTTTTTATTTTATGTTCCAATTTAGCTCTCTCCTCTCGAGTCTTCTTAGATTTTGATCCTGTATAACTAATAATATGTCCCCTAATAAAAGCTTTGAAAGCCTCCCACTTTACACATGCTGATGTTTGTGTAGTATTGATGTCAAAGAACTCGTCTATCTGTTTTTCTATATACTTGACAAATTCCTCATCCTGAAGCCATTTATGCTGAAATTGCCATCTACCTGATTCCTTTGTCAATTTTTTATCTACATATATTAGACAACAGGGTGCATGATCAGAGATCACGATGTTATCATAAAAGCAGTTTTGAATCTTGGACCTTAATTCTGTGGAAATCAAAAAATAATCAATACGTGAGAATGTCTTGTAGGTACTGGAATAACAAGAATAGGCTTTAACTTGTGGTTTCATTTCTCTCCATATATCTAACAATCTCAATTCTTTCATAAAATGATTAATAGTCATCCTACATCCAATGTGCGTACAATCCAGTCCTGTTGATCTATCCACACCTGGATTCAATGTACAATTAAAATCCCCTGCTATTATATGTTGCCCTGTAAGTGATGATAAGATGAGAAATAAATTAGCAAAGAACTTCTGATCATCTATATTGGGACCATATAAGTTCACAAGATTTATATTTTCTAATAGCAAAGAACCTTGAATGATTACATATCTTCCAAATTTGTCTCCAATTACATTTTTCACTTGAAAAGGAACTGATTTATGTATGAGAGTCATAACTCCCCTGGCTCGGGATGAAAATGAAGAGGTGAATACACTTCCCTGCCATCTACTCCTAATTCTTTTAACATCCTCCTCTATCAGATGAGTTTCTTGTAAAAACACAATTCTTGAACCCATGTCCTTTATTTTATTCATAACTTGTTTAAGTTTTTTTAAATTTTGTAGACCTCTGCAATTCCATGAAGTTAAATTAAGATTAACACTTTGGTCCATGATCAATAGAGAGTTTGGGATTACCTTGCAGTGTAAACATGCTCATACAGAGAAGCAAAAACATGAGTGGTTGAACATTCATCCTACAAACTACACACAAACAAATTTCCCCTTCCCACACTTGTGGCAAACCCCCCAAAATCAAAAGAAAAATTCTGTCTCCCGATATAGCCATCGACCGTTCCACACCCACGGGGAACAGCCTAAGCCACTCCTTCTTCATCCTCCCAATCACCCTAACTCTACTGCTTTTAATGACGTAACATTAACTCTCCTCTGTAGTTTTCCAACTTAACTCCAAAATTTTTAACAACTTTGTACATCAGTTGTTTTTTTTTTGTTTGTTTTGTTTTTGTTTTGTTTTTTTAATATATAATACAATCTATATTTTGTAAACTTACTATTTACTTCAAGTCAGTCAGATGCCTGTGCAAATGCTTAATTATTCTACCTTATATTTTGTTCATGCTTAGCTCCCACCAGTCTCTTCTTCTTCTTTGATCTTCTTGATGAACTCCTGCGCCTCCTCTGGGGTCTTGAAGATGTGGGTTCTGCCCTCATACGTGGTCAGCAGTCTCGCAGGATAGATTACACCATGACGAATCCCAAGGTTGCGCAGCTCCTTACGTACGGGATCAAACTGCTTCCTCAATTGCTGGATTCCTGTGGCCAAATCTGGGTAGAACCGCACCTGCTGGTCCTGGTGTTTAATCTCTCCTTTAGCACGTGCAGCGTTGAAGATCTTCATCCTGTCTCTGTTGCTAAGAAACTTCATAATTAAGGTCCTCGGCGGTCCCTTATCTCTCCGTGGGCCAATGCGATGTGCTTTTTCCAGAACCACTGCTGATTGCAACTCCTCGCTGCCCAGCACCTCCGGAATCCACTTTTCCAGAAAGGAACATACGTCCCGACCTTCTGATTCCTCTGGAAGACCCACCAGCCTCAAATTATTCTGTCTCGACCGAGATTCCAAATCCAAAATATTATCTTCCAGAGATTTATTTTTTTTTTCCAAAGTGCGCACCTTTAATTGAAGACGGGTGACGTCATCTTCAGCACTAGCGAGACGGAGCTCCATCTGCGCCGTTCGTTCTACACAGTCACCCAATTCCTTTCTTATTCCTTCCAACGCTGTCATAATCCCATCAAATCTAGAGGAAAAGTCCGCTCTCATTGAACTCATGGCAGCCATCAGCGCATCTGCGCCTCCCCGCGCAGACATCGCACCGTTGCCAGCCTCCTCCGCCATATATGGAGTTTTGTTTGCTGCGTCACAGACCTGAAAGTCCGTTAATTTGGACTGTTTCGGCGGCTCGCTTTTTCCTTTTCCTGGTTTTCCAGCCTTAGGCTTCGCCGACATATCCTCGCCCAAATGCTGAGATACGTTCTGTCCCAAATGAGAGAGTTATTTGCCGATTTTTTTTCTCCAGGAGCAGAGCAGAGCGAGACACGTCCGTCCTACGTGGCAGCCATAACCGGAAGTCGACTGAACCATTTTTTGTGTAAATACATCCAAAGTCCAGTTTTGACTGAGTTATAGAATTTAAAGAGATGCCGCAACATTATGCAAATTAGATGCATAAATTTATTCCTAACTGAAACTTTGGATCATATTTTACATCTTTCTAATTGACAGTAAGTCATTATCTCTTACCACTTTCAAGTTGTAGCTTTGGAAATCTGAACTATTTTATTAACAAAAAATATTTACCACTCTTGACCACTAGGGGGTATGTTGCAGTTGTGAACCATACACACTCAAAGGGTTAATAATAATACTGCCGCGGCTGTGGAGCGGAATGGCCAGATCAATTGCATATCATATGCAGCCACATATGCACGGTTTGACTAAACAACAACTGGGACTAAACAGGACACAAAATCACCCAAATAATGGAAATTGAGGGCATCCAGGTGGATGCTCTCAATTTCCCCTCTGGGGATCAATAAAGTATACAAATCAAATAAATCATTTTTATGTTAATATTTACTGATAAATGGGCAACACTGATGCAACGGTTGCAACCAAACTGGTCCTCCTGCTGTGTATGATAATATTGGGTGTTTTGTAGTTAATTCCATTGATTACAGTTTTAAAAAGCTTTTAATAACCAAATATTGCTAAATTTTAAGAGGGATATTTGTAAACGTGTCCTATTTTAGTACTGCATGAGTTTATTGATGATACACAGAAGAAATTCAGTGTTACACTTAACTCCATCACTGAACAGTGATATAAACTAAAATAATTATAATGGTGACTGAACAACACCCATTCTCCAAAGTGTAAACTACTATTACTATTATGAATATAATAGTAATACTATTGTGAATATGTCATATAAGTCATAAAAGATCACACAAATAAGTGACCTGACAAACAAATAAGGGGTCCTAAACAGTCGCTAATATTGGATGTCCCATTTGTTTTCAATAATTAGGTATTCTGTCATTAATATTCACACAATCAAATAAATCTTAGTGCTGTTCAGTCCCTTTTATGTTTGTCAAAGCCTAATGTGTGATTGTGTACGTATAGCCTACACCTCTTTGTGTTCCACTTTCAACCACAGCCTACATTTGGGCATACGGTATAAAAACTAATAAGTCTACCTGCTTCAGACAGGAATACTTACTTTCTACAGGCAATGCACTGGTTCTCCTAAAAACTTGTGAGTGTAATAACTACAGAAAAAAGTGATGTCGCCTTTTCAAAGTGATATCGTTGTATCTAAGGCAAATCTTAGACGGCTTAGACTGTGACCTCTGATTGTGGGTTTTGGGTCCAAAGGTCAGAGGTCAAGGTTAGCATTCCTTATGCGCTATTACCATAGAACAAGTAAACCTGGGGCCACTAAACTTGGTACACAGGTTCACCCTAACACCCTGACCTCTGGCTATGGGTTTAGGGCCAAAAGGTCAAAGACCAAGGTTAGCATTCCCTATGCCCTGTTACTATAAAACGAGTAAAGGTAGGGTCACCAAACGTGTACACAGGTTCACACTGAGACCCTGAACTATGACTATAGTTTTGGGATCACAAGTTCAAGGTCAAAAAGCCATATAGACTACATCTCAACAACAAAGAAAGAGGGTGAGGGGCAGGGCTTGACATTAACGCCGGCCAACCGGCCAGTGGCTGGTGGATTTCAACAGTGGCCAGTAAGACAGCCACACCCACTAGCCACTTTGGCCGGTTGTAGTTTTCTCAAAGGACATCTAAAATAATAAACCTATTGCAGTGTGAGACAGTGAAGCTACAACTCCCAAAAGTACTATGTTTTTTTTTTTCTGATCAGTTTTCTTTCTCTTCTTTTTTCTGGTGAAAACAGGTTGTGTCCACTTAGGTTAAACTAATCAGCAACTACTAATGGCGTAGTGCAGCCATGAAGGGGTGTCCCAATTCACAGGGGTAGGGGTACAAATGAGAACTGGGATGGACCCAAGTCTACTTGTACTTCACGCTCATACTGCAAATATTTTTCTCCCACCATTTCACAGTATTTACTGCTCTTCATAAATAATTAAACTGTGGTGACACTAGACACAGCGGGTGGACATCCTCTCACACCCAGAAGCAGTGAAGAGGGGCAGAACAATGGACTGAAGGGGGTAGGCCCCCCAAGGAGTAACTAGACAGACAATGAGGCACCTTCACCCCTGCTGCTCCAAGCCACAGCGGGAAGGGCAGGGGGGGTGAATGTATTGTATTTTTGTGTAATCCTGCTAACAAACAGATAGACAGGCAGACAAACAAACCACCCTGATCACATTACCTCCTTGGCGGAGGTAACAGTCAGCTGGGCAATAGGTCAGTCAGTCAGGGTTGTTTGAGCTTTAAATGAGCAGTGTGGACTTTTGTCCTTGTGATTGTTTCAGCTCAGGTAAATGGGTGTTTGTGTTTATCCCTCTGATAAGATAACTGATGTGATTATGCTGCATTTCCTCATAGATGAGGCCTCGGGAGTGATTGGTCAGACTTTATAAAGCTTGATAAAAGACACACAAAATTATTCTTACTAGGCTACAACCCTGAAGCTATACTGCTACTGTCAGTACATTAAAACCGATGAGCATCAGAGAACAGCTTCACTTTACTATGATGGCTCTCTCTACCATCCCAGATGTTTGTCTGAAGGAGAACATGAGTCTGGCCGACCGTCTGTACAACCTGCAGCTCATACAAGACTTCTGCAAAGACAACCTGAACAGCTGCTGCCATTTCAGCCTGGAAGACATGCTCTACGCCTCCTCAGCTATCAAGGTAAAGCTCACACGTGCCTGCACCCCACCCCGACTCAGACAGATGTGTCTCAAAAAAAAAAAAAGACAAGATAAGAGATATTTTTTTGTTTTGTTGTAGATACCAGGAAATGTGGCTCTGGAGCCACCTGCAGCTTTTATAGATTATCTGTCAAGATATGTAGCTCAGGTGAGCAAATTGCAGGTTTTAGCTTTGTTCAAATGAGTAACTGGCGTGGGTGACCTCTTTTACATTCGTTTCAACCTTGGAGAAGCTAAGTTTGGAAGAACATATTTTCAAAATCTTTCTTTAAATCGCTCTAGCGGTGCTGATTTTGTTCTTTCTCTGAATTGCCATACATCTTGGCCAAAGATTGCACTTGCTTGGGTCGTTTCCATTGCTCCCATTACTATTGCAGGAAGAATTATTTACTTAATCTGCAAAAGTCACCCAGTGTGAAGGCCATAGCCAATCCAGCGTGGTTTATTTAAACACTTTTATTAGACAGAAACATTTCAACACACTGCTGAATTGTTTAGAAGTTTTTAAAATGGAGCGGGTCAGAAACCCGTGTGGCGTGGGCTAAATGAAACGAGAGCAGCGGGCTCCACCGCTGGCCTGTGTGGTGACTCATGCTGTGGAAAAACTTTTCAGTCCAAACTGTCTGTCATCACCAACCACAGAGCCGGGAGATCCCCGCTGTTCTTTTTTCAACTTTTTTCTTGTCTTTCCTGCTCCCCTTTTATTTCTTTCCTCCTTTAATTTCTTCCCCTTTTTCTAATTATATTCTCCAGCTCTTTCTGTGTTCACAGCCTCTCTGTGCGTGCACAGTATATATGCATGGCATCAATGTTATGAACTGTTGATGTGAAATAATCGACTGTAATTTCTTGCCGTGTCAACATGTTGAGCTAAAGCTTATCTTTTACATTAGTCCAACTCCCTGCCCCACTTTTTCTTACAGTATTTGTGCTATAAAAACATATATAGGTCACTTGAGCTCAACCATCTGGGAAAAACATCAATATGTGACGATACTGAGTGAGCTATTTGCGGGGATTTTAGATGGGGGAGGACTTATTCTCTTACAGTTTGTACATCTCTTGTTCCTTTCAGTTTACTTGCTTTTCTAAACCAGTCTCGTACCCCACAAGAAAGCCTCCCTTGTTGTTTCAGGTACATTTTCGGCTTGCGTGTGTGCATGTCAGTATGCATCTAAACATCACTGAGATTAAGATTTTTCTATAAAATTCTATATTGCTCCTAAAATGCTTCTTTAGTTCTTTTCTTGATTAGCTCCTGGGCACTTCCCCCCCCCCCCAAAAAAAAAATCTAAACTATCCCATAATTCAGCTGTACTTGTCTCCAGTGGCTTGATGCACATTTTCTTCCCTGCTAAGTGTTTTGGATTTGCTTCCATTTCAATGTCTTTTGCTGGACTGCTGCATAAGCACTGCACAAAAAGACTGATGTGCCTGGTTACGTCTGACTGTGGCAGACTGTCACCTCAGCACGCCCTCTGATTCAGGACTGACACTCGAATACAAGTCACTGAAAGGACAAACCTGAGGGGGCTGTCTAACTAAATAAATGGGGCTCACACCGATAACTTGCTGATTTGTATGTGTTTTATGCTATATTTCCAGTCTGAAAGTGGAAGTGTAGCTCATTCATTCATTTGCAGAACAAATGAGATCTGCAGCAAACTCTTTGAATGCGTCAAATAATGTTAATAATAATTGTTTAAAGGAAAGTAACTGCTTTGCTCTAAAATCAGTAATTACAATCTAAAAATGCTAAAAATAAATGTAGCCATTTATTTGTTTTGTATACGTTATTATGTTATTTGGATGTGGTTAATATTAGCAGGTTGAATCTTCCATTAGGAGCAGTAGAGACTGGCTCTTGCAATACCAACATAATGAAACAGTGACTTGAGTAATGAATTAAAGGGCTGATAAAAGAAGTGTAAATATGCCCCATAATGGTAAGACCCAACACATATTCATAGCACAATATTACAATATAATCACATCGTACCTGAAGGCTACAGTGCATGCATGCTTCATTTTGCAGCAAATTGCTGATAATGTCTCCCCTCTCAGCACATACAGCGTTGAGTAAAATGGTGTCAGAAAAAATAATAATTGAGTTGCGTGGCACTGTTTCTGCTGACACCGATTTCTGGAGGAGGTGAAATGGTCCCAGCAGGGCTGCACGAGTTCTCGCCTCAGAGAAACAGCAGTTCAGCTCAGTAACCTTGACCCAGATTCCAAACAGTCGCAGCCTCCGTCCTGCCGCTCTACGCTGAGACTCGTCGCACTAATGAAGGCCTCATTATGGAGATGGAGCCGAGACATTAGAGGGGAGGAGAGATGCGAGAGCTGTTAATGTGGAAAAGAGATGGACACGGGCTAGAGGAGACAATGAGGAGGAGTGATGAAAGAGTGGAAGAAAGGGGGCGAAAGACACAGTCAAAAGGAAAGCGTTTTTATTGGAAATAAAAGTGAATTGGGGCCAAAGGTAAAAGGTTTCATTTAGTTTAAAGTAATAAAAGAAGAGCAGGAAATAGGGAGGGGAAAAAAAGAGCAGAATGTGATTACCCTATGATTGAGTAGAGATGTAAGAATCACGCTGTAGTGTGGCTGAGATAATTTAATAGATATTATCAGTCATCCAGAGAAATCGGATGCAGAAAATTGGAATTAAGCATGGAGAGTCACAGCGAGAACATTAAACTACTGGGTCTGTGTGCCCCAGCTTGCTGACACACACATGCATACACATAAACACAGCGCTACCTGCCGCCCTCATGTCAGATCCAAAATGTCTCTTTTTTTTTTTTTTTGTAAAATAACCAAGCATAAAATCCAACTTTTTCAGTGTGTTTAACCTTCTATTTCTCAATGCCAGTATTGCTTACAGTGATTGGGGAAAAGACTTCAAAGTGTTACCTTTCAAAAGACACTAAAACCCTGTTTGTAATCTGAATGGTTCAAGAAGAGACTGTTTGTGTGGTAACTGTATGTGGTAACTGTATGGGTATTAACTACACTACTCCAGTCTGGGGTGCCCAACAACAAAGCCATACATTGCATACATTACTTTCTTTAATGGACACCGAGCCTATAAATCATGTCAAGCCACTCCATTTACAGGCTCTACATTTAATTAGTTTGCAGCACATCTGTGGAGCCAGTGAAAGGAAATTAAATTTACCAGCTTTGAGTTTCCCCCAGCTTCTTTCATACCTAGAGGTTTGTGGCAGACATGCTGAGGTTGCCCTAAGGAGGCAGCTAACGCTCACAGTAATTCAGAGGCCACCTCTTCAATCATTTGTCTATAATCTGGCTATTGGCTCCCCTGTAATAAGGGCTAGCTGTTCCACTGCGTGGTCTGATCTGCAGAACAGCATGTACTATGAAGATTAACTAATTATCCCAAAAGGTACAGTGGTGTGAAAAAGTGTCCCCTTCCTGATTTCTCATTTTTTTGTATTGTGGGAATCATGAAATGATGAGACTGGATGATTTCTCAGTATTGGTTTATTCCATCTCACGTCCCACAGCTCTCTCTCTCAGTCAGGAAAAACAGAGAAAGAGCTGCAGTCAACCACATACATTTATACCTCCACATCAAACACAGAATCACATTTACATTTAATCCCCCCATTGTCCTCTCGGCTCCTCTGTCTGACCCCAGGAGGTCAGACAGTCCTTTCAGGCTCTCCAGTTCTTCTCACTTCCTTCCAAGTTCGCAGGTGGTCCAGACTCATTGTCCATCTGAGGCGTGTTGTTAATACACACCGTGAGCTTAAAGTCCTTCCATGCTTGGGTCTCTGCCATGTCATATGTGAGCTACATAATGTTACTGTTATGGGCGCCACAGTATGTTTGTCACACTTAAATGTTTCAGATCATCAAACAAATTTAAATATTAGACAAAGATAACACAAGTAAACACAAAATGCAGTTTTTAAATGAAGGTGTTTATTATTAAGGGTTAAAAAAAATCCAAACCTACATGGCTCTGTGTGAAAAAGTGCCCCCCCCCCCCCCGTTGAAACATAAATTGACTGTTGTTTATCACATCTTTAAAAGCTGACTTCAATTTCTCTAGCCATACCCAGGCCCAATTACTGCCACACCTGTTCTCAATCAAGAAATCACTTAAATAGGACCTGCCTGACAAAGTGAAGATCCGAAAGATCCTCAAAAGCTAGACACTGTGCTGCGATCTAAAGAAATTTAGGAACAAATGAGAAACAAAGTAAATGTGATCCATCAGTCTGGAAAAGGTTATAAAGCCATTTCTAAAGCTTTGGGACTCCAGCAAACCACAGTGAGAGCCATTATCCACAAATGGCAAAAACATGGAACAGCGGTGAACCTTCCCAGGAGTGGCTGGCCAACCAAAGTTACCCCAAGAGCGCAGCAGTGACTCATCCAAGAGGTCACAAAAGACCCCACAACAACATCCAAAGAACTGCAGGCCTCACTTGCCTCAGTTAAGGTCAGTGTTCATGACTCCACCATAAGAATGAGACTGGGCAAAAATGACCTGCATGGCAGAGGTCCAAGAAAAAACCATTATTACTGAGCAAAAAGAACATAAAGGCTCATCTCAGTTTTGCCAGAAAACATCTTGATGATCCCCAAGACTTTTGGGAAAATATTCTGTGGACTGACGAGAGAAAAGTTGAACTTTTTGGAAGGTGTGCGTCCCATTACATCCGGTGTAAAAGTAACACAGCATTTCAGAAAAGGAACATCATACCAGCAGTAAAATATGGTGGTGATAGTGTGATGGTCTGGGGCTGTTTAGCTGCTTCAGGACCTGGAAGACTTGCTGTGGTAAATGGAACCATGAATTCCGCTGTCTACCAAAAAATCCTGAAGGAGAATGTCCAGCTATCTGTTAATGACCTCAAGCTGAAGCGCACTTGGGTTCTGCAGCAGGACAATGATCCAAAACACAGCAGCAAGTCCACCTCTGAATGGCTTAAGAAAAACAAAATGAAGACTTGGGAGTGGCCTCGTCAAAGTCCTGCCCTGAATCCGATTGAGATGCTGTGGCATGACCTTAAAAAGGCGGTTCATGCTCAAAAACCCTCCAATGTGGCTGAATTACAACAATTCTGCAAAGATGTGTGGGCCAAAATTCCTCCACAGCGCTGTGAAAGACTCATTGCCAGTTATCACAAACGCTTGATTGCAGTTGTTGCAGCCAAGGATGGCCCAACCAGTTAGTAGGTTTAGGGGGCAATCACTTTTTCACACAAAGCCATGTAGGTTTGGACTTTTTTTTTCCCTTAATAATAAACACCTTCATTTAAAAACTGCATTTTGTGTTTACTTGTGTTTTCTTTAACTAATATTTAAATTTGTTTGATGATCTGAAACATTGAAGTGTGACAAACATACAAAAAATGAGAAATCGGGAAGGGGGCTAACACTTTTTCACACCACTGTATATTGCAGCTTTGTTAAAAACTTTCTAGTTTCCTGTATTATATTGTAGTATAATGAATGATACAATGTCAGAGTAATAATTGTCTCCTTGTCATGATGTGCTTTCATGAGTTGGTTTAATGTTTTTCTACCTCTGGTGCCTCATATCTCTATGCCATACTTTCCTTTTTTACCTCCACCAAGGGGGTAATGTTTCCAGGTCACTTTGTTTACTCATTCTTTTGTTTGTGTCTGCATGAATGTGTTGTTAATATAATAACTTGCAAAGTTATTGACGGACTTGAATTAAATTTTCAGGAGATGCTGGAAATGTGCCTTGAACCAAGCAGTTAAGTTTTGGGGGTGTTCCGCGTCACAATGTGGAGACAGACTTTAT
Source organism: Pholidichthys leucotaenia (assembly GCA_020510985.1). Lineage (NCBI taxonomy): Eukaryota > Metazoa > Chordata > Actinopteri > Cichliformes > Pholidichthyidae > Pholidichthys > Pholidichthys leucotaenia. The sequence continues at coordinate 336,499,489 of CM035839.1, read as the reverse complement.
TTTCTTTCTTGGATTTGACTGGATCTTTGCTGCAGAGGGTGTTCATGCTGTTATTATAAGAGGGGGAAAAAGTGTGCTGCTTCATTTTATATAACCTCATCCTGAGTTCACACCAGCCCCAACTGTAGCATTTCCCGACACGCACACCTGATGTGGTGCTCACTGCTCCTCGTCAACAGAGGACAACAGACTCCTGCATACAAGCACATGGCGATCACTGCTGTGCCTGAAATATGAAGCATGTAAAGGTGTCACAAGTCGGGTCAGGATTATCCATTGGCTGTGGAAACCAACAGAGATTTGCTCAGATTATTTCCGCTTCCATGCACAGGAATAATTTGGGAAAATGAGTGTTCTTGCAAATTGGGTTTTGTCTTGCCTTCTTCATATTGAGCTGCAAAGCAATATGACAAACTGAACTGGATCTGCATTTTGCATTTTCTTTGTGATTAAACGTTCGTGATTTTCAAGCGCTTTTGTGTAAAGGGCACTTTTTTGAAATTCCAGTAACAGTATTCTGGGGGGGGGGGGGGGGGGTTTAACCAATAAAGAACAGCTATAGGCAGCAGTCAAGTTTTTTCATTGATGAACCTAATTTCCTGGAAATGTCTGTGTGAAGTCCTTTGTGTATTTCTATATATTTGAGCTCTCAAGTGTCCGTGGATTTGATTGTGTCCCGTTCATTTTCTGTATCAGCGTGTGCATGTGTAGCACCCATGGGGTGGGTGTCGTGCTCATCCCTGTCAAGTGGATTAGCCACCCCCCACACTCAAATCTGACCTCTCTCCTAGTAATATCCAATTGGGCTCCTGTTTTCATCCTGAGAGTAAACTGCTCAGCTCTCCACACAGGCAGTGCTGCAGATCTGGCAGCCCACGTGGTCGTAATGCCATTCGGTGGGGAGATAGGTGGGGCAGCGGTGCGGTGGGTGGTGTAGGGATCGGTGCTGTAGTGGCTTCTGAGGTTGGGGGGTATTAGGCGCTAACACACCTGGTGTGTCAGGAGTCGTCAGATGAACAGATGGAGATGGAGCAGAAGTAAGGCCGGGTGACTCCCACCAATCTGGGCTAGACAGATGAGGAGAGCGCTTTGTCTCTTTCATTCTGTCTTTTTTTTGTTTGCATTCCTGCATTTTTTTTCTTCTGTCTAAACAAAATGAAGGAATACCACACATGCTGAACAGACCCAAAGGTAACCAGCACTATTTAACTTAGTGTTTGTTAGCAGTTCTGCGCTTCAGAACTGTTTAATCTCAGTAGTATAAAAAGACCGAGTGCAACTCTGAATATAGGTTTGTGAGAAGAAAAAACAGCAGCTAAAATTCAAAGCAACGATTCATTGTAGATGAAGTTACTGAGGTTGTTTTGTCTTTACTTAAATTGCTTTGTTGCTACTGTGCTCTGCTGTTTTGTGGTGCTTGTTTTAGAAGGCACACCTTTCCTGTAAATAAGTTAGAGAGGTTTTTTTTTTCTTTAAATCCCGTAAAATTGTGTTAGAATGCCTACCATACTGGTGTTAATCCCCTTGCTGGAAGGCTTCTTTGACTGCAGATCACTCCTGTGCATCAGTGTGGAGTAAAATGTTGCTGATGACATGAATGTGGTGCCTTTCCAGCTGAGCCATGCACCATTATCTTTGTCTGGAGTCCCCGCACTGAGGGCAGGTGCAAGGCTCTTTCCTCAAGGTCGTTCCAGCGCTGATCATTCTGAATATGCATGGGTGTGCACGTGCACCTCTGAGAGGAAGTGTTGCCCAGCTTAGTATGGCAATTAGTGAAAATGTTACCTGTATTATCAAAGCATACTAAAATTGGGAAACGTGCATATTTGTCTTCTTTTTTTTTTTTGTAATTTCACTTTCTTTTTGCTTTGTTTAATTTTTATTTTTTTTTAATGTATGTACAGTATGTTAATTTTCACAGAAGCGCAGTAGTCTTTCATAGTCCACACGTCTGTCTTTGTTGCGGGTGACCAAGCAACACTGCATTTGGGAGGGTGTATTACTGAAGAAAAAACTGGACCTCGTTGCAGTGCCGTGTCCTCTGGCAGTTTGACCCCCTGGTGTATGTTGACCTGATTCAGACATGGACATGACTTATCCTTTCACCATTTCACGCCCACTCTTGTTTAGGTTAGATACAGGTGACCTCTGTTTTACGAATGAAGCCATAATCACTCAATTACTGGGGTGCAGAAGATAATTGTTCATATTATTAAATGAATTGAGTTTTTTTCTGTCTTGTTAAAAATGATGTTATTGGCTAACACAAACAGTAAATTGTGTAAATTATTTTTATTAAATTAAAGAGGACACTGAAAAGCTGGGTAAATTAATTATATAGAAACTGGATAATTCAATTCATCTTCCAGAAATTAGCAACAATTTTATCACTTTAGTTTGGATCAACAGAGACACCTAGTGGAGAAATGGTTGCAATGCAATTGTACAATAAGCAAATGCACAGTAAAGTGGAAAGTGACAGGACATGAACCATGTATTTTGGTAGCATTCACATGTCTGGGTTCCTTTGGATTCCTGTAATACCCTGTTATCCCATAACCTTAATCTTTGTCTTTTTTTTACTTCCACAGAATAATTACCTGGTGTTCATGGCAGAGCTCTTCTGGTGGTTTGAGGTGGTCAAACCCTCTTTTGTAAAGCCAAGAAAGCTGGAGCATGAAGGGACAGGTGAATGTTCAACACAAGTACTGTTTGTATAATGTTTTAATCTGGACCAGCCACGATGAAAAATAATTAAATGTCACGTCGAGAGAGAGAAACAGCATTTCAGTTCTCCTGTATGTCCTGTACGTATAGAAGTATTGACAAATAAAAATCTTTGAATCTTTGATTCATTTTGAAAGTTTGGCTTGATGATTTGTTACTCTAGAGCCCTCGTCCTTGTTGAAGAACATCCCAACGATTCCCATTTCCAAGGCAACTAAGAAAAGTTTCATGGAAAGACCACCAAGTCCTGAAAGACCCAGGTATGTTTGCTAAGCGTTATAACATTCAGGGCACAGTGGGCTCATGAGCAAACAGAGACCTAATAAAACACAATTACACATTATGACTTTTATGTTCTCTTTCTCAGTTTACCCCTTAGACCCAAGTCTCGAAACACGGGTGATTATAGTTATTTTTTTTACTCATCAAGCTTTACTGTTAGACATATGAAAGTAAAATTACTTTTATTGCACTTACATATAAAAGTCTGCTTTTTTTAGTTTATTTTTATTTTACTCATTTGTATCATCTAGGAGAGATGAAGAGGTCAACTTCCATGTCCTTTGTTGATGGCAATCTTGGTACCTGGCCCAAAGAGAAAAGGTGAGGAGTGATGTTGTCCTGTCAATATTCTGAAAATCATCCTTAAGACAATTAGTCATTGCTTTTGGGAATATACTGTACCACTGTCCAGCATTTTTCCCTAGTAACCTTTCAGAATTTGCCAGCAGTACAACTACATTTCCAATTCTTTTATGTTTTTTGTAAGGTCTGGGCCTTATGGGGTATCTTTTGATATTCCCTTTGACAAAGAAAACTCTGGGCATCCCCCTCTTGCCTCCACACGTGGCATGGTCCGGTCTGTCAGCACTGATGATGGATCTGGTTTCAAGGTCCACCACATGTCCCGTGGAATGAAGCGCAATCTGTCCTTCCAGCCAGTGAATGGTAGGAGCGTCGGCATTGAGGAGGAAGGATGCCCAGACAGTTTAGCTGGTGTCGAGCCTGGCAGGCAACCATTCTCCAACGGACATGGAAATGTTATGGAAACGACCCCCTCCATGGAAGAGGCCCTCCACATCATCCACAGCCCAACAAGGCCCCCACTGGAGGGCATCAATAATGGTTTTTTCCTGCACAGTCAAGAGCATGGGGCTGGGGTCGGCGGCTTAGAGCCGCTGTCAGAGTTGGACTCTAAAGGACCTTTAAGCACCACAGACACCACAGAGGTCGACACTGGTATCCACGTCCAGACAGAGGACATGCTGGATGAAGACTCCTCTCTGAAAGACTGCTCTGTGAACATGGAACTGGATATGGACACCCCAAGCCCCTGCCCCAGCAGTCAGGGCAAATCCCCATCGGGAGTGAAAATGACCAGCTTCGCCGAACAGAAGATGAAGAAGCTAAATCCATCGGCGCCAGACTCAGGCCGGGGCAGCAGCAGCTCCCTGAAGACCACTCCGGAAGGCTCTGAGTTTGGCCTGCCATTATCTGTCTCTTGGGCCCCAACCCCCGAACACAGCCCCATCCATCAACAAACCCCAGCACCCCTTACTGCTCAGGCGTCCCCCACACAGGTCCAGCTTCCACCTAATGACCCTGCTCAGGTCATGGCTACAGAGATGGTGCAGCTGAGGATGAGGCTCGAGGAGAAACGGAAAGCCATTGAGGCGCAGAAGAAGAAAGTGGAGGCTGCCTTTACGAGGCATCGGCAAAAGATGGGTCACTCGGCGTTCCTGAATGTGGTGAAGAGAAAAGGTGACGGGGCTGCTAGTGGAGAGGAAGGAGGGAAGACTGACGCAGAAGGAAAGTCAGCAAGCACAAGTCCCACCATTAAGTGTGGACGGAGCAAGGCAGACACGCCTGACGGGGCAGAGCAAAGCAGCCCAGCCTCCTGTTGGCAGAAGCCTACAGGCGTGGGTGAAGAAGGTGGACAAAGCCATACTCAGTTGACTGAAGTGGATCTTGCTGAGTACACACGTTCTATAGAGAAACTTAACCATTCTTTAGCCTTCCTCCAGACTGAGATGCAGCGGTTGGCTCAGCAACAGGAAGTGATCATGGCCATGAGGGAGCAGCAGCACCAACAGGCGTGGATAATCCCTGCTCCGCACACAAACCCCTCACCCCAAAAACACAGCCGAGCTGTGACTCGATCCTCAGGACCTTCCTCTCCAGCCGACTCCCCTCGCTCAACCCACCGCTCTCCAACCAGCATCAAGCGCAAATCTGCCTCCTTCCACTCCCGCAATCCTCGCACGGCTCGGCCCAGCGATCTCAAGCTGGCCCCTTACAATCGGGTTCTGACCGCACCACAGTCCGTCGACAGCATCCCAAGGCTACGGCGATTTTCTCCTTCTCAGCCCCTGGCAAGTTCCTTTGTTTACATGGGGGAGAAACCGGCGACAGTCAATCCAGAGACAGCAGTCACAGACAGAGACAAAAATAAAGAGACAGGCTCGCTGCTGTCCCCAGAGAGGGAGCTGGCAAGTGTGTGTGAAGTCACCTCACCTCCTAACTCTCTAAACCTGCAGAACAAAAGAGAACAAAGTGGAGCAGAAATAAATACCCATGCCCAGGAAACAGAAGCTCCCAGCCAATCAAAGGTCAGCAACGTGGAACCAGATGAGCAGAAGTCAGCTGTAGAGCTCAAACCTACCATAGAGTCATCATGCCCCGAGGTTCTGGCCCACCCTGTGGTGGAGATCTTTACAGTGAAGCCCACAGAGATCCCATCTCAGTCAGAAGCCTCTGGCCAAGCCAAAAGCAGCTTGATTGAAGTTCCATTGTCGGTTGTAAAACCAGCAGAGGATCTAACGCTTGATGACGGTTTGGAAATGCAGCCGGGCAGCGTGGAAGGGCTGGATGATGAACAGAAGATGTGCCGTGGTTTCTTCTTCAGGGTATGCTGTTAATTTAAACACTTTTATTGCATTATCAAATCATATATCCCTATTAAAGCAATTGTCAGTTTGATTTATCCCAAATGCTGTACATTCTCTCAAGAAATAAGGATTTATCAAATATTTTTAAAGATTTAACTTTTGGCCAAGCAGATGTAACATAGGGAAGATAAGAAAAATAAAAAATAATAGAATAAGTTATTAGCAAATCAATCTGTAGGATTCACCCTTTGGGCTACTGTCAAGCACATCATACACAGCCAGAATATGTGTACAGGCTTTTATAAGAAAGCGTTCATATTCGTAGCACAAGTCTGTAATGGGCTCAGGAGACAGACTGACGACAGCATCATCTTCCCATTTTTAGTTTGTAAGACTGTTGCTGCTGTCTGAGCTTCAATGTGGGTCAGGAATCTGGGGCTGCTGTGAATAATTCAGTCACAGCTGTGGGGACGCAGGGTTGCAGAAGAGGTGTGGAGATTATGAGGCTGGATACTGAGGGATGAGCATTGATGGGTAACATCTACAGCACTCTGTGGGGAAAAAAAACAAAACTTGTGTGTTATTTAAAAATCCTGCTGTCACTCAGTCACAAGTAGGCAAATTAAAATTTAATTTGCATCAGATTTGTTAGGTGGAGGCATTTTATAATTAGAGCCTTACTTGCACTTTACAGTTTACATAAATGGTTTACCACAATGAGACACAGAGATGAGATGAAGATTGAAGCGTATGAAAAAACTACAGAGAAACCAGATTTAAAATAATTTAAGGCATTTCACAATAAGACTGCTCTACCAGCTCTGGGTAAAAATCGAATAAATGTGTAACATTCACGGCAAGTCACTGAAGTTCCTCATGGCTTGGAGCCCCTATCACCTCTTCCACTTTATTATCTGCTGTTTCTGAATCAGAACTATATATGCTTCCTTCAGGAGGATGGAAAGGCAGAGGAGAACATGGCACAGAAGAGAGCCGCTCTGCTCGAGAAAAGGATGAGAAGGGAGAAGGAGAGCCAGCAGAGGAAGGTGCAGCTGGAGGCTGAGCTGGAGCAGAAGAAAGAGGAAGCTCGGTGAGCATCATGGACCTGCATGTGGCAGCTACGTAATTACTGGAAATTCTAAAAGTAATGTGTCATCTTTTTATTGGAGAGTTTATTTCACGGTTTGGTTAGTCTTTTCTGTTTCTGATTTTTAGTTCTTTATTGTTGTCGGCAATTTCAGTTTTGTGGGCATTTAAAGTGAATTAGTAGTTAATTGGTAAATATATCTTAGTATCCAAAAATAAGGGACAGTTATCTCAGTATTAAATGTTAGTGCAGCTTATGTTTCCAAACCTAAAATCATAATTATGGTTAAGGAGAAAACATTTCATTCATTCATTCATTCATTCATTCATTCATATCATTTTAGTTTAGCCATTACATATGTAGGTTTTGGTTGAAGAGAAAGATAAGGTCTTATCAGAAGATAAGATCTTCTCATGACGATAAGAAGATAAAATAAGATAAGACAAGACTAATCCAAAAGGAACACAGAGTGCTTAAAAAGAAAAAAAAACACCACATTAGGAACATGAATAAAGTAATGGATGTACAGTTGAAACCACATGTTTATGTACACTGTGTAAAAAGACACATAACCTTTTTTTCTCACTGTCTGACATTAAATCAGATTAAACTTTTCCTGTTTTAGGTCAGTGAGGATTACCAAAATTATTTCTATTTGCTAAATAATTTTTACATTTGCTAAATGATTTTTTAGAGAATTTTTTATAACGTTCTTCAAAGTCAGAAGTTTATATACACTAAGATTACTTCGCCTTTAACAATTTGGGAAAGCCCAGATGATGATGTCATGGTTTTGGAAGCTTCTGATAGGTTAATTGACAACATTTGAGTTAACTGGAGTCACCACTCTTCTTCCACACTGCTTCCTTGTGTGACATCGTGGGAAAATCAAAAGAAATCAGCCAAGATATCAGGAAGAGAACTGTGGACCTCCACAAGTCTAGCCAGTGTTTCCTCTGGCTTAAAGACCTTGGTGCGGTGGCAACATATTTTTTTTTGGGGGGGGGGGGGGCATGACACGATTGTAACCGGAAATGTTAATTTTACACTATTTCTTTTTCTTTTTCTTTTTTTTTTCTTTTGCACAGTAATATTGCATAATGGAACTTACCATTTGAAGTATTGTACTACCAAGGCTTGAATGTTGGAATATTGGGCCATCTGGGGTCCCACCCAGATGTCCTGTGTTTGGACTTTTTACTGGTGTCATCCTTCTGTCCTTCCTCTGCTCTCACCTCTCCTGGACCCTCTGCCTGAACACTTTCCTCTCCTTGGCTCCTCTCTTCTGTCTCATCTTTCCCTCTCTGAGCCCTGTCTAATTCAGGTTCTCTCACTGTCTATGGTGGTATAGAAACAGGCTAGAAAATACCAAGTGTCATGTTTTGTCCTGCAGGATTTTTTTTTTTTTCGCGGTTTACATAAATAACCAAAATGTGTATTTTTTTGTATTTTTATTCTAGTGTTTCTTTTTTCATTGACAAGGAGTAGGGAAGGGAAGGGAAAAACATTCATAATAGGAATTTACTCATTCATACTTAAATTATATGATCAGAGGTGGGTATAGTAGCCAGAAATTCTACTCATGTACAAGCAGTGTTGTGAAATAAATAATTAAAAGTGGACAACCAAAAATGTCTAGTTGAGTTAAGGGTACAAAGAGCACCCACTTAAAAACGTGAGTAATGACTTCAGTCTTGAAGGTTTGAGGTTTTTCTCCAAAATTTATAACAGTTTTCTTATAGTTTTCTACTTTTCTCTGTAAATTTATCTAAATTGGCAACCATTTTCCTCAAATTTGTAATTTTCTCTTGTACATTTGAGACTAGTATAAATTTGTGGATTATTTTATAGTTTATGTTTATCTTTTTTTAATCCAATCCAACTTTATTTATAAAGCTCTTTTAAAATGACAGTTGACACAAAGTGCTGTACATCAACAATAAATAAAATATAAAAACAATAAAATACAGCTTAAGTACAAAACTGCACAAACAAAACAATAGTCATACAATAGAGACAATAAGAACAACAACAACAAAAAAAAAATCAATGTCTCAAACTGGGTCAAAAGCCAGACAATAAAAATGGGTTTTAAGGGGAGTTTTAAAACTGGACAGTGAAGAGGCCTGTCTGATGGACACAGGCAGATAAAATTACTGTGTGTTTTTTTTTTTAATAAATGTGAAACGGAGTGTGGCAAATTTTTTACTTTTTTCCTCATACAATTTAAACTTTTGACCATAATTTTGTAGAGCCAGAACAGAACAGAACAGTAATTCTGAATTCAAAGAAATATAATTATTAAAATTATATTTAAAGAAATAAATTAACTTAAATGACCAAAGATGCAGTTATTTGTGTTATAATATTTCTATGTATTTATAGTTTTTTAGAAATCTCCTCACCAACCAGACAGCAGGAAAACCTCCCTTATTTTGAAATCCAAATCTTGGCACGTTTAGTTTTTCTGAAGGCTGCTGATGGATTAAAGTCATTGACTTCGTGAATTTCGGTCATCTTAACTTGCCAGGTACATAATAATGAACATAAATTATTAGTTAATATTGCAGTAGCTGGTGAAGTAAATCCTCAGCGATTCATCAGTCACTCTTGCCTTTCCCTGCAATGAAGCCTAACCAGACCTGTTAGCGACTCCTCATTGTTGCTCCAGTTACCAGTGGGTTAAAACCACCATAAATGCCTCCACTGCTTATCTCTTGTACTTTTTTCTGCATTTAAAGTACTTTAATAAGCTCATGTTTCTCTCAGACAACAACGCTACAGAGACGCGCTCTGCCTGCAGAAACGGTAACGCAGGCACCGGGCGAGCGGGGTGCTTCCGCACGGATGACAATCACACGCGTTGTTCGTGTGTGCGCTTGCGGAGCATTTCTTTCATATTTAATTTTTCTTAAATTAATATATTTTAGTCGCGGTGGCAAACTTGCTTAGCGCAGTGGGCCACCACACAGAAATGTTACCAGAGGAAACCCTGCTAGTTCATCCTTGGGTACAATTTCCAGATGCCTGAATGTGTCATGTTCATCTGTTCAAACAATTACATGCAAGTATAAACACCATGGGAATGTCCAGCCATCATATCGCTCAGGAAGGAGATGGGTTCTGTGTCCCAGAGATGAACGTGTTTTGGTGTGAAATGTATCAACCCCAGAACAAAAGCAAAAGACCTTGGGAAGATGCTAGCTGAAGCTGGTAAGAGTGTCATTATCCACAGTGAAACGAGTCCTGTACCGACATGTGCTGAAAGGCCACTCAGCGAGGAAGATGCTACTACTCCAAAACCAACAAGAAAAAGCCAGATTACAGTTGGCAAATGCACACAGGAACAAAGACCTTAATATTTGGAGACATGTCCTGTGGTCTGATGAAACTGATAAAATTGAACTGTTTGGTCATAATGACCATCATTACATTTGGAGGAAAAATGGAGAAGCTTGCAAGCCTGAGAACACCATCCCAAATGTGAAGTACGAGGGTGGCAGCATCATGTTGTGGGATGTTTCACTGCAGGAGGAACTGGTACACTTCACAAAATAGATGGTATCATGAAGAAAGAGCATTATGTGGAAATACTGAAGCAACATCTCAAGACATCAACCAGGAAGTTAAGCTTGGGCACAAATGGATCTTCCAAATGGACAATGAGCCTAAGCATACTGCCCAATTAGTTACAAAGTGGCTGAAGGACAACAAAGTCAATGTTTTGGGGTGACCATCCCAAAGCCCTGATCTCAGTCCCATAGAAAATTTGTGGGCAGAACTGAAAAGACGTGTGAGCAAGGTGGCCTACAAACCTGACTCACTTCCACCAGTTCTGTCAGGCGGAATGGGCCAAAATTCAGGCAAACTATTGTAAGAAGCTTGTGGACGGATACCCAAAACATTTGAGCCAAGTCATACAGTTTAAAGGCAATGCTCCCAAATACTAAGGAAATGCATGTAAACTTCTGACTTTGAAGAAAGTAATAAAAAAAAATCTAAAAAATTATTTAGCAAATAGAAATAATTATGGTAATCCTAACTGACCTAAAGCAGGAAAAGGTTAGTCTGATTTAATGTCAGAAATTGAGGGGAAAAAAAGGTTATTTGTCCTTATATGTAAGCATCTGGTTTCAACTATAAGTCAAATCCACAAAATGTAAAAACATACAAAAATCTACCAAAAACTGAACACTATTGGTTTGGCAGGGTTTTATTTACTGGAAGTGTGGGGAGAAGGTTAATGCTTAGGAGTAAGGTTAGGAGGTGAGAAACCCTTAAAAGAAGTTGTCCATTATCATCATTTAATTACTAATTATTCAGAGAAATTTAAAGCATCCCAAAATATAAATATCTACACTTTTCCATAGCCTCATAATTAAGCATTTATTAAAAATATTTTATTATTTTAAATTAACTTTGATTAATTGACTTCCCTAATTTCATTTTTAAATTTGCTTATTGTGTCATCCAGAGTGATGACATAAGCGGGGATTAAGATTTTTTCCAATTTATCTCGTCACTTTTTCCTACTTCCCCTTCAATTCTTGTGTCTTTTCAGGCTGAAAGCGGAGGAGGAGCGTATCAGGAAGGAGGAGGACAAGGCCAGGAGGGAGTTCATCAAGCAGGAATATCTCAGGAGGAAGCAGCTGAAGCTGATGGAGGACATGGACACCGTCATCAAACCCCGACCGGCCACTGGGGCCAAGCAGAGGCGAGGCCGGCCCAAGTCCATCCATCGAGACAGCATGGACTCTCCCAAAACGCCCGTCAGAGCTGCCACAGGTAACCGTGGAGACGACCCTCCAGCCAGAGAGGTGGAGGTCATCCTATCTGTGAAGTCAGTCTGGCTGCCACTGTGCCTCGTGCCACCCGTGTTAGAAAAGGAGCTGAGTTACTATGCTTCTGATCATTTCTTTGGTAACTATAGATGTACTTGGATTTTTATGAGACTATATAAATTGAAAATCATTAACAAACTTGACTATTGTGTCACCAACTAATTAAAACACTGAAGAATATGAGAGAGTTTGAGGAACTTAATGATGACTTACTGAAGGAGCAGCGCAGCACTAACGCTCCATATGTCAGTTAATTCTTCAGATGTATTGTGCTGTGATTGTGTGTTTGCGCTCGTGACAGTTTATTTTAGCGCCGAGGTGGCACTGCTCTTTGACAGGGTCGGCACTAATCACAGCGGGTGGCCCGGTGATGTTTCCATCCGTGGTGTGTATGTGTAATCGTGTCGTGCCGTGCCACGCTTTGCTGTCTCACATCCAGGTTCACGGCAACGTGTCTTTTCAGTCTCCAGCTTGTCCCTCGCGTCCCTCAACCTGGGAGACAGTGACAGCGTTCACTCGGAGAAAAGAGCACCGAGGTGAGTCCCCATTTTCTGCACTATGAAATGATTCAGAGGGTTCAGAGTTTGTTGTGGCCTTTTAGTTTGAGACAAATCTCTATTTAAGAGTTGAGGAATTATGTAATTGTTTGAAATATGATAAAAAAAAAAAAAATTCTAGGAAGCCTAGGAAGCCCTGTACTCTTGGTATGCTCCTTAATGCTGGAAAGAATTCCTTCTTTTAACCCAGTTTATATGCTTTAGGTATTAAAGTCACTAAGCTCCTGTAAATGTGCCTTAAATCCATGAATAATGTATAAGTAAATTCACATTAAATGAACAATGGCCTCAGATGTTACAGTAGGTGTTTTGCCTTATAAAGCTGATGTGAACTAAAAATCTAATAATTTTTTTTTCCTGTTTTCTTGCAACCTCCCCCTTTTTGCTGCTTTCTCTCATGTTGTTTCACTAACATCAGAAGTTCTAGTTTAGTCTCTAGCAGTCTCTTCTACTTTCTGGGCTCTCCTAAACTGAGAAGGAGGAGGTTAGTTGCTGGTTGGCTGTCCACAACCCAATCCTGCACAGAAACCCTCTTCACCCTAATGAGTTTTGTTAGGAACGGAGTGAGCACTTGAAGCAAAGTCATCTTCCTTTCTCCCTTTTGTACTGTAAAGACCTTTGTAACTGACTTCAAAGTACTAGCCTAATGCTGCGCTTCTCTGCAGTACTGCCACTCCAAAACAACCTTCATACGCTACTGTTATGCTCCCTCACCAATTTACACTCCTGTTCTGGATCTTTACACCCAATAAAACACCAAAAGAAGAGCTTTGTTTAGAACCAGCACATCACGATTTTCTATACACCATATTCGACTTGATAAGACAGATGATTTATGCAGAGCATGTTGACCTTCCTGCAAAACCACTGTGAGCACATTTAAGCTGAGATTGGCTTTAGTTGCTCTTATTTCAATCTTGTCTTGCTTATTGGTTTTTGACATAATTAGAAAAGCTCAAAAGTGTAAGTGACATCCTAACAGCTCAGCTTAAATGCAATACATTGAGAGCGAATAAATGCCAAAGGCTACTGCACAAAAACTGACCACTTTAATGCACTAAACTGTACTCACCGGCCTGCCTGGCTTTGCAAGTTTTGCCGCTGTAATGGTTACAATAAAGATATCATATCACAAAAAATGAAGTCCCTGCTGTAGATGACCAGACTAAACAGTGAAATGCTGTGCTTACAACGCGCTTCACTGAGTGGTCTGTCTGTGCATTGGTGTTCTAGGCCAGACTCTGCAGATGGTTTCCTGTCCCCGAGTCGCTCCAGCAGCAGGAATGGAGAGAAGGACTGGGAAAATGGATCCACCACCTCATCTGTTACATCCAACACAGAGTATACTGGTAGGTCTGTTCACTGGACATCTGAAGTATCATGCTGTTTTCTATACAATTATTAAGCCTGATGCATGATAGTGTTTATATAAGGTTTTATTTAAGACCATTTTTATGTTGTTTTTCCTTTTTCCCGCTGCTTTTTTGTTCTTATGCACAGTTTATAGTTGTAGTCACAGAGCAATAATTCAAAATCCTATTGTGTATTTAAATCATTCATATCTTACACTCTGTTGTCAGAGCAACTGATAACAAAGTGTCTCATACATGATTTAATGACAGTAAGAGTGAAATTAGGGAAGAGGGTCTGCCGTGTGTCTGTCGTGGTTGCTATGGCAACAGACTCACCCCCTATTGTTCTTTCTTGCCTCCGCTTTGATCCAGGGCCGAAGCTGTACAAGGAGCCCAGTGCCAAATCTAACAAGCACATCATCCAGAATGCTTTGGCGCACTGCTGCCTTGCAGGAAAAGTCAATGAGGGACAAAAGAACAAGATACTGGAGGTAACAATACGGGGCTTTTATGGTGCATTTACATCAGAAGTTGAAAGTGGGCTGCCAGAATAACATATTGTCCAAGCTTAACACAGTTCCAGTAAAAGTAGTCAGAAAACAGCATAGTACACGGTAATTTGTATTTAAAAGCACTATAGTGAACATTCAGAAATAGAAACTGAACAATATTGTGTGTACAAATGACTAAATGAGACATATAAATTAAAAGTACTTTTTTAAATAGTGCATTTGCCTAGCTTTCATTACTGTTGATGTGCGGCACATGGGTACAGCCATCTTTGTTTCTGATATTGGGGCTTGCAATTTTCTGAGCTGAAAATTCAACTTCTGGGGGCATTCCCATTTAAACCTCTATTACTGTATTATTACTGTACTGTTGTTTACTGCTTGGTAGGTGTGTCTTTTTGATGAGGCATTCCATTCACCATTTGAAATTGTGTATTTTCTTCTGTTTATTATTCCTGGTTTAAAGAACACTTAAAATGTACAGTATGCTGACAAGGTACAGTTGCAATCAGAATTATTCAACCCCCATTGTATTTTAGGATTATTGGCAAAATTTAAAATTTGTCTGGTGTTTGCCATAAACAAATTACACAAGACCAAATCAAGTGCCAAGTCCTGTCATGTGGAAATCAAGGTCCCAGAATCTGGGGGAAGAGTGGAGAGGCACAGAACCCAACTTGCTTGAGGTCCAGTGTGAAGTTTCCACAGTCAGTGATGATTTGGGGAGCCATGTCATCTGCTGGTGTTGGTCTGCTCTGTTTAATCAAGTCCAAAGTTAGCACAGCCATCTGCCAGGAAATTTTAGAGCACTTCATGCTTCTCTCTGCTGATTAGCTTTGTGAAGATGCTGATTTCATTTACCAGCAGCACTTAGCACCTGCCTACACTGCCAAAAGTACCAGTATCTGGTTTAATGACCATGGTATCACTCTGCTTTATTGGCCAGCAAACTCTCCTTACCTAAACCCCATAGACAATCTATGGGGGATTGTCAAGAGGAAGATGAGAGACACCAGACCCAACAATGCAGACGAGCTGAAGGCCGCTATCAAAGCAACCTGGGCCTCCATAATACCTCAGCAGTGCCACAGGCTGATCACCTCCATGCCATGCCACATCTTCTTCTTCTTTCAGCTGCTTCCTTTAGGGGTCGCCACAGCGGATCAGCTACCTCCATCTCACCCTATCCCTTGCATCTTCCTTTGTAGCACCAACCTTCTCCATGTTCTCCTTCACTACATCCATGAATCTTCTCTGTGGTCTTCCTCTTTTCCTCCTGCCTGGCAGCTCCATCTTCAACATCCTTTGTCCAATATATCCATTATCCCTCCTCTGCACATGTCCAAACCATCTCAGCCTTGCCTCTCTTACTTTGTCTCCAAACCGCTCAGCCTGAGCTGTCCCTCTGATATACTCATTTCTAATCTTGTCCCTCCTAGTCACTCCCAATGAAAATCTTACCATCTTCAACTCTGCCACTTCCAGCTCCACCTGCTGTCTTTTTGTCAGCGCCACCATCTCCAAACCATACATCATAGCAGGTCCAACTACCGTCTTGTAAATCTTCCCTTTCACTCTAGCTGCGATCCTTCTGTCACAAATCTCCCCTGACATTCGTCTCCACCCACACCACCCTACCTGCACTCTCTTCTTCACCTCTCTTGTGCATTTTCCATTGCTTTGGATGGTTGACCCCAGGTATTTAAACTCATCTACTTTCACTACCTCTACTCCTTCCATCTTCACCGTTACATCTGCCTCCCTGTCATTCACACTCATGTATTCTGTCTTGCTTCTACTGACTTTCATTCTTCTCTCCAGCGCATACCTCCACCTCTGCAGGTTCTCTTCCACCTGCTCTCTATTCTCACTGCAGATCACAATGTCATCTGCAAACATCATGGTAAACGGGGACTCCTGTCTGACCTCGTCTGTCAGTCTGTCCATCACCAAAACAAGAAGGGGCTCAGAGCTGATCCCTGATGTTGGGCTGCACGGTGGCGCAGTGGTTAGCACTGCGGCAGCACAGTTTACCCTTGGCCGGGGGATTGTGGGGATCGTGGGATCGTGGGTTCGATCCCAGCCCCCGACCAACAGTGATCTGTGTGGAGTTTGCATGTTCTCCCCGTGTTGCGTGGGTTTACTCCGGGATTTCTCCGGTTTCCTCCCACATGCCAAAAACATGCATGTTAGGTTAATTGGCTGTTCTAAATTGTCCCTAGATATCTGTTTCCTATAGGCCCTTAGAATAGAGGGTTAGTATTAATGAAAGCGCTTTGAGTGGTCTTTGTGACTAGAAAAGCGCTATATAAGTGCAGGTTAGTTAGTTAGTTAGTAATTCCACCCCCACCGTGAATCCATCAGTCACTCTTACAGCACACCTCACCACCGTCTCACTGTCCTCATACATGTCCTGCACCACCCTCACATACTTCTCTGCCACTTCTGACTTCCTCATACAGTACCACACTTCCTCTTTTGCCATGCCACATTGATGCAGTAATTCAAGCAAAATAAGCTCTCAACCAAGTATTGTGTACATCGGCATACTTTTCAGTAGGCCAATATTTCTATCAAAAATCCACTATTTTCAATTGATCTAATGTAATATTCTATTTTTTTGAGAAACTAAATTCTGGGTTTTCATTAGCTGTAAGCCATAATCATCAAAATTAAAAGAAAATAAACACCTGAAATTGTCATGATGCCGAGTGCGGGTCAGTGCCGTGTTCGGGTCTTGGTTGCTACTCTTTTCCTGTGTATGTATTTGTTCTTGACTTTCATCTGTTATGGTTTGTGCTTTTATTTTGACAGCTCCGCCTGTCACTTCCTCCTGTCAAATCTTTTCGCGAGTAGTCACAGCTGTTTAGTGTCTTTAATTACTTTCTCACTCAAGTATCCACACCTGAGTCACATTTTGGTTTCCCCCCCCATTATTATTTAAGCTTGCTTGCGGGGTTCATTCCTCGCTGTGACCTCGCTTTGTGTAGACAGGAATTCCCTCATCTGATTCCTGTTTGATGCTCAGTACTCAGCCTCACCTGACTATACTAAGTGTAGTGATATTTAATAAAATATAATGTAATGAAGTACAGGAATAATTTTTTTTATTTAATAGTGGGTGTGCGAGGGGACAGAGTTAAACCATCACCCCAACGCTCACAGAATAAAATGAAAAGCACTCGTAAAAAAGGGGGCACCAGTTCTAAAAGAACAACTTGTTAATGAATTAATTTCAATTAATTAATTTCCATACCTTCAATTACTTAATGAATCAGTCTCAAAATTTAGTGAGTACTTTCACTGCCGTGACCTAGAAAACATATATGCAAAGGAAAAACTCTTCAACTTCTCTCGTTTACAATTTTATTAAATGAACTCATTCAGGTTACATGACATGGCATTCAAATGATGGATAAACAGATTCAAATGATAAACAGGTGTTCAATATCACATCAACTGTTAGTGGATTCCTGAGCATAAAATCTATAGTTAAACCTTTGTGGAACCAAGAGGAAACCAGATTTGATGTTTCAACTGTAATGGAAGGCTGAAGTATCTAACAAAACCAGAATGCAATTCTATGGGGAAAAATTCTATAAACTGATTATCTAAAAAGGAACTTCTGAATTAATCTACAAAAATGAAAGGCGGTTACTTAAAAATGAATAAGAATTTTCCTTTAGTTTATAGCTTTGTCCTACGGCTGAGGGACTAATTGTACCATGAAATATTGGTTATGTTCAATTGTAATTGATATTTTTAGGACATCACGTTTAAACCCAGCAGATAGGAAAATGGGAGTCTCACTTAGGAACAGCTGTAGGTCCAGGTGTTCAGCGGTGGTCAGCGCCAGATGGTGGTATGAGTTTGGGAAGGCTCAGCGGCTCTTCCAGACAGCGTTCGGAACACCAGGGGAAAGCGAGTGCTGGTCAGCTTTCAGATCGTTCACAGCTGTGAGAAGCGTAGACTCGGCTGGGGGCTCGCACCGGGCAGGCAGCGAAGGCTGGCAACAAAGTCAGGGCTGGGAACAGGCGGCAGTGAAGGCTGTCCCGGAGCAGGCGTGGAGTCCTTTGGCAACCGGTCCAAATTTGGGATGTCTCCGGCCTGCAGAACAAAACCAAAGGCTGAAGGAGGAATGTTTTAGTCAGTTTCGCCCACGAGCTCCTAGTTTCTTTACGCAGTCAGACGTGGATGAGGCCAGAAAAGAAAGTCCAAAAATCTCTATCAGTTCACTTTAAAACAGGAAAATTAAAAAGTCCACTTTAACTGTATGAAAAATCAAAAAGGTCCAAGAAAAAACATTTAAATAGAATAAGAATGGGTTCTGAGGTGAAGGAAAAAAAGAAAGATTTGAGAGTTTGACTCTCTTTAAGGCGAGCTCATAGAAAGAAAAATGATTTCTCCTCAGTTAACCTGAAAACAAGTAAAAAGTGCAGCCATCAGCTGCACCTGAGCTTGCCTCACCGGGCTCCACTGCCGCCGGTGACCCTGACCCTGTTCGTCTTCCTCTTCCATCTGAGCTTTCCCCCAGGGTCACCAAGGACTGTCCAGCTTTGCCTGAGGTCTCTGTGGGTTTGGGCTCACCGCCTGAGGTCTTCGTGGGTCCAGCTTCCCCTGCCGAGGTCATCATGGATTCTCTGTCCCAGCCCGAGACCTCCATGGGTGCTGCTCCCCCTCCTGCTGAGGTTGCCGCCGGCGCTCCGTCCCAGCCCGGGACCTCCGAGGGTGCAGCTCCTCCTCAGTCCAGATCTCCGTGGGTGCTATGCCCCAGTCAGGGACTATTGTGGGTGCTGCATCTCAGCCTGAACCCAACATGGGTGCTGTGCCCCAGGCTGGGCCCACCGTGGGCGTTACGCTTCAGCCCAGGGGCCACTGTGGGTGCAGCTCTGGCCCAGTCCGGGTCCACCGAGGGTGCTGTTACGCCTCAGTCCGGGGCCACCGGGGGTTCTGTTACACCTCAGTCCAGGGCCACTGTGGGTGCAGCTCTGGCCCAGTTCGGGTCCACCGAGGGTGCTGCTATGCCTTAGTCCGGGGCCACCGGGGGTGCTGCTATGCCCCAGTCCGGAGCCTCCGAAGGTGCTGTTATGCCCCAGTCCGGGGCCTCCAAGGGTGCTGCTACGCCCCAGTCCGGGGCCACTGAGGGTGCTTGTGCCTATGCCTAAGGCTGCTGTGGGTCCTCCGTCTACATCTGGTGCCGTCATGGTTCTTCCTCCGCCATTTCCTTCATCAGATGCCCATCTGCTGGTTTCAGGGTCCGCGGTAAGCACAGATTCCAACTGCCACCTCCGAGGGGAGGTGTGTAGTGCTCCGCGATCCGTTGGCCCAGAGGTGCGGGGAGATGGCCCGACGAACTCTCTCGTTTTCTTGGGTGGCTTCTGAATTCTGGAAGACCACCCAATGGACGCTCTCCTCCATTTTGGTGGCTTTGGAGACCTGGTAGTCTGCCAAACCCTTTCCACCTGATGGTCGGGTGGAGCCGGGACTCTGGTAGGCCACCTGAACTGTTCCCTTGGTTACCCAGTATTGCTTTGTCTTAGTACCTTATTTTGTCAGTGCTGTGGGTCTTGTGTGTTCTGGGTTGTTTTGTTTGTTTTTGTGTCTCTCCCTCCAGGCCTGGATCCCCCCACCAGTCTCCCACGGTCGGTTTTTGAGGTTATTGCTGTTGGGGGGGGGGGGGGTATACTTTCATCGTTTTTGATGTTACGGTGGAGTGTCTTGGATCCACGACTTAAGGGAGGGGCACTGTCATGATGCCGAGCGTGGGTTAGTACAGTGCTCGGGTCTCTTGGTTGCTACTCTTTTTCTGTATATGTATTTGGTCTTGATTTTCATCTATTATGGCTTGTGCTTTTATTTTGACAGCTCCGCTTGTCACTTCCTTCAGTCAAATCTTTTCGCGGTTGTCACAGCTGTTTAGTAACTTTAATTACTTTCTTACTCATGTATCCACACCTGAGTCACATTTTGGCTTTCCCCCCTATTATTACTTAAGCTTGCTTGAGGGGTTCATTCCTCGCTGCGACCTCGCTTTGTGTAGACAGGAATTCCCTCGTCTGATTCTGGTTTTTTGCTCAGTACTCAGCCTCGCCTGACTATAGTAAGTTACCCTTCATGGTTTTCATTGACTGCATTTTTCTGTGAGTTTCCCTTTGTGGTTGTTTTGTGTCTTTTGTAAGTTACCCTTCGTGGTTGTTATTTGTGTTCTTTATCATTAAATGTGCAAACTCACAGCAGGCGACTGATGCCTTATTTCTGCCCTGAAAGGGCCAATTATGACAGAAATATATCGCTCTGTGTGTAATGAATCTATATGACATGAGTTTCACTTTTTGAATTGAATTACTGAAATAAATTAACTTTTTGATGATATTCTAATTTATTTAGGTTCACCTGTATTAGTTGTGTTGACCTATTTAAATTGTTCTTATGTGATTTTTTTATTGCAAACAGCTGATAGTTTGTACATTTTCCCATTAAACCTAATTTGCAGTGGGGGTTGAATAATTTTGATTGCAACTGTAAATATATAGTGTAGAGTCATTAAAAAAGAGGAATTACTGTATATATTTCATGATCTTTCTCAATACAAGGCCCCCAAAAAGGAACATCAGAGGACAGTATGTCTCATCAGTGAGAACTACTTCTATTTATGAAGGCTTTAAATCATATGGGGGGGACATTTTCAAAATAGAACACCAGTAGATTATTAGTTAAATGAAAAACTACTAAATTTGGAACAAACTCTGAGCTGGCGAGTAGTTTAGTTGACATGGACGTGTTTTGTTTTTTTTTATTTTGTGCTGCTTAGAAAAGGGGGTCATTTTAAATTTAATCACCGATTGGCTCTTCAAAATAAAAGAATCATTTTCTTTATGGGGATAAAAAAAAAACTATGCTGCATAAACCAAGCAGATTACCTATTCATCAGACATTAATGTTATGTTGTGCCAAGAAAACATGACTGCCACATCTGTAATTGGCAAAAATATAGAGTATGGTTTAAAGCTGGCAACACAGTTGATGTCTATAAATAGATTCCCCTGCAGGAACATTTTGAGTACCATGAACAGTGCATCTCAGTGGGAATGCAACCAGAAAAAGGGCCTCAAAGTATGTAGTGCCTGAAAGCACCCCTCTGCTGTCAGTGCCCCTGAAATGTTTCCAGTGATTTTTGTGACTTCTTTAACCCTGCCAAGGAGGTTAAGCAGTCACGTGCTTTTTTCTGTTGGGTGGTTAGCAGGATTATTCAGATATTCTTTATTTCTGTAAACCAAATGTCTCTACAGCCACAATTTTTACACTACAGACATATTTTTTTTAGGCAAAATGTAGTAAAATGTTTTTCACAAAGCCAACAGATTAGTAGTTTTTGCTCAGGTCACTTGAATGTCAAAAGAACACCATTATCTTCCTCATTACTGTATGGCAAACCTTTTATCAAACTTTTCTTCCTCAACAGGAAATGGAGAAATCAGAGGCCAACAACTTCCTTGTCCTGTTCCGAGACTCTGGCTGCCAGTTTCGTTCGCTCTACACTTACTGCCCCGAAACGGAGGAGATCAACAAGCTGGCAGGCATCGGCCCCAAGAGCATCACACGCAAGATGATCGACGGCCTCTACAAATACAACTCGGACAAGAAGCAGTTCAGTCAGATACCAGCTAAGACCATGTCAGCCAGCGTGGACGCAGTGACAATCCACAACCACCTCTGGCAAACCAAGAAGCCAGCCACTCCTAAGAAAGTAGTGCCTGCCCAGTCCTAATGGACCCTGATTCCCCCAGAGTGGAACATACTCATCTCAAATTGCACTTCACTGTACATATCCATGAAGATTCAAACACCTGCAATGCCAGTTAGATGAATGCATATTTGTCTTTTTTATGGTTGTTTGTCTGTTTCCTCCCTCGACATTCCCATCCTTGTTTATCCTGCCTACTCTGGACAGGACGACGACATGACTTTTAGGATCATAAAAAACTGGAATGTATGACACTGTTAAAGAACGACATAAATGTGATCATGTGTTTTTAGAGATTGCCAGGTCTGAGTCCGTTTATGACACACGTGTACGAGTATGTTTTTGTTTTCTCCGTGCCAAACATCAAATAAGGGACAGTATGAATGCCGGGATTTTACTCAGTACTGAAGCGCTGAATGTTTTTCATTCGTGTACAGATCGGTTAAGTGTGAGAGTGTATCACTGTAGAGTGATGACTTGGGGTTTTTTTTGAGGGGGGTGTTCTTTTATCTCTGTGAGTGAAATGGTTTGTAAATTAAGCTGCATTGAATTCTAAAGGGCCAAAAATCTAATTGCATACAGCTAGCGTTAGCCACACAGTATATGTGTTCAGCTCTACAAAGCCAAGCGGTTTCAGCTTTTTCACACCCCCTGTTTTGGAGAGATTTCCGGGCATTGTGCTAGATCACTGGTTCTTAATCAGTGTAGAGGACTCATGCTAACAGTTTGCCGTGTAATGGACAATGATTTCAAAATGTGCTCATCTTAGTCATACAGTACTTGCAATGATAAATTCTCTGTTTTCTGATAATACAGAAGTACAGTGTATCTTAGAAGTGTACACACCCCTGTTAAACCACAAAAAATTACTTCCATACTTTTCTCACCTTTAATGTAACCTATAACCTGTACAATTCAACTGAAAGGTAAACAAATCTATTAGGAATAAAAATGTAAAAATACAATAACATATGTACAATAACCTGGTTTCATAAGTGTGCACACCCTTAAACTAATACTTCATTGAAGCCCCTTTTGATTGTATGTTTTTCTTCTTTTTTTGTTTTGTTTTTCTCCCTAACAATTGAATTGCACAGGTTATAGGTCTCATTAAAGGTGTAAAAAAAATTATAAGTGATTTATTGTGGTCACTTTAGGTCCCTTACAACACTTTTCATATCCACTGTAGTTACAGATGCACTGCTTCAGCCAAAAAGGTTGGCTGCTAGTGTTGTAGATCACTTTGCTGCTGGTTCACAGCAGGTTTGTGAACAAATGAAACTGCTAAGTATTATTTTTTATTATTAATATAAAATGCTGCCAACAACACCATGTTGGATTTTTGCAGTAGATCAGGTTATCTAACAATCACTTCCATCCTCCGATATCAGGAATATTACTCCAATCTAATATGAAAAAATAACTCTTTGTATTATGGCTGAATTAAATGGATTTGATTTCTTAATAGTGTCAAATTCAAGAATCACATTTCAAAAACGTCTTCACTCCTGAAACTGGAAGCCACTTTTGGTCCACCAAGCACCAAAGTGTTGTAGTGATAAAGCTTATGCTAGACTTCTGGTAGTCTGAAATAATTTACAATGTTAAAAAAAAAAATGTAAACGGCACATTATAGCGTAGTGTGTCCAATTTATTAAAAATCTCACAATAAAATCTCATATATTTTTCCTGTTTTCATTCAGTACAGACAATGGGTTTAAAGTCTAAATTTAGCATCTTCAGCAGGAAAGTCATTTTGCTCAATTTCACTTTCCTATGAACTTTTTAAAACCTTCACACAGTAATGCACAGCCAAAAAGAGCAGAGAAGGTCCTTTTTGCTGCATACGGGTAGAGACTCATCTCTTGAGTTTTTCTTAGCTGGAGCATCATGTTACTTTTGGCACCAAATGCCAGTTTTCAGGTACAGTTTTGAACACAGTAAATCTGCTGACATCGTGTTTTGGTCTCAACCGGGGTGAAATTTATGACCAAAAGAGCATGTACGTGTTTCTGAAAAATCTTGTATGACAGAGAATAGAGGTGCTTCACTGTTGTTTGTTGAAATGATTTGTCAGTAAGCTCTGTCCACCTGTTATGGCTGTTTAAAGCCAAGGTGAAATACTGTTGAAGCTGTAATGATACTGTACAGTGTGTTCATGTTTGTTAACTATTCACTATGATAACTTAGTTTTGTCAGACGCTGGGCTGTCATTCATCGTATGGCTGAACATAGAGTCTTGTCTTTGTTTTTTCTTTTTGCATTTAATAAAATTAAGCATGACCTCAGCATTTATGTTTGGTTGGTTCTTTAACATTTTTAAAGAGCGTTGATCCTTTGTTAAACTTTTCTTTATTGTTTTTATTTTTCTGAGCAGAGTCAAGGTTAGTTATCTTAATTTTATGATATTTATGTGAACTTACATGTCTTCAGGCCATGCTGTATTGTATGTAATGCTGAATTTCCTTCATAAGTTCTCAGTTTGGAAGCAAGTCTCTAGTGAATTGCGTAGAGGGCATC
Source organism: Pholidichthys leucotaenia (assembly GCA_020510985.1). NCBI lineage: Eukaryota > Metazoa > Chordata > Actinopteri > Cichliformes > Pholidichthyidae > Pholidichthys > Pholidichthys leucotaenia. The sequence continues at coordinate 336,475,264 of CM035839.1, read as the reverse complement.
TGTGCCAAAGCCAGAGTTTCAGAAAGTGTCCAGTAAAGGCCTGTACATAATCCACAAGAACAGAGACATTTTTTTCTTTTTCTTGAGGTGGCAAGAACAAGGTTCTTTCTGGCCAGACATTTCATGTTTTACAAGAAACTCAAGTGCAGAACTCCTAGGAAATTCAAATTTCTGACCAATCACACAATAGTTGTTGGACACCACACAAAAAAAAAAGTTCTGCCCTGATGGTGTGTCAAGAACAAGCTGCAAGAACTCCGAAACCAGGGCTACAAGAACAAAGTGATGTCATTTTTTTCTTGCAGCCCTGGGAGAGGGAACAAATTTCTCTGTTCTTGCGGAGTATGTCTAGGCCTTAAGGCATGTTTCCACCAGAAGAACATTTTGAATACCAAGAACTATAGGCTATAGATCTTCTTTGGGGAAGAATAAAAAGTTCATTATATGCTCAATGAATGTTGTTCCTGAAAGAGCTTCTCTGCTGCTCCTAACATTTCTACAACTTTTTTCAGTTAAAATGTAGCTGCAGTGTTAAGTTTTTTTAAAATATACAGTCATGTGAAAAAATTAGGACTGAATATTTAATGGGGTGTCCTATCTCTGGAAAAGAAGGTGATTTAATTCCAGGTAAATAACAAAAATGAACTTTGTTTTACTCATTAAACATACGATATCAACAAAAAGGGCTTTCCATTTCTTAGTTTTTAGCCAGTCCTTGGTGGATTTACTGGTATGTTTTGGGTCGTTGTCATGTTGCAGGGTCCAGTGCCGCTTCAGCTTTAAGTTTTTTACAGATGGTCTTACGTGGTCCTCAAGCACTCTCTGATACACAGTACAATTCATGGTGGATTCTATGATGGTGAGCTGGCCAGGTCCTGCTGCAGTAAAGCATCCCCAAACCATGACATTTCCACCTCCGTGCTTCACAGCTGGTATAAGGTTCTTTTCCTGGAATGCTGTGTTTGGTCTACGCCAAACACATCCTCTGTTCTGGTGTCCAAATAATTCAATTTTAGACTCATCTGTCCAAAGAACATTATTCGAGAAGTCCTGGTCTTTTTTATGTTCTCTCTGGCAAACTTCAGCCTGGCCTTTATGTTTCTCTTAGAGATCAAAGGTTTCCTCCTTGCACGCCTCCCATGCAAGTTAAACTTGTGCAGTCTCTTTGTGATTGTAGAGGCATGCACTTTTACATCAACAATACCAAGAGCTGCTGTCGGAACCGTGATGACATTTCAGGGTTTTTGGAGACTTCTTTTAGTATCTTGCGGTCTGCTCTCGGGGTGAACTTGCTTGGACGGCCAGACCTGGGCATGTTGGCAGTTGTTTTGAATGTCCTCCACTTGTAGACTATTTTCTGGACAGTGGAATGGCTGATTTCAAATTCTTTTGAGATCTTTTTAAATCCCTTACCAGACTCATAAGGTGCTACAGTCTTCTTTCTGAAGGACTCAGACAGCTCTCTCGATCTCACCATGATGCTACCAGAAATCCACGGAGCTGCTCATCCGTAAGCTGCCCGTCCAGCGCCTGGTGAGGGAGATCGCTCAGGACTTCAAGACCGTCCTGCGTTTCCTGAGCTTCGCCGTCATGGCTCTGCAGGAGACCAGCGAGGCCCACCTGGTGGGTCTCTTCTTCGCTAAGGGGGTCACCATCATGCCCAAAGACTTCCAGCTGGCCCGCTGCATCCGCGGAGAGAGAACTTAGACTTTCTGCTGCACATTCACCAGCCATAATGCTCTGCACTGTGTGTCTATACAGTATATATACATTTATAGTAATATGGACATATGTTTACTAGATGTTGTTTTTTCTTGCCTTCTGATTGTTGCTCTGAGTGTTGCTATCCCTATGCTGTTGCAATCCTGGAATTTCCCCATTGTGGGACTAATAAAGGCTTATCTTATCTTATCTTATGTTCACTCTCACTTAAACAGTCAGGAGCACACCAAACTAAATGTCTGAGGTTTAAATAGGACAAACCTCCTTCAAAATGCTGAGTAACGATGTTCTAATCATGTGCACCTGATGTGATGAGATGAGATGAGATGAGATGAGATTCAACTTTATTGTCATTACACATGTATGAATACAAGGTAACGAAACGTGACTTGGCATTTGGGCACGCTCTGCAGAGCGCATCCAAGGCCGGGGCAGCCGCTAGGCGCCAGTCATAAAGAAGAAAAGAAAAAAAGAAAAGAAATGATATGACACAATAGGTGAGAGAAAAAAAACATGTTTTATCAAATTGACGCTTAATGGGTAAGCGAAATTTTGATTGCAGGCAAAAAAAACCTCAATGCATATTTAGCAGACATTTAGTGGACAATCACACAGCAGAGGGAGGGAGAGCAGTGTGTGTATATTTGCATGTCATTGTGTAGTGTAAATGTAACAGTTGTTAGTGAGCAGCAGAGGGCGCCTCCTGGCAGTGGATAGATGTTATAATCATGTGACTTATAAACAAGTCCAGAGTTCAGAGTCTATCTCTCTTTCTCTCTTGCTTGCAGAAGGCACATGGGCATTGTCCTTGAGAGTCCAATCCGCTGACGACAACAACTGATTGTTGATTGTATGGGTAGACATAAGAGCCGGTTCTTCCGCTAATCTCAGTCAGGAGGAATGTAAACACGGGGCAGACAAGGTCAAATCAAATCAAATCAGCACAGTGCACTCAGAGAGTAGAATTTTGTCCTCACCCGTGTAATTCTGTGCTTCCATTTATATATGCAGGCTTAAACTGTTTTTCCATAGAGAGCACAGGGCTTCAGATGTATTCCTTCACTGAATCACTGTCATTCAGTTCACCGTTTGCCGCTACTCGTGCCCTCCCCAACTGGTCGAATTTGATGAAGGAGCTGGCTGGGTCCGCTTGATCCGCTCTCTCACCTTCCTTCAATTTCTGATGCATCAGGGAACTCCACAGCCAAAAATAGAAGTCCTGAGATCATAGCCAATAATATTTCCATAGACGCATGGATTCCAATGTCCATGAGTCTCTCGTAGGTTCCAATTCTTGGGCTCCCCCTTGGCCCAATTCTTGTTGAAAAATAGTGACAATAGCACATTTAAGCCGCTTCCAAATCCATAATTTCCGTTTAGATTAAGATTCAGCAGAAGAAGAGCGACTAAACACAGACAAAAACGCAACATTGCAAAAGCTGGGAATAGATCAGGAAGGCAGGGGAGGAGGGAAGAAAAATGCGACTGCTCTCTCTCAAGGCAAGAAGGAAGGAAGTGATACACCTGTGTGTGATACACCTGTGTGTGATTTTAGCCATTTTAAGTGGGAATAAATGTGGGGTGTTCTAATTTATTCCTCACCAAAAATTGCATATTTTTAGAATTACATTTTACAGAAAACTTTAAAAAGTCTTTTCTTCAGTTTTAATTGTTTAGTTACATTGCTTGAATCTCCCAGCTTTGTTAAAATTGATATTAAATATCCATATGTCCAAATATGTTAAAAAAAAACTTTCATGAGGTATCCTAATTTTTTCACGACTGTAATTTCTTTTAATTCCTTTAATTATCAACAGGCACCGCTGGTATTAATGAGCTAGAGGGGCTAAATCCCAGTCCCCCACTTGAGAAAAATAAAGAAAATCATAAATTATCATAAATTATAAGCATTTTACACTATGTTGTGACTTTTTTTTTTTTTTTACTTTAAAGCCATAAGTGTCCCCCAATCTCACAAGAAAACACTAGATATGTATAAATGGACTGTATTTTTGCAAGCCTGAACACTGTAGCACAGCCACCCAATTATATTTGTTGATTTGTGAGTGACAGGTGTCAGACCCACCCGCTCACCCCAGCACTTTGCTTCATATGTGGCCTAAAATAAATTACCCCACATGGAGCAAAAAATCTCACTAGACAGGGCTGGTCCTGCCTTGATCACAGTAATTTTACAGATTTTACAAAGAGTTAACCGATGTTTTTTTTTTTTATTTAATTTTTTTTTTTAGATTAAAACGATGTAATAAAATGAACATACAAAGTTAGGCGTCTTCCAAAACTATCATTCTAGTCATGTCCTTAAATTCTGGCCACCTGCATGTGTGCCGCCATCCTCGTCTTCCTGGGTAACGTGTCGTGGGTGTGGCTGCTGGGCGTCGTTGCCGCAGCTGATTGGCTGTTTGCGACTGCGTCCGTCCGCATGGCAACCGTGAGCTGTGTGTACAAGGACCAAGACGGAACGCGGCGGTGTCTTTCCGATAGCGCTAATAGGGATTTCGTCATTCAGACGTCCTCTCCTTCGCTTCTCCGTTCCCTCTGCGGGAGGAGTGGGGCTGTGTGCGGCGTTTTGCTGGCGCAGACAGGTGAGGGGCAGCGGCGGCGCTCAGCCCGGGCTCGGTATCGCTAGTCCGGTTAGGGAGAAGATGATGACACTGCCGTCCCCCGTTGCCCTGCGTGTGTGTTCAGTCGGCGGTGGTGCGCTGTTGTGCTTTAGAGGGATAAGGTGTGTCTGAGCTGTGAAGAAAAGTGCAGCGGGTGTCGGGGTTGTGCCGCAGAGCTGCTTTCAGACGTGCACATTCAGGACGACGGAGATGCGTGGATGTTGTCGAGCGGGGAGGAACAGGGCGGTGTCACGGGCAGATCTCCCAGCCTCTTTCACGCACCGCCAGGCAAACGCCAAGAAGCCTTTATGTCAGCGGTGCTACGGTGGTTAACCGTTTACAGGCTGACCTTATGCACTGCAGCCTGCGACGTGTAGCAAGCAGGGCTTAACATTGACTTCTGTGTGGCTAGTAGTTTTCCTGAATTGCTAGCAGCCATTCAGCATTTTCACCAGCCAAGGAGTCAGGTTTAGGGATTAGAAATCACCCAGAGAGTTCAAACCTTCACCACACCTCTCGCTTCTTCTAACAGGCTGTCGGCCGTTGGCAGACAGCCCCCTCTGCAGGTGATCATCAAACCATCAGATGAGGCACTGCATTTATAACTGGTTAGTGGTCCAGATCGCCCCAGAATCTAATCATTTAGGCCCTTGGTCCATTTCCAACCTCTCCTGAAAATTGTATCACAATATGTAAAAAAAACAAACATTTTTTGCGTTATACAGTTAAGCCACACACTGACACAAACTCCTTGGCAGAGGTAATTAGTAACTTTTTCTACTTACATTTGAAGATTTGGAAAATTCCTACTTCTGGTTTGCACATTGCAAGTTTTATCATGTAAATTTGGAGGTTGATTTCTGCACATTTGTGACTTTTTCTTGTAAACATTTTAAATTATAAATAACCACTGGTCTCTGAGCTCAGCATACAAAATCCGTGTTAACATTTTAGACACCACCATATTATTTTTATTAAAGGAGCAGTCAGAATTGTCCAGCACTTCTGGATGTCACACTAGAGCTCTGCTGTTGAACACAAACAATGCTGTAGCTTTGCCACACCTACTAACATGGGCCATTACCACCTAGAGCAAGGATGTCACTTGGGGGATATATCTGGACACCTGAATATGTTTTGTTATTTTAGCCGTTTACCAAAACATATTCAAGATACAGTCATATAATCAATATGGACTTAAAGTGCAGACTGTCAGCTTTAAGTTGAGGGTATTCACATCCAAATTGGAGTTACAGTTTAGGAATTGCAACTACTTTTATACAAAGTCTCTGTTTGTGGGTCTTTCTGCCTTAAGTTTTGTCTTAAGCAAGTGAAACACATGCTAAATCGAGTTGAGATTAGGGATGAGCCGATCCACTGTATCAGTATCGGGTTCGAGCCAGGCAAAATGGCTGGATCGGTATTGGTAAGGAATAAAAGTAATTTACCGATCCAATACAATAATATTAAAATGAAGGCACAACCACGGTCTCAGCCACGCTGTGGCTTCTGTAAACAGAAGCAACGAGTGTCACTGGAGCCTGTCTGTGGGACTGACCTTGGTACGTCTGCTGTGTGGTACCAGCATTTACAATTTTAACACCACCAACTTGATAAAGCACAAAAGTATCACGGTAAAGGAGCATGCCAAATTCTGTCAAGAGCTGAACAGAAAGAAGTCTCTCGCATCAGCAGCTGCTGCTTTTCCAGCTCAGAGGCTGGAAGATGCTAAAAGTGAAACATAAACAAAAGAATGAAACTGAAAGTTAAAACCAGATGGGAGGAACGAAGACATGACATGGGCTTACCTTTCAGGGGAGAGTTACAGCTGATGAGAGGTAGGTAACAGAAACATCAATAGCAAATCAGAACGGTGAACTGGGAGCAGGGCTAGAACAATAAGGCTACAGGAAATGGAACAGGACAGGAATGACTTCAAAATAGTAAGAGTAAACCTAAAAACTAAGAATGGACAGAGAATAATATGAGAAACACTACTAAATAAACTGAGGAACAGGAGAATGCTTATGATAATAATAATAATGGATGACAAAAATACAACTTAAAGAGTTAGTTCCTTTATTTTCAGATCTACAGCATTTTTTACCTCATGCATGAAGCGGCACTTTGAACTTCATCTGAATATTTGCTTAAATACTCAGCTTCAAAGTTTTGCATAAACTTTTGCTTAAAACAGAATGCATGTTTACATAGTGCTGACCAGTGAAATGCTGCCATTGTTAAAGTTTAAAATAAAAAAAGCAGCAGCGTTGCTGAACTGAGTCAAGTTTGTAATATATTCTTTGACTTTTAGATTTATGTTTTTATATGTGTGCAAAATGCAACCAGTCATTACCAAAGTATGTTCTGTACTTTTGTTGTTTTAAATAAGAGCAACGACATCAGGTTTGGATCGGTATCGGCTCATACTCAAAATCACAGTATCGGTATCAGACTTGAAAAAGTGGTATCGGCTCATCCTTGGTTGAGATCTGGTGAATGGCTTGGCCATTGGAGAATATTCCACTTCTTTGCCTTAAAAAAACTCCAGGGTTGCTTTTGCAGTATGTTTTGGGTCATTGTCCATCTGTATTGCGAAGCACCATCCAATCAACTTTACTGCATTTGGCTGAGTCTGAGCAGATAGTAGAGCCCTATACGCTTCAGAATTCATCCGGCTGCTTCTGTCTTTTCTCACATCAATAAGCACTAGTGACCCAGTGCATCATCCATCACACTGCCTCCACTATGTTTTACAGAAGATGTGCTGTGCTTTGAATCATGAGCCGTTCCAAGCCCTCTCCATACTTTCTTCTTTCCGTCATTCTGGTACAGGTTGATCTTGGTTTCATCTGTCCAAAGAATGCTGTTCCAGAACTGGGCTGGCTTCTTGAGATGTTTTTTTTTTTGGCAGAGTCTAATCTGGCCTTTCTATTTTTGAGGTTGATTAGTGATTTGCACCTTGTGGTAAACCCTCTGTATTTGCTCTTGTGAATTCTTCTCTTTATGGTAGACTTAGATACTGATACATCTACAGTGGTGTGAAAAAGTGTTTGCCCAATTCCCAATTTCTCATTTGTTTGTATGTTTGTCACACTTAAATATTTCAGATCATCGAACAAATTTAAATATTAGACAAAGTTAACAGAAGTAAACACAAAATGCAGTTTTTAAATGAAAGTGTTTATTATTAAGGGGAAAAAAATCCAAACCTACATGGCCCTGTGTGAAAAAGTCATTGCCCCCCGTTAAAACATAAATTGAGTGGTTTATCACATCTTGACTTGACAGGATTTGGGGAGCCATGTCATCTGCTGGTGTTAGTCCACTGTGTTTTATCAAGTCCATAGTCAATGCAGCTGTCTACCAGGACATTTTAGAGCACTTCATGCTTCTCTCTGCTGACAAGGTTTATGGAGATGCTGATTTCATTTTCCAGCAGGACTTGGCACCTGCCCACGCTGCTGCCAAAAGTACCAAAGCCTGGTTTAATGACCATGGTATCACCATATTTTACTGGCCAGCAAACTCTTCTGACCTAAACCCCAAACAGAATCTATGAAGTATCATCAACAGGGAGATGAGAGACACCAGACCCAACGATGCAGATGAGCTGAAGACCACTGTCAAAGCAACCTGGGCCTTCATAACACCTCAGCAGTAACACAGGCTGATCACCTTCATGCCATGCCACAGTGATGCAGTATTAATTCATGCAAAAGGAGCCCTGACAAGTATTGAGTGTGTGCATGGAAATACTTTTAGTCGGCCAACATTTCTATTAAAAAAACAAATTTTTAAAATTGATCTTATGTAATATTTTAATTTTTTGAGAAACTGATATTCGGGTTTTCATGAGCTGCAAATCATAACCATCAAAATTAAAAGAAATAAACACTTGAAATATATCTCTCTGTCTGTAATGAATCTATATAAAATTTGAGTTTCATTTTATGAATTGAATTACTGAAATAAATCAACTTTTTGATGATATTGTAATTTAGTGAGATGCACCTGTATTTGCTACCTGGATAAAGATTATTCAAAAATGGATTTTGATCTCCAAAAGGAATTTGAGGGACTGGATCATGTCTCTGTCACAGCAGACATTTGGACTGTGGATAATGGACATTTTCTTTGGATCACTGCACATCGGATTAAATCCATTTCATAAAGGTAAAATAAACATGGACAGCTTTATGCAGGGTTGCCAGCTCTCACTCTTTAGGAGTGAGTCTCATTCTTTTTCCCTCTCCCTCACTCCACAAAGCCTATTTCTCACTCCAAAATGAATAAATTATTGGCAATACTGTGTTGATTTTCTTCAGATTTTTCCCACAATAAGAGCTTTCAAGGCAGGATAAAGCAGAATGAACATATTCTAAAAGTTCTGTCTGAAACAGTCTGATTTCAGCCTTACATTAATAAGCCCATAATGTAATCCATTAATTAAATTATCTTACTGTGTGCAAGATGATTTAAGTATGCATTTAAAAGTGACGTGAAAGTTACTTTTGGACAAATTATTTTAATCATGTAGTAATTGGTAAAGTAACTCAGTTTCTTTTGAAAAGAAGTAACTAGTAACTCTCATTAGTTACTATTTTAGTAACTTGCCCAACACTGGTTATTACTGATATCTGGTGAAAATCTCAGGTCAATGGCTCCATCAGAAATATGTTTAATGAGAAAATGATGTGTTCCATACTTACAGTATTTTCCCCGCTGTATGTGGACTTAACTGTACATATTGGTGTAACACTGGTCTCCATGAGCGCCCTGGTGGCTTGCTCTCAGAGCCCACTCCTTTCTCCAGGATTAGCTTCCCTCTTTCAACACGTGGGCCGCATGTGAAGGGCTTCATGGTCTCACCATCTACAGAAGCTTTTGATGAGACACTTTTGGTGGGCTGCTGAGTGAGAGCGAGCCCTTCCTAAGTGGGGGGATGGCCTCCCAAACTGAGTGGCAAAGTAAGCCCTTCCCGAGCTGAGGCATGCCTCAGAGGGACTCCTCCAAGGTTAACTTTGCTGCTAAGCAGTTAGCTTCCCTCCACTGGCCCAATGAGAGTGAGCAGCTCAGGAAGGGCTCGCGCAGGCAAACCAGAGCTCTCCCAAATGAAGGCCTCTAGAAGCGACTGACTCTCAGGCAACCCAGAGCACTACTGAGTTGAAGTTCTTTCTAAGCACCTCACTCTCGGCAGGCTGCTGAAGGACCTGGATAGCAGCAAAGTTGACCGCAGATGAGCCCAGCGGCCGCTCGTTGGAGAAGGGAAGCTCAGCGCACTAACAGCAAGAACCATGGGGCAATAAGCATATAAGTTAATAATAAAATAAGCCACATAGCAACTAGAAGTAAGATATGTGTTGAAGTGATTCACAGGTTCATAAGAGCCCATGAAATGTTATTGTAATGAGTAAAATATGGCGACTTGCTTCCGTAAGTCTTTTCGGGACAATGGAGCGTGACATTATGTTACCAGTAAACAAAGGCAGGCTGAACATTTTTAATGGGAGGGCACTAGAAAAGTGAGCAGCTGGCCTGGCAGTGTAAAGAAGAGCCTGAGAATTAACAGGAGAGCCAGGAGGAGTCTGCTTTCATCAGTGGCTGACAGCACTCAGCCACTGCTGAAGAGTTGCTCATTTGTTTTAACACAAAAGTGTAAAACATCATATAGAGCAGAAGAAGGGCAGCATATCGAATATCAGCTAAAAGCAGAAAGCTTGGTTTGCATCTTCACTGATGAGCAGTATTGGTGAAATAGTGGCACAGATAACTGCTATTAGATAACAAGACTGATAAAATACAAGGTTCAACAAAAATAAAGGAGAAACTTCTGAGTTGTGCTGTACTTCAAAGTAAGTCTGACGCTGCTTCAAAATACATAAAACAGCTGAAAAGTCTGGTTCAGAGGATCCACTCAGCAGAAGTCAAGCCTAGCTGAGCTTGATCATTTTTAACTGGGGAGTGCAGGGAAATTTGTTTGCTTTCTGAGCAAGGCTCAAATGGATATTAGAGAAACTCTCATCCTGGCTCTTCTGTGTTCTCAATTTCTCTATGTAATACAATGTCGCATAGTTTATCATAAAGAGAAAACGGCACATTAGAAATATAAATGGTGTACAAAAAGATGAAAACCATTTATTATTATTAAGAACAGAAAGTCCAGATTAAACTTCACCCAAAAAAAGCCTGAGCATCTACACCATCACTCATGAAACACAGTGGAGGGAGTGTGATGCATGATGGGGCATGAGTTCAAGTGAAATTACTTTTTGTTGTTTATTGATGATGTGACATTAGACTAAAACACCCAGATTAATTGTGAAGTGTAGTGTTACTCAGTTAAATCCAGGAAAGTTGAATGAAAGTTCAAAAACTAGTAAAAGTGAATAATTGCAAAATTAAACACAACATTCAGACTGGGAGCCATAATTACCGAACTTTTACGCTTTTGATGCCACATAACAGTAGCATTGTGTATTCATATTTACCGCCTCATCTCTGTTTCCAGCCACGTCTAAGCTGCCTCCAAAGAGCTGTAACCATGACAGCAGAGGAGACGATCAACATCAAGGAGGCAGAGGTGATCAAGCTGATCCTGGACTTCCTCAATTCCAGGAAGCTTCACATTAGCATGCTGGCCTTGGAGAAGGAAAGCGGCGTTATCAATGGTCTCTACTCTGACGACATGCTCTTCCTCAGGTGGGTCATGCTAAAGAAGTGTTAGGCTACACTGCTTCCTGACATTTTTTCAGCCTCCCAAATAGTTGTTACTACTGGTGTTATTTGAAAGATTAAAAAAAAATCTGAAGGTTTTTTTTTGTTGTTGTTTTATGATGTTCCATGTTTGTTTGTGTAGACAACTAATTCTAGATGGTCAGTGGGAAGAGGTAATGCAGTTCATTCAGCCCTTAGAAGGAATGGACAAGTTTGACAAGAAAAGGTAAGAGAAATGATATAAAAGATATTATACTGGGACTAAACGTTTAAAGTCCAGGGTGGTTTTACATTTGATGTTCACTCACACAACAGTTGGTTCACAACTTGCCAGAAGTGACATTCACCCTGCAGTCCTGCATTCACTTCATTATCATTCTCAAGTAAAATTTTATGTATTTGTGTATTGTAAGACTAGTTTTTACAGGAAGAGGGTCCCCTTCCATGTAGTTTGCCATTTTGGATCACTAAAGTTGTTTCAAGTTTATTAAACTCTAATTGCGCAAATGATTTCTGTAGGTTACACTAAATATTTTGTACGGGAGTAATGACCAATATAATGGAAAATATTTGCATTTTGAAATCTGATTGCAGAATTGCAGTAATCATTACACACTGCACCTTTAAGTGCTGCTACCTCTTCTAGACACCTATGCATATGTGACATATGCATGGCTGCACGGTGGCGCAGTGGTTTAGCACTGTGGCAGCACAGTTTTACCCTCAGCCGGGGGATCGCGGGGATCATGAGATCGTGGGTTCGATCCCAGCCCCCGACCAACAGTGAGCTGTGTGGAGTTTGCATGTTCTCCCCGTGTTGCGCGGGTTTACTCCGGGATTTCTCCGGTTTCCTCCCGCACACCAAAAACATGTAGGTTTAGGGCGCTCGTGCACGCAGCGACCAGCAGCCGGTGGCTTGTCACCAGACTGCAAACCAAGTCTACCTACGGGTACAAATAAGTAACAAAAAAAAAAATGTGCTTGTATGTGAGCAGTCGCACTGCAATGAAGCTGACCTCTCCAGGTGAGCCAGAGCTGAGGGAATCGGCCGCAGTTACAGTGGGGCAAAAAAGTATTTAGTCAGCCACCAATTGTGCAAGTTCTCCCACTTAAAAGATGAGAGAGGTCTCCAATTTTCATCATAGGTATACCTCAACTATGAGAGACAAAATGAGAAAAAAAATCCAGAAAATCACATTGAAGGATTTTTAATGAATTTATTTGCAAATTATGGTGGAAAATAAGTATTTGGTCACCTACAAACAAGCAAGATTTCTGGCTCTCACAGACCTGTAACTTCTTCTTTAAGAGGCTCCTCTGTCCTCCACTCGTTACCTGTATTAATGGTACCTGTTTGAACTCGATATCAGTATAAAAGACACCTGTCCACAACCTCAAACAGTCAGACTCCAATCTCCACTATGGCCAAGACCAAAGAGCTGTCAAAGGACACCAGAAACAAAATTGTAGACCTGCACCAGGCTGGGAAGACTGAATCTGCAATAGGTAAGCAGCTTGGTGTGAAGAAATCAACTGTGGGAGCAATTATTAGAAAATGGAAGACATACAAGACCACTGATAATCTCCCTCGATCTGGGGCTCCACTCAAGATCTCACCCCGTGGGGTCAAAATGATCACGAGAACGGTGAACAAAAATCCCAGAACCACACGGGGGGACCTAGTGAATGACCTGCAGAGAGCTGGGACCAAAGTAACAAAGGCTACCATCAGTAACACACTACACCGCCAGGGACTCAAATCCTGCAGTGCCAGACGTGTCCCCCTGCTTAAGCCAGTACATGTCCAGGCCCGTCTGAAGTTTGCTAGAGAGCATTTGGAGGATCCAGAAGAGGATTGGGAGAATGTCATATGGTCAGATGAAACCAAAATAGAACTTTTTGGTAAAAACTCAACTTGTTGTGTTTGGAGGAGAAAGAATGCTGAGTTGCATCCAAAGAACACCATACCTACTGTGAAGCAAGGGGGTGGAAACATCATGCTTTGGGGCTGTTTTTCTGCAAAGGGACCAGGACGACTGATCTGTGTAAAGGAAAGAATGAATGGGGCCATGTATTGTGAGATTTTGAGTGAAAACCTCCTTTCATCAGCAAGGGCATTGAAGATGAAACGTGACTGGGTCTTTCAGCATGACAATGATCCCAAACACACCACCCGGGCAACGAAGGAGTGGCTTTGTAAGAAGCATTTCAAGGTCCTGGAGTGGCCCAGCCAGTCCCCAGATCTCAACCCCATAGAAAATCTTTGGAGGGAGTTGAAAATCCGTGTTGCCCAGCGACAGCCCCAAAACATCACTGCTCTAGAGGAGATCTGCATGGAGGAATGGGCCAAAATACCAGCAACAGTGTGTGAAAACCTTGTGAAGACTTACAGAAAAGGTTTGACCTCTGTCATTGCCAACAAAGGGTATATGACAAAGTATTGAGATGAACTTTTGTTATTGACCAAATACTTATTTTCCACCATAATTTGCAAATAAATTCTTTAAAAATCATACTGTGATTTTCTGGATTTTTTTTCCCTCATTTTGTCTCTCATAGTTCAGGTATACGGGCTGTACGGTGGCGCAGTGGTTAGCACTGCGGCAGCACAGTTTACCCTTGGCCGGGGGATTGTGGGGATCGTGGGATCGTGGGTTCGATCCCAGCCCCCGACCAACAGTGATCTGTGTGGAGTTTGCATGTTCTCCCCGTGTTGCGTGGGTTTACTCCGGGATTTCTCCGGTTTCCTCCCACATGCCAAAAACATGCATGTTAGGTTAATTGGCTGTTCTAAATTGTCCCTAGATATTTGTTTCCTATAGGCCCTTAGAATAGAGGGTTAGTATTAATGAAAGCGCTTTGAGTGGTCTTTGTGACTAGAAAAGCGCTATATAAGTGCAGGTTAGTTAGTTAGTTAGTTAGTATACCTATGATGAAAATTGGAGACCTCTCTCATCTTTTAAGTGGGAGAACTTGCACAATTGGTGGCTGACTAAATACTTCTTTGCCCCACTGTAAATGCAGTGTAGGGTGATCACAAAGAAGCAGACCCTATCTTAGGCAAGGGATAGACTTTAATGATGTAAGTAGGCCCTAAAAGTAAGACCAGGTGTCTGCAACCAGCAGCACTAGAGTCACATGCGCAGACTTTTGGGCTACAAGAACTGGCTTTGACAAAAAATTCAAGAGTATTCAGTGCACATTCAGCTGGATTAAACTGTCATTGTGCAGCGCCAATATTTTTACTTTTCACACACATCCACGCCTACAGTCACTTTGAGAATCACACATCAACCTAACATGCATGTCTTTGAACTGTGGGAAGAAATCAGAATGCCAGAGTTTGAGTACCAGCCCAGAGACTCAAACCAGGAACCTTAAGGTGACAGTGCTTGGACAGGGGTGGATAGTAACTAATTACATTTACTCCAGTACAGGTATTAAAGTAGCTTTTTCACAAGCGGACTAGTCACTGCTGCAAATGCATCACTACTGTGACCATGAGTAACAACCACTTTACAAAAAAAACAGGTCCTGCTTGATTGACTTATGTGTTTATCATCAGAAATCTATACCAAAATGAGTCATCAATGTACAGTATATTACAGTGTATTTCTTAATACTGTCATTTTTTTGATTACAGGTTTCGTTACGTCATTCTGAAGCAGAAGTTTCTGGAAGCGTTGTGTGTTAATAACGCATTGTCAGCTGCAGAAGACCCTCACAATGTATGTACTGCTATATTTAATTCCTGGTTGTGCATATTGATCATTTGATAATAGTAATCTCAGTGCTCACATGGAGTTGTTGAGCAGGTAAACTTACAATCCAAATTTCCATTCTGTAAAAGATGCACCCTTATAAATATTGATACTTACAAACGGTGTATACAGTATACAGTAGGCTCTTGGGAAGACTTAAAAATACTCTTAGCTATATCTTCTTTTACTTGATCTGCAGTGTTTATTTTTCACAGTGAGAAAGCTTATTGGAGCAGACTTTGATGGGGCTCATAAGCTCAACACAAAAGAGTAAAATCATCCAAGACAAGTGGGTGGCATCTCCTTAAACCAGTGAAAAGCTGGTTTTACTGACTGCTTTTCCCATTGTATGATAATCTGCAACAGCAAATGCCATCCTTTATCAGCAAAAATACCCGTGGGCTGCTGTAGAAAACAGACCTAAATATAATCACTCAGTTTCCTCGCTCTACAGCTGGAGCTCACCATGCAAGAGGCCGTCAAGTGCCTTCACAGTCTGGAGGAGTTCTGCCCGACTAAGGAGGACTACAGCAAGTTGTGTCTCCTCCTCACCCTGCCGCGCCTCACCCACCACGCAGAGTTCAAAGACTGGAACCCGAGCACGGCCCGTGTCCACTGCTTCGAGGAGGCCTGTGTTATGGTGGCTGAGTTTATTCCCGCCGACAGGAAGTTGAGTGAGGCAGGCTTCAGGGCGAGTGGAAACCGCCTCTTCCACCTGCTTATCAAAGGGATCCTTTATGAGTGCTGTGTCGAGTTCTGCCAGGTAATATGGTCAATGAAAAAGGAAAAGTAACTATTAAAAGGTTGAAACAAAATGCTACTTCTTAAAGACCCGTTTGAAAGGTGTTACAATAGTACATAGCCCGTAGGTTGATGGCACTAAATCCCCATCTGCCTTTAGAAGTTTCTAAAACACATTTTTCTGCGTCTAGAGTAAAGCAACAGGTGAGGAGATCACAGAGGGTGAGGTGCTGCTTGGCGTGGATTTGCTCTGTGGAAACGGCTGTGATGAGCTGGATTTGTCGCTGCTCTCCTGGCTGCAGAATCTCTCCCCAGGTGCTTTCACCTGCGCCTTCCAGCAGAAGACCCTGAACATTCACATTGACCGGATGATGAAGCCCAGCAAGGCTGGCCACGCAGACCTCCTCACTCCTTTAATCAACCGTCTGTCACCCTGCCCGACCTCGCCTTTTCGCCAGAGGCCTCATTCAGCAGACGCTTACATGTCTAGATCCTTGAACCCAGTTCTGGACGGCCTGTCCCACGGTCTGGCAGCGCAAGACAAGAGGGGCATGGAGAACAATGTGAAGTCTGCTCTTAGTCGGAGCCTGGTGGAGAATAATTTGCATCAGCAAGATGATTCACCTGAGAGGTAAGATCAAAGGAAAATTACAAGAAAAATTGTTGATTTTACTGTTTTGAGAACTCTATAACAGGTAGAGTTCTCTGCAGTGCCATACATAGCACGTTTTTTAAGTGTCACTTCTCAATTTTTGTGGTTATTTCAGAAAATTATTCAATTTAAATCAAAGCAGTCGTGCTTTGTGGATCAAGTGAAACCATATGATAGGGTGCCAAGAGAGGAAGTGTGGCACTGTATGAGGAAGTCAGGAGTGGCGGAGAAGTGTGTGAGGATGGTGGAGGACATGTAGGCGGATACTGAGATGGTGGTGAGGTGACTGACCATGTTTACATGGTCAGTCACCTCAGTAAAAAGCCATGTAAACCGGGGTCATTGCGATAGTAAAAGCCATGTAACCGGGGTCATTGACTCAAGTGGTTTACCCTTCAATAATCTGTTTATTTAGTGCATGTAAGCATGACAAAATGCTGTGGGAGTAACAGATGGAGTCACGGTCGGGGTGGGATTACATCAGGGATCAACTCTGAGCCTCTTCTTGTTCGCCATGGTGATGGACAGGCTGACAGATGAGGTCAGGCAGGATTCTCCGTGGACCATGATGTTTGCAGATGATATTGTGATCCGTAGTGAGAGTAGGGAGCAGGTGGAAGAGAACCTGGAGAGGTGATGGTATGCACTTGAGAAAAGAAGAAAGAAAGTCAGCAGAAGCAAGACAGAATGCATGTGTGTAAAGGAGGGGGAGGATGGTGCAACAGTAAAGATGCAAGGAGTAGATATATTGAAGATAATGAGTTTAAAGATGCACTCTGGCAGCTCTAAAACCACTAAAAATACCATAAAAAACAAATTTATATTGCCCAAAATAGTATATTGTGGCTTTTTATACACAAAAAGTTTTCATTGCCATAGAGTTGCTTGGAAAGAGCTTTTTACATCTTTCACATACTTAAGTATGCACAGATCTATGAATATTCTAATTAGTTCCACCTATTCTCCCGCCCTCCAATAGCTGGAGGAAGAGAGCTTTGAACCAGGGCTCCAAGAAGGCGATCCAACTTGAGGAAGGATTATTCTTGGTGGAGCGGAAAGTTGCTGCTTGGCCCCCTTGCTTGTATTTGTGCAGCAGAATTACACAAGAACTACTGGATGAAATTTTCACCAGAGGTGGTCCTTGGGCTAGAGAGAAACCCGTTACATTTTGGTGATGCTCAAGAACGCATACCTCCGCCAAGGCTCATATCTTCTCACAGAGTGTTAGTAAGAATCCTCCAAAACTACTGGACAGACTTTGATGCAATTTTCACCAGAACTGGCTCGTGGCCTATACAGGAACAGATTACATTTTGAAGGTGATCCATGAGGGACGGAAGGAGCCTTGGCAGAGGTATGCACTTTCTGAGTGCTTTTCTATTTCTCTTTAGGGTAGACTTAAAGTCCAAATGTCACGTAATAGGGTCCTTAAAATGTCTTGAAACTAGATATAAAAGGGAACCGATCCGTTTGGGTCTTGGTGCATATGCTTCAGTAACGCCGGAACATTCGTTAATTTAAAACTGCCGCGCTTGGCCTGACGTTCCCACTCAGGGCCCCCGGAATCGCCTGGGGAAGAAGGCGGAAGTGACGAAACAGATTGTGCCCTAGTTTGATGCTTGGGGTATCCCGATTGATTGTTTATATGGAGACTGGAAGATTGAAGTGAGCAACAAGAAAGAAAAAATTGGATATTTCACCATGCCTGGCAGTGGTGGGAAACGTTGTATCGCTGGCTATTGCAGCAATACCAACAAGGATGGTGTTTCACTATTTACTTTCCTGAAAGATCACCAAGTAGCGGCACAATGGACACGGAAAGTTCAGACAACAAGGGCGGACTTCAAGGGGCCATCGAAGTACAGTGCGCTGTGTAGCCGTCACTTCGACGACAGCTGTTTTGAACCGAGACCAATAGCAATGGCTGAACTGGGATTTGAGGTGAAACGTAGGGTCAGTCCCGACTATCCAGGCAGACACTGTGGAAGCCTTGGACCTGTGTTATACATGTGACCTGATGCCCCTCCATTCTCATTCTGATCTGGTCAATTTCTTGACAGCAGCGGCTCTCCTCCACTGTTGGCATTGCTTGGCAACACTCACAGGTGCACCTATTGAAAAATTCAAGTACAAGAATTTGCAAATATTTTCTGAATGCATGTATACATAAATATGCTTGTTTGTTGATATTGTAAGCACATGTTTGTTGATATTGCAATTGTGAGCTTTTATAAATTTTGTAACAATATAATATATATAATATTCAATAATGTGTTCACATCCTGTCCATATTATTTACACCATATCCACCTCATAAATGCCTTGCAGAACTCATGTAAAATAAAGTGAAAAGATCCATTGCATTATTCATGTTGTCTTTGTTTATTAATATAACTTTCAAGCCCTCCCCATGAAGTGCCATGTGCTAGAGACAGTTTTTTCCCAATTATTTCTAGTTATCAAACCTTGAAGCTGGCGTACAAAACAACAAGCTATATTTCTAATTCGTCTACAGTGAGAAAGGAACATTCCTGGTTATGGCCCTATACACACGATCCTGGGGATTTTAATACAAGTCATTTTCCACAATTACTTCCATTTCATCCTTGATTTTGTTGCTACAACTGAATGAGGAAAGAAAGGGTTCTACTGTAAGCTAGCGCCCCACTGTATCGTCATAATAATGGCTTCTGAAAAATCGATATTTATGGGGCGCCCTCGACAGACCCCCTTCGGCTTCCCAATTTTGCCGGTGGTTATAATTAATTTATTAAACATCACAGATTTCTTTTGGCTTACCATTCAACATTCTGGAGGCGATTAATGTCCAATTCAATGACATTTTCCACAGGTTCTGCTCTCTGGTCATCGTCGGAACTGTTGTCATCAGACAAAGCATCTGATTCCGTCTCAGACGGCTCGAACCTGTAAGGTTCTATGCCTCTGTCACTGTCTGAACCACTGTCATCAGTATCTGGGGTGTCATCTTCCCTGAATTCCAAGTCCGATTCACCAGAGGACAAAACTAAACTAATTTCTACACAATCGCTGTCACTTTCCATCATGATTGTCCAATGTTGATAAGTGTGAATGTGGATACGGCAGGACAGCCAGGGTGAAATTTGTGATGTCAAAAACATGGCCGCGGTCTGGATTGGCTGTCACACACTGCCAGCTGCTCACGGGGCCTTCGCCTGGTGTATTTTGTGCAATTATGTAAATACGGGTGGGTGATATGGTCTCCGGTATGAATATTTGGTTTAAGCTATGTGTATTTTATCAAAATTCGTTGGCATTTAGGAAAAAAAATTAGGTAACATTTAGACTTTAAATACTGATACACATAATTCCTGGAGAGTTTTCTTCACTTGGGTGGATGTTGTGAAGGGGTTTTTCTTCACCATGGAAAGGATCCTGTGAGAGGGTTGGTGTTACTAAAAGGGAGCAGCCGAAAGAAGAACAAGAAGGTCAGTCTGGGTCAAAGCACACAGAAATTTTTTACAAATACATGCCCCTCAAAAGGTACCATCATATTCAATTTATACCACTGTAAGTATGTTTAACTTGTTACCTCCGCCAAGGAGGTAATGTTTTTGCTGGTGTTTGTCTGTCTGTTTGTTTGTTTGCCTGTTAGCAGAATTACGTAAAAACTACTGGATAGATTTGGATGAAATTTTCACCAAAGGTGGTTCTTGACCTAAGGATGAACCCATTAGATTTTGGTGATGATCCGAGAGTGCATACCTCCACCAAGGTTCTATTTTCTCACAATGTGTTGGCAACATTCCTCAAAAATTACTGGACAGTTTGATGACATTTTCATCAAAGGTGGCTCTTGTGCTACAGATGAACCCATTAGAATTTGGAGGTGATCCATGAGTGCATACCTCCACCAAGGCCTCATCTGGCAATGTGTGCAGGGAGGCAGGGAGATACTGCGGATAGATGGATGGACAGAGGGAGGGAGGGAAGGATTATATTATATTATACATTATATTATAGGCACCTCCTTTAATCACAACCAATTACCACCATGCTCAATCACTATTCCACCCTCATTTTTATAGTATCAGGTAACGATGTTGAAAAGAGGAAAACTACATTTGACATCAGAAACCATGTATTGAAAAAAATTGTTAGAGTATATTTAGTTTTTAGTTTGGCAAAATGCTGCACATGATAATGGATATATGGAAATATGCAAAAATCTAAAAAATCAGAAATACTTTTTCACAGCACTGTAATAAACATACAGCACTGTATGTTTATTTTTCAACATAGTCTCCCCTTCAGTCCACACATTTCTTCTGTCAGTGTTGCAGCGCTTGGATCCCTGCGGTTAAAAAATAAGCCACATTTGGTCAAATTTGACCACTATGAACTTTTCAGCCCCCCCTTGTATGCCTTGCTATCTTTGACCTTGAATACAAATATCAAGGGATAGATAGGCATTGCCTTTACCGGTGTGAGTTCTTGGCCATTTTTTGTAATTTACTTAAACTGTTCAATAGAATAAGCAATAATACATATCTGTTTATTTGTATAGGACAACACTGACCAACATAATCAGTCTGGTTCTATACACATTATAGGTAGCAGAGGGTTTCATAGCTCTGGCTGTTGTACTGCAGCTCTTAATCTCCCAACATGTGGTCAGTGATGGTGCCCTGACCCACAGCCACCCCCTCAAGACCCCTACTAGTCAAAGGTGATACCAGAAAAAGAGAGGCACTGATCGAATTTGATAATGAAGACGACCCTTTAAGCTGCTTTGCTCCACATGTTGAAAATCTCTGGAACACTCAATAAACACTAGGAAGCCCTCCTCCCTGCCAGTGGAACATTGTGTAGGTATTGATCCCTGCTAACTGCTTCTTTTAATACCTGGCGTCTGTGGCCCGGCCTAGGGAAATGCATACTGACGTGAAGGGAGAAGCTTAATCGGCAAACACGCCGAAGAAAGGATGGGTCTCTCCGTTTAACATTTCTCTCCTAATTTTTAACAACTTACACATCTGCTGAAGCAGACTTTAAACCCACTGCACCTGCTGTTAAAGAGACACATACAATGTAGAGACTGAGAAGAAGCAGAAGAAGCTGTCACACTGTCAGAAACTGTGCAGCAGAGGTGGAAGACGTCTTCAGATCTGTCTCTAAAATGCAACAAAAATAAACAAAAGTATCAGTAATGGTTGATACACAGTGGAATACAAACTCCCAACAATAGAGAATTATTTTGGTAAAAAATATATAAACTACTTGAGTTTAATCCTTACATACTGTTCAGCTCAATTTTACATTTGACAGCAGTACAAACACTCTTTTTAGAGTGAAAGTTAAGATTTTTTTGTAAAATTCTGTAAAACTTGACTTGAAAATATTTAAATATATTTTAGCTTTTAAATCACAGCTGTTAATGTAACAGAGTCAATAAAAGCATTCCTACTTGACTCGCCAAGTGGGTTGACCCTCTTGGCGACAGGTAGAGTGCTGGACTCTGGAGCCAGAGGTTGTGGGTTCAAATCGCCAGTTGGAGCTTAACTGCCTGTGTACTTGGTCACACTTGCCTCTGGTGAGCAGAATTAAAACTCTGTGGTAGTGACACAGTAAACTGACTGCTTATTTAAAAAAAAAAAAAATTATGAAATGTACTGAGCTGGTTTATGGATTCTCTCTGGCTCCACCTGTTGGATAAAGTTAATATATACAACTTTTATTGAACGCTTTGATCTGTAAAATGATAAGTGGTTTCATGTGTCTCTATAGGAAGCACCCCCAAGCTCCTGAAGGACCCAACATCACACGAACCCCACTGACTCCAGGCAAAGATGGAGGCCCTCTGAGCAGCACAGAAACACATGAGGTATAGATTGACAATATGACATGACTAAAGTTTGTATTTTACAAGTCAAGGAACTGAAAGCCTGTTTTTGTTTTTGTGATCGAATTGATTTAAGGGCTTTACTACTGTTTAAAAAAAAATAAAGTTACAGTGTGGCCACAGGAGTCAAAGTCAAAAAAGAATCTTCAATCTGTCTTCCCTTTAAAGTCACAGGTACTGAATCCATTCCCCTTCCCTGAACTGCTTGGATGTAACACCTCACCTGCATCGTAAATCCTTCCCAAATTTTCTGCCACACCCGTCCATGGGGCGCTTGCACCCAGGTGCTCCCTGTCCCGATGTAGTGGGGTTAAGATCACGGACACCGGAGCACATAATGTGGTTTGACGTGCGGTCGCATTCAGGGTGGCCTCCTGCTCCCATCGTTGCTCATC
The DNA here is from genome assembly GCA_020510985.1 of Pholidichthys leucotaenia. Classification (NCBI taxonomy): domain Eukaryota; kingdom Metazoa; phylum Chordata; class Actinopteri; order Cichliformes; family Pholidichthyidae; genus Pholidichthys; species Pholidichthys leucotaenia. Next base: position 336,452,771 of record CM035839.1, on the reverse strand, counting down.
TTTATGCATGCCAGTCCTCGTCTGGAGGATCAAAGTGCTTTAGGATTAGATTGGTGCCTGTATGGGTGTGTGTGTGTTGAGGGGTGGGGGTGGGGGGGGGTGAGAGGAATGAAGGAGTATACTGTAGACGCAATATGATGGGGTCCTTGAAAACTTTTTTTATAGCGTGGATGATGGAGATTGAAGCCTTGGAAGTTGAAGACGTGCCAGTAGTGACAAAGACTTTTTTATAATTGTGTGTGTGTGTGTGTGTGTGTGTGCACAAAGTGGAAATAAGCAACCAAGTTAAGTATATAACAAAGAAAATTAAAAAAAAGAAAAATGCTTCCATTTCGAAGGCCTGCTTTACTCAAACAGAGGTTGTCAGGATCATGTCTCTGAGGTCTACAGTATAGAACAGTTTGTTTCGCTGTATTTGCTCATAGTGGTTCTCTGTCTTGATGTGCAATTAGCGGCACGACTCCACAGAGCACATCCAGGAGTATTACAGGCAACGTCTCCGCGTGCAGCAACATCTGGAGCAGAAGCAGCAGCAGAGGCAGCTCTACCAGCAGATGCTTCTGGAGGGGGGAGTGAAGCCGCAGGACGGAGCCCAGAACAACCTCACTGAGACGTTCCTCAGCAGGTGAGGGAGTCATAATTAAAAAACAAAACAAAACAGTCATCCATGATGAGTGCTACGACAGAACTTGTTTTTGTTTAGATCCATCCAGAGGCTGGAGGAGATGAATGTGGGCATAGACTGCCGAGGAGATGAAATGATGGCGCATCTTGGCCAGCAGTGGAACGGACTGCCGGGAAATAACAGCACCTGCAGCCCCAGGATGTCCACTGCTCACCAAACCCCTGACAAGATGCTGGCGAGGGCCAAGCCAGGTGGGGTGAGCAGCACCCCGTTAAGTGCTAGGAACCATGGCATGCCGTCCCTCAGTGAGTCCCCGGTTCCTACCAGTAAGAGGTAAGAGCCTGTCAGTACCACAGCTGGAACCAAAACATCCACTTTATGCAACCATGTCAGATTATGAAATGAAGTTTAAAATTAATCTATATGTGTGTGCTTTGGGATTATTAGTGCTCAAAGAATTGCAGCGTCTGGTCCCACAGTTCAGGAGGATTCTGGCTGTTGTGCAGCACGTAGCATGCACGAGGTACAGAAACAAGTCCAGTAATTACCTCTGCCAATATTTTACTGAATTATTACGAGATGGAATACATTTGCAACACCGAAAAGACCTGGATGATTTTTCTGCTCTTGTACAGGCTGGAAAGTCCAAAACACAGTTTGTGAGAGTGAGCCAGCTGGAGGACACACAAGCAGTGCGAGCAGTGGCTTTCCATCCTTCCGGTGCGCTCTATGCTGTCGGCTCCAACTCAAAAACCCTAAGAGTGTGTGCCTATCCAGAGACGCCGAGCGCCAGGTATGACAAGATCAGGAAATTCTATGATGGAGAGACATACAGTGGAAGTGGATGCATGTATGTTTATTTGCTCATTTAGTGATTGTAGAGCAGTGAAGCAGCCAGTGGTTCGCTTCAGAAGGAACAAACATCACAAGGGCTCAATCTACTGTGTAGCCTGGAGCCACTGTGGACAGCTGTTGGCTACTGGCTCCAACGATAAATATGTCAAAGTCTTGCCTTTTAATGCAGACACCTGCAATGCCACAGGTACTGTTCAGTTTGCTTTAGTTGCACTTCTAAAAAAAATGTATGCAGAATGGCTTAAACAGCTGTTCATGTTTGATTTAGGACCAGATCTAGAGTTCAGCATGCATGATGGCACCATTAGGGACTTGGCCTTCATGGAGGGACCTGAAAGTGGAGGATCCATCTTGATAAGCGCTGGGGCTGGGGACTGCAACATCTACACCACCGACTGTCAGAGAGGGCAGGGCCTTCATGCACTGAGTGGACACACCGGTACGTCAACTTTGCTGTTACTGTAGAAAAAAAAAGGTTCAGTAAAATCTTATGAAAATACTACAAAATGGGTGAAATAAGCAGGACTTGTCTGAACAGGTCACATCCTGACTCTGTACACATGGGGAGGGTGGATGATCGCCTCGGGCTCACAGGACAAGACGGTCCGCTTCTGGGACCTGCGCGTGCCCAGCTGTGTTCGAGTGGTAGGAACGACTTTGCACGGGTCAGGTAAATCACAGCTGACTGTAAATGCAGGTGCTTCACACAGTTCTACAAGTCCCAGCAATACCACAGTGTAATCACAGATTACTGATGCCTTATAGAGTTCAGCAACTGAACATTTTTTCTGTGAATCAATAAAGGAGAGGAACATCTGTTGAAATTTTACAAAAATATGGATTGACTATGGATAAAATATGGATTAATTAATGACTGCAGTCATTATTCCTGTACCAAAAAAACATAATATTAGCAGTCTGAATGACTATCGACCAGTAGCATTAACACCCATTGTTATGAAGTGCTTTGAGAAAATGGTATTGAAACATCTTTTGCCTAGTCTCCCCCCAGACTTTGATCGGTACCAGTTTGCCTACAGGCGGGGCAGATTCACTGAAGATGCTATTGCTATAGCTCTCCACTCGGCATTCAGCCATTTAGAAGACAAGGGGAGCTATGTAAGAATGTTGTTTGTTGACTATAGCTCGGCATTTAATACAATTATTCCCAACATTCTCATCACCAAATTGCTTCAGCTTGGTCTGCCTACTCACACTTGCAGCTGGATTAAGGACTTCCTAACAAACAGAACACAGACTGTTAGACTCGGACCCCATTCCTCCTCTACAGTCATGCTTAACACAGGCTCGCCACAGGGCTGTGTGTTGAGCCCCACTTTGTATTCATTGTACACATATGACTGCATACCTGTTCATCCCACAAACATTATAGTGAAGTTTGCAGATGACACAACAGTAGTGGGGCTCATATCAGGAGGAGATGAGTCCGCATACAGAGATGAGGTCCAGAAACTGGTGAGATGGTGCTCAGATAATAATCTGCTATTGAATACAAAAAAAACAAAAGAACTCCTCTCCTCTATATATAGGCAAGGAGCGTGTGGAGAGGGTGGAGGCTTTTAAGTTTTTGGGTGTTCATATTTCTCACAATCTTACCTGGGCAGTTAACACCATAGCTACGATAAAAAAGGCTCAACAATGCCTACACTTTCTGAGGCTCCTCAAGAAGAATGGCCTGAATGCACAGTTGCTGGTTTCATTTTATCGCTCTGCTATTGAGAGCATTCTGTCATATGGCATCACGGTTTGGTATGAGGGCTGTTCAGCCGCAGACCGCAAAGCCTTCCAGAGAGTGATCGAGACCGCGCAAAAAATCACTGGCTGTTCTCTCCCTTCTCTGGAAGAGATTTCCAGGTCTCGGTACCTCAACAGAGCTACTGCCATCATTAAAGACTGTGCTCATCCAGGCCATGATTTCTTTCACTTGCTCCCCTCGGGAAAGTGGTACAGATCCCATAAAACCCGGACTACCAGGTTTAATCATAGTTTTTCCCAGCAGCAGTACGTATTTTGAACGGATTTATGTAACACGCACAGACTGCTGATATTTTTTGTTATTTTAGGTTATTTTGTAGCAACAACCCTGTGAGCATAAACTGGTCTTTTGTATTTATCGCTCAGTATGTTTTTCATTATTGCTACGTACATATTGTATTCAACTTTTAGGTAATTTTGTTTCAAGCATTATTTATTGTTGTAATTATAAGAATGTTAAATGCATGAGTGAACTGTGAGTGTGATAGTTTGTTTATAGTTTGTTTTTAGGGAGCAGCATCTCATTTTCGTTGCATTGTTCATTGACAATGGAATGACAATAAAGGCACTTTGAAATGGACAATTACTGTATAATGGATAATTGACATTTAAGTATGAGTGTTGTCAATTAGTTAAAATATTGACATGATTAATCACATGATTAGCCCACAGTTAACTGATTAATTGCAAATCATTTTTTTTAAATTAATTTTTTTTTGAAACACTATTTTGCAACATTTTCTCAAGCAATTGAACACCACAAGGCTTGAAATATGCTGTTCTAGTCTTCAACAACACTGAATGCAGATTCAGTAGCAAAAGAAAGACAAACAGTAACATTTAAAGGGATCATTGGCTGCACTTTTTCCACATTTTAACTCACACATGTCTTAATGAAATGTTTGTGACATGTTTTGGTCAAATTTTCTTTAATTATTGCAGCATCATTGTGAATCATCTTTTGCAGCCTTTCTGAGAGCAGCTGGTTTTGATGCATGTCTCTTTAAATTTCTAATGGCCCTTTTCCACTAGTACCTACTCAGAACCACTCACCTCGACTCTACTCGTTTTGTAGGGTTTTCCATTAGTACCTGGTACCTTTTTTGAGACCTACTTCAGTGAAGTTCCAACCATGCTGAGTTGAGCTGAAAAAGTGAAGTCAACATATTGCAGGCCACTGATTGGCCACGGCGTACGTCAGTGGATGAGAGCGACGTCTTCACAAGATGCTGCAAAACTGCCATTTGTAAATTTGGCCGTGAGTTTTTATTATTTCTGTGATAATCAGCGAAATAAATGGTTACACACAAATCAACACAGTCACAAAACACTCAGCATCTTCCCCGTGAGCAGCCATCAGCTCGGAGACCTCCTACTATTTCACTTCGGAATGCTCCGCTGGCGCCCGGGCTGAAAAGTTCATATAGTGGTCAAATTTGATCAAATGTGGTTATTTTTCAACAGTCTCCCCATCGGTGTGCACAGTTCTTCCATCGGTGTTGCAGCACTTGGATCCCTGCGCTTGAAAAATAAACTACGTTTGGTCAAATTTGACAATTATGAACTTTCCAGCCCCGTCGGCCCTGCTGTGGTGGAGCGAGCCGAAATGGAAAAAGTATACCGGAGGTCTCCAAGCTGATGGCTGCTCACGGGGAAGATGGTGAGTGCTTTGTGATTTTAAGAATCTTTTACGTTATTTATCAGTGAAAATGTCAGCATGTCAACAACATAACGGGATAACGGGACACCTTCCTGTAATGAACCCAACCCCACCCACTTGAGGTGGTACTCAGTTGAAATGGAAAACCAACCACACCATGTCGAGCCGAGAAGAGTCGAGGTGAGTCGGGCTGAGTAGGTACTAGTGGAAAAGGGGCTTAAGGTCTCAGTGCTCAATTCTGATTTTTTGCCGAGATCTGATTTTTTTTGTGTGGGCGTTCACATTATAATTTAAAAGCAACCCCCATCAGACTCCAGTGTGAACGGTCTACAGCTATGAAGTGACCCGCATGTGCAGAAGAAAACATAACATCAGACAGCGTTGTGTTTACGGAAGTAAATATGAGCCCCGAATGATTGAGGGGGACAGAACTTTTTCACCTTGATGCAGTGCAGCTAAATAAATGTTAAAATCATTCAGAAATGATTATGCACAAAATAAATGAGACCAGCTTTATTCCTCTACACGCCAGATGACTGCTGTGATCAGCTCTGCTTTAACAGAACCGATCGATTAAACAGTTTCTCTTGAAAATGAGACCCCGTGTCTTAGTGGGATTGCCTTTATAAATAAGGTTAATAATAAATAAACCTAGCGATTACAATAGGGCTCTCGCCCACTGATGTTGTCAGTGCCTCGGGCCCTAATAAACAGTGCGGCTCGTACCAGTGGCATAACACCGGTCCCACACAGGAAGGAGAAGCCGCCACAGACTCCCCACTCCTGGACAGTGTGTTTTTGTATCCCCGTATCTGGCCATTCCGCTCCACAGTCATATTGGTATTAACTTTACATCTTAGATATTACAGCAGCCAGCACTCACAGTTGGCTGTTTACAGGGAAAAAGGAATTTGCAGGGTCCAGTAAATGTGCCGTTACTGTGTGCCTGCTTGTCTGATGGTTTCAGCCCCGACCCCCGAAATTTTGTAGTTGTTGTGCAGTCGGAGCCGACAAAATTACAATCCTAACTAACTAACTAACCTGCACTTATATAGCGCTTTTCTAGTCACAAAGACCACTCAAAGCGCTTTCATTAATACTAACCCTCTATTCTAAGGGCCTATAGGAAACAAATATCTAGGGACAATTTAGAACAGCCAATTAACCTAACATGCATGTTTTTGGCATGTGGGAGGAAACCGGAGAAATCCCGGAGTAAACCCACGCAACACGGGGAGAACATGCAAACTCCACACAGATCACTGTTGGTCGGGGGCTGGGATCGAACCCACGATCCCACGATCCCCACAATCCCCCGGCCAAGGGTAAACTGTGCTGCCGCAGTGCTAACCACTGCGCCACCGTGCAGCCGTGATAAAGGGAAGAAGATTGATTAAAAAGAGAGCACAAATCAGCTGTGTCTGCCATGCTTGCTGCATCCTCCACCGCAGAACTGTAGCGTCTGTCTCACTTCAATGAGGAAAGAGTCGGAGGAAATGCGACATGACAGTTCAGACTGAGGTAACTTTGGAAAATATCAGCTACGTATCCGAATTAGGACCACATGTGAAAGTGGCCTGGGTCTGGTGTGAAAAAATTGGGGGTGTGCTGTTCAGACAGTCATTAAAAAATCAGATATGGGTCACATTTGCGCAAAAAAATCAGAATTGAGCATTAAAACCTGCAGTGTGACCGTAGCCTAAGGCCACTCTACCTCTTACATCACTATTGCTAATCTTAGCTGTCTAGATCCTACCTCGGCGGTGCTGGCTTGGCTCTAGCCTGAGCCACCTAATGTATAGGGGGAGGTATTTGGCTTGGTGCCGGTGCTTTTTATTAATGGCAGTACAGTGAGTGGAGCGTCGTGTTGCTCAGAATTATAAATCCAACTTTGCATTAAAATACAATTTGACCATTTCACTTCATTTCGTCAACAAAAACTGTAAAATATTTCATTATAGTCCTTGAATTAAAAATGAACACGAGATGCTGGGGCACACAAGTGATTATCTTTTGTGTCTTTGCAAAATTGCTGGATTTAAGCTTCAGTTCATCCACTTTCTCTCTGTCACAAGGAAGTGCCGTTGCTTCAGTGGCAGTGGACCCCAGCGGCCGCCTGCTGGCCACCGGTCAGGAGGACAGCACCTGCATGCTGTACGACATCAGAGGAGGCCGCATAGTGCAGACGTACCGCCCCCACAGCAGCGACATTCGCTCTGTGCGCTTCTCACCCGGAGCCCATCATCTCCTCACAGGCTCCTATGACAACAAGATCATCATCAGCGACCTCCAAGGTAGCAACACCTTCATGTGTAAAAAAAAAAAAAAGAAAAAAGTAGAGGCTAAAATATGTACCATGATAACTGTTTTCCTTTTTTCTTTACCGTTCTCTGAACCTCAGGCGATCTTACAAAACCCCTTCCTCAGACTGTTGCGGGGGAGCACTGGGACAAGGTGATCCAGTGTAGGTGGCACCCGCACGACCGCACCTTCCTCTCCTCGTCTGCAGATCGAACTGTTGTCCTCTGGGCTCCATAGCAAAAAGAGCAGAGTGCAGCATCCCAGCACGGGTCGGACTGATGCGAGACGTGTTGTTTGGGGCTGCGTACATATCGTGAGGTGTATAAAATCACTTTAAGGACGATCGATTCTCTGTGTGTGTAAGTGAGTGAGTGAGTGAATGAGTGGCTAAAAAAATGTTGTGTCTCTGAACATGTGCCAGTGTGTGTCTCTGTGTGTGTGTGTGTGAACAAAAAGAAAATCTATTCTCTAGTCGGTATTTGCCATTGGGTTTTAATGTAATTTAAAATTGATGCACAGCAACGTCACAGATGCCACAAGAAGAGAAAACAGGAGTATTTTTGTTTTGCAATTCTGATTCAGTGTGAAGTTAAATTCTGAAATAGCTAAGCAGGACGTGTGTTTTCATTGTTTGCATAATATTTTTTGCTTGTGGCTTTTGTAAGTACAGCAAGATAAAGTAGTCATGGTTGACTGTGCCCATTTAAAAATACGTTCACTATAAGCACACATTCACATTAGTTTGCCCTCTGGATATTATTTAGCCACAGTGGGAACATAAACTTTGAAAGTTTAGAGCCGCGCGGCATCAAGGCTTTGAACGCAGTAGCTCATTAAAGCACGGCTGCTTGTAGAGTCTCTGTAGCTGTGGTGGACTCCCCGCATTGTGGAACAGAGCCACGCTCAGTTATGCATATTATAATGTGCCTTTTTTATAAAGTTGCTTTATGGAGAGATTTTATTTCTTTGCTTGTTTATTTTCGTATTTTATCCCAGACTGTCACCTGTAGATTTGGCCAATCCTGTGTTCCTGCTGAAAATGATCACCCATGGTCACTGACCCACACGTCTACATATAAAGTCCCAAAGGATTTTCATTATGTCAGCATTCCTTTTTTTTTTAATTAGAGACCAAGAAGCTGCTTTTGTGTCAACAAAAATCTCTAAACAAACCTCCGCCAAGGCAGCTAATTTTCCTTCTCATTTAAATTTTTCCAGTCAGATTAAAATAAAAATAGCTGAAGACTGATATTGATTCAGGTCACTCCCAGAATCTAATCTTCTTGGTTCTTGGTCCTGTACAGATCTTGATTAAATCTTTAGGACATGATGGTAAAGAACTTCTTGAGGTATGCCATTAACGCACATGTATAGCAAAACATTGAACAATTAAATAATAAAAGGATTGCGAGCACAAACGTTACCTCCTTGGTGAAGGTAACAAAACGGTTTAATTTTATCCATGGAATACATTTCTGTGATTTCACATATGAGCATATGCCTTAACTGATTTGTACCCTTTCAGACGATAAATTTGGAGTTATTAGAAAATATAAATTAATACCAAATTCTGGAGTACCTTAAAATGGGACTGTGGCAAGGCTTGATCATATTCCTTTATAAATAAAGTTATGGCGGCGCTACTAGGGGTCGGGAATCAATACATCTTAATATTGCGATACTTGGTGGTGGTGATACTATATTGATTCAGAGATACAGTATCGTGATACTTTATTTAAATAATTATGAATAAATGCTGCAACTATAAACTTAGCGATTTAGTTAGACATGAATGATAAAAAACAATTTACTTTTCAGTCCACTAGATGGTGCTAAATACTCGCTGTCTGGTTAGGTCAACACAGTAAAGTAGCAATTCCTGAGATTTAGCTGGGAGTTGAACAAGGCAAAGATCGGGATAGGAAATTGTAATATAGGATATCGCAATACTCAGCGCATTGCAAGATTGTGATAATATCACATTGCAGCCCAAGTATCATGATAACATTGTATCGCGTGGCCTCTGGTGATTCCCACCCCTAGGATCTACTGCAGCTGTTGCCCCCAAAACAATGGGCAGAAAGAATTTATCCATTTAGTGTGAATTTGCAATGTAAAATATCTGCAAATGGACAGTGTAAGATTAGGAAGAGCTCAATTTAACCCCTGTTAGCAGGCTAAATTGTGAATGAAAGGGTACACTTTAAATCGTTGCTTTCATGCATAGTGTGAAATGCCATATTCAGTCAGTTCTGCAAATAAGAACCAGACTTTTTCTTCCATTTGTGTGTGGAAAGAGAGATTGTATTTATGAATTATTTTTGTTGTTTTGTTTTACCATATCTATATCTCATATCTGGCATATTCGGTGTCATTGTCTATCCCTGTGGATTTAATGCACAATTGGGTCGCACAAGAATGAACTTTGAGGGGTCATTTGGGTCCAGACTGATCGTATAATAAAACAGCAACTGTGTAACACGTGCTGCTTTGTCATGCCAGTAAAGATATTTTATTTTAAAGCACACTGGGCTAACTGATGAAATAAAGATCTATGTGGAAAAAATATGTTTCATATTGGATTGAATGAGCTTCAATAGAGCTGTTTTTGCAAATGTACACATGAAGGTACAAGAATAGCATAAATGTAAAGAGAAGATGTGCTTTCTTCTGCAGTTATTTGTCTTTCTTTCGCTCACGACTGCCTCTGGCCCTGCAGTGTTGGCTATGCTGTGGTGGCCACGCCGGGGTCACAACCTTTGACTTGACTAGGACCATCCATCCAGCCTGCCAAGTCTAATCAGCTGTTTTTGAGAAACAATGAAAACAACTTCAAGAAGAAAAATGAATATAAATAAATTGGTACGATCAGAGAAAAGTGCAGGAGCATGATGGAGGTGTAGCTGCACAGAGAAGAGAGGGATTTAGCATCACTCACATGCTGCACTGGATCATTCCCTTTTTTGTGCTGCGGACAATGGGGGCTAGAGGTGTGGGGCTTAAAAAGGATAAGCACACTGTTTAGGAGCCAGTGACCCCAGAGAGAGACCAACCAAAGCAGAGGTAATGGGGGGGGGGGGGGGGGGACCTACTGGATTTACACAAGATCTGCATTTACTTTACTACCATGAAGATGCTTCTTAATTTGGGGGAAATCGACAAACCTGATTGTGGAATTTGATTACCTGATGTTTCATAAATGGGGTAACAGCTTTCAAATTAGACCTGATACTCTGATATTTATTTTTAATCAGCATTGTCGTCTACTATGAATGTCCACTGTACAAGTTTGTGCTGTGAGCTGAGCTCATCGGCTGCCACAGATCAGCACTGCCGACAGCTCAGTTGCTCAGCAGTGGAAGACTAGTTTGGGGTGCATGAAGGGGAACGTGGGCGAACAGTGGCTGCGAACTGACTGTCATGCAGCGGCTTGAGTCGAGCATTTTGCTGGCTGATGCAAGTTTTTACGGCAATTTGAAGCTTGCCGTCTTACGTGTAGGATATGGTTAGATGCATTTGGCTTTCATGTCTTGATATTTCTGAATTTTTGAAATGCTTTACATGGTTCTGATTTCACAGTAACCTTTTGTAGCATTTGCAGGTAAATTAAGATATATATTTCTTTAAGCATCTCATGTTTAAAATGGTGGCATTTCATTTAACATAGTATTGAGCTGGTTTTACCTGCAGGAATTATGTGTAGTGGGAACTTTTGTATATCTGTACTGTCAGTTTCTGCTTGGTAGGGGAACCCTGCCGTATTATCTGAGTTTTAGAGGGCAACTAAAACACAATATTATCATTCATGATAACGATGAATCTTCTCCACTGTTATGTGTCTCACACCGCAAACTGCAAATAACTGTGTTATCACTGATGAAGCCTCGTGTCCACCCTGTCTTCTGTGGACAGTATTTGGGAGGACAGTCTTCTGCACGATGCTGTACAGTTTGGCGGGCGGAGGCACGCTGTGTGGCGTCGCCGCTCTCGTGCTTCTCATCGTTTCCACAGCAACGGACTTCTGGATGCAGTACCGGTACTCGGGCAGCTCGGCCAATCAGGGGCTTTGGCGGTTCTGCATCAACCACAAGTGCCACGCCCACACCATGACTGTCGGTGAGTAGTGATGGAGTTTATGCACTGTAAAGTGTATATGAATATTTACTGTTAACTTTATGATCTGCAGGTGCGTATATAGTACCAAATTTGGGACCCCAGGAAAAACACAATAACATTATAATTTGGTGTTGTTTTTTTTTTAAAGATGTCCTGCTTATGTGAATGACTAGTCACACTGTCTTTCATTATGGTTTCATTATCAAGGTGTAGTTTCTTGTCAAAATCATGAGTGTTATGTATGGCCACATAGACACCAGGCATGTTGTGGACATCGGGAGGCACACCCATCATGACATCATCACGTCCCGACTATAAGAGGGAGCTAATGGCGGGAGACTGGGTCTTTGGCGCCTCGCCTCCTAACAGAGCAGAGCCTGTGACAGTACGTAGCCAGCTTGGGGCTGTCCACTGTAGCACCTGTCCTGACTGTGACTTGTAATAAAGTTTGAGTTCAACACAGCTCCTGCCTCCACAGTCCTGTTATTCCAGACACATCATTGGCGATGAGGAGAAACCAGTATCTTCTGGAGAAAAGTTGACTTTTCCTGAAGATGGAAGCGTGCCTGGCACCACCACCGCCGTTCCTCGCAACTCCAGGTGAGCCGCCCATTCCATGGCCCCGTTGGTTTGAGTTATTCTGCAGTTACGCGGAGGCTGCGAACCTGGGCAGACACGGAAAGTTAAGGATGCAAGCAATCCTGCTCTACAGCCTGGGTGCCCAGGGGCAGCGGATATTTAGGAATTTAGGACAGGCAGACACATATGAAGACTGCATTGTGCTGCTAGCCGGACACTTTGTGACACCGGAAAGTGTGCTAGTAAAGAAGATTCGGTTCCGTCAGCACCGACAGTGAGTGGGTGAACCGGCCCAGCAGTACATCGCAGACGTCCACTGTCTGGCAAATCCATGTGAGTCTGGCTATTTGGAGGACGACATGGTGTGAGACCAGCTGGCGAAACACACCAATAACCCATGACTGCAGGCAGAGTTGATCAGAGCGCCAGGCAACCTACCGTTGGTGAAGGTGATGGAGTTGGTGCTCCAGCTAGAGGCAGCTGACAAGCTGGAATCACAACTAGGCGAGCACCCGCAACAAGCCCCTTTGGTGCAAGCGGTTAACCCAGTAGAAAAGTCTGGCCTTGCCGCATCCACCTCGGGGGACGCCGGAGTGAGTGCCATGAAACATCATCCATGCGGTAACTGGAGCTCCCCAGTGCACCAAGAAAGAGCGCGTACCTGCCCGGCCAGAGGACAACGATGCAGACGCTGTGGCAAATTTAACCACTTCGCCAATGTCTGCCGTTCGTCACGACAGACACCACATCAGCCACCCAGCCCGAAAAATCATTGATGACTACCACCCGTACAGTGAGCTCCAGAGGGACAGCGTACATGTGGGGCACGGTGAGGCTGGATGACGTTGACTTGCCCCTGCTGCTGCACACCGCCGCTGTGAGGTCAGTACTGAACTGGATTACAGTAAAAAGATTCTTTTCCAATCATCCTATTGATAAGAATGCAGCGGAGCTTTACGGGTATGGGCACACTCGTATCAGCCTTGTAGGAACCATAATGCTGACAGTTCACTATGGGTCAAGAGTCCTCCCGGCGTTCACCTTCCAAGTAGCCACACACAGAGACAACATCCTGGGGTGCGATCTGTTTGATGAGTTGGGCTTTACCATTTGTGACAACGATGGACTCTGTTTGACCGCTGATGAAGAGAACGCAACACACTCGGACAAGGGTACAGTTACTCCATGCATAATGCCACCAAGGGAACGCAGCGAAGAGAGAAAGCACAAACCGGACGCACCTCCGATCCTCGCCCAGCATGAGCTTCAAGCAGCTTCCGTGGAGCCGAAAGAGAGGGAGTATGCGGAGAAAGAGGACCCCGTCAAATGACAACAGCCCGGCTTGTGTCCCGTCGCCGACGACAGCAACACAGCACCGCGACCACAGCCAACACCAGGAGAGGAAGAGCAGAAACCAAACTCATCCCACATCCTTGCCAAGTATCAGCCCCAGGGAGTCGCTGCAGCATGGCAGGATGGAGAGTTCGAGGCCCGGCAGGACCCAGCAGAATAACGACAACCGAGGGTGTGTCCTGCTGGTGGTGTGAATGGCACGCCACCACAACAACAACCGGAATCAAAGACAGCAGAGCAGCAGCACAGGGTACGGCCGAACAAATCACCGCTGGCAGTGCTTGATTGGGTTCAGGTACGCCGATCCGAATGCCCAGACAACCTGCAGATGCTCCCATCACCGCCTATGCGGCTCGCTGTACAGTTGGGGCCAGCCACCTTCCAGATGGCTGATGGTTCGAGATGACACGCCAGCTGTCTGCAGAAGGTGAGAGCAACAGATGCCTTAGATCGAACAGCGACGCCGGAACCGATCCAGCCAGTGTGGGACCCGGACTGGGACTTCACTGACAAGAAAGAACACTCAGGCCTCCCGCAGCTGGTGCTTCCAGGGGCGCGTCCACCGCAGGCTCACCAGAAGCCCCCTGAACTCAAGCCACAACAGTGGCTCTCTGTGAATGTGTTTGGTAGAGCACGACTGGTTGACGATGGCAGAATAATCCACCCAGTCATGTGGGGCCAACCGGTGGTCCGCCCGGTGGCTCAGGTTAAAAATAAAGAGGCTATTGTGAATGTAATGTTTTAAAATTTGCATGTTGTTTTTCCAAGTGGGGGTCAATGTTATGTATGGCCACATAGGCACCAGGCCTGTTGCGGACATCGGGACGCACGCCTGTCGTGACGCCATCACGTCCCGACTATAAGAGGGAGCTAACGGCGGGAGACTGGGTCTTTGGCGCCTCGCCTCCTAATAGAGCAAAGCCTGTGACAGTACGTAGCTAGCTTGGGGCTGTCCACTGTAGCACCTGTCCTGACTGTCACTTGTAATAACGTTAGAGTTCAACACAGCTCCTGCCTCCACAACCCTGTTATTTCAGACACATCGATGAGGTCAGACTTTTGATAAACCAGCATTTGACAGAGTGAATGTCACTTCCCCTGTAGCATGAGTGGGCCCACATTCCCTGCAGCAGCGCTTTGTTTGGTGGGATCACTGGGGGGACAGCAGCTGTGCTACAGTTACATATCAGCTTGAAAACTCATGTTTAGCTCACCTTAGGTTTTAAATGCTGTTGCTAAACAATATAAGACTTTCAAGTCTACATCTGCTTGGAACCCGATGATCACTGGCCATATTTAATATATAGTTTCAATTTGTTTATGCTGTTTGTCTTCTCCAGCAGCTATTACAAGCCCTGTGTAGTTTTTGGCTCCTTTCAGCTTGCGATGGCACAGTGTCTGTCTGTCCGTCCATATTTCATGGGAATCGCTACTCTTCCTAGGCATTTGACCTAATGCTCAATAAACTCACTCACAGTGAACCTCAGGTGAGTCTGCATTCAGGTTGTGCTCCAGGTCAAGGTCAAAGGTCAGCAGATCTGGGCACTTATATGATTTCAGAAAAAAAAATCGCTATTCCTCCCAGGAAATTGCCTTGATGCTAACCAGCATCTCAAAGATATGTATGGTATATAGAGGGTATGCGCATGACGTCACACAACAGAACTCATGGCAGTTACAAAACAATGAGTGGCAGCATTAGTTTATATACAGTAAAATGCAAAAACATACACAGTATTCAGTCACAGCAGTACAGAGTAAATCGTACTTGCATTTCGCAGAACTAATCTTATCATTCTACCTTGTGTATTAAATGACAGAAAAGTAGATAATAAATAATTAAAGGCTCAGAAGTAGTCCTTCACTTATGTGTGCTCCTTGTGCTTTACCAAAACATCACTACAGTCAAGTAAACAGTGTGGTATTAGCATCTAAATTTAAAAAAAAAAAAAAAGGCACTCTATGTACTGGTGTGACTGAATATTGTGTGTGATTTTATGTTTTGCTACATGCTGACATGTTATTGCCACTGGGTGGTGTGTAACTATGGTAACTGCCCTGTAGCTGCCAAGAGTTCTGTTCCAGTGCATACCCTCGGTCGCTGTAAAACAAATGTATGGCGTCATTTGACATCTGGGAAAATAAATAAATCAAATATCTGAATTTTTTTTTTTTTTTGCTGAGGTCACATAATCACAACTATACGTAACTATGGAGAAAAAAAAAAGAGTTGAGAAGCGTTACATTTTGCTTCTCTCAGGAGGTTAGAAGAGCACTAAGTTTATTTTCACTGTAGAGGGATTTGAATTGCTCTGGCAGTGGTTCCAAACGTAAACATTTGTACGTGTATATTTAGTATAAACATGCGCTTGTGTTAGGTTTTGTTTTTTTTTTGTCCAGCCTTCTGGGATGCCACGCGGGCCTTCATGTTGCTGGCCGTGCTGAGCTGCTTTGCTGGTGTGGTGCTGGGTCTGAGCGCCTTCACTAATGGCACCAAGAACAGGAGAGTCCGCACCGGTGGCATCGCCCTGGTCCTGTCAGGTAACCGAGGCTCGGCTCTGGTTCCAACTGTGTGCGTCGATGTCGTCTGAAATGGGTTGATCTTTGTGTGGACCTGTTTCAGCTAAAACGTGCAGCCTTTTTGTGTTTCTGTGTTTTTCCTCAGAGGAGTTCTTGGATTCTTTTTCAGGTTTTCTTGCTCTGCTGGCTTTGGCAATATACACCGGCGTGACGGTTACTTTCTTTGGCAAACGATTCCTGGACTGGCGCTTTTCCTGGTCCTACATCATAGGCTGGGTGGCCATCCTTCTGGCTTTTGCAGCAGGTCTCTCTTTTTTTCTTTTTTTTTTGCATTTTTCATTGGTTTGGAAGCTTATTGTGAATGTATGTCAGTGACTTCAATCGTTGTGCCTTTATAAGCATAAAATACAAGATAGACTTATTGCTTTTTGGTCAGCATGACGCACTTTTCTTATTTTTCTTCTTTTTAGGTGTTTTCCAGCTCTGTGCTTACCAGCGGACTACAGCAGAATCTACTCCTGCAGATAATCCGGACACCTGAACGGTGCACAGATTCCAGGATTGTTGCTGTAGACACCTCTGCTGTTTTCAGATTCATAGAATTAAATAAATAGAAGTGACAGGCTTGTCTGTGGTTTATTACCCAATCTGACAGTTGTCAGGGCATGGGTGGAGTTTTGACTTCTGCCTGATTTTTCAGGCCTCTGAAACAAGAACAACAGCAGCTTTCAGCACAAAATTAGATGCAGGAATAGTACAAGTGTAGAGAATAGATCATTTTAGAAGATGTTCAAGGATTATTGAATGTATGGACAGTAGCACATGAAATGGCCTTGGGCTGGCCTTCACTTTATGAGTGTCGAATTGAGTTTGTTACTGTTTACCCTGTTGCACATACAGGCAGGGTTCTAAGGAGAGTAACTTCTAGTCCACAACTCTGAGGCCACTTTTTTCCATATCAGTTGTTATCCTGAATTGAATAGAAATTTGAATATTACATAAAATTAATTTAAAAAATTAGAAATAGAAATGTTGGCTGACTGAAAACTATGTCCATGTACACACTCAATACTTGGTTGAGGCTCTTTTTGCATAAATTACTGCATTATTGCAGAGGCACAGAATCCAAGTTGCTTGAAGTCCAGTGTGAAGTTTCCACAGTCACTGATGATATTTGGAGCCATGCCATCTGCTGGTGTTGGTCGTGTTATCAAGTCCATAGTAAGCACAGGCGTCTGCCAGGAAAGTTTAGAGCACTTCATGCTTCCCTCTGCTGACAAGCTTTATGGAGAAGCTGATTTCATTTTCCAGCAGGACTAGGCACCTGCCCACACTGCCAAAAACACCAAAACCTGGTTTAATGATCATGCCATCACTGTACTTCTCTGGCCTTTAAAACACCTCAGCAGTGCTAAAGGCTGATCGCCTTCATGCTACGCTGCACTGATGCAGTAATTCATGCAAAAGGGGCCCCGGTCAAGTATCAAGTGTGTACATGGACATACTTTTCATTCAGCCAACATTTCTATTAAAAATCCATTTTCAAAATTAATTTATGTAATATTCAATTTTTTTGAGAAACTTAAGTTGGGGTTTTTATGAGCCTAACCATCAAAATAATTAAAAAAAAAAACCACTTGAAATACAGTATATCACTCTGTATGTAATGACTCTACATAATGTAGTTTAACTTTTTGAATGACTGAAATAAACTTTTCGATGACATTCTAGTCTGAGATGCACCTGTATATGATTATGCATGCGTGTCAAAAGTCGCCGACTTCTCTGAGCAGCGAGCCAATTCAAATGGGCTTTCTGCAGACCTTTTCCACTAGGTGTCGCCAATGTTCCACATTCAGCGGGAGCATCACACCGCTGCGTGAGACGACTCACATTTATTTTACGCAAATTCAAATCCTGACAACCTGCTCAAGGAACTTAATCTGGAATAAGACCATTTCGTGCACACTGGAGAGAATTTTCATCCCTGGATATGCAGGTGTGATCTGGCTTACGCCATCTTTAAAGTTTTATTATTCCTATCTACTGAGGAGTTTTAAAAGCTCCTTGCCAACACTAGATCATCCATTTGCTTACTAAATTTGAATAAAAGCCCAGAAATGCCGTGATAAGTGCATTCTAATGCATGTAAAGTGCATTATGGGACGTTTTGCATGTCTCCAATAGGCAAATATTTACACATGAAAGCTTATTTAGCATTAACTTTTATCTCAGATTTCAAAAACCATTTACTTGCAGTCCAGCTGAGTGTTTTTTCCCCATTACAGTGGAGCCAGGGGCGTTTTTAGCTTTTTGGGGGCCCAAATTTGAAATGGAGACTTCAAATTCTTCAAAATAAAAACAAATCTCCCCTCTCCCAACAGTCATTAAAAAAATATAAACCTGTCATTGTCTAAAAGGGGGGGAATTACATAAAATAAAGATTTAACCAGCAGCCGTTTGGGTGCTGCAAATTTACAAGGAAAAAAAAATAATCTGAAAATTATGATTAAAAAGTTGCAAATGTTACCAGAAGTCACAAACTTATGAGAAAAAAGTTGGACATCTTCAAGGGGAAAAAAAAAATTAGCAAATTTAAGAGGAAAAAAAAGTCAAATTTACAGGAAAAAGTCAAAAGTTTAAAAGAAATAAAATATTTACAAGAAACATTTGCAGCCAGCATTTCTGTACTCGTCTGTTCTCCAGTGGCCTCTGCCTTGAAACAACAAATTTGTCAGCCGACACGGTAAGGAATGCGTGCGTCAAGTATGCATTGTGATTACTGCGCAATGCATTCCACCTTATCTGTGCCTCACCCTCTTTTCAGGCTATTTTCCATTCAGACCAGCAGTGCAGCGAGAGTAATAAAGAGGTAAATACACCGATCAGTTATTTCCAAACATTTGATTTAATTTGAACAATAGCAAAGCCATCTCACAGAGACTACTCTGAATTACACAGAATGCAAAATAAATACATACAGGACCAGAGTAGAATTAAGGACATTAACAAATAATACAAAATTATTTACAAACAATTTCAAAAGTGCAAAACCCTAAATACTGCCCTGCATGCACAATATTAAATTCAGTCAACTCCAGGACAGTACTTGTGTGCGCTACTCCTTGGTGGAGGGGTACCAACATGACGGTATACGGCGTGACAAAAACTAACAGCTTAATATCGACTTTGACTCTCCTGAATGAAGGTGCAGCAAAGGTAAACCCGACTACACTCAGTCAAAAGATTTCAGTTTGACACTGAATCCCTAACATGAGGTGTGGACATGTTCAGAAGTTGGCTGAAAATGATCATAAATGGGAGGAAAAAAAACAAAACAAAATCAAAACATCAAAGACAACTTGAAGCTCAAAGGTGGACGTGCAGAGCCTGGCCCATCATGAGCCGTAGACTTTGAAATGACAGGAAGAATCGGACCTAAACCCCACATGGCAGGTAGCGCCCACCACCCCTGAGTGAAAAGGTTTAAGCACCGTTAACACACCACAGAACACCAACCTTTGCGATTTACCCCCCCAATCCAAACACCGTTTTGGATTGCAACAGGCACACCACACATTCTCTTTAAAGTGCGCTCGCTCGTTTGAGCCGTTTCTCTCACTCAGTTTTTTCTTCCTTACACACTTTCTTCACCACAAACATCAAGCTCTGTTTAAAAAAGAAAAAAAAAACTGCACAAAGATAAATCACCTTTTTCCATACATAATTTGTTGCATATTGAAATTATTTTTTGGGACCACTTGCTTTGATTTAGAAAATGTGGACCTTATAGCAAAGTTCACTGTTGTAAGTTTCCTTTTCTGGGGGCAATGAAATTGAAATACAGCATCAGTCTAGCATCAGCTTTCACACAGACAAACATTGACATTAGGAATATATTACTGGTGCTACTTTACATACCCTGAAAGAAAAAACAGATGCCATTTGGTCTTCAAGAGGCCTGTCGAACAAAGACACAAGCTGATTATTATTATTTTTTTTTTTTTTTTGTAGACAGGACATCACAAGATATCCGTACCAGACAGGTTACTCGATTCTTTGCTCTTGAAGACCAAAACTTAAAAAAAGAAAGCTGCGCCAAGACATAGCTGTTCCAAGTACTAGTGCATTGATGATGCATTAGTCCAGTAAAGACTGGAGGGAAAATGACCTCTGAGATTGGATCATTAAACAGGTTTAAATCATGCCAAAGGAGAGGACAGTAATACTGCTGATTGGACAAAGACAGAGAGAAAGGATAAGACCATCAGGAAAGCATCACGCCACAGTGGGCTCATCTGAACTTGGGATTTTCACCATCATTTTAACCCACAGTTGACAGGACAGATAAGAACCATTGAGTACCCAAAAGTTACCGGATCCAAAGATAGAAAACAGCATCAGATGTACTGCTGATAGAAGGCGACATGATAAGAGTAATCGTTAAGTTATGCTCATGCAAAACAAACAAAAAAAAAAAGGTTGTGTGCCTCTTTGGTGATGCATAGCACTACATCTCCATTGTGAGGTGCAATAACAAGCACTATCATGGGCCAGTGCTGATTGGTATAGCCCTGTTTAGACTGCATGCTCAAGGAGTAGAGGGTAGTGGGACGGCATCAGTTCATAGATGTCAAAACAGTTGCAGCCACTAGAATGCCCATCAGCTCTGCCCGTGAGGCATCTTGCTGAATTAGAGCCATTTGGCTTTGGTTTAAACTACACTGCGACCAGGTAGGGTGTGCATACATTTTGGCTTGGCTCTGCGCGGCAAAGCGACAACATGTTCCCCTCCGCCCCCACTGCACTTGGAGGAAATGTAGCCCTTCAAGTCAACATGTGTGAAATTGCACAGGTTGGCCACTCGTCTTCGACGCGATAGCATAGGCCATGTTGGAAGAAGAGTGAGAGTACATTAAAGATTGCCTGTTGGCTCTGCTGGGAAGAGGCTCAAATCATGTTCCAATCATAAGTCAACCAATCTCTCCTTCAGTCGCTGAGTGTTACGTGTCTTGTTGGTACCTGGGGACAAAGCGAATGAATGTTAGGAGCAGCACACTGGTGAATGAACAACTACTAAGTTTTCATTTAGTGGTAACTAATAATTTCCCTGCATACAAAACACAAGATCATATAACTGCGTAAACACTACATCAAAAGCAAGATCAGTGCCCATCTAAAATGGTTAACACACCCAATGAATACACTGTAATGGGTACTTTTGTAAATTAAAACCTCAACCATGCCAGCCCTCACTGGAATTTTACAGCTGCGCATAAGTACAGCTCAAAAAAAATGAATATCCCGACTCAGCAACTTTACAAGGGACAGCATTTGGCTCCCCTCTGGAGGCCTGACTGGGCCACATCATTAATTATCTTTAGATGATGATTAAAAACAACTATGACAACAATACCCCACCACAGGGCATTAGGGTCACTACAAGTAAGGGCCAGTCATAGCATGCTACCGCCACCGTCCAGACACCAACGCACTGAAGCAGCTGTGAAGGCCAGCATGTTACTTAGATGCTGTTCTCACTAAATAAGACTAAACTTAAAGACATTTTACCCGCTTGGAAAGTTGAACTCTGGCAGTGCACCAAGAGATGTCAGCTGTTCCTCCAGGGCTACGATGCGTAAACCAATGTAGCCAGAGGACAGAAGTAGCAGCAAAACCCTACAGAAATAATAAAAAAATAAAATGATCAAAGTTTTACTAGAAGCAATAAATTCACATCAAATGGCTTCAGAACAGCACTTTTACAGATAACATTTCAGTCTGTATCAGTGCCTTGGTTGTAAAGCCTAACACTTACACAGAGACTTTATTTAAAAAAAAAAAAAATACTCATCTCATCAGTCCCAATCAAGCTTTACACAATCTTTGAGATTACATCTGTTAAAAACCCACGCAGTCTACAAAAGCTAGTTTATCAAGTAAAACTCATCTCATGATGTGCAACCAGCACAAGTTGCTCAATTCATCCCTCACCTCCAATTGCAATTTGGATATAGAGAAGAAGACTTAGTAAAAAGTACCGAACACACAGCACAGACAAAAATCTCATACTTACAAAATCAAGTATATAAAGAGCAGAGTGTTGAGGTTGGCAGCCTCCCTGAGAACCAGCAGGGACCTGGCTTTGTCAGTCACCTTCCACACCCAGGAGCCACCTAAAAAAAAAAAAAAAAAGGGAAATGCACATGAGTATGCATAACAGGGACATTAACATTTAGCAAATAGCTGAGATAATTCATGTCCCATGAAAGAATTTTCACTAGTTCACCCCACCCCCACAGATTACATTAAAACCCCTTAAAAGATAAAAAGCCACATTTTTTGACTAATGCAAGTAATTCGTTAGCCTGCCTCCTCTGTGTGTGTGTGTGTGTGTGTGTGTGTTACCTGACACGGGCAACTCCTCTAAAGACAAGCAATCACTCTGCTGCATGTGCAGGTTCCTGAAAGTGGAGCCATTTCCATCCATCACAGCCTCTGTAGAAGAAGGGAAAAAAGGCCTTGAACTTTCTTCTCATTAGATAAACACACTTATGAGCGGCTGTGTCAGCTAAACCTTGGCCTTAATTTCACTTTACGGTCAAATTAACAACAAGACCATGGTTATTTAGCAGCATGACTTCACATGTCTCAATCCTACATGGTCGTTATTGATGAATGTAAGGTGTGTTGCCATGAAGCAGACACTACATGAAGGAAGGGAAATAAGCGGTTGTTGAGTTCTCACCTTTGTGTTGTCTACGCAGAGACTCGTCCTGCGTCGTCTGAGACTCTGAGCCATCCAACTGGTCGAAGCCATCATCCAGACTGGACTGGCTGGAGTTCTGTGGTGACAAACACACATAAGACTATTATCAGTTTACCATGTTGTTTAAATTATCACACGCTTCTACTGCAGTCTTACAGCTGTAATGCACAACCGTGTTATCGTACATTATTCAAAAGGAAGAGGACTCTTACCACAGGCTGGCTCTTATCAAAGCTGTTTTCAGCTGAAGAGAAAAAAGGGCTACTATTTCTGCTGCCATCCTGTAATAGAGAAAATTCACATATCAGGTTTCAAGTTTTGTCAAACTACTTCAGAGCTTTTTCTGAGATTTACAACATTTTGATTATTGTGGAGGTTTTGACTTTGCTCCAACATCTGATGTGCTGCACTCACCTCCAACTGAGGACAGACCGAATGGAGCAGCAGATAACAAGACTCTCTGTTCCGCAGCGCTACAAAGAGGTACTGAAATATTGAGAGAGAATTGGGGAGAAAGTCACCTGATGTGCTAGGAAAGAATTTGTCAGAAAAATGTAGCCACCACACAACAGTTTGACGATGACTAAAGAGAAGTTCAGCGTCTGAGTATCAGACTGTGTGTGGGGCAAAGGTGAGAAACTGACCTTATCGCCTTCAGTGGTGCGGACTGACAAGGCATTGGGCACTAGCAGAGCTGTGTTCTGCTTCTTCACTCGGTGGATGCTGGAAACTGGAATCACGACCTGTAAGGGAGCACACGAAAATGACTTAGAAACCTGAAAGTGAGGAGAAAGGAAAGCCAGGTCAGTGGCGAGCTGGCGCCTACCCTGGTGTCCTTAAGCAGCACCGAGGAAAAGAAGCAGGCGTGGGTGTCGGTGATGTACAACCGACCGTGGTAGGGCACTTCCTTCTGCAGGGCACAGATGTATGCTAGGGTGGAGGGGCAAATGCATTTCAGTTTAATGCAACTTCATCGTTTAATAGGCTTAGATTTAATCATCTTGTCTTCCTACTGTACCATGTATCAAGTCTTCGCTTTCGGGAATGTCTGGAAACAACTTGTGGAATGTCTTGTTGTGCTTAGAGAAACTCTGGGGGGAAAAATATCAAAATCAACTTAAGAATGACAAAAAATAAAAACCTTTACCGTACACAATTCTTTTATTTCATCAGTTTAAGGCGGACTTACACTTCTAGAGCCAGTGCTCTCAGCCTTTTCAAAGCTTTTGCTCTCCAGATCACACGTCTGTGACCTGCGAACACAAACCGCATAGGAACAGGTTTACAGGAAATTTGCATTCAGCTTGTCAGTGAGAAAACGTGACCAAACAACCTCATGTCAAGGATGCCATTTTTTTTTTTAACAATACAAACATGTGTGGTATGCACATGCCTAAAGGGTGACTGAAGCACGATCAACAAGACATCACTTTCTTTACATGTCTGCGCATTTACATTATGTAAATATGTGACCAAGCAGATGGACCCCGGAGGCAGCCAATTTTCAAATTTCACTGTGAGCCGACAATAGAACACAGCTAACGCTTTAGTCATGCAAGAAAAGGAATGATCAAAAACAACAGGGCATTCACGGCAGGGACCCCCACTGTTGGCACAATCTGTTTTTTTTTTTAATTTAGATAAGATAATGCACTGCCCTGCTAGTTTTAGGGGTTGTACATGACGGCGGTTTCACTGCACATGGGAACGTCAAAAATAAGTGCATCCACACAGATCCACAAACTGCTGAAAACCAGGCCAGTTTGTACATTTTTCCTCCCTTTTTCATTATTTTTTGTGCAGAAGTAAAAACTACTGGTTCCCCTCTGGAAGAAATAAGTTTTGCTTTTTTTAACTGAACAACAAGAATGAGTCAAAACAAATACATTAAAAAAAATGTGTGTCTGGGACTTCAATCTACAGCCTGGATGGACAGCTGAACTATGCGGGGGGGGGGGGGGGGGGGGGTAAACACACCATGTGCACGGCCTCTTATTCCCAGTCAGCTTATTGGGTACCAGCAGTGGATGTGAAGATCTACCATTCCAATCATGTGAGAAAACCGTCACCCTTGAAGCAGTGTGCAGTCATGTGTGAGACAACTAAACACCAGCTGAGAGCTGGCTCAGGTCTCGTGACGTCTTAGAATAACTCAGCCTCCATTATATTATTTTGCTATATATTTTAATATGTTTTAGGGCTCTGCTTGATTTAAATTCTGCACAGTCTCTTCATATCAAATTCTTCCTTTTAGCTTACATTCAAAGAATTTAGGCTGTAATTATAACCTCATGAATTTTACCTGACGGGGGTTTGTCTTGTGATGCTTTTGTGTTGTTGCTGAATCTCCAGTTGGGCTGCTTCTAAACTCAAGGCTTTCCTGGCTTCCAGCTTCTTGATGGAGCCACTGCTTAAGGTGTTCCTGCTTTTTCTGGCTTTGGATGGCAGCCCGCCACCGCTGCCTTCAACTGGGTAGCTGCAAAATGAAGAAGACAAAAAAAAAAAAAAAAAAAAATAGAGGGATTTGTACCAACTGAAAGGTATTTCAGATCACTTGTGTAGGCAGACGCAATGAGAAAATCTCCAAGTAGTTACTGCAAGAAAATGAAACGTGTCGCAGCACGATTACTTGTAATACCATCACTGCAGCAGCATATAAAAGTAAGGCAGCCTAGCACAGAGATTTTGCAGGAACTGGAACATCTGACCACAGACAATAATTATCAGACCAGTATATGCATGTGCAGTTTAAAATTAAAACCAGAAAAAGTCAGCGTGGGAGAGCAACACAGCCCAAATGCCCCTGGCACAAACAGTCACTCTTGCTAGCTTTAGAACCAGCATATTTTTGCAAGAAAAACCGAGATAATACTGAGCACAAATTAGGGTTTACTGTAATCATTTGAACTGTATTCAATTTATTCACCAAATGTCCTTTTCTTAAATTGTCTATAATGACCTCACTGATAACTGGCAGTGACAAGGTGGTTATCTTTATGATGCTCTGGGAACTGATGCCTTTCCCACATAAAACGTTTTTATACATGATGTGTCAGTACAGTTGCAAACATAAGCCAATTTTATTGTCATTCAGTCCACACAATCATGTGCAGCACGTCATTGTTGTGCATGTGTTCTGTAGGTACCCGTGCACAACAACAGCAAATTATCTTTGGACCAATTAAGCAAGTGAAATGAGACAATTTCCTACAGAAACCTGAATGTTCCAGGAGCCCCAGGTCGGGCACCCCTGCGTTACAAGATGAAAAAAAAAAAAAAATCTGAAGTAAACCACACAATGAACAAAACATTTTACTAGAAAAGTTGTTTTCAGAAAAAAAAAAAAAAAAATCTTACCTGGCAAACTTAAATCGCTTTGATGAACGGAAACTCATATACCTACTAACAGTAGGCATTTCCTATACCGAAACCCTAATGTACTGCACACAAACTTTTGAAAAGCTGTTTGGTTCTTAGAAAGAAAAAAAAGGTTCTATATTCCTCTGAAGGGGTGGTCCACTCCTGGTTAAGTCAGGGTTCTTTTCCACCTCATCCCCCCCAAAAAAACAAAAGATCTACCACCCTAACGCTGTATAAACGTGGTAGTGACCTAGTGAAGAGGAAGCCACTTTGTGTTGAAATGGTGTGACATTCCGTAGAGCCTGACGTCAAACTGAGCCACTCCCCCCCCAAAGTCAAACTAGCATGGAACAGAGCAGAGCACACAGCAGTGGTACCCTCCCATCTCACACAGACGAAGACCTCAACACACAGGCACCGACATGTTAAGAAAATAAGACTCGCCCAACAAAATCTTTCACTCAACAATCAACTTTCTTTTTTTTGGGGGGGGGGGGGGGACATTACAGAACCTTTAAACTCATTCAAGATAGTGTTCGGAAGTCAAATGTAAGCCATCAGTACACCATTAAGATAGTGATCATATATACTGATGGTATAACTTACTGACTCCTATTGTGCAACTTTCCTTCCCCGTATCAGCCACTCCAGTGTTGTGTAACCAACTGCAGAGTTTGTCTTCAGTGTTACTTTAACAACAAATGATGTTGAATGTAAATAAGAGATTATACAACACCAGCTCGATATACACGGACTATTAAACTTTAGGTGATTCATTTGGTGCCGCTGGAGTTCGGGTGAAAGTGAAGGACTGAGGATAATTTCATAATCAGTCTTGAACTAGTGCTCAGGTGCTTCAATATGCTTATCTTGCCTCCTCCCATCAGACAGAGGTTAAAGCAGCTGAGCAATATAGGCAATATTCAAACAGTATCGACTGTTTGACTTTCCCCAACAACTTCCTTTTTCCCTCAGAGCTAACCGTAACCACCACCAGCAGTCACTCTAAAGCAGCTTCCTTTTTGACTCTCAAACCTAACAACACTCATTCAATTGTGCAGAAAGTGGTGGCTATTTACACGAAAAAAAATTACAGTTTTCTCCCTTTTTTCTTAAATTAGCCTTCTAATTACATCAACCATGTGTTCCCTTCACTAACATCAGGGCTGCGGATTTCATGTAAAGACAGATGGGCTGTCCAGGTGTAATCACCTCTCACCCCAAGGCTTTAGACACCCGCAATTCTACTAAACTTTAAGCACTCATTTAAAAAAAACAAACATATTATCCCAATGCAATAAAGTCTTTCAACAGTAGGAGCAAACTCAGCTAAATAGCCTGTAGAAGTAGCAAGGCCAAAGTCATTCATGTTGGTCAAGTGCGTGTTCCTTATCAGTGGGACAGAAAGATAAGAAGAGATAGTGGGGGGGGGGAACAAATTATGAAAGGATCTTTCAAGCAGGGCGTGTTCTGAAATGGATGTGCCGAGCAGACCATGACTTCTGACCTACTTCTGTCGAAGCACCGCCTCTCTACAATCTCATTGGTTAGAAATGTCAAACTATGAAAATATAGTAAGAGGTATATTTATCACAACTCTTTGGACCATAGTTTAATCAAAACTTAAATTACTGAACAAACAGCATCGTGACACCATGTTCAGTGAACTACAGATTGCTCACAAGCACACCAGTATTGTTTCATTATCTAAATCTGTTCTAGTATTATCTTAGCCAGGAGAAACCATTTCAGTGTAGAGTCTTTATTTTGGAGTTTTGCAAAGCTAGCGTGTTTTCCCCCCAGAAACTGCTGCAAGAATACAAAAGCATTCGTCACCCAAAACACAAGATATAATGACACACTATTTGGTAGACAGAAATTTCTTTAGGAACATATAAACGTCTCATTTAACAAATAGTGCAGTAGTGGCTGAGCTCTGTAAGCAGATATGTTTTAGCTCACCTTCCAAGCTCTTCAGAGCACTGAGAATCAGTCACAGTGTCTTGTTGGTTCAACGAGCCTTTCGCTTTTTCCATGACGGACCAAATTTCCTCGTCAAGTTTTCCACAATCACTGAAGGCGTCCAGCTACTGAGACAGCTTTATAATCGCATGGAGATGCCTTTTGTACTTAGACCCCATGCATTACCACGCAGATAAAAAGGGAGTAAAGGTTTTTTCCTCCAACTTAAGGCATGTGGGAGCACAAAGTGACAATTTAACCCACGTTAACAGAACACAGAAGGAGAAGAAATGCAGAATAAAATTTGTTATTTAAAAAAGCAAAATATATAAAAGTGGTTTGGTTTTAAACACCCAATCCCTTCCAAGCTTTGACCTTTCTGATGCAGTCTCAGGACATTTCCACGGCAAAAATCAGAAGTGGGAGGTAGCCTGCGGAAATGTGGGGGTTGAGAGAGACATTACCATGCTATTATCAGGTTAGAAAACCAACCAATGCCATTCAATGCCCTATTCTGAATAACAAAAGGGAGGATTTTAAACGCACCCAGTACATGCATGACTGCCATCTCGGTGGGTAAAGGAACACTGGCTGTGAGAGCATTTATAATTGCAGACTCATACATTAAAAAAAGCAACCTATAGTGGAGAGTAAATGTATCAACTCCTGTTCACATGCACATACCTCAGCTTGGTGCATCTGACTGTCGATAGCCTTTTTGTGTACTTGTTGCGCCACCATCATACAGGGCAAATACTGTCAGTCGCTGCTGCCATGTTTTCACTGTAAACCTTAGTGTCAAGTCACAGCACAGGGCTGTCAGTGCCTTTGAGCCTGCTAGACAGCAGATTACGATTTCCCCTCCAGGACACCAACAGTATAATGTTCCCAAATTGGGGTTTATATTACACGTGCATGTTATCCTTTAGCTCTGCTTTCTAAAGCTTGCAACAGACTGTGCAAGGATCCAAAACAAAAAAAATGCCTTACACAACAACCAACATAAAGCCGATACCTAGACAGCATGAGAGATCTTCCAAGAGTCGGAAATCCCGTGATGTATGAGTTAATCCCAGTGACACATTAGCTGGGGAATCAAAGGTCACTTTTTGGTCTTGTTATATGTGACATTTGTATTGTGTATTATATTACTATTGCCCATTGTAATTGTAAGTGTGGATTTCTGAGCTGGACCCCAGGAAAAATAGCGTCAGCCATAAGCTGCAGCTAATGGGGATCCCAAACAAACAAACAACAGCAAAGACGTCTGTGTACGTACTGTGGTGCCACTTAAAAATGAAGCGTTACAGTCCGTGTTGTCCCTTTATCTCAGCGCAAGAAACAGCCCAGGCAACAATTTAAACTGTTACAAGGACATGCTGGTAATTGTATTACTTCAGTGCTTATATACAAATATTAACTTTCAACCTTTTTTTTTTTTTTTAAACAATAAATGCCCACATAGATTTAAAT
This sequence comes from Pholidichthys leucotaenia, assembly GCA_020510985.1. Lineage (NCBI taxonomy): Eukaryota > Metazoa > Chordata > Actinopteri > Cichliformes > Pholidichthyidae > Pholidichthys > Pholidichthys leucotaenia. Next base: position 336,423,422 of record CM035839.1, on the reverse strand, counting down.
TAACTGACAACAGGGTAAAACCGTGCGAAGGGGGCTGATGCATACTTCTCGGGTGATACGACAGAGATGGGATGCTGTAATTTTACCATCCAAAAACAATCCCAGGAATTGTGCTACAGACATCAGCCATGTGTCAGGTGGTCTGCAGTGACAGTCCCCCTTAAGACAAAAAACTGCATTTAAATAGCCATTACAGCATGAGTCCCCGTGTCACAAGAGAGACTATTAAAAAACATCTACAACCACAAATCTCCGAGATCGGCTGAGGAACACATATAGTGCCAGAGCGCCATCTGCTGGATGGCTGAGGATTTTTTTTTTGTTTTTAAATAATATGGTCTGATGATTTTCTGTCACCCAATCAAAACCATTCCATCCAAAGCAAAGTGGACTGTTGGTGGTGTATTGTGGCGTGTCTCAAGCTTAAATGACATTCAAGTGAGCTTTGTTAAACACCTGCTGACTCAAAATCAGCTTTATTTTTTAAACCAGAAAAAAAAAAAAATCCCGGTTAATGGGTTCCAGAACCGACCGCGAAAAGTGAAAAACCGCAAAGTAGCGTCACCCCAATGACGTCATCCATAAACAATACGTACGTTCATTCTCTCACTCTCATATGATACGTGTGTCTGTGTGTACGTGTACATACATACGTAGATGTAAACAAAGTGTACATAAATATGTTTTTAGAACTCTTTTATTCTTATAACAAGATACGTAACTCAAGATGAAAATGATTTACTGCACAGGTTAATGAGAGCTTTACTGCTCCTCAGGTGACGCCTCATCGTGAGGTGCTGGAGGCGCATGATCATCGAGGGCAGCTTCCGATAGAGCTGAAGCTGCAGGAGGCGGCGTAGTGCCTCGACGGGAAGACTATTTCGCACAAAATGGCACAAGAGAACAGCAAAAAGTTCCACGCGGCGAGACTAAGTAACACGAGCGATAAAAAGCAATGAATGCGGTCTTTCTTCCCTTCATGGGTGCTCGGCAGGGAGAGGAGGTGGGTGAGACGTCTCGGCCAATCAGCTTGCGAGATTTCTGAGCCCAGCCAACACGACAACAGCGAACAGAGAGTTGTGCTGCTCTCCGTGTTGACACGTGATGGTCTAATGTAGTCTCCCTGCCTTCTGCTAGCGCCCGCCCATTATTTCTCAATTTTGAATTTTTGATGAATATTTTTGAAAAATCCGCAATGCACTGAGGGCGCGAAAGGTGAAGCGCGAAGTAGCGAGGGATCACTGTATAAACATAATTTTAACAATATGCATGTCCAATCTTTAGTGACCGGAGTGGCGGCCTAGTTGGTAGAGCATCCGCCCCCATAACCGGGAGGCCGGGGTTCAAATCCCGGCTGGGCCACACCAAAGACCAGGTAAAAATGGTATTTTCTGCCTTCTAGCTTGGTGCTCAGCATAATAGAACGGGGAAAGGAAAGTTAACACAGAGGTACCAGAGGACTGACTCCCCACTGTAGCTTTCACTACTTACAGTAGTTGTGTGGCCTAGGGTCAGGAAACAGAGATAGGCGCTGCCCTACGCCACTGGCATGGGAAGAGCTTAACTTAATCTTTAGTAGAGCAATTCGAAAGAGTAGGAAATCAAGTCGGTGGTGCCTGGCCAGGACACCGTCTGTAAGGAAAGAGTGTGTGTGTGTGTGTGTGTCAAATGGAACAGTGTTCCCAAATAAGCATGCGAGTGTTTGAGTGGGAAGTCATGTGGCCCTGTATGCAAGCATAGACCGTACACACGCACAAAGACTGCTTTCTTTGGGGAAAAGAGAGTCCTCTCAGTGGTCAAACAGGTGAGCGGGGGGATGCAGTGGCGTCGGTAGGGGATGGAGAGTCCCAACAAACTTTATAAACACAAAAAGTACAAGTAGGTTTTCCTTGATTAGAAACTACCTTTGGATATTATTGGGTATATCTCTAATTATTCAATTAATTTGAAAGACAATAATCAAGTCATTCTGCTATTTTATGTACTACACCACTTTTAGTTAAATCTTACTACCCATGCACTGAGTTCCATTAATCTGGTGGCATCTTAATGTATTACCTTAATCTAAAGAGCCATCTTGCCAACTTTTTTTTTTTTTTTTTTTTTTTTTTTTTTAAGAAGGCTCTGTTGACTATACCATATATTATATGATAAATCTGGCATTTATAGCCCAGATACCACAGTGGGTATGCCAGAAGGAACCTAGAATTAACATTATGGTGTACATTATGTTCTTGTGACATGCTGGAAATGTTACATACCTACACCTATGGCTGTTATGTGTTCACAATGAGGAGCAGAAACAGCAAACATGAAGCAAAATTTTAGGAAAAGTAATAAATTACAGATGTATAGAGAACCACTCTTTGTCACGAAAGCTGTGTGAAGTTCGTAGCCATTTTCTCATAAGCAGCTTCTTCTCACATTCCAAAGCAGGTGCCTTCCCTCTAAAGATATTCTTGTAAATAATTCACTTCTAAAGCCCTTAAAGACTAGCGAGAGGACATTCTGTTATCAAGGTGCCCCAACAATAATAACTAGCTATTCAAAGCTGAGAAGAATGTGAAGAGGCTCATGCTTTCAGATAAGCCTGCATAAAGCCTCATGAGCCTGAATTTAGACCCGCATATACCAATGGCTTTAAGTGGAATTCTCCAGGCTGCTGTGATCGCCAAAAGGTGACAGAACAAAGAAAAATATAACCTCTTGCTCTGACACAAGGGCAGAAGAGTGGTCATTTGCGCCAGACCGAGAGAGGCACTGCAAACCTTCGACTCTAACCACCTGGGCCGCTCGAGACCTTTCATTAGGCCATAAACAGCCTTGCAGATGTGGTTTTCATTCGCCAACTTTAGTTTTCCCCTGAGTCTGAAGCACATCTCATAATTTAGCCCTACACAATTTTCACTGCCCGCAGTAGCGAGGAAGTGCCGTCCTGGGAGCATCTTTCTGGAGCCAACCAGACGGCTTGCAAAGGTACCCCACCCAGCCTATTCTGGGCTCCTTCTTTTGAGCTTGAAAGCCAATCTGCTCCATGTTGGTCCCTTTTAAAATTCATGATGACTGTGTGACTCAAAATGAGCTCAGAAGCAAGCTTTCATAAGGTCCAATGAAGCAAAGATGTCAACTACTCTATTCAATACTTTTATCATTTTTTTTGTCTAGATTTTAGCGATAGTGTTAAAGAGGAGACAGACTTACTGACTGAACTGCTGACTTACGTCTGTATATTGCATTAATAAGGAGTCCAAGGTCACTGAAGCAGGACACCGCCACAGCAAGTGGGAACCTTGTGTTATGGAAAAACGTAATCCTACCACCATGCCACACAGACACACTATACAGTGTTTGTACACCAGCAAATGGCCATTTATAGGAACGAAGGTTATGCTCGGAGGAGTATGAGCATTAAGACACTACGAGCATTTATGTAACACCACGTTCCACCTGTGGTCCATACACAGGAGCTAAAAATAGACTTTACTGAGAAAACGGTCTTGTGCTGCCCATGTGTGACAACTATACGTACATTTCCCTGGGGGTATAAAGGGAAAGACAACATACCGGATGGGTAAATGCAGTGATGTATACGTGGCCTCAATCAGCCTGGTTTAGTCAAGAATCAAGACCACATTACCCATGAAGATGACACACAAGGGCATGCAGTGATGCCCATCTGGCCTAGCCAGCCAGCGGATGAAGTCATGATTTCTAAGCAGTAGGCAAAGGCCAGATTAAGAACCAACCAGGTTTAGGTTTGTTTGTGCAACTCTTCCATTGGCAAGGCTGTTTATTTCCGGAGACTGGAATAGATTACCTGGTTAATACCGCAGATACAAACGGCACAGGGCTTATGTGGGTCACTCATTGTGCCACGAGAATTACAAAAAAAAAAAAAAAAAAAAAAAAAAAGCACGGAGGGTGGCAAAGAGAAGAAACTAAACTAGCCACCCTAATAATTCACACAAATGTTAGAAATTTTAACGTGATCACAATGACACATCCATAAAAAAAATATTTTCATATTAATCGGCATAATGAAGAGAAGTTGACACGTTAGAATTCAAACTCCTCGTTATTATGAAGGTTGTTTTAGTCTCATAAGGCCACCACTCGGTCAGTAGCTAGGCTAACGGCACACTGAATGCTTTAGCGCTGACAGGCTAAAACAGATGAATATTGTCCCAAAACCACTTTCAGTCCTTGACAAACCCATTAATTGCCCGTAGATGTCTGGGAGAAAGCCTGACTGCTTAAATGCAAGTTAATTTAAATGCCAACACATCGGACTAGCTAGCATGCTTACACTGCCTGGACTGATTATGGTTCTCCTACGTGAAGTAAGACGTTTTTCAAATAGACTTCATTGTGTCTTGTTAAGCAGTACGAACAAAAGCAGACTTAAGGCCATATCTACACTGACAGGCTGTTGACAGAAAATAAACATTAGCCGTCAAAGTATCCACCCTGACGATGAAGGTGGTGGTGATGCTCACCCGGCAACAACGGTTCCGTTAGCCACATCACACACACGTACCGCTTACCTCTCCTTCATGAAGTGTTTTATTCTAACCATGGCCTTCTCGTCGATCTTCCTAAGGAAAGTTTTCCATCTCTCTCTTTTGTTTTCAAGCATTCTTCCCTCAACCAGCGGCGGTCGGCTCGCGTAGAAACGACTCCCGACGCCAGATTCCAGCGTTTGTGTGTTTGGCTTTTATATTTCTTCTTCTTTTAGATTCTCTCTCTTTTTTTTCACTTCAGTCACGGTTGATTATGATAATGAACTCAACTCGGACCAAGTCAGACAACCAATCAGCGTCAAGTACGACTCGCTAAAAAATGGTCATATCGGACGTTTGTCCAATCAGAATTAGGTAGTTGGCTCATGAAGACCACCCATTACCTTATATGGCAATTTGGGTTGTCCGTCTTAAAACCAATGAAGATAGGGGCCTATAACGTTATTGTAGCATGTTCCCTAAATGATTGAGAGGGGCAAAATACATTCTAGGCGTAACTGAATGTCATTACCCGGACAAGCTCAGATATGTTACATTATGATAAATAAACTCACTGAAGCAACTAAAATGATTTTACTAGAGTTATAGTAGGCACTGGTACAGTAGTCTTTTTAAGTCTTTTTAAAGTCTGTACTGTCTTTGTACTTCTTTAAGCAGTTATGTCTTAGTGTTTCTTGTAACTTTTTGATTGTTTCAACTGTCTTGTTGTTTTTTTTTTACTTTACTTGTTTATTTTTCTCTTGATGGACCTTGAGTCTGGAATAAAGTCTTTGATTGATTGATTGATTGATAGTGAAGTCTGAGACAAAGTGAAATTGTCTAAAGTATGAAAAGAAGCAGTAGTTATACCAGTATGTAAGCCAGGAAAATATACAAACCCAGCGACTTTAATGTAAAATAATGGGGAGAATGACTAACGCAAAATAATAATATAGAAAGTAAGTTTATACTTCAAAATATCAGAGTGGATTTACACAAGAAAAAAATACAATGAACTCTTATTTATGCTGAGAATATGAAGTAAGGAAAACACAAATCAATAAAGAAACTGTTGTCTTTGACATAGAGAATGCTTATGAAATGATGTAGAAGGAAATTAGTTGTTAATTAAATCAAGGAGGTTGTATGTAATCACAGAAATACACCCTCCTGTTGTGAAGCCACAGCTTACAACAGACTGTGTAGATGTGACAATAGACGACTGGGTCATGCCATCACGCCGTGCCCACTTTAAGGGACTGTTGGCGGGAGCCGTGGTCTTTGGCACTCCGCCTTCATAACAGCTAGAGCCTGTACTACTGTATTCAGTAGGGGTGTAATGGTACATATATTTGTATTGAATTTATCGGTACAGAACCTTCGGTCCAGTGGAGAGGCGTACCGAGGTTCCACATGGACCATGTTGAGTGACGGACATGAAGTGTAACTGTCTCACGCCATACATGTAAACGGTGCAGCTTGTGGCTGCCCTACTAGCGAATGTCGTGGCTGGCTGTACGGAGAAGCCAGAAATACGTGAACGGACAAAGGTAAGTGAATAAGACAAAAACAGCATCAGATATGCTTTTGGCAGTATGTTGAACTTGTTAACTCATTTGAAACGGCACTACGCGAACGTGTATATTCATTGCAGCACGAAAAAAAGAAAAAACCTAGCGCAGTACAAGCGCAGCTTACAGCGGCATTTAGACAGCCTCTCGGGACTTTTCAGATTGAGCGAAAGTAATAACAAATGCCTTTGGTGTTTTTATAGCAGTAGATCTAAGGCTATATTCAGTTGTTGAGAACACCAGGTTTAAACACATGCTGAAGCTAACAGCCCTGGTATGAAGTTTCTTGTTGTGCCCTCTTCAGCCAGAAAATAGTACCATCTTTTTAAGAACAAGCTAAATCTGTTAATGCTGCACTTTAGGGCAGTGTTTTTCATGGGTGCCTGGGTAAGTTCCTTCTTAACTGTCCAAAAAATTGCAAATAATTTGCTGTTGCTGTGCATGGATGCCTTCAGACCCTATACACAACAATGACAAATTTGCAATTTTTTTGACCAATTAACAAATAAAATTAGATAATTAATTTCTCATAGAAACCTGAACATACCAGAGCACCCTGGTTAAAATCACTGCTTCAGGCAATAAGGAATAAAAGAATAATTCAGACTATTCAAACTTCTATTGTTGCACTTATCGACATTGTTCATTTGCTAAAAAGAGAATTTATTTATTTTACTGTATACATTTTATTTATTGGGGAATTGACTGCTGACAGTTTGCAGTTTTTTTTTGTCAAAGCTGTTCCTGCTTATACAAAAGATAAGCAGTTTTATGTTTTGCATTTTGTTTCCTTACTATACCGAAAATGAACCGAACTGTCACCTTAAAACCAAGGTACGTACCGAACTGTGATTTTAGCGTACCGTTACACCCCTACTATTCAGAGATTAGTTATATGATACAAGACATGTACCATCTTTTGTGTTTGTAATAAAGTTTGTGTTTAGTTCAACTCTTGCCTCCACTCTCCTCTTTCCAGACATAACAAATGGCGATGAGGAGAAAAATTGGCCTTCCCAGGATAAACCATAACAACCCCAAAATGAAAGTGCATTTGGAGCCATCACCGCCATTCCTTGGCTCCCCAGGTGAGCCATCCATTCCATGGTTCCATTGGTTCAAGTGGTTCAGCAGTTAACGTGGATGTTATGGACCTGGGCAGACACAGAGAGCAGAAGATGCGAGCAATCCTGCTGTGCTCCCTGGGCACCGAGGGGTACTGTATATTCAATCTGTTGGGACAGGTAGACACGTATGACGACTGCGTAATGTTGCTGACTGTACATTTCGCTGTTCCATGTGATGTGATGGCCCAGAGGTCTGTGTTTTACCAGCGCCGACAGCGAGAGGACGAGTCACTCATACAGTATGTAGATGCCCTTCACTGTTTGGCTACCACGTGCAGGTTTGGGCACGCAGAGGATAGGCCGATACAGTATCAGTTGGAGGAACGCGCCGTGAATCCGTGGATACGGGGCATGGTGCGGGAGGAGCCGGACAAGCAGACAGTGGCAGACATGGTGGAGAGATGGCTGTGGGATGCACTATTGGGGTCACTGCACTTCCTATCGAAGATGACCGTGATGGAATTGGCATCCCAGCTGAAGATGACGGACCAGGTGGCTCCGCTGGTACAAACGGTTGCCCCAGTGGTTGAGCCTGCCGACCCCACACCTTCTTGGGAGGGTCCCAAGGGAGATGCCGCAGGACAGCAAGACACCATGGTGCAACAGTCCAGTAGTGAACTCAATTTGGACAATGGCGGTTTGGGTCCATTACACTCGAATGTGGACGCAGCCACTCCCTGCCTCGCACTGCACGCCGAACAGAGCCCAGCAGAACCAGAGCAGTAGCAGGAGCCCCGGACCACAACCATGCAGATACCGGAGCCACCACAGGAACCCCAGGCCGCAGCCATGTGGGGCCTCGAGCCGGTCCCCGCGCAGCACGAGTGTTCGCAGACCGCACCCATGCAGGAACCGAAGCAGCCTCAAGAGCCCCAGTCGGCAGCCATGCGGGACCCAGAGCCGGTCCCCGCACTGAGAGTCAGACATATGCTTCGGTGAGTTTCACAGGTCCATTAAAGCCCATGCAGTGGTATTTGGAATGGCAGAGGCATAAACAACATGATAGCTGCGCTATGCTAAGTTAACTGGATGAGCTATTAAATGACACAGTATGGCTACAGAAACGATCAAAATGTGAAACACGAACTTTATAAAGAAATAACAATCTGCCCATACACTATTTTCAATAGTGGGGTGGCTGTGGCGCAGGTGTAGTGTGGCCGACTACTGATCGGAGGGTCAGGGGTTCAATTCCTGCTCTGCCTGCAGTCTGTATGTTGAAGTGTCCTTGAACAAGACACTGAACCCCCAATTGCTCCTGGTGGGTCAGGCCGGCGCCGGTGCATGGCAGCTCTGCCACCATGTGTGTGTGAATGGGTGGATAGCAGGATCTGTAAAACGCTTTGGTTATCTAGAGATAAGAAAAAGTGCTATATAAGTGAACTATATAAGTGAACGCCATTTACCATTTATATGTACAATGATAAGTGAAAGTGATAAAATTGATTTATTGTTGAGAAAGCACCAGGGAATGGGCAAAAATAATGGAACCGGAACTGGAGCTGCTCGGAGTCTGGAATGCGGAAGTACGTCACTCCACACTATGGTCCATAGTGAGTCTTTTATTACTTTCTATTATTATAAATAATATGAGTTTGGGGAGAGCTGGGTCTGTGTCATTTTGTGGAAGATAGGGCAAATTGGAAGAGAGGTGGGAATTTGGAATTTACAGTGAAGACTACCTCCGCCAAGATCCGTCCATCTGTCTGTCTGTGTGGTTGTTTATCGGTGAAGTTCCCCTTGATCCTTTGGATGAACCCATTAGATTTTAGGGGTGATCCAAGTCAGGATGTGGATTCTGGATCACCTTTTCACTTCCTTTAAAGTTACGAGAGAGGTATGCACTCTCGGGCCACCTCCAAAATCTAATGGGCTCATCTGTAGGCCAAGGGCCACATCTGGTGAAAGTTTCAACAAAAACCATCCAGCAGTTTTTTCATAATCCTGCTAACTAACAGACAAAAACAAAACAAAACAAAACAAAAAAAACCTCCCACTATCACATTACCTCTTTGGTAGAGGTAAAAATACAGGAGGCAATTGATAAAAAAATAGAGGCATGGTCATTTTGGTGAGGTTTTAAGTTGTCTGTTAATAAAACAAATACAATGCTCTTAAAGAGTTGGCAGTAATTTAAAACTGAGTCTGTTAGAGAGACTAGTGAAATTTTTTTAAGAGTGTGGCTAGATAAGGATGTCATGACCCTGCGCTTTTACGCAGCGCACGGATGAAAAAAGATGAGCCCACTTGCAGGTGAAGTGTGTGTTTTATTAACAAAGAGTCAACAATACAAAAAGTGTCCAACATAAGTAATCAAAATAATAAGCTACGCAACAGATGAGTACGGTTCAGTAGAGTCAGGATGGCTACGAGGACAAGGTTCACGTCTCGCCCCAGGGTAAAACTGGCTACTGGGGAAAACAAGAAATGCAAACCGGGGAAAGGAGGATTTACATGAGCGTGTCAGAGCGCAGCTGGGCTCTGGGAAAAACAACACCAAATGTAGTCCCCGGGGAAAGTAGTCCAAACACAGAAAGATGACTGAACACAGAGACTGACTGCGTGCAGGATGCAGACTAATGCTGCGACAGTAAGTGAATGAACTAATAGGGAATAAATACACAGTGAACTAATAGCAAAGAGTGAATACAGGTGAGTAGCTGCAACAGGTGTGCTGATTACAGGCTGCTTACTGCAGCAACAGGCTGAGCAGCCAATAGGGAGTGCCTGGAGGAAGAGGGAGAGGCAGAACAGAACACAGAAAAACCCTAGACAATAAGTGGACAAAGCAAGGAGACAAAATACAACAGTAACCTGTGTCTGAGGTCTAGGATGACATAGAACCTCAGACACATGACAGAGCCTCCCCCCCAAGGGATGGATTCCAGACACCCCCTGGTAACACCAGAAGAAGCCCCTCCCCCCCAAAAAAAGGAGAACAGCAAAAGAACACCCAGGAAGGGAGGTGGGGGAACCCCGGCTAGGAGGGAAAAACAGTCAGCTCACACATGCACCTGCGCCCCAGCAAACCTCTAAGCCCCCACAGTCACAGGGCTCCAGGATTTGGGCGGCCAGCCAAAGTCCCAGACCCAGCAGACGGCCCACAGACTATAGTCAGGTGGCCTGCTGGAGAATATGGGCCACCCGACCCAGAGACCCAGTCTTTCGGGCGGCTGGCCAGCGTTGTTGAGTCACCAGGACTGGAGGGGTGAACGAGGAGGCGGTTATCCCACCGGGAGGCTTAAAGGCAGGAAGCCCGATCAAAGAAGGGAAACCCCAATGGCTTCTGGTGTTGAGGAATGGTGGACCACGACAGGCACCCGGCAGAGAAGGAAGAAACACCCCGCAGGCCTCTGTAAGAGGGAAGAAGGCCTCGGCATCCCCAGGCTGGCCGGCGACACCCTCGGTGTCCCCAGCTTGGGATGTGGCTGCACCTGCAGCGGCTCCAGACTGAAGCTTTGCAGCACCTGCGGTGGACCTGGGCTGGGCCAATGCTGCACCCGCGGGGGTCCTGGTCTGGGACATAGCTGCACCCGCTGTGGCTCCAGGCTGGAGCATAGCTGTACCCGCAGCGGCTCCGGGCTGGAGTGTAGCTGCACCCGCGGTGGTCCCAGCCTGGGACTCGGCTGCACCCTTGGTGGTCCCGGCCTGGGTCTCGGCTGCACCCTCAGTGGTCCTGGCCTGGGATTCGGCTGCACCCTCGGTGGTTTCGGCCTGGGACTCGGCTGCACCCTCAGTGGCCTCCACAGCGGTGAAAGCTGGGCCCATTGCGACCTCGGGCGGCCAACCTGGATCATCGGCAGCTTCAGGTGGGGTTGACTGCTCTCTGGCAACCCTGGGAAGAATCTTAGAGATAGGAGAGATAGAGGAGGGGTCAGGGTCGCTGGCAGTGGCAGAGCTTGGCGAGGTGAACCTGGGTGCAGCAGCGAGCTGCCCCTGGCTCTCCTCACCAAGAGTCTGGCAAGATACGGGCAAGAGAGAAACTACAGAGCGTGCTTGCCTGAACTTGGGCTCCACCGCTGTCCAGGACTCTGACGATCCAGGAAGCGATGGCCCATCGGGCTGGGGAGGTGCTGCACCCACGGAGATCCCGGATTGGGACGGAACCCCTATGTCGACCTCCACCGGAGAAGCTGGACTCTTGCCATCAATGACGGTGGGTTGGACCGGATCTGCAGAGACCTGTGGCGGTGGTGGATCCTCTTCGGCGACCCTAGGAAGAAGCTCAGGAGTGACAGAAGATGGATGGTAGTAAGGGTCACCGGCAGCGGCATAGTCCGGCGAGGTGAGTTCAGATGCAGCTGAGGGCTGCACCCGACTCCCCTCACCAAGAGCCAGACAAGTCTGTTCTAATTCAGAAGAGAGAGAAACAAACGAGAGCACTTGCCTGGGCTCAAGCTCCACCTTCGTCCAGGACTCCGTTGATCCCGGCGACAACGTCTTGGGCCCAGCCTCCAGGAGGTCCAGCTTGACAGGTGACTCTGCTGTGGTGGCTCCCGCAGCAGGTACGATGGTGGCTGCAGTCTCAAGACCCCCAGGCAATGTACCCCACACTGGTGATTCATCCGGTGTGGTGGCTGGGGACTGCCTCATCACTGACCCTGGGACTATATCCTCCATGGCCTCAGGCCTCTCCCCCATCTGTTGACTTGGTTCTGGGGCTGGCAAACTCACAGGAGCACACAGAGAGAACATAGAGAGGACCGTTGAGGGGTTATAACATGCTGCTGGCACAGAGAACTCAGGGGACTGCAGGACCTGAGTCTCTTGACCAGGGAACAGGCAAAATTGTTCATCGATAATAGGAATAGAATAAGAAGGAACTTGCCTGTTCTCCTGGTTCTCAATGTTTCCAGTGGTGCCAGGAGAACGCTCATCCCCCTCTGTGTCCATGGCGGCTCTGGGCTCCTCTGTATGCAATGGCAAAGCCTCTCAAACTGGCACAGAGGCAGATGAATTCAGGGGAAAAACTGCTCCACCCACATTGACAGAGGTAACAGTTGTGGAGGAGGTGGCTGCAGGCAGGACAATGGGAGGAAAAAACGTTTCCACCGCAGCATTTCCCTCCTCCGGAGAAGGAGAGATTGCTGATGGAGAGACGGTAGGATCCTTCTGGCAAGACCTCCGGGAATGGCAACAACATGGAGGAGGAGGGGACTCCTCGTCTGGCAGAAGCTCCTGCTCCCTTGGCCCCTCTTATTCCGGCAACAATTCAGGGAGAAGCCACGGTTTCACCTCCAAGCAAAGATCTAATTCCGCTAGCAACACCTGTTGGCGCTTCTCCCAATCCTCAGCGTGCAGAGCGGAATTGGGTTTGGGAGATGGACGCGAAGCTGGAGCCAGCAAGCTGCGGGAGGAGGAAGGGTTTCTCTGTCGCGAGCGCTTCCTCTCCGACGGAGACGGCTCCAACACCGGAGACTCCTCTCCGGGTTCCTCAAAAGGCAGGGAGAAGATGGCATGGACCATGTTGGCCACCCACGGGAAACCCCAAAGGCTGGGATAAAATTCCATCATTTCCTCTGTGGTGTAACAAGCCACTCGAATGTCCTTCAAGGAAAAGGGCCCTGCGTCCATGAGAAGGCGGCCTCCAGGACGTCCAATGCACGCAGCTCCTCTGTGGAGAGAGTCGGCCGAGGCTCAGGAGACGGAAGCGGGGCTGTCGTAGGAGAGGCTGGAGGCTTCTTACGGCACACGCGCCTCTTCTTAGTAAGGACCGGCTCCAGCGTCGGAACCTCCCCCACCGGCATGGAGTTTATGCGACTGAGCACATCCGTAGCCTCTGAGTGACTCCATAGGCTAGGGAACGTCTTCATTACCCACGCCTCGTTGTTTCGACCCTCCCGAACCGTCCTCGGGAAGAGAGAAGCCTTCATCTGCGCCAGGAGGTCCTCCAGGAGGGACACCACCTGCTGCTCCATTCCATTGAGATGGCCCATGGTAGCGCTGAACTCAGGTGGGTGAAAAACACACAGGGAAAGGTGAAAAAAGAAACACAGTACTCCATCGCTGGGCTCTTTTCTGGTTGCAGCGTTCTGTCATGACCGTGCGCTTTTAAGCAGCGCATGGATGAAAAGAGACAATCTGGGCGATGAGCTGTTTGAGTTGTTGAATCTCTTTCTTGATTCTCACTACCATCTCTCATCATCCCACTTCTGACACCAGTGTGATGTTTCATGGGTTCACACAATGATGAGAGAGGATTTGGAACACAGTAGGCATTAATTTCATCACTGTCAAACTACACAGAACAGAGGGGAGGTCATTCACAGACACTCATCTCACTCAGGGTGACACCGACATGTAATTTCTCACACACAGGGAAAACAACACTATCACAACCAGACTTATAACTCAGTTATAACAGTACAACAATAATGCTCAGAATACAAGAATAATAACAGTTTTTGAATACCCTGTGGTGCAAAGCATGCCTGGAGAATTTCCCCGCCCCTTATCACAGCCCCGATGTGACACTGTCCCTCCTGGACTGGTTTCTGTCCCCAGAACAATAAGTCCAACTCAAAAGTCCAATGCGAACCCGTGCAGGCATTGGGGCGGCTACCGTTGTCGGTGGCTGGAACACACCGCCTGTTAGTGTCCATCCGAGCCTCGGCTGGGGTCCCCGGTCAGGATGGGGCCTCTGGCTCGGCCATCCGCAGGGCAGCTGGCTGGTATGGGGCGAGGTGGTTGCGATGAAGCACCACTACCCAGTTCCTCTTCTGCAGCCTCACTCTGTACACTCTCTACAGTCTCTGTAGGACTACACATGGTCCCAACCAGTGGCTTGCCAGCTTTGGTGACAGTCCCGTTTTCCGCTCTGGGCAGAAAACCCAGATTTGGCCCAAGATGCAAAGTCCCTCCTCTGGCAGTGGGAGTCGTACGCTTGCTTCTATTAACTCCCCGCCACTACCAGGGCCTCCCAGGCCAGTTCGTGTACTGTGTGAAGATGTTCTCTCAAGCAAAACAAATAATCCAATCCCAGTTTGCCTTCCATCTCATACTGTTGCAAGGGGGCGTGGGATTGCTGAGTTAGCCCTTTCTGAGTCATGTGGGTGTCACAGCAGTGGACATGGGGCTTCATGTCCTGACAATGTCAGTAGGATCAGGCCTGGAGATGCTGCAGAGTTTTCTTCACCCTGATGTGGCCCGCCCCCACCAACCCGTGGACCAACTGGAGCACCTTGAGACGTAGCCGTTGGGGGACCAGGCTGCAGCGGTCTGGAGAGCCTGTGAGACTGCTGGGTCATGGTCCTTGGCCTGCGCTGACGGCACTGGCTCCTAGATCACGTGGGTCCCCTGGTTCCCCGTCTGGCTCTTGCCGCAGAGCATGATTGTCCTGGCCCCCAGAAGGAGAAAAGAGCTGGTGGTGTCGATCTTCATGCCCCATGCTGTGAGCAGATCTAGGCCGATGATGCAGGGGTCCTGGATGTCAGCCAGCCAGAAGGAATGGTTCATGTTCTGACTGGCCACTCCCATGACAAGGCCTTGTCGCCCTCCCAATCTGGTGCGCTCACCGGTGGCTGTGGTGATGCAGCGCCTGGTGCATTCCCACCCTTGCGGTCTGAGTTCATCTGTACCGGGTAGCGCCCCGGGTTGGACCAGGGAGATGGTGGAACTGGTGTCGATCAGGGCCCAGATTGGAGTGCCATCCAGGTTGCACTGCAGGTACAGCCCCGGCGAGTGTCAAGTCGGTACAGACGTGGTGAGAGTTTGATGTCTGTGAGAGGTGGCAGATCCCCATCTGTGCCACCTCACTCTAGGATTAAAGCTGGTGAGGAGGCTGTTTATTGCGGGGTAGGTGCAGGGCAGTGACATGCAACGTGGCTGTGCAGCTGTGGCCTGAGGCAGCTCCTCCTCATCCTCGCTCTCAGCCGTGGTCTGCAAAACTCTCTCTCTTGGTGATAAAACGTCAGCCATGGGCTCCAGCATCAGCTCTACATGCTCCACCTCTGCCACGGCTGTCTCCCAGCTGCTCATGGCGTAAATCCAGACATGTTCTTGGAGCCGGACCGGGCAGAGCCCTCGGATGAACTTCTGAAACGCGAGCTTCTTCACTGCCTCCGGCTCAAAGTCCGGGTAGTCATGCCGCGTCAGCAGCCGGACATCTGCCGCATATACACCGAGACTTTCTTGATCGCATCGTTGGTGGCTGGCTAGCTGTTTCCGGACGTCATCAGCATGAATCATCCTCCCAAACCGCCTTCGAAGCACTCCCTGTAGCGCTGGCCAGCTGTGATGTTCCTCAGGCTGGAGATCGGACAGCATGTGGAGAGCTCCACCCTGCAGAGCCAGTGCAACCTGCACAGCTGTCTCCTCAGATGTCCAGCCATTGAACATGGCGGCCAGTTCAACCCGGACAAGCTAGTTATCGAGCAAGGTTTTGCCATCATAGTGGGGAAGCTTGGCTGGTTGGCGGTGCTGGGGTTGGGACAGTCGCCACCATGCTGATCACTGCCCTTGGCTGCAGTGGGATCGCTGGCTTGTAGTTCCCCTGCTGGCACTCCCTGTCCTGCATTGAAAAAGGCAAAAAATGGAACGCACTCGCTCCATCTGGTCTGCTTGCCCATTCTTTGCAACGAGCAGCTCTGGGGACTGGCGTGTATGCTCTGCTGTCCATCTCCATCTGGGCGATGAGCTGTTTGAGTTGTTGAATCTCTGTCTTGATTCTCACTTCCATCTCTCATCATCCCACTTCTGACACCAGCGTGATGTTTCATGGGTTCGCACAATGATGAGAGGATTTGGAACATAGTAGGCATTTTTTTCATCACTGCCAAATTACACAGAACAGAGGGGAGGTCATTCACACAGACACTCATCTCACTCAGGGTGACACAGACATGCAATCTCTCACACACAGGGAAAACAACACGATCACAACCAGACTTATAACACAATTATAACAATACAACAATAACGCTTAGAACACAAGAAAAATAACAGTCTTTGAATACCCCACGGCGCAAAGCATTCCAGGAGAATCCCCCCCATCACAGCCCCGATGTTACAATATGTATTGTCTAACAACAGCCATACTCCCATCTCATTGATGGGAAAAACAATACACTAGATGACTCTAGCTCAGGCATGGTAAAACCACACACCCCATGGGCTTTTTAATCCGGCCCGCCAAACACTGATACATAGTTGTCCAAATTTTTGTAAAGACCACATTCATTTAGCCTTTTTCCACTAGATGGTACACTCCAGACACCACCTTTGCTGAAGTCTGGTCTAGCGCATTTGCGCCACCTATTTGGCTGGGATAAAACTGCAGATTGTAGAAGAGCTTGGAATAACGAGGCGATGTGATTTATAAACCAAAGTTTATTATCAGCTTCGCTCCTCTAACAAGTCTCATCTCAGTGCAGAAGCAAAATAAGAGGTCGAACACATTCAGACCTTCATACTTATACTTACACACAACAAAAGACATTGCATATCAAAGCTGACATCCCGCATTAACTTAATCCCCCCTCCTTTGTCTTCCGTCTCCTCCACCTGACCCAAGGAGGTCAGGGCGATCGATCTCCTCCATTGTCCTCTGTCTCTTCCACCTGGCCCTGGGAAGTCAGGGAGATCGATCTGGTCTCCACCGCTGCGACTCCGTATGCTCTTTGATCTTCGCTGGCGGTCGAGACCTCTTGTCCTGTTCTGAGGCGTGAGGTCATTGCACATATGTAATCACTAAACATTCTAATATGCTTGTAGGAGCATGCTCAAATAACGAGGCTGAGTTTCAGTCATAAACCAGCTTTATTTGACAGAACACAAGCTCCTAGCATTCTCAAAGCAGGAAAGAGAAAGAATCATACTTCAACCCCCTTTTATACATTTCCAGCATCAGAATTCAAGTCACATGGTGTCTTCAGTCAACATACAGTTACAAAGCATCCCTTTGAAGCTTCACCATTGTCTCTCATTTCTTGATGAACCGGAATACCCTCCGGGGCGTCTTCTGTGGGACAAAGAGACAAATCTCACACTTCCTTGTTACCTCCTGTAGATTTGAGTCCTCAGTCCTTGCAGACGTGACACTCCACAATACACATTCAGTTCTGTCTCTGTGGCAGCGTGAGCCCACAATGTGTGTCGGCCACACTACCCCCCCCAAACGTCGAGTAAGGCAAAATCTGCATGGCATAACAAAAAGAGAAACACAAAGCACTCCATACATCGCTAATCAATCCACCAACTGCCTACGTTTTAATCTTCTGCCGAATCTGCTGCAACTTGGCTTGGCTGCCTCTGCAACATCTCTCTGCACCTGTGGATTAAAGCTGTTAGCACCTCTCTGTGAAGACTTTGGAGAATGTCTTCTCGGCGGCCTGCCCCGGCGGGGGGGCCTCGCGAGCTGCACCTCCTCGTCAGCCAGAACAAAAGCGGGTTTGAGCCTGTTAATGCAAATCAGCTCCCTTCTGCCCCCTAAATCTAGCAGAAAATGCTTCTGCCCGGTCTCCAGCACTCGAAACGGTCCGTCGTAAAACGGCCGCAAACTTGGACGCTGGGCGTCATGTTTAACAAAAACAAACTCTGCATTTTTTAAAGCCTTGGGCACAAAAACGTGTGGGAAACTGTGATGGACCGGGCCAGGAAGCGTGTTTGTTCCTGAGCCGCTCTGCCATGGCTGAGCGGGGGGGCCATTAGGTGCGGGATTATCAGGAAGAAATTCCCCGGGCAAACGGAGCGGCTGAGCGAAAACTAATTCAGCCGGGGAAGCATGCAAATCTTCCTTAGGTGCAGAACGCAACCCTAATAACACCCATGGAAGTTTGTCTACCCAATTTGTATCCGTTAGCGACGCTCTGAGGGCTGCTTTCAATGACCTGTGAAAGCGTTCGCATAAACCATTGGCCTGGGGGTTATACGCGGTGGTGCGATGAATCTTCACCCCCAAGCTGCGGGCCATCGATGACCATAGCTCGGAAATAAATTGGGGACCCCTGTCGGACGTTATGTCCGACGGTACACCAAAACGCGCAACCCATGCTGTTAAAAATGCTCGCGCAACTTCTTCCGCTGTGGTTGATGTCAGAGGAATCGCCTCTGGCCAGCGCGTGGTGCGATCTACCATTGTCAAAAGATGTGTGTGCCCGTGTGATAACGGAAGCGGGCCGACCAGGTCAACATGCACGTGATCAAAACGCTTAGCGGGGATGTGGAAAGGTTCTAACGGGGCCTTAGTGTGTCTGTGTATTTTAGCTCGCTGACACGCTACGCAGGCTGCTGCCCATTCCTTGACCTGTTTGCGCAACCCGGGCCAAACAAATTTCTCCCCCACCAATTTGATCGATGCGCGCACCCCCGGGTGCGCGAGAGAATGGACCAAGTCAAAAACACGGCGACGCCACGCGGTTGGCACCACAGGGCGGGGCCGTCCCGTGGAGACATCGCAGATTAGCGGGGGCATACCGTTTTGTTGCACCCTGTGCTCCAGCCTTAACCCTGTTGGTCCAGACTGGAGCGCGCGCACGTCCGCGTCGTTAACCTGCTCCGCAGCCATGGCTGCATAATCTAACCCAACACAGACCGGGGCTGCGCGCGCTCCCGCGTCGCTGCCCGGGCCCGCGGCCATGGCTACAGAGTCTGCCCCTATAGGGCTTGGTGGTGCTATTGCACGCGAGAGGCAGTCTGCTACAACATTGTGTTTACCCGCGACATGCTGAATATCAGTAGTAAACTCCGATATTGCGGCTAGTTGCCTTTGTTGCCGGCCTGACCAGGGTTCTGAAATTTTGGCCATCGCAAACGTTAGCGGTTTATGATCCACAAAAGCGGTGAAACGTCGCCCCTCTAACCAGAACTGAAAATGACGGATGGCCAAGTGTAGGGCCAAAAGCTCCCTGTCAAATGCGCTGTATTTCCGTTCACTATCGCGCAAGGTCCTGCTGAAAAACGCGAGGGGTTGCCAGGTACCTGCCACAAACTGTTCAACTACCGCCCCCACCGCTACATCGGAAGCGTCAGTGGTGAGCGCCATGCGGGCCGTTGGAACTGGGTGCGCTAACAAAACTGCATTTGCCAGGGCTGATTTGACCTGGGCAAAAGCGCGCTCCCGCTCCGGAGACCATTCGACTTTATTTGCGGGCTTTTGTTTTTTTAACGCGGTGTACAATGGCTGCATGAGTCGTGCTGCGCTTGGGAGGAAACGGTTGTAAAAATTAACCATCCCTAGAAACTCCTGAAGCGCCTTAACCGTTTGAGGTTGCGGAAAATCTGTTATGGCACGCACTTTATTTGGAAGGGGAACTGCTCCCTCTGCCGAAACGCGATGTCCCAAAAAATCAATCTGCGCCACCCCAAACTGGCATTTCGCTGGGTTCACTATTAACCCGTGCTCTGCCAACCTCTGGAAAACTGCTGTGAGGTGTTTTTCATGTTCGCCTTCGGACGTGCTGGCTACCAAAATATCGTCCAAATAAACGAACACGAAAGGCAGGTCGCGTAAAACTGCATCCATCATGCGTTGGAAAGTCTGCGCGGCCCCCTTGAGGCCAAAAGGCATGCGCAAGAACTCAAAAAGGCCGAAAGGAGTTATGACCGCTGTTTTGGGTACATCGTGCGCGCGCACTGGAACCTGGTGATAGCCGCGCACCAAGTCTATTTTAGAAAAAATGCGCGCCCCCGCCAAATGAACAGAAAAATCCTGAATGTGCGGAATCGGGTAGCGGTCATGAGCTGAAACGTTGTTCAACCTGCGGAAATCGCCGCAAGGCCGCCACGAGCCGTCAGCCTTTGGGACCATGTGTAACGGCGAAGCCCAAGCGCTCTTGGAGCGTCTAACGATGCCTAGTTTTTCCAGATTAGTGAACTCCTCGCGCGCGATGGCCAGTTTAGCTGGGTCCAAACGCCGAGCCTTTGCAAAAACGGGAGGGCCTGTGGTTGTTATGAAATGTTCTACCCCATGTTTGGCCACCGTTGCTGAAAAAGTGGGGACTGTGAGTGCTGGAAACTGAGCAAGCAGAGTGTGAAACTTACCACCCGCGGCTGAGACGCTGGCATGTGCAGTTGGCGGGGCCACCCGAGCTGTGCAGGGAATAGAATGAAAAGACAGTGCATTAATCAGACGTCTATTAGCAAGATCAACCAATAAACCATGTGAGCACAAAAAATCAGCCCCTAACATGTTGAAACTGACTGCTGCTACAATAAATGTCCACTCAAATGAATGGCCTTGTAAGGACAGAAGCATGGTCCTCTCACCAAACGTTTTAATTGTGGAGCCGTTCGCTGCTGACACTGACACCCAGGGGGCTTTAGAAGGCGACAGCCGTTCCGCGTAGGTGGGCGTGACGAAGCTCAGCTGCGAGCCCGTGTCCACGAGGAACTGTTTCCCCGAGCGTGCATCCGTCAGGTAAAGCAGCCTGTTCTCATTGCCGAGAGTCGCGGCTGCTACCGGCCCTCGGTCCTGGCGTTTAAAATTGCACGGTGGGACGCACCTGTGCGCTCTCTCTGCAAAACGGCGGTGGTAGAAGCACGAGCCGTTCTCCGCTCCGCGTCGTCTGGCTCCGGTCGCCGCCGTTGTTGGTGCGTCTGGTGCCGCTGGACCCAAGCTGTCTCCGGACGCCGTTCCCGAACTAGCCGCCGCGGCCGAAACCGCGTTCTGCTTGTGGGCGTCGACCAACTTCTGCGCCTCCTTGCTCAACCCATGGTAGTCTCGCTTGGCCAATCGGGGTGACTCTGCCAGGGCCACTCTCACTGCTGGTGGCAGGGTTCGAAGGAATAGGTGGGCGAAAATGAATTCGCCATCCTCGGAGGCTTTGAGCTGCAGCATCTTCACCATCAGGTCCGCAGGTCTATCGTTTTCTGCCTCCGTCAGCGCCAGGAGCCCCTCTGCTCTTTGTTGGACTGAGGGGGTGAAATGGCTGATCAGCGCGTCTTTCAATGCGCTGTACTTGTCGCTGTCTGGTGGATGATTAACCAAATCCTCCACTCTCTGGACCGTGTCGCTGTCCAGTTTCGCTACCACGTGGTAGAATCTTGTGTCGTCGTTGGAGATTCTCCGGAGGTTGAACTGCGCCTCGATTGCGCTAAACCATGAGCGCGGGCTGTGCTGCCAGAAATCGGGCAGCCGGAGCGTGGAGGCGGCCATCAGGCTGGCTTCCACCGAGCCCGGTTCGGAAGAATTCTCATTGCTCATTCTCCGTCGTAGGTCACCAGTGTAGGAGCATGCTCAAATAACGAGGCTGAGTTTCAGTCATAAACCAGCTTTATTTGACAGAACACAAGCTCCTAGCATTCTCAAAGCAGGAAAGAGAAAGAATCATACTTCAACCCCCTTTTATACATTTCCAGCATCAGAATTCAAGTCACATGGTGTCTTCAGTCAACATACAGTTACAAAGCATCCCTTTGAAGCTTCACCATTGTCTCTCATTTCTTGATGAACCGGAATACCCTCCGGGGCGTCTTCTGTGGGACAAAGAGACAAATCTCACACTTCCTTGTTACCTCCTGTAGATTTGAGTCCTCAGTCCTTGCAGACGTGACACTCCACAATACACATTCAGTTCTGTCTCTGTGGCAGCGTGAGCCCACAATGTGTGTCGGCCACAATGCTTATACATATGTAGGTATGGGATATATGATTAATATAAACCACACAGATGATGATTATGCACATGCTTTAAATTTTGGTAGAGCAATAGATGCTAATGAGGTATGCAGCTGCTTGACCGCTGGCCTTGCCGTTGGTAGATGCATCATAGATGTGAAAAGTATAAAGCCAGCTTTACAATGAGTGTACCAAAGAAAAGAAAAGTCGACCGTGAATGCCGAGTGTTTAATAAGGAGTGGACAGCTAAATATTTTTTCACCGTAGTCCGATCAAAGGCTGTATGTCTTATTGGCCAAGAAACCACTGCAGTTTTCAAGCCGCCACTTTTCTGCCAAGCTTGCTAACTACGTTAGCAACCAATCAACACAAGGACGGATGGCTACTGCTCAGAGGTTGGCAGCCTATTTACAGACACAGCAAAATATTTTTCTTCGACAAGCTACAATTCAAGAGTCAAGCACCAAGGCAAGTTATTTGCTGACATTCAAACTGGCAAAAGCCAGCAAGCCTTTCTCTGAAGGGGAGTTTTTGAAAGAATGCATGGTAGAAACAGTAGGCCTGTTATGTCCAGAGAGCAAAAACAAATTTGAAAGAAATTTGTTTATCATGCAGGACAGTTACTCGCCATGGAGAACTAATTGGCGAAGACTTGGCCAACGAGTTAAACAAAAAAGCTGAGTCATTTAAGTTATATTCGTTAACACTGAATGAAAGTAGCGACATAAAAGACACCACTCAGCTCTTAATTTTTATCAGAGGGATTAAGGACAATTTTGAGATAACGGAGGAGTTTTCAACCATGGAATCCCTAAAGGGGAAAACACGAGGAGAGGACTTGTATGGCAGGGTGTCTGGTGTCATCGAGAGGCTGAAGCTACCTTGGAGTAAACTTGCCAATGTCACCATGGATGGATCGCCAAACTTAACAGGGAAAAACGTTGGACTGCTAAAACGAATCCACGATAAAGTGAAAGAGGAAAACCCTGAGCTGGATGGAATTTTCCTACACTGCATAATTCATCAGGAAGCCCTGTGTAAGTCTGTGTTGAAGCTTGATCATGTTGTGAAACCAGTCGTAAAACTCACTAACTTCATCCGATCGAGAGGCCTCCAGCATCGTCAGTTTATTAAGTTCCTTGAGGAAGCTGATGCTGATCACCAGGACTTGCTTTACCACTCTTGTGTCCACTGGTTAAGTATGGGGAAAGTATACCAACGAGTGTGGGAACCCAAAGGGGAGATTAGCTCATTTTTGGAGTTAAGTGGGAGAGCCAACCATTTTCCTGAGCTGAATGACACAAATTGGCTTTGTGATTTTGCTTTTGCTGTGAACATATTGACACACATGAATGAGCTGAATGTAAAGCTACAAGGGAAAGATCAGTTTGTGCACGACATGTACATGAATGCGAGAGCCTTCAAAGCCAAGCTGACTTTATTCTCAAGGCAAATGTCAAACAAATCATTCACTCATTTTCCCACACTCAGGACACTGAAAGAGGCCCCTCAACATGTGAAGAAATACAGCAGATCACTGGACAACCTGCATGGAGAATTCTGCTGTCGGTTCTCTGATTTTGAAAAAATTGACAAGTCAGTTCAGCTTGTGTCATGTCCCCTGTTACAAGACTCTGAAACAGCACCATCCGTCGGCCTCCGCCGGTCTATGATGACCATGGAAGAGAATCCTAAACGTCTACTCTGCTGGAACAGCACCGCCTGTGGCTGAACAGGCCGATGCGCGAATGGCAGTCCCTGTCACACAGGTCGCACTTGTGGGTGGTCTCCGTGCTGCTGGGTCTGTGGCGGTTCTTCCTGCGGGTCCTTTTTTCATCTGCAGCAGCAGTCAGTCTCTCTTCACCCGCCTTGAGCTGTCTGGTCAGGGTGCCTCTCCATTTGGAGCGGTCCGTTGCAAGGTCCTCCCAGCGCTCTGTGTTGATCTCCAGGGCCTTCATGTCTCTCTTGCAGACGTCTCTAAAACGCAGCTGTGGGCGGCCAACGTCTCTCTTGCCAGTTGCCAGTTCTCCATAGAGGACGTCTTTGGGGATTCTGCCATCCTCCATACGGTGAACGTGGCCTAGCCAGCGGAGCCTGCGCTGTCTGAGTAGAATGAACATGGAGGGAAGGCCGGCGCGGGACAGAACTTCTGTGCTGGGCACTTTGTCCTGCCAGGATATGTCCAGGATGTGGCGAATGCAGCGCAAGTGGAAGGAGTTCAGTCTCTTTTCCTGCTGGGTGTATGTTGTCCACGTCTCACTCCCATAGAGCAGTGTGCTGATGATGCAGGCGTTGTACACTGCCAACTTCGTCTTGACAGAGAGTTTGGGATTCTCCCACACTCGTGTGGTGAGGCGAGCGAGTGTGAAGGCTGATTTTCCAATCCTCTTGTTGATCTCTGTATCAAGGGAGAGGTTGTTGCTGATCATGGACCCCAGGTACGTGAACTGATTCACGACCTCCAGCTTGTAGTCGTCAATGGTGATGGTTGGTGGTGCTTCCGTGCCTTGCGCCAAGACGTTAGTCTTCTTCAGGCTGATGGTAAGCCCGAAGTCCTTGCATGTCTGGGAGAAGCGGTCCATAAGGGTCTGAAGCTCCTGCTGTGTGTGGGTTGCGACTGCAGCGTCGTCTGCGAACAGCATGTCTCTGATTAGAGCCTCGCGTACTTTGGTTCTGGCTTTCAGGCGGGCGAGGTTGAAAAGCCTGCCGTCAGATCTTGTGTGCAGGTAGATTCCCTCTGTTGCTGTGCTGAAGGCATGCCTCAGGAGCATAGCAAAGAAAATCCCAAAGAGGGTTGGCGCAAGTACACAGCCCTGTTTCACTCCGCTGCGTATGTTGAAAGGCTCTGAGACGTTGCCATCGTGCTGCACTATCCCCTGCATGTTGGTGTGAAATGATTCAATGAGGCTTTGCAACTTTGGTGGGCATCCTATCTTTGGCAGGATCTTGAAAAGGCCCTCTCTGCTGACCAGATCGAACGCTTTGGTGAGGTCGATGAAGGCGACGTACAGGGGCATGTTCTGTTCTCTGCATTTCTCCTGGAGTTGGCAGATGGAGAATATCATGTCTACCGTCGATCGCTCAGCGCAGAAGCCACACTGAGACTCGGGGTAGACACGTTCGGCAAGCTTCTGTAGACGAACGAGAACAACTCGTGCATAGACTTCGCCAACAACGCTGAGGAGGGAGATGCCCCTGTAGTTGTTGCAGTCGCTTCTCTCCCCTTTGTTTTTGTAGAGGGTGATGATCTTGGCGTCCCTCATGTCCTGTGGTATGGCACCTTCTTTCCAACACTGGCAGAGGACGTCATGCAATGGCAGCAGTAGGGCGGTCTTGCAGTGCTTGATCAGGTCGGGGGGTATGCCATCATTGCCGGGTGCCTTGCCAGCGGCCAAGCTATCAATGGCCTTGCTGAGTTCGTCGATGGTTGGCTCGGCGTCAAGTTCGTCCATGGATGGCAGGCAGTCGATGGCATCAAGGGCTGACGGTGTCACGGTGTTCTGTCTGGAGTAGAGGTCGGAGTAGTGTTCCACCCATCTCTCCATCTGCTTGTTCTTTTCTGTGATCATCTCCCCAGGGGAGGATTTGAGGGGGGCCGTCTTGCTCTGAGCCAGACCAAGTGCTTTCTTGATGCCATCGTACATACCATGGATGTTCCCTGTTATGGCAGCGGTTTGAATGTCTTGGCTGAGCTGAGTCCAGTACTCGTTGGCACAGCGCCGAGCAGTCTGCTGAACTTTGCTTCTCGCAGCCCTGAGAATCTGGAGATTCTTCTCGTTTGGGTACTTCTTGTACTCAGCAAGTGCTGAGCGCTTGGCTTCAATGACGGGGTCATCTCGGTCAACTTGGCATCAAACCAGTCCTGTGACTTCGAGGTCTTCCTCCCAAAGGTAGCCAATGCTGTGCGGTGGATGGTGTTTCGCAGCTCTTCCCACTTCTGCTTTGCAGATTCTCCTTCTTGTGGTACACCAAGTTCCTTCTCAAAGGTGGAGGCAAACTGCTCAACAAGTTCTGGTTGAGCCATCTTGCTGGTGTCAATCCGTGCCTTTCCAGGTTGTCTAGCACGATGGAATTTCTTCAGCTGCAGCTTGACCTTGCAACACACCAATGAATGGTCTGTGTCGCAATCTGCACTCTGGAACGAACGGGTGATTAGCACATTCTTCAGTGAGGTGCGCCTGGTCAGGATCAAGTCCAGCTGGTGCCAGTGCTTTGAGCGTGGATGTTGCCAGGAAACCTTGTGTTGGGGCTTGGTCTTGAAGAACGAGTTTGTGATGCACAGATCGTGATATGTGCAGAACTCGAGCAGCCGCTGTCCGTTGTCATTCATTCTGCCCACGCCAAAAGGTCCAAGACAGGAGGGCCAGGAGTCGTGGTCAGCACCCACTCTGGCATTGAAGTCTCCAAGGAGAATGAGTTGTTCAGAGTTGGGGACGATCCTGACAGTTGTTGCGAGATTCTCGTAGAACTCGTCTTTTGCCTCTGGTGTGGCTGTCAGTGTTGGGGCATACACACTGACGAGGGTGACTGGGCCTTGAGTGGTGTTCAGGCGGAGGGTGAGGAGTCGTGCAGAGCCAGTGCTGCTCGGTTCCACCATCTTCAGCAAGGCATTCTTCACTGCAAAGCCCACTCCGTGTTCCCTGTGTTCGTCACTGCCCTTTCCCTGCCAGTAGAACGTGTAGTCCTTCTCTCTCAGTGTGCCTGCGTCAGCCAACCGTGTTTCCTGGAGAGTGGCGATATCCACTCCCAGTCTCTTCAGCTCATTATTGATGATGGCAGTCTTCCTGGTGTCGTTGATGTCCTTGAGGTTAGTAGCGAGTCCTGTCATCATAGTGCGGACGTTCCAAGTTCCCAGTTTTAGAGTTGGTCTCTTTTGTTTTATTGTCTTGCCTGGTGCGAAAGTTCTCAGCCTGCTGTTCAGACTTCTCCTCATCCCCATGCACCCAATGAGGAAAGCAAGCTGTGGCGGGACATCACCTTACTGGCTGGGGGCTGCCCAGCTTGAGGCGGGCGGTAGCTGTCCAGTGAGATCCGATGATCCCTCCCACCGTCGGGAATAACCCCTGGCGCCTAGCTCTACGCCAATTGAGCGGTGGCTTATAACCGGTGACTGTCATTCCCCGTGTTTTGTCTACGCCAAAGGCGAAGCTGGAGTGTCCTCTCCAGTGATCCGGTGTTCTACCTTCCAGCGTTGGGCGTTGGTAGGATTCAAGCCTGGGCAGGAAGATATGGAGGATAAGATGTTGCCCATGCAGCATGTCCCCCCTCTCCACGTCACTGATGAATCCAAAGGAACAGCAGGGCTGCTACAGTTTGGCACCAGCGCCGTTGCAGGAGCTGCCAGAACGATGTTGAGCACAACATAGAACTGCCTTAGGGGCTCCGACTCCGGATTTTTCCTCAGGGTTGACTCCCGAAGCCTTTCCTGTGACCGGGTATGCCGCAAGGCAGCGGCGGTTTGAAATCAGGGTTTACCTTCCCCTAGATGGGCTACCTTCCCAGGTTGACGAGCCACCATGTACCCGAAGCATCTGGTTTTAAGGCGCCAGAGATCCGCCCTCGCCCCTTCTCCTATTAGTAAAAGCAGTTCCGCCGGGCTTAGAGACTAAACCACACAGGCAGACTAGGAGTTGGACTTAGTTGTCAGAGGCTTTTCGAGACGCACGCAATAAGGAGCATTTTATGAGCACTGGGAGCTTAACCCCAGTGCCGCTCCTGGCTATGACAACCTTGGAACCGAAACAGCACCACAGGATATGCAATTGGAATTGATCAATCTTCAGTGTGACTCTGTCTTATAGGAGAAGTTCAACTCCCTTAAATTGGATGAGTTTTATGATTCACTTAGTGAAGCCACGTTTCCAAATATTCAGAAGATGGCACAGAGGATGCTGGTGTTGTGTGGCTCTACCTACGTGTGTGAGTAGACCTTCAGCGTGATGAACATCAACAAAGCTTCCCACAGATCCCAACTAACTGATGAACACCTCAGAGCTGTACTGAGAATTGCCACAACCAAACTGACACCAAACTTTGATGCAATGGCAAAAAAAAGGTGACCAACAACACTGTTCATACTGAAACTGAAGGTACATAAGTTTTCTTCCACTTTTTAGGTATCGGCTTTTACATGCACTTTATTTTAGTTCACACAAACACTCTACAATCTATCTGATAATGGCTCGGCCCTTTTGTCAAATTTTAAACTCAATGTGGCCCCTGAGCTAAAAAGTTTGCCCACCCCTGCTCTAGCTAGTGTCACGGTGAGGTAATAATTGGACCCAGGTGTGAGACTTAAAGTTCAGAGTGTTTATTGGGAGCTGGTCCAAACCCAGACCAGCTCAAGGGTGTAAATAATAATCTACAAACTTAGGCAGGCAAGACAGGCAAACAGGACATAAAATAATTTAACTGGCAGAACAGGATGGGCAGGCAGGCAGAAGCATGGATAAAATGCCAAACAATGACGAGGACGTCGTGCCCCGGTGAGGGGTGGCATCCCTTAAATAACAGATGGGCAGGTAGAGCATAATTATAAACTGGTGTTGGCACTTAAACAAGGCAAAATCAGGCTATACAAGAATGGAACTGAAATGCTGTCAAAGCCAAACCAAGACAACAGATAATAACAGGAATAACAGGGTAAACATAAATATGACTATGATAAGAATAATACTAACAAACAAGACTGAATAATAATAAAGACAATCAAGGAAACAAAACACAGAAGCCATGATATAATACTAATAATTGACAACTAAGGACCAGGCAGGATAAGCCTGCGGAATACAAAAGCAGAAATAATAATAAATAATAATACAGAAAAACCCAAAATACAAAATCAAAGCGAGGACGTGGACTGGGGCCATTGCCTTGGAAACAAAGAACAAAGTCATAACTCAGGGTGAGGGCATGGGGCCCAGTCCATGCCCTGGTAGCTAGTTAATCTGTTAGTGTCACATATCTGCCTATAGCAGATGTAAATTATAAAGTAGGGCCCCAGAGTGCAGGCAGGACTTCGGGTGCAATAATATTTATTAACAGAAAACTGAGAAAAAACAAACAACAGCTTGGGGCTGCAAACCAAACCAAACCACGGGAACAAATGACTGGACACTATTCAGGATTACTGCCAAGGATGAATGACGATAACACCAGACAGAGCACAAGCACAAACTGACATAAACAGGGGAACTCACAATAACATGGACACAAGACAACTGGGAGAAAATCAGGGTAAACCATAACACATGCGAGGGAAAGTGACTGTGGGTACAGAACACACGAGGGACTGACAACAATAGGTAAACACAAGACTTGCACAGGAGACTAGGAGGACATAGAACAATAACAACGGGGACGACACGACAGACTAAG
The DNA here is from genome assembly GCA_020510985.1 of Pholidichthys leucotaenia. Taxonomy (NCBI): domain Eukaryota; kingdom Metazoa; phylum Chordata; class Actinopteri; order Cichliformes; family Pholidichthyidae; genus Pholidichthys; species Pholidichthys leucotaenia. Next base: position 336,394,294 of record CM035839.1, on the reverse strand, counting down.
GACCGGGGAGCACAACAACAGTCACAGAAGACCCAGGGGAAGCACAGAAGGCAAATAATGCAGACAATAATCATAAATAATCACAGAGAGAACAAAAATGAACATAAAACATGAGCATAATTCTAAGACCATGCCCAGATTATGACAGTAGCTTTATAAAGCAATTTATTTTATGTCCAGCAGTGTGTATACAGCAAATAAAAGCCCCTTCCTTCAGTGGATAAGGTGATAATTGTAACAACACATGGAAAAGCCACACCCGTACTGAGCAGAGCAAGGCCTTAATGAGGTCAAACTGTTAACAGTGTTGCCATGCTGGTTAATATATGTTAAAACTGGACACCAGGAGGGTGGTGAAAAGTTGCATTGCAGAAGATGCCTTGCTTTGGATATGCAGTGGTAATAGCCCTGTTTTTAGGCCCACTCAGGCTATGGGGGAAGTTTTATTTATTTATTTAGCGAATGCAAAGTCCTTAAGCCAAGCAGTTGCCTCCTGGTTTGCTGTATGGAGGGTGTGTAATCCTCCTTCCAGTCTTTGGAGCGGGCAAACCTCTATGATGTGTTCCATTGTTTGCTCCTCTCCACATGCGCACAGTGGGCTAGGGCTACTGCCCCATCTGTGAAGGCTGGCCAAGCAGGGGCCATGTCCAGTCCTGAAGCGATTGAGTGTAGACCACTGTCTCCTTGGGAGGTTGGTGCCCGGGACCTGTTGGTTGGGGTTTATCACCAGCTGTTTGTTTGGGACCTCCTTGGTCTCCCATTCCTCTTGCCAAGCTGTCTGGATGGTAAAGTCAGCTGGGGGAGGGTTTTTCCAAATCGGCCGTCTGGATGAAAGTCGGGCAGTGGGTGGGGTGTAGATATCTGCATGGATTGGCAAGTGAGGAAAATCTTTAACTTTTTGGAGCATCCTTTGAGTTAATGCTGCTCGCCGGATGTGTGGAGGGGCTATGTTTGACAGTACAGAGAGCCAGGGGAGTGGTGTTGAGCGGATTGTTCCAGTTATAGTTCTCATTGTTGAGTTGAGCTGGGTGTCTACATGGTGTGAGTAAGATGACCTGGACCAGACAGGGGCACAATATTCTGCTACAGAGTATGAAAGGGCCAGTGCTGAGGTGCGCAGGGTGGAGACTGCCGCCCCCCATTTTGCACCAGCGAGCTTGCAGAGCAGGTTGTTTTGTACCTTCACCTTAGCAGCCGTCCCCTTTAGATGTTCCTTGAAGGATAAGGTCCTATCAAGGGTCACTCCAAGATAAGTTGGATTTGGGGCATGCTTAAGCTTGAGTCCGCTCAGGTGGATGTTTAGTTCTCTGGCAGCTTTTGCATTGTGGAGATGGAATACACTGGAGACGGTTTTTGCTGGGCTTGGTTTTAGGCGCCAGATTTTGCAGAACTGGTCCAGTTTGGCAAGATCTTCCGTGAGCACCCGTTCCAGTGGTTCAAAGTCTGGTGCTTGGAATGCCAAACAGATGTCGTCTGCATAGATGAATTTGCGGGATTTTGTAGTAGGCAGGTCGTTTATGTAGAGGTTGAACAGAGTTGGAGCTAGAACTGAGCCTTGTGGGAGTCCGTTTTTCTGCATTCTCCATGCACTTGTGTTCTGACTGAGGTGGACTCTGAACCTTCGGTTGGTCAGCAGGGTTTTTATAATTGCTGTTGCCCAAGCAGGGATCGCCTTTATAAGTTTCAGGAGGAGGCCTTTGTGCCAGACCGTATCATAGGCGGCTGTAAGATCGAGAAACACAGCCCCTGTCTTCAGTCTGCTCTCGAAGCCATTTTCGATGAAGGTGGTTAGGGCCAGTACTTGTTCTCCTGTACTGCGGTCCTTGCGGAAACCTGCTTGATCCACACTTAGAATATCCTCTATTTCTGGGGAAATGCGTTGCAGTATTAGGCGCTCCATGATTTTGTAAGGAACGCTGAGTAGGGAGATTGGGCGGTAGCTTGCTGGTAGTTTGTGGTCTTTGCCAGGTTTTGGGATGGCAATGACCTTTGCTGTCCGCCATTTCTTTGGGATCGAGTTTGTTTGTGTGATCCTTGTGTAAAATTGTGTCAACCAGGTTAGGGCTCGGGGGCCAAGATTTTTCATGAATTCTGGGAAGATGTTATCGTATCCTGCTGCCTTTCCACATTTCAGGCCCTGTAGGACTTTCTCCAGTTCAGCAGCCTCGAAGGGTTCAGGGTTCGTTTCCTCTACAGGCATTTTTTGGTGTTTTTTTTAGCTCAGTTGTAACTGCTCTTCTGGTGTCTTTGTCTTGGGGTGCTTTGGCGATAGTCAGTAGGTGGGATGCAACTTGGTTGGGTGTGACGGATGCTCGGCTTTGGCTAGGGGGCTTCTGTGCAGCTCCTAGGCGACGGATGAGGCTCCAACATTTCCTGCTAGAGTGGGTAAAGCTCTGGTCAGCAACTGTCTCCTCCCATTTCTTTCGCCGGGCTGTATTTAGCGATTCAATGAGATGGTCTGCTATCTCTGGGTCCCCTGATGTTTGATAGGATTGTAGGAGGGCAGCACTTTCTCCGTCCAAACATGAGACATAGAGGGGTCGGTAGCCTCGTGGGATTGCAGTATGGGCAGCCTTGAAGATTGCGCTGCAGAAGCGGTTGTATGCTTCATCTACAGTGATGGTGTGGAGTGGGATGGTAACAACGCTCCGGTCCAGAGTTTCACTGAATTTCTTCCAGTTGGCTTTGCGGAAGTTCCAGCGCATCTTCCTTGGGCTGTATATGACTGGAAGTTGTAGGCCAATGTGTACAAGCAGGGGCCGGTGTTGGCTGTGTGGAAAATCATCAAGAATGAGGATCTGTGTAGGATATGGCTCCCCATTCAAAGAGCTGACCCAACACAGGTCAGGAGAATAGTCCTTCTTCCACCTAGCAGAGTGGAAGGTTCCTCTTTGTTTGGGGTCGTATATCAAAGCGAGGTCATTTCTGGATGCCCAGTCTGAAAGTGCCTCCCCATCACTGTCCACTGCTGGGTACTCCCAGTCAGGGTGATGGCTGTTAAAGTCCCCCACATAGATGGCAGGGTGGGGTAGGGTGGGTAAGACCTGCAGATCCCAGTTGGCATTAGGGGGCTTGTACACATTGACAATATGGAAGCCACCAATGATTATGGTGTCTGAGAAATGTGTTGTTATCAGGTGATTTGCTTCAACTATGTCAGAACGCACATAGGTGGCACGTCCATGTTTAACATGTAGAACATAGCACAGGAGGTCAAAGCCTTTGATGGTGAAGCGGCCAGCTTCCTCCGTGCCAATATGAGTCTCTTGGAGGCAGATTACATCAATCGAATGTTGGAAGGCGAGGACTTCAATAAGGCTTCGCCTTATTGAAGTCACCCTCCGCCCTCCGCCTGGGGAAGCTAATGATCCTACCAGCAGACTAAATTCGAAGAGACGACGCCTCTGTGCCAAGTCAAAGAAGAATCCTAGTCACAGTCCTAAAGCCGAAAGCAAACAGCCCCAAGAGCACTTTGTGGTAGGATCTGCCCTTCGCATATTACAACTAAACGTTGAAGGCCTATCTGCAGCCAAGCGAAGCCTTATGGGGGAAGTGACATTCACCTGGTCAAAGGTTGATGTATCATCAAAAAGGGCAGCTTGGTGGTGCAGTGGTTAGCACTGTGGCAGCACAGCAAGAAGGTCACGGGATTGATCCCACCCCCGACCATCAGTGACCCTTCTGTGTGGAGTTTGTATGTTCTCCCCGTGTCTGTATGGGTTTACTCTGGGTACTCCGGTTTCCCCCCACAGGCCAAAAACATGCAGGTTAGGTTAACTGGCATCCACTGGGGATTCTAAATTGTCCTTAGGTATGAATGTAAGAGTGAATGGTTGTCTGTCTTGCTGTGTTGGCCCTGCGATGGACTGATGATCTGTCCAGGGTGTACCCTGCCTCTCACCCAAAGATACAGGGATAGGCTCCAGCCACCCCCCCCACAGCCCAAAAAGGATTAAGCGGTAGAAGATGGATGGATGGATGGATGGATGGAAGGATGGAAGATACAGCCATGGATCACATGTGTATGGTTAAAACAATAAATCACTTCAAAAAGAAATACACTACCGTTCAAAAGTTTGGGGTCACTTAGAAATTTCCTTATTTTTGAAAGAAAAGCACTTTTTTTCAATGAAGATAACTTTAAACTAATCAGAAATACACTCTATACATTGCTAATGTGGTAAATGACTATTCTAGCTGCAAATGTCTGGTTTTTGGTGCAATATCTACATAGGTGTATAGAGGCCCATTTCCAGCAACTATCACTCCAGTGTTCTAATGGTACAATGTGTTTGCTCATTGTGTCAGAAGGATAATGGATGATTAGAAAACCCTTGTGCAATCATGTTAGGTCTGCAATGCTGTAATTGCTGCAAATGGAGGATTCTTTGATGAAAGCAAAGTTTGAAGGAAAAAAATATTATTTCAAATACAAATCATTATTTCTAACCTTGTCAATGTCTTGACTATATTTTCTATTCATTTTACAACTCATGGTGGTAAATAAGTGTGATTTTTCATGGAAAACACAAAATAATTGTCTGGGTGACCCCAAACTTTTGAACGGTAGTGTACATATTGCCTTTATTTAATCGAGCTCTTCAAGAAATAAACGGAATGCACTTCCTGGGGTTTATGATATCACAAAACCACAAGGTTTGCTTGCAGTTCTCTTGAGTTAGCAAAACAAGTGCACCCTGACTGCCACCTTACTTGTGATAGACCCTTTCAGAAAAAAACCCTGGAAATTAACAGACCGTTGGAAATAGCTTTTTGTGTGTTTTTTTTAAAATGTTAAACTATGTATTGGCTATAAAGTTCTGTATATCATTGAAGATGTCAAAAACTGAAAAAAAAAATCCATGGAAAAGCCACAATATTTGCCCTCTAACACAGTTGATTCTGATTATAATTGAGTATTTCTGCACAATGTTGGTGAAGTACTTGAGCACCGCAGCAAAAAACCCCTATTAGGCACTGATTTAAAGAAATAAATCACTGTTTTTTTTGTCTCATATAGAACCACACAACTAAGAACACAGTGTTAAGATCTGTGAGCGCAGGCATGGAGAGAGAGGACCCAGGGATGTAGGCAATGACCAGTTCAGAAAGATTTATTAAAGATAAACAAACAAAGACCGTGGCATGCAGCCAGAGAAAAACGAACAAACTGAAACACAAGTAACTAAGAAATAAGATGCAAATAAATAACTAAAGATAGGATTAAATAGGTAACTATATAACAAACCTAGAGAACTGTAGTTATGCTCGAGCCAGACCACTTGATACTGTGTCCAGCACTTGAAGTAGAAGTGTCATGGAGATGTGATTGATACCTGCTTTGGGTTGCCCCAAAATCACGTGACCATGTCTTGTGATGTCATGCATGTGTGAAAATCAAAACTATGTATTGGCCGTACAGCATATGATTCATTCTTCATCCTCCAGACATAGCGTTAATCCATAGGCCTGAAAAGTTCCAGTTTTGTTTCATCGCTCCACAGAACAGAATCCTCAAACCTCTTTGCAGGGCCGGCCCAAGCCTCCATGGGGCCCTAAGCGAAATTTGATTTTGGGGCCCCCTATTACTGCCTGTAATACTCATTAATGACCATTCACACATCAACTGTAAATTTTTTTAACTTTCAAATATGTCATTACGAATACCCTTGTAAAACTAGATGTGAAAATTTTTTGTTGTTGTTAGATTGTAATCCACAGTAATGAAGGTCATGGAAGCAGACAACAGATTTGCAAACTTGTAGAAAAATCTTTCAGTACTTGGCAAAGTCAGCAGCTCCCCTTACACAGTTGCAGCAGTGTTGTTTACATCATCTGTGTCAGCCTGGCATGTTTTTACCCATCTGTGGTTTTTGATTTGAAATGGCAGTAAACTCAACTACCACAAATTCAACTACAACTTCTCTGTGTACGCCAGGGATGGGCAACTGGCGGGCTATGGGCCACATGTGGCCCCTGACGTCATCCACTGCAGCCCGCCAGTCCATTTCCAAAAATCAATTATTTATTTATATCCTGTTTGAACATATTTGGAACTGCATTCTTAAATGCAGTTATAGAGTCTGCCAGCAGAGAGAGCTCTAATCGAAACCTAAGTGCTGAGTGCAAGCAGTTGAGTGAGAGTGAAGGAGCCACAGATAGAGGGAGCAGTGTGCCCCGGAGTACGCCTTTTAAGGTATGTATGTGTTGCATGTTGACACTGCATTAATAGGCTGTCAACAACAGTAAATGTAGAGTAGGCTGCTTTTAAACAACAATAAATGCTACAATTCCTCACTGAGGAAGCTATCAAAACAACGCCTTGTCCATCATATTAAAAATGAAAATCAATTTAGGTTCACAACAGGAATTTCTAAATTAAACATGGTTCACTTTGAACAGGACTTAATGAATGCAAATTGGGAGAATGTAACCAAAGTGTCGAACTTAAAGAGTAGTGTCAGTAATTTTATGTCAACCTTAAGCAACTTAGTAAATACACAAGAACTTGGAAAAGCAGACCTAAGAAATGCTCCCTTCCATGGTTTAATAAGGACATTCTCCAGCTTATGAAAAAGAGACATCTTGCTCTCAAAAGGTCTCTGGTCACTAAAACCAACACTGACCATTTCACTTTCACTAGTCTAAGGAACAAAGTGGTGTCTGAGCTTCGGAAGGCTAAGACTAATTACTTCCTTAAACTAATTGAGGAGGCCAATGAGAGCAGTTCTAAACTCTTGCAACACATTAATAGATTAACAAATTCGAGTAAACAAAAGCATCCAAAAATAAGTAGTCTTAAGGTAGATGATAACCTCATCGATAGTAATGAGTCCATGGCCAATGTCTTTAACTGTTTTTTCCACTGAATCCGTTCATAAACTGGCAAGTTATTTAAGACCACCTGAGTTATCCTCTAAGGAACATGTTAATGTTCACAACAGTTTTTGCATTAAAGAGGTATCCAGTGATGCAGTTAAAGAGATTATTGGGAAAATGAATAACTCTATGGCAAAGGATGTTGATAACTTAAATGCTGCCTTAATTAAGAAACACCAGAATAGTCTGTTGGAGCCTATTACTCACTTAGTTAACTTGTCAATAAGAACAAATACCTTTCCAGAGAATTGGAAGACAGCAGTAATCACCCCGGTCTATAAGTTGGGAGACAAGGACCTAGCAAGCAACTACAGGCCGATTGCCATATTGCCCGTAGTTTCAAAAATTCTGGAGAAGATTATTGCTGCTCAATTGATAGAACATTTAGAGTCCAACCAATTACTTTATCCACAGCAGTTTGGGTTTAGACCTAAGTATTCCACAGAAATAGCTAACTGTTATTTTATCGAGAAGGTCAAGGCTTTATTGGTTAAGGGGCATGTTGTGGGGACCGTGTTTCTGGATCTAAAAAAGGCCTTTGACACTGTAAACCACACTGTCCTACTGTCGAAGTTAAAAGACCTCAAGATTTCAACAGAGGCAATACAGTGGTTTAGGTCATACCTGGAGGGGAGAGAACAATGTGTCAAGGTCATTGGGGAGAAATCTGGGTTGCTCACCAATAACATGGGAGTACCACAAGGATCTATACTAGGGCCATTGTTGTTCACAATATACATCAATGACTTGCCCAATAGTTGCCCAGGTGCCAGCTGCCAGATGTATGCTGATGACACCATAATCTATCTGTCTGCCAAAACGGCTAGCATGGCAGCTGAGCACCTGACCCAGGTTTTACAGAACATCTCTAAATAGCTTGTGTTGTCGCATTTAACCTTGAATGTCAAAAAAAAACTGTTGCTATGTGTATCTCTATTAGAAACAGGCCCATGAATGATGTTTTTGATGTTAAAATTGGAAATCAGGTGCTTACTGAAGTGAATGAGGTCAAGTATCTAGGGATCATTCTAGACAGGAACCTGCGATTCGACAAGCAGGTGCATTACATTTGTAAGAAGGTCAAACCTGTTGTGTTGGGTTCTTTTATAAATAAAGACTGCTGCTTTGGGTGAACACGGAGCCTCCTTTATTAACTGGCTGCAACAACATTAACACACAAACTCCGCCATATTAATATCCGTCCTGTTGTACTCCTGACAACATCCGGTCTGTGTCGCCCCCTAGTGGCTCCCCATATGTAATCCTTAGATTACACCACATCCCCCTTACTGAAGCCAAGGTGACCCCTTTTAGCTGAAAACACAAAATACATTTTTATTTCCGTTCCCTTTTGTCAACTATGACAGCATAGATTTAACACATCACCCCCTTTTACAAATCTATAACATTTCTTTTTTTTTTTTTCCCAACACTGTTGCCATGTAAGAACATATTATGCAAATGCCTCTTATTTTCTATTTAAAGAAGGCATTTTCAGAACTCAACTCTGTTTTCACAAATATTAACATGCAACTCTACAGATCCAGTCTCTTTGGTTTAATCACTTCTCTACCAGACCTGGTTCTAACAACACCTGGCGTTCCCTGTGCATTGGGCTCAGAAACAGTTTTTGTAGGAGTGTCTTTTCCATTTGACTGGGTCCGTTGTGGTTCCATCTCAGTCTCTGGTATCGACATAGGCACAAGATGAGTGCGATTCCTCCTGATTGTCCCTTGTGGTCCACTAATGACATAGGACCGTGGAGTTTTGTGGACAGATGTCACTGTGCCCTGTGCTTTTGCATCTGTAATCCAAACAGAGTTTCCGGGTAACAGTTTATCCAAATCTCTTGTTCTGTGTCTTTTGTTGAAACATTCTGTTTGCCTCATCCGTCTCTCCTTTTCCACGTGACGAATTTGTTGCAGATTCGGCACGCATGGCTGCAAGGCCTCTGGAAGCATTGGCAGGGTGGTACGAAGTCTACGCCCCATGAGAAGCTGTGCTGGGCTGTAGCCATTTGCCAACGCTGTGGTTCTGTAGGCTAACAGTGCTCGGTATGGATCACTGGCTTTCTTGATAAGATTTTTGACTGTTCTGACAGCTCTTTCTGCCTCACCGTTACTTTGGGGGTACCTGGGACTACTGGTCACGTGCTCAAAACAGTACTCCTTTGCAAAGTCTTCCATTTCCTGACTTGCGAACTGCGGGCCGTTATCCGTGATCAGTATCTCTGGTATTCCGTGACGTGCAAACATTGACTTTAAATGCACAATGACATTGGCAGAGCGAGTTGGGCTGAGCTGGGCAATCTCTATATACCTAGAGAAGTAGTCCACTAATAACAGGTAGTTTTTGTCTTGTAGCGTGAACAAATCAGCTCCCAACTTCTGCCATGGCCTTTCTGGTAAATCTGTGGGCATTAAAGGCTCTCTCACATTAACTCTTTCCTGTATGGACTGTCTACATTTGAGTACAACTTCACTGATCTGGTTGCTTAAACCTGGCCACCATACAGCCTGACGGGCGCGCTCTCTGCATTTAACCACCCCCTGGTGGCCCTCATGTATCTTATCCAAAACTGCATTTCTCATGTTAGCAGGGATAACTAATCTCGTGCCTCTCAGTAGTAGTCCGTTATGCACACTCAAAACGGCTCTCTCAGACCAGTAGTGCTTCACCGCTCCCTGTAGCTGGTTACGATCTGGCCAGCTTTCTGTGCAGTATTTCATGACTTGTGAACAGACGCTGTCGGACTGCAGTTGCTCTTGGAGATCTGCAAGATATTTGCTGCTTGTAGGGAGTCCCTCTAGCACAGAGTCAACATAAATGTTAGTGTCCTCCATAAGATCTGTGTCTGTGTGAGTAACACTGTTTGTGAGCGGTAAGCGTGAGAGCGTGTCGGCAGTGGTTAAGACTTTTGCCAGGGATGTGCTTTATAGTGTATGAGTACCTCATTAGGCGCATACGAAATCTCTGTACACGCGGTGGAAGCGCATCCAAAGCTTGTCCTCCCAGCAGGCTCACTAGTGGCTTATGATCAGTTTCTAGTTCAAAGTGCAGACCCAGGATAAAGTCATTGAATCTTTCACAGGCCCACGTGAGAGCCAGCGCTTCTTTTTCCAGCTGGGCGTAGCGCTGCTCTGTAGGTGTCAATGATCGGGAAGCGTAAGCAACTGGTGACCACACGTCTCTCTCCTTCTGTAGCATGACTGCCCCCAATCCGTATGAAGAGGCATCTGCAGATATTTTCTGTGGTTTGTTTGGGTCATAGAGCTGCAATACAGGAGCAGAGGACAGTTCTTGTTTGAGATTACAAAACGCATTTTGTTGTTCATGCCCCCAGTACCACATGTTCTTTGTTGAAAGCAAGTCTCTCAATGGTTTGTCCTTTTCAGAAAGGTTCGGAATGAACTTCCTCAGCTGGTTCACCATTCCGAGAAAGCTCCTGAGCTCACTCATGTTGCTTGGCTCTTTCATGTCCTGAACAGCTTGGGTTTTGTCTGGATCTGGCCTCATTCCTTCTGTTGAAACAATAAACCCAAGAAATTTAACCTCTCTTTTGCCAAACTCACATTTTGACATATTCAATGTAACGCCGGCTTTCTCCGCGCGCTTCAAGACAGCGTGCAGTCTTGCGTCGTGCTGCTCCTTGGTGGATCCCCAGACCAGGATATCGTCCATGTGACAGACGACTCCGTCGAGACCCGCTGTAACCTCTGTTACTATCATGTTTTGGAAATGTTCAGGAGCACTGGAAATACCAAATGGCAAACGGTTGAAGTGGTATCTGCCAAATGGCGTAATAAATGTGGTGAGAAAGGCCGACTCTTTAGACAGTGGTATTTGCCAAAATCCCATATTTGCATCAAGCTTTGAAAAATACTGAGCACCTGTGAGCATGCCTAGCGTTTGGTCCACAGACGGGAGGATGTATCTTTCGCGACACACTGACTCGTTTAAAGGTGTCATGTCCACACAGTTACGCACCTTTTCTTTGTCCTTTTTGGGAGCTACAACCATGCCACAGCACCAATCTGTTGGCTGCTCCACACGACTGATGACTCCCAACTTTTCCATCCTCTCGAGCTCTTCTTTCACTTTACCCATGAGCGGCAGTGGCACATGCCTTGGCACCTTGAGCGAAAAGGGCTTAGCATCAGGTTTCAGTTTAATTGTGTATGGCTTTTGGACGAGCCCAAGTCCACTGCATAACTTGGGGTACGCTTTTCTCACTGTCTCTTGGTCTATAGTGTCAATTCTGGCAATTAGTTTCAGTCTCACGGAAGCTGTTCTACTCAGTAGTGCTATGCGCAGATTTTTGACAATATAGATTTTCTCAGTAGCGCTCTTGTCACCGTATGTAATAGTCTCTGTCATAGACCCTAACACGGTTAGTGCAGTTCCACCCGGTCCGTAGAGTGGTTTTTGTGCCTTTTCCAACTGTTCATTTTTCTTCTTGAAGACTTCAAATGTTTGGTCAGAAACCGCTGTGACGTCCGCTCCGGAATCTAACTTAAAAGTCACTTTATTTCCTCTCACGTTTATGTCTGCCAGCCACGGATCCTCCCCTAGATCCACTTCACCCAGAAAAAGTCCATCTGCATTGTCAGTGACCTCATTCACAGTTGGGTTGGACCTACAGACTCTAATATAGTGTCCACGTTTTTTTTACAGTTATGGCATTCCGCGTTTTTAGCTGGGCACTGTACTGCCGCATGTGCTGGTGCTTTGCCACACTTGGAACAAACTTTATTGTCTTGTTTTGTCTGCTGAGGCCTTGAGGACTTAATCTGTTTTTGTTCCTTAATTATGAACTTGTTTGGCTTGGCTTTTCTGATGTGTACCGCATCCACGGCTGTTCTGTTAACGCTAGTTTCACCTCTTAGGTCAGTTTGTTGTCGTTTTATTTCTTCAGATTGTCTTGCCATTGTTATAGCTTTAGCTAGGGTAAGATCTTTGTCAAGCTGCATTCTTTCTGACAGCGACGAATCTTTCAGACCCACTACAAGCCTGTCTCTCAAGAGGTCATCATGAAGTGCACCGTACTCACAGTTTTCTGCCAGCGCGTAGAGTGCTGTTATGAACGAGTCTACTGGTTCTGCCGGCTGTTGCACTCGCTTGTTGAATTTTGCTCGTTCATAAATCACGTTCTTTCTGGGAACGAAATGTCTATCAAAGGCTGTTTTAACGGCATCGTACTGCTGGCGCTGCACACTCGTTAGCTCGAGCCCTCTTAGCACGTCGTCAGCCTCATCTCCCATGCAATAAACCAGTGTATTTACTTGGTTCGCCTCAGATGAGTTATTCAGGTTACTTGCCAGTCTAAAACGCTCAAAACGTCTTATCCACTTTTCCCACTCTTGGGGTCTCGCAAAGTCGAAGGGCTCCGGTGGTTTTATGGTGAAGGTTACCGCTGGAGTAGCCGCTGCCATTACCGGATCAATTGGCGCAGCTGCAGCCCTTTGAACTTCGTCTGGCATAGCCGTTAGCCGGTTGCAAAGCTGACTTTTCTCACCTCAAAGCGCACCAACTTCTGACACCCTGTTGTGTTGGGTTCTTTTATAAATAAAGACTGCTGCTTTGGGTGAACACGGAGCCTCCTTTATTAACTGGCTGCAACAACATTAACACACAAACTCCGCCATATTAATATCCGTCCTGTTGTACTCCTGACAACATCCGGTCTGTGTCGCCCCCTAGTGGCTCCACATATGTAATCCTTAGATTACACCACAAAACCCAATTTATAAATTGTTTCCGTCTAATTAAAAGGGATTTGTCATTCAGAACTGCTCATACATATATGCACGCGATGATTCTTTCACATCTGTCATACTATATCACATCTTGGTCACAAACATTTCAAATTACACTAAAACCCATAACTGCAATATATAAACAGGCTATAAAAATCTTGGACCGCAAACCAATGCGGTGGTATTTTAGTTAAGCACAATCTTTTTACTTTTGAAAATTTTATTATCTTCTGTAATATCAGACTGGTTTTTAAACGTCTATACAATCTTGTTTCACCTCCATTTTCTGGTTTGGTGGCTAGACGCTCGAGCTCTAGCAGAGCAAGCACACGAGCTTCCATCAACGGTGACTGCATTGTCACCAAGTCTATAACTTCATTTGGTCAGTCTGCTTTCTCCATAAAAGGGGCAAACTTATGGAACTCTCTGCCAACTCACTTAAAATTGGAGACAAATGCCAACCTCTTCAACAGAGGCTTTAAAGATTGGCTAAAATCCCACCAGCAATGTGTACATATCTAGTCTGAATTATTATGTTTGTTGTGATCATGGATCTCTTGCTCTATTTATAATTTGTAATGTATTTCTAATTTTAATTAGCTTATAAATTTTGTATGTATAGGCTAACTTATGACCTATATAAGCCATCTATGGACTGGTGTTGAGAATTAGCACTTGTGCTATATACACCTATGCAAAGCATCTGGTCTCTCCTTGTGATTGTACTAATGTAATTTGTTATGTCCATATTAAATAAAGAGTAAAGAGTAAAGGAGTATTTACAGTAACAAGTTTCAAACTGAAAGGCAAATTTATACAAGAAACAGCAAATTTATGACAGAAAAACTCACTAATTTAGAAAAAATCCCAGTACAACTAAAAGGTTGTACATTTTTAAATAAAATGATGCAAATTTATCAGTAGAAGCTTGACATCTAATCCCAAAATAAAATATAGATTTGCAAAGCAATAACTAATTTAAACCAGAAATGTAGCATATTTATCAGTAAAACTATTTTTTGCTTTGATCATTTTCTTCTAATATTTTAAAAACATTTTTCTTCATCATCACATTTCCTTTTCTTCTTGGCTTTTTTGTTAATTACTGTCCAGAATTTCTCTTTGCTTATCATTTTGATGGAGAGAGTTTTAAAAATTAGGTCATGATATAATTTTATCAGTAATTTTAATTCTAATATGATAAAACACGGAGTAGCTTTTATTTTCATTTGCATTTTCAGTTTTAATTGTGAAACTTAACTTTGAAGAAAATATCCTCCAAGATTTACACGTAAATTTGGCCCTCGGGAAGTGAGGAAAAAAACTGTGGCCCTCACTACCACCAAAGTTGCCCATCCCTTTTTGATGGGATGGGCACGCAGCGACCGGCAGTGGGTGAAAAAAGTTCTACGTCTGTGTCTCTGTTTTTATGCACTTTAAGGTGTTTTAACGTGATTCTCTGTGCCGTTTTTGTCCTTGAATGTTTGTGGACTATATAATGAAGAGCTCCCTGGTTCCATCAGTATGGATTTCCTTCTTGTTTTTGCACTGTCGTTTCTTTCCTACCGGCTCTTCGTCTTGGAGGTAAGCGCAATCGCGGTCACGCCGGGAAGAATACAGTATTCCAGAGATATGTTACTGCATTTAAACACTGATAATGTAGCATCTGTGTTTGAGTCTGTACCGCAACTGCCGGACTTTATTTTAAGAGATTTTCATGGACACAGTGATGAAGAGAGACAAGAGGAGGAAACGCGGAAAGCATGGAGGCGTAAGATTAAACCTGAGAGGAGGCGTCAGCTTAACCACATTCCTCTTCCTTCCATTATTATGGGGAACGTACAATCCCTGAGAAATAAAGTGGATGAAATTCAAGGAAATGTACGATATCAGAAGGACTTCAAGAACTGCTGTGTCATGGCTTACACGGAGACGTGGCTTACGGCGCATGACCGGGACCCGGACCTGTGTATTGACGGCTTTGGAGCCCCACTTCACTCCGATCGGCAGGAAGAGGTAATGGGGAAACATCAGGGGGGGGCGGCGTATATTTACATATTAATAAACAGTACTGTACATCTGTCACGGTCAGAGAGCGCATCTGTACACCAGATGTGGAGCTTCTGTCCATATTGCTACGCCCCTTTTATCTGCCCCCCGAGTTCCCCCAACTTTTCATAACGACTGTGTACAATCACCCGAGGGCGGATGCTGCCTCCGCCTCCAGCACTGTCTTTGATGTGGTACAGTCGATTTCCCCAGAGGCTCCAAATTTTATCCTTGGGGATTTTAACCATGTTTCTTTAAAGAAGACACTTAAAAACTTTTATCAGTATGTCTCCTGCCCAACCAGGCGAAAAAAGACATTGGACCTGTGCTATGGATCCATAGAGAGGGCCTATAAATCTATTCCCCTTCCTCCTTTAGGATCCTCAGATCACAACTATGTACATTTGCTGCCCACATATAAAACTGCTCTCAAAAGAGAGAAGGCGAAGACCAGAGACATAAACGTGTGGACAGAGGATTCAGTGCACTGCCTCCAGGAATGCTTTAACTGTACGGACTGGGAGGTGTTCACACTGTCCTGCGGAGATGATTTGGACTCTTTGTGGATGTGACATGCTCATACATGGCTTTCTGCAGAGATATGATCGTTCCACGTAAACGTGTCAAAATACAGTATATCCCAACAACAAGCCATGGATTACAAAATCAGTTAAATCCTGCTTACAGAGGAAAGCACTTGCCTTTAAACAGGGGTCTGTTTCTGAGCTACAGGTTGCCACAAAAGAGCTGAAGGCCGAAATTTTAAGAGCAAAACAGAATTATAAATCAGAGTTGGAAAGCAAGATGGCAACAAAGAAACTTGGTTTAGCCTGGGCCAGTATGAAAACTATTGCAGGCCTTCAGAGCACAGAGCGCAGTAATCATGTGTTTTTAGATGGTTTTAACTCAGACTCAGAGTTGGCTAATGCTCTTAATTGTTTTTATGGTCGTTTTGACTCCTTTGATTTTAGCACAGAAACCCAAGATTTGAAACAGAAACTCAAAGACAATCAGCACTTTAATATTGAGGTGCAGGATGTGTAACGGCAGCAGCTGTGTTTGTTTGATCCATGCGAGAAACATGGCAATTCTTGTGACTGTTGTAATTTCCCCGCTATATACGTCAACAGTGACATCCTTTCTAGTATTTGACCTTTGGTTGTACAGCAATGCCTCCCAAAGATTTGTTTTGGCAGGTAT
The DNA here is from genome assembly GCA_020510985.1 of Pholidichthys leucotaenia. NCBI lineage: Eukaryota > Metazoa > Chordata > Actinopteri > Cichliformes > Pholidichthyidae > Pholidichthys > Pholidichthys leucotaenia. The sequence goes on along the minus strand of CM035839.1, from coordinate 336,378,410 downwards.
ATATATTCACAGCCTGGCTCTGTGTGCCAGTCAAAAGTTGTTTACTTTGTGTCTGGGGGAACCCCCAACATGGAAATGACCTTTGACCTCTGGGGAATCCCTTGGGAATTCCCTACCTTTTTTTTTATTTATTCCCTCCATATTTTCTTTTAAAAACCTAGGTTTGGAAATTTGTCCTTTGAGATTTAAAAATTATTGAAATAATTTGTCATCAAAAATACATGAGGTATAAGCATTATTCACAACAGGAAGTAGACGATTTGAGACTTCCTGCCCAGCAAAATATGACAACGGACGGATTGAGCATGGCTGGCTAAGACAAAGATCCAAAGCCATCCAGCTGCTTACCTCAGCCCAGGTAGGGTGAAACTGTCATAATGATGAAATAATCCCTCATATCCAATTATCTACCCGATATTTTGTAGGTTGTTTGAGAGATGATGATATTTTTGAAGTTTGTTGAAGTGTGACTAGACCATGTGACTGTCAGTGGTAATCCATGCCTATGTGACCTTTCACCTAGTCTCCATGCATGTGCAAAAAACTGTAATAGTTGTGAAAAGGTAATTTTTGAAGCTTCATTCTGTGAATAGGGATGTATTTTTGACTTGAAGTAAATGCAGTATTATTCTGGTCAGTCACTGCTACAACTTCCGGCCTGCATGGCCCTGGTAGCTTTTAGAAGTGCAAATCTGGCAATCCTTCATTATTTACTGGATGCCTAGTTCTAGTCAATTTTATTGTTATGTTTTTGAATTGACATCTTGACTTTAAATTAGCTGAAATACCAATTTACAAGGTATTTATTCCGGGCTATTAATTGCAGACAAAATGTGAGAGCCTGCAAGGAATTTCTGCCCTCGGAAGGCTGCGACCCGGCAAAGTGGTTAGTGAAATGTTTAACTCTGTTGAAGTTTAATGATGGTTGTTTGAATATGCACATGTCCAAAGAATAGAAACTTTTGTGTGTGTTTCTAATATGAAAATCTGATGTGCACAAACCATACAATTTTAAATGTGGATTTGATAATCTGTTGTATTTGTTTACAGTAAATGCTGCATAATTTTTGCTGGTAGCTTTCTTGCAACAACTCAGTAAACCTAAAAAATCTATCAATTTGAGATCATAAATGTTTACATTTGTGTGTATGCAGTATGATTTAATTTCTGTAATACTAGAATTTTGTGTCCACAGCTAAAATAATGTTTCTTGTGTTTGATATGTTTCAGTCTTTACGGTGTTTGATGCATTAAAGTCAAAAGCAAGGACATTAAAGATGTGTCAAACATCAGTTATTGCACACCAAAATGCAGCTCATAATCCGGGGCCGGAACAGTAAAGACACTACCTCATACTCGTCTGTACCAAGTCATCGTGGACGAGCGTGGGTGTGCAGGCAAAGAACGCTGCAGATTCAAGAGGTTGGGTCGTGCCGTGTCATCGAGATCGTGATGGTGACATCCTGTCGGTACCACTCACCAGTGTGCTAGTGCTAGTATATGACAATTAAGTAAGAGACATTCACTTTTCTGCTACAGCCTGTAAGTGAAGGACATGTATCCAGTGATTGAACCTTGAGGACACATTTTAAGTCAAGTCAAGTCAAGTTTATGTTTCTCAAGTGCAAAGTCAAGTTTATTAGTCACTGAATACTGTGTTTATTTTGTGCTGATGTTGAGAGAAGTGTTTGCATTATTCTGTTTTCATTGTACATGTACTGCTTGTGCACATCCTGTTGCTAGCGTATTTCAATCAGTATTTTTGAACATCAATTTAAATCAGGCTAGTAAGATCAAGTAAGATCAAGGGCTGAGGTAAGGGCTGGTTGAGCTTCAATCCAATGATATAAGTATATTTCAAGATTCCTCAAATTTAATTCAATTTTGAATTAATCAAATCAAGTACAAGTTCAAAGTATTTAGGGAATCATATACCCCAAAGATAAGAATTCCCTAATTCAAGTATAGTTTCCATTCAGTTATTTTGAGTGGAAATTTCGAGGTAAACATAAAAAACACATTGTGTTTCAGGTTTGCATAATATTTTTTATCTCCAGGTTTTCACTCAAGAAATCTGGTTGGTGAAAATCCCAATTACCAAGCCTGGCTAGCATTGTCTGTCAGACCATCCAGATTTACTAAACATTTTTTTTACGGTCATTAGATTGCCAAAACGACTGTCGGGTGGCATATGCTGTCACAAAGAGTTCACCAACTCACTGAAACGGTTGACAGTGTATGTAATACTGCCGGCAATCGAAACTCACTTTATTCAAAGAGGTAATATAAATTACCATTTCATTTTTTGTCCCATTTCCTCACTATTTTCCATAAACACTGTACTGCAACAAAATGGCTGCAGCTGCCAAAAATGCAACTGAGCAAGAATTGCGAGAGCAGATCACAGCTGCCAAAGAGCAATTACAAGCCATAAATGCTGACTTGGCAGTTGAAACCTTGTCTGAGGAAGAGCGAGCTCAACTCAACACTGATGCAGAAACAGTACACGGTGCAATAGAAACTCTTGAAATGGAGTTGGCTACAATCAGTGAACAAGAAAAGAATAATGGTGACAAGAAGCAACCAGAAGGAGAGAATGCGGTGGCTGGAGTCCAAGAAAAAGAAGATGCAAGTGATCCAGAAGATGGCGCCACTGGCAAGACTAACCAGAACACTGCACAAACAAAACTCAGGCATGTCCCACTTCATGAGCTGAAGCAAAGACGAGAGACATGCATGAAGAGACTGAAAGAAGTCAGGCGGTTAGTGAAAGCAAAGGGAGAGGATAAGTCTGTCTCACCAGAGATTTCTGCTGAATACGACAGCCTCAATGACAAAGTTGCGACTTTAGATGCTGTCATCAGTAAAAAGGAAGAACAAGAAGCACAGGTAGACAGAGCAAACAAAAGGTTTATGCGAACATACAGTAAAGTAAATAAGGCTGTGTTCGCTCTTTTTTATGCATACAGAGATGAGGTCTTGGACACAACTGAAGATGACTTGGAAGACCTGATTCGCCTGGACAAAGAAATGACAGCTACATATGAAGCCTGTCGAGATTTGTGCCCGCCAGACAACGAGATGCGGCGCAGAGTCAACAGCGCTAAGCAAATGTGCTCAGACATGGCGAAAACCTTGAAACAAATTGGAGAGAATCCAATGATGGCAGACAAGGAGAGAAAAAGCCTTCTCAAGACTACTTGGGGAATGAATTATTCCAGGTCTCTCTTTGGAAGCAAGTTAGACTATGAGTCTGATATTTCTGCCAAGTCTAAAGTCTCCATTCAGTCAAAGGTATCTGTAAGTGCACAGATTTCAGAATCTTCAACAGGCTCTTCAACAGGATCAAGTAATGCCTCAGAAAAGGCCAGGAAGCTGGCTGAATTGAGCGCTAAGCGAAAGTGTGCAGAACTTCACGCAAAGATAAGGAAATACAAGGTGGCCTTGGAAAGTTGTCATGAACAATTAGAAATAGCAGAAGAAGAGGAAAGAGTCCAAAGGTCAGATGACATCTCTTGTTGCAGTGACAAGCCTAGTAAAGGTTATCTGAATCCAGAGGCACCTGCTTTTTCTCCTGAGGCCAGATCACCAAGAGCTGAAGATTGCGCGAGCCAAGTAGAGTCACAGTTGGCCTTCATCGCCCAAACATTCTCAGATAGCGTCAGCAGATCAAGGCTGCCTGTCCCCACACCTCCTGTGTTTGATGGTGACCCACTCAAGTTCATCAACTTTCGCAAAAGTTTTGTGACACTTGTTGAGAACAAGGGAATTCCACCATCAGACAAGCTGTATTATCTGCAGCAGTACCTTGCAGGAGAAGCCAGAGCGGCAGTAGAAGGTTGTTTTTTCGGAAGTGATGAAGCTGCCTACAACCGTGCATGGACCACGTTGGAAGAGCGGTTCGGACACCCCTTCACCGTTCAACTCTCCTTGAGAAACAAGTTGAGAGACTGGCCCAAAGTAACAGGCAAAGACAAGAAAGGTCTTCAAGATTTCAGCGATTTCCTGAGCACCCTCAAAGAAGCTATCCCCTACGTGAAGGGTCTTGAAGTTTTGAACGATTGCGTCCAAATCCAGGAAACAGCAACCAAGTTACCCGAGTATTGTAACACTAGGTGGACACGGCGTGTTACAGAAGACATAGATGTTGGAAAGGGCTACCCTTCGTTTCAAGAATTTGTCGACTTCGTAGCCAGAGAAGCCAGAGTGGCTACCAGCCCTATATGCGTGGTCGCTCAAAACCAAGACAAGTTGCCAACCGCGAATAGAGGAAATGAGTTTAGGGCAAAGACAAAACGAGCACCTGGCATTACTCATGCCACCAACACCAACACCAGTGCTGAAAAAGAAACCCCTAAAAGTGGAGCCAAAAATTCTCCAGTTTGCACCTACTGCGACAAAGATCACCTCATCTACAAGTGCAATGCTTTCAAAGAGTTGCCTTATGATGACAAAATACAAAGCATTCAAAGCAAGGCCCTTTGCTTCAAATGTCTCAGACGTGGCCACACATCAAAGAAGTGTCTAGTTAAAGTGTCCTGCAACACGTGCAAAGGCAAACACCAAACTCTGCTGCACTTAGACAAGAAGAAAGCAGACACAAAGCTTACAGAGTCAGAAGCCGACAAAGATGAAAACACATCTGAATCTATTTCAAACAAAACCAACCAAGATTACATGAAGAGTTATACTTCAATGATCGTACCTGTTTGGGTCAAGACAGGCCAAGCTGGCTCGCAAGAAGTATTGGTTTATGCACTGATTGATTCCCAGAGCGACAGCTCCTATATCACAGAGGATCTGGCAGCCAAGCTGTGCATGCCACATGAAATAACAAGAATGAAGATAACAACTATGACATCTTCATCGGTGGTCTATTGTAAGAAGTTCTCAGACATCAAACTGAGAGGATACGACTCGACTGTCGAAGTCCGAGTCAAGTCGTGCTACGCAAGAGACCACATCCCTCACAACAGGGAGCACATTCCTTCAAAGATAGCGGCAAGTATGATGCCTCATTTGGCTCGAATAGCCCCCTTCATTCCTCCTATTCAAGACTGTGAAGTGGGACTGCTCATTGGATACTCCTGCCCACAAGCACTCAGACCGGTGGAGATAGTCTCCGGAAATCCCGAAGAAGCCTTTGCTGTGAAAACAGACTTGGGATGGAGCATCATTGGAGGCCCTTGTTATGAACAAGGCAACAATGGTGTATGCCATAGGATTGTCGCCAAAGAATTGATAGTGCCACCACCCTGTGAGATCCTGAAGGTTCTCGACCAAGATTTCAGCGACACCAAAGATGAAGCGAAGGAGCTAATCTGCCAGGCCACTGAAATATGCAAAAAGGGCAAAGTTAGACTCCATAAGTTCCTGTCGAACAGCATAGACGTCCTGGAATCTATACCACCTTCAGAAAGAGCCACTACCATCTCCGAAATAAACTTGGAACTGGAACCTCTCCCGGTTGAGCGCACACTTGGAACAAGATGGGATGTTCAAAATGACTGCTTCAGGTTCAAGATAACACTACAGGATAAACCCAACACAAGAAGAGGCATCCTCTCTACAGTCATGTCAGTCTATGACCCAAATGGATTTGTTAGCCCTGTGGTGTTGCAAGGGAAAAAGATCCTGCAAGAACTGTGCAAGCAAAAGAAATCTTGGGACGAACCTGTCGAGCCTGTCATAATTGAACGGTGGGAGAGCTGGAAAGCAGATATTCAGGAACTGGAGGATCTGAAAATACCCAGATGTTTCAAGCCTGACAAGGAAGTGAAATCTTTCGAGTTGCATCATTTCAGTGATGCCAGCACTCAAGGTTATGGGCAGTGCTCGTATGTCAGAATGTGTGACCAAGATGGAAACATAGACTGCGCCTTGCTCATGAGCAAAGCGAGAGTGGCACCATCAAAAGTTGTCTCCATTCCTCGGCTTGAATTGACAGCAGCAACAACGTCAGTGAAAATCAGCAAGTTCCTCAGAAGAGAGCTCGAGATCCAGGTCACCAAGGAATATTTTTGGACAGACAGCAAGGTCGTGCTGGGATACATCGCCAACAGTGCAAAGCGGTTTCACGTGTTTGTCAGCAACCGTGTACAGTACATTCGGGAGAACATTGAAGTGCAACAATGGCACCACGTACCGACCAAGTCGAATCCAGCCGATCTAGCTTCGAGAGGCGTGTCGGCCAAAGAACTGGGCACCTCTATGTGGCTGAAAGGCCCAGAATTTCTCTACAAAGCAGAGCTACCACTGACTTCGCCAGACGATACTCTCAACCTTGGCGACCCTGAAGTAAAAGCACAGTGTCTCGGGGCATCTAGCGTTGTTCTACCAACAGGACTGTTGGATGTACTACAAAGGATCTCGAAGTGGCAGACCATGATCAACATCTTGGGAACTATGATAAGAAGAGTGTCTTCGAAGACAAGCCGTCTACTCCAAGACAGAAAAGCACGTAATCTAGCCATCAAGTGGTTACAAGCCAAAGAGTTTCCTGAAGAGATCACAACCCTGGGGAAAGGTGGAAACGTAGCAACGTCAAGCTGCTTGAAGACTCTAGATCCCATGTTGGATGAAGAAGGCCTGCTAAGGGTTGGGGGAAGAGTTCGTGAAGCAGAAGACATCACCAAGGAAGAATGTCACCCCATTATCCTTCCAAGAAAGTCACATGTCACCGAGGCCATCATCAGGCATGTACATCAAAAGACCAATCATGGAGGTCGCAGCTCAACTTTGAATGAACTACGATCTCAAGGATATTACGTACAAAGGGGCTCCAAGACAGTGGCTCAAGTGATACGCAACTGTATCATGTGTCGCAAGCAAAGAAGACCAGCGGAGAGTCAGAAGATGGCTGACTTGCCACAAGAACGTACAGAAGCGCATCCTCCATTCTACAAGTCTGGAATGGATGTCTTTGGCCCGTATCTCATCAAGCGCGGAAGATCAGAAATCAAGCGCTACGGACTGCTGTGCACGTGTCTGTACAGTCGTGCAATTCACCTGGAGCTTCTAGACGACCTCTCAACTGACTGTTTCATCAATGCCCTAAGATGCTTCTTGGCATTGTGAGGTGTGGTTAGAAGCATACTCTGCGATCAAGGTTCCAACTTCATCGGTGCTGACAATGAACTGAAACAAGCTCTCGCCGAATTGGATCGTGACAAGCTGGAGACAGTTCTAGCAAACAAGCAAGTGGAGTTCAAGTTCAATGCTCCTCATGCTAGTGAGCAAGGTGGCGTATGGGAAAGTCAGATCCGCACAGTGAGGAAGACGCTGAAGTCGGTGATAGACTTTGCGAACACACGACTAGACGACGCCTCCTTAAGAACACTGTTCTATGAGGCAGCATACATCGTGAACAGTCGTCCATTGTCTCCAACGTCTTTGAATGACCCACTCGCCGAACCTCCCATAACGCCAAACGCTCTACTTCATGGCAAGCTTGAGGGAGTCTTACCTCCACCAGGAGCCTTCTGCGCCCAGGACGTTTATGCACGGAAACGCTGGAGGCGTGTTCAACACCTGAGTCAGCTCTTTCGAAGTAGATGGAAACAAGAATACTTACTGAATCTCCAACATCGCCAAAAGTGGTGCAAACCACAAAGAAACCTCCAAACAGGAGACATTGTTCTCATGATGGATGAAGGGTTGGCGAGAAACCAGTGGCCACTTGGACTTGTGACGAGTGCAATGGCCGACAAGGACGGACTTGTCCGAAAAGTGAGGCTGAGAATTTCGAACGCCAGAAGTGTGGCTCGTGGGGAGAAGATTAAGCCAGTCTCCGAACTGGAAAGACCAGTGCAAAAGGTTGTGCTCTTGCTGCCGGTTGAAGATTAGGTGACATTGTGAAAATTTTATGTTGGCATGACTTTATAGTCTTCCATCATAAAGATTTTGGTGGGAGTGTAACGGCAGCAGCTGTGTTTGTTTGATCCATGCGAGAAACATGGCAATTCTTGTGACTGTTGTAATTTCCCCGCTATATATGTCAACAGTGACATCCTTTCTAGTATTTGACCTTTGGTTGTACAGCAATGCCTCCCAAAGATTTGTTTTGGCAGGTATATATATTCACAGCCTGGCTCTGTGTGCCAGTCAAAAGTTGTTTACTTTGTGTCTGGGGGAACCCCCAACATGGAAATGACCTTTGACCTCTGGGGAATCCCTTGGGAATTCCCTACCTTTTTTTTTATTTATTCCCTCCATATTTTCTTTTAAAAACCTAGGTTTGGAAATTTGTCCTTTGAGATTTAAAAATTATTGAAATAATTTGTCATCAAAAATACATGAGGTATAAGCATTATTCACAACAGGAAGTAGATGATTTGAGACTTCCTGCCCAGCAAAATATGACAACGGACGGATTGAGCATGGCTGGCTAAGACAAAGATCCAAAGCCATCCAGCTGCTTACCTCAGCCCAGGTAGGGTGAAACTGTCATAATGATGAAATAATCCCTCATATCCAATTATCTACCCGATATTTTGTAGGTTGTTTGAGAGATGATGATATTTTTGAAGTTTGTTGAAGTGTGACTAGACCATGTGACTGTCAGTGGTAATCCATGCCTATGTGACCTTTCACCTAGTCTCCATGCATGTGCAAAAAACTGTAATAGTTGTGAAAAGGTAATTTTTGAAGCTTCATTCTGTGAATAGGGATGTATTTTTGACTTGAAGTAAATGCAGTATTATTCTGGTCAGTCACTGCTACAACTTCCGGCCTGCATGGCCCTGGTAGCTTTTAGAAGTGCAAATCTGGCAATCCTTCATTATTTACTGGATGCCTAGTTCTAGTCAATTTTATTGTTATGTTTTTGAATTGACATCTTGACTTTAAATTAGCTGAAATACCAATTTACAAGGTATTTATTCCGGGCTATTAATTGCAGACAAAATGTGAGAGCCTGCAAGGAATTTCTGCCCTCGGAAGGCTGCGACCCGGCAAAGTGGTTAGTGAAATGTTTAACTCTGAAGTTTAATGATGGTTGTTTGAATATGCACATGTCCAAAGAATAGAAACTTTTGTGTGTGTTTCTAATATGAAAATCTGATGTGCACAAACCATACAATTTTAAATGTGGATTTGATAATCTGTTGTATTTGTTTACAGTAAATGCTGCATAATTTTTGCTGGTAGCTTTCTTGCAACAACTCAGTAAACCTAAAAAATCTATCAATTTGAGATCATAAATGATAGATTGATAGATAGATTAGTTTATTTGACAGGGACAGTGCAATAAACATAGACAATTAATCAAAGACAATCAATCTGATGTGTTGCACATAGAGTGTATAGCTATTAGCTAATTTGCAACTCTTGTCCCTGGATGGGCTTTACAAATGTTTACATTTGTGTGTATGCAGTATGATTTAATTTCTGTAATACTAGAATTTTGTGTCCACAGCTAAAATAATGTTTCTTGTGTTTGATATGTTTCAGTCTTTACGGTGTTTGATGCATTAAAGTCAAAAGCAAGGACATTAAAGATGTGTCAAACATCAGTTATTGCACACCAAAATGCAGCTCATAATCCGGGGCCGGAACAGGATGTTAAAAGGGTGTTCTGTGCTGTAAAAGTGAACAAAAGTCAGGGCCCTGATAATATACAGTATGTGGGCGTTTGGTAGAGTCCTGTGCACATGAATTGAGTCCTGTATTTCACTACATTTTCAATAATTCCTTACAGACACATGTGCCTAAGATCTGGAAAGATGCTGTGGTTGTCCCCATTCCAAAATCCAGCTGTTTAAAACGGTAAATGATTTTAGACCAGTTGCTTTGACTTCAATTTTAATGAAATTTTTGAAAAACTGGTCAGATGTGAGGTCCTAAGGCAGACTGAACATGCATTGGATCCTCTGCAGTTTGCCCATAGGCCTCACAGAGGAGTGGAGGATGCCACTGTCACTCTGTTTAACATGCTTTTTGAACATCTGGATTTTAATGGGACACACGCCAGGCTTTTATTTGTGGACTTTTCTTCCGCCTTTAATACAATCCAACCTCATATTTTAGTTGAAAGGCTCCTGCAACAATTTGATTTGAGTAATAATCTGGTGGGTTGGATTCTGGATTTTTTAACCAACAGGACACAGAGAGTAAGGGTCAATGGTACATTGTCTGACCTAAAGTGTTCTTCTACTGGCTCTCCTCAGGGGTGTGTGTTGTCACCACTACTCTTCATCCTGTACACAAACATGTGTCGGAGCAGACATGACAACAGACACATTATAAAGTATGCTGATGATTCAGTTGTTGTCAGTCTCCTCCAGGATGGTGAGAGTGGCCACGGCCCAGTAGTTGATGATTTTGTTCACTGGTGTGAGGATTCCTACCTGTAGCTGAATACGACAAAAACTAAAGATATGATTATTGACTTTAGGAGGAAAACTCCCAGGCACGAAGTCACTGTACTAAAAGGCCAGACCACTGAATGTGTACAATCCTACAAATATCTTGGGACAATTATTGATAGTAATTTAAACTTTGAAGAGAACTGTGAAAGGTTGTGCAAAAAGGGTCAGCAACATTTGCATTGTTTAAGGAAACTTGCACGCTTCCAAATTGACCAAACCATAATGACAATGTTTTATCGGGCTTTTATTGAATCTGTTTTATCCTTTTCTTTAGCGTCATGGTTTGGTCAGATAAAACTGAAACAGAGGAAATCCTTGGATCAGGTAGTTATATGGTCCAGTCGTTTGCTTGGTGAGTCACAGCTGAGCCTGACATCCCTGTACACCAGACAGGTACAGAGGATTGCTACCTCCATTTTAAATGATGACTCCCACCCTTTGCACTGCAACTTTCAGCTTCTTCCCTCCAGACGGAGGTTTGCTGTCCCAAAAAGCAAAACCCAGCGCTACAAAAACAGCTTTGTTCCCGCTGCTGTTAAAGAATTGAACAAGATGTAACAATATATCGCACATAATTTAGTTACCTATTTATTAATTTTATTTTATATTTATTTTTGTAGGTTTTTTATTTGGGTTCTAAATCTTTTACTGGGTTTTAGACTTTTGAATTTTTAACCTCTTTGACTAGTCTTTAACTTTTTAATATGACCCTTTTCTCTTATCTCCTTGTTTTTTCTCTTATCTCTTTGTCCTATGTCCTGATTGGTGGAGCCTTGAGTACTTCTATCATGTTTATAGTCAGCTTTATGTGTGCCTGTGTTTGTGTTCATGTTGAATGTAATTGTGGTTTGTAAATATGGATGTCACCTGACTGCAAAACAAATCTACCTATGGGTACAAATAAAGTAACCTGAACTTGAACCTGAACCCTGCTGTACACTGAGCAATTTACAAAGGCTGTTTTGTTGTTAACTTACCAGGTACATCAGCTGAGATTACAGCAGACCCAGCGGGGACACTGGGAACAGTGAATGGGGATGAGAGACAATGATCTGCAGAGGAACAAGATGGACCTAAGATGAAAACAACAACAACAACAAAAGCTAGCCATGCTAGACGTCATATTACACTTGAAAATTAGGAAAACATTTACTCCACTGTGTTTTTGCTTATAATAAGAAAAAATATCTGCCAGTGGGGCAATTGAAAATTGTTTGAGAATTTTTGAAATAATATGCATTTGTCTAAAAACAAGTTCCTTGCCATATGATCATATCTTATATTAAATCTTAATGAGATCATTTGACTAGAAATTAATGGTGACAGTTTTCCCTCACCTTATGCATTAGCCTGGGCTGAGCCTGAGGAGGTGGACTGACACTGGCTTGATTCAGTACCTCCTCCAAAATACTTTAATAGCACTCCTGGAGAAGTTTCATAGAACTCATGAGCATACAGCTAATGGAAAAACACTATGTTCATTTTACTCACAGAAATTACTATGCTCTGCTGCAGCAAACAATTTGCACAAACAACATATCTCAAACTAGAACTACTTCATTTATGCAAAAACACATTAATTTAAGCAAACATGTTTGCTAGCAAAAGCCGTGACATTTGTAATTGTTATTAAATGTTTGTATGGAGCTATAATTGTTGCAAAACTATAAGCGTACGCACAGTTCCACAAATGCATGCTGCCGGGCGCTGGTGCGCGTTCAGGCTTGCTGCATCTGCATTGTGGTTGCCCTAAATAATAAGGGTGAATGAGGGTGGGTGTGTGTGTGGGGGAGAACACGAATGGATGTGAGTAGGTCGAAGTGAGAGTGAGGGTGTGTGTATGGGTGAACGTGAGTGAGTGTGGGTGACCCTGTGGGGGAATGGGAGAGAGACTGAGCGGGTACAGGAGTGAGAGAGAATGGGTGGGTCCGGGAGTGCGAGTGTGGGACTGTGTGGGGGAGTGGGGGAGCGAGAGTGAGTGAGTGCATGTGGGTGCGTATGAGAGCGTGAGGGTGTGAATTTGTGGGAATGGGTGTGTCTGCTAGTCGGGAGGTGCTGGATTGAGGGGGTAGTGCCTCTTGTCTATGTGGGCTCCCCTGTAGGGAGGGGGTCTTCTTTGGGTGTGGGGGTCCCCAGGGTATGCAGCGGTGGCACTGGGGGGGGGGCACTGTGGGGATGCCTGGGGGAACTCGTGTGGGGGCGTGGGCCGGTCTGCAACCCAGGGGTTGAGAGCGCTGGCCTCCTGGTGCCTGGGGCCCGGGGGCTAGAATTGGCCCCGGGGGGGGGGGGGGGCTCCTGGCCTCCCTCGGCTGTCCCTCCTGGGGTGGATGCCTGACTTTCCTGGGGCTTGTTGACCTCTGGCATTTGTACTCTGTGGGGGTTGGTGGCGCTGCCTTGCCTGCTCAGGGTTTCCGGGGGGGGGGGGGGGGCGGGGTTGCTGCGACCGGCCGCCCTCTTCATATGTTTCCTGACAAACCACTCACATGCACACACTTATTTTGAGCACTCTCATACACACACACACACACACACACACACACACACACACACACAAATATCTCCCCTTTAACAGGTGTGGATACCAGACTCGTGTTGAGACCTCTTTGGTGGAAGAAGCAGTCTTCTGTTTGTTTTAGTTGTTGGTTTGTTTGTCTGTTCCTCTACCTTTTCTTTCCCCCTCCCCACACTTCCTTTCCCCATTCCCCATCCTGTCTTTTCCTTCGTGAGTAAAATAATTTAAATAAAGTATTAAAAGTTATTACAGGAGTTTACAACAATATACAGTACATAGATAGGTGTTGTATAAAGCTCCTTTTGACAAAGTAAATCTGTTTTGGCACAATAAGGGTAGCAGATTTCTGTTCTGCTCACCTAGCTGCCTGACAGGACAAGAGAAAAAAATGCGTGCTCAGTTCCATAAAGGCGTAAAAAATATTTGCAAATCCTTGTACAGGTCTACAAATGCATGCACTGATCCACAGATATGCAAAAAAAAAAAAATTCAAATGTGTACACAGATTCACAAATATATAAAAAATCCACATGTGTAAAAAGATTTTGTATTTATGTACTTAATTAAAAATGGCTTAAAAAGGCCACAACTGTGTTTCAATTGGCTATCAAAGTACACTTTTGCAACACTTCTGGTGTGTCTGATCTGCAAATGTGGAGAGAGCTCTACAAATGCCAGTAAGCTGGGTTTTGTTACCCTGAGCTCAGGCTGACAGACTGCCTGTAGAGGTTCATTCTGTTCTTACAATGCGCACCGGAGGAGCTACACAGCGGCCAGGGATGGAACTTTGAGGCAAAGGTCTTCGAGGTGGTCTGCTGGCGGCTGGGCATCCAGAAGACTAGGACCACTCTGCTGCATCCACAGAGCGACGGCCTGGTCAAACGTTTTAACTGGACCCTGACCAGTCAGCTCGCAGTCCTAGTGGACCAGCGACAGCGAGACTGAGACCTGCATCTGCCCCTAGTTCTGTTGGTGTACTGGCCAGCAGTTCAGGAATCCACCAGGTGCACCCCTGCAGTGCTGATGTTTGAGCTGCGCACCCCGGTGGATTTGATGTTTGGTCCTCCCCCAGAGCCGGAGGTGGAAGGCAAACCGGGGTTGGATTATTTGTTTCGCTTGAGAGGACGTCTTCACGTGGTACACGAGCTGGCTCGGGAGGCTCTGGTAGTGGTGGGGAGTCAACCGAAGCGAGCATACAACTTCCGCTGCCAGGGGAGAGACTTTGCACATGGGGATCAGGTCTGGGTTTTCTGTCTGGAGCAGAAAAAGGGACTGTCACCAAAGCTGGCGAACCACTGGTTGGGACCGTGCGTGGTGCTACAGAGACTGTCAGATGTAGTGTACAGGGTGAGGCTACAAAAGAGGAACTGGGTGGTAGTGCTTCACCGCGACCGCCTTGCCCTGTACCAGCCAACTACCCTACGTGTGGCTGAGCCAAAGGCTCCATCCTGACTGGATACCCTGGTCGGTGATGCTGGCGGGGGATTCTCCTGGCATGCTTTGCGCCACGGGGTATTCAAAGACTGTTATTATTCTTGTGTTCAGAGCGTTATTGTTGTACCATTATAACTGTGTTATAAGTCCGGTTGTGATAGTGCCGTTTTCCCTGTGTGTGAGAGATTATTTGTCTGCGTCACCCTGAGTGAGATGAGCGTCTGTGTGAATGACCTCCCCTCTGTTCCGTGTAATTAAGTCAGTGAAGCATAAATGACTATACATCACAAATCCTCTCATTATTTTGTGAACCCTTGAAACGTCACAATATATTCGGCATATTGCCCAGCCCTATATATGGTTAAAACAATAAATCCCTTCAAAAGGAAATACACACTGCCTTTTTTTAATCAAGATGTTTTGTGGGGATTTATTATGAAGTGTGGTGTGATGATGCTGCCTTCCTGCTGCGTCATCACACTGCCCTGTATTAAGGGGCAGCCGCCATGAGGACTTCCTCTTGTCCCGGCTGACTCCTCTATGGTGCCCTATATGTACTGTGTTCCTGATTCTTAATAAAGCCACGCTCAGTGCCACATTTCTGTCAGCCTTGTTCATCATCAGGTTTGTGGACATAACATTTAGCGATTGAGGATTAAACCATGGGGGCGTGCGAGGCACCTCTACAGTCATTTCTGGATTACCCAGGAGAACCAGTAATACTGTGGCCGCGGTGGCTTGACGCGTTTGAGTTGTACATTCCAACATTGGGCCTGGGTAAATTCAACACAGCGAGGAAACGAGCACTTCTTGTTTGCAAATTGGGCGTAGAAGGTCAGCAAATTCTCCACACGTTAGATCTGACAGAGTCATATGAGCATGCTGTCGAGCTTCTTGCTAACTATTTCGCCAAACACACATGTAGCACGAAGCTGTGGGTTGAAACATTATTGGCGCCAAAAGGCACTAAGCTAGCTAGCACAGGGGAGCTAACATTCCAGCTAGTAGCAACGGAGGAATTAGCCAAATGGCTGCCAAGCACAGAAATTACCCGGACAGACGGCGTTGGCACGGTGCACACGGCAGTAAAGGGGAGGGGGACGAGCATGTGAAGAGCTCCGAGGCACAGCAGTACGCTTCAGATGGCGGAGGGGAAGAGCTGGACTGCTCCCGTTCCCTTGCTCAGCAGGCTATGGAGGTTACGACCGAGCTGATGGGGTGGAGCGTCTGCTTCACCGAGCGACACTGGAGAGGCTCCGGACACCTTCCGTGCCCATGGACCGCAGCTGACGATGGAGACGAGGGGTGAAGGGTCTGCAGTGAACACGGTGACAATGGAACCGCCGCAGTGTTACAACTTCGCCAGATGGAAGGAGAGCATAGAGCTGCCGAAAGCACAGCGGCACATCAAACCAAGTAAGGCACCGCTCCAAATAATGGACTGGGTTTGGGTTCGCGCCGGTGACTGACTGGGCTGCAGCCAGCAAAACAACGGGTGCCGCTGAGGATTGTGGCGAAACTGGGAACAGCGTACTTTCAGCTGACGGATGATTTGGTTCGGCACGCGAACAGACTACGATGTATTCGGGTGGCAACTCCAGACAGCGGGGCTCCGTGGGAGTCGGCTGCTGCAGTGTGGGACTCGGGGCCCGGCGTCATGAAGATTGGCTCCGGGAAGGGGGGGGGCAGCCGCCACGAGCCTGCTCCAAATCTCCAGGGACGAGGCCACAACGAGGCCGCATCAAAAGCACTCTGACTGAATTGTTTTTTCCCCTGCCTTACCTACCATTCACTTGAGTGACTGTGTTAACAGACTTTGTACTGTTTATAGTTTCTTTGTTGTTTAGTTTAGGAGCACGGCTGTTTTTAGTTAGTTAGTTTAGTGTGTTTTGCATAATTGTGGTTCCAAATTTGGGTGGGTTTGATTTGGTGTGTATGTTTTTGAACTTTGTAAAGGGGCGGAGGATGTTATGTGGGGATTTACTATGAAGTGCACTGTGATGATGCCACCTTCCTGTTGCATCATCACACCGCCCTATATTAAGGGGCAGCAGCCATGAGGACTTCCTCTTGTCCCGGATGACTCTGCTACAATGCCTTATATGTACTGTGTTCCTGACTCTTAATAAATCCACATTCAGTGCTACATTTCTGTCAGCCTCATTCATCATCTGGTTTGTGGACATAACACAAGTTCCTAAAGAAAAATGCAGATTGCCCTTCCTGCATTTTATGTTGTAACAAAACCACCCTTGGCCGGGGGATCCTGGGTTCGATCCCAGCCTCCGACCAACAGTGATCTGTGTGGAGTTTGCATGTTCCCCCCATGTCTGCGTGGGTTTACTCCGGGATTTCTCTGGTTTCCTCCCACATGCCAAAAACATGCAGGTTAGGTTAATTGGCATCAAACTGGGGATTCTAAATTGGCCTTAGGTATGACTGTGAGAGTGAATGGTTGTGTGTCTCTCTGTGTTGGCCCTGCGATGGACTGGCGATCTGTCCAGGGTGTACCCTGCCTCTCGCCCTAAGATGCTGTGATAGGCTCCAGCCCCCCCGTGACCCAAAAAGGATTAAGCGGAAGAAGATGGATGGATGGATGGAAAACCACAAGGTCTGCCTTCAGTTCTCTAAGTTAGCAAAACAAGTGCACAACTTACTTGAGATTGGCCCTTTCAGAAAACCTTTACCAAAACAGATAGGGGCTCAATAATATTATGCTTGACAAAAATGTGTGGCCATCTGGTTTATACCTCCGACAGTTTTTTGAGAGGAAATGATCTACATGTGACTGTCATTATTGTGTTTGTCATTATACTCATTCAATAGTAGGACCAACCTTAGAATATGTTCATTTAACTGCCAGAATGTAAAAACTTCATCTAATGAGATCTCCAGTTTATGTGATAACCATGACATTGTGTTGTTGCAGGAACACTGGTTATTCAAAAACGAATTGTCTATTCTGAGCAGATTACATGGTGACTTTATAGGACAAGGTGTCTCCTTTATGGATACGGAAGAACGTGTTATTTTAGGTCGCCCCTATGGCGGCGTCAGTATCCTATGGCGGAAGTCACTTGCGAACAGTTGTGTTGTGAAAACTTACGATTGCTTAAGAGTTATAGGTATTGAAGTCAACCTGGGTGACTTTCACTGTCTTATATTATGTGTATATTTCCCCTATGACAATGTTGAAAACTTGGATGAATACTTGCACTGCCTGAGTCTTGTTAAACGTATCACCGAGGACTTTCCAACTCCATATGTGTTCACAATTGGTGACTTCAACGCTAATACAGCACGTTCAAGTTGTTTTGGAAACGAACTGGTGTCTTTTTGTGAGAGCTACTCCCTACACATCTCGGACAGGATTATCTTACCAGGTGATACCTTTACTCATGTTAGCTTGGCCCACGGCTCTACATCATGGCTTGATCACTGTGTGACTACATCCTCAGGCCATGATAACGTATCCAATATCAAAGTTCTGCTTGACTATGTGAGTTCTGATCATGTACCTTTATCCATAGATATTGAGGTATCTAGTGCTGTAAATGGCCCCCGGGAAGCTCCCTCAGCCACAACGAGCAGTAGAACATACAAATGGCGTGATGCCACAGCGTCAGACCTGTCCAGATATAAGAAACTTACCCGTAGGAAACTCTGTAACATCCGTGCTCCTATGGACGCCATCAGGTGTCACGACCGTAATTGTGCGGCACACAGGGACGATATCGACAGGTTCTACAGTGATATTGTTGATGCTCTAAATTACTGTGTGAGTGAATGCATTCCTAGTCACAGTGTGGCCACCCAATATAACGTCACAGGCTGGAATGATGTAGTTAGCGAGGCTCACACAGCTGCCCGGGATGCTTTTTTGTGGTGGAGGAGTAATAGCAAACCACGTTCTGGTCCAATATTTGAAAACATGAAAAATTGCAGGGCTAGGTTCAAATATGCTCTACGAGCATACAGGCGCAATGAAGAAAGTATCAAATGTGACCAGCTAGCTAATCACATGAGTGAACTGAACATGGTAGAATTTTGGAAACAAATGAAGGCTATGAGCTCCCACCGGTCTGTCAGATCAAACACTATTGATGGTGTGACTGGTGACGTTAATATTGCTGAAAAGTGGAAATGTCATTATGAAGCTATTTTCAACTCAGTCAAGAATGTTTCAATGAAGGATTCTGTTATGCATGATATTCGTCTGTATAACGATATGTTTGATGCCTCTGATATTTCTGCTGTTACTTCTGTTGAAGTTGATGCACTGATCAAAGTTCTTAAGAAAGGAAAATCAGCTGGCCCTGACTGTCTCACCAGTGAATGCCTCATCAACGCCGATTTCAACTTGTGTATTTTGTTGTCATTGTGTTTTAACTGTATGTTTGTTCATGGTTACATGCCAGACATGTTGATGGACTCTGTTATTATTCCTTTGGTGAAAAACAAGTGTGCCAGTCTTTCTGACATGAACAACTACAGACCTATAGCTATTGCTAATGTTATATCTAAACTGTCAGAGGGTTTATTCCTGAACAGAATTGAGGATTATCTGTGGACAAACGACAATCAGTTTGGTTTCAAATCAGCTCTTTCAACTGACAAGGCTGTTTACCTACTCCATGAATTTGTTGACTACTTCAGAAGCCACTCCACTAGTGTTTATGCTACGTTCCTAGATGCTAGCAAAGCTTTTGACAGGATTAACCACTGGGGTTTGTTCAGAAAATTGATCGATCGAGGTATCCCTATTTACATTAGCATCCTGCTATACTGGTACAGAAGCCAGTCTATGGTTGTTAGATGGGGCAATGTCACCTCATCCAAATTTCATGTGACCAACGGTGTTAAACAAGGTGGTATACTGTCACCCTTGTTGTTTAATGTCTATGTTGATGATCTCAGTGTACTGTTGAACAGTACTAATGTGGGCGGCTCCTTTAACGGTGCACTGTTAAATCACATTTTCTACGCTGATGACCTCTGTTTGTTAAGTTTATCTACCGCAGCGATGCAACATCTCCTTTCTGTATGTGAAAAATTTGGTAAAAAAAATGACATCCTGTTCAACTGTACTAAATCTATGTGTATGGCTTTCAAACCAAAGGGCGTCAATACGTCGAATCCTGTTATGTCACTTTGTGGTAATAGCTTGAACTTTGTTGAAAAAGTCAAATACCTAGGTGTGTGGATTGAATCTGATAAGACCAATGCTGATTGTAACAGGCATCTCAGGAAACTGTACGCTCAAACCAATTTACTGTTGCGTAATTTCCATAGATGTTCTCCTGAAGTCAAATGTATGTTGTTCAAGACCTTCTGTACCTCAATGTACTGCTCGCCTTTATGGTTTAATAGCAATGTTGCTGTTAGGAACAAAATCCGCATTGCATATAATAACTCCCTAAGAAGGTTGTTAGATGTACCACGAAGGTCGAGTGCAAGCAAGCTGTTTGTGTCTGTGAACATTCCGTCTTTTGGAGAATTGATACGTAAGAATGTTTACAGTTTTTTGAGAAGACTGCTGGAATGTAACAATCATCTTATATCAGCAATTGTCAACTCGTCACTCACACTTCATTCCAGCATTTGGAAGTGGTGGCGTTCCATTTTATACTGAGCCCATTATGTTTTTTGTTGTTACAAGAGCGCCGAGTGTCTGCTGATCTGTATATACTTTATTTATTTGTCTATTTGTAATATGAACCCTGAGTTTGAAATAAACGTTTGAATATTACTAATGAGCAAGCTGGAAATTAACGGACAGAGCTTTGGAAATAGCTTTTCTGTGTTGTAGAAATGGTTTTGGTCTGTAGAACTATGTATTGGCTATACAGTATATCATTGAGGATGTTAAAATTTAAAATAATCCCTGAAAAACTCACAATATCTGATCTCTAACACAGTTGATTCTGATGACAATTTCCCTGAGTGTTTCCCTATATGGCATTGCTCTAAAGAAATAAATTACTCTGAATTTTCTTTTCTTTTTTTGTCTTGGCAGCTCTTGCAGGACCACGCAACCAAGAACAGAGGAGGCAATGTGTTGACGTGTGACACAGCAAACACACCACCCTCACACAATCTGGTCCACCAGCCACCCCTCAGTCTTCCCTTCTACTTCCTCTGCTAGAATCCACGGCAGTTTAAGCAGGAAATCACTCTTCTTAAGCAAGTGGGGGAAGCAGCGTGAGCAATAAGAGGCTTTTCTTTCTTAACTCACCAGTATGAAAGCGTGGGTATTTACTGGGTAAGACAGAAACCACACATTGATCATAGGATTCACAAAAGTATTTGGTTTTTATTAATTTTATTTAGTCATATTTACAATACACAACTACAGTCTCTTATATCATCAGGAACCATCTTGTAGAGCAGAAGTGTTACAGCATTACTGTTAGAAATACACTACGTATATGGATAAAAGTATTGGGCCACAATCATTGAATTTAGGGGACAACTCCATATGAAAGGGATGTCAAAAATGCTTGTCCATATAGTATAGGTGTGCAAGCATTGTAGTTACACTGCCTACCTTTTTCGTACATTAAAAATAAAATAATAATAATACAGATAATGGTTTCAGTGTAAGTCTAAACAAAGTCAAACATGAGATGTCCTCAGTACTGACTGTACTGCACGCGATCAGCTGCTTTCCTATCAGCAGCTTCAGTAACCACCCTTGCCTTGGGTGTAAAACCAAGGTTCTGACCACATATACAGCATTATATGACAAATGTTTATGTGGGTGAAAAGTGGGTGTCAATGCATTAACAATATACTGTACAGTAATGTAATCAAAGGAATATTCATATATGTTAAAATTTAAAGAAAGAAAATACATTTTAGAATATTAAGAGTGAGGGGGTAGCAATGTGAAGGAGGGAACAAGTATTATCAAACCAAATTTTAGGATGAAAAAATTACAAGTCGCATGTTTTACAGCCCGAGTCCCATTATTAGCCAATCTTGAGCTCGGGACGTCAGCCACCAACTAACAAGGCACTGTGTGACTGGCAAGTGGGACTCAGGCTGTAAAATGTGCCAGTTGTCGTCTTTTCAGTGTTCCCACCAGGAGCAAGAAAGTTATATAGTGCTGTTGCAGACGACGCAGCTCCACTCCGGTTATGGTTGAAGTGACATTTACTGGCTCAAAAGTTGACATATACAATCCAAATGATTGTATATTGCTGGAGAAATAAACTGATGGAAGAATGGATCAAAAACTGCTAACACAAAAGCAAGAAATTTGTCTGTCATTAAGAAAATTGGCAGTCAGGCTCTTAAATCAGACAATCAAATCTTTCATTTGTGGCATATTAAGATGACATCATTTCTGTGGGATTTCCATGTATGAAAGACAGACTCTTTGCCCCCTTACGTGAAAAATCCTCAGAGTTGCATGAGTAACACATCACATAGGAACAAGTGTGGCAAGAAAATTGTAACGGCTAAGTAAATGACATAACAGAATAAAGGGGAATTTGAGTATGGCTTCAGTTTCATACTTATGTTTTTTAATGCTCAACTCATTGAACAAGCAAAAGTGCTATTATGGTACCAGCTCGAAGTCAGATGACAATTAGAAATCCCCTTTCCAGGATATCTCCCTGTTTGTTGATTCAGTTTTCTACTGGATATTCTGAAACAGAATATTCCTCTGGTTTTCAAGTCTGCTCCCCATTGTTATCAGTGTAAAAAGCAGTAACAGCACAAGGTTAACACCACATTTGTCCATCAGCCTAAACATTCGACTCGTCTATCTGTGTTCTGTCTCTGGGGGTCAGGAAGGTCAGCGCATCACCAAGGATTCACCCCAGTAACAACCTCTTTCATTCGATGAGGCCAGTGAGCAGGGGCCACCAAACAGTGGTATCATATTTCCGGTAACACTGGAGTATTGTCTGTGGCTGAGAACAAGCAGCCAACTTTGGAGGTCACTGAGCATTATCACACTTTAGACTGGGGTGTTCACACACTAAAGGTCTAGGGTGCAACAAGGCTGATGTGAGAGATGAGAATATTGTCCATGTCCCTGATATGGGGAAAAGTTGTGTCCTCTGTGGGTGAGCTACCTCAGGCTCAGGTGTAACACATACAGTCCTCAGCTCACAGGGTATCAGGTTTCTAACTGGTGGAGCCTGGCTGGCTTCTTTCAGCTTATGTTACCAAGCTACTCTCATAACTAATTTATCCGTCTTCACCCCAAAGCATTTGGTTGCCGGTTGGTTGGGTGGTTGGTCAGCTAAACTGGGGGAAGGACAGTGTTTTACATTCTGTCAGAGCAGTGCACCACCAGGGCTTCCAGATTAGGACCACCCAAGCTGGAGCCGATGCAGAACGGGGAGGATATGTGCCCGCGGGACTCCAAGGCAGCAGGGGCCGAGGCCGTGGAGGAGCGAAAGGCCCAGAATCAGGGGTGTTTGGAGCCCACAGCGCCTCCCCTTCCTCCCCCTTCACCACCTCCACCAGGGCCATCAGAATACCCAAGGCCCAGGCTTATCTTCCACACGCAGCTGGCTCATGGGAGTCCCACAGGTCGCATCCACGGATTCACCAATGTCAAGGAGCTGTACGCCAAGATTGCAGAAGTGTTCAACATTTCCCCTTCAGAGGTACAGAAACACCTGACTGTGAATGTGATATAATTACAAAGTGGCTTTTTCTTGAAAAAAGAAAACAATTTAGACCATATTATTTACTTGCAATTCTAGCCTGTCAGGAGAGAAAAAATGGTTTTAGATTTCCATTCTAGGTTTTTTCCATGGTGCACTGAGAACATTGCCTTTGGTACCTCTGTCAAACTTGGAATAAATGACCAGCTAATGCTTTGTAATTGGTAAATATCCACTTCTGTAACACAACAATGTATCATTATGAATGTGAGAACAGAAAAAAAACAGACAAATATTTTGCAATTTGAATAACAAAGCTGGCTAAAAGACATATGGTCATACTGATGAACCACCTATATACTGTACAATATCTCTGTACAAGCATTTTCGGGTTTGGTATCGGACATTCTTAAAGATAAATAAATAAATAAACCATTATAAAACAAGTGATGAACTTCCTGCAATATCATGAAAAAAATACAATCACTAAAAATTTCTTAGATTACCACACATTTTTCTACCACTACTGTTATAGTATGTCAAATAAACATGTTAGCACCGCTTAACTACTTTACCTTCAGTGTAGTATTGTTGGCAACCTTAGGTAATGCTGTCACTTAAAGGGTTAGAAATAGTAGCAATAATAGAAGTAACAACCCAAACACCTACTTCAATAACCTAGTCCATTTTCAATATCAATAAATATGAGTTTGAATAGGAATAGGTATGGATACCGCCCTCTGTGGATCACCACCATATAGTGGTGGAGGGGTTTGCTTGCTCTAATGATCCCAGGAGCTAGTATGTTGTCGGGGCAACTTGCCCCTGGTAGGATCACCAATGCAAATTGGCCCTGGATGAGGAGCCAGACCAAGAGTGCTCCAGTGGGAATCTATGAAAAAAGTTAAAACAAGGACCTGTACCCAAAGAAGGCACGTGGGTCCACCCTCACTGGGCTCACCACCTGCAGGAGAGATCATGGGGATCATGGTGCTATGAGAACCAGGTGGCAGTTTGGGTTGCTCTACCTGGACTGCTGTCCCTGTGACCTGGACCCCTGGATAAGCGGTAGAAGATGGATGGATGGATGGATAGATATAGATAGTCTGGAAAATCTCTACACACAATTTCTCCCCTGTTGGCTGTACAACTATGATTTATTTTTTTTAAAGCTCCTGTCATTTAAACATAAAAGTTCACTTTTATTTTTCTTAATAAAAATAATAGAGACAATACTTTGTCTTTCAAGGTTTGAGGAAACATGTCCCCATCCCCCCTTGATTTACACTTACGTACTATATGTTGTCTGTGATACCTTTTTTGTTATTTTGCTTTTTTCAAAATTGTAACATTTCTGTTCCACAGAAACAGTTCTTATTCAGCCCCATGGAAGTTCCGTAAGTGTTCCTTCCAGCCTGCAGCAGTTCTCAAGGCAAATCCTTGAGAAGCGTCCTCCGCACTAAGGCTTTCTAAGAGAGAAGGTCAAACCACAACCTGATAACTTCTGTCAGTGTTAAACACAACCCTTGGTCAAAAATGATGGAGCCACCACTGTTGGATGATGTTGATTGTTTTATTTTGTAGGGAAAAGTCTCTGGTATGACACAAAACTACTGCAGTTAAACAGCTGAACATTCTGGCTTTGTAAAAATACTATTGCTGTAATTTATAGCATTTTTCCAGTTTAAGAAGAAAAAAAATATAGAAACTTCCCCCAAAACCATCAAAATTGCTATCTAGTTGCACCTTCTAGCTATCATGAGAGTCTGAATTCTTTGAGGCAGAGACTGCACAGAAAAACAATATTCTGGAATAATCAGGTTCTGCTTTTGACGTAAAGTAGTTGACAGATTAGCTTTGCAGGATGGAGCCTTGTCAATGACCATTTTCTCCAACACCATCATAAAATTCTACTTGGATTAAGATCCGGACTGTTTGCTGGCCATGTCACTGACATGCTATGTCTGTCCCAAACAAAAAGTTGGAAGCTCTTGACTTTGTGATAGGATGTGGCAGCATGGTGGTTTAGTGGTTAGCACAATACCTCACAGTAGGAACGCTGTGAGTTCAAGTCCACCAGCCAGCAGGGCCTGTCTGTGTGGAGCTTGCATGATCTCTCCATGTTTACGTATATGGGTTTACTCCAGGTGCTCTGGTTTCCTCCCACAGTCCAAAAAACATGAGTGTTAGGTTAACTGGAGATTCTAAAGTGGCCATAGGTTTGAATGGTGAAGGGATTGACACCGGATGGCATTGAATTTCCCTCTTTGTAACAAACAATACTTTCATCATCAAACTGATTTTAATTGAGGGGGGAGTTCGGGGAGGCCATGGAACAAAACTTTTGGTCGGCCTCAAAGAGATTCTGGAAAACTCTCCGGCGACTCAGGAGGGGGAAGCAGCTCCCTGTCCACACTGTGTATGGTGCAGATAGGGCACTGCTGACTTCAAGTGGGGACATCGTCGGGTGGTGGAAGGAATACTTTGAGGATCTCCTCAATCTCACTGACACGCCTTCCACAGAGAAAGCAGGGCTTGGGGATGAGGGAGCAGCTTGCCCATCACGGAGATTGAAGTCGCCGAGGTGGTTAAAAACTCCTTGGTGGCCGGGCACCGGGGGTGGACAAGATTCACCCTGAGTACCTCAAGGCCCTGGATGTTGTAGGGCTGTCATGGTTGACACACCTCTGCAATGTTGTGTGGAGATTAGGGACAGTGCCTTTGGCATGGCAAACCAGGGTGGTGGTTCCTCTTTATAAAAAGGGGGACTGGAGGGTGTGCTCCAACTTTAGAGGGATCACACTCCTCAGCCTCCCTGGGAAGGTCTATGCCAGGGTAGTGGAGAGGAGAGTCTGACTGCTGGTTGAACCTCGGATCCAGGAGGAGCAATGTGGTTTTCGTCCTGGTCGTGGCACATCGGACCAACTCTTTACCCTCTCGAGAATCCTTAAAGGACTGTGGGAATTTACCCAGTCAGTCCACATGTGTTTTGTGGACTTGGAGAAAGCATTCAACAGTGTCCCTTGTGGTCTCTTGTGGGGGGTGCTGCGGAAGTATGGGGTATTGAGCTCGTTGTTACAAGCTATCCGGTCCCTATATGACCGTTGCAAGAGTTTGGTTCGTATTGCCAACACCCAGTTGAACTCGTTTCCAGTGAGAGTTGGACTCCACCAGGGCTGCCCTTTGTTACCGATCCTGTTCATAATTTTTA
The DNA here is from genome assembly GCA_020510985.1 of Pholidichthys leucotaenia. Taxonomy (NCBI): domain Eukaryota; kingdom Metazoa; phylum Chordata; class Actinopteri; order Cichliformes; family Pholidichthyidae; genus Pholidichthys; species Pholidichthys leucotaenia. Next base: position 336,352,259 of record CM035839.1, on the reverse strand, counting down.
TGGACAGGATATCTAGGCACAGCCAAGGATCAAAGGGTGTCATGCTCAGTGACCACAGGATCTCATCTCTGCTGTTTGCAGATGATGTTGTCCTGGTGGCTTCATTGACCAATGACCTACAGGTCTTGCTGGGACGGTTTGCTACTGAGTGTGAAGCAGCTGGGATGAGAATCAGCACTTCCAAGTCCAAGTCCATGGTTCTCAGCTGGAAAAAGGTGGATTGTCCTCTCCAGGTTGGGGACAAGCTCCTGCCCCAAGTGGAGGAGTTTAAGTATCTCGGGGTCTCATTCACGAGTGAGGGGGGAATGGAGCGAGAGATTGACAGATGGATTGGAGCAGCATCTGCAGTGATGCGTACGTTGTACCGGACTGTCGTGGTGAAGAGGGAGCTGAGCTCTAAGGCAAAGCTATTGATTTACCGGTCAATCTACCTTCCTACCCTCACCTATGGTCATGAGCTTTGGGTAATGACCAAAAGAATGAGATCGCAGATACAAGCGGCTGAAATGAGCTTTCTCCATAGGATTGCTGGACTCATCCTTAGAGATAGAGTGAGGAGCTAAGTCATCCGGGAGAGGTTCAGAGTAGAACCGCTGCTCCTCCACATTGAAAGGAGCCAGTTGAGGTGGTTTAGGCATCTGATCAGGATGCCTCCTAGATGCCTCCCACTTGAGGTGTTTCAGGCACGTCCCACTGGGAGGAGACCCCGGGGCAGACCCAGGACATGCTGAAGTGACTACGTCTCCCAGAATGCCTTGGTATCCTCTCTGAAGAGCTGGAGCAGGTGGCTGGGGAGAGGGAAGTCTGGGCTTCTCTGCTTGAGCTGCTGCCTCCGCAACCCAGACCTCCGGAAAAGTGGTAGAAAATGGATGGATGGATAGAAGTCAATTAAAAGAGTCCAAAACTTTAATGTACACCTCTGTATTTACTGTAGAGGTAATGACTGCCATCTTTCCTGGTCCTATAGCAGACCAACAACCCAGTTTATTCAATCACAGTTGAAATTTGCTTTCTTTTTTTTAGACAGTCATCTTTATATGTTTTATTGGAATGGCACCAAACAAAAGTTCCAACAACATCTCCTTACCCAGAGCAGATTTGTAATTCATCATTGACTATAACTTTTATCCAATCATCCACAGTCCATGACTGCTTCCCTTTAGCCCATTATAACTTTGTTTTCTTCTGTTTAGGTGTAAATGATGATTTGTGCTTTGCTTTGTGGGTAAATCCAGTTTCCTTCAACTGAATTCTTATTGTTTGGTCACAGACATTGACTTCTGTTTCTGTCCTTTTTTTTTGTTTCTTTTGTTATGCATTGTCTATTTGCGATTTTTCTTTTCTGATGCTTACATCTTCCATGGTCTATCTGTATGTTTTCATTTACAAGCTTCCCATTTTTTTTTCCACAGTATTTTTTATTGAATCTTTTTTTTACAAACATGGCACAAACAATCATCAGACACTAACACAAAAGTAATTTAAAAATTAAAAAGAACAATAACAAAAAAAGTGTAATAAAAACAACAACAGCCATTAACAAACACAAGTCAACAACAACTCTCCTCTGTTTAGTCTAGGTAATCTGTTACATAAGTATACATAATATATATTCACCAGCTTAGAATTTGCAAGGTCCACACATATCATTCGCCTTCTTCTTCAGACGTTATGTTTAAATTCTTTACATAATCAATGAAAGGTCTCCATATATTCTCAAACACATTTTCCTTTGACTTCAGTATGTATGTTATTCTTTCTAGTGGAAGGTTTGTTAACATCTGTCTTAACCACTGTGTCACATCTGGTCTATGAGTCTTTTTCCACAGTAGTGCAATAAAAGCTTCCCATTTTGCTTTCAGTTGCTCTAAATTTTAGGCGCAGCTGGCTGTGAACAACCAACATCTTTTGACACACTTGAATTTCCTTCTTGTAAGAGTTTTGTAATCCTTTCCATTGTTTCAACTAGTAGCTCTTTTGTTGGGGCCATGTTTTCTGCGAGTCAGGTGCGACAGCTTGTTAAAGTCTGTAACCACTCTCTTTTCACTGCAGATTAATTTGAATACTTAGACGTGTACAGGTATTTGTGTCAGACATGCACATTATGAGATGATTCCAAGATTTGTCCTCATGACTGAGTGATTCAATTTTTTTCTCTACTTTATCTAAAAAAAATAATAATTATAGCAATTTAATGTAATTTTAAGGGTATGATTTACAAAGCAGAAGGTTTGAAATAAAAATAGTTTTGTATCATATCTGTGATTTTTCCTTTTCCTTCCACAAACTATAATTGATAGATCAACACTCTGCAAGAGTGATGATTCCATAATATTATAGACTAGATTAATCAAGGACAGCTAGTAATAGATTGAACAATTCACTACTAAGATAATTATTTAACAGCCAGACTAAGAAGTATTTAATTTTATGGGGAAAGTAACAGATTTCTGTTTTGTACTTTTGTATAACAACAGATAAAGGTTTGAAATATTATGTTTATTAAAATGTGCTTTTCTATAGTGTTTTGCTGTTGAATATTATCACACAGCAGCAGAGCACAGAACAACTCATAAACTCTGGCCTTATCAAGTACTTATCAGCTGAGAAGGCCACCGTGAAGGTTCTTCCTATCATGGTATGCGTAGCACATAAAACATCAGAGATTAACTGATATGAACAAGTGTGTGTTCCGTAGCGGCTAACTTCTATGATCATAGCACGGAAGCAAAAACCAGGATAGCTGCAAATAAAAAAATGTTTATTTTTTTAAAGAAAAGAATCAATTTCTCATTAACATCTTTGCTTGAACTTTTTTATTTGAGAAATGTGGCTGATAGTCTTAGCAAGAGATGGTTAGGCTGTGTCTCTCAGAAGAATGAATGCCTTTAATGCTGCCAGTGTCATGACAGCATAATTATAGCAACCAGGTGTCAGGATGGTAGTATAATACATGGTATTTTTTTCCCTGAAATATCTATTGGAAGTTTTTTTTCAGACATTTGCAGATTATACTCTTTGCAGTTTTTTTTTTAAACTCAGCTGAAGCAGAAAACCTTCTTATATTTTCAATCATCAAACACCACAGATTTTAGGTTCAGTCCATGTCATGCTATTGCAATGTGTACAAAGTTGCCCTAAAAAGGAGGGGGGGGTGTCAATTAACTTCTATTCAGTTCAATCCAGTTTGCACCCATTCCAATATTTCATAGAACTTTACACTGTAAGATAAGAAAGATCCAACAATTGAATACCCAGATCTTATTCCTACTATTACAAACAGTAAAAACTGACTTTTGCAATCTACATACTCCCCTGTAATATAGAAAGAGATAATATGTTGATATAGTTTCGCATTAATTCATATTTTATCTTTTTAATCACAATGCTCTTGACCCTCACATAGCATAAAAAGAAGCAGAGTACAGTACAGCCAGATGCCAGTGGCCTTGAAGTGCAATCCTCGACTATTTTTACTGCTAGCAGAGTTACTATGAACAGGGGCTGCTCCAAGATAACAGTTCACTCCGGATACCAGCAATGTCCTTTATGGACTAAAGCAGGGCAGTGCTGTAGAGCTATAGTTAGTGCTACACCTTTCAGGTATTTGATGTTATGGTTGACTGGATCCTAGTCATTTGGACTTCCACAGTTATGTGCACGTTATGTTCAATGGTGCCTTCTGAAGTGGCGTTATGGTGCGGCTGTCTGTCTTCCTGGGTTCAGTCCACACACCGGTAATCTAGCCATGTCTCAGGATGCTGCAAACTCAGTAGGGGCAATAATTTAGCGTGACACATATTGGAGTAACGGTTTAGAGAGAGCCACAAGCTCAGTGATCAAAATCAAATGTGGAAATTCTGTCATATCATTTTCCTTGAATACATTGTAGATATTCAGAAATGGGCGGTACAGTTAGATTTTCCACAAAACATGCAAAGTAGCATTTTCACAAAATTGTACTTTTGTGAGTAGTTTTAGTGCAAGAAAACATTTAACTCTCACTTGACCCTATTTAATAAGAAAAATAGTACTTGCATTTTTTTTTTTTGCATTTTTCCCTCATCAGCTGTTCTTCAAATTATGAAAGCTCATGGAATATTTGAGCTATTTCTATTTCTTTATATGATTTGGGTTACATTATTTCAAATTTCCACGAAAAACTATATGAATATAAAGTTAAACATACAAGAAAAAGTTGCAAATTTATGAGAAAAATGGCAAATTTATATGAAATGCCAAAGATTTATAAGAAAAACTCCACCATTTATGAAAAAAGGTGTAAATTTACAAGAAAATGTCAAAAAAAGAGAAAAGCTCTCAAATTGGCAAGAAAATTGTTTTTTCTTCCCAAATTACAAGAAGAAAAGTAACATTTAAAAGAATAAAAATGACAAATATGAAGAGAAAAAAAGGCTAATTATTAGCAGTGTCACAATTTAAAAAAAACCACACAAACTGTTGACAGCAAAGTCAGTTCTCAGTATACCATCCCCCCCCCCCCCCCCCCCCCCGGAGAGAGAGAGACAGGTTGTACAGTCCAGTTAAAAAAGCCAGTGTCTTCTGAACTCACTGATCATTTATCTGATTCAGCTTTGTGCAAATAAATGTATGACCCATGAATCTGCAAAATTTGTCACACCTTGTGTTGATAAATAGGTATATCTTGTGCTATCTGCAACACGGAAGAAGCAGACAGATGGTGTACTTTTTCTCTCAGCCCCACCCCTCGGTTAGTTCCATTCTGGTTCTAAAACTAAATCCACTCAGCTCTCCTGTGGAGGAACCAGAGACTTGACTGAAGCATGGAGTAGAGGTATAAAGAGGATGATGAGGAGTTATGTTTACAGGTGCATCTCAATAAATTAGAATGTCATCGAAAAGTTGATTCAATAATTCAATTCAAAAAGTGGAACTCATATATTATATAGATTCATTACACACAGAGTGATATATTTCAAGTGTTTATTTCTTTTAATTTTGATGGTTATGGCTTATAGCTCATGAAAACCCCAAATTCAGTTTCTCAAAAAATTAGAATATTACATAAAATTAATTTAAAAAAATTAGATTTTAAATAGAAATGTTGGCTGATTGAAAAGTATGTCCATGTACACACTCAATACTTGGTCGGGGCAACTTTTGCATAATTACTGCATCAATGCAGCATGGCATGGAGGCGATCAGCCTGTGTTACTGCTGAGGTGTTATGGAAGCCCAGGTTGCTTTGATAGCGGCCTTCAGCTCGTCTGCATTATTGGGTCTGGTGTATTTCATCTTCCTCTTGACAATACTCCATAGATTCTCTACGGGATTTAGGTCAGGAGAGTTTGCTGGCTAATCAAGCACAGCGATACCATAGTCATTAAACCAGGTATTTGTAATTTTAGCAGTGTGGGCAGGTGCCATGTCCTGCTGGAAAATGAAATCAGCATCTCCATAAAACTTGTCAGCAGAGGGAAGCATGAAGTGCTCTAAAATTTCCTGTTAGATGACTGCACTGACATTGGACTTGATTAAACACAGTAGAAAAACACCAGCAGATGGCATGGCTCCACATATCATCACTGACTGTGGAAACTTCACACTGGACCTCAAGCAACTTGGATTCTGTGCCTGTTCACTCTTCCTCCAGACTCTGGGACCTTGATTTCCAAGTGACAGGACTTGGCACCTGATTTGGGGAGCCATGTCATCTGCTGGTGTTAGTCCACTGTGTTTTATCAAGTCCAAAGTCAATGCAGCTGTCTACCAGAACATTTTAGAGCACTTCATGCTTCCCTCTGCTGACAAGGTTTATGGAGATGCTGATTTCATTTTCCAGCAGGACTTGGCACCTGTCCACACTGCTGCCAAAAGTACCAAAGCCTGGTTTAATCACCATAGTATCACCATATTTTACTGGCCAGCAAACTCTCCTGACCTAAACCCCAAACAGAATCTATGAAGTATCGTCAACAGGGAGATGAGAGACACCAGACCCAACAATGCAGATGAGCTGAAGACCACTATCAAAGAAACCTGGGCCTTCATAACACCTCAGCAGTAACACAGGCTGATCACCTTCATGCCATGTCACAGTGATGCAGTATTAATTCATGCAAAAGGAGCCCTGACAAGTATTGAGTGTGTGCATGGAAATACTTTTAGACGGCCAACACTTCTATAAAAAAAAAAATCAGTTTTTAAAATTGATCTTATGTAATATTCTAATTTTTTGAGAAAGTGATTTTTGGGTTTTCATGAGCTGCAAGCCATAACCATCAAAATTAAAAGAAATAAACACTTGAAATATATCACTCTGTGTGTAATGAATCTATATAAAATATGAGTTTCATTTTATGAATTGAATTACTGAAATAAATCAACTTTTTGATGATATTCTAATTTAGTGAGATGCACCTGTATATACTCAGGTTGTCATGAATTGTCCCACAGGGCAGAGAGGTGAGACCCACGCGCTGAACTGTGAGTTTGTGAGGTTTATTGAAAACAACAAAACATAAGTCCAAACAGTGCTCAACACAAAATTCAAACAAAGGACTAACTTACAGATTTAGCGTGCCAGAACAAGGGCAGCGTTCAGGTGGGGATGAAGAAAAGGAAACTCAAGACTGTGGCGATGGGAAATGAAAATAACTGCCCTTAAATAGGATTAGAAACAAATCACATAAGTACTGACAGGTGTGGGTCACATGAGCGGACAGAAGGAAACAATGATTCATAATTGTACCAGCTGGGAGCAATGAGAGGGGAGTGACTGGCTGACAGCTGACAGAGGCTACGCCCACACGGAGCACAAACCAGGAAATGCCACTGACAGCTGTCAACCCAGAGAGAGAACACAACAGTAAGGATATAAAGAATAAAACACCAAGAAATGCAGACTGAGATCTAAATACAAATTAATACAAAATAAGAGCGAAACAAAACTAAGACATCAACAGGAAAATGGAAAACAGTGCAAGAATAACAGAAACCAAAAAAAGCAAAAAATACAACAAATATATAAATATAGAGAAAAAGCCATGAGACTGAGCATGGGGAACCTCCTGTGCTCAGCTCATGACACAGGTGTTTTTGTTTTTCAAAAAATTCATGACTGGTGTGTTGAATTGAGCTTGTGGATTATAATACTTCTAAGAGGAAAATGTCACAAATTTGCCAGAGCATAGTTGCAAATATACACAAAAAATGTAGCAATTTTACAAGAATTAAAAACTACAAATTTAATATATTTAATAAAATGTTAAGATCTATGAGTATATACTTATAGATTTGTGTGGACAGAGGTAACAAATTCACAAAGTGGCAAAATTATGAGAAAAATACAAAATTTATTTTAAAAGGTCTCAAATTCATCAGAAAAAAGAAAAAAGTTACAAAAAGTTAACAAGCTTGGCAACAAAAAACTGAAACTGGAGAGAAATTTAGGAATTTATTAGTGAAAAAGTTCAAAAAAGGTATAAAACAATAGTAAATTTACAAGAAAAAGGCACTACATTTCTGAGAAGAGTTATTGATTAAAGAGAAAATCCTAATTAACTGGTAAAATTAAAAATAATTTCTGACACCAAGAGACATTTTAAGTAGATAGCCTGTTATTCTTACGCCAGTATTTTCTTTTCTTTTCTTTTGGCTTTTACTCTGATTACCTATATTTAAGTATTCAATGCTGTATTTACAATTCCTGGATCATCTACCTGTCTTTTGGTATAAATTGGACTTTTTTTCATCCAGGTTTATTATGTTTAGATATCATAGGTGTAATGAGAAATAAGCGAGTTTTTCATCCTCAAATTTGCATATTTTTTCTTTTAAATTAGTATTTTTTTTTCTCATAAATTTTTCATAAATTTGTGACTTCTTTTTTGGAATTTTTTTTTTTTTTTTTAACTTTTTTGAGAAATGTAATTTCTTCCTCATTCACTAGTCCCCCCCCCCCCCCCCACAAGTCTGTAACAGTTTTTCTTATGTTTGGATCTGTTTAAACTAAACAGGCGCAACCAAAGAATGTGCAATCATCTTCTGTGTGCACTTTAATGTGTTTGTTTTTTTTTAAACTATAGGCTACAATACATTTATGGCTCAACGCAAAAATGATGAGGCTAGGAAATCCAATTTGATGGACTGTACTGCCCTCTGCTGTTTAATCTCTATACTGCAGATTAGAAAAAATATTTTCTTTTATGTTTAGGAATAAAACGTTACTGCGGGGTTACGTCAATAGCCAGTGACAATAGTTTTACCCTTATTATCCTTATTAAATTCAATACTATTATCAAATTAATTTGAAGCATGGCACACTCTGAATCCCAGTTTAAAAGAGAATAAAAATACTTAATTGCTACAGAAGATGGATTTTATTTTGTAAATGATGCACTATGTAAAGTTTTTGTTTTTAGGGCTCCAAGCAGCTGTATAACGGAAACTTCTTCTTCAACTTCTTTTTCTTCTTGAACTTCTATCTATTTAATTTTTTCAATGTCTTCTTTCTTTTGCTGTTTTAAGGACAGCGCAAATTGATGAACATTGATATTGGTCAATGTAAACTTGCCAGATTTCAGCCAGTGGCTAATTTCCACCTGTCGTCCGTGGGTTGCAATTTTTCCTTCCCCCATTCTATTATGCTGAGCACCAAGCTAGAGGGGGGTAAGTACCATTTTTATAAAGTCTTTGTTATGACCCGGCCGAGGCTTGAACCTGGCATGACCTCCCGATTGTTGGGCGGATGCTCTAGTCTTCAACTTCTTCAACTTTTTCTTCTTCAACTTCTTCCTCTTCTTTCTTCTTCTTCTTCTTCTTCTTCACTAAAAGTGCATTGGGAGCAAAAAATGGTATGTAGATGAAGGCACTGTCTACATAGTTGGCGCTATAATAAACAATTTTAAGTTTCTGTAAATATCTCAAGAACAGGTGGCCTCCCCTCTTTGGATCGCCACCTTATCCTGGTGGAGGGATTTGAGTACCTGAATGTTCCCAGGAGCTATGCTGGTTGGGGGCAACTTGCAAACAGGTTCTGGGTGAAGGGCCAGACTAAGAGCGGTCCAGTGGATCTCCATGAAAAACGCTACAAGGACCTAGGGCTGGGCAATATGGCTTTTAACATGTATCGCAATACATTGAGGGTTTTATTATGATACACTATACATATATCGCAATATCCTGAGATCTCCTCCAACTACTGTATAAATGTAAAACCTTTGCATAAAATGACACTGGCATGAAAATAGAAACAACCTATGTATTGCATTGTTTTAAATTGCATACAAAAAGTGTGTGTGTGTGGGGGGGGGGGGGGTAAAATCAAGCTAAATTTAGTAAACTTTATTGAACCAGTCAGACAACCCCACTCATAAGTTTGCAACAAATAAGGTTAAATAATGATTGGCCTTCCTATTATGGCCTCTAATAAAACCATTACAAACAAAAAAGAGGACTCAATACAATATAAAGTGCATTAAGCAAGAATTCTAGAAAGATATTTTAAAACCATATAAATTAAAGTCCACTTTTTCTGCTTGGTCATGTTTTTAACAATAAGGGCCATGTCTTTGGCACTATAATTTGTGACTGCAGTTGTGATCTCTTTCCATTTTGCACTTTTGCTGTATGGGATAAATTTTCCAATTGAAGAAGCCATATAATCATTTTCTTAGGGCTGGTTCCTTTATTTATTTATTTATTTATTTGTAGGTGCTCTCTAGGATATTGACAGCAATTCTCAATGCATTCTTCATATCATAGTGGATGACAGCTCTATGGTGAAATAAATTAGTGGTAGTGTGACATAATTTGCATAAAACTGTGCAAGTGGTGGCCTAGTTGGTAGAGTATCTGCCCCAGAACCGGGAGGTTGTGGGTTCAAATCCTGGCCAGGTCATACCAAAGACCATATAAAAATGGTGCTTCCCACCTTCTAGCTTGGCGTTCAGCGTAACTGGGGAAAGTAAAAGTTGTTCGTGGTGGTGCCTTACATGGCAGCAACCCCTCTGATTCAACATGTGATTAACATTGTAGATAGGAGAAATGTAATTTTGTTCTACTGTACATGATTGGCTGTATGGACTGAATGACAACAGAGATAGCTTTGTTCAACTTTTACCTTTAGAGCGGGCCCTTTTTTCTCCTTTCGCTCAAGTCTGCTGCACTGCAGCCAGTATGTGTGTGTGTGTCATTTCATTTTTTAGCCTCAACCCTCACTCTGCGAGGGTTCTCAGATGGTGCATTAAAAAAACAAGAATCTTTGCTCCACGAAAATAGGCTCAAAAGAAGCAGTTTCTGAAGAACAAAATTGCGGGAAAAAACAGACCTGAAATTAAACATGGGGGGCGGGGGGGGGGGGGGGACTGAGTGCTTCTCTATGGTGCAGCTGTGTGACAGGAGAGAGAAGCTGACAGCCGTGAAAATGCTCAAGCTTCGCAATAAAAACATTTTTTGTATCACACATAGTAGAATGCATCAATATAACGAATATATTTGTTGTATTGTCCAGCCCTACAAAGACTCAGTATACCCAAAGGAGGCACATGGATCTGCTCTCCAGTGGGTTCATCACCTGCAGGAGGGATCATAGGGATCATGGTGCTATGTGAACTGGGCAGAAGTCCGGGCTGCTCTGCCTGGACTGATGCCCCTGTGACCCGGTTTGCGGATAAGTGGTAGAAAATGGATGGATGGATGGATGGACAGCTGGGCCTTGACTCAAAATTCTTTCATCATTCTATTCATTAAATCGTCCACAACTTCACTCTGCTGGTCTTATGCTCTAAAAATGAAGTTTTGTGCATCATATTTTCAAAAATGTGCAAGTGAACTCAAAATGAACTCCTCCTAGACCAGAGCTATTCAATTACAAAATCAGTTGGGCCACAATTTGAAATCAAGACATGTAACTGGGCCGCACATGTTCAGCGATCTGTTGGATATGACAAATTTCAAACCAACACCAATCAATATGACGAAAAATATGCACTTTTTATTCAGTGTCTTGGTTTTAAATGTGTACTTGACACATGACAAAGGCACATCAAACGTGTATAAAAACACAATGAAACAGTGGGGTTGAGCAGAACTTGAAGTAGTAGAAATATTTTTTCCTCTTGAACAACAATTTAAATAAATAGAATGAAAAAAAATAAATTTTATAAATAACCATTTTTGGTCACATCTTACTCAGGCATATCTCAAAGTGCACAAAAACTCAATGTGCACTGTTAGTAACTGTTTGGAAGGCCAATAATCGTGACAGACAGACCAGTGTTGCCAGATGTACAATAATTATCGTATTTGTACCATAACTTTGCCCTCTGTACGATGCACAATCAGTAATTTCAAAAATCCCATAATGTACGATAATTTGACTCCTTCATTACATGGCTAAGTTAATACATTAGCAAACACAGCCAGGATGCAGATCCTGCACAGTGTGCATACATACTCTGTTTGTTTTTACGCATCATCTCATGCACGTGGGCTGTGTGGAAGGAGACAGAAGACTCGCCTGGCGGTAGCAGAGAGGCGGCCTCGGAGGCTTCTGATGGGATCCGCAGTTCACTGAAACATGCTGAGTTAAGCTAAAAAGCTCCGTGAGAAATAGTGGTACACCAGATCACTCAGTGCTGTACAGGAGCTCCAACTGTCTACCGTGAGACTCGGCTGAACCAAGCAGGCGGGGCTCGTTTGCTGCTCAGGCAGGTATTTAGCTGGTGATCCCTGGCTTACACTACAGTTCTGGTGAGTGACTCAGTACAGTCCATTCACAAATAAAAACTGCAACACGTGATCAAATTGTTCATGTACATTACAGCACTAACGCAGGCACGGCAGACTCGACAAGTAAGCAACATTACCAACAGGTTAAGAAATGAATGGGGGGAAAGAGGCCACAGTTTTACTGGGTGGTTCAAACCTGTTGCTGGCATTAGCACTAAAGATTTCTGTTGCTGCTGCAATGTGTAAATGTTTGTGCAAAAATGTCACGGGATTGTGGTTCTCAATAAAACTGTGAAACAGGTTTCTGCTTCAATTATGAGAGGTATTTTAGTAGTAGTTTAGGCGGATTGATTGATGTTTATTTCTAATGTATAAACATACTACTTCTCAAAATATTTATAAGGCAAGACCTTGATACAGTACATGATGATTTAACAGAAGCCATATAGAAGCTAGTTAAGTATGACCGATACTCTTGGCTGTTCAGTGCAGGCCAGGGGCTTCATCCTGTACTCCACACAGGTAGAGGCACTGGTCTGCAACAGGTGCTTTTTTTCCAACCTATCTGTTAGATTATTTAAAGGTAAAACTGCATTAGAGGCTGTAATATGCACGATCTGTGATAATGTGTAACTGAAGCAGATAGTCAAAAGTCAAGGTCAAAGTGTCAAAGTGCCTTTATTGTCATTCCATTGCTAAAAAACAATACAACGAAATTGAGATACTGCTCCCTAAAACAAACTATCACACTCACAGTTCACTCATGCATTTAACATTCGCATTTAACATCTCCTGAGCCACGTAAGAATGAAAACTGGGTGTGTACAATAATTTTTGTCAAAATATGATAATTTTAAGCCGCTGGTACAATACTTCAACATTTCCCATCTGGCAACAATGAGGATGCGCCTGTACTGAACAGCCCAAAATATCAGTCATACCTAACTATCTTCTATATGGCTTCTGTTGAATCATCATGTATCAAGGTCTTGCCTCATAAATATTTTGAGAAGTACTCTGTTTATACATTAGGAATAAACAATAAATTCACCTAAACTACTGCTAAAATGCCTCTGATAACTGAAGCAGAAACCTGTTTCAGTTTTATTGAGAACACAATTCAGTGACATTTTTGCAGACATTTCCATGTTGCAGCACCGACAGAAAGCTTTAGTATTAATGCCAACAACAGGTTTGAACCACCCAGTAAAACTGTGGTTTGCCCCCCCATTTGTTTCTCAACCTGCTCGTGATTTTGCTTACTTGTTGAGTCTGCCGTGCCTGCATTAGTGCTGTAATGAGGCTGTAAACTAGTAAACAATTCAGTCGAGTTTACTAGTTTTTATGCGTGAACGTACTGAACTGAATCACTCACCGGAGCTGTACTGGAAGCCAGGGATCAGCAGCTGAATCCCCCGCCTGAGCAGCAAATGAGCCCCACCCGCTCGGTTCAGATGACTCTCGGTCAATGGTAGACAGTTGGAGCTCCCGTACAGTGGTTTGGTGTACAACTATTTATAACGGATCTTTTTAGCTTGACTTGGCATGTTTCAGTGAACTGTGGATCCCATCACTAACCTCCATCCGAAGCTGCCCCTCTGTTACTGCAACACGAGGCTTCCGTCTTCTTTTCCACACAGCCCGCGCACGTGAGATGATGCGTAAAAACAAACATATGTATGCGCAGGATCCGTATTCTGATTGTGTTTGCTAATATATTAACATAACCATGTAATGAAGGGGTCAAATTATCGTACATTAGAGAATTTTTGAAATGATTGATTGTGCATTGTACAGAGGGCAAAATTATCATACAAATACGATAATTATCGTATGTCTGGCAACACTGATCATCCTGTACGCACAGGTAGAGGTGCTTTTTTCAACCGATCTGTTAGATTATTTAAAGGTAAAACTGTGTTACAGGCTGTAATATGCACAATCTGTGATAATATGTTACTGAAGCAGACGGTCCTGAGCCACGTCACAATGAAAACTGAGTGTGTACGATTTTTCCTTAAAAAGTATGAAAGTAAAAAGTACGATTTTCCTCAAAACACGATAATTTTAAGCCACTGGTACGATACCAACATTTCCCATCTGGCAACACTGCTTGCAAATGTCATCAGTCATGGGTTGCAGATTTTTGGGCTTGTTTTTTTTTTTTGTAACTTAAGATTTTTATTCATTTTTCATTATATATATTGCATTCAGATCACAGTCTACATTTAAAAAAAAAACAAAGGGGCTAGAGTAAAAAAGAAAAAGGAGAAAAAAAAAAAAAGGGGGGGGGACAAATGTTGGAGCATCAAGTTTTTAGTTTCCATCTCTTAATTCTTCTGGTTTTTCCAGCGTCTTTGGTTATTCTTTCAATATCTGTCTCGTTGTTGCACTTTGAAGTGTGTCCATTTCCGCCATTTTTTTTCCCATAGTCCTTCTTGCATTCTTTGTCGATATGTTAGTTTTTCCATCATACGTATGTCCTCAATAATGTCAGTCCATTGCTCTTGGTCAGGAAGAACTTCTGATCGCCATTTTTTTGCGATTGTTTTTTTACATGCAATCAACAAGATTTTAACTAGATATCTGTCCTCAGCCTGTATAACATTGTCTCTTTTAAGATCACATAGGTACATCAAGTTACAGTTCATTGGTATATTATATCCTAATATCCTCTGTATTGTCACATGTATAGATTTCCAGAATGATGAGATTTTGCAGCATTTCCAAAACATATGCGAGTGGTCTGCATTTTGAGCCCCACATCCCCTCCAGCATATAGATTGGGTATTTGTATACTTTCCTTGAATCTGTGGTGTAATGAAAAAGCGAATCAGGTTTTTCCATCCAAATTCCCTCCATGTTCTTGAATTTGTTGATGTGTGTTGTGTTTTCCATATTTCCTGCCAGCTTTCTTCTGTTATGTTTAAATTGAGCTCTTTCTCCCATTTCTCCTTTATATAGTTACTTGAATGATTGTTTGCCATAAGTTTCTGATATAGCTTTGAAATAATTCTTGTTTTATTTCCTGTATATGAGCTTAAAATGAATTGTATAATCTCGCTCACATCTGTTTGGAGGTTATGCCTAATCTTCTTCATATAATAGTCTCTCATCTGCAGATATCTGAAGAATTCCGATCTTTCTAGTTTAAATTTTCTCCTGATGTTTACAAAGCTCCCGAGATCTTTTTTTCCGATATTGCCCCATGCTGTGATTCCCTTGTTCACCAGATTTTTGTATCCCCTATCTTGTTTTGCCGGTTCAAACTGACTGTCAAATGCTACCCATTTCAATAGTTTTATGTCTTCCTTTATATTATACTTTTGTACTATTTTATACCACAGTTCTAAAGTAAATTTAGTGATTGGGTCTATTTGTTTGATTTGCTTATATGCATCTTTATCTCCTATTATGCTTTGTACTGGGAGTCCCTCAATTTCCTTTTCCATTTCTTTCCATTTTGCCTCATATCCCTCGTCGCACCAACATATGATATATCTTATTTGTGCTGAGTAGTAATATTCCTTTAGACTCGGTAGGCCCATGCCTCCTTTCTCTTTTGGTAACTGGAGAGTTTTATATTTCACTCTTGGTTTTTTACCTCCCCAAACAAATCTCGATATCATCCTGTCCCACTTTGAGAATTGGGCATCTGGAATCTCTGTTGGTATAGCCTGGAAGAGGTAAAGTAATCTAGGTTGTATGCTGATTTTGACTGTCTCAATTTTTGAATTCAGATCCATATTTAAGATTGACCATCTATCAATATCTTTTTTTATTTCTTGTTCCAACCTATCATAGTTTGCTTTATAGATTTTGCTTAGATCTTTAGGTATGTTCACTCCAAGGTATTTTATTTCTTTTTGTTTCCAGTTTAGTTTGATCTTATCAGTTATCTGGTTTAGAGGGTTATAGTGGAATGTCAGTATTTGTGTTTTTGTTATGTTTATCTTGTATCCTGATAATTTTCCAAAATTTTCTATCAAGTTCATCATTTCCATTATTGATTCATCTGGTTGTTCAAGGTAAACTATAATATCGTCTGCAAATAGCCCAATCTTGTGTTCCGCCCCCTTTATTGTTACACCTTTTAATTTCTTATTTTGTCGTATCGCTTGAGCCAGTGGCTCTATGAACAGAGCAAACAAGGTGGGCGATAAGCAGCATCCCTGCCTAGTTGATCTTTGTATATTTACTTTGTCTGTTAAGCTACCGTTTATCTTGATTCTTGCCACAGGTTCTTGATACAGCGTCCTTATGCATTGTACTGATTTTTCGTTAAATCCAAAGCGTTCCAGCACACTATATAGGAATTTCCAGTTAACCCTGTCAAATGCTTTTTCTGCGTCTAAACTCATTATTACTGCGCTTTTCTTTTCTTTATGTATTTGATTAATTATATGTATTGTTCTCCTGATATTGTCATGTGTTTGGCGTCCCTCTATGAAACCAGTTTGATCATCTTCTATCAATTCCGTCAAGAATGTCTTTATTCGTTTACATATAATTGTTGTATATATTTTATAATCCACATTTAATAAAGAGATTGGCCTATAGTTTCCGCATTGTTCTCTATCTTTCCCTGGCTTTAAAATGACTGAAATAATGGCTTCGTTCCATGATGGAGGTATTTTGTTGTTGTTCAACGTCCAATTAAATGACTTTAGAAGCTGTGGCGTGAGTTCTTCTATAAACAGTTTATAAAACTCAGATGGGTATCCATCACTACCTGGTGATTTACCGTTTTTAAGTGACTTAATCACATCTCTAATCTCTTGTGTTGTTATTTCTGCTGTTAGCTTTTCATTTTGTTGATTTCCTATTGATGGCAAGTCCAATGTGCATAGAAATTTTTTAATATCTTTAGTATTTGTTTCTTCAGGTTGCGAGTATAGTTCTTGGTAGAAATTATGGAATATTTCTTCGATGTTTTCTGGGTTAACTGTGGTTTTATTTGTGGTGGGGTCTTTAATCTTATATACATTATTCATTGTTTGTTGTTTTCTTAACCGTTTTGCCAGCAGTTTTGTGGCTTTTGGTCCCGTTTCATAATATTTTTGCTTTAGATATCTATTTTTCCTTTCAATTTCATCCATTTGTGTTTCTTTTATCTTTATTTTTTCTTCTTTAATTTCTTGATATATTTTTGGGTCATTTGTGCTTTGATGTTTATGTTCTAATTCCCTCAGTCTCTCACATCTTTGTTCATATGCTTCCAGTTTAGTCTTATTTGCTTTTCCTGTTTCAACAATTAATTTACCTCTTAACACGGCTTTTAGTGTGTCCCATAGTATTGTTGGGTCCACTTCTTCATTGTCATTCTCTTGGATATATTCATTTATGTTTACTTTTATTCTTTCTTTCATTTTATCATCATTTAACAGTCCTACATTAAGTTTCCATGTTGTTTGTCGTTTTCTATTGTTTAAATTTATTTCCATGTATATAGGATTATGATCTGATATTTCTGCCCCTCCAATCCAACAATTTCTCACCCTGTGTCTGTCACCTTCATTCATAAGGAAGTAATCTATTCTAGAGTGTACTTTATGGACTGCTGAATAATGTGTATAGTCTTTTTCGAGTGGGTGCAGGTCCCTCCAAATGTCTACCATACCCATTTCTGCCAGTGAGGTTCTTATGAATTTTGTTACATGTTTTTTTGTCTTCTTAACACTTGTTGTATCAATTTCATGATCCATGACAGCATTTAAGTCTCCTCCACAAATTAGGACTCCTTCACTGTGTGTTGCTATGAGATCAAACAGATGTTGAAAAAAACCCTTGTCACTTTCTGGTGGGGCATAGATGCTCACTAATGTGATCTGCATTCCATCTATGCTACCCTTTATTATTACATACCTGCCTTCTTTATCCTGGATTTCCTGTTCACATTCAAATTGTATTTTATTTGAGATTAGTATCATAACCCCCCTTTTAGTTCCTCCCTTAAATGAACTGTAGTAGGAGTTCTTATAGCCAAATCTCTTTAGTTTCACATGTTCTGTCTTGCTCAAATGTGTCTCTTGCATAAATATAATTTCGGCTTTTTCTTTCTTGAATTTTCTTATTATTCTTTCCCTTTTAACAGGTGAGTTCAGACCATTCACGTTTAGTGTTATTATCTTAAGATTTTTACCCATAATCATGTTTTTCCATTTTTTTAACTTGTGCTCCTAGCCCCTTTAACAACAAAAATAACACATATTTATATAAAAACACATTAAAAAATCTCGACCTCCGTACTTTGGGCCTTTCTTCTGCCCACTGGTCCCTGTTGGTGGGTGGAGGGAATGTCCTCACTGAGTGTAGGGCCCTCCCTAGACCTGTATTTACTATCCAAGAAATAGTCATTAGTCTAGAAATGTCCAACAAATATCACTTAAACCTCTCCTAGCCGTCTGTTTCTCTTTTACCTTGTCTTCTTGGCCTTCATTTCTTCTGTGTCTTTCTTAATCTTTGTTATAATCTAGGCTTTCAGTTGAAAGCCTTGTAGTCTTTCCTGGGCCCGCTGCGCCACGTCTCCCCCCGTCTTTTGCCGCTCACTCGCCTCCACTCCGGCTGTCGTGATGCGTTCAGGGCCTCCGCTGCTCCTACCGTTTCCTCCGGCACGTACACCTCAAGGCCCCGCTCCATCATGTCCTGCGCTGCCTCTCTGGCTGTGTTGTAGGTTCTTATGCCGTTCTCCCAATGAATCCTCATCTTCGTTAGCGGCGTTTGGAATCTAATTTTTTTTTCTTTCAGCGTTTTTTTAATGTTGGCATATTTCTTCCGCTGCTGCACAATTTCCGCCGGGTAGTCATGATCAAAGAATATCTGCTTGTCGCTGATTCGTATCTTTTTTTTCCACGCTCGTGTCAGGATTCTTTCCTTTACATCATATTTCAGAAAGTTTACCACAACTGACCTGGGTGTAGAGCGTGGGTTCGGGTTCTGTGCCGAGGCTCTGTGCGCTCGTTGAATCTGCAGATCCGCTTCGCTGGGCAGTTCCAGCTCTTTTTTTAAGAACTGATCCATGAATTTCGTCATCGAGTTGCCTTCAATGCCCTCCGGGATCCCGAAGATGCGTATATTGCCCCGTCTGGACCTGCTCTCCAAGTCGGTTACTTTCTCCTGCATCCTCTGCATTTGTGCCGTCAGGGTCTGCAGCTGTTCGCTTGCCTCGCTATTCCAATCTTCCAGCTCTGATATTCGGGCCTGCGCTTCTGTCATACACGCCCGCTGGGAGCGCAGCTCCTCCATGTTTTCTGCTAGCTTGCGCTCCATTTCTCTTCGGAGGTCCATAATTTCTTCCTTAATCTCTTTTTTCAGCTCCTCCTTAAGAGCCGCTAAATCCTGTTGTAGCTGCCGTTTGAAGTCTCTCAACTCTTTACCCAAACTGGCGATGCCAGCGTTCATGGTATCGAGTTTTGTGTCTTCCATTTTCTCTGCTGCGGTCACCTCGTTTTTTTGGGCCCCGTGTTCAGCGGTTTCTCCTGCGTTGTTGAAGAGGAATTCTTTAATTTTACTCTACTTTTGTCCTTGTGCCCGGCTCCTTCGTGTTTTCATCCCTTAGTTTATTGATCCGCTTATGTCGAGTTGGCCATTTACCGATGATTTTTAATCCGGCTAGGGAGAGCTCTCTGTTTAAGCGTTATGTCTCTCCGCCATCTTCCCGGAAGTCCCCTTGGGCTTGTTTTTTAATGTGCAGTTGCTTATTTGGGCTTGCTTTGCTGTCTGTGTGACAGCTCTCCCAGCTTGGTTGCACAAGATTATAAGCTGTGTTTCCATACCAAGAAGTTCAAAATCTGTTAATTTTTGGAGAACTTATCCACCTTATTCCTGGGGTGCCTCTGTAGGAATGATTATGGGCGGAGCTTCCAGTTTCGGCTAAAGTAGTGTTAAATCAGTCAGTAAGAGTGGAGTAGCAGGGGCATTTAAATTAGCGTTTTTAAAAGTTTTTCAAATTCATTTTAATGTATAGTCCACATATGTGTTTTGCACTCAAGTGGCAGCTAATTTCAGCACTTGTATTTTTTGTATTTTTTGAATGTTTTGGCATAGTTCTGGTACTTGATGCTGGTGTTCGTGGCTGTGCCACAGACTGTATAAATGGCACGAGATGTCATAAATCATGACTCTTTCTTGTTTGCTAGCGGCAAGTCCCAGGAAAACCCCCATGAGTGCCTGGTATCATTGGAAAGCTTAGAAATCATACTTTCTAAAAGTACATATGTTTTTGCAGAAGACGTAACTCCCAAACGATAGAATGCATATTTCCAACCTAGCCAAAATCTAAACAAATCATCTTTTTCCGGGTCCGTTTTTGTGCACTTCCTACAAATTAAATATCATTTTGAAGGTCTTTCAATACAGAATATGGAAATAACGTTCCATCAATTTTGAAAATGTCCTCAAAGTGACTCATTTTGCCAGCACGGGTCATTTGTTTACAGCGTTAGCATCTTAGCAGTGGCGCTAACAAATGGAGCTACTGTCTACTAGGCCACTTTTTAAGGTCATCTTCCTATCCCTAGATAGTCATGGGAAGTGGTATGATTATATTACTGTTTTTGAGGTGCAAAAGACTGTGTTCCCGCATTTCTGATGCCGAAGTCATTGTTTTTTAACAAGGAAAAGTGTCCCGTTTCAGTGACAACCATACATTCTAAACTAGTACCGGAAGTTGCTACCATAATTCATGCAAGGCATCACGGGGCCTAGGAATAAGGTGGTGTAAAACTCTTCTGTAAAAGTGTGTACTATTTCTGAACTTATCTGTTTATTTGAAGCACACAGAGAATATCACAGCTGCGAGGTCTTGTCCCAGCACAACCTGAATAGAGAAGACCCCGAGAAAATGATAAAATAGGGTACATATAGCTTCTGATCCTGGGTGGTCCCAGCAACCTCACACAATGGCCAAGGACTGCTGACTCCATCAGATGCCCTCTCCCCAGAATGGTCTGGCAGATGTTTTCCTGTTGATATTCCACTGTCTACTTTCAGCTCTGCTGTCTCCTTTAGGTTCCTTATATCGCAACCCTTAACCCAGATTTTTCTATGTGTTAAGCGGAAGCAAGTACTTTGTTGTTAGGCAATAGAGGGTGTTTGTGTGCAGAGCTAAAAACCCACATCCTGTTATGTTATGCGTGAGCTGTGAAATCTTTTAACTGACATTTAGAGCAAGCACATTGTGTAACAATATTTAATATCCTAACTTATCTAAACATTTCTATCACAGAATCCCTCTTTTGGCTCCATTCTGTGAAGCCAACACCTAAAGCAGGCACATTAACACACAGACCCTGGATATGCTTTATTCATTGATTATGGCACGAGCAAAAAATCTGTTGGCGGAATATATGTCATTAAGCAATCATATTTATGCATTTCTTTTATTCACTGATGCATATTTACAGGCAAAAATTCTCATGCCAGCCCCTCTGCCTGTCGGCCTTTAACAAAACTTTTATTAATGAAATACAGCTGTGGACAAAATTGTTGGTACCCCTCTGTTAATGAAAGAAAAACCCACAATGTTGAACCACAATTCAAAAGCACTGTCTGATTTTCATTGGTTAATTTTCATAGAATTTGTATTTATTACCACTTTTGTCAGATTCAAGTTATTTCTGTGACCATTGTGGGTTTTTCTTTCATTAACAGAGGGGTACCAACAATTTTGTCCACGTCTGTATATGACATCATAAAGACACATTTGTCTATGTGCCGTCATATAGGCATCGCGAGTCGTCCTATGATGCCTGAGTTCATAGGACGTCCTATGATGTTCAGGTAGAGATCATAGGCCATCCTATGATGTCCTATAAACGTGACAGACACAGACAGACAGACAGACACACAGAGACTTCTTGCATTTATAGAGTGATAATGAGTGTGGTGTTGGATGTGTGTACAGTGGACAGAACAGTGGATAGCAGAAAGACATGATATATACAGCTGTGGACAAAATTGCTGGTACCCCTCTGTTAATGAAAGAAAAACCCACAATGGTCACAGAAATAACTTGAATCTGACAAAAGTGGTAATAAATAAAAATTCTATGAAAATTAACCAATGAAAATCAGACAGTGTTTTTGAATTGTGGTTCAACAGAATTACTTTAAAAACCAAACTCATGAAACAGGCCTGGACAAAAATGATGGTACCCCTAGAAAAGATTGAAAATAATGTGACCATTGGGACATGTTCAACCAAGATGTGTCCTCTAATTAACATCACAGGTATCTACAAACTTGTTATCAGTCAGTCGGCCTATTTAAAGGGTGACAAGTAGTCACTGTGCTGTTTGGTGACATGGTGTTTACCATACTAAACATGGACCAGGGGAAGCAAAGGAGAGAGTTGTCTCAGAAGATTAGAGAGAAAATTATAGACAAGCATGTTAAAGGTAAAGGCTATAAGACCATCTCCAAGCAGCTTGATGTTCCTGTGACTACAGTTACACATATTATTCAGAAATTTAAGATTCACGGGACTGTAGCCAACCTCCCTGGACGTGGCCGCAGGAGGAGACGGATAATATGAATGGTAACAAAAGAGCCCAGAACAACCTCTAAACACATTCATGGTGAACTCCAAGGTCAAGGTACATCAGTGTCAGATTGCACAATCCGTTGTTGTTTGAGCCAAAGTGGACTTCATGGGAGACGACCAAGGAGGACACCACTGTTGAAAACAAATCATGAAAAAGCCAGACTGGAATTTGCCAAACTGCATGTTGACAAGCCACAAAGCTTCTGGGAGAATGTCCTATGGACAGACGAGACAAAACTAGAACTTTTTGGCAAGGCACATCAGCTCTATGTTCATAGATGCAAAAATGAAGCATACCAAGAAAAGAGCACTGTCCCTACTGTGAAACATGGAGGAGGTTCTGTTATGTTCTGGGGCTGCTTTGCTGCATCTGGCACAGGGTGTCTTGAATCTGTGCAGGGTACAATGAAATCTCAAGCCTATCAAGGTATTCTAGAGAGAAATGTGCTGCCCAGTGTCAGACAGCTTGGTCTCAGTCGCAGGTCATGGGTCTTGCAACAGGATAATGACCCAAAACACACAGCTAAAAACACCCAAGAATGGCTAAGAGTGAAACATTGGACTATTCTAAAGTGGCCTTCTATGAACCCTGATCTAAATCCTATTGAACATCTGTGGAAGGAGCTGAAACATGCCGTCTGGAGAAGGCACCCTTCAAACCTGAGACAACTGGAGCAGTTTGCTCATGAGGAGTGGGCCAACATACCTGCTGAGAGGTGCAGAAGTCTCATTGACAGTTACAGAAATTGTTTGATTGCAATGATTGCCTCAAAAGGTTGTGCAACAAAATATTAAGTTAAGGGTACCATCATTTTTGTCCAGGCCTGTTTCATGAGTTTGTTTTTTAAAATAATTCTGTTGAACCACAATTCAAAAGCATTGTCTGATTTTCATTGGTTAATTTTTATAGATTTTTTATTTATTACCACTTTTGTCAGATTCAAGTTATTTCTGTGACCATTGTGGGTTTTTCTTTCATTAACAGAGGGGTACCAACAATTTTGTCCACGTGTGTACATCTCAAACAATGGCCCCTCCTTCATCATTGTCATTCCCAGATCCACAATGGTCATTGCCATGGAGGAGAGACCTAGACTCCACTTGGGAGTGGACTTAAGCCATCATCTTTTGGGCTGGCTCTTTGGACAGAGCAGTGGTTATGCATCTTTCCAACAATGCTCTTAGACATGGAATGCAGCAACAGCCCACTACCAGAATCACTGCGATGGAGATGACAATTGTCAGTATTACTGATCGAATCACTCCTACCCATCGTCCAAAGACAGACTGTAACCATGCAGTAAATGCATCTTCCGCATAACCAGTATTTTGACTAAACTCTGTTCTCAGGCCTTCTAAGGCCTCTATAGCGTGTGTAATACTGCCATCTGGGGATGTGTTATTGGGGATAAAGGTGCAGCACATGGATCCAAAAATTTTGCACACTCCCCTTGACTCTGCCAATAGCATGTCAAGGGCAATGTGATTCTGGTAATTCATTAAGGATGACGCTTTTAATTGTTCATGCACACCTTTTAAGGCATCACTGGTGTAGTTTAACATCCGTTGTTCATTGTAATACAAATATTCGGCCCACGATTGTGTTTTAGCAGCCTCTATCATATTTCCTATCCAGGGGATAAGATGGGTGAAAACTGCAGCTTTGTAATTTCGACCTTTAAACTCAGCTGGAACACCTCATACTGTGCCTGTGCCATCCACGTATGGTCTTACTTCTCCTAGAGTGTCTTCCATTAATGCCATAGCATTCCTCTTATGTCTGTGTGTGTGGTGTTCAAGTGGCCTTAATGGAAAAATTGAGAAAGGCATAACTAATTGTATTGGAGCGCAAATACCTTTCCAATTTGGTGGCAAAATTGGCCATAACCTCTTTTGCCCATACCAAAACCAAAAGTCTGATCTGGGTTGGGACATGTTTAGTAACTCAGAGATTTGGTGGTCTCTTACTGTTTGGGTGGTTTGTCAGGTGGTCAGGCAGTCTACTGAGAGAGAGCCCGTCATCGTTTGGAAACAGGTATAATTTCCTTTGTATGGTTGGAATGGTGGAGGTGTCATTTTAGTTGTCGGTGGAAAAAGATGATGTAATGATTTACACCTCTCAGTAACAGTTGTGGTAAATAACTGGAGTAGGCATTTAAAGCTGTGATAGTCACTTCTAGGATCAAGGGGAAATGGGACAGTGGCCAAACTTGGTCGTGCTGTGGCACAAGCATAACAGTTGACTTGATCTTGGACCACTGTCTTCACAGAATACTGTACCCCATGACAACCACTCATTTTGGTCTGTATAACCTGTTTCCAATGCAATTCTGTCTCTCATAGTTTCAACATTCAAGTAAGTGACAACCTCTTTTCCCAAGTGGGATTTTGATGGCATAGCTGGTGTAGTCACGTCATTATCAGAGGTCATATCCTTTGACAGGTCTGTAAACCTTACTCTGATATAACCTGAATAAGTGTAATAACCTGCTTGTACTCCTAGAGTTATTTAAAATGAATCACCATTCTCAAGGTGATTAGGTTTCTTGGTAAATCTTTCCACAACC
Organism: Pholidichthys leucotaenia; assembly: GCA_020510985.1. Lineage (NCBI taxonomy): Eukaryota > Metazoa > Chordata > Actinopteri > Cichliformes > Pholidichthyidae > Pholidichthys > Pholidichthys leucotaenia. Next base: position 336,327,435 of record CM035839.1, on the reverse strand, counting down.
AACACCAGTGAGTTTAGGGGTCCCCCTTCATACCGTGGTCCTCTGATCAAGGATATTTTATTTTTATAGTCATTCCACCCCTGTGGGTAGATGTCCCATGAATATCTCTCATTCCCAGTAGACCAATAAAGCCCCTTGTGGTTTTGACAAAAGCGCCCTATGCATATACTGTACATACAAACACAACTTTATTTGTCCAGTAAGATGGAGGGTTTCCACAATCAATCACGTGACACAAATCAATAGTCACTACCGTACGTTTCCCAATTTCAGTACGTATTTCTAGTTTCGAATCTCTTTCGTCACCAATTGCTGTGTATACCCTGCGCTTAGCTGCATAAACTTTATCATGGTAGAGAATTTTCCACCAGATAACTGGGAAGGATGTGATCGATGCTAGGAGCAACAAGAGGCAAAAAGTTGCCCTAGTGGAACAGTTTGGCTATGTGGGAAACGCCATTTTAGCCTACGTTTGCTGTGTCTTCGGCAGTTTACAATAAAGGCTGGCTTGGCTCAGCTGCTCTAGCACAATGAGTCACGTGAATCCAATTAATGAGCTTTCCTTTTTTCCAGACCTGTACTGCATGTGATGTGGCTTTTATCACTTTAAAAGGTCCCTGCCACTTAGGAGAATCCCAATGGGGCCTTATCACTTTTTGCTACACCCAGTCACCAGGTCCCAATGGAGCAGTGTCTCCTTGTCTGTCCTTGTTGAGAATATCTGGAACCTGTTGAGAGAGAGCTTCATTTTTCTGAGACTCTTAATGTACTGTGACAACTCTACAGCTTGACTGTTTCTAGGAGTCAAAAGTGAATCAACAAATGGTCCTGGCATCTTTCTCCCTGTTAGCAGTTTATGAGGAGTCAGGCAGACTGTCGTGTTGGGGGTAGATCGCAGTGCCAGCAGTGCTAATGCCAGTGCATCAACCCATGTCATGCCTGTCCCCACGCATTGTTTGGCTTGCATTCTTTTCAGTGTACCATTTGCTCTGTCAACTAGCCCTTGGGAGGATGGATGCACCACAGAACCAAACTTATGTCTTAACCTTTTAACTGGTCACATTTCATGGACAGGTCACGCACCCCTAGTGGCACTGCGCCTGTCAACTGAATCTGTCTTTCCCAGCTGCACTGAAAATTTGTACTGATCTGCCAGTTCAGATGGTGGCAGACACGTGTTGTAGGAATCATGGCTGACATGGAATACACCAAAGAAGAAGAAATCTTTATTATTATTATTATTCCTTTTCCTGCTTTGAGCTCACAAGACCAATATGGCCGCCATGCATCATCATGCATTGTCACAGAAAACTGTACCATTCACGAAAAATAGCCGCAGAATATGAACGAAATTCATGTGGGATAATCATAAGAGTTTGTAGATGTGGTAGAGAGCGTAAATGACCAACAGAATGCAAAATTAGCACCACGATGGATGAAAATGGAGTGACCACGGCAGCGGACGAGCCCCCTCCTCACCAGCAGTAAGTGACAAATTTCTGTTTCTTTACATTGTACTGATTTTCTGGTTCATATACTTTGAAGATAAGATAGAAACACCCCTGTAGAAAAAAAAAACGGTATCAAAAAACAGAACCATTCTTTGTGTAAATATGTCCAAAGTCCACTTTTGACTGAGTTTTGGAATTCGATATAACTGCTGCATCATTATGCAAATTAGATGCAGAAATTTATTCCTATCTGAAAGGTTGGATCATATTCTACATCTTTCTAATTGACAGTAAGCCATTATCTCTTGCAACTTTCAAGTTATAGCCTTGGAAATCTGAACTATTTTATTGACAAAAAAATCTTTACCACTCTTGACCACTAGGGGTTATGTTGCCAAACAGTGACTGGGCCAGTTAGAGGGTTAGGCCTAAGGCACATTCAACTTCCTTCAAATGTTTATTTGCAAAATGTCTGCCATTGTCTGATCTGATCACTCTTGGAAACCTATGCCTAGGACTCACTACCTCTGTCAGCCATTTAATCACTTCCTTTGCACTTTCTGTTTTACATGCTTTAGCCTCAACCCATCTTGAAAATGTGTCCACACACACCAACAGATATCTGTAGCCTCTGCATCTGTTTTCTGGGCCCATGACAGTAAAATCAATCACAGTGTCTTCCCATGGCCATTCAGGGGCTGGAAAAGCTCCCATAGAAGCCTTTAATGTGCATTTGGGATTTAACTTCTGGCATGCTTCACATTCAGAAACAACTAGTTCTGCAAACCTCGGCCAAATGCAGATGCCACCAATGTACTTCAGTCAAAGCAGAGATTTTTGTTTTTGAGACATGACCTTTCAAGTATGCTTCTCTACACAACAACAACACCTTAGCTGGGGCTACTAGCCTTCAATCAACTGATCTCCACAAACCTCCTTCATCCTTCTTTGCTCCTTTCTCTATCCACCTACTCCTTTCTTCAGGACTTGCCTTCTTTGTAGCTGTTTGATTTCCTCTTCACCCAATTCCATGTACTTCTGATCTTCTTTCTGTACCATCATACTTGCCTGGGTAGCATAACTACCTACTTGCTTAGCAGCCAAATCAGCAGCTTCATTTCCTTTGGCTACGATAGCATTTCCTTTTTGATGTCCTTTGCACTTCAAAACTGCCACCTTCTTTGTTTGACCCATGGCCTCCAACACATCAACCATTTCAGTTAGGTGTATAATCTGTGTGTTAATTGAAGTGAGGAATCCTTTTCTTTTCCAATGTGGAAAATCAACATGGGCTGCCTGGTGAGCATAAGCTGAATTAGTGTATATGTTTGCCTCTTGTTGTTTTGCATATTGACATGCTTTAGTGAGGGCTACAATTTCAGCTTTTTGAGCAGAGGCAGGCTGGTCTACCATTCCTGCCTCTACAGTTGGAAATGCATCTGTCTCTTCATCATATTTTCCAACTGCAAATGAAGCACTCAAAGATCCATCTGTTTTCCTGTAACAACATCCATCACAAAAAAGATTCAATTTTGGATGTTCAAGTTCATTTGCTTGGAGATTTGGAACAGCTTTCATGTCTGTTTCCACAATTGCACAACAGTCATGGGGTTCACCTGTGAGCATGTTCTCTGCCATGTTTGTGCCTTCATTTGTGCTTATTCTTTTCAACCTTTGTGTTCTTTTTGCTGAAAGTGTGAACAACACACTTTGTAGCTATGAAGCTACTCCGTGCATTGTGTGCACAATGAATGAATGAATCTTTATTTTTTTGGATAGATTAAAAGTAAAGATTAAAAGAAAAGAACAGAATAATATAACAAAGGGGGAAAAAATGTAACAAGGTCAAATTAAACAATAACTCATCTGATTATACAGTTGAACATAAGTTATCCGAAATGGGTGATGGCTGAAGCCGCAGCTTATATTGCCCACCCATATTCCATCCAAGAATTCAGAAGAAAAACAAAACAGGAACGATTACAATTCACAACAAAACTAAGACAAAACATGACAAAAAAAAAAAAAAAACAACAGAAAAAAGACTAAGCAACAGCACAACACAGACTGAATATGATAATTCTTATGTGATTTTACATGTCATCTTGTATATATGTTTGGAGTATTTCTTCCTTTAGTTTTTGTTTAAATTGTCCAAGCACTGTACATGATTTTAATTCAGGTCCAAAAGCGTTCCACAGTCTGACTCCTTGCACTGAGACACAGTGCTGCTTGGTGGTAGTTCTCACTGAAGGTTTTTGAAATATACATGTTCCTCTGAAATGATATTGTTTCTCCCTTATTTGAAACAACTTTTGGATATTTGCTGGCAGTGATAGATTCTTCGCTTTAAACATTATTACTGCAGTTTTAAAGTCAACCAGATCTTTCAACTTGAGAGCTTTTAATTTAAGAAAAAGTGGGTTTGTTGGTTCCCTGTAAGCAGCTTTGTTTATTATTCTAATAGCTCTCTTCTGAAGCATAAATATTGGATATATGTTTGTTTTATATGTATTTCCTCATACTTCAGTACAATATGTCATGTATGGGAGAATTAATGAATGATACAAAGTATATAGTGTGGGTTGATTCAGCAAATATTTCACTCTGTGTAGTATTGCGATTGATTTGGATATTTTACCTTTAACATAATTAATATGTGACTTCCAACACAGTTTATTATCAATTATTACTCCAAGAAATGTAATTTCAGATACCCTTTCAATCTCTACACCATTTACACTGAGTTTAGATACTGAGTTGTTGTGATGATTGTTAAAAATTATAAATTTTGTCTTACTTAAGTTGAGCGTTAATTTGTTTGAATCAAACCACAGTTTAAGCTTTCCTAATTCCTTTCCAAGTGTATCCAAAAGTTGTTCCACATTGCTTCCACTGCATAATAAATTAGTGTCATCTGCAAACAATATTAAATCCATTTTTTCTGAAACTTTACATATGTCATTTATATACATATTGAATAACAATGGCCCCGAAACTGAACCCTGTGGGACTCAGCAAGTAACCTTCAGTAACTGGGAGTTTTTGCTATCAACACATACATACTGATATCTGTTCTTTAAGTAACTATATAACCAGGACAGTGCTACCCCAATACCATAATTTTGTAGTTTCTTTAATAATAATTTATGATCCACTGTATCAAATGCTTTTTTTAAGATCCAGGAATACCCCAACTGAATACTCTTTATTTTCAATGGCAGTTGATATTTTTTCTATAAATTCCATTAGAGCAAATGCAGTTGTCCTCTTATGTCTGAACCCATATTGCTGCTCACACAATAAATTATTCTTCATTATGAAGTTGTCAGTTCTCTCACAGAATATTTTTTTTCAAGTATCTTGGAAAATTGTGGCAATAGTGAAATAGGTCTATAGTTTGAAAATTCCCCTCTGTCACCTGTCTTGTATATCGGAATTACTTTAGCTATTTTCATTGCATTGGGAAATATACCTATTTGGAGAGACAGGTTACAGATATATGTCAGTGGCTTCACTAAGCATTCAATGATAGTTTTGACTAAAAGCATGTCAATACCATCACAATCCATAGATGTTTTACTTTTAAACGATTTAACAATTTCAATGACCTCTCTCTCGTCTGTGTTCTTTATGAAAATGGAGTCTTTTATAGCAATGTTTTCGCTTATTGTATCACCTGTAGGTGCCGTAATGGGTATTTCTCAAGCCAAATTAGGACCAATGTTAACAAAAAATTTATTAAATTCATCTGCAGGTGAGACTGCATTCACAGAGTCGTTTTTTTTTTCTTTTTGAAAGATTGGTTGGGTAGCTTGTATTTCTGTTTTTATTTCCAAGAATATTGTTAAGTATTGTCTATGTATTTTTAATGTTATCTCTGTTTTTCTCCAGTTCTTTACTATAATAGTCTCTTTTACTACATCTCATTATATATATTAATTTATATTTGTATGTTTTATACCGCTACTCTGCTTCTTTTGTCCTTTTCTTTAGAAAAGCTTTATATAATGAATTTTTCTTTTTACATGCTTTTTGTAATCCTTTGGTTAACCATGGCTTGTCGACAAATTTCTGTTTTTCATAAAGAGTGGTTACAATGTTCATGAATGGGTCATAGGCTTCATTTACATCTGATACATAGACTTTTGTCCAGTCTTGCTTCAGCAGGTCTTCTTTAAAATAGCTGATTGCATTTTATGTGTTTAAAAGAGCTGATTACAATCACAGTGTGTTGCATGGTAATGTGAGAAGTTTTTTCCAATGCTTTGGCTATCGCGACAGCATGATGTGTGCACGGTGGGTGTCCTCTCTCTTTGTTATCTAATGTTGAACTGTAGTACATTCAGACTGCCCTTGACCCTGTACCTTCCCCCTTCTGATACACATGGCATTTACAATTCTGTGCTGTTCAGAAATATCCAAGTGAAATGGGGAAGTGTAATCAGGTAGTTTGAGTGAACATGCATGTGACATCAGTTGTTTTAGTTCAATGAACACACCCTCGGCTGAAGTAGTCCATTGCAATGGTGATGTGAGATTTTTGTGTCCTGCTTCTTTAAGAAGATCGCACAAGGGTTGAATGAGCGCAGTGTAATTTGGGACGAAATTTCTGCTGTATCTAGTAAGACCCAAAAATGACATCATTTCCCTCACAGTGCGTGGTTTAGGGTTTGAGAGAATTGATGACCTTTGTGATGGAGACACCTCGGAATTGCCAGATGTGATTAGCTTACCCAAATAATGAACTCTGAGGTGACAACATTGTACCTTTTTGTGGCTTAGTTTGTAGACTTTCTGGTAAAGATGTTTCAAGAGGATCTCAGTGGCTAAAAGCACAGAGGCAGCAATAGGGCCTGCTAATAGCAGATCATCAACATACTGCAACAACAATGTGCCAGGGGGCAGGAATAAATCCTGTAAATGTTGACACAGTATGTGATTAAAAATTGCTGGTGAGTCAACAAAACCTTGTGGTAGTCTGCTGTATATGTATTGCTGACCCTGATTGGTGAATGCAAAAAGAGGCCTGCTGTCTGCATGTAGTGGAATGATGAAAAAAAACATTAGAAATGTCTACCACAGTAAAAAAAATTTGTGCTGTGGTGTAATGCTATTCAGAAGCAAATAATTGTTTGAAACAGTGTAATTTGTAGGAATGACCACAAAATTGACAGGTCTCAGTTCGTGTACCATCCTGTAGTCCGTTTTGCCAGGCTTTTCTACAGGAAGAATTGGTGTGTTCCGTGGGGACTGTGTTGGCTCTAGAACTCCTATCTGAAGAAGGCCCTGTATTGTTCCTGCTATGCCTATCTCCTTCTCTTTTGTGACAGGATACTGTGTTCGCGATATTGGCTGAGTATTTGTTTTCAGTGAGATTTTGACTGGTGAACAAGTAATCAGACCAACATCTGCAGAGCCGTCTGACCATAGAGAAGGGGGCAGAGCGTCCAGAAGTGCACCAGAATCTGGATGGTCAGTGTTTTCTTTGCCATGTGTTCTGTCTAGGTGCAATGTTTGTGGAGTAGCCTGAATTGCAACATTGCACAAGATGTGATAGCAATCAGCAGATGGTGAGTAATGCAGGTCCCTACATTGTGTGACAACCCAGTCAGTCATCTTAAGACAGTTTTTCACCATTGGTCCCAGTGCCCTTGCCTCCTCCCCTGCGGACACCCCCAGTGTGACACGGGGTGCAGCAGTGTCCGAGAGGGCATACGGAGGGAACAAATCTTTGTCCATATTGACTGCTGCAGCAATGCTTTGTGGACCCACATAAATGTCCTTGCACACCAAGTCCTGTACCCCCACCAAAGTCTCCTACTGATCATCATACAGTTCCTGATCATCATGTGAATAGTTCATTGCACAGTGAAGTGGATCATGTGGGGGGGGGGTCACATGGTCAAACAGAGTCAATCCACGGGGTCCATGAAATATATTTGTCTACCAGTTGATTTTTATCAGGGCTCACGTCATTCAGCTGTAGCCACCACACAGTTGCAAAAGAGGTTTGATCTTCCTCTGTGTCTGCTTTCTGCATTTGCAACTGTGGAACCATTTAGGGAAGTAGGCAAATCTGATGTGCACCGGAGCATAGTCCCATCTGGCAGACACATAACAGTTCCAGTAGAAGCAAAACAGATGTGTGCCCTCACTTTCAACAGCACATCTCTTCCCAAGAGATTTACAGGACAGTCTGGTGAATAGAGAAAGAGTGGACAAAATCCTGCCCAGCCAAAGAACAGTTCAATGGTACTGAGAAAGGGAGATGTTTCGGGGTCCCAGAGATGCCGACAACTGATGTAAAGTCAGTGGACAGGGGTAGAGAATTTGATATTGATAAAAAGTGAGCCCTCGTGTCCACCATAACTTCATAAGTCTTGTTTCCCCTCCGTGAGGGATAGCATTGGATCCGAAAGTGATACCTCTTCAGTGTGGCTCTCTAGGCACCCTCATTGTTGACTAGGCATCATGCTGTGGTTGGGAGCCATGTGTGATTGCTGAGGCAGCTGTGTCTGCTGTGTCTGATCTGGCCACACCCCAGGTGCTGAAGGTGGGGTGGGTGCATAATTTGTCCAGACACTTCCTCTGCCAGTACCACAAGCCCAATGGCCTCTTTTGCCACACTGCAGGCACATGTCACTGGGTGGACCTGATGGTCTCATGCTTCCTCTGTATGCACCTCTACCACACCCTCTTTGTGGTGGGCATGAATACCATTGTTGGGGTGCCAACACAAAGGGCTCAGTAGGGACGAGGCCAATAATGGCCTGAGGGGTTGCCACTGAGATGGCTGGAGCCTGTACAGTATTCTTTTATTTTTTGTCTTTATTCACCACATCCCTAGCTGCTTTCAGCTGGGCTTTTACCAGCTGATTAGATAGATCTGCTGTTTGTCTCATTTTCATCTTGTTTTTTTAATTATATTGTCTCACATAGTGGTGCACATGAGACAACCATTCTGCCCAGGGGTGGGTGTTTAAGCCCACTACCCACTCTAGTGCGGCTGTAACAGGCAGTGATACCGAGCTCTGTACAACATTGCGGAATACTGCCTGTGTAGTTGCATTATTGCATGGATTTTCCCCAGTCATGTCAGTCCAAAGTGCCAAACACCTATCCACATAGGCTCCTGCTTCCTCTCCTTTTTTCATAGGAATATCTGTTAGTTCTGCACTAGTGAGATCTACAGGGAACATCCCTCTCATTACTGCAAAAATGTTATTGCTGTGTTGTCTGAATGGAGCCTCATCAGGCTCATTTGTGGTGCCAGCCTCTTCCTCTATGTTTTTGAGCATAGAGGCTGAGATGTGAGTAGCCACTATTCTCCTGGCATCTACCAAACACAAACGGCAATCATCTGTGGCCTTCTGCATGGCTCTGAGCCACGGGGATGTTTCCAAGGTCAGTGGAGGCAATGTATCACAAATGCCTTTAAGGTCCTTAAAGGACCATTCTGAATATTGTGCCACCCCAGTTTCAGTAGTTATGCGCTTCTAATTTTATCTTATGTACATGTGCTAATTTTATCTTATGTGCATGTGCTTCTAATTTACTTTAGGTATGGCTCCTATTTGTAAATGCATGTGTTGAGGTGCCTTTTTGGTCAGATTCTCTATTGTTGATCCATAATCATCATATTTCCACTGTTTTTATGTGCCTGTAGGTGCATTTTTGTCTGTGTAATCAGTGGTTTTCTTAGGGGTATTTCCCTCAGTAACAGATGCATTTTGTAGGCTAGCTCTAGCCTCTGCTAAACATCTTTGTAATTTGTTCATTGCAGCCCCTAAATCATCCCTCTCATTTCCTGTTTTCAGTTTTGGTGAGGGGGTGGAGGTGGCAGCTATCCCCAGTTTCCTAAGGGACGACTCCTCCTCTACCTCCTGACTGTCATAAAGGTGATCGTGCTGACCTGGTGTCTCTAAAGGTGTTAATTGGTTGATAATCTTTTGTACTGTATCTGCAGCTTTTTGGCTGTCTCCTACGGTCAGCACTGGCCTCATGTGAAGTAGTCCTGTTACTGCATTTACCATGTTGTGGTTTCTTTAACAAATGTATTAAGGGGCATCTGTTTGGAGAGCATGTTGATACACTCTTCATATGGGGTTGACTGTGACACACAAGAGGTTGGGGGAGCTGTTGGAGGGGGTGAAGCAACTTCCTCATAATGAGGTGGTTTCTCACTGTCCTCTTTTTGCTTAATCAGCTGTAAGGTCACCTTTCCAGAATCACTTACAGCTACCTGTCCTTCTTTCAATGCTGCCACAAGTTTAGGAATCTAACACATAGCCCTGGTCCTTTTCTTTTCTGTCTCCTGCAACTTGTTCTTAATTTTTCCAAATTATGATTTCCTGCCTTAACATAGTTTTCCTCTGCAGTGAGATAACTGTGTATGATTATCTGCAGAATTTCTACCAGTTTAGTTGACTGAGGCATGGTTTTTTTTCTGACTCTGGTAAAAATCCTTGACTCTGCATGTCACACACCCACTGGTGAAACTTTCTGGCTTCCTTTTTTATGTCTGCCAAATCTGTCTGCCTCTCAATAGCCCTTTCTGTCCTCTCATATATTTCCTTCACAGTATAAAATGGTTTTGACAATGTCATAGTTATCAAGTTCTCTATACAAACTATGGGAAGAAAAAGTTAGTAAATATTTACAATCCCTAGGGTTCAAACTCCAAATTTTCAACTCCTTACTGGGAATTGCAGCCTCTACAACCTTCTACTTGTTATCCTGATGATACAGGCGGTAGAGCACATGGCCTGCAATGCCAGTGGAGACTGCAAATTCTTTGTTTCTGTTAGACCATAAAAAAAATTACATTTCCCGGGGGCTTTCGCCTTTATTTTTCAACCTTCACAATACACTGCCTCTTATTCCAGACAACCAGAAATGGGAATTTGGGATCAGGACTAACTCCTTTCACCCTACACCACTCTTCGTATCTTAAATTGGGACATAAGAGGTTAACCACCCACACATTTATCCCCACAAGATTTACAGAGGCAACACAATGTCAACACACATGATATGCACAATATCTGCTGAAACGATTGTGTGGCTGTGTTACTTTCCCTTTGCCGCTCAGTACTATGGGCCTTTCAAACCAGTTTAACTCTATAACAGAGGCTATTTACCATGGTTCGCATCCAATAACCAAAACCATTGCTAGCTTGTTTATAAAGATCAGTCCAACTGAGTTTATCAAACTGGCCAAACACAATTACTCACTATTTGTTGGTACTAAAGTTTCTTGTATTGTGCCATATATTTCTTATGATGACACAATTCATTCACTATTTGTTTTTACTTAAGATTCTTGTGTTGTGTCATATATTCCTTAAATGCCCATTATTTCCATTCATATATTACTCAATCGTTGTTTGTAATTGATATTCTTGTAATACATCGTACTTTATTTATATATTACTCAATCGTTGTTTGTAATTGACATTCTTGTAATATATAGTACATCTTTTCTATATCAATACTTCTTATTCTCTATAAAAGGTGGCTTATTAATCTGACCTTAAAATGTACCAATGACTAGACAGTTCATTAATATTATCCTAAAATGCAAATGATTAAAATATTCTCTGCATGTTCTTAATTCTTCAAAAGATGACATTAAATTCTGAAATTTCTGTAAAAAATTTGAATTATCAAATTCTTAATTTCTGGTAAAGTTATAATTATGACAAAAAGACTTACTTCTACTGAATATTGCGGACAATCCTACAGAGATTTGTTTAAAAAGATTCCCTGCTCACCTTGTTAATATGGGCTGGCCCGGAATTGTCTGCAATAGACAGGTGAAAGCTTTTCATCCAGTCACCTCCGATGCCTGTCAATGGAGTGGGCCAACTGGCCAATCACATCAGCGGTCACCAGGTTGTAAAACTCTTCTGTAAAAGTGTGTTCAAAAATTGGACAGTTAGCACAAAACCATTTAAATTACATCAGAGGATTAAAAATCACATGAGAAGTACTATTTCTCAACTTATCTGTTTATTTGAAGCATGCAGAGAATATTACAGCTGTGAGGTCTTGTCCCAGCACAACCTGAATAGAGAAGACCCTAAGAAAAGGATAAAATAGGGTACATATAGCTTCTGGTCCTGGGCAGTCCCAGCAACCTCGTGCAATGGCCAAGGAATGCTAACTCCATCAGATGCCCTCTCTCCTGGAATGGTCTGGCAGGTGTTTTCCTGTTGATATTCCACTGTCTCCTTTCAGTTCTGCTGTCTCCTTTTGGTTCCTTATATCGCAACCCTTAACCCAGGTTTTTCTATGTGTAAGCAGAAGCAAGTACTTCTGTGGGGGTGCCTGGGGGGGCTGGCGCCGGGGGACGCGGGCCGGTCTCCAGCTGGGGGGGTGGGGTAACTAGCATCCTGGCGCCTGGGACCCGGGGGGGGGGGAGTCCGAGGGTGTGGGTTTGCCGTGCCGGCCACTGAGCAACCTGGCCTCCCTCGATTGTCCCTCTGCGGGTGGATGCCTGGCTTTCCTGGGGCTTGCTGACCTCGGACGTTTGTGCCCTGTGGGGGTTGGTGGTGCTGCCTTGCCTGCTCTGGGTTCCTGGGGGGAGAGCTGCTGCGACTGGCCCCCCGCTTCGTATGTTTCCTGACAAACCACTCACATGCACACTCTCTCATATATATGCATGCAGACATGCATGCACAAGTGTCTCTCCTTTAACAGGTGCGGAAACCAGACTTGTGTTGAGACATCTTTGGTGGAAGAAGCAGTTTGTCTTTTATTTGTTTTAGTTGTTGGTTTGTTTGGGGTTTTTTTTGTCTGTTCCCCTCCCTTTTCTTTCCCCCTCCACACACTTCCGTTCCCTCTTCCCCATCCTGTCAGATCTTCCATGGGTAAAATAATTAAAATAAAGTATTAAAAGTTATTACAGGAGAAGTTTACAACAATATGCAATACACAGTTAGGTACTGTATAAGCTCCTCTTGGCAAAGTAAATCTGTTTTGGCACAGTTAGGGTGACAGATCCCTGTTCTGCTTGCCTAGCTGCCTGACAGGACAAGGGGGGAAAAAAAGAAGCAAGTACTTCATTGCTAGGCAGTAGAGGGTGTTTGTGTGCTAAAAACCCACATCATGTTATGCGTGAGCTGTGAAATCTTTTAACTGACATTTAGAGCAAGCACATTGTGTAAAAATACTTAATATCCTAGCTTATCTAAACATTTCTATCACAGTGGATTGAGGTAAAAGTGGCCAGCCAGGGGCTTCACTTCTGGTGGCCAATGATCCATCCAGTTTTTCTGTAGAGATCAGTGGCCCGCCCGACTCCACTCAGCTCTGTACTTGCTAATGGGGCGTGAGATATCCCGTTTTTTTTGTTGTTGTTTTTTTTTTTACTCAGATCAGTGCATTTGGGACCTTAAATTGAAAAAAAAAATTTTTTTTATTGAAATGAATGGCAAGAGCAAAATTATCTTTTGATCCCGATCAAGTTTTGCCACAAGTTACACATATGATGTTTGTCAGTTTAAAAGATAATTTTCCATGTAATTAAAGTTGTCGGCTGTTGTGTAATATTTAGTTTTTCTTCAAACAACTCGTCGACAACAACTCCCATCAGCCCACATCACTAAACTGTAATCGTGTTTAGTATTGTTACTTATGCAGAATGCATGTCTTTTCTTTTGATCAGAATTTAAAAATTTAACTTATTCAAAGTTTTTATGTTGACAGTGTTTACTATAAATTTGCAGTTGCTTATGCAGAATGCACATGTATTTTCCTTTAATTACAGTTTATAAGATTCTGTTATTCAATGTTGACTGTGTTTCCAGTCAATTCACTGCAAACAAAAATAAATATATATTGATATATGTTATCAAGCAGCCTCTCGTTTACAGTGTGGTAGGTTGCCTGATGGGGTTTTTTGGGGGGCTTGTTTCCATAGAGCTGATTGCTTGTTTCTCTCGTAAAACCTGGCAACAGTGGTGTGCTCTAGCATGGAGCTCAGAACACGGAGGACTGCATGATAAGCTTCTGGGGCATATAGCTCACCTTATTGTTCAGTATAAGTTGCTCTTTCAGTTAATATCCCTACTTTGCCTTCCTGTGGATGCTTTAACATGTGTCACTGACGAACTGTATAGTGATGGCCAGATGAGGCTTTCTTAAAGGCTTGAGGCTTTTCATCAAAATGGTTCATATACAGTGGTGTGAAAAAGTGTTTGCCCCCTTCCTGATTTCTCATTTTTTTGTATGTTTGTCACACTTAAATGTTTCAGATCATCAAACAAATTTAAATATTAGACAAATATAACACAAGTAAACACAAAATGCGGTTTTTAAATTAAGGTGTTAAGGGAAACAAAAATCCAAACCTACATGGCGCTGCATGAAAAAGTGATTGCCCCCTAAACATAATAACTGGTTGGGCCACCCTTAGCAGCAACAACTGCAATCAAGCATTTGCAATAACTGGCAATGAGTCTTTTACAGCACTGTGGAGGAATTTTGGCCCACTCATCTTTGCAGAATTGTTGTAATTCAGCCACATTGGAGGGTTTTCGAGCATGAACCGCCTTTTTAAGGTCATGCCACAGCATCTCAATTGAATTTAGGTCAGGACTTTGACTAGGCCACTCCAAAGTCCTTTCCAAAAAGTTAAACTTTTGTCTTGTCAGTCCACAGAGTTTTTTCCCAAAAGTCTTGGGGATCATCAAGATGTTTTCTGGCAAAACTGAGACAAGCTTTTATGTTGTTTTTGGTCAGCACTGGTTTTTGTCTTGGAACTCTGCCATGCAGGCCATTTTTGACCAGTCTCTTTCTTATGGTAGAGTCATGAACACTGACCTTAACTGAGGCAAGTGAGGCCTGCAGTTCTTTGGACGTTGTTGTTGCAACCTGGTCTCAGTAATAAAATGTATCTAATAAACGTTTTCCCACCCCTCTAAAAATGTACATTTGAATGTTAAATTAAAAAAAAAAATAGTGCCTCGGTACATTTTTACAAGTTCACTCAGTGCGCATACAGTCCTCACCGCGCATGCGCAGAACAACGCATCGTTTACATTGGTTTCCCAACGCTCATTCGGTTGGTGGGAGGGGGATGGTGGATAGTTACTTACACAGCTCTTTCAGCAAAAACACACAAGTTCGACTCCCACTCTAGTCTCTCACTGACCTTTTTCTTCATTTTTTTCCCCTTAGTTTGTTTTTCACTCCACTAATGAAATGTTCCTGTGAGGTTAGGGTTCTGGATTAAAGTATGGGCTAGTTGGTTGATTCTGAATGTGAAAATCAAAAAGTGAAAGTGAAAAAGTGAAAAAAAATGCAGTTACAGTCCTTTCTTAAAGCTGTAAACGCCATGTACCCACTGCACGTCAAAAATCTTTTTCACGTACCTCTGTATGTTTTCTCTCAGTGACAAAACATGCAACTGAATGTTTTTTGCTGAGACTGTGTCATGAATGGCCCTCTGGGGCAGAGAGATGAGACCCAGGCGCTGGACTGTGACCTTGTGAAATATATTAACAAAACAGCAAACATAAAATGCAACAAGGTGTTCAGTGTTCAAATAATAAAATAATAACGAGGGAAAAAACTTATGAGAATAGTGCGCTAGAGCAGAACAGGGCTCTGGCGGAGACAAAGAGAGGTAGAGAATCAACTGGATTAGATGAGGCAGCCATCATGAAAATAAGAAACAACTTCCCTTAAATAGGGATCAAAACCATTGCAAAACAAGTGACAGGTGTGGGTTCACATGAGCAGGCAAAAGAGAACACTGAATGGTAATTGAGATCAGCTGGGAGAGATGAGGGAGGAGCAGCTGGACGAACAGCTTGACAGGCGATGCTCCATGCACAGCACAAACCCGGAAATGTCGCCTGACAGCTGTCAGCTCACAGAAGAAATAAACATAATCAAATACAGACTAATAAATCGTTACCAATGGACATGACATATAAGAAATAAACATAATCAAATACAGACTAATAAATCATTATCAATGAGCATGACACAAACTGAAGCTTAAATTAGGAAGCAGAGCTAAAACTCAAAAGCACAAAACACAATAAGATCAGTCCCTCCAGGATTTCGCGATGTTGCGATCACACCAATTGACGTGAAATCAGCCAATCAGCGCAACTATTGCGCGACCTTGCAACTTTATCCAATCACTGCAATTTTCCTGCAATTTTGGCCAATCCTCGTCAACTCCCGCCATCCATCCATCCATCTTCTACCGCTTTTCCGGAGGTCCGGGTCGCGGAGGCAGCAGTTCAAGCAGAGAAACCCAGACTTCCCTCTCCCCAGCCACCTGCTCCAGCTCTTCAGAGAGGATACCAAGGCGTTCCTAGACCAGCTGGGAGACATAGTCTCTCCACCGAGTCCTGGGTCTGCCCTGTGGTCTCCTCCCAGTGGGACGTGCCTGAAACACCTCAAGTGGGAGGCATCCAGGAGGCATCCTAATCAGATGCCCATACCACCTCAACTGACTCCTTTCAATGTGGAGGAGCAGCGGTTCTACTCTGATCCTCTCCCGGATGACTGAGCTCCTCACCCTATCGCTAAGGGTGAGTCCAGCAATCCTACGGAAAAAGCTCATTTCAGCCGCTTGTATCCGTGATCTCGTTCTTTCGGTCATTACCCAAAGCTCGTGATCATAGGTGAGAGTAGGAATGTAGATTGACTGGTAAATCGACAGCTTTGCCTTAGAACTAAGCTCCCTCTTCACCACAACAGACCGGTACAACGTCCGCATCACTGCAGATGCTGCTCCGATCCGTCCGTCAATCTCTCGCTCCATTTTCCCCTCACTCATGAATAAGACCCCAAGATACTTAAACTCCTCCACTAGGGGCAGTAGCCTGTCCCCAACCCAGAGAGGACAATCCACCTTTTTCCGGCTGAGGACCATGGACTCGGACTTGGAGGTGCTGATTCTCATCCCAGCCACTTCACACTTGGCGGCAAACTGTCCCAGCAAGAGCTGTAGGTCATTGCTGGATGAAGCCAACAGGACAACATCATCTGCAAACAACAGAGATGAGATCCTGTGGTCACCAAGCATGACACCCTCTGTTCCCTGGCTGCGCCTAGAAATCCTGTCCATAAAAATTATGAACAGGATCGGTGACAAAGGGCAGCCCTGGCGGAGTCCAACTCTCACTGGGAATGAGTCCGACCGAGTGTTGGCAATATGAACCAAACTCTCACAACGGTCGTACAGAGACCGAATAGCTCGTAACAACAAGCCCGATACCCCATACTCCCGAAGCACCCCGCACAAAAAACCACGAGGGACGCGGTCAAATGCCTTCTCCTAGTTCACAAAACACATGTAAACTGGTTGGGCAAACTCCCATGAACCCTCGAGAATTCTCGAGAGGGTAAAGAGCTGGTCCAATGTGCCACGGCCAGGACGAAAACCACATTGCTCCTCCTGAATCCGAGGTTCGACCAACAGCTGGACTCTCCTCTCCAGTACCTTGGCATAGACCTTCCCAGGGAGGCTGAGGAGTGTGATCCCTCTAAAGTTGGAGCACACCCTCCGGTCCCCTTTTTTGAAGAGAGGAACCACCACCCCGGTTTGCCATGCCAAAGGCACTGCCCCCGACCTCCACCCAATGTTGCAGAGGCGTGTCAACCATGACAGCCCAACAACATCCAGGGCCTTGAGGTACTCAGGGCGAATCTCGTCTATCCCCGGGGCCTGGCCACCAAGGAGATTTTTAACCACCTTGGCGACCTCAGCCCCTGTGATAGGCGAGTCATCTCCCTCGTCCACAAACACTGCTTCCTCTGTGGAAGGCGCATCAGTGGGATTGAGGATCCTCGAAGTATTCCTTCCACCGCCCAACGATATCCCCAGTCGAAGTCAACAGCGCCCCATCCGCACCATACACAGTGTGGACAGGGAGCTGTTGTCCCCTCCTGAGCTGCTGGACAGTTTGCCAGAATCTCTTCGAGGCCGACTGAAAGTCTTGATCCATGGCCTCACTGAACTCCTCCCATACCCGGGTTTTTTCTTCAGCAACCACCCGAGCTGCACTCCGTTTGGCCTGCCGGTACACCTCAGCGGCTTTGGGAGTCCCACAAGCCAACCAAGCTTGATAGGACTCCTTCTTCAGCTTAATGGCCCCCCTCACCACTGGTGTCCACCACTTGGTTCGGGGGTTGCCACCATGAGATGCACCGACCACCTTGCGGCCGCAGCTCTGGGCCGCCGCTTCAACAACAGAGGTGGAGAACATGGCCCATTCAGACTCCATGTCTCCAGACTCCCTCGGAATGTGGTTGAAGTCCTTCCGGAGGTAGGAGTTGAAGACCTCCTGGACAGGGGCCTCAGTCAGACGTTCCCAGCACACCCTCACTATACGTTTGGGTCTACCAGGTCTGAATGGCTTCCTCCCCTGCCATCGGATCCAATTCACCACCAGGTGGTGATCAGTTGACAGCTCTGCACCTCTCTTTACCAGAGTGTCCATGACATACGGTCACAAGTCTGATGACACTATAACAAAATCGATCATCGACCTGCAACCTAGGGTGTCCTGGTGCCAGGTGCACATATGGACACCCTGATGCTTGAACATGGTGTTCGTTATGGACAAACTGTGGTTAGCACAGAAGTCCAATAACAGAACACCACTCGGGTTCAGATCAGGCAGGCCGTTCCTACCAATCACCCCCCTCCAGGTTTCACTGTCATTGCCCACGTGCGCATTGAAGTCCCCCGGTAGGACAATGGAGTCTCCAAGAGGAGCACCCTCCAGCACCCCAGTCACACACTTCAAAAAGGGTGGGTACTCTGAAACATCATTTGGTGCATAGGCACAAATGATGGTCAGGACCCGTTTCCCAACTCGAAGGCGCAGGGAAGCAACCCTTTCATCCACCGGGGAAATCTCCAATATAGAGGCAACAAGGTGGGGGGATACAAGAATACCCACCCCTGCTCATTGCCTCTCGCCTGGGGCAACTCCAGAAAAGGCCAAGCTCCAGCCCCTCTCCAGGAGACTGGTTCCGGAACTGGAGCTGTGTGTTGAAGTGAGGCCGACTATATCTAGCCAGTATCTCTCAACCTCGTACACCAGCTCAGGCTCCTTCCCCACCAGAGAGGTGACATTCCACGTACCAAAAGCCAGTTTAGAAAGCTTGGGATCAGTCCGCCAAGGTCTCCGCCTTTGACCACCACCTAATCCACATAGCACCAGACCCCCATTATCCCTCCTGCAGGTGGTGAGCCCACTGGAGGTCAACTCCCGCCAATTTCACCAATCAAATTTGTCTCCAATGCGCTGAAACGCTCAGTCTAACCAATCAAATGCATCACTGCACTGCGATCACTTCCATGTTTACAGTGAGTAGTGAGTTTATAGTTTACAGTGAGTAACGTAAACACATCAGCAGAGTGTGTGATTTAAAAAAACACTCACCCGTAAGGTTTTCAACACCGTCTCTTCCTCCGTCTCCCCCAGCCCATCCTGACCGCGTGTACAAAGCGCTGGGTTTGTGTTGAAAAACATGCACCTGTCCAAAAGCACCTTGTCGCAGGAGCGCGCATGAGGCGAGTACACTACAGTGAGTGTTTGAACATTTTATACATATTTAGAGGTAAAATCTTTACTACATCTGGTCAATGAGCTTTAAAACTGTTAATCTCCGGTGTGGACGGACAAACTTACCCCCCACCCCTCGCCTTTCCACTGTAAAGGTGTGTGTGTGTGTGTGTGTGTGTGTGTGTGTGTGTGTGTGTGTGTGTGTGTGTGTGTGTGTGTGTGTGTGAGAGAGAGAGAGAGAGAGAGAGAGATTTTGATTTTTCAACACACCTTTATTGTCACAAATTCAACAGAAAAACACAACAACTAAAACAACTAAAAGAAGCAATGGAAAAGAAAAATGTCTCACTGACAAGAAATCAAAGACACAAGTAACCAAACAAGGAAAACTAAAACAAAAAACTTGCTTCTTACATCAGGATTATACCATAGATAATTTTCCCCTCCTTAACACAACACAGGATGTGCTTAAAGCACCACATAGCCTCAAAGGTTTCAACATTCTGCATCAGATGATAGTAATTGTAATCAATCACTATTCGAGCCTTAATCATGCCAACCAGCATGTCTTTTACATTACAATCCAGCAGTTGTTCAATTTTTCTTTTCCTACTAACATAAATAGCCATTTTAGCCTGACCCAGGATGAAATTTAAGAGTTCACTCTTTTTCTTAGTCCTCTGTCTATATGGAAAGCGCAAGATAAAAATCTGCTGGGAAAAGACTTCTCCAAACAGATAAAACAGCTTCCCCAAAAAAACAAACAACAATTGCAGTCTGTTACAGTCCAGAAAACAATGGAACACAGTTTCTTTCTGAGGACAAAATGGACAAACCTCAACAACATTTGGGTTTAAAAGAGAGATAAAAGCATTTACAGCCACAGCACCATGTAAAACTCGCCATTGTAGGTCTCCAACCTTCTTAGTTAATGGTGGTTTATAGAGTGCTCTCCAGGCAGGCCTCACCTCAGGACCCAGACCCAAGTGTTTCCTCCATGGTGTATCAGCTCGACCTTTTAACTTATTCACATTTAGAATTTTCACCAAAAGTCCATACATTTTTTTACCAGGAGAGTCACAAATGTTAATGTGCTCAGAGTTTAAAAACACACCAGTGCTATCTTTAAAATCAGGAGATAAAATACTAAAAGGAAAAGGTTCATCAGCAGTTTGTACAGAGTTTTCGCAGTGTAAAACAATAGCAGAGTGTTCTTCTGTAGACAGGCAGTCTCTCCAATCTTTCAACAAGTTCATTATAACTCTGACTGAAGAGACGCCAAGAGCCGAGCACAGGGCAACAGCATTGTCCAAGTTAGGACCACATAAATTCACCAAATGTCCCAGCGTTGTAACCTTTGCAAAAATAAACTTTTTTAAAACAGAAGGTCCTAAAACATTGCCCACATCAAAACGGGTCCCGAACACAAGTGGTTCCTTTAAAAGCCAGAAAGGCGACAAGGAAGCCTGGGGAGAGTTCTTTTTAAAAAGTCCCCAGATTTTAAAAGCACTTTGGTAAAACTGGGGAAGTTCTGGGAGTTTTTGGCCCCTTAAATCCATTAAAAGCAGCGACTCCTCTAGTCCAAGCCCTCCACAGCGAGCCAGGACAGCCCTGGCAATAGGTCTCCACACAAGGTCAAGGGGGCCACTCAGCAGTCGCTGAATGAACTGCAGGCGAAAGACAGCCCCCCTGCTGGCCAGATGGATGAGCCCTTGACCACCTTCTTCCCTCGGTAAAAACAGGATACTCTGTGGAACCCAGTGAAGACGGTCCCAGAAAAAGTCCACGACTATAGATTGTACTCTGGCCAGCAAATTGGGTGGAGGGTCCAGACAAGACAGTCGATGCCACAGCATTGAAGCAATCAAGTTGTTGATAATTAAAACACGACCTCTGAAGGACAAGTTTGGCAGAATCCATTTCCATTTTTTTAGTCTTCCTTCAGTTTTTTCTAAAAAACACTCCCAATTTTTCTCAGTAAAAGTCTGATTTCCTAAAAACACACCAAGATATTTAAAACCACCTTGTGTCCACGAGAGGCCACCAGGTAGGGCAATTTTTTGTGGTCTCCCCCCCACCACAACAGCTTCACTCTTACCCCAATTCACTCTCGCTGAGGAGCACTCACCAAAAAGATTAACAGTTCTTAAAAGGTAGTCTACATCGTTTTGATTTCTTGTAAAAACAACAACGTCATCAGCATAGGCAGACACTTTAAAAACAGAGTCAGAGTTGGGGACTTTAAAACCAGTGAGGCCTTGCCTTAGTTTACAAAGGAGGGGCTCAATGGCAAGAGAGTACAGCATACCTGAGAGGGGGCAGCCCTGTCGGACTCCCCTCTCAACTTTGAAAGGAGCACTCAAACCACCATTAATCTTAAGAATACTCTCAATGTCTCTATACAAAGCCTGGATCATGGCGATGAACCCTGAGCTGAAACCAAAGGCCTCTAATGTCTGCCAAAGGTATGGATGTTCAACTCGGTCAAACGCCTTTTCTTGGTCTATTGAAATAAGACCAAGTTCTTTGACCAATGAGCTGGAGAGGTCCAAAACATCACGAATTAAAAAAATGTTGTCTGTAACCAACCTACCAGGTACACAGTAGGTCTGGTCTACATGGATGACCTGCTCCATCGCCTTCCTCAGTCTGGTAGCCAACACTTTGGAGAGAATTTTGTAGTCAGTACAGAGGAGGGCCACCGGACGCCAGTTCTTAATGTCTTTCAAGTCGCCTTTTTTTGGAAGGAGGGTGAGGACTGCTCTCCTACAACTTAGGGGCAGGTGACCCTTCCGCAGACTGTCAGACAGTACTTCCAGCAAGTCCTCACAGATCTCAGACCAGAACGCCTTGTAGAACTCCGCTGGTAGGCCATCTATCCCTGGGGCTTTTCCACACTGAAGAGACTGGACAGCCACTGCCAGTTCTTGCAGAGTGATCCCGCTCTCCAGCCCCGCATTCACGCCAGCCATCACTTTTGGCAAGTCCGTCAAAAAATGACTCAGTGCATGTGGATTCTCAACAAATTCTTTCTTAAAGAGATCCTTGTAGAAAGCAACTGCAAAGCGACGGATCTCCGCAGACTCATGGATCGGCCGCCCATCCTCGGAGCTGAGAGAGTGGATCATCCTCCTCTGACCATTCTTCCTCTCCAGACCAAAGAAAAAATGAGATGGAGCGTCCATTAGTGCGATGTTCTGGAACCTACTGCGTACCACAGCGCCCCTGGCAGCCACACCCAGTAGGTCAGTTAGAACAGACTTTTTGCCATTGAGGGCCTCAAAATGTCCTCTTTCTCCTGTGGGGCCTGCCAAAGACTGCAGCTCCACTACTTCTCTCTCCAGGTCCCTGACAGACCTGGCCAAGTCTCCAGAGACATTGCGAGTATACTGTAGGCACAGATTCTTTATTTGGCTCTTCCCTACATCCCACCACTGCTGCAAAGAACTAAAATTAGATTTTGTTAATTTAAAATTACTCCAAAAAAACATAAAAGCAGTTTTAAAACTGTTATCCGATAAAAGTGACGTGTTAAAATGCCAGTATGCACTACTGCACTTTATATTCTTGATAAAAACACAACACTGAACCAGGGAATGATCTGTGAAGCCAACAGGGACTATAAAAGCACTTTTAAAAATGCTAAAATGGTGCTTAAAACTGTAAACCCTATCCAGTCTAGCTAAGGACAAAATATTGTCCTTTCTATGGCTCCACGTGTAGTGTCTAGCCTTGCCATGAAAATTTCTCCACACATCACACAGATCATGAGCTTCTATGAAACCTTTTAAAACTCTTTTGGATGCAGCATGTGGCTCTGGGTGATTCCTATCCATAAGAGGATTTTCTGTACAATTAAAATCACCCCCCACAAATAAAAAGTCATCATTACTGCAATTTTTGATCGTATCATCTAAAATATTTAAAAAGGCCAATCTTTCTGTGCCTACGGTTGGAGCATACACATTTATAAAAACAACTTTCACATTCTCAAAAACAGCTCGAACTTTTAAAATGTGGCCTGCAATTATCTCATCAATGTCATAAGAAAGTGGAATAAAATCTCGAGAAAATAAAATACCCACCCCACCACATTTGCTGCTTCTATGACTAAAAATAATTTCACCCTGAAATTCCCTCCTCCAGTCAGCAGCATTGTCCTCAGAACTATGAGTCTCCTGAACAAACAGAACATTAATTTTCTTGCATTCTGCAAGAGTAAAAACACTCGCTCGCTTGGACATTTCTCTTGCCCCATTGATGTTGAGTGTGCCAAAATTAAAACTACACATGTGTATAAGAGGGCAAAGCCAATACAAAAACAGAAAAGAAAGAATGAGCGATAAAAGACTAATCATCCTGGGCAATTTGGTTCTTAACTTTTAGTACAAGCTTTTTTAGTCTGTAGATCTCCTGATCAGTAAAACTTTCCTGCTCAAGCTCTCCCCTATTTTTCATGTAGGCCCAAGCAGAGTCAACAAAACGTTTTAGATCAGGGAAGAAGCTTTCAACTTTAACCATTCTGACCCCCTTAGTGTCCTGCAAAAACTTCTGTATTTTTGTGAAGGGGTAACCGCCTCCACTGGCCACATCATCACTGCTTTCACCATCACTCTCTATCTCAGACCCAGCATAAGAATCTGGCTGAGATAGAGAAACCTCAGAACTGTCTTTGACAACCCTTTTTACTTTGACCCTCTGCTGTTTGGTTTCCAAATTCTTCCGCTTGATGGGGATTTTACATAACTCTTCATCTATTTCGATGTCATCCTCATCCTCCAACACTGACTCAGCCACCCTGGTAGCTGTCTCTTCCTGCTTCTTGCTCACCCTGTGCTGTGCTTTTATATTTATCTTTCTGGTCCCACCATCTACCTGGGCCTCATTTGGCTCCTCTGTCTGACCCTCAGCGTGATCCCTCTCGGTAATCTCACCCTTGTCTGCAATGTTGGTCTGTGCAGCAGCCCCGCGATGTGCTTTAACTGTTGTTGCTGTTTCAGTTATGATCGACAGGCCGGCTGCGGATTTGCCGCCCCGCCGCCAGACAGCCTCGCGGCCTCGGCCGAAGTGCCGCCGCCAGACGGCCCCGCGGCTTCGGCTGAAACGCCCGACGGCGCGGCAGCGCCGTCAGCCTCGGAGGGCGACGAAGCCGCTCCGTCACCAGACGGCCCCGAGGCCGCACTAGCGGCCTCCCCCGAGTGATCACCCCCCACTCCCTGAGGGCATGATCGAATCAAATGTCCCTCCATTCCGCAGCCGAAACACTTCATATTATCGGAGGTGACGTGGATGGTATAATCAAAGTCGTCAATCCGGTATTTAAACACGAGGTTGAGGCTTTCCTCGCTATTCTTTAAAATCATGAGCACCTGTCGCCTAAAAGACATGACATGCTTTAAACGCGGGGACTTACAACCGAGAGGGATGTGCTTAATCGGGGACAAAAGCTGCCCGTGTCTCGACAGCTCCTTCTCCAACAGCTCGTTCTTTAAGAATGGTGGGACATTTGAGATGGTAATTCTCTTCGCGGGATTCACCAGAGACAGAACAGGAACCAGTGTGTCTTTAATCACAACCCCGCTCTCCACTACCCGGTTAACTTTTTCAATACTATCCAGGAAAATCACCACGGCACTATTCATTCTAGAAGCTGATCTAATGCTTTCATAACCGACCAGCTCCCCCACAGCCAGACTACATTCCTCCACCGAGCAGCTGACAGCCGGTGTCAGTTTGACAGCATGTCGGCGTGTCAGCTGCTCAAAACCGGAGCCTCGCTCCAAAACCATGCTGACCAGCAGAGCTGGCAGCAGAAACCCCCCTCCCAGCTACAGAAGACAACAAAAATTAAGATTATTTAGCAGAAAAAAACCCTTTAACACAAAAAGACAGAGAAAAATTTGAGATAAATCACTCACGCTGTCACACGCTCTCAGCTCGCACTCACGACCACACCCACTCAGAGAGAGAGAGAGAGAGACTTTGACTTTTAAAAAAAGGCTTTATTGCACATTTCAAAATTGCAGAAAGACCAATATCAGTTGTCCAAGTGTGTCACATCTCAAAAGTGCAAACATAACTCATCCCCCTGACCCACTGAACACAAAACATTCCCTACAGCCCATCTATTGATGAACGCCTCCAGATTGTCTACCATTTGATAGTAAGAGAACTCCACCCGGAGTCTGACTGTCAGCAAGACCTTGAAAGCGGACACAGGATCCACGTTGCCAGCATTGCTTGCCCGATTTTTCCTCGTGAGCCAGATGGCAAGCTTAGCAGTCCCAGATAGGAAGTTCATCAAAGTGTGGGCAGCCTTCCTTGCCACTGAGAGAGAGAGAGAGAGAGAGAGAGAGAGAGAGAGAGAGAGACAGGCAGTAGACAGACAGGTAGGCATGGAAAGAGAGAGAATATTCTCTGCATTTTTTTTTCCAGAAAAACAGACTCCAATAGCCAATACAGAGCAACAGAATTATTTATTTTTTCCTCTCCGCTCAGCACCGAGTGGTTGGGAACCATAGGGAGTTTTCAAATGAAGGTGCTGCCAATAATTTCCAAATCTCTACTCTTTAACATGTATTCAATGCAGTTTTGCTGTTGTAATGGATATTGTGTTATTGTTTGTATTTGCTGTTGCACAAAAGTTTTTCTGTGTAGCAGAAGTTTCTGTTTAATTTACAAATCACTGTAATAGGAAATGTTTGACAATCCTGTGCTTTTCTTGTATTGTTATATACAGGTACATCTCAAAAAATTAGAATATCATGAAAAAGTTCAATATGTTTTGTCACTCATTTCAGAAAGTGAAACCCATATATTATATAGATTCATTACACAGAGAGTGATATATTTCAAGTGTTTATTTATTTTAATTTTGATGATTATTGCTTACAGCCCATGAAAACCCCAAATTCAGTTTCTCAAAAAATTAGAGTATTACATAAAATTAATTAAAAAAAATGTTTTTTTTAATAGAAGTGTTGGCTGACTGAAAAGTATGTCCATGTACACACTCAATACTTGGTTGGGGCTCCTTTTGGATTAATTACTGTATCAGTGTGGCGTGGCATGTAGGTGATCAGCTTGTGACACTACTGAGGTGTTATGAAGGTCCAGGTTGCTTTGATAGTGACCTTCAGCTCGTCTGCATTGTTGGGTCTGGTGTCTCTCATCTTCCTCTTGACAATATTCCATGGGGTTTAGGTCAGGAGAGTTTGCTGGCCAGTCGAACACAGTAATGCCATGGTCATTAAACCAGGTTTTGATGCTTTTGGCAGTGTGTGTGTGTGTGTGTGTGTGTGGGGGGGGGGGGTGCCAAATCCTGCTGGAAAATGAAATCAGCTTCTCCATAAAGCTTGTCAGCAGAGGGAAGCATGAAGTGCTCTAAAATTTCCTGGTAGACGACTGTGCTGACTTAAGTCTTGATAAAACACAGTGGACAAACACCAGCAGATGACCTCTGTTCAGATAAAAGTAAATTTTGCATTTCATTTGGAAATCAAAGTCCCAGAGTCTGGAGAAACAGTGGGGAGGCACAGAATCTAAGTTGCCTGAGGTTTCGTGTGAAGTTTCCACAGTCAGTGATGATTTGAGGAACCATGTCATCTGCTGGTGTTGGTCTACTGTGTTTTATCAAGACCAAAGTCAGCACAGTCGTCTACCAGGAAATTTTAGAGCACTTCATGCTTCCCTCTGCTGACAAGCTTTATGGAGAAGCTGATTTCATTTTCCAGCAGGACTTGACACCCCCACAATATTGCAACTTTTATTGCAACTTTTTAAAAAAGCTCCTGCAAATTCAGGCTTTTTGGCCCGCAACAATCATAAAAACATCCTGCAACATCCTGGAGGGACTGATAAACATACAGTGGGGCAAAAAAGTATTTAGTCAGCCACCAATTGTGCAAGTTCTCCCACTTAAAAGATGAGAGAGGTCTCCAATTTTCGTCATAGGTATACCTCAACTATGAGAAACAAAATGAGAAAAAAAAATCCAGAAAATCACAATGAAGGATTTTTAATGAATTAATTGATAAATTCCTCGGTAAAATAAGTATTTGGTCAATAACAAAAGGTCATCTCAATACTTTGTTATATACCCTTTGTTGGCAATGACAGAGGTCAAACGTTTTCTGTAAGTCATCACAAGGTTTTCACACACTGTTGCTGGTATTTTTGCCCATTCCTCCATGCAGATCTCCTCTAGAGCAGTGATGTTTTGGGGCTGTCGCTGGGCAACACGGACTTTCAACTCCCTCCAAAGATTTTCTATGGGGTTGAGATCTGGAGACTGGCTAGGCCACTCCAGGACCTTGAAATGCTTCTTACGAAGCCACTCCTTCATTGCCCGGGCGGTGTGTTTGGGATCACTGTCATGCTGAAAGACCCAGCCACGTTTCAGCTTCAATGCCCTTGCTGGTGGAAGGAGGTTTTCACTCAAAATCTCACGATACATGGCCCCATTCAGTCTTTCCTTTACACGGATCAGTCGTCCTGGTCCCTTTGCAGAAAAACAGCTCCAAAGCATGATGTTTCGACACCCATGCTTCACAGTAGGTATGGTGTTCTTTCTCCTCCAAACACGACAAGTTGAGTTTTTACCAAAAAGTTCTATTTTGGTTTCATCTGACCATATGACATTCTCCCAATCCTCTTCTGGATCATCCAAATGCTCTCTAGCAAACTTCAGACGGGCCTGGGCGTGTACTGGCTTAAGCAGGGGGACAAGTCTGACACTGCGGGATTTGATTCCCTGGCGGCATAGTGTGTTACTGATGGTAGCCTTTGTTACTTTGGTCCCAGCTCTCTGCAGGTCATTCACTAGGTCCCCCCGTGTGGTTCTGGGATTTTTGCTCACCGTTCTTGTGATCATTTTGACCCTACAGGGTGAGATCTTGCGTGGAGCCCCAGATCGAGGGAGGTTATCAGTGGTCTTGTATGTCTTCCATTTTCTAATAATTGCTCCCACAGTTGATTTCTTCACACCAAGCTGCTTACCTATTGCAGATTCAGTCTTCCCAGCCTGGTGCAGGTCTACAATTTTGTTTCTGGTGTCCTTTGACAGCTCTTTGGTCTTGGCCATAGTGGAGTTTGGAGTCTGACTGTTTGAGGTTGTGGACAGGTGTCTTTTATACTGATAACGAGTTCAAACAGGTGCCATTAATACAGGTAACGAGTGGAGGACAGAGGAGCCTCTTAAAGAAGAAGTTACAGGTCTGTGAGAGCCAGAAATCTTGCTTGTTTGTAGGTGACTAAATACTTATATTACCGAGGAATTTACCAATTAATTCATTAAAAATCCTTCAATGTGATTTTCTGGATTTTTTTTTCTCATTTTGTCTCTCATAGTTGAGGTATACCTGTGATGAAAATTGGAGACCTCTCTCATCTTTTAAGTGGGAGAACTTGCACAATTGGTGGCTGACTAAATACTTTTTTGCCCCACTGTATATATAAATACAAGGAAAGAGCCACGAGACTGAGTCTGGCAGAAAATCCAGACTCAGTTCGTGACAGACTAGGCTCTGTTGTTGGGTCTTTTGTGACCTCTTGGATGAGTCGTCGCTGCGCTCTTGGGGTAATTTTGGTCGGCAGGCCACTCCTTGGAAGGTTCACCACTGTTCCATGTTTTCACCATTTGTGCATAATGGCCCTCACTGTGGTTCACTGGAGTCCCAAAGCTTTAGAAATGGCTTTATAACCATTTCCAGACTGATAGATCGCAATTACTTTGTTTCTCATTTGTTCCTGAATTTCTTTGGACCACAGTATGATGTCCAGTCTTTGAGGATCTTTTGGTCTACTTCACTTTGTCAGGCAGGTCCTATTTAAGTGATTTCTTGTTTGAGAACAGGTGTGGCAGTAATCAGGTCTGGGTGTGGCTAGAGAAATTGAACTCAGCTTTCCAAAGATGTGATAAACCACCGTTAATTAATGTTTTAATGGGGGGGGCAATCACTTTTTCACACAGGGTCATATACAGTAGGTTTGGATTTTTTTTACCCTTAATAATAAACACCTGCATTTTGTGTTTACTTGTGTTATCTTTGTCTAATATTTAAATTTGTCTGATGATCTGAAACATTTAAGTGTGACAAACATACAAAAAAAAAACGAGAAATCAGGAAGGGGGCAAACACTTTTTCCACATCACTGTAGACCAAGCCTCTTGTGAAACTAAAAGGCCATCTAGTGGACCAAAAGTATACAACATGCAGATTTTTACAAGGGCATTATTGGTTTAGTGTGTATTTTTTTTCCCCATTTCAATAAATGTAGTCTTTCAAGAAATATCAAGGATCATAAGGTTAAAAAAAATAATAAAACTGGGGTGACTACAGTAAATATGCTTGTCTTACTTGGTGTGTTTGTGCTACTTATCCATTTTTATGAAGAAATAACTTTTCAACAGATTTTGAACTAAGGTGATTTCTTTTTTTTAGATTATTTCACCAGCTTTGGAGAATACTCTCACAGGGCACAGAGGATGCAGGTGTGCAAAGGAAGGCTACTGCAAGTGTGTACAATATAGGATAGACACGTTTCTGTCTTTCTCACTACATTCACCTCTATTGTCCTTATTCTCATGCAGGGCACGATAGTGCCTCAGCATAGATGATGCGTTATTGTAACCAAGCTCTTTGAAACACACCAAACACTTCACCTTGCAAATAAAAATAAATCACAAAAATGGCATGACCCAGCTGGGACTTAAACCCTGGCCTCCCACTTGTGGTGTGGATGCTCTACCTCTACCTCTAGACCTCCAATTACAAGAAATAGCCACTATTTGTGGAAAATCCACCAACTTAATAACTGCAAATACTTTATTGGGAGAAATGCAACCAAAATATTCCCAAATGGAAGAAGTCTGTGTTTTTGGTGCTGGTTCCATCTGAAAATTGCCTGTGACAAATTCCATACACAGTCAAAGATCGACAACAAGAGATGGGGACAGGGATGTGTATTGCTGCTCACTTTATTTCATGTTGCATGCAAAATCATGAACGGCTTCCTGATGGTATGTGTCCACTGGTTGCGTCATTTTGCCACTTCCTATTCATTGTGTATTGGAAACGCAGTGGAAAGCATTTGGGTGTGGAGCGGTCGAAAACCATACTGTGGTGTGCCGAGTCGCCCGTGGGTTCCCCTACAGCTCATTTGCATAAACATTACCATCGGTCATGATTTTTTTCCATACGGTCATGAACTGGAGGCAGCACTCTCGTCCTGAACTTTTAAACCAGCGGTTTTTGATGTCAAATAATGATGGATTCATTAACTGAACCTACTATTTCTCGCATGAAATGATGTTAGGAACACTTTTCGCTGGTTTGTTTTAAAGATATGAAGACCAAGGATGCTGTATTGTCTGGTAGCAGCGGTGAACTGAAGACCGCTCACAGCCAGACCCGCTGACCAATCCAGTGAACCAGCAAACTGGAGGAGAAGACGGGTGGGGGAGCAGATCTGTACATTACCTGTTGTGAAGACATGAAGGAGAAATTAATAACCGCTGTTTCAGGCAACCTGATACTATATGACTAGTCCTTGCCGTTATATAGAAGCAACATGCAAAGGAATGAGGCACGGAGAGCAGTGGAACATGGGCTCATCTAGCTGAAGCTCACGAACCAAGCGATCAAATTTGACATGCTTTGTGTGGGTCTGTAGGATTGGGTGAAGCCAAAACCAGCGATGACAATGACAAAGTCGCCTTTTGTAGTGCAAAAATACCAGCACCATTAAAAACAATCTGCTCATGGTTAATAATGACTATTCCAGTATTTCCTCCTGCATTGCTCAACTCCGCCTAGCCGAGAACCATGCTACATACCCGTTTTCTGAGCCTCACAGATTGCGGAATGTGGATTCCTTTCTGAAAAATTCTGACCAGTGGACACGTAACATGACTCAGATAAGTGGCACGGCCGGCCGGCGAGGCTAATGACATCATCACATGCTTCAGCAATACACGCCTCGAAACACACTTCACCAAATATTTCCTGGAGAAGCTCAGCGCATGCTCTGGAGCTCCGAAGCCAGCCATCCATCACTAGAACTATAAGTTATCTCTTCCGCCATATGATGCTATTATTGTTGTAGCTTTGACCATGCTAAATGCTAGTTAATTAATGTTTAGCTTGTGTGTAGCAACCTGTGCATTAGTATTTCATTTAAGATTTTAGTATAATTTAGCCACAATACCTTTTAGTTGTGTCTTAGTGCTGTAATTTGGAGTTGTTATGCCTTATGATGTGTTGTATTATTTTGGATATTATGCAAGTTTTCATTATATTGCAATGACAGCCCAGTTAATTGTGTATTACTGTGATTGACCTACAGAGGGCAGTATTGGTCGATGTTATTTGCCAAAAGGGCACCTTTTCAGCTGAGTGTGTCATGGTCTGGGGGATGACCGTAGGGTCATACCCACTCTTTGAGTTTATTTCTGTGTTTCTTTGTGTTTATTGTTATTTGTATCTTGGGCTTATGTTCTGGATCATTATTCCTGTCATCATTGGTTTGGAATTTAATTTGACAGCATTTTCTGTTCTTGTGCAGGTTCCAGTTGTGGTTTAAATTTTGTATTATTTATCCCCGCTTTGTCCTTAGTCTTGTTGTCATGTTCTGTGTATCCTCTGTCTGTGATTGTGTGTGTGTGTGGCCCCGCCCCATCCTGTCATCTCTGTTTTCCTCATGTGTCAGCTGTTGTCATGATTGCTCTCCCCACCTGTGCTATATTGCCGTGATGATCCCTTCTGTCTATATATGTGGGTTTCAGTCTATGTCCTGTGTGGTGTCCTTGGTGTATGTTGGCGTGATTACATGCTTCAGTCCAATCTGTTCATGCTGAGTCTTGTGTTATCGTGCCAGTCTGTAGCCTGCCTGTTTTTGCCTTTTTATTTCTGCCCACATGCAGCCTTGCTTTCTGTTTTATAATAAATCATGGTTAACCAACCTCGCCTTGTGATTGGGTCCTCCTCTTCACCCCGGAGGGGCTCTTGTGACAGAAGGACACCGCCAGTACAAGACCCAGCGGGCGAAAAAAGAGGGAGAAGTAAGAAGAGGTAGAGAACGGAGCAGCTTCTTGTGGTAATCCAGGTACTGGATTGTGAGGCCGCTGCACAACGCTGCTCTAATCCTGAGGATGCTATGAAGCATTGGGAGGCAGCCGCAGTATTGATGGAAGGGAATCCAGACATCCATTCCCATCCCTGGGTGCGGGAGCTCCCTATTCCTCCGCTACCACCATTTCCCACCATCTCCTCCTTGCTAGAGCCAGAAGCCCTCCTGCCACTGTTATCCCCTGTGGAATCTGCCACCGAGGAAGAGGGTTATGAATCTTGGTTGCCGTTCGGCAGGTGGAAGAAAGGCTCCGGGAGACGCCACTCCTTTTGATGTCACGTACCTCCGGCTCCGGCTTTTCGTCAGACGAGCTCCATCTTTTCCCAGGAGGACTCATCTGACTTCCCCGTGGCAGTGGGAACAGAGACAAGTACCTTTCCATTTTTTAACATCTGCCTCAGAACTAGGGCTGTGCGATATGGCAAAAAAATTCATATCAGGATATAAGTCATCTTACATGACGATAATGATATATGTATTGTGATATACATTTTCTGTAAATTCTACAGTTTAGATAATCATATAAAAAGGACCATCTCTTTTTTTACATGTACCATTTTCCCTCATAATTTTGCAGTTATAAAATAGTTTTGTAATGTGCATTTGAGACTTGATTTGCATAAATTTCAGTTTTTCCTTCTAAATCATATATGAATAAAAAGCAAACATCAATAAGTTAAATATTTCCTGAGTTAGAGGAGAATAGCAAAAAAAAAAATAATAAAAAAATGTCTGAAAATGACAAAATTACCCATGGCTGCCATCTACAGATATAAATTAGCTGTTAGTTTAAATCAATGAAAATTTAAGTGTAGACCTGCAGCCTAAAGACTGTCATTCTGGCTTGATTTAACCTGTTTGCTTCTTAGTAAACATATTTCAGATTGGTCATGATCTGAAAATCAAAGACACAAGAGGTAATGTAATAAAATACATGTGATGACTTTAACTTTATTCATTATCACTACTTGACTATTTAAAATGATTAGAAATCAAATAAATATATACAATAATTTGCTCCTCTGACTCATTTTAATATATTTATTATTTATTTTGTGTGTATGTGCCACTATCGTACACTTTTGCAGCTTTAATAAAATTTCTCAGACAAAAGTAAGAAACTCAGGAGTAATTTAAACAAACAAAAAAAATATGGTCTGCTACTGTTTCCAGTTAGCACAACTTAGCATCGTCATTTAGCGTTTTATAATTAGACATGGTGTTAATGCTACTTACCTCCTATTAAAACAAGTTTAGCAAACTATCCTCTCTGATGCAGTGTGATGAAAAATGATCCCACATCCCTGGCAAACAGAAGTAGCTGCTATCTGAACTGGTAGTTTGGAGTTAGCATTAGCAACCACCGAACTGAAGCCTAGCAACCCACCACACCTGTTCCATTGTGTGCAGTCGAACACTGCGGAGAAGAGATGGGGCACTGACAAGTAGTGGTGAGGTGGGAGCTTTGCTGAATAAACGGGGGTATGTGCATTTTAAATACAATATAAAGATAGAGTATTCTATGAAACGATAGATGTTTTTATATCGTCAGCCGATATATATCGTCATATCGCACAGCCCTAGAAAGGTCTTGTTCTGTTCCCGGTAATGGGGTTCAGCAGCAGTTAATTGCCACCACTGCTGAGCTCTCGCCACTGTTATCTGCTGCAATTTCTGCTGCCGCTATTTCCATCCCTCCATCCTCACCTACATATCCTGTGTCCACTCGTGTTTTCTGAGTGTCCGTCGATCTTGGGTGGCAAATGGATCATCTAGGAAGAGCCCGCAGTTACTGAGAACCCAGTGGTCTGCTGGATTGGGGTTGCAACGTTAGAGCCTCAGTGTCCGGTTGACGAGGAGGAGCAGGAGGAGCGCCGACAGGCTGTGCTTGCCCAGAAGGAGCTTATGCTGGAAAACCATTTCTTCTTCCAGAGCATGTGTCCCAGCTGGGTTGGTACCAGCTAGCAACAGACTTGCCATCCCCATGGCATGACTCAGCTCCAATTCCAGCTTTTCGTCGCTCCCCAACCCCAGAATCAGCTCCACGGCACCCCCCAGCTCCAGAACCTACTCTACGGCACCTTCCAGCCCCAGAGACCGCTATTTCAACTCCACTCCATTGGACAGAGATCCTCAGTCAGACGAGTTCCAGCAGCTTCCGGGAAGACTCACCTGATGCTTCAGCAGCAGCAGAGCAGGAACAAGAGCAAGTATCTTATCACTGTTTTACACCTAATAATGAAAGGTCTTGCCCTGTTCCTGGGAAGGGGGCTCAGTGGCAGCCACCCACCACCACTGAGCCCTCTCTCCCTGTCTCTGCTGTATACTCTGCTGCTGCTCCCATGCTCACACCTGCCTCTCCCCTTTCTCTCCCAAGCTCCACGCCCGAGGACTTGGTCACCTGCGAGGATCCATGGACAGTCACCAACGAGTTGGCTGAGTGCTTCAAGTTCTGTCATCAGAGGAATGGGTGGCAGGACATGGCGTGAAGAAGGGCTCATAGAAATGCAACACCCAAGCCCCATTTGTGGAAGGACATTCCAGCCTTCCTTCAGGCCTTCCTGCTCTCCAATGAGTTTTCCTCCATGCTAGAGGTGGATGAGCCAAGGCTTTTGGCTCACCGGAGACAGGGGTCTCCTCGCTAGTTATGCCTCTCCACCTCTCTCCCATGCCACAGGCATACGTTCCCAAGGAAGGTGAGCCTCCATCAGCTGTTCCGGAAGTCAATGCACCCCAATCATCGTCAGCTCCATTGGCTGAGCCTGCCGCCCCTGCAGCTGATTCCGAGGTTGTCACGCCAGCAACAGGAGACCAGGAGCTAAAGCAAGTACTTGTTTCTTTATCTTCTACTATTACTTTAGAAAATGCTTGCCTTACTCCTGCTGGGGGGACCCAAGCGTGGAGCCCACCAGCGCTTGGGCCCTCCCCACTAGTCTCTGCTGCTAATGGCTGTAGTGTCACCTCACTGACCGCCTATTCTCCTCCCTCGCCTCAGGTGGCCATATTGAGGATGGGGTCGCAGGAGAACCACACTCCAGCCGATGTTCCCAAGGTCAAGAGACCTCCAGCCGATGTCCAAGAGGTCGAGCAGCCTGCTCCACCTTTGCTGCCTGGGGTCACTGCCTCTTGGCTGCTGTTAGCTTCTGTGCCAAAGGCCCCTAAGGTGCTATCTTCTGAACTAGAGACTCCTGATTTGATATCTTCTGAACTGGAAGCTCCTGTGTTGTTGACCCCTGAGCGGAGGGCTCCTTTTTTTGTGCCTCTAGAGCCGGGAATTCCTGTGTTGGGGTCTCTGGAATTAAGAGCTCCTATACCGATATCCCCAAAGCTAAAAACTCCTATGTTGTTGTCCTCAGAGCAGAGAGCTCCTTTGTGGTCTCCAAAGCAAAAAGCCCCAATGTTTCCCTTTGAGTTTGAAACCCCCATTTTTTCTTTTGACCAAAGGGCTCCAATCTTGTCTCCAAAATTTAAGAGTGCTATATATTCACTTTCTGAATTTAAAGGTTTTGTGTTGTCACCACCTGAGGTTAAAAAGTTTTCTTGTGAGCAAGAAACTCCAGTGTTTTCTCCGGAGTCTAGAGCTCCTACACGGTTTTTCCCAGAGCAAAGAGCTTCAACATTGTTTTTCCCTAGAACGAAGAGCTCCCAGGTCATTTCCTGAGTTTGGAGCTGCTATGTTGTTATCCCCAGAGCAAAGGGCTCCTTGGTGGTGTTCAGAGCAAAAAGCTCTGAACACCACCAAGGAGTCATTTCCTGAGGGGAAGGGGTCTATATTGTCACTCCCTGAGGTTAAGGCCTCTGTGTCATTACCTTATGAGGTTAAAGCTCCTGTGTCATCTCCTGAGTTTAAGATCTCCATATCATTATTTCCTGGAGTTAAAAGTCCTATGTTATCTTTTGAGCATAAAATTCCTTTGTTAACTCCTGTGTTTAAAGCTCCTGAGTTCAACGCCCCTGCAGCGCCATGTTCACCTGTCTGGTGGTCCTTGGACTTTGGTAGGCCACCCAACATGCCATGTTCTTCTGTCTATTGGTCTATGGACTTTGGTAGGCTGCCAGACCTACTGTGTACTTCAGTCTGGGGACCCATGGACTTGGGTAAGCCCCCGGATTGCTCTCTCCTCCTGTGCTGTATTGCCGTGATGACCCTTTCTGTCTATATACAGTATGTGGGTTTCAGTCTGTGTCCTGTGCGGTGTCCTTAGTGTATGTTGGCATGATTACACACTTCAGTCCAGTCTGTTCATGCTGAGTCTTGTATTATCCTGCTAGTCCATAGCCTGCCTGTTTTTGCCTTTTTATTTCTGCCCACGTGCAGCTTTACTTTGTTTTATAATAAATCATGGTTAACCAACCTCGCCTTGCGATTGGGTCCTCTTCTTCTCTCCAGAGGGGCTCTTGTGATAGTGTTTATTTTCTTGTACTGTTTGGTAGAATTATTGCCAATTAGTGGTCAGATAATCACTTTTTGTTTTGTTAAATTTATGTATTATTTATTTTCTCCTGTTAGAACACACAATGTCACCTTGCATCCATGTCAGTCATTGGAAAGTATTGAGAAGCTACCTAAACTTGGAATAAACCTTGTAAACTGCATTTCTGACCCCAGAGGTGTTTGTACCAACACACCAAGGAGACACCAACTCACCTGAACCTCACCATACAGTCCTTCCTATGTTAATTAATCTTAACAGTAGCATTAACATTTGTTTCCCTTTTGACATAAAATTTACCGCCTCCTGTTCATAACTGACCTTGGCACATCACAAAGTGCATTTAGCTGAATAAAAAATGAACTGTTAAACACTTCAGTGCACCCCCCCCCCCCCCAAGAAAAGATTGATAACATTAACAAACATTGCACATCCACTATTGTGGTTTGTTTTGTTTTAAATCACCACGTGTGAGTAGGAACCTCTTTTTATAACTACACATTCCATTACACACACATCAGTCCAGGCAAGGTTAAACCAATGATTTTCATCATCAATTTTACGCTTCAGAGGTGACAATGACATGTTTTAAGGTGCCTTCACACCAAACGCGAACAGGCAAATTTTTTGCGTGGCGCGATTACATTATAGCTCAATGTAAGCACACGAATAAATGAATGAACATGAATTCACCATCTGAGTGAGTTGCAGATGGGCAAAGTTACCTTTATAACTTCTGCAGCTTTGTTCAACCTGCTGTTGAAATCCCCCAAATAATGTCATGCTTAGGTTTACATTTTTTTTAATACTTTATTTTAATTATTTTACCCATGGAAGACCCAACAGGATGGGGAAGGGGGAAAGGACGTGCGTGGGGGGGAGAGAAGGGAGGGGAACAGACAAAAAAACAAACAAACCAACAACTAAAACAAACAAAAGACAAACTTCTTCTTCCACCGAAGATGTCTCAACACGAGTCTGGTTTCTGCACCTGTTAAAGGAGAGACACATGTGTGTACGTCTGCGTGCATATATATGAGAGCGTGCGCAAACTAAGTGTGTGCATGTGAGTGGTTTATCAGAAAACATACAAAGCGGAGGACCGGTCGCAGCAGCTCTCCCCCCAGGAACCCCAAGCAGGCAAGGCAGCACCACCAACCCCCACAGGGCACAAACGTCCGAGGTCAGCAAGCCCCAGGAAAGCCAGGCATCCGCCCCCGGAAGGACGATCAAGGCTGCTGATCAAGGCCAGGCTGCTCGGCGGCCGGTGCAGCGAGCCCACATTCCCGGACCCCCCCCCCCCCCCCCAGCGGGGCCAACGCCCACTCACGGGCCCCAGGCACCAGGAGGCCAGTGACTCCAACCCCCAGGGCGGAGACCGGCCCGCGCCCCTTGGCGCGAGCCCCCCCAGGCACCTCCACAGCGGGTCCGCCCCAGCGCCACTCCCACACACCCCGGGGACCCCCATGCCCAAAGAAGTCTCCCCGCCCAGGGGAGACCACATTGCCGAGAGGCACTACCCCCCTTAATCCAGCACCTCCCAACTCACAGATACACCCCTCCTCACACCTTCACACCCACATGCTCCCATGCACACCCATATGCACTAACTCCCTCTCACTCACCCGGACCAACCCATTCTCTGTCACTCCTGTACCCATTCAAACTCACCCCTCATTCACCCTTGTTTCATAAGGCGGCTGCGAAGCAGATGCAGCGAGCCTGAACACGCACCAGTGCCCAGCAGTGACCAGGGAGACCACTGGCACAGGCCACAGAAGCAGACCCCAATCCCCGGCGTCCACCTGAGCGACCAATCAGCAGACCACTGCAGGCGCCCCGAGATGCCACCCGACATGCAAAGTGCCGCACAAAACCGACCCACCATCACCACCTCCATTCATCACCCCCTCACTCTCACTTACGCTCATACGTATTCAGTCCCTCTCTCACTCCCTTGGTTGTATCTATACATTCAGTAGCACCCAGGGATTTTGACAACATGATAGGTCCCAGGCTCCCCAACGGGGCCCCATGCCCCCAGCAGGAGCAAGGCAACAGGGGTGGGGGAAGACCCCCACCCCCTTTCCCCCGCACAAAACATGGTGGGTGTATGTCGGTTATGTGATGTAATTGTGTGTAAATGTGTGGACTACCAAAGTGCAATTAAAATTGGGGGGATAGCGATTGGAGCACCGCTAGCCACTGCGATGGGCAGCAGGGCCTCCATCCCCCCAAGCCCTCAGTGTCTCAAATGCAATTAAAATTGAGGTGAGTGCAGCCCCACCGCACAGCAAAGGTATCCCCTTCGCCGACACAGTGCGGCACACCCCCACCCCAAAGCCCTAAATGTATCAAAGAAGATGTATATTCCACCCAGAGTCAGGGGGAAGGGGAGGGCGGGAAATAAGACCGGGAGGTAGGCGGTCTAAAAGCGAGGCCGTTCCCCCCCACAGAAGCCAGCTTGCAAACTGGTTCATGGGGCCACCCACTGCTGAAAGGTCTGAAAGGTTTACATTTTCTGACGGAGGGGCTCACCTGCAAAAGTTGTCCTACCTCCAAAACTTCACAAGATGATAGGCATTTACATTGCTAGCCTGCTGGCCTTGTTAGCATGTCTGTGGTAAATAACGACATCCCGATTCAACTGAAGAGCTCCCTGTCCTTCTTTCTCCAGGTGAGTGTCAGTCTCATTTTCAAACTAGTTTACTCTCCAACGTTGATACTTTTACTCCAATGACAGCAGAATCTCAAAGCTAGCGCTATCCCTTGGACACGAATGCACGATTTTGTGTGTGCTTGCCTCTTTCCATTGACTTTGTATGCATTTGCATCGCGTTTGGTGTAGGCTTGGTATCTTGCCACTAGCACCATTAGCCACAGTCATAGCACACTCTTCAAGTTCAAAACAAATGCGCTACATTGTGGGTTAACAGTTGCTAGGCTATGCGTAGTGTTGCATTTATGGTCTGTAGAAATTAATGGATTTCTGCAATTCTGTGAAACGTGTTGGTCTTTGCTTCTCTGGTTGGACCACAGACTGAACCTGGGCAGTGTTGCCAACTCCTCAGTAAGGAAAGTAGCTTTTGGCTGTCCTAAAAGTCATTAGGTGTTGTATTGGATAAGGATTGTGCCAGCAGAAATTGAATTTGAATTTTTTTAATATGAATTTGAATAACTGAATTTGAACCCAAATTAATTAGAATAATTGCTTTTAAAATTTAAATCTGAATGACCTAATTTGAAATTGAATCTATTGGTTTGAATGTGTATTGCAATAAAATTGAAACTGTATTTCATTTAATTGAAAAATTCGGCTCCCTAATTCATTATCACAGTTCAGGTTCACTTTTTGTCACTCAGATCCAATTTTTTATTTCAGGTTTTTGTGCCACACATCCGGTACCTAGCCTCAGTCAAAACTAGTTGAACACAGATAGAAAGAACTCTGTTTTGAATATGCAACTCTCGCTTTATGTGCCGTTTACCTGTTAAACACCTGCACGGACTTGAGTGGTTAATTCAAAGTGATGTCCAGCGGCCACATGCCAGATTTGTTAAAAAAAAAGTCATGATGTGTATGAGAAGAGGCATCATGTATGCATGCAAAACATTATTAGCCAGGGCAACAGATTAACAGAGATCAACAGCAGAGCCTCCATTCAGGTGTGTGGAGGTGCACAAACCCAGAATGTGGTGATTCTGCTGTCAGGACACTGCCCTTTCAAAAACCAGATGCTTTCTGTGAGAGACGTTTCTTCTACACAAAGTTCAGTGGAGTCAGAAAGTGGACAAAGGCTGTGGCATTGTGGGGGCATGGTGTGGGAGTTTCTCCACCCAGAGAGGGCAGGGGGAAGGGGGAACAATGGACCAAAGGAGGAGGTGTCACCGGGGGTATCAGACGGGACTGTTGGGTCTATGTGCCCCCCGGGGAGAGTGAGAGCTGCCGGAGCCACTAAGAGAAGAAGGGTGTGGGAGTGGCCCCGGCGTAATACTCTATCATGTTAATGTGCCACACATTTCTTTGTTCAAACAACAATGTGTTACGGTCGGAAGTTCCGGGTCTCGATGCATGGAAATAAAGATATAAAAGTGGAATGCACAGAGACCCGGGATCGCTGTTTGCTGTACTTCATGTTGGAGATGGAATAAAGTTTCTGTGTCGTCCAGCTCGTTGCCTCACCTGGCTCCTTTCTCCACAGCATGACCTTAAAAAGGCGGTCCATACTCAAAAGCCCCCAATGTGGCTGAATTACAACAATTCTGCAAAGATGAGTGGGCCAAAATTCCTCCACGGCGATGTAAAAGACTCATTGCCAGTTATTGTAAATGCTTGATTGCAGTTGTTGCTGCTAAGGGTGGCCCAACCAGTTAGTAGGTTTAGGGGCAATCACTTTTTCACACAGGGCCATGCAGGTTTGGATTTTTTTTTCCCTTAGTAATAACTGAGAACTGAATAGAACTGAAGTGAACGGCATTGAACGGCACTGGGTGATAGTACATACAATTATAAAGATAATTTATCATTGGCACTCCCTCCACCAATCCCGGAATCTTGGAGAAAATCACGATTTTGAATTTCCCGCCCTGAAAAATCAGACGAATCCGCCGATTATCGGGAAGTGCAGCCGGAGTTCCGCGTGACGTCACGAATTGGGCCTAGTCCTCCATGTTTACCATTGTGAGCACGTCGACACTGGTTGTTTTTGGTGCATTTTGTCGTGATAGTCGACTACAAAACACTTCCAACACCTGGGAAGATCTGTTCAGTGGCCAAGGAAAGCTGTCATGGCGACGAAAGAAAAGAAAGGGGGAGGAAAAGCTGCACGGTGGCGCAGTGGTTTAGCACTGTGGCAGCACAGTTTACCCTCGGCCGGGGGATCGCGGGGATCATGAGATCGTGGGTTCGATCCCAGCCCCCGACCAACAGTGAGCTGTGTGGAGTTTGCATGTTCTCCCCGTGTTGCGTGGGTTTTCTCTGGGATTTCGCCGGTTTCCTCCCGCATACCAAAAACATGTAGGTTTAGGGCACTCGCGCACGCAGCGACCGGCAGCCGGTGGCTTGTCACCAGACTGCAAACCGAATCTACCTACAGGTACAAATAAGTAACAAAAAAAAAAAAAAAAAAGCGACCGGGAAGCGATGCATTGCATGGTCACCAGCTGGTCACTGCACTGATTGCATCAGACCATTGGCACCACCCTCGGACCGCATTGTCCCTTTTCTACTGGAATTATTGTTATTGAAACACAAAAATCGTCTGCAGTCCAGACTTAATTTTCCTTATCCTGACACCCCAAACATGCCAAAGTAGAGAAGTAAAGACTCACCATTCTGTATTCAATAAGCGACTCTCCTCCCCATCACTGCTGCGGTCTGACTCTGAGTTGGTGCCGGAATCCCCCGACAATTCTGGCTCGAATCTGTACGGTTCGATGCCTCCCTCGCTCTCTTCCTGTTCACTTGACACTCCTGCATCCTCCTCTGTCTCGTCACCGATCCTGAATGCCTCTTCACTCTGAAAACTCTGGTTTTCTTGACTGCTGGAACTGCTATCATCTGCCATTGTTGTTTTGCTAAGGGTCACACTTGTGACGTCACGCAGCGTCGTCTGCACTACTTCCGGTTTGTTTGGCACTGCCAGCCAGAGGCAAAAGTTTATCGGCTTATAGCTTGGCCATCGCATGGCCTAAAAATTTCTTTTATGTGTTGAAAAATACAATAGGTAATAAGGAATTAATCCGCTATTCTACTTTTTGCGCAAAAAGGTGGGTTCAGTTCTACTTTAAAAACTGCATTTTGTGTTTACTTGTGTTATATTTGTCTAATATTTAAATTTGTTTGATGATCTGAAACATTTAAGTGTGACAAACATACAACAAAAAGAGAAATCAGGAAGGGGGCAAACACTTTTTCACGCCACTGCATGTGAAATCATTACCTCCGCCAAAGGGGGAGGTTATGTGATCATCAGCGTTGGTTTGTTTGTTTGTCTGTTTGTCTGTTTCTTTGTCTGTTTGTCTGTTTGTTAGCGAGATAACTCAAACAGTTATGGACGGATTTTCATGAAATTTTCACAGATTGTCAGAAATGGGGTATCCTACAGATGATTAGATTTTGGTGGTGATCCGGCTCACCGTCCACAAGAAAACCGCCATTACACAAAATGCCATTTTCGTGAATAACTACCGTACTGAACCACTAATCCTATCATTGTCAATCCAGTTGCTAGTCATATGTTTTCATGGTCAAGGAATCTGAAAACTTACACACAAACACTGTATGGGGGGAACTGTGGCTCTAAACCGCCATTACAGAAAATGCCATTTTCGTCAATAACTATCCATCCATCCATCTTCTACCGCTTTTCCGGAGGTCCGGGTCGCGGAGGCAGCAGTTCAAGCAGAGAAGCCCAGACTTCCCTCTCCCCAGCCACCTGTTCCAGCTCTTCAAAGGGGATACCAAGGCGTTCCCAGACCAGCTGGGAGACATAGTCTCTCCACCGCTAATCCTATCATTGTGAATCCAATTGCTTGTGATATGTTTTCATGGTCAAGGAATCTGAAAACGTACACACAAACACTGTATGGGGGGAACTGTGGCCGCCATTATGCAAAATGCCATTTTCGTCAATAACTACTGAACCACTAATCCTATCATTGTCAATCCAATTGCTAGTCATATGTTTTCATGGTCAAGGAATCTGAAAACGTACACACAAACACTGTATGGGGGGAACTGTGGCCGCCATTACAGAAAATGCCATTTTCGTCAATAACTACTGAACCACTGCTTGTCATATGTTTTCATGGTCAAGGAATCTGAAGACTGTATGGGGGAAACTGTGTCGCTTGGCGGAGGTCTGCGCTGTCCGAGTGCTTTTCTAGTTTTCTAATTGCTTTCATATTCTGGCTTAGTGAATACTTATTGTTTCTACATATAATTTCAAAATATTTGAGAGCACATAGATAGTTTATATTTTAGTCTTCAGAAGCAAAAAACATGTAAAACTGCAAAGCTGCAAAATTAAGATGAAAGCACCAAAGTGCTGTCCCTCGGTGCCTGTGGTATGGTTGCATGTGTGGCTGTAAAAAAAGTGGCATTCTGACCTCTACTGGCCCGAGGTAGTTATTGCAATACCTTTTTTTTTCTGCGGCATTGGCAGAAATGGTGAGTTAACTCTTAAACAGGCAAGATTTTATGGAC
Organism: Pholidichthys leucotaenia; assembly: GCA_020510985.1. Lineage (NCBI taxonomy): Eukaryota > Metazoa > Chordata > Actinopteri > Cichliformes > Pholidichthyidae > Pholidichthys > Pholidichthys leucotaenia. The sequence goes on along the minus strand of CM035839.1, from coordinate 336,283,673 downwards.
AGATCGCGCCCCTACCGGCACAGCGCAGCACTGTACCTGTCATATGATGTTATATGACGTGGCCAAAAATGCCAAAAACTCCCCAGTTGAGATTTAAGTTGTACAAATAAGTCCACCTCACAAGGTGGCAGGCACGTATAACTTACTGCTCTTGCCTTGGAGGAATTATGGCGGACATAGAACCATCCTGAAACCGCATCATAGAAGAAGAGTCTGTAAACAAATCTAGATCTTACTTGATTGCAATTCTGAGGAAGCATTTGCCAACTATTCTAAAAAGCGATTATTTAGCTTATACAGGTAAATGTTTACATTTTGTTATAACAGAGGGTGCGCAAGGCTGGCTGATGTTCACCTGCTGTCGAGCCCAGCGCCATGTGACTAGACTAGACAACAATCGTGCCTGTCATATATGATAAATAGCGGCGGAATAAAAGTGAAATTGAGGTGGAATAATCATAATAGTTTCTGGGAAAAATAAAATGACCGCCAGAAGAGAAAATAACCAAGATGCTGCAAAAAGTGCGAAGCGAGCCGCCTTTGCTGGCGGTAAGTAATGAATGTCTGTTTGTTTACATTGTACTGCATTGTACTGATTTTCTGGTTCATGTACTTTGAAGATTTACTCCTATCTCAAACTTTGGATTATATTCTACATCTTTCTAATTGAAAGTAAGCCATTATCTCTTACCACTTTCAAGTTATAGCTTTGGAAATCTGACATCTGAACTGAATATTTTCTTGAAAAAAGTCTTGACCACTATGGGGTTCGCAACTTGGCGCCTGGGCTGGTTAAGAGGTTAACCCCTTGCACTCCGGTCAATTTCCCTAAAAACGCCAAAAAATAACGTGCCCAAATTAAATCAAAAGCTGTTCTTCAACCCTTTGCAGCATCTTCATGGGGTTGGTCTCATTTAAAAGAAAACACTTTGAATTTTTTGGCAAAACAGTCATAATCTCTCTAAGTGCTCCGGCCACTGAGTTACAGTCATCTAAACATAGTGAACTTGAAGAAAATAAATTTGGCCTGGGTGTTTTTTTGGATACAAATGCTTGCAAATAACACACAGCTTCAGATCTGGGCTGGAAAATGCAACAGAAATGTAGAACCAAGTGTTATCCAGCTGAGGTCCAAATTTTGTAACAATACCACAAAAAATGAATATATTACACAGCTTTTTCCTCAGGTTGTTCCCAGGTGTTTTGGAACTGTGCCAAATTGTGCCAAATGGCACAGTTTGGAAAAACGTCTGTAACTTTTGAATGCTTCAATGTAGAAGCTTCATTTTGGGCTCTAATGAAAGGTCACACTCAGGGCTGTGTCTGTGTGTGTGTGGGGGGGGTGCCCCCCCCTCGCTACAGAGGATGGACATCGGCCATCGCTACATGACGGATTAGCCTCATGTGGCGATGTGGGACAGCAGCGCAGTCACCGCGGCTTCCCCCTCCCCGTGCTACAGAAGAATAGCGGGGAGGGGGCGTTCACGGTCTGGACGCGGCGAACAACCCCTTGTACCGCGGCGCACGAACTTCAGACTTCGTGCGCCGCACAGTTGTAATTTACCGATCGGTCAAAAGTCATTTTTGATTACAATTTTCAGGGTTAAAGAATAATTTAGCTTATAACACCTTACCTCTTCACAGCATTGTCCTGGCGAACTTCTATTCCTCACTGTCAGACGAACGCGACGCTGGTCTGCTCGTGGTTCTGGTCTCGCGACCCGATCAAAACATAATTCCATTATTGCAGTTTTGTGCTTCCATGATTGCGGTTTTTGGCGAACGATTTTTCAAAACAAATAACAGTAGTAATTAAAAAAAGACTGGCGAACGCGTGTGTGTCACTCAGCCTTCGTCATCAGCCTCCGTCGGTCTATGACCATGTAAGTAAATCATAACGTCTACTCTGCTGGAACAAAAACAAAATAAGCACCGCCTGTGGCCGAACATGCCGATGCGCGAATGGCAGTCGCTGTCACACAGGTTGCATTTGTGGGTGGTCTCCGTGCTGCTGGGTCTGTGGGGTTCTTCCTGCGGGTCCTTTTTTGATCTGCTGCAGCAGTCTCTCTTCACCCAGCCTTAAAAAAAAACAGCTCGCGAACTTCTCTGCTTCAATTGGCTCACTGCATTCACAGCCTTGGTAGGCGGGTCCTTCTTGCTAGGTTTTCAGTCATTGGTTCTTCAAGGTTTCAGAAACCCAATTCAAGGCTCTTATTAGTCGAATGAGAGGTCAATCAGATGAACTAATCTGTTCGCGGCTGTGTCTGCAGCTTTTATTTTCAGTGCGCGCTTGGACGCCATCACCATCTCCATCATCAGCATCTCCATCATGCGTCCTAGAGCGCACGAGGGCGCACGAGAGTGCCCTCGTGCACTCTAGGACGCAGAGACTTGCCCGCCCGCGGTACAATGGAGTGCAAGAGGTTAAATTTGTGTTTATTTCAAAAACAAAATGTTATTTCAAAATTCTGGCAAATTAAAAGTTGTGAAAATATGGTGATACAATGATACAAGCCTTTAGTTCCACTTAATTTTGACCAGGCAAGCTGAAACAGACAGACAGACAGACAGACAGATACACACAGCCAAAAACAGACACACTAACTGATTATGGTATACCTCCGTTTCACCGAGGTATAAAAATGAGTGTGCAAACTTATTAAAACAGTTGGAAATGTAGATGAAAAAAGTTAAGCAAGAGTGAAGGTGTTACACACCAACACTTTCTTATTGAAGTAGTTTTTTAGGGTACTACTCTTGTATGTATGCAAGCTAAACATATAAGATAATGCATTCTACCCACCTCTGTAAACAAGGAGATGTTTTTGGAGTCACATGATTCACCTAAGTGCCAATGGGAGTTAAATTTTAGCACCCTTAACACCATCACATCTCCTGAGAAGTTGAAAAAGCTTACTGTCTTTCTCCTAGTGAAAAGTAATAATTTCAACATGAACTTGGAACTTCTATGCAGATAAATGGATTAGATTATTTTAAATATTTGAATCAAATCCAGTGTTGTACAGTTTAATAATTATCGCCATACAAAATTTGTTGCTTCTTTTAATAAAGGCCTTTTACAGATATTACACTCTCCATTTTCTTCCATACAGACATTTTTCAAAGGTAATATTAATAATGCATCAGATTTATATAACACTTTTCATGGGCAGTCAAAAATGCTTTACAATGGATACATTATTCATTCACTCCACAGACAATGGTAGTGGTAAGCTACTACTGTAGCCACAGCTGTCCTGAGGCAGACTGACAGAAACATGACTGCCAATCCATGCCAACGGCCTCGCCGACCACCATCAAACATTGATACACATTCATACCAGTGTCATGGACACAGGAGGCAAGGTGGGTAAAGTGTCTTGCCCAGGGACACAACAGCAGGATGGCTGGGGAGAGCGGGATTCAAACTGCTGACCCTCTGATTACTGGACGACCCACTCTACTTCCTGATCCACTGCTGAGGTATATTGCTACTTTCAGCTACAACTCCCACAGTCCACTGGCAAATCCTATATTCTTTAGTTTATAATCACAGCAAAAATGCCACTTTGTGGGCAAAAGATGCAACAACATTATAATCCCATATTAGAACCCCATTATAATCTGAAGAACAAATAAGATGCCAAAACAAATAAAAAATATTAGGGGGTGTCTCATTTAAAGCAACATACAGTCCCTCACAGCAGTTTACCAAAAGCAAAGTCTGCGCCAGTTTCTGTGATACTATCAATGCATAGACCAGTGAAGTTGTATTTAAACTGTACTTTTCAGAACAAATCTCATTGCTTCAATGGGAGCTGTAGAAAGGTTTTAAAAAGGTAAATTCCAAGACTTATTGAACTGGATAAGAGCAAATGGATAGCTTAAAAAACTATAAATATTTGAAATAAAAAAAAAACAGTAAAATATGCCAAAAGTGTTAAAATGCATAAAAATGAATGATGCTATGAGATTTAGAAGAAAGGACTCCCATAAAAACTCATTAGCCACCTAATATTTCCAATTGCCAGGCTGCTTATACGGCATAATGTTCAAATCATCAATAATAACTTCCTCCAGGAGCAGATACTGTCCTCTCCTTGTTACTTCACCAATTCTTCTGAAGACCAGGATGTGCTTGAATGTTAAAACATGAGATCAAGCTCATCTCTGGACCGCCATCCATCCATCCATCCATCTTCTACCACTTTTCTGGAGGTCCGGGTCAAGGAGGCAGCAGTTCAAGCAGAGAAACCCAGACTTCCCTCTCCCCAGCCACCTGCTCCAACTCTTCAGAGAGGATACCAAGGCGTTCCCAGACCAGCTGGGAGATGTAGTCTTTCCAGCGAGTCCTGGGTCTGCCCCAGGGTCTCTTCCCAGTGGGAAATGCCCGAAAAACCTGAAGTGGGAGGTGTCCAGGAGGCATCCTGATCAGATGCCCAAACCACCTCAACTGGCTCGTTTCAGTGTGGAAGAGCAGCAGTTCTAGTCTGAGCCTCTCCCGGATGACTGGGCTCCTCACCCTGTCTCTAAGGGTGAGTCCAGCAATCCTATGGAGAAAGCCCATTTCAGCTGCTTGTATCCGCAATCTCATCCTTTCGGTCATCATTACCCAAAGCTCATGACCATAGGTGAGGGTAGGAATGTAGATTGAATGGTAAATTGACAGCTTTGCCTTAGAACTTAGCTCCCTTTTCACCACAACAGACCGGTACAATGTCCGCATCACTGCAGATGCTGCTCTGACCCATCTATCAATCTCTAGCTCCATTCTCCCCTCACTTGTGAATAAGACCCCGAGATACAGTGGATATTAAAAGTCTACACCCCCCTGTTCAAATGCCAGGTTTTTGTGATATAAAAAAATGAGACCAAGATAAATCATTTCAAAACTTTTTCCACCATTAATGTGGCCTATAACCTGTACAACCCAATTGAAAAACAAACTGAAATCTTTTAAGGGGAAAAATAAAAAATAAAAACTTACAATAGCCTGTTTGCATAAATATGCACACCCTGTTATAACTGGGGATGTGGCTGTGTTCAGAATTAACCAGTTACATTCAAACTCATGTTAAATGAGAGTCAGCACACACCTGCCACCATTTAAAGTGCCTGTGATTAACCCCAAATAAAGTTCAGCTGTTTGAGTAGGCTTTCCCTGACATTTTTGTTGTCACATCTTACAGCACGACCCATGGTCTGCAGAGAGCTTACAAAGCATTAGAGGGATCTCATTGTTCAAAGATATCAGTCAGGAGAAGGGTACATAAGAATTTCCAAGGCATTAAATATACCATGGAACACAGTGAACATGTTATCATCAAGTGGAGACAATATGGCACAACAGTGACATCACCAAGAATTGGACATCCCTCCAAAATTGATTAAAAGATGAGAAGAAACTGGTCAGGGAGGCTGCCAAGAGGCCGACAGCAACATTGAAGGAGTTGCAGGAATTTCTGGCAAGTACTAGCTATTTAGCACATGTGACAACAATCTCCCATCTAGGGTGGCAAGATAATGAATGAATGAATGAATGAATTTATTTTTATTTTCGGATAGTACAGTACAGGTTAAAAGAAACTGTATAATATAACAACAAGGTCAAATTAGACAAAGACTCCTCCTACTATACAATTCCACGTGAGTTATCCGAAATGGGTGATGGCTGAAGCCGCAGCTTATATTGCCCACCCATATTCCATCCAAGAATTCAAAAGAGAAAAAAGAGAAAACAAGACAAGAGCGATTACAATTTAAAACAAAGCTAAGACAAAATGTGACTGAGAGAAAAAGAAAACTAAGCTAGGCTAAGTTAAGCGGTTACTATTCAAAAACAAATCTAAGACAAAATGTCACAGAGAAAAAAAAGAAAAAGAAAAAAAAAACTAAGCTACAACACAATACAGGCTGGATATGTCAATCCTTATGTGAGTTTACATGTCGTCTTGTAAATATGTTTGGAGTATTTCTTTCTTTAGTTTTTGTTTAAATTGTCCAAGCGTTGTACATGATTTTAATTCAGGTCCAAAATCGTTCCATAATCTGACTCCTTGCACTGAAATACAGTGTTGCTTGGTGGTTGTTCTCACTGTAGGCTTTTGAAATATACATGTTCCTCTGAAGTGATATCGTTTCTCCCTTGTTTGGAACAACTTTTGGATATTTGCGGGCAGTGATAAATTCTTCACTTTGAACATTATTATTGCGGTTTTAAAGTCAACCAGATCTTTCAACTTGAGAGTTTTTTGTTTAAGAAAAAGTGGGTTTGTTGGTTCCCTGTAAGCTGATTTGTTTATTATTCTAATAGCTCTCTTTTGAAGCATAAAGAGTGGATTTATGTTTGTTTTATATGTATTTCCCCATACTTCATTACAATATGTCATGTATGGGAGTATTAATGAATGATACAAGGTGTATAGTGTGGGTTGATTCAGCAAATATTTCACTCTGTGTAATATTGCAATTGATTTGGATACTTTACCTTTAATATAATTAATATGTGACTTCCAACACAGTTTGTTATCAATTATTACTCCAAGAAATTTAGTTTCAGATACCCTTTCAATCTCTACACCATTTACACTGAGTTTGGGTACTGGGTTGTTGTGATGGTTGTTAAAGACTATAAATTTTGTCTTACTTAAATTGAGCGTTAATTTGTTTGAATCAAACCACAGTTTAAGCTTTCCTAATTCCTTTCCGAGTGTATCCAGAAGTCGTTCCAAATTGTTTCCACTGCATAGCAGATTAGTGTCATCGGCAAACAATATTAAGTCCATTTTTTCTGAAACTTTACATATATCGTTTATATACATATTGAATAATAATGGTCCCAAAACTGAACCCTGTGGGACTCCACAGGTGACCTTCAGTAACTCTGAATTTTTGTTGCTAACACATACATACTGATATCTATTCTTTAAGTAACTACTTAACCAGGACAGTGCTACCTCTCTAATACCACAATTTTGTAGTTTCTTTAATAATAAATTGTGATCTACTGTATCAAATGCTTTTTTAAGATCTAGGAATACTCCAACTGAATACTCTTTATTTTCAATGGCTGTTGATATTTTTTCTGTAAATTCCATTAGGGCATATGCAGTTGTCCTCTTGTGTCTGAACCCATATTGCTGCTCACACAATAAATCATTCTTCAGTATGAAGTTGTCAATTCTCTCATAGAATATTTTTTCAAGTATCTTGGAAAATTGCGGTAATAGTGAAATTGGTCTATAGTTTGAGAGTTCCCCTCTGTCGCCCGTCTTGTATATCGGAATTACTTTAGCTATTTTCATTGCATTGGGAAATATGGAAGCTTTATCTTACAAAGAAAAACATCCAAGCCCGGCTTCATTTTTTTTCACCAATGAATGAATCTTTATTTTGGAGAGATTAGATATAAAGATTAAAAGAAAGGAACAGAATAATATAACAAAGGGGAAAAAATCTAACAAGGTCAAATTAAACAACTAGAAAAGCACTCGGAGAGCGCAGACCTCCGCCAAGCACCACAGTTCCCCCCATACAGTGTTTGTGTGTACGTTTTCAGATTCTTTGACCATGAAAACATATGACTAGCAATTGGATTCACAATGATAGGATTAGTGGTTCAGTAGTTATTGACAAAAATGGCATTTTCCGTAATGGCGGTTTAGCGCCACAGTTCTCCCCATACAGTGTTTGTGTGTACGTTTTCAGATTCCTTGACCATGAAAACATATGACTAGCAATTGGATTCACAATGATAGGATTAGTGGTTTAGTAGTTATTCACGAAAATGGCATTTTGTGTAATGGCGGTTTTCTTGTGGACGGTGATCCGGATCACCACCAAAATCTAATCATCTGTAGGATACCCCATTTCTGACAATCTGTGAAAATTTCATGAAAATCTGTCCATAACTTTTTGAGTTATCTTGCTAATAAACAGACAGACAGACAGACAGACAGACAGACAGACAAACCAACGCCGATGAAAACATAACCTCCTTGGCGGAGGTAATAACTCCTCAGATTATACAGTTCAACATAAGTTATCCGAAATGGGTGATGGCTGAAGCCGCAGCTTATATTGCCCACCCATATTCCATCTAAGAATTCAAAAGGAAAATAAAATAAGAGTGATTACAAATCAGAACAAAGCTAAGACAAGACGTGACAAAAAACTAAGCAACAGCACAACACAGACTGAATATGATAATCCTTATGTGATTTTACATGTCATCTTGTATATACAGTATGTTTGGAGTATTTCTTCCTTTAGTTTTTGTTTAAATTGTCCAAGCGTTGTACATGATTTTAATTCAGGTCCAAAAGCGTTCCACAGTCTGACTCCTTGCACTGAGACACAGTGTTGCTTGGTGGTAGTTCTCACTGAAGGTTTTTGAAATATACATGTTCCTCTGAAATTATATTGTTTCTCCCTTATTTGGAACAACTTTTGGATATTTGCGGGCAGTGATAGATTCTTCACTTTAAACATTATTACTGTAGTTTTAAAATCAACCAGATCTTTCAACTTGAGAGCTTTTAATTTAAGAAAAAGTGGGTTTGTTGGTTCCCTGTAAGCACCTTTGTTTATTATTCTGTTAGCTCTCTTCTGAAGCATAAAGACTGGATATATGTTTGTTTTATATGTATTTCCCCATACTTCAGTACAATATGTCATGTATGGGAGTATTAATGAATGATGCAAAGTATATAGTGTGGGTTGATTCAGCAAATACAGTATTTCACTCTGTGTAGTATTGTGATTGATTTGGATATTTTACCTTCAATATAATTAATATGTGACTTCCAACACAGTATATTATCAATTATTACTCCAAGAAATTTAATTGCGGATACCCTTTCAATCTCTACACCATTTACACTGAGTTTAGATACTAAGTTGTTGTTCAGGTTCAGGTTACTTTATTTGTACCCGTAGGTAGATTTGTTTTGCAGTCTGAAGACATCCATATTTACAAGCCACAATTACATTCAACATAAACACAAACACAGGCACACATGAAGCTGACTATAAACATGATAAAAATACTCAAGGCTCCATCAATCAGGATAAAAAGACAAAGAGATGAGAGAAACCCAGAGATAAGAGAGAAGGGTCATATTAAAAAGTTAAAGACTAGTCAAAGAGGTTAAAAACTCAAAGGTCTAAAACCCAATAAAAGATTTAGAACCCAAATAAAATCCTACGAAAATAAGTAAATATAAAATGGAGTTAATAAATAGGTACCTAAATTATGTGCAATATATTGTTACAACTTGTTCAACTCTTTGACAGCAGCAGGAACAAAGCTGTTTTTGTAGCGCTGGGTTTTACTTTTTGGGACAGCAAACCTCCGTCTTGAGTGAAGAAGCTGAAAGTGGCAGTGCAAAGGGTGGGAGTCATCATTTAAAATGGAGGTAGCAATCCTCTGTACCTGTCTGGTGTACAAGGATGTCAGGCTCAGCTGTGACTCACCAAGCAAACGACTGGACCATCTAACAACCTGATCCAAGGATTTCCTCTGTTTCAGTTTTATCTGACCAAACCATGACACTAAAGAAAAGGATAAAACAGATTCAATAAAAGCCCGATAAAACATTGTCATTATGGTTCGGTCAATTTGGAAGCGTGCAAGTTTCCTTAAACAATGCAAATGTTGCTGACCCTTTTTGCACACCCTTTCACAGTTCTCTTCAAAGTTTAAATTACTATCAATAATCGTCCCAAGATATTTGTAGGATTGTACACATTCAGTGGTCTGACCTCTTAGTACGGTGACTTTGTGCCTGGGAGTTTTCCTCCTAAAGTCAATAATCATATCTTTAGTTTTTGTCGTATTCAGCTGCAGGTAGGAATCCTCACACCAGTGAACAAAATCATCAACTACTGGGCCGTGGCCACTCTCACCGTCCTGGAGGAGACTAACAATAACTGAATCGACTTCCGGTCATGGCGGCTACGTGAGAGGACATGTTTCACTCTGCTCTGCTCCTAGAGATAAAAATCAGCATATAACTCTCTTATTTGGAACTGAACTTATCCCAGCGTTTGGGCGAGGATATGCCGGGGAAGCCTAAGGCTGGGAAATCAGGTGGAGGAAAAATAGAAACGCCGAAACAGTCCAAACTAACGGACTTTCACGTCTGTGGCGCAGCAGAAAAAGCTCCAGATATGGCAGCAGAGGAAGCTAACGGTGGTGCGATGACTGCGGGCAACGGCACAGGTGCAGTGCTCGCTGCCATTAGCTCAATGAGAGCAGACTTTTCCGCTAAATTGGATGGGATTATAACAGCAATAGAGGGAATGAAAAAGGAATTGGGTGATTGTGTGGAACGAGTGGCACAGATGGAACTTCGAGTATCCAGTGCTGAAGATGACGTCGCCGGCCTTCAATTAAAGGTGCGCACTTTGGAAAAAAAAAAAATGTCTGGAAGATAATGTCCTGGACTTGGAGTCCCGGTCGAGACGGAACAACCTGAGGCTGGTGGGTCTACCGGAGGGAACCGAGGGTCGGGACCCGTGTTCCTTTTTGGAAAAGTGGACCCCAGAAGCGCTGAACAACACGGAGCTGCAATCATCAGTTGTTCTAGAAAGCACACACCGAATTGGCCCAACGAGAGATAAGGGACCACCGAGGACCCTAATTATGAAGTTCCTCAGCTACAGAGACAGGATGAAGATCTCCAACGCTGCGCGAGCCAAAGAAGAGATTAAATACCAGGACCAGCAGGTGCGGTTCTACCCAGATTTGGCCACAGGAATCCAACAATTAAGGAAGCAGTTTGACCCCGTCCGTAAAGAGCTGCGCAACCTTGGGATTCGTCATGGTGTAATTCACCCTGCGAGACTGTTGGTCACGTATGGGGGCGGAACACACATCTTCAAGACACCTGAGGAGGCGCAGGAGTTCATCAAGAAGATCCAAGAAGAGACTGGTGGGAGCTAAACATGAACAAAATATAAGGTAGAATATTTAAGCATTTGCACAGGCATCTAACTGATCTGAAGTAAATAGCAAGTTTACAAAATATAGATTGTATTATATATTTAAAAAAAAACAAAAACCTATGATGTACAAAGTTGCTAAAAATTTTGGAGTTAAGTTGGAAAACTACAGAAGAGAGTTAATGTTACGTCATTAAAAGCAGTAGAGTTGGGGTGAATGGGAGGATGAAGAAGGAGTGGCTTTGGCTGATCCTCGTGGGTGTGGAGCGGTCGATGGCTATATCGGGAGACGGAATTTTTCTTTTGATTTTGGGGGGATTACCACAAATGTGGGAAGGGGGAATTTGTTTGTGTGTAGTTTGTAGGATGAATGTTCAACCACTCATGTTTTTGCTTCTCTGTATGAGCATGTTTACATTGTGAGGTAATCCCAAACTCCCTATTGATCATAGACCAAAGCGTTAATCTTAATTTAACTTCATGGAATTACAGAGGTCTACAAAATTTAAAAAAACTTAAACAAGTTATGAATAAAATAAAAGACATGGGTTCAAAAATTGTGTTTTTACAAGAAACTCATCTAATAGAGGAGGATGTGCTTGCTCACAGGGGATCGCCTGATTGCTGGGGTCTTTCTGCAACTGTGGGGGTTCCCCCTACAGTTGATAGTGCTATGAGATGACTGTTGTTGTGAAATAGCGCTATATAAATAAAGTTGAATTGAATTGAATGTAAAAAGAATTAAGAGTAGATGGCAAGGAAGTGTATTCACCTCATCATTTTCATCCCGAGCCAGGGGAGTTATGACTCTCATACATAAATCAGTTCCATTTCAAGTGAAAAATGTAATTGGAGACAAACTTGGAAGATATTTAATCATTCAAGGATCTTTGCCATTAGAAAATATAAAACTGGTGAACTTATATGGTCCCAATATAGATGATCAAAAGTTCTTTGCTAATTTATTTCTTATCTTATCATCACTTACAGGGCAACATATAATAGCAGGGGATTTTAATTGTACATTGAATCCCAGTATAGATAGATCAACAGGACTGGACTGTACGCACAATGGATGCAGGATGATTATTAATCATTTTATGAAAGAATTGAGATTGCTAGATATATGGAGAGAAATGAAACCACAAGTTAAAGCCTACTCTTGTTATTCTAATACCTACAAGACATTCTCACGTATTGACTATTTTTTGATCTCCACAGAATTAAGGTCCAAGATTCAAAACTGCTTTTATGATAACATTGTGATCTCTGATCATGCACCCTGCTGTTTAATATATGTAGATAAGAAATTGACAAAGGAACCAGGTAGGTGGCAATTTCAGCATAAATGGCTTCAGGATGAGGAATTTGTTAAGTACATAGAAAAACAGATAGATGAGTTCTTTGATATCAATATTACACAAACATCAGCATGTATAAAGTGGGAGGCTTTTAAAGCTTTTATTAGGGGACATATTATTAGTTATACAGGTTCAAAATTTAAGAAAACTCGAGAGGAGAGTCCAATTAGAACATAAACTAAAAATTCTTCAAGAAAAAGTGTATGCAGGAAGTGACCCAAAGTTAGAGAACGAATTACTGATTCTGAGAGCTGAATATGACAAAAAATCAGCAAATAGAGCTGCCTCGAGTCTTCTAAGATTGAAACAATCTTTTTATGAACAAGGTGAAAAATCAGGAAAATTATTGGCATGGCAGATTAAACAATTAGAATTTAAAACACCAATTACCAGTATTATAAGTAATGGACAGGTAGTTATAGATCCTTTAGAAATTAATAGAGCCTTTAGAGATTACTATGAAAAATTATATGATACAAAAAATGAAACAGACTTAACAAAATTAAATGGGTTTTTGGACGGACTATCTATACCGTGTATTCCAAATGAAAACAGGGAGATACTGGAGTCTAAAATTAGTCAAGAAGAAGTTGGGCTAGCCATTGATAATATGAAATCAGGAAAAAGTGCAGGACCAGATGGTCTTCCAGTTGACCTTTATAAAAAATTTAAGAATAAATTAATAAAACCTTTTTTGGAAATGATTTTAAAAGCATTTCAAAATAGTAATTTACCATCATACATGAATAATGCCTTAATTATATTGTTGCCAAAACCAGGTAAACCCTCTAATAAATGTGAAAATATGAGACCAATAAGCTTATTAAATGCTGACCTTAAGATAATCTGTAAAATTTTAGCAAGACGAATACAAGAAATTTTACCAAATATTATTAACCGAGATCAGAATGGCTTTATAAAGGGAAGACAAGGCTTCCATAATGTAAGAAGACTATTTAATATTATTTATTCTAATAAAGAAGCACCGGATGCAGCTCTCCTATCATTGGACGCCGAAAAGGCCTTTGATAGGGTCGAATGGCCCTTTCTTTTTGAAGGTTTGGACTTGGAAATAATTTCATAAAATGGGTTCAGATAATATATAATAATGCTACAGCAGAAATCCTAACAAATAGCAATATCTCAAAATCAATAAAAATCAATAGAGGTTGTCCACAAGGCTGTCCACTTTCACCTTTACTGTTTACTATGGCAATTGAACCTTTAGTGATGGCAGTACGTTTACAATCACAAATATATGGAATTAAAGTTGGACCAACAGAACATAAAATCTCCCTGTATGCCAATGACATAATTTTGTTTATGTCGAATCTTAAAAAATCAATTCCGACCTTGTTGAATTTAATAAAGAATTTTGGGGAAATATCAGGATATAAAATAAATAAAACTAAATCTTCAATATTAATGCTAAATGAGACCCAGAGAAATCACCCAGCTCCTGAGGCAAATCAATTCAATGTTGTAAATCAGTTTAAATATTTAGGAATTCAAATTGTGCCTAAGCTAGAATTAGTCGCCAGTACCAACTATGAAGCCTTAATGACAGACATTAATGAGTTAATTCAGAGATGGATGTCACTACCAATGTTGATGATAGGGAGAATCAATATACTTAAAAGTAATATCTTACCTAAAATACTTTATTTATTTCAATACATTCCTTTACCACCACCTTCAGATCTATTCTCAAGAATTAAAAAAAAGTTAGTGGAATTTATATGGAACAACAGGAGGGCTAGATTACGTCTGTCCTTATTATATTTACCATTTGATCGTGGAGGTCTGAAATGTCCAAACTTTATGTTGTATTACTGGTCGGCACAACTGAGGTCTATGACATATTATTTTTCATCAAATGATCTCCCTCACTGGACTGAAATGGAATCATACAATTTACCTTTACCTCTTCCCATATTCATATACTCAGATTCGGCAAAAAAATTACAGAAACAAGTTAAAAATCCATTTGTAAAGCATATGATCAAAATATGGTGTGAAACTAAAAACTATTTAAAAGAACCACACTTATTGTCACAATTTAGCCCAATATGGGGTAATCAATATTTTAAACCAGGGAGAGCAGATGCTGTATTTAAAGTATGGAATTTAAAAGGGATTCAAAAGATTCAAGATTTATATCTGTCATGTTCAGATAACATAATGTCTTTTGAAGAGCTGAGGATCAAATTTAATCTTAATAGAACACATTTTTTTAAATATCTTCAGCTTAGGAACTTTATTCGATCAAATCAAAATAATGCTCTCACTCGACCTATTTATTCATCCTTGGAAAAAATTTTGATGAAAGATAGTAAGAGAAAGGGTATTATTTCAGAGTTTTATAACTCATTGACACTATCCTAAAGTGAAAACTCACAGAAAAGATTCAACTATTGGAAAGAAGACCTGCAAACTGAAATTTCAGAGGAACAATGGGAATTGGCTTGTACAGAAGCCCAAACCAAATCAATAAAAGTACGTCTTAAATTGATACATTTTAAATGGTTAATGCGGATGTATGTTACACCGGTGGAATTAAATAGATATAACAAAAACATAATACGTGCATAAAATGCATGGAAAGTAAAGGAACCCTATTTCATTGTGTATGGGAATGTAGAAAAATTAGAATGTTTTGGGAAGAGGTGAGGGTAACAATTGAAAAAATAATTTCAAAACAAATCATATTGAATCCTAAATTGTTTTTGTTGGGTCTGTACCCAGAAAAGCATAACTTTAATAAAAGTGAAAGAGCATTCATAGACCTCAGTTTGCTTAATGCCAAAAAATGTATTGCACTACTGTGGAAAAAGACTCATAGACCAGATGTGACTCAGTGGTTAAGACAGATGTTAACAAACCTTCCACTAGAAAGAATAACATACATATTGAAATCAAAGGAAATCGTGTTTGAGAATATATGGAGACCTTTCATTGATTATGTAAAGAATTTAAATATAACTTTTGAAGAAGAAGGTGAATGATGTGTGTGTACCTTGTAAATTCCAAACTGATGAATGTATAATATGTATACTTATGTAATGGATTGCCTAGACTAAACAGAGGAGCATTGTTGATGACTTGCTTTTGTTAGTGGTTGTTGGTGTTTTTAGTTCTTTTTTTTCTTTTTTTTTTTTTTTTGTACTTTAGTGTTAGTGTTTGATTGTTTGTGTCATGTTTGTTAAAAAAAAGGTTCAATAAAGATATTGTGGGGAAAAAAAACAATAACCGAATCATCAGCATACTTTATAATGTGTCTGTTGTCATGTCTGCTCCGACACATGTTTGTGTACAGGATGAAGAGTAGTGGTGACAACACACACCCCTGAGGAGAGCCAGTAGAAGAGCACTTTAGGTCAGACGATGTACCACTGACCCTTACTCTCTGCGTCCTGTTGGTTAAGAAATCCAGAATCCAACCCACCAGATTATTGCTCAAATCAAATTGTTGCGGGAGCCTTTCAATTAAAATATGAGGTTGGATTGTATTAAAGGCGGAGGAAAAGTCCACAAATAAAAGCCTGGCATGTGTCCCATTAAAATCCAGATGTTTAAAAAGCATGTTAAGCAGAGTGACAGTAGCATCCTCCACTCTTCTGTGAGGCCTCTAGGCAAACTGCAAAGGATCTAATGCATGTTCAGTCTGCTTTAGGACCTCACATCTGACCAGTTTTTCAAAAAATTTCATTAAAATTGAAGTCAAAGCAACTGGTCTAAAGTCGTTTACCATTTTAGGACAGCTGGATTTTGGAACGGGAACAACCACGGCATCTTTCCAGATCTTCGGCACATGTTGTGTCTGTAAAGACTTATTGAAGATGTAATGAAATACAGGACTCGGTTCATGTGCACAGGACTTTACCAAGCGCCCACATATATTATCAGGGCCCTGACTTTTGTTCACTTTTACAGCGCAGAACTCCCTTTTAATATCCTGCACCTCAATATTAAAGTGCCGATTATCTTTGAGTTTCTGTTTCAAATCTTGGGTTTCTGAACTAAAATCAAAGGAGTCAAAACGACTATAAAAACAATTAAGAGCATTAGCCAGCTCTGTGTCTGAATTAAAACCATTTAAAAACACACGATTACTGTGCTCTGAAGGCCTGCAATAGTTTTCATACTGGCCCAGGCTGAACCAAATTTCTTTGTTTACTGATATGGTTGTTAAAAATTACAAATTTTGACTGACTTAAATTGAGCGTTAATTTCTTTGAATCAAACCACAGTTTAAGCTTTCCTAATTCCTTTCCGAGTGTATCCAAAAGTTGTTCCAAATTGCTTCCACTGCATAATAAATTAGTGTCATCTACAAACAATATTAAATCAATTTTTCCAAAACTTTACATATATCATTTATATGTATATTGAATAACAATGGCCCTAAAACTGAACCCTGTGGGATTCCACAAGTAACCTTCAGTAACTGTGAGTTTTTGCTTCCAACACATACATACTGATATCTGTTCTTTAAGTAACTACATAATTAGGACAGTGCTACCCCCCTAATACCATAGTTTTACAGTTTCTTAAACAATAATTTATGATCCACTGTATCAAATACTTTTTTAAGATCCAGGAATACCCCAACTGAATACTCTTTACTTTCAACAGCAATTGATATTTTTTCTATAAATTCCATTAGAGCAAATGCAGTTGTCCTCTTGTGTCTGAACCCATATTGCTGCTCACACAATAAATTATTCTTCATTATAAAGTTGTCAATTCTCTCACAGAATATTTTTTCGAGTATCTTAGAAAATTGCGGCAATAGTGAAATAGGTCTATAGTTTGAAAATTCCCCTCTGTCACCCGTCTTGTGTATCGGAATTACTTTGGCTATTTTCATTGCACTGGGATATACCTGTTTGGAGAGACAGGTTATAGGTATACGTCAGTGGCTTCACTAAGCATTCAATGATAGTTTTGACTAAAAGCATGTCAATACCATCACAATCTGTAGATGTTTTACTTTTAAACAATTTAACAATTTCAATGACCTCTCTCTCGTCTGTGTTCTTTATGAAAATGGAGTCTTTTATAGCAATGTTTTTGCTTATTGTATCACCTGTAGGTGCCATAATGGGTATTTCTCAAGCCAAATTAGGACCAATGTTAACAAAAAATTTATTAAATTCATCTGCAGGTGAGACTGCATTCACACTCTGTCGGGTTTTTTTGTTTGTTTTTTTTTTAAAGATTGGTTGGGTAGCTTGTATTTCTGTTTTTATTTCTAAGAATATTGTTCATATATTTTTAGTGTTATCTCTGTTTTTCTCCAGTTCTTTACTGTAATAGTCTCTTTTACTACATCTCATTATATACTGTATATTAACTTATTTTTGTATGTTCTATACTGCTGCTCTGCTTCTTTTGTCCTTTTCTTTAGAAAAGCTTTATACAATGTGTTTTGCAAAAACACATTTAAAATCTCCCAAACGCATGTGGGAAAATGTATTATGGTTCGATGAAACCAAGGCTGAACATTTTGGCTATAATTCCAAAAGGTATATTTGGTGCAAACGCAACACTGCTTATCACCAAAAGAACATCATACCTACAGTGAAGCATGGTGGTGGCAGCATCATGCTTTGGGGCTTTTTTTCTTCAGCTGGAACTGGGGTCTTAGTTAAGGTGGAGGGAATGATGAACAGTTTCAAATACCAGTCAGTGTTGACACAAAACCTTCAGACTTCTGCTAGAAAGCTGAAGATGAAGAGGAACTTCATCATCAGCATGACAATGACCCAAAGCACACATCTAAATCAACGAAAAATTGGCTTCACCAGAAGAAGATTAAGGTTTTGGAATGACCCAGCCAGAGTCCAGACCTGAATCCGATCAAATATCTGTGTTATGGTGCAGCCCTCACAGACCGCTAATGAGACGCTGTAGGCAGCCGATGAGTTTGTACATTTATTAAATAAGGAAAATTGAAAATTGGCAGATTGATCAGCTGATGAAAAGTCATCAACTGATTGAAATCCAGCCGTCCGGCGGAGCTTGGCTTCTGACAGCTGGAAGCACCGCTGAGACGCTGTCATAACAAAAGCCCGGAGGCCTAGTGGTGTGCTTGAGGAGAGAATGGAGAACAACCGGACAACCCGAGTGCAGACAAAGTCAGCACACAGACATGACAGTTGCCGCTGTTCACGAGGCGGATTCCAGACGCTGTGTAACATCGAGCCCCCCCACCTGAAAAGTCAACAGGACCACCGCAGGGAGGGAGGAGGGGGAAAAGGCTAAGGAGGGCCAGAGTCCAACCTCATCACAGGAAGACAAAATAAAGGAACAACAAGCTACCACAATCAGAACAGAGTACGGAATACAGGGGCCAAAGAAAAAAAAACAAAACAGGCATATACACTGCACTTAAAGAGAACCCATGAGGAGAAGACAGTAAAAACCCAAATGGCTACACACAGAACAGTACAATCAGTCCAGCAGAGCCACAGGAGAAAAAAAAAAAAAAACATCTTCACACCTCAGAGAAAACAGGAACCTCAAGTACAGGTACAAAATGCAGCGTACTCCCATAATACCAGGGAGGAGAGAAAAAAAAACATGCTACAAAAGCAGTGATCAATCCAACACACAGTAGTCCAGGTAATGGGCAGCCAAAAAAGAAACAACCTTCAGACTACAGAGGGGACAGAAAGAAAAAAAACACGCTAAGGAGCGGCAAAATACACAGTTCAGTTACCAACACACCAGCGCATCCCTAAAATTACAGCAGAGCAGGAAAAAAAAAAACAGGGATGACAGCAGGCAAAACACAATGGCATGGAAGCAAACAGTTCAGGGGGTTGTCCTGCGCCTAACGTCCAAATCGCTGGCAGGGGGAAAAGGAACAGTTTGGGTTGTCTACCCCAGTCCCAGGCCAGGAAAAACAGTACCTCAGGTGGCCGGACCAGGTCGCTGAACAGAAAGTTCAGTTTGTCGGGTGGCCGACCCAGAATGCCAAACTGGCGAAACAGTTTCCCAGGCGGCCGACCCACATCATCAGGCCACCAGGACCACAGGGGAGAACTCGGAGGCGGCCTCCCTATGGCGAGGAGCAGCGAGGAAGAGCCGAGCCAATTACGGAGAGTCTCGGCTGCACCCGATGGAGGGAAAGATGAAACGGGGAAAGGAGGAGGGTGTGGCGGATGAAATAAGGGAACCCAGTGTGGAGGCACGGAATAAGTGCAGGCAGGACACGGCGAACTGAAGTTTAAAAGGGTGTTTTATTCATCCACCATCACAGGACTCACTCCAGCGCTGTGTAACACACGCTGGAGCGAGCCCTCAGTCTCTAGTCAGCAAACAGGCAATGCATGTGATCAAAACAGCAGTAGTTAGAGAGAGAGAGAACAAGCGATATTCAGTCACTTATATACCCAGTTAGACAATGCATGCATGGCACATTAGCATCACAGCAAACTGCAGGGAGGCATGGACATTTACATGAGAGTCACGCATATCAATAGCAGGATTACTGGCAGGAAGGAGAGGCTGCCTATTGATATCAGTACATACATCTCACTGTTATGCTAATTGCTCCAGCTGAGCGCTCTGCTTGTCCGTAGGCTGTGGGGGTCACCCCCCCACCCCAGAGGGCTCAGCTGGGGGCTGAGGCGTCGATCGTCCGGCTTTAGGAGCGAGCTGCGGGAAAAATTCTGTGCCAGAGGAGGGGGCGGGAGGAGGGTGGGGGTAGTGAGTGCCGGCCCGGGACAGCAAAGTTGTCTGGGCCACGCAAAAATTGCATGTGGACCCACGATGTTGAGGGGCTGTCCCGTTGAACGTGGTGGAGGTCCACAGCGGCTGTGAGAAGAAACATTTGTCTCTGACTCCCCTCGCGGTTAAGTCTAGCGAGGATTCGTAGTGGCCATGAAGAAAAAAAGGAGCTGCAGCTGTGTGAGGGACCTGGCGTGTTGGCTTTAGGTGCGCGCGCAGCCCTAAAGCCCTCGGGGACAGCTGATGGCTGAATTCCCATTGTGCGCTGTGGCTGAAACCCATACAAAATCCTGTGTGCGGGCTGCGTATGTGCTTCAGGTGTGTGAGCAGCCCTGAAGGTTCCGAGGCTGGCGGTCAGCTGTGTCTCTCGGGTGTGTGCAGCGGCGGAGGACGATGGCGGTCTGTGGAGCCGTTATTGTCCCGTGCGTGGTGCGCTGTCCTCGTAACCCCCCGTGTGCGTGTGGGGGTTCGGTGCATGGCAGGTCCGCTGTCGAGGCGAGTCAGGGTCAGGGAGCTTGCTGGAGATCAGCGTCGTCGGCGCCGATGGTCATCCCTGTTCAGGCTGTTGCTGTCGTTCGCTCGTGCCGGGTCATGGTGCGTTCTGGTCCATGTGCTGCGTTCTCCGTCGGCCCTGCAGGTCGCCGTCGTGGAGAGAGGACGAGGTGCGTGCGCGCTCGTGTAGATGCAGAGGAGTGGTGAGAGGGAGTAGACGCTCTTTGTCCCTCGGGCTCGTGTGGTTGCGGAGGAGCGGTGAGAGGGAGTAGACGATCTTTGTCCCTCGGCCGGTCCCAGCGTGGATGTGCAGATCTCAGGCGAGGGTCGCACCATGACGCTTTCTGCAGCTTTCCCGGTCGTGGGTGATCTCCGCGGGAGTTCGCCTGGTGTCGGTTCTGCGTCGAGGTCTCCCGTGTGGCAGAAGGGAGGGCAGTCCATTTGCGTCAGGCAGCTGCGTTCGCTTGTTGTCGGAGTCACCGCCGGGTGCTGCATTTGTTGTCAGCGTGTTCTTGTCTTCGGACGGGGTCACCAGTGTGGCGGATAATTTAAGGGAACCCAGAGCGGCACGGCGAAGTGAAGTTTAAAAGGGTGTTTTATTCATCCACCAACACAGGACTCACTCCAGCGCTGTGAGAGTGCACTGGAGCGAGCCCTCAGCAAACAGGCAATGCGTGTGATCAAAACAGCAGTAGTAAGAGAGAGAGAGAGCAAGCGATATTCAGTCACTTATATACCCAGTTAGACAATGCATGCATGGCACATTAGCATCACAGCAAACTGCAGGGAGGCATGGACGTTTACATGAGAGTCACGCATATCAATAGCAGGATTACTGGCAGGAAGGAGAGGCTGCCTATTGATATCAGTACATACATCTCACTGTTATGCTAATTGCTCCAGCTGAGCGCTCTGCTTGTCCCTAGGCTGTGGGGGTCACCCACAAAGGACCAGTCCGGCGTCGATCGGCAGAGGATCTGCAACTCCTTCTCCGAACCTCACATGGACGGGCGCTGCACTCAAATTGGGTCCCAAGCAGGACCGTGCCGCACCCACGACGGACCCCGACTGGGTCAGAGCAGCGTCCATGACGGACCCCGACTGGGTCAGCGTAGCACCCACGTCGGAACCCGATTGGGCCGGAACACAACCCACGACGGACCCCAATTGGGTCGTGGCTGCACCCACGTCGGACCCCGATTGGTTCAATGCTGCACCCGCGATGGACCCCGATTGGGTCGTGGCTGCACCCACGTTGGACCCCGATTGGGTCAATGCTGCACCCGCAGTGGACCCAGTCGGGGTGGACCAGTCGACCCCCAGTCGGGGTCCACTGCACCTGCAGAGCATTTGCCTGATCTCGAGTTCTGTCGCCGTCCAGGACTTCAATGATCCGGGTTCAGACGGAAGAAGGTCGTCTTCTGCTTCCCACTCGGCTACGGCGGGCTCTGCAGCCGGCATGATGGTGTCCACAGTCCGGGGATTCCCTGATGCTGTTGTCCATGCTGAGGGCCCGCACGGCATGATAGCAGGGGATCCATGACCTGCTGGGTCGAACTGTCCCTCCGTGGAGACCTCGGGACGCTTGCTCGTCGGCACAGGCTCCAATCTGCAGTCTGCCCTCCTCCTTTGCCCATGATGTGGCTGTGGGGCTGGAACCAGGCTCTCCAGGCCCGCAGGCTCCCTCCTCGTCCAGTGGCGTAGTCCTGGCACCAAGGAACGCTCAGGGGAAGGAGACACAAAGGTGGCAGGTTCAAAATTAATTTCTGCAGCAGGTGGAGGGAGCTTGGGGGACTGTGAACCCCGAACTCCACCCCCAGGAATCAAACAAGGCAGTTCATACAGTGAAGGAAAAGAATGAAGAGACACTTGCCTGATCCGCTGAGGGCCGATAGAACCCGTTGCAGTAGACTTGGTTCTTCCCTTCCCCCGCTGGATGGAGACGGAGGACCCCCCCGGAAGAAGAAGAGGAGCCTCTCGTGACGAAGAGGGAGCCTGCAGGCCTGGAGAGCCTGGTTCCAGCCCCGCAGCCACGTCATGAGCAAAGGAGGGGGCGTCGAGGAGGGGGGAGGAATAGCCGAGGCGAACCAGGATCGAGGAGCTGACGGAACAACGGGGACAGATGACCCGGAGGTGGAGGCGACTGTCTTACTCCGTCAACGAGATGCGGAGGCTGCAGCTGGCTGGGAGACAGAGTTCGTGCGGCTACCCGGAACTGGATCCGGACGGGGTTCTCGCTGAGGCTTGCAAACGGCAGGGTGACGACATTTACCAGCAGAGGGCGAGGCGGAGGTGAGGTCAGGGCAACGCTGCTCCTGCTCGGAAACCGAGGCAAGCAGGTCAACGTATTTGGGGTAATCATACAGTTCTGGATTCCTATCCAACAGCCTGACCGCCGCTGTCACATGCTTCAAGATCTGTGTAGAATGGAAGGTGGAGTGAGCTGCAGCCGCTCGGTCCCGGATGGAAGCCGCTATCAGCTGTAAATCCTTCGGGGGAATCCCAACTGACGTCTCACTCCGTTGGGGATGACCCCTAGACGGTGCAAACTCCTGGACTGGATGAGGGACAGGAATGGGATCCCGAAGCGAGGACCGAGGATGCCTCCTCTTTGGCTTCCTGCCGGAGTTTCCCTCCAGCCCACGGAGTTTCTCCCGTTGAGCAGAGATGTCCGCAATCCTCGCCGTGATCTCAGGGTGGTCGGCGTAGCGAGGATGGCGGTTAATTGTTGACTCAGCACGGTCCAGGTTACCAGCACGAGCCGAGCGTTGGAGAGGATCCCGTCGATCTCGATGAGAGCCATGACTAGCTCGTAGCCTAGGCTCATAGCGTAGCCCTTGAGCGGCGAAGCCATCTCCCAGCACACTGGTACGCTGAACAGGGAAACTACAAGTCCAATTAAGCAAACCCACGGTCACCGGCGTCTCTTTTTGGCTACGACCTACTGTTATGGTGCGGCCCTCATGGACCGCTAATGAGACGCTGTAGGCAGCCGATGAGTTTGTACATTTATTAAATAAGGAAAAGCACTACAAAATAGTGAGCCCCGTGGGGCAAAACACCAATAAAGACAAGACACAACACTTACATATAATCAGCGAGGACAGAACCAAACGCTGGGAAGAACTGGCTTCGGGAGTAGGGAAACCAGACTGGAAGGCAGACGAGGTCGCAGCCCCGAGCAAACAGAGCTGCTCCCTTAAATAGGGCTTGACAGATTGATCAGCTGATGAAAAGCCATCAGCTGATCAACCGGACAACTGAACAACCGGACAACCCGAGTGCAGACAAAGTCAGCACACGGACCATGACAATCTGTGGAATGATCTGAAGAGGGCTGTGCACAGGAGATGCCCTCACAATCTGACAGATTTAGAGCATTTTTGCAAAGAAGAATGGGCAAATATTGCCACATTAAGATGTGCCACGCTGATAGACTCCTACCCAAAAAGAGTGAGTGCTGTAATAAAAGCCAAAGGTGCTACAACAAAGTATTAGTTTAAGGGTGTGCATACAGTATAGTATATGCAAACAGGTTATTGTAAGTTTTTTATTTTTTATTTTTCCCCTTAAAAGATTTTAGTGTGTTTTTCAATTGGGTTGTAATGGTTGAAAAAGTTTTGAAATGATTTATCTTGGTCTCATTTTTTTACATCACAAAAATCTGGCCCTCCCTGGAAGACATCTCCAGATCCTCCTGTCTCAGAAGGACCAAAGCCATCGCAGGAGACCCCTCACATCCCGCCCACCATCTGTTCGACCTGCTTCCCTCTGGACGATGGTTGAGATCGATCAGGTCCTACATCTCCAGACTGACAAACAGTTTCTTCCCCTGGGCCATCCGAACTGCAAACAGTCAGAGGCCCCACCCCTTCCCTCTGAACGCTCACATGCACAGAAATGAGGACCTTTTAATTATCACTATAACTCACCTGTCTTTGCACTCCTCATTTTCATGTATATTGACCCCTCCGTGAAATCACTACTGTACATATTTTCCGTAATCCTTGGGTCATTTTACTCTATTATGTGTTCTGCACTCCGCACTCTTATGTACATAGTTCCACCCATGAATCCACTACCATACTTGTGTATATACCAATGGGCTATTTGTTATTTTCACTTTATTTTTACTTCAGTCAGATGGTTAACTGTGTGTCCTGTAACTGTTTTACTTTCAGATTCTTCTCACTTACTTTATTGCACAGTAGCCTGGTGGAGCACCCACAATTTTGTTGTGCTGTACAACTGTACAATGAAAATAAAGCCTATTCTATTCTATTCTATTCTATTCTATTCTATTCTATTCATTTGAACAGGGGTGTGTAGGCTTTTTATTTCTACTGTACTTAAACTCCTCCGCTTGGGGCAGGAGCTTGTCCCTAACCTGGCGAGGATAATCCACCTTTTTCCAGCTGAGGACCATGGACTCGCACTTAGAGGTGCTGATTCTCATCCCAGCCACTTCACATTTAGCAGCAAACCATCCCAGTAAGACCTGTAGGTCATTGCTGGACGAAGCCAACAGGACAACATCATTTGCAAACAGCAGAGATGAGATCCTGTGGTCACCAAGCATGTGTAGTGGGTTTTAAAGGTGTTTTATTGTTGGTACAAGTATTAGTGTAAATATTTATGTGAGTAGGAATGAAGATTTCTTTTCATTACCAACACACATAAGCTCGTGGGGCACCAGTCCAAAAGAATGGACAATTTTATTACTAATTCTGTATTTGTACCAATAATGAATCAGTTGTGGGTAACCCCCACAACATACTGGGACAAGCAGAGCGCTCAGCT
This sequence comes from Pholidichthys leucotaenia, assembly GCA_020510985.1. Classification (NCBI taxonomy): domain Eukaryota; kingdom Metazoa; phylum Chordata; class Actinopteri; order Cichliformes; family Pholidichthyidae; genus Pholidichthys; species Pholidichthys leucotaenia. The sequence goes on along the minus strand of CM035839.1, from coordinate 336,258,339 downwards.
GGAGCAATTGGCAGAACAATGGCTGATATCAATAGGCAGCCTCTCTTTGTCTAGTTCAGGCGCCAGTATCCTGCTGTTATGTATGACTTCCTACTCTGTACTCAAATGCAAATGTCCCATGCCTTCCTGCAGTTTCTTTGATGATAACATGCCTTTCATGTATTGTCTGTAACTGGGTATTTAAGTGACTGAATATCATATGCTCACTCTCTCTCTGACTGCTCAACTGACTGCACGCATTGCCTATCTGCTGGAGAGCCTCCGGGCTCGCTCTGGCGTGCATGCACGGCGCCGGAGTGAGTTCTGTGATGGCGGTATGATTAATAAACTCCCTTAAAAACTCTCAGTTCGCTCCTTATTATTCCATACCGCCACACTGGTAACCCCGAGAAAGCACACGCTTTGTACAACGCAACCTTCTGGTCTGGACAGCCACACTGGTGACCCTGTGAAAGAACACGCTGACTGCGAACGACGCAGCCCCGGCGGTGACTCTCTGATGACAAGCGAATGCAGCAGCCTGACGCAAATGATCTGCCCTCCCTTCTGCCACACGGGAGACCTCGACGCAGAGCCAACACCAGGCGAGCTCCCTCGGAGATCATCCACGACCGGGAAAGCTGCAGAAAGCGTCATTCTGCGACCCTCGCCTGAGATTCTAGATCTCCACGCTGAGACCTGCCGAGGGACAAAGCTCATCCGCTCCCTCTCATCGCGCTGTGGATCCCAGAGACAGAGAATCGCCCACATCCTCTGCATCTACACGAGCACGCACGCACCATGACCCGGCACGAGCGACGACCAACAGCCCGAACAGGGAAGACCATCGGCGCCGACTGCGCAGATCTCCATCAAGCCCCCTGACCCTGATTCGCCTCGCGACAGCGGACCTGCCATGCACAGAAGACTCGCATCAGAACAGCGCAGCTGGAAGGTACGTGGCCGCAGCGCGTGCCGCGCACCAGAGACAAGCTGGCTCTATGGACTTATACATCATCCTCCGCTGCTGCACACGGCTCTTCAGGACTGCTCACACACCTGAAGCACACACGCAGCCTGCACACAGGATTTTGTGTAGGTCTCAGCCACGGCGCACAACAGGAATCCAGCCGTCAGCTGTCCCCGAGGGCTTTAGGGCCGCGCACGCACCTAAAGCCAAAACGCCAAGTCCCTCACACAGCTTCAGCTCCTGTTTTTCTTCATTGCCGGATTGAATCGCGAGAGGAATCAGACTAATTTTTCTTCTCACAGCCGCTGTGGACCTCAGCCCCTCAACATCGCGGATCCACATGCAATTTTTGCGCGGCCCAGACAACGGGCCGTTACTTGCTACCCCCACCCTCTTCCCTCCCCCTCCTCCGGCACAGACTTTCCCAGCAGCTCGCTCCCAAAGCCAGACGATCGAGGCCTCAGCCCCCTGCTGAGCCCTCTGGGGGGAGTAGTGTGGGTAACCCCCACAACATACTGGGACAAGCAGAGCGCTCAGCTGGAGCAATTGGCAGAACAACGGCTGATATCAATAGGCAGCCTCTCTTTGTCTAGTTCAGGCGCCAGTATCCTGCTGTTATGTATGACTTCCTGCTCTGTACTCAAATGCAAATGTCCCATGCCTTCCTGCAGTTTCTTTGATGATAACATGCATTTCATGTATTGTCTGTAACTGGGTATTTAAGTGACTGAATATCATATGCTCACTCTCTCTCTGACTGCTCAACTGACTGCACGCATTGCCTATCTGCTGGAGAGCCTCCGGGCTCGCTCTGGCGCGCATGCACGGTGCCGGAGTGAGTTCTGTGTTGGCGGTATGATTAATAAACTCCCTTAAAAACTCTCAGTTCGCTCCTTATTATTCCATACTGCCACACAGTCTCAAAAAAACCCTGTGAGTTCTTGTCTGCTTTTAATCAAAAAAATGGACATGAAATCAAACAGTAACTCCCATATGTCTTTTTGATAGTTTAATAAGAAATTTCAGAATAGATTAACACATTCAGACAACTTTAAGACAGGGCATTCAACATGCATCATGAGCACCATAGACTGTTACTGAATTACTGAGCATAATATGTATTGTCAAACATTTGTGGAACCAAAGAAAATCATAGTTTAACTTGGCAATGTAATGGAAAATGAAAAACCATAAAATAGCATTGGTTAAGAAAAGTGGATGCAATTTTATGAAGAAAATGGTGATTAAACTGTTTTATAAAAAGGAAAATTGGCGTTACTCTGAAAAGGAATGGAAATTAATGAAAAGACAAATGCATTTGAAGTTTTGAAAGGAGTTTGAGCTATTAGGTTTATAGAACTTATACTAGGAATATTCTGAAGAATTAAATTTAAATTGGACAACAGATCTTCAGCACAGCAGAGTCTGATTGTGTCCCGTTGTGGCAACAGGCCTCCGGAACCAAGTTTGATCTGGATGGGTCTGCGTGGATTCTGTTGAAAGAAACTGTCAGATTCTGTCCCACTGCTCGGCCTACTCCTGGGTTCACAACTATAGAAGCTGGGTGTCCAGCACACTGGCCAACGTCTTCTTATGCACTGAAAAAGGAATTTGGCCAGGTTGCCAAATTCCCGATATTTGTTTATCGTTCAAAGTCCAATCAGAAAATCAAACGGAAAAAAACCAAAACAAAACACAAATTTGTTTCTTCCGATGTGTTGTGGTCAGAACAAAGATGGTTTAAGCTTAGTAAAAATCAAACAAAATCTTCCTAACATGGCAATTTAAGGAAAAGGAGTAAAATAGGAAAAAGTGAATTTTAAAGAAAAGAAAAAAAAAATTTACACAGAGCATGGACTGTGGGCTTTCTTGGAAAAGGAAAAAAAAAAAAAAAAAAAAAAAAGGAGAGAGCAGAAAATGCTCTGCTCCTTCCAGGAGTCACTCCCAGCCTGCAACTCTAACCGCAACTGTGGAACAAAGGAAAGTTTTGCCCAACTACATTCAAAGATCAGGGTTGGATCTGCCCATTAGCATAAACTTTTGACCAATTGCACTGAGTTTCTTTGTTCAGCAGAAGTCGTAAACCTGACTAAAAAGGAGATGCAAGGAGATTTGGAAGCTGATTGGTCAGTTCAAAGTTCTGAAATGTGTGTCTCCCACAGAAACAGAGAATTTGATATAATAAGTGATCCTCCTAAAACATGTACTGTATATGCTGCCCAATAAAACATAAATTCTTTAGACTTTAGTGACTAAGATATTCTACTTAATAATAAAGGAACAAACAATGTGTCTACATTGTAAATGTGATAATTTATTTATGGTAGGCATGTAAAAATTAATTTCTTCCTGAAATAAAGCAACACATATCAAATCACATCAATAAAAGCATTTCAAGATTCAAAGGCTTTATTATCATGTGCACAGTTAAGAAATGCTACATTTCCTGAGCAATGAAATTCTTACTTTGCTCTCCGAACGAATGCCAAGGTAATAGGTACAGAAACAACAGAAACAACAATTCTAAGGTCATGACACACTAACAACAATTCTAGGTCATGACACAGTAACTTACAGTAACTCAATCACTAAATACTAAAACTAATGAGTACTAATAACACTATGTACAACCTGATGTGAACCTGAGATGGCATAGACCTATGTACAATGTGCAAATGAACATTGTGCAACGAACAGCGTATAATTACAAATTACAAATTAGTACCCAGTGCTAATTTCTGTAACGGTAGTACCAGTAGACTGTGCATGATAAGTAGCAGCAGAGATGATATGGACATTAGACAGGTGAGACTATATCTACTGTACAGGTGAGCAGTGTACAAATTTAGCAGCCGGTGTGTGAGTTCCTAAATGCAAAGCTGTGTTACGGAGTTTTGGGAGTTGTTATCTGTTCAGGAGTCAAACCACAATTGCCCATCACAGGGTCCCGCCATATCTTCAATAGCGGATACTGTCTGCGGAGAAGGATATGAGTTAATTCATTTTTCACAATTCATAAATTAACTTCAGAGAGAGAAATATTCCTGTGTTATCCATTGGAGGGGAATAGACTTTTTTGAGTTTCAGTGAGGAGTCTTCCTGTCAGGGTCTGTGGAACGTCATTGTAAACCTATCAGTTTCGCATTCCTTTGGCAAATGGATGTGAGGGGAAATGACTGCAGGTCTAGAGCAGGGATTAACTCGCACCTGATGGCCTGATGGCGTAGGTTTCACAGCTTTGATCTTGGGTGAAGAAAAGCAATTCATGACCAGACTTTTGGGTGAAGTAATTTCTCCTCAGCAAAGAATGATTTTATAAATTGGAACTAAGCGGTTAATGCTACACATGACACCCTCCGTTCCTTGGCTGCGCTTAGATATCCTGTCCATAAAAATTATGAACAGGATCGGTGACAAAGGGCAGCCCTGGCAGAGTCTAACTCTCACTGGGAATGAGTCGGATTGAGTGTTAGGAATACAAACCAAACTCTCACAACGGTCATATAGGGACCGGATAGCTTGTAACAACAAGCCTGATACCTCATACTCCTGAAACACCCCCCACAAAAACCATGAGGGACGCGGTTGAATGCCAAGTCCACAAAACACATGTAAACTGGTTGGGCAAACTCCCATAAACCCTCGAGGATTCTCCAGAGGGTAAAGAGCTGGTCCGATGTGTAACGGCCAGGACGAACACCACATTGCTCCTCCTGAATCCGAGGTTCGAACCTCATCTCTGGAGCTTTCCTGTTGAAAAAAATAAACATACATAAATATAAGACATAATGCAAATATGGTACTTACTAAACTAAATACAATCAATTAGTCCACAATGAAAGCTATTTCTTTTTTCTGTTTTACAAACTGTTGAATTTTTCTGAGTTACTGACACTGACTCTGCTCCAGTACCTGTAAATCAGTGCTATTTTTTTTTAAATCTCACAAATAAGTTGATTGACATTATCTTTTAAAAAATTATTAAGTTTATTTATTGCTGAAACTTTACCACAGCAGTCTATTCTTCACATGTACCAAACATTTGTTTAAACAATAAAATGCAGTATACATGTCACAGATTTTTGCTTATGTTTAGTGAGATTTACTTACTTGACATAAAAATATTGAATAATTTATTCTGATTAAGCTCCAAGTATGCTCTGAATATGCTCATCATGTTAATACAGTCATGTTTCTGTACATCATGTGATATGTTACAGATTATAAATTATGCAAACAATACTGCACTAATATTGTGGATGAGCTCTATGTAGTTAACAATGAAACAGGCAAAACTGAACAGTTATTAATCGTCTACTGTCACATGGCAAATATGACAATAAGGTTTTATGACTGGTTTTTATCAATACGTTAAATGTAATATTAGGCTGTTACAAATATAAAGTGTGTCAATTTTGATGGATAATCTATAGATTATATCTAAAGTAATTTTTAAGTCCTGATTTCTGATGTTAGCATCTTACCAGCTGACTGTGGCTAGTTATCAAGCTAATGACATTAATTTACTCACCAATCTACTAACAGCTTTATTAGTGTGAAACCTAATTTTAAAGGACAGACAACCACTGTAACTACAGTCTCCATCCTTCTTAGTAACTCGGAGAAGGCAGAATGCTTCATTCTTATTATTTCATAATTATGTCTTCTATGATCTACAGCTCTTTCCAAGGTTCCAAGGTTGTCATAGCCAGGAGCGGCACTGGGGTTAAGCTCCCAGTGCTCATAAAATGCTCCTTATGTCGTGTGTTTCGAAAAGCCTCTGACAACTAAGTCCAACTCCTAGCCTGCCCGTGTGGTTTAGTCTCTAAGCCCGGCGGAACTGCTTTTACTAATAGGAGAAGGGGCGAGGGCGGATCTCTGGCGCCTTAAAACCAGATGCTTCGGGTAGATGGTGGCTCGTCAACCTGGGAAGGTAGCCCATCTAGGGGAAGGTAAACCCTGATTTCAAACCTCCGCTGCCTTGCGGCATACCCGGTCACGGGAAAGGCTTCGGGAGTCAACCCTGAGGAAAAATCCGGAGTCGGAGCCCCTAAGGCAGTTCTATGTTGTGCTCAACATCGTTCTGGCAGCTCCTGCAACGGCGCTGGTGCCAAACTGTAGCAGCCCTGCTGTTCCTTTGGATTCATCAGTGACGTGGAGAGGGGGGACATGCTGCATGGGCAACATCTTATCCTCCATATCTTCCTGCCCAGGCTTGAATCCTACCAACGCCCAACGCTGGAAGGTAGAACACCGGATCACTGGAGAGGACACTCCAGCTTCGCCTTTGGCGTAGACAAAACACGGGGAATGACAGTTACCGGTTATAAGCCACTGCTCAATTGGCGTAGAGCTCGGCGCCAGGGGTTATTCCCGACGGTGGGAGGGATCATCGGATCTCACTGGACAGCTACCGCCCGCCTCAAGCTGGGCAGCCCCCAGCCAATAAGGTGATGTCCCGCCACAGCTTGCTTTCCTCATTGGGTGCATGGGGATGAGGAGAAGTCCGAACAGCAGGCTGAGAACTTTCGCACCAGGCAAGACAATAAAACAAAAGAGACCAACTCTAAAACTGGGAACTTGGAACGTCCGCACTATGATGACAGGACTCGCTACTAACCTCAAGGACATCAACGACACCAGGAAGACTGCCATCATCAATAATGAGCTGAAGAGACTGGGAGTGGATATCGCCACTCTCCAGGAAACACGGTTGGCTGACGCAGGCACACTGAGAGAGAAGGACTACACGTTCTACTGGCAGGGAAAGGGCAGTGACGAACACAGGGAACATGGAGTGGGCTTTGCAGTGAAGAACACCTTGCTGAAGATGGTGGAACCAAGCAGCACTGGCTCTGCACGACTCCTCACCCTCCGCCTGAACACCACTCAAGGCCCAGTCACCCTCGTCAGTGTGTATGCCCCAACACTGACAGCCACACCAGAGGCAAAAGACGAGTTCTATGAGAATCTCGCAACAACTGTCAGGATCGTCCCCAACTCTGAACAACTCATTCTCCTTGGAGACTTCAATGCCAGAGTGGGTGCTGACCACGACTCTTGGCCCTCCTGTCTTGGACCTTTTGACGTGGGCAGAATGAATGACAACGGACAGCGGCTGCTCGAGTTCTGCACATATCACAATCTGTGCATCACAAACTCGTTCTTCAAGACCAAGCCCCAACACAAGGTTTCCTGGCAACATCCACGCTCAAAGCACTGGCACCAGCTGGACTTGATCCTGACCAGGCGCACCTCACTGAAGAACGTGCTAATCACCTGTTCGTTCCAGAGTGCAGATTGCGACACAGACCATTCATTGGTGTGTTGCAAGGTCAAGCTGCAGCTGAAGAAATTCCATCGTGCTAGACAACCTGGAAAGGCACGGATTGACACCAGCAAGATGGCTCAACCAGAACTTGTTGAGCAGTTTGCCTCCACCTTTGAGAAGGAACTTGGTGTACCACAAGAAGGAGAATCTGCAAAGCAGAAGTGGGAAGAGCTGCGAAACACCATCCACCGCACAGCCTTGGCTACCTTTGGGAGGAAGACCTCGAAGTCACAGGACTGGTTTGATGCCAAGTTGACCGAGATGACCCCCGTCATTGAAGCCAAGCGCTCAGCACTTGCTGAGTACAAGAAGTACCCAAACGAGAAGAATCTCCAGATTCTCAGGGCTGCGAGAAGCAAAGTTCAGCAGACTGCTCGGCGCTGTGCCAACGAGTACTGGACTCAGCTCAGCCAAGACATTCAAACCGCTGCCATAACAGGGAACATCCGTGGTATGTACGATGGCATCAAGAAAGCACTTGGTCCGGCTCAGAGCAAGACGGCCCCCCTCAAATCCTCCACTGGGGAGATGATCACAGAAAAGAACAAGCAGATGGAGAGATGGGTGGAACACTACTCCGACCTCTACTCCAGACAGAACACCATGACACCGTCAGCCCTTGATGCCATCGACTGCCTGCCATCCATGGACGAACTTGACGCCGAGCCAACCATCGACGAACTCAGCAAGGCCATTGATAGCTTGGCCGCTGGCAAGGCACCCGGCAACGACGGCATACCCCCCAACCTGATCAAGCACTGCAAGACCGCCCTACTGCTGCCATTGCATGACGTCCTCTGCCAGTGTTGGAAGGAAGGTGCTGTACCACAGGACATGAGGGACGCCAAGATCATCACCCTCTACAAAAACAAAGGGGAGAGAAGCGACTGCAACAACTACAGGGGCATCTCCCTCTTCAGCGTTGTTGGCAAAGTCTACGCACAAGTTGTTCTCGTTCGTCTACAGAAGCTTGCCGAACGTGTCTACCCCGAGTCTCAGTGTGGCTTTCGCGCTGAGCGATCGACGGTAGACATGATATTCTCCATCCGCCAACTCCAGGAGAAATGCAGAGAACAGAACATGCCCCTGTACGTCGCCTTCATCGACCTCACCAAAGCGTTCGATCTGGTCAGCAGAGAAGGCCTTTTCAAGATCCTGCCAAAGATAGGATGCCCACCAAAGTTGCAAAGCCTCATTGAATCGTTTCACACCAACATGCAGGGGATAGTGCAGCACGATGGCAACGTCTCAGAGCCTTTCAACATACGCAGCGGAGTGAAACAGGGCTGTGTACTTGCACCAACCCTCTTTGGGATTTTCTTTGCTATGCTCCTGAGGCATGCCTTCAGCACAGCAACAGAGGGAATCTACCTGCACACAAGATCTGACGGCAGGCTTTTCAACCTCGCCTGCCTGAAAGCCAGAACCAAAGTACGCGAGGCTCTAATCAGAGACATGCTGTTCGCAGACGACGCTGCAGTCGCAACCCACACACAGCAGGAGCTTCAGACCCTTATGGACCGCTTCTCCCAGGCATGCAAGGACTTCGGGCTTACCATCAGCCTGAAGAAGACTAACGTCTTGGCGCAAGGCACGGAAGCACCACCAACCATCACCATTGACGACTACGAGCTGGAGGTCATGAATCAGTTCACGTACCTGGGGTCCACGATCAGCAACAACCTTTTTCCCTTGATACAGAGATCAACAAGAGGATTGGAAAATCAGCCTTCACACTCGCTCGCCTCACCACACGAGTGTGGGAGAATCCCAAACTCTCTGTCAAGACGAAGATGGCAGTGTACAACGCCTGCGTCATCAGCACACTGCTCTATGGGAGTGAGACGTGGACAACATACGCCCGGCAGGAAAAGAGACTGAACTCCTTCCACTTGCGCTGCATTCGCCACATCCTGGACATATCCTGGCAGGACAAAGTGCCCAACACAGAAGTTCTGTCCCGCGCCGGCCTTCCCTCCATGTTCACTCTACTCAGACAGCGCAGGCTCCGCTGGCTAGGCCACGTTCACCGTATGGAGGATGGCAGAATCCCCAAAGACGTCCTCTATGGAGAACTGGCAACTGGCAAGAGAGACGTTGGCCGCCCACAGCTGCGTTTTAGAGACGTCTGCAAGAGAGACATGAAGGCCCTAGAGATCAACACAGAGCGCTGGGAGGACCTTGCAACGGACCGCTCCAAATGGAGAGGCACCCTGACCAGACAGCTCAAGGCGGGTGAAGAGAGACTGACTGATGCTGCAGATGAAAAAAAGACCCGCAGGAAGAACCGCCACAGACCCAGCAGCACGGAGACCACCCACAAGTGCGACCTGTGTGACAGGGACTGCAATTCGCGCATCGGCCTGTTCAGCCACAGGCGGTGCTGTTCCAGCAGAGTAGACGTTTAGGATTCTCTTCCATGGTCATCATAGACCGACGGAGGCCGACGACGACGATCTACAGCTCTTGCTGGGAAGGTTTGCCGCTGAGTGTGAAGCGGCTGGGATGAGAATCAGCACCTCCAAGTCCGAGTCCATGGTCCTCAGCCGGAAAAAGGTGGATAGTCCTCTCTGGGTTGGGGACAGGCTCCTGCCCCAAGTGGAGAAGTTTAAGTATCTTGGGGTCTTGTTCATGAGTGAGGGGAAAATGGAGCGAGAGATCGACAGACGGATTGGAGCAGCATCTGCAGTGATGCGGACGTTGTACCGGTCCGTTGTGGTGAAGAGGGAGCTTAGTTCTAAGGCAAAGCTGTCGATTTACCAGTCAATCTAGGTTCCTACTCTCACCTATGGTCACGAGCTTTGGGTAATGACCGAAAGAATGAGATCGCGGATACAAGCGGCTGAAATGAGCTTTTTCCGTAGGATTGCTGGACTCACCCTCAGAGATAGGGTGAGGAGCTCAGTCATCCGGGAGAGGCTCAGAGTAGAACCGCTGCTCCTCCACATTGAAAGGAGTCAGTTGAGGTGGTATGGGCATCTGATTAGGATGCCTCCTGGACGCCTCCCACTTGAGGTGTTTCAGGCACGTCCCACTGGGAGGAGACCCCGGGGCAGACCCAGGACTCGGTGGAGAGACTATGTCTCCCAGCTGGTCTGGGAACGCCTTGGTATCCTCTCTGAAGAGCTGGAGCAGGTGGCTGGGGAGAGGGAAGTCTGGGCTTCTCTGCTTGAACTGCTGCCTCTGCGACCTGGACCTCCGGAAAAGCGGTAGAAGATGGATGGATGGATGGATGGATGGGTCTTCTATGATGTTAAATAGCCAATATTAGTGCAAGTTACTTAACTTTGTCCACTTTCTGACTCCACTGAATTTTGAGTAGAAGAAACATCTCTCACAGAAAGCATCTGGTTTTTGAAAGAACAGTGTCCTGACAGCAGAATCACCACCTCCTAGGTTTGTGCACCTCCACACACCTGAATGGAGGCTCTGCTGTTAATCTCTGTTAATCTGTTGCAATAACTAATAATGTTTTGTATGCATACATGACACCTCTTCTCATACATGTCATGATTTTTTTTTAACAAACCTGGCATGTGGCCACTGGACATCACTTTGAATTAACCACTCAAGTCCGTGCAGGTGTTTAACAGGTAAACAGCACGTAAGAGTTGCAGACATAAAACAGAGTTCTTTCTGTCTTTGTTTGACTGAGGCTAGGTCCCGGATGTGTGCACAAAAACTTGAAATAAAAAATTGAATCTGAGTGACAAGAAGTGAAACTGAACTGTGATAATGAATTAGAGAACTGAATTTTTCAATTAAATGAAATAGTTTCAATTTTATTGCAATACACATTCAAACCAATAGATTCAATTTCAAATGAGGTCATTCAGATTCAAATTTTAAAAGCAATTATTCAAACTAATTCAGGTTCAAATTCAGTTATTCAAATTCAAATAAAAAAAATTCAAATTTAATTTCTGCTGGCACAATCCTTTTCCCATATAATCGCCTAATTTGCATAATTTGTCATTTGCATTTAATTGTAATGGACGCTGTAGGAGAGAAGAATAATGTCGTGGGAGAGACAAAAAGAAAGTAAAAAAAATACCCTAAAAGTTTAGAACTACAAATTAACTTTCGTCTGTTGATTCTTGGTTTGTTTGTTTTATCTAGTGCATACCCGTGCATGCCTGTGCATACCCGTCGAAACCAAGTATAAGCATGTATTTCTGCATGTGCGTAGAAAGCAGGTGTAAGCAAGGGTGTAAGCGATGCCTGCCTTTGATCTTTGATGGTGTCATATAGACACCATAGTCATAGACACTGTGATACACACACTTCAGATAGACATCATGTAGCGAGTCCTATGATCGTTGGCATCATAGGAACATCATCGGACATCATGCAGACATCAAAGGCACATCCTAGGCTGTCCTATGATCGTGACCCATCCATGCCCTTGGAAGCCAAGTATAAGCAAGTATTTCTGCATGCCTGTTGCTGAAGGGTCTCCTCCTGTCTCAGACGGCTGTGTTGTTCACAGTCATGGCTGCAACGTACTGCTGGGACCTCAGGTGTTTCATCTTCACGGCATCTTTTCTGACATGCAACAGTCATGCCTGGGAGGTACTGCTGGAACCTCAGCTGTTTCATCTTCACGGGATCTTTCCTGACGTGCAGCAGTTGTCCTCACTCTATTGCTGTCCATTTATGTAGCATCTGGTTTAAATTAGTGTGTCCTATTCTTAATTGGGTGATGAGTATCCCTGCGTTCCTGTTCCTGGCAACTCCCATTCCAGAGCTTACCTGGCTTTGAATGTCATAAAAATGTTCCTGTATCTATTGAGTGCCAATATTCTTGCCACTTTTCCACTATATAATTTTTAATTATTGATTTGCCTTCTGACTTACTGAGTGAGATTTCCAGATTTACTGCTTCACATGATGTTGAGTGAGATTTCCAGATTTACTGCTTCACATGATGTCCCTATGTAGGACCACCATAGCGAGTGCTATGAACGTGAGTGATGGTCTATGTGACATCATATAGACAGCAAGGCAGGCATCACTGACATAGGAACATCATAGGACAGCATGGTCTGTATGACTTCATATCAACATCAAGGCAGGCATCAGTCTATATGACATCATAAAGCCATCAAGGCAGGCATCATATCATAAGCTGTCCTATCATGCAGAAATCATAGAAACATCATAGACTGTCCTATCATACAGAAATCATAGGCACATCATAGGCTGTCCTATGATGCCCTATGATCGTGACAGAGAGACACATACACAAACTGACAGATTTCTTGAATTTATAGAGTGATTTTGCCATTTAAACAGGCCATCACTTCTCAAAGTAACTTCATGATTTAATACTTTGTCTCTAGACCCACATCACTATAAATTCAAGAAATCTCTGTCTGTGTGTCTATCACATTTATAGGACATCATAGGATGGCCTATGATGTCTGCCTGATGTCCTATGATGATCCTATGATCTTAGGCATTGTAGGACTTGCGATGCCGTCATAAAGATATGATGTCTATATGACGGCACATAGACAGAGCACATCATAGGACGACCTATGATGTCTGCATGATGTCCTACAATGACCCTAAAAGATATGATGTCTATATGACGTTATAGAGACATAGCATATCCATAGGCCATCCTATGATGATCTTTAGGATGGCCTATGATGTCTGCATGATGTCCTATGATGCATGATGTCCTACGATGACCCTAAAAGATATGACGTCTATATGACGTCATATAGACATAGCACATCATACGACGCCCTATGACGCCTGCATGATGTCCAGTACATCATAGAACGGCCTACGACTCGCAATGCCATCATAAAGATATGATGTCTATATGACGGCACATAGACAGAGCACATCATAGGACGGACTATGACGTCTGCATGATGTCCTATGATGCATGATGTCCTACAATGACCCTAAAAGATATGCTGTCTATATGATGTCATATACACATAGCACATCATATGACGCCCTATGACGTCCGCATGATGTCCTATGATGATCCGATAATATCAGGCAACATAGTAGGCATAGCACATCATACGACGCCATATGATGTTTGCATGATGTCCTATGATGATCCGATGATATCAGGCAACATAGGACTCGCGATGCCATCATATAGACAAATGTGTCTTTATGATGTCATATAGACCATCACTCACAATGCCTAGACTAAAGTCTCTTTATGATGTCATATGGCTCAAAATTGGCAAGGTGAATAAGTCACAGGGCCAGTCTTTACAGCGCATTCGTATTTTCGGCACAACAGATTTCTGCAGCCATGACCAATTCTACATTGCCGCGAGCAGAGTTGCCAGATCAAGCAGTCTTTGTATTCTTGCTCAAGATGAAGAAACTAAGCAAAAGCATCGCTTTCTCAGCAATGTCGTTTTTAAAGAGGTGCTGACAGTAAAAAATGTGTAACCTTGAAGAATGCCAATCTACACTACAAATGTGTCAAATGCATCATAGGATGTCCTATGATGATCCTATGATCTCAGGCATCATAGGACTCACGATGCCGTCATAAAGATATGTCTATATGACAGCACATAGACAGAGCACATCATAGGACAGCCTATGATGTCTGCATGATGTCCTGTGATGCATAATGTCCTACCATGACCCTAAAAGATATGATGTCTATATGACATCATATAGACATAGCACATCATACAATGCCCTATGACATCTGCATGATGTCCTATGATGATCCAACGATATCAGGCAACATAGGACTCGCGATGCCGTCATATAGACAAATGTGTCTTTATGATGTCATATAGGCCGTCACTCATAATGCCTAGACTAATGTATCTTTATGATGTCATATGGCTCAAAACTAGCAAGGTGAATAAGTCACAGCGCCAGTCTTTACAGCACGTTCGTATTTTCTGCACAACAGATTTCTCCAGCCATGGCCAATTCTACATTGCTGTGAGCAGAGTTGCCAGCAGAGTTGCCAGATCAAGCAGTCTTCGTGTTTTTGCTCAAGATGAAGAAACTAAGCAAAAGCATCGCTTTCTCAGCAGCGTCGTTTTTAACCCCTTGCACTCCGGTCAGTTTTCCTAAAAACGCCAAAAAATAAAGTGCCCAAAGTAAATCGAAAGCTGTTCTTCAACCCTTTGCAGCATCTTCATGGGGTTGGTCTCATTTAAAAGAAAACACTTTGAATTTTTTGGCAAAAAAAACATGATCTCTCTAAGTGCTCCGGCCACTGAGTTACAGTCATCTAAACATAGTGAACTTGAAGAAAATAAATTTGGCCTGGGTGTTTTTTTGGATACAAATGCTTGCAAATAACACACAGCTTCAGATCCGGGCTGGAAAATGCAACAGAAATGTAGAACCAAGTGTTATCCAGCTGAGGTCCAAATTTTGTAACAATACCACAAAAAATGAATATATTACACAGCTTTTTCCTCAGGTAGTTCCCAGGCGTTTTGGAACTGTGCCAAATTGTGCTAAATGGCACAGTTTGGAAAAACGTCTGTAACTTTTGAATGATTCAACATAGAAGCTTCATTTTGGGCTCTAATGAAAGGTCACACTCAGGGCTGTCTGTGTGTGTGTGGGGGGGGGGTTGCCCCCCCCCCGCCGCTCGCTACAGAGGATGGACTTTGGCCATCGCTACACAACGGATTAGCCTCATGTGGTGATGTGGGACAGCAGCGCAATCACCGCAGCCCCCCCCCCCTCGCTGCAGAAGAATAGCCGTGGGGGGGGGGGCGGGCGTTCACAGCCTGTATGCGGTGAACAACCCCTTGTACAGCGGCGCACGAACTGCACCGCGAAGCACAGTTGTAATTTACTGATCGGTCAAAAGTCATTTTGGATTACAATTTTCAGGGATAAAAAATAATTTGGCTCATAACACCTTACCTCTTCACAGCCACATTGTCCTGGCGAACTTCTCTTCCTCATTGTCAGATGAACGCGATGCTGGTCCGCTCTGGTTCTGGTCTCGCGACCCGGTCAAAACATAATTCCATTATTGCGGTTTTGTGCTTCCATGATTGCAGTTTTTGGCAAACGATTTTTCAAAACAAATAACAGTAGTAATTAAAAAAAGACTGGCGAAGGCGTGTGTGTCACTTAGCCTTCGTCGTCAGCCTCCGTCGGTCTATGACCATGGAAGAAATCATAACGTCTCATAACGTCTAATCCTTTTTTGATCCGCTCCAGCAGTCAGTCTTCACCCAGCCTTAAAAAAAAACAGCTCGCGAACTTCTCTGCTTCAATTGGCTCACTGCATTCACAGCAGGCGGGTCCTTCTGGCTAGGTTTTCAGTCATTGGTCCTTCAAGGTTTCAGAAACCCAGTTCAAGGCTCTTATTAGTCGAATGAGAGGTCAATCAGATGAACTAATCTGTTCGCGGCTGTGTCTGCAGCTTTTATTTTCAGTGCGTGCTTGGACGCCACTACATCACCATCACCACCTACATTACCATCTACACCATGCGTCCTAGAGCGCACGAGAGCGCCCTCTTGCGCTCTCGTGCGCTCTAGGACGCAGAGACTTGCCCGTCCGCGGTACAACGGAGCGCAAGAGGTTAAAGAGGTGCTGACACAGTAAAAATGTGTAACCTTGAAGAATGCCAGTCTACACTACAAATGTGTCAAATGCCAAGCAAAGTGCTGATTTTCTCCGGGTGCTCTGGTTTCTTGGTTTCTAGGGTCATGCACGGGCCTTCCTGAACAGGGTTGAAAGCCACTTTTTGCTCAGATCTATTTTCATGATCCTGCCCATGAACTGGAATTACGACGCACCTATCCCTCAACCAGTGGTCTGAATGAAGAAGAATAAGACCCACCAGATGGTGAGCAATAGAATGGGAGAACTGCTGCACATCAGAAAAGATGCCGTGAACATGAAACACCTCAGGTTCCAGCAGTACGCCGCAGGCATAATTATGAACAACACAGCTGTCTGAGACAGCAGGAGACCCTTCAGCAACGGGCATGCAGAAATACTTGCAAAGACAGAAATACAAGGCAAAGACAGAAATGGGGCCCTACTTTTTCTTTGTTCTACACTTTCTTTTCAGGCCTTGTTAAAATCCCACATGAAGCTTGTCCTCAGAAGTCTTCAAATGATGATATCATTCAGACATCAGGAATTACATCTGTAGAAAAAGAAAGAAGCTGAACAAATTGAATGTAGATTCTTGTGCATTATGAAAAAAAAACATTTCACATGGAACAGGGATGGGCAACTGGCACCCTGTGGGCTGCATGCGCCCCCCATTCCTCTCATTCACTGCGGCCCACCAGTCCATTTCCAAAAATCAATTTATTTATTACGTTTGACCATATTGGAAACCGCATTCTTAAATGCAGTTATAGAGTCCGCCAGCAGAAGGAGCTCTATTCAGAACCTAGGTGCCACTGTTTGGGAGTGGTCGAGCTAAAGAGTGAGCCACAGAGATACAGAGGGAACACTGTGAACCGGAGTACATGTTGTAAGGTATGAGTTGCATGCTGAGACCGCATTAATAGTCTGTAAACATCAGTAAATGCACAGAGTAGGCTGCTTTTAAATAAGAATAAATGCTACAGCTCCTCAGTAGTGATGGCAGGTGAAGCCTCATGGAATTTGGAGGCTTTCCTTCTAATTGTGCAGAAAAAGATTCAAAGCGTTGATGTTTCATTCTAATGGGGGCAGCTTGGTGGAACAGTGGTTAGCACTGTGGCAGCACAGTAAGACGGTCATGGGTTTGATGCCACCGCCTCACCATCAGTGACCCTTCTGTGTGGACTTTGCATGTTCTCCCCGTGTCTGCGTGGGTTTACCTCGGATACTCCGGTTTCCTCCCACAGGCCAAAAACATGCAAGTTAGGCTAATCACCGTGGATGCCCTGAATTTCCCTCTGGGATTAATAAAGCATACAAAAAAAGAGCACGACTGAAGCACTGACACTGTTTCAATCAAATATCAGCAATAAAAGAGACAGTCGTCATTTCAATATGCTGGTTATTTTGTTCATTTATACCAGTAGCTCTTAAACTTTTTTTTATTCCCCATTTTGGGGAGCCAGATGATTACCAAACCCACCTACACACAGCTATTTCTCTGCCCCTCCACACCCACAATGAATGTAAGTGCAAATTAAGCCTCGTCATATTTCCTTTTCTTCTTGGCTTTTTTTGTTAATTAAAGTTTGGAATATCTCTTTGCTCATCATTTTGATGGGGAGAGTTTTAAAGATTAGGTAATGATATAATTTTATCAGTATTTTGTATTCTAATATGATAAAACAAAACACTTGAGTAGCTTTTATTTTCATTTACAGTTTTAATTAGGAAGCTTTTAACTTTGAAGAAAATAATACCCCCACTCCCCACAGAAGGTTTACATGTAAATCTGGCCCTCGGGAAGTGAGGAAAAAATTTTGTGGCCCTCACTACCACCAAAGTTGCCCATTCCTGACAAAGACGATCCGTTGTTTGTTCACACTTACCTGTAGAAGAGCTTGAAATGATGAGGCGATTTGATATATAAACCAAAGTTTATTTATCAGCTGTCCTAACAAGTCTCATCTTAGTGCAGAGGCAGCAGAAGGAAAAGAGACCGAATATCTCCGGCTCACTGACTTTATACTTGCACATAACAAAAGACATGCATAACAAAGGCTGACATCCCTCATTATCTTAATCCCCCCATTGTCTTGGCGCTTCCTCTCTTCTCCCTAGGGGGGCGAGGGTAGCTCCTCCGGTCTCCACCGCAGTGTCTGGGAACGTCTTTGTTCTTCACTTGGCGGATGAGAGCCTTTGTCCTTTCAGAGGTGTGAAGTTGCTTTACATATGTAATTACCAAACATTTCCACATGCTTCAACATATGTAGGTTATGGAATATATGATTAATATAGACCACAGCCCCCCCCCAAACGACTAAGAAAGGACAATAGAAAGGTTCACAGTCTAAGATAATTACTATTTTTTTTTTTTTGTTACTTATTTGTACCCGTAGGTAGACTTGGTTTGCAGTCTGGTGACAAGCCACCGGCTGCTGGTCGCTGCGTGCGCGAGCGCCCTAAACCTACATGTTTTTGGTATGCGGGAGGAAACCGGAGAAATCCCGGAGTAAACCCACGCAACACGGGGAGAACATGCAAACTCCACACAGCTCACTGTTGGTCGGGGGCTGGGATCGAACCCACGATCTCATGATCCCCGCGATCCCCCGGCCGAGGGTAAAACTGTGCTGCCACAGTGCTAAACCACTGCGCCACCTATGACATACTAAGTGTTACATTTCTTGCCACAGAAGAAACTTTCCAGCAGCCATGCCCCTAAGAGAGTTCAGTGGTAATCATAACAGCATAGTAAAATCATAAGTGAGTCCTAAACTGTTGCAGCACAATTAGTGAACAATTGTGGAGTAGTTTGCATCAGTCCCTGTGCTGTCTGGGTTTTAATCTTCTCCCAAAACTGCTGTGGGTTGGTTTAGGCGTCCTGCTGGGACCTTCTTGTGAGGAATCTGCAGCGTGGGAAGGAGAGTGGTTAATTGTTCCCTGCAGGGGGGCTGAGTCTTTTCTCTTGGGGGGTCTACCCCGCCGAGGTGCTCTCGCCAACTGTGCAGGCTCGTCTTTCAACAAGAAGGCAGGTTTAAGTCTGTCAATGCTGACTGTTTCTTTTCTATCCCCAAAATCAAGCACAAAGTGTTTATCACCATGTTCCAGCACTCTGAATGGCCCATCGTATGCTGGGCGGAAAGTTGGTTTTAAAGCTTCATGCCTAACAAAAACGAACTCAGCGTTTTTTAAAGCTTGAGGGACAAAAACCCGTGGAAAGGAGTGATGAGCTGGACCGGGGAGAGAGTCCGGTCCGTTGCTGCCTAAAAACCTTGGGACTGGAAGGTGCCCTGGCTCTGGGTTCTCTGGTAAAAATTCACCTGGAAGCCTGAGAGGTTGTGCAAAAACTAATTCTGCAGGAGAGGCGTCTAGATCCTCTTTAGGCGCAGCACGCAACCCCAATAAAACCCAGGGAAGTTTATTTACCCAATTTGTATCCGTTAGTGAGGCTCTGAGGGCGGCCTTTAAAGACCTGTGAAAACGCTCGCATAATCCATTAGCCTGAGGGTGATAAGCGGTGGTGCGATGAATTGTTGCCCCTAAGCTGTTGGACATGGCTGACCAGAGCTCTGAGACAAATTGAGGCCCCCTATCGGACGTGATGTCTGATGGGACGCCGAAACGTGTCACCCAGTTTGTCAAAAAAACGCGAGCGACTTCCTCCGCTGTGGTTGCCGCTAGAGGGACTGCCTCTGGCCAGCGTGTGGTGCGGTCTATCATTGTTAACAGGTGTGTGAAACCTTGGGAGGAAGGTAGTGGCCCCACGAGGTCGACATGAACGTGGTCGAACCTTCTAGCAGGGATTGGAAAAGGCTCCAGAGGGGCTTTTGTGTGTCTGTGTATTTTGGCGCGTTGACAAGAAATGCAAGTTTTTGCCCATTCTTTTACGTTTTTGCGCAGGCCTGGCCACACAAACTTTTCGGCGACCATTTTAACCGAGGCGCGCACACCTGGGTGCGTGAGGGAGTGAATTGCGTCGAAAATACGGCGGCACCATGTAGCTGGTACTAACGGGCGAGGTCGGCCGGTTGAAACATCGCATATTGGGGGGGGCACGCCGTCGCGTAAACCCTTTTTCTCCAGCCTTAACCCTGTTGGTCCAGACAGGAGTGCGCGCACGTCCGCATCACTGCTTTGTTCCTCTGCCATGGCTGCATAATCTATCCCTGCATGGATAGGTGCTGCGTATGTGTCTGCGTTAGTGAAGAGTTCTGCTGCTGAGGCAGTATAATCTGTCTCCTCGCGCTCTGGTGATGTCACAGCGCGAGAGAGGCAGTCTGCTACCACGTTAAGTTTGCCTGCCACGTGTCGAATGTCTATGGTGAACTCTGAAATCGCAGCCAGCTGTCTTTGTTGCCTGCCTGACCATGGTTCTGAAATTTTAGCCATAGCAAAAGTGAGCGGTTTATGGTCTACAAAAGCCGTGAAACTCCGCCCTTCTAACCAGAACTGGAAGTGGCGGATGGATAAATGAAGCGCTAGCAGCTCCCTGTCAAAAGTGCTGTATTTACGCTCAGTTTGGTTTAGCGATTTGCTAAAGAATGCTAAAGGTTGCCAGATCCCGCTGACATGCTGTTCTACAACTGCCCCTATAGCCAGGTCCGAAGCGTCTGTGGTTAGTGCGATGCGGGCCGAGGGATCTGGGTGAACTAACAATGTGGCGTTAGCTAGAGCGCTCTTTACTTCTGCGAAGGCGTGTTTGCGCTCCGGGGTCCATTCGACTGCGTTGGAAGCTTTCTTTTTTTTGAGCGCATCATATAGTGGCTGCATGAGCTGAGCTGCGTGGGGGAGGAAACGGTTGTAAAAATTAACCATTCCTAAAAATTCTTGTAGCGATTTGACCGTCTGTGGCCGTGGGAAACTTTTTATCGCGTGAACTTTGTCTGGAAGTGGAACTGCCCCCTTCGGAGAGACTTTGTGTCCTAAAAAATCAATTTGTGACACGGCGAATTTGCATTTGGCTGGATTGATTATTAGCCCGTGCTCTTCTAGCCTCTGAAAAACCGTAGTGAGGTGCTGCTCGTGTTCTTCCTCAGACGAGCTGGCTACCAGCATGTCGTCGAGGTAGACGAAGACAAAAGGAAGGTCGCGTAAGACCGCGTCCATCATTCGTTGAAAAGTTTGAGCAGCGCCTTTGAGGCCGAAAGGCATTCGCAGAAATTCAAAAAGGACGGAAGGGGTTATTACAGCTGTTTTAGGAATGTCCTCTGCTCGGACTGGGACTTGATGATAACCGCGGACTAGGTCTATTTTTGAAAAAATGCGCGCACCCGCCAGATGTAGTGAAAAATCTTGAATGTGAGGAATTGGGTAGCGGTCATGCGCTGTAGCATTGTTTAATCTGCGGTAATCTCCGCACGGTCTCCAAGAACCGTCGGATTTCGGAACCATGTGAAGTGGCGAGGCCCAAGGGCTCTTCGAGCGTCTAACAATGCCCAATTTTTCAAGGGTCGTAAACTCGTCCCGCGCTATGTTGAGCTTGGCCGCGTCTAAGCGGCGAGCTTTGGCAAATACGGGTTGGCCCGTTGTGGGAATAAAGTGTTCAACCCCGTGTTTAGCCACAGTGGCTGAGAATTTGGGAATTGTGAGTGCTGGAAATTGGGTGAGGAGTTGCTCAAACTTACCTCCTGCCGTGGTGACGTTAGCCTGCACAGGTGGTGGAGAAACTCGAGATGAGCATGGAATAGAAGCAAAGGACAGTGCATTAACCAAGTGCCTATTTGCTAGATCCACTAATAACCCATGTGCACACAAAAAATCTGTGCCTAACAAGTTAAAGCTCACCGCAGCTACAACAAATGTCCATCTGTAGTTGCGGCTGTGGATGTGGAGGTGCAGGCTCTTTTCGCCGAAAGTGCCGATGTTAGAGCCGTTGGCTGCCACCGCTCCGTTGCCCCGGGTGCCCATGGCTCGATCTGCGTGGGAGGGCGTGACGAAACTCAGCTGAGCTCCTGTGTCGATGAGGAACTGCTTGCCGGTGTGTCCATCCGTCACATACAACAGCTTATTCTTCTCGCCGAGAACCGCTGCCGTTAACGGCTCTCGGCTTTGGTGTTTAAATTTGCAGGGGGGAACACATTTGTGAGCCTTCTCGGCGAAACGGTGGTGATAATAACAGACGTCGCTCCGTCTGTTACGTTTTGGCCGTGTCACTGTCACCGCGGGCTGGATCTGCTCAGTGGGTTGTGGCTCTTCGTGGTTCTGGGCATCAGCGTTGAGGTCTGCGGATGCTGCTGTGGGTGTCAGCTCCTTGCAGGTGTTGACGAGCCGTTGAGCTTCGTTGGCGAGCACGCGGAAGTCTTGCTGGGTGCTGCATCTCATGTTGGCAAGTGTCCCTCTCATGTGTGGCGGCAGCGTGCTGAGGAATATGAATTGGAGGAGGAAGTTGTCGTTGTCTTCTTCTTTAAGCTGCAGCAAATCCTCCATGAGGGCTTTAGGCTTGCACCCTCTGTGGCCGTAGACCGCCAGGATCTTCTCGGCTCTCTCTTCAGCTGAGGGGACGTAATTTGCCACGATGGTTGCTTTCAGTATTTCATACTTGTCTTGGGCCGGCGGCCGCTGGATCATGCTCCGCACACACCTCGAAGTGGTGGCGTCGAGTTTGGAGACGATATGATAGAATTTCGTATCGTCAGCCGTGATGCCCGCCAGTGCAAACTGGGCTTCAGCTCGCTGAAACCACGAGGCGGGGTCTTCTTGCCAGAAGTCTGGCAGCTTGACAGCGACGGCATTCGTGTATACCATCACTGCTGTGTCCGTAGGGTGAGAGTGCCTTGCTTCGGCTCTCACAGCGGTGCTGGTGCTCGGTTGAGCCCTCTCAATCTCTTCTGCCGAGGGGGAAAGACGTCCATCTGTTCCCCTGTCTGCGTGGGCGCTGGCGTCTGCCTGGGTCGCCACGGATGAGTCGATTGCGGGGGAATGACTCAAGTCCATGCTCGCGTCAGGGGTCACCAGTGTAGAAGAGCTTGAAATGATGAGGCGATTTGATATATAAACCAAAGTTTATTTATCAGCTCTCCTAACAAGTCTCATCTTAGTGCAGAGGCAGCAGAAGGAAAAGAGACCGAATATCTCCGGCTCACTGACTTTATACTTGCACATAACAAAAGACATGCATAACAAAGGCTGACATCCCTCATTATCTTAATCCCCCCATTGTCTTGGCGCTTCCTCTCTTCTCCCTAGGGGGGCGAGGGTAGCTCCTCCGGTCTCCACCGCAGTGTCTGGGAACGTCTTTGTTCTTCACTTGGCGGTTGAGAGCCTTTGTCCTTTCAGAGGTGTGAAGTTGCTTTACATATGTTATTACCAAACATTTCCACATGCTTCAACATATGTAGGTTATGGAATATATGATTAATATAGACCACATTACCCACATTTGCCAGCAGGGCTCTGTTCATGGCCTGGTGACTGGTCCATTTTGCAGAGGCATTTATTGTGCTCCTTCCTTTATACTATGCAGACACGTGGGAGAATATATCCCACAAAACATTGTAAGGATAAATACAAAAAAAAAAAATTAAACTTAATACATCGTTAGAATTTATACCCCTTTGCATACTCTTCCTTTTTCTTGTGACTTTGTCTTCCTTTTTTATCCTCATCTTCACCAGTCTTTTTCCATTACTTCCTCTCCCTTGTCTTTATTTTTCCTCACTGTCCATCCCTCTCTTCTTTTCCCTTCTCTCTTTCTGTCCATTTTATTCTCCTTTTCAGTGCTTTTATTATCATTTAAAGATTATTTGTTGGTCAAGTTTGTTTTACATTCTCTCACCAGTTTGCTCTCAACAAGTTAGAGGGTAATAAGGAACATTCAAAGGCAACATTGGGCCATTGCTCCAGTAATGAACAGGATAAATAGAACAGTGATTGAACTCTTTCATGGATACTTAAAGTTACTATACTTAATCTCATGTAATGTCATCTGCTGTGAGGCTGCACATGTCTTGTGCATGGTTGGGGAGCACAGTTGGTCATATTTAACCTTGTGAGCCTTGGCGTTTGCAAACCTTGCAATTAGAAAAAAAAATTGTAAAACATTTTGTTGTATACCTGTACTGTCAGCAAGCGGTGTTGCCACTGTCTCCTCATTAACAACAGGTGGTTCATGCTCGTCAGGAACATATGTGCTCGTACAAGCAGCACTGCTCTTTATCTGCTCCTCGGGAGAGTTACTCTTCTCACTGGTTGAAGTGAAAAAGGTTGTTCAATAGTGTGGTGTCATGAGTGTGGCTCGTGTGTGTGCTGCTGTACCCACCCCTGGAGTGACATCAGGTGGGCATGGCCCTTGTATATAAATAGTTCTGTTCTCTGTAATAAGTGGTAGTGGTTGGTTGGTGTTTATGGTTCCTGCAAGACGTGACTCTGACTCTTCTTTCTCATACATAACATTTGGCAACAAGAATAATTATGGCAGCGTATGGGCTACCTCAAACCCTAATTCCGTTTCTGGAGTACGTGGGAGAGCCGGTGATCCTGTGGCCAAAGTGGAGGGCCGCATTTGAGGATTACATCGGGGCATTGGGTTTGAGCCAACTCAACGGGAGATGATGACGAGCGCTTCTGGCCCACCATCTCGGCGCAGAGGGCCGAAGAATTTTCGCTATGTTGGGAGAGAAGGATGTGTATGAGGATGCTGTCGAGCGGCTGGCAGAGTTCTTCACCGGGCAGACGAGTGCCACGAAGCTGTGGGTGGTGGGAGTTTTGGCGCCAAGGGAGGCTAGGCTAGCTAGCTTGGAGACACTAATGGCCCTTTCATTACCTATGGGCAGGCTAGCCGTTAAGCTAACTGCGCTTCGAAAAAGAGCTCCAAGCTGCCAGCTAGACTTCGTGGTGGGACCGGGACTGTGAGAGGGGGAGTCCCCGGTCACTGAAGACGGTGGGCCAGCCGCGACGCGCAGGAAGGTGGAGGACCGGAGCGCTGATAAGTTGGACGGTGCAGTGTGTGACGACAGCAGAGAGGGAGAGCAGCAGGAGTCATCCTTGCAGCTGGAGGCTAGGCAGCGGGAGAGTGGGACCATGGCGGCTGAGGGCCCTGGGGAAGAGAAGTGACAGTCGGGCGCAGAGACGATGCAGTGGAACACCTGGGACGAGGATGCCGAGAGCAGCGACGAAGCGCCTGGGTCGGAGAGTGACACCGATGAAAGCAGAGCTGAGAGTCCCGGGAGAGAGCAGCTACAGCTGGACGCGGAGGCAGCACAGTGGAGCACCCTGGACGAGAGTGCTGGGCGGTATGCTGAGGCATCCGAAGCAGCAAGTGGTGCCGACGAGCAGGCTTCGGTTTTCCCCGGAGTATGGCCACAGGGGGCTGGAGAGTTTGGAGCCATGACGGCGGTGTTGAAGGCGGTCGGGAGCAGACCGATAGGCATGGAGGGATGGCGTGCCAGACAGCAGCACTGCAGGGCCAGAGGAGAGAAGGGGTTGATGGCAAGAGGAGACATTGTCACTGGGGAGGGCGGCTTCGATCCTGGGGGCAGACGGCGGCCAAGGGTGCGCATGCCGTGGGGTTACCCTGGGAATCCAAGCCAGTTTTGTCCATGGCTGCCCAGGGACTATGGAGTAACATAAAATATCAAATGTAAATACATGTACATAGTGCTGGTGTCCATGAGAGTACGTATGTGGTGTGTTATGGGATTATTTTATGTATTTTAAGAGACTTGGTCCAATTTTAGTTGTTTTGTGTGAATGTGGTAGGTTATTTTATTACAGTTAATTATTCCCCTGTTCTCTTAGTGCATGATTCGGGTCCTAAATTGGGGAGGGTCTCAATTGTGTGTATGGTTTTGCATTTTGTAAAGGGGAGGGGAAGTGTGGTGTTGTGAGTGTGGCTTGTGTGTGTGCTGCCGTACCCGCCCCTGGCGTGACGTCAGGCGGGCATGGCCCTTGTATATAAATAGTTCTGTTCTCTGTAATAAGTGGTGGTGGTTGGTTGGTGTTGATGGTTCCTGCAAGACGAGACTCTGACTCTTCTTTCTCATACATAACAGATAGCTCTGATAAAAATTTTCTGAGCTCTTCCCTTTTTCTCCTTTTCTCTGCACCACTTGGATAACTTCGTTTCATTTTGCCACCATTCCAGCTGTACGGTTTGTTTACAATCCAACCAAAGATACACGCATGGAAGAGTCCAACAGTCTAAAGAAAAGAGGGACGGAGGTTACATTAGTGATTTGATTTGCCATTTTTGTAAATACTCATGTTTCTTTACTTTATCAGACATCATGTTAAATATGCTAAACATTAAAAAAAAAATATAATATAAGATAAGATAAGCCTTTACTAGTCCCACAATGGGGAAATTCCAGGATTGCAACAGCACAGGGATAGCAACACTCAGAGCAACAATCAGAAGGCAAGAAAAAAACAAGAGCAGCTAGTATACATATGTACATATTAATATATATATATATATATATATATATATATATATATATATATATATATATATATATATATATATATATATAGACACACAGTGCGGAGCATTGTGGTTGGTGGATGTGCAGCAGAAAGTCTAAGCTCTCTCTCCGCGGATGCGGAGATGGGGCTTCTAGTAGATCGGCTCCTAAGGCAGTTGCCTACCTTTGCCTAATGGTAAGTCCGCCTCTGTCTACATCCAACCCTCCTCCTTTATCCAGGCTTGGAACAGTACAGACAGTATGCCCATGCATCATCTCCAATAAACTGTTCCTGTAAATCAAGATGGGATTGGCTATGCACGCACAATTCATTTGGGGTCTGGACATGAGTGGCGTGGGTCTCCTCTCTGACTGCACCTACCTGCTGCAGTCAGAGAGGACTGCTACTGTGAGACTAACTGCCTGTGAGTGCTTTGGGATGGGGAGAGGCTCACGGTAGCACCCGCTGCTTGTTGAGGACAGTTTCACATCAGTCTCCAAAACACCAGAAAAGTCTCCAATAATACCAGAAAAAGTCACTAGATTTGTCACTAGTCGCTTTTGACAAAAAAAAAGTCACCAAGAGGATTTGAAAAGTCAAGAAAGTTGCCAAGTTTGCAACACCGGGCCAGGGCCACTTGGAGGTTGGCTCTGGGCCGCATGTGGCCCGTAGGCCGCTAGTTGAAGAGGCCTGTCCTAGACCATTCATCCAAATTGCTTGAAATTAGGCAGAGATCATCTACAAATACTGGCAATGAAAAGTTGTCAAAATGATCCAAAATGTCAATCCTTTTTGATTTTATAGGCCAATCAAGTTATATAGTTTCTTTTTTGGCATGTATTTTCAGAATTACCTTCTGATGTACTGATTCAAACTTGGTGAAACTTCACACACACAATCACAACAGTATTATTCAGGAAACATCAAATTTTATGCAATTCTGTTCATGTTCCAAAAATTATATTCATGAAATGTCTGTCAGCCTTTGTGTCTTGTCAATGGAACATTATTTTAATGTGAGAAAGTCAGTGGGTGACCCAAAGCAATTGCATGGTGTAGGGGTTAAAATCAGTTGTCAATCATGCTGGAGAGTAGAGTTCAAATCATCCTGGCAATGTTTCATTTTTTTGAAGTGCAACATACAGTATCTCTTATGTGCAGTCTGAATCTTGCCAGAGCAGGTGCGCCTCCAGAAATTTTTCATAGGGAGGGCCACATGGGGGCCACTGAAAATCTTGGTGTGACACATTAAAATCAATTTAAAATTTAATCATGCTGTGCGCCCGTTCACGTTTGGTCTGAACGCATCTTGACAGTGATCTGTCCTACTTTGCTGTATTTTGTTAATAATATACAGCACACATCAATGATTCTTAAACATCTACTACATGTAAAATATGACATAGAAAAACAAGTTATAAAATTAATGCTGCGAGCAGCGATAAACGGGCCCTTGTGTCCTTGCTAGACCTTGGCCTTGCCACTCGGAGCGTGTAACTCCGCGCAGGCTCCATTCCTCCATCTCCAACCTTCTCCCTCCCACTCTTTGTCCGTCCATCCTTCCATAACACAATATGCCATCATCCATCAATCGATTCACCCGTCCATCCGCCCATATCGCCATCTGTCATCAGTCCGTCCATCTGTCCATGTGTACATTGCAAGATGGCGCTTTGGCAGAGGTACTGTATAAGCTTGTGGATTACCTCAAAAATCTAATATGCCAATCTATAGCCTAAAGGCCACTTCTGGTGAAAATTTCACCAGGAAATTTGTTTGAATTTAGACAAGCTATGCCATTGCTACAAATGTTTGTTTTGTTTTGTTTTTAACCTAGGCGGCACTATAGCTGTAAGTGGTATAGTCATATAACTCTGTTCTGGGTGGTACTAGTACCATGTATATCAACTTTGGGTCCATTTGGATTGTGTACGTGTGAGTTATGACTATTTCCTGTCCATTGGTGGTAGGTGGTGCTGCTGCTGCTGTGTCTCAATGTATATAATAGAAATGTTCACCATTGGCTGCCTATTCAACACGCTAAATTTGGTTGACTTTGGACAAAGTATGCCAGAGTCATTAAGCTTTGTTTTTCTGCCAGGGAGCGCTAGAGCTATGTGTAATTGTTCATTATAGAAAGGTTCAGAGTTGGTAAACCATGCACCACACAAAATTTGGTTGAATTTAGACTACGTATTTCAGAGTTATAAGGCTTTGTTTTTTCAGCTAGAGGGCGCTATAGTTATGTGTCATTTTTCATTATACTAAGATTCAGTGTAGGCTACCAATGCACTACACAAAATTTGGTTGAATTTGGACAAAGTATGTCTGAGTTATAAAGCTTTATTTTTTTTCCCTAGGGGGCTCTATAGCTATGATTGTTTTCATTACGAAAGTCTTTTCTGGGTCTGACTAGTATCATATCTTCAAAATTTATCAGCAATCGGACATTCCACATGTGAGTTATGGTAACTTCCTGTCCATTGGTGGTAGGGGGCGCTGTCGCTATGTGTCATTCTTTACTATAGAAATTATCAGTATTGGCTACCTATTCACCACACAAAATTTAGTTGAAATCAGTCAATGTATGCCAAAGTTACAGACATTGGAAGGATGATGGCGATACTGCAAACTTGGCCACGCCTCTTCTGACAAACCGCCACTATTTATTTCAGAGATATTGAAGAAAACCTTTGGTGTAACCTTCATGTCTCCAAGAGAGGGTGCTATTGCTACTCATGAATATTCATAGCTGTAATTATTCGGAGGCATACCCATATACATCATACCTATCTTGGTGCCAATCCGACATTCCATTCCCGAGGTATTAAAAAACAACATGATGCAAAATTTCTGATGCAAAACTTTCTGCCTCCTATAGGTGGCACTGTAGATTTCTATGAATATTGTTCTATAGAACTGTTTGGAATTGGACTAATATCCATAATATTGAATTTGGTTGAAATCCCACAATGCATACCAGAGTTATTGCCATCAGAATGGTCATAGAATGATCATGGCGAGGCATCAAACTTTGCCACCCTACTACGGCCAAACTGTTGAGTGTCGTGAAAAGTTTTCAATAACTTTTAATGGCACATGGGTATAGATGATTGTCACCACAAATGAGCTCAATCGGACTAAAACCCTAGGACAAGTTTGATCAAATGCACGAGGGGAAAATCAGGTCACTGACACTTCCTGCCAAAATGGCCAACTTCCTGTTGGGTGTAGACCATCACTTCTATGGAGTTTTTTGCATGTCTTGACACGATAAACATCTCATACGATTTTCATCTTTCTACACAAACGTAAGCGTGTGCCACTCTCCATTGACTTCACATGTTAGGTGGCGCTGTAGAGTCATTTTTGTGAGGTCATTCAGATTTCCTCCAAAATATTAAATTATTTGCCAGTCTTGAGGTCCCTGCAAAAAATGGTGGTTTTTCGTGCGTGTTCAGTACCCCAAAAATGAGATCTTAGATGGAGAAGAAGAAAAAAAAAGAAAGGAAAAAAGTACTAACCATTACAATAGGGCTCTCACCCACTGACGTTGTCAGTGCCTCGGGACCTAATTATGTTACACTGTCCAGTGGCAGGGACCAGGGGTGCCCGCTGGGGAGGCCCAGGGGGTGTCAGGGGGGCCACCCCCCTTTACCCCCCTCCCTCCGCCCGGGGGCGCCCCTGTGCCAGGGAAGTCTTATTCTCACGAACAACAGCTGAAATGCAGCATGCCTCTCCTGTGCATTTTAAAGCAGCACTATGGAAGATTTTCACCTCAAAATAATGTTCACAAAATTATTTTGATGGCACACCAACGTTTGACCAAGCATATCTCACTTCCCCCATAGCTTGTGTAGGCCCTCTTTTTTTGGTAGGATCACTGCAGGGGACAGCAGCTGAGTTATTTGCTGTTTGTTAAAATAAATAATGGATCACTGGGGGGACAGCAGTTGTGGTGGCTGTGGCCTTGGCCACAGAAATGAATGACAAGGCACAATTTTTAGCCACCACCAACAAAGCGCCATGCTTTAAAAACTAATGTACTGTATGTTAGAGTGTATTGGCTTTTTTGCAGTGGCGGACCGTGTATTTTACAACTAGGCCTTCAGTGGTGAGCTACCTGATTTAAGTGCCATTCATACCAAACACCATAAAAATAGCCTATGGGGCTGTCCACACAAAGCATGTTAAAGATAACTTTAACTGTAAAATTGGTTTTAAAAATCTTTGTCTTTTCATTGTAGAGCTCTGTTTCCCTGCACACTCGTTCGTTGAGCTGCAGATCCACTCTTGTTTCCTCAAAGGTTTAAAAGTACTGTTGCTTGTCCAGCGGATGGCGTCTTTGGTGCCTTGCTGCTGCCTTGTCACACCTAGATGATTTAGGCAGTGTTTACAAAACATATGAAAAATTTGGAGAATACGCTGGGGTACGTGAATCAGTTATGGCTCAGTTTTTTCTAAGTTAAGAGCACGCTGAAGTACGCTGGTATACAGCGTTGTTCGCTGAGCTCCTCTGAAAATTAATTTTCAGCATGCTGAAACTTTTCCGACGTATCCAGCATATGGCTGATAACGTCCTGCATTCGCGGAGCAAATGGCACATTTGCAGCATTGGTTCACAGGAAAAACCCATACAAGCTCTCTGCCTGCAGCGCATACGCGTGCGTGCACACACACAGATAAACACCGGGACCTGTTGGGGTTTTTTACATTTAACTGAAGTCTTAACAATCACCTGTCCTGTGTTTTTCTGATAGATATACCAAAATGTCAGAACACCGGAGAAAGAGGATTCAATCAGTTGATCGCCTGAAGCGCAGAGCGCAGCTGTTTGCTGCGCCTCCCAGCAAAAGCACACTATGTATTATCTTGGTTTTATTTTTTTCACTTATTGAAAATAAACTTTTTTATCGCTGTGACGAATCCCCTCCATGGGTAATTGGTCCGTGGTGCAGGTCATGACACCATTAGGGTATACCTCCACTCCTAGCCAAGTTGCTAGGGAGGAGTTCCTCTTTGGCTCAGTGGTAGAGCAGGATGTGGTTGGGATCCTGGTGTATGAGTTCAATTCCCAGCCTGGGACATGAGGTGTGGTCTACCTTGCCTAATGGTGAAAGTGACTTGGGAGGTGTGGTCTACCTTGCCTAAGGGCAAAAGTGATGAGGTCAGTCCACCTTGATGCCAGGGTTGAAATGGACTTTGTGATCCCAGGATAATATATAGGCAATTCTGGCCTTGGCCCAGTTTGGCCTGTAATAATTGCCATTAGTTTGTGGCAGCTGTTAACTGATGTGTCACATCAACTGTTTTAGGCACGGCAGATTTGACATCTCTGCCAGGTCAGCCACACCCCCCACCATGATCTTTGGAGGGGAGAATCATCTGGGTTGAACAGAGATAATCTCTCCCAAGACTAGGATTCATGGATTGGGAGGCAACGGCAGTTTGGCATGACTATGCCACGCAGAAGTTATACTGTTGTTGCGCATAAGTTGTGAATGTTGGCAACACGCTAAGCATTAGTTGGTTTAAGTTACTATCACTTAATTATGTGTCCAAGTTGTTATGAATACGCGATGCATACGGCCAAAAGTGAAAATTTCAGCATATTCCAGCGTTTTAGACCAATTTTTATACGTTTGGCGAACACTGCCTAAATCGTCATGGTGTGACAGTAGACAGCTCAAGTTAGCAAACTCTGTCTGGCTCCAAGTATCTACTCAATCAGTTGCAAACAGCATGCATTCCCAGCAAGATCATTTGCAGCACTCCCTGGAGGCTGTAATCCAAGGATACCGCTCGTTGCTAATATGGAAGTGACGGACAAATCCTTTCCCCGGCTGAGACAGGCCTGCTCAACCTCTTGTCATAATGACTTGCTTTTCTTGAAAAGTCCATCTGGAAAATTGATTTTTTTTTTTTTTAAATATCAGCTACCAAATCGTTTCCTCTCCCCTGTCAGCCATTGTGGGTGGAAAAACAGCTGTTATATTTAAACAGATACAGTATATTGTAGCTGCTTAAGCAAGTCCTTGCACTGGCATTTTGCTAGCTAGGATCCTCTGCATTGTGGGTGGAGGAGTCTAACCATCCAATCAAAAGAAGTAAAAATGCCGACGTTCTCAGATGCTTTCCATAGCCATACCCCTGGACGTACAGAAGACATCTGATTGGTTAAAGCAACAGGATAGTTTAACAGTTAATTTAACCTACAGAGCTGCACTGTTAATTCCTGGAGGCCCAAGGCAGATTTGCTTGACCCCGGCAACACAGATGGCTGAAATATGATTGGACAAAAAAACTCTAACATGCATTACACTACTGGATGGAGTGCAACCAAGAGGAAAGCTACAAAATGAAGAGAATAGACTATTGGGAATAATTTAATACAGCCTCATGGAACAATTATAAGAATGTAGGCTGTAAATGTAATTCTGATAGTGTTTCGGCCAGCAGAGAAGGCTTTGCTGGCCCTGAGCGTCCACCACTATGCACATCTTAGGTTTTAAATGCTGTTGCTAAGCAATACAAAACCATGGAGTCTACATTTGCTTTTAACCCGATGATTGTTGCTTGCAGCTACATTTTTATTTGGATGGATTTTGGATGTACAGAAATACAAAAAAAATTTTTTTCACTAAATGCAATTGTGGATTAATGTAAGCACCCCCACCATTCACTGACTGATTGATTGATTGAGTGATTGGCTCTTTCCTCCCTTAGATCCTTTTCTGTACACTTAACTCTCACAAAGTGGACATGCAGAAGCTCCTGGGGGGACAGATAGGACTGGAAGACTTCATCTTTGCTCATGTGAGAGGGGAGACCAAAGAAGTGGAGGTGACAAAGACAGAAGATGCTTTGGGTCTCACTATCACAGACAATGGTGCTGGATATGCTTTTATTAAGGTGATTTTCTTGATTTAAAACATGTTGGTTTCCAGTTTCCACACTTCAGTCACTCCAGTAACTATTTACTCAACTACATGTAAATGACCTTTTCACTGAACTGTACTTTGAATTCTTTTATTAGGGTACATTTATGAAGAAAAAAAGTACTTTCACTGGAGTACTTTTGGGCATACTCTACTTTAATACTCTAAATATTTATTACTACCTGCTGTTTCTTGACATGGTTTGGATTATATTAGAGGACACATTTGAACAGTTTATATTTTATTTTCTACAGACTCACATTTTGAAGGATAAACCTCATAAACTGGCATCAGTAAATTCACAAATTTACAGAAAAAAGCTGCAAATTTACAAAGTTGCAGAGTTATGTGAAAAAGTAGCAAATTTATAAGAAATAAGCTATAAATTTGCAAGTAAAATGTTTCAAATTTATGATAAAATTGAGAAAAGACAAGAGAATGACAAATTTACAATAAAAGATGCTGATATATAGAAAAATAAACATTTATAAATGTTACAGCCAAGGCTTAGAATAGCCTATTTCAACCTGGGATCATTTAGGTCCATCTTGGCTCCTATACCAAGGTGTACAAACCAAATCACTTTCACCTTTTCTCTTGGGCAAGGCAGACCTCCGCCTCATGTCCCAGGCTGGGAATTGAACTCATGACACCAGAATCCCAACCCCCTCCTGCTCTACCACTGAGCCAGAGAGGAATTCCTCACTGGCTTGGTGGTAGAGTAGGAGGTGGTTGGGATCCTGGTGTCATGAGTTCAATTCCCAGCCTGGGACATGAGGTGGAGGTCTGCCTTGCAGTGAGCAGAAGAGACCAGGTGAATGTCTACCTTGCCTAAGGAAAGGGTGAAAGTGACTAGGTTCGTACACCTTGGCTTAGGGGCCAAGACGGACCTAAATGATCCCAAGCTGAACTAGGCAGTTCTGGCCTGGGCCCAGAAAGTGGGCTGAAACAGAAATAGGCTATTCTGGCCATGGTCCAGAAAATGGGTCATAACAGTCACAAACTTGAATACAATTTGTGGCTATTCTCGACAAGCCTCTGAGAATTTCACCTAATATTGTTTCTGTTATGTTATTGTGGTTTGTGAAGCATGATTGTATATTTATGCTATACGACTGATTGTGGAGACTACAGACTGATGTACTTCATGTGCTATAATATTTCTAAACCAGTTTTTTAACAAAAATGCAAATATATTTTCCTTCAGAGGATAAAGGAAGGCAGCACCATAGACCGACTGAAGACCGTGTGTGTTGGTGACCACATCGAAGCCATCAATGACCAGAGCATTGTAGGGTGTCGACACTATGAGGTAGCCAAGATGCTGAAAGAACAACCGAGAGGCATACCATTCACTCTGCGCCTTGTGGGCCCCAAAAAGGCCTTTGGTGAGTGGAAAATGTATCTGGTATGTACAAAACTGATAGCATAGTGCATCTCAGAACATTAGAATATCATGATTTGTAATGTAATTTCAAAAACTATAACCATAATCATCAAAATTAAACCAAAAAGATTTGGGCCTGGTGCACACGACAATGTTTTTGTTTAGACTCAGAGAGAAACATCTGCGTGCGCACCACACGTCACAGAAGCAGCCACACGTACACACAATTCCACCAAAGATTTGAAAACTGCTGTTGTAACTAATGGCTAACATATCAACGTTTTACTAGGGACTTTGGATTATAACTATTGTACTGTTATCCCTACGTGTTATATACTCGGGGGTATGTTAACACAGATCAACAGCAAGCCAAACTCGTTTTTCACGAGCTAGGAAACCGAGCGTCCTGCTCCTTTATTTCAGTCTCCTTAGACAGCTTACAGTACCTTACAACTGTGGCTCGAAGCTCGTTGAAAAGCCCGAATGAAACTAGAAATAAAAACAGAAAATACATACATTAAAATAAGCTAGCGAGCCCCTGGGGGTAAGACTAATTCCTGGAATAAACAGAGAACACAATACACTTAACAAGCTAGCGGGGCCCTGGGATATGACTTATTACTGGAAACAAATCACACTCTAAAAACGATCTCAAGTTCACATTTAACAACTTATAAAACCAACATAACATGCATTAACTTACAGCCATTGCTTTCGGAGGTGTAAAAAAGGGGTTTAACACACAGGAGGAATGTTTCAGATATTTGCGGGCAGGCTAAGCACTTCTGCCTTTTTTTTCTCTCTACCGAAGTCCGTTTCTTCTACCCATAAATCATAGCGGCAACTGGCTGCGCTTTCAATATAAAATACAGACAAATTACTACTAACTATATAAAGGTCACTCTTAACACAATAACTAATTTCTAACATGAATTATTACAAATAAATTATGACATTTTGATATGAACTTATGAATTATTTCTAACTTCTATAAAACACACTACTGAGGGCAGAACACTCCCCGCCTGGCATTATTAATGCCACTACTTCCTTTTATCTACTACCCGACATATAAAAATGGAGGGCATGTTTTGAGTCTCTCAGGTGGAAGAGCTGCCATTTTCTGAGTCTCTAGTTTTCTCCTGAGTCTCCTGCACGTTGCACAATGGTGGATAATGGACGAGACCAGTCTCTGGCAACCTACAATCCACAGTCCGGCTTGCCTAATTGCGCTTTCCGTGAACTGCCTTCCTTGATGCACAACTTTGGCGTGATAGTGTCGGACAAGCAGTTGAGTTACGTGATGCTTGTTTGAGAGAATGGTTGGATTCTTGGATGTTGTGTTCAATGAAGCATGTTTGAGGCGACCTCCAACCTTGATGAGGCTTTCATTCATATAGGGGTCAAGAGCTACGATGGGACTTGAACTGCAGACGGTTTGGTTGGCATGGAGAGCAGCATACTCGTCGGGAAAGGTGTCTTTTTGAACAGACTGGAGGATGAGGTTACTGGCAGCATCCAGCTCCTCTGGAGTGCGTGGCTTGCTGCATCGATGCCAGCCCTTGCATGAATGATCTGACAGGTTGCTTGATGAGTGAGAACGAGCTTGGTGAATTAGGAATGCAATGGCACGTACTAATGAGTTCCAACTTGAAAAGCGCTGGAAGCATTCTGGTGAGAGCCCGTTCTTCTGAATGTGAGTAGAAAAGGTAGCGACTTTTCTGATTTCAGAGTCTACTTCAGGCTCGATTAACTCAAAGGATTCAGGTGTCCCGGATTCAGGTGGTCTGTAAAGGAAGTCTGGTCCCTTAAACCACATAGTGTCCATGAGCTGTGATGCAGGTATTGACCTGGTGGCTAGATCAGCTGGGTTTTGCTCTGATGTGACGTAGTGCCACTGTTCAGGGGATGTGGACTGACGTATCCAATGAACGCGGTTATGCACATAAACATAGAAGCGCTTCGAATCGTTGCAGATGTACCCAAGAACCACCTTGCTATCACAGTAGAATTTGACAGCATCTGGTTTGTGATCAAGTTCGTCCAGAATGAGCTCTGCCATCTCAACCGCTAGAACTGCTCCACAAAGTTCAAGGCGAGGTATCGTGGGCTCTGGTTGTGGTGAAAGTTTTGCTTTCCCAAGCACAAATCCGACTTCACATTGTCCTTCTGCATTGACTGTCTTCAAGTATGCTACTGCCGCAATAGCCCAGCTTGAAGCGTCGGAGAAGATACACAGTTCGGTGTAAGTGGACTTAGAGAGGGAAGTTGGTACATAGCAGCGTGGCACCTTGAGGCTGCTAAAATCTTGGAGGGACATTTTCCATGTTTCCCATGTGTCCATTTTGTCCTGAGGAAGAGGAGCATCCCAACCTTGGACACCATTCGACAGTTCACGTAACAAGAGTCTGCCTTTGATTGTCACTGGTGACGCTAGTCCCAAGGGGTCGAAGGTACTGTTAATTGTTGACAGAACCCCACGGCGGGTGTAGGGTTTGTCATCGACGGCAACCTTGAATGTGAAGGAGTCAGTGTTTATGTCCCAGCACAGGCCTAGACTTCTCTGAGCTGGTAGAGTGTCATCGCCGAGACTCAAGTCTTTGATACCGGTGGCCAGGTCTTCTGGCTTGAAGGCTTGCATGGCTGAGACATTATTCGAGGCAATTTTATGGAGCTTGAGATTGGACTCGGCCAAGGATGCGCATATGCGCTTGAGCAAGTCTATGGCTGCAGATTCAGTGGGGAGCGAAATCAACCCGTCATCTACATAAAAGTGTCTCTCAACAAAGTGTCTCGTGTCTGCTCCAAACTTTGGCTCACCTTTCTGGATAGCTCTGTGTAGGCAATAGATAGCTACCGCTGGCGACGGGCTGTTTCCAAAAACGTGCACCCGCATGTGGTACTCCTGCACCACCTTTGGCAAGTCATTTTCCTTGTGCCACAGGAACCTCAAATAGTCTCTATGGTCTGGTCTGACTAGGAACCCATAAAACATTTGCTGGATATTGGCAGTGACTGCGATGAGCTCTTTCCTAAACCGAATCAGCACACCGAGGAGGGTATTATTAAGATCTGGACCTGTTAACAGTACTGAGTTGAGTGACACACCAAATTGCTCGGCACTTGAATCAAAGACCCGTATCTGACCGGGCTTCTGGGGATGATATACCCCGAAAATGGGCAGGTACCAGCATTCAGTGTTATCGGTGATGGGTGGAGCGATCTCTGCATGATTGTTCTCGAACAGCTTGTCCATAAACTCTGAGAACTGTTCTTTCATTTGAGGGTTTTTTGTTAAGTTGCGTCTTAGTGAGCTGAGTCTAGACAATGCTTGGTCCCTGTTATTTGGGAGCGGCAAGCGAGGACACTTGAATGGCAGAGGAGCGATCCAGTTGTTGTCTCCATCCTGGTGGACTTCCTCCTCCATTATCTTTATGAAGGTCTCATCTTCGAAGGACGCGGCGCACTTATCGTTCTCTGTGCACTCAAAAACTTTGTCCCCAAGCTTTTCTTCCGCTGCGTTGGGTTTTGAGCTGCGTTTGAAGAGGTCGTCCTTGTGCTCCCCGCCGTAGCATGGTTTCTCTTTGGTATAGATGCTGTTAGGACAAGGAGTGAAGAAGGATGGGCGTCCGTTGGAGAGCATGTGCATCTTATAAACACTGACGATTGGCTTGTGAGCGTTAAGGCACACCTCCCCCACAATTACCCAGCTTAGGTCCAGGCGTTGAGCAAAGGGAGCATTGTGGGGTCCGTTGACTTGTTGTCTTACCTTGTGGACTCGTAGGATGTCTCTGCCCAGTAAAATTGCTGTCTGAGCATCTGGGTCGTACTTGGGAATGAGAGGAGTGAGGTGTTTTAAGTGGGCGTGAGCAAGAGCGACTTCGGGCGTAGGTATTTCACCCCTACTGAACATTATCTCGTTGCATTCAAGGAGAGGAGGGAGGTCTAAGCGTGGGCCTCTGCCTACTGGCTCGATTTGGAACCCCGCTGCTTCCCTGCCAAGCATTTCAGTTAAACCAGCACATGTTCTCAGGTGGTATGTCAGAGGGTTACCCTTGATCCCAAACAGCTCGAAGAATTCAGGACGGGCCAGCGATTTATTACTCTGATTGTCAAGGATTGCATACATCTTAACGGAGCGTTCTGGTTGGCCTTTAGGGAAAACTTGAACTAGACATACCTTTGAGCAAGAACGTAGGGGATTACATTCGCCGCACATCTCAGTGCACCGTGACGTTACCTCAGGTGGTGTGTTGTCTCGGGGCTGAGGCTCTGGTTCAGGTGTGTTTTCTGGCCGGGGTTGCTGACTTGAATCAGGATGCATGGCAGAGCAATGTCTTTCACTTTGGCACTCCTCGCACTTGAGTTTCATGTCACAGTCCTTTATTGCGTGCATGGGAGAGCAGCAGCGAGAACATCGTTTGTATTCTTTGAGTATGCTTCGCCTTTCCTGTAGCGGTTTATTCTGAAAGGCTCTACATTTGGCTAGGGGATGCATTTTCTTATGGACTGGACAGTAGCGTGTCAAATCATCCTCTTTAGTACTAGCGGGATCAGTTGTGTCGACCTCTGTTTTGTTTACAGTTAGAGGTGTTCTGTAGCTAGTTTGTTTGAATGGTGGTCTCTCACCTTTGCTGAAGGGTTGGCTGCTGCATGTCGTAAAACTTGGGTCATTTCTTGCTTTAGCCTTGTCTTGGACAAACTTTACAAAATATGAGAAGGGAGGGAAGGTTACATCATATTCTTGTTTGTATTTTGAGCCCGTGTGCAGCCATTTATCTTGTAAATTTGGAGGCAACTTTTCAACTATGGGCTTAACCCCACGGGGTGTGTCGAGGTAGGCGAGGCCTGGGAGATAAGCTTCATCTTTGGCGACCCGCAGCTCTAAGAGTAAATCTCCAAGTTCCCTGAGTTTTACATTGTCTCTGTTTGTAAGGCGAGGGAAGTCATCTAGTTTTTTAAACAAGGCGTTTTCTACTACTTCTGGCGTAGCATAACACTCTTTTAACCTGTCCCATGACAATTGGAGAGCAGCTCTGGGGTTAGTGGCATAGACAGCTCTGATTCTTTTAACGTGCTCTGAGGACTCTTTACCAAGCCACTTGACTAGGAGATCTAACTCCTGGCTATATGTGAGACCAACGTCTTCAATTGCATTTATGAATGACGACTACCATGCTCTAAAGTTTTCGGGGGTGTCGTCAAACTTAAAGAGTCCGGTTGTGATTAGCTCTCTGCGCGCGAGGAACCTAGCAAAGTCTGCCATAGGTGAGTCACCATTGTGGGAAGCATGGTAGCTGTTTGGCCTGACATAGTCTCTCGGTATGTCGATGGATTCGTTTTTCACGTATGTTTTCTTGAATGCTGGTGGAGAGAGAGTTTGTTCGGGTCTCCTCGGAGTGAATGATTGCGCCCTTTGTGCGGGTTCGACTTGAGGTGTTTCTTCTTCAGCTGGTCGCGCCTGTGACTTTAGCTGGATTTGGTGGTGCACATACTCCATAGTTCTCTGTCTGACAGCTTGTGATGAAGTTGCGCTCCTTACACTCTCTCCTTTGTCTGGCTCGGCAGCTGCAGCAGCTTCTAGAACTTCTGCTTTTGCTGTGGTGGCCGCTGTTTCCTTCTCTATCTCCAGCATCTCTAGATCCAGTACTAGCTTTGCTTGTTCTAGCTTTGCTTGTTGCTTAGCTTGTTCTAGCTTTGCTTGTTGCTTAGCTTGTTCTAGCTTTGCTTGTTGCTTAGCTTGTTCTTGTTCTAGCTTTGCTTGTTGCTCTGCTTGTTCTAGCCTTGCTTGTCGTTCGGCTTGTTGTTTTTTAATTTCTAATTGTTTCTTGCTGTACAAGGCTCTAGCATTCGCAGCTTCAGCAGAGGCTCGTGCCATAATGGCTGCTTCCATTACATTGGACTTTGAGGATAACTTGGAGCTAGAACATCTGGAGCTCGAGCTAGCGTTGTATGATGATTTGGCTTCAGAGTTCGCCTTTTCTTCCGTCCTCTTCTCTTGAGTGTCGTCCATCGCTGTGTCGTGAATCTTAACTTCACCAACTGCTGACGTGTTTGGGTTTTTTTTTACTCTTGAGTGTCGTCCCTCGCTGTGTCGTGGACCTTATCTTCACCAACTGCTGACTTGGCTTTTCACTCTTGAGTGTCGTCCCTCGCTGTGTCGTGGACCTTATCTTCACCAACTGCTGACGTGGCTTTTCACTGTACTGTTATCCCTACGTGTTATATACTCGGGGGTATGTTAACGCAGATCAACAGCAAGCCAAACTCATTTTTCACGAGCCAGGAAACCGAGCGTCCTGCTCCTTTATTTCAGTCTTCTTAGACAGCTTACAGTACCTTACAACTGTGGCTCGAAGCTCGTTGAAAAGCCCGAATGAAACTAGAAATAAAAACAGAAAATACATACATTAAAATAAGCTAGCGAGCCCCTGGGGGTAAGACTAATTCCTGGAATAAACAGAGAACACAATACACTTAACAAGCTAGCGGGGCCCTGGGATATGACTAATTACTGGAAACAAATCACACTCTAAAAACGATCTCAAGTTCACATTTAACAACTTATAAAACCAACATAACATGCATTAACTTACAGCCATTGCTTTCGGAGGTGTAAAAATGGGGTTTAACACACAGGAGGAACATTTCAGATATTCGCGGGCAGGCTAAGCACTTCTGCCTTTTTTTTCTCTCTACCGAAGTCCGTTTCTTCTGCCCATAAATCATAGCGGCAACTGGCTGCGCTTTCAATATAAAATACAGACAAATTACTACTAACTATATAAAGGTCACTCTTAACACAATAACTAATTTCTAACATGAATTATTACAAATAAATTATGACATTTTGATATGAACTTATGAATTATTTCTAACTTCTATAAAACACACTACTGAGGGCAGAACAACTATAAACACCAGATTCCATCTGCCAGAAATATTTATATTCACTTTTTAAGCTGAAAGAATGAGGGAGTCACAAATACATAGGCTAAATAAATAACCTGTATTGCAGGCAAACTGGTCTGAATATTTGATAAGGAGTCTTCAGTTATAACTACAACATACCGCTGTTCTTTATTTCTGTGCACAGGGACGCAAATAAATAGTGCCAAGAAAACTTCTCCATTCTGGAGACTGGGTTCAAATCTCTACACTTTCACGCTTCCAAATACCTGGCATCATATGACATGAACTTGGGGTTTGGTGGTCCCAAACCCAGTTCTGACACTGTGGCTATTTTGTGTCTTTTCATTGTTTATTTTCTATCAGGCGCTTCAGGGAGCCCTTTGGGTCCTTCGCTCCCTGACAGCTCAGCCACGCCTCCTCCTCCTGTCAGTGGCACCAGCTGTTTCTTGTTATTGGGTTTCCCTTACACACGCACACACACACATATACACTCTTATTCTCATTCTCACTCACGTGCACTCTCCTGCACACATACACAGACACGCCTCCATTCATCTCCACTCACATGCTCAGACACTCACTCATGTACACCTGTTTTCCATTCAGTCCAGCCCACACACTTCCACACTGGCGGTCTCTTTCTTCATTAGTATTGTCATTACTTAAGCTCTGTTTGAGTGGGAAGAGATCGCCGGATCATTGTGCATCGTATACAGTCGCTGTTCCCCGCTGTATATGCTAGCCTCTACTCCCTGCATTATACTTTCAGCCTGACTGTGAAAGCCTTCTCTAACATCACCTGACGCCCGCTCGTTACCTGATGTTAGCGGCTGTTCCTGTTTGCCTGCTCACACCGGACAGCACAGACCACCTCGGACCGCTCCAGCCCGTAAGTTTATGTTTGCCTTTCTCCTTGTGCTGTTCAGCTGTTCTGCGGCACTAGGCATTCTCTCCCTCGGGCTGTTGAGCGTCTTAGAGGCGTCCCTGCTCTCCTGGTGTCCTCCATGACAGTAACTCATCCTTCTGTTGATACCGTAACTGTTTGCTGGACTGAATCTTTATTTTCTTTTCAATAAATTGCTCACAACAATCTCTGCACGTGGATTTAATCCTTTCCTCCATGCACTGCGTAAAAGCGTACGGGGAATCATAACATATGTATGGACAGCTAAACTGTAGACGAACTTCCAGTTTGGAGTAAAAATATTGTCATGTGCATAGCCCCTTAAAATATCTAACTCTGTGTAATAAATATTGAATATATGGGGAAAAAAAAACTTCTTTTGCAGTATTCAGTTAATTTACTGAGATGCCCTGGTAGCCCCTAATATCAGTCTGAAGTAATGTTTAGGGTTACTTTACTGATTGCATAAATTTACAATAAGTCTGTTTACTAATATTATCTCCATGTGGTGTAAGGTGACATTGAAAGTCTCCTAATTAGTCTCATTTCTTCTAGCACACAAAAGTAGCATAAACACTGCAGTTATTACAATAAGCACTTAACTCGATGCAAAAACCTTCCCATAATGATGACTGTTCATATAATAGTCAGACGATTGCGACCCCACTTAGGCTATGATAACATTACAAGCCTGAAATGACTCAGACTTGTTGTACAGTGGTGTGAAAAATAGTTTGCCCCCTTCCTGATTTCTCATTTTTTTATGTTTGTCACACTGAAATGTTTCAGATCATCAACCAAATTTAAATATTTGACAAAGA
Organism: Pholidichthys leucotaenia; assembly: GCA_020510985.1. Taxonomy (NCBI): domain Eukaryota; kingdom Metazoa; phylum Chordata; class Actinopteri; order Cichliformes; family Pholidichthyidae; genus Pholidichthys; species Pholidichthys leucotaenia. Next base: position 336,215,116 of record CM035839.1, on the reverse strand, counting down.
TAACACAAATAAACACAAAATGCAGTTTTTAAATGAAGGTGTTTATTATTAAGGGTAAAAAAAAAATAAAAAATCCAAACCTACATGGGCCTGTGTGAAAAAGTGATTGCCCACCCCCTTCCCCCGCCATTAAAACATAAATTAACTATGGTTTATCACATCTTTGGAAAGCTGAGTTCAATTTCTCCAGCCACATCCAGGCCTGATTACTGCCACACTCTTTCTCAATCAAGAAATCACTTAAACAGGCTCTGCCTGACAAAGTGAAGTAGACCAAAAGATCCTCAAAAGCTAGACATCATGCCATGATCCAAAGAAATTCAGGAACAAATGAGAAGCCAAGTAATTGAGATCTATCAGTCTGGAAAAGGTTATAAAGCCATTTCTAAAGCTTTGGGACTCCAACAAACCACAGTGAGAACCATTATCCACAAATGGGGAAAACATGGAACAGTGGTGAACCTTACCAAGCGTGGCTGGCCAACCAAAATGACCCCAAGAGCGGAGCAACGACTCATCCCAGAGGTCACAAAAGACCCCACAACATCCAAAGAACTGTCGGCTTCACTTGGCTCAGTTAAGGTCAGTGTTCCTGACTCCACCATAAGAAAGGGACTGGGCAAAAATGGCCTGCATGGCAGAGTTCCAAGATGAAAACCACTGCTGAGCAAAAAGAACATAAAGGCTCATCTCAGTTTTGCCAGAATACATCTTGATGATCCCCAAGACTTTTGGGAAAATACACTGTGGATTGACAAGACAAAAGTTGAACTTTTTGGAAGGTGTGTGTCCCATTACATCCGGTGTAAAAGTGACACAGCATTTCAGAAAAGGAACATCATACCAGCAGTAAAATATGGTGGTGGTGGTGTGATGGTCTGGGGCTGTATTGCTGCTTTGGGACCTGGAAGACTTGCTGTGATAAATGGAACCATGAATTCTGTTGTCTACCAAAAAATCCTCAAGGAGAATATCCAGCCATCTGTTCATGACCTCAAGCTGAAGCGCACTTGGGTTCTGCAGCAGGAAGATGATCCAAAACACACCAGCAAGTCCACCTCTGAATGGCTTAAGAAAAACAAAATGAAGACTTTGGAGTGGCCTAGTCAAAGTCCTGACCTGAATCTGATTGAGATGCTGTGGCATGACCTTAAAAAGGCGGTTCTTGCTTGAAAACCCTCCAATGTGGCTGAATTACAACAATTCTGCAAAGATAAGTGGGCCAAAATTCCTCCACAGCACTGTAAAAGACTCATTGCCAGTTATCACAAACGCTTGATTGCAGTTGTTGCTGCTAAGGGTGGCCCAACCAGTTAGTAGATTTAGGGGACAATCACTTTTTCACCCAGGGCCATGTAGGTTTGGATTTTTTTCTCTTAATAATGAACACATTCATTTAAAAACTGCATTTTGTGTTTACTTGTGTTATCTTTGTCTAATATTTAAATTTATCTGATGATCTGAAACAGTTAAGTGTGACAAACACACAAAAAATGAGAAATCAGGAAGGGGCAGACACTTTTTCACACCACTGTATGTGATCCTATATCGGATCTATATCTGATATGTGGTTACAGGGCTTGATTGAGAATGCTCATCACTGCACATGTATGGTTCTGATCTCATCACCTTGCTCTGCTGTTAGCAACCAAAACAATACCAGGCACCGGCACCTGGTGTCCTTTCATCTTCTTCTAGACCTTATCATACAGTATACAGCTGACATGTCCACCTAGGCATGCATTTCTTATGAACATTTTTCTGTCAATGCACTTTTGATCTTGATAAAGCTGGTCATGAATGTGTGTGTGAACGGGTAGACAGCAGGATCTATAAAGCACTTGGGTCACCCAGAGATGAGAAAAAAGCCTTTTGCCTTTCGCCCAAAAATTGTGGGATTATTTCCAGCCCCACAACCCGTAAAGGACTGTTAAGAAGATGAATGAAGGAATGAATGACTTTTAAGCTTACAGGACAAGTACTCACATTAAGCATTCATTCACACCACTGGACTTTAAGCCACAGACCGGTGTGTAACATACGTAGGCCCTACACCAGGAAACAGCCATCTCCCTGCAGGAGAGCCTGTCTGCTGAGATATGCATACAGCCATCACTGGACCATGGAATGCTGGCTTATATAGCCATCATCATTGAATTTATCACTGTTTCATTATTTCTCTAGTCATTCATGGACATTCTGTTAACAGAATGATTCAAAATGAAAGTAGTTTTTGACGGAAAGACGGGCATGACCTCTAAATTCTATAGCTCTCATCCTACGTAATTATGATTGTCTCCCCAGTGTGAGCAACGCTGTGGACAAAGGGGATGAAAAACTAGCTCCTTTTTGTTATGGCCCTTACAAGCATTTTCACTTTGTGAACGAGCACACAATGTCCTCAGCACAAAAGGGATTTCTTCTGGCATTTAAATGCTGTCAGATTAGTATTTCACCTTGGATCTGCCGTTGCTTATTAAAGGGAATGAGAACAAAGACAGCAATTGGTTTATTTCACATTATGCCCAAAACACACCTCTGAATAATTAAGAACATTATAACAGCCTCTCTACACTTTGTGCCCTGCTGAAATAGTGAAATGGACTTGGACACACTCAAAAATGTGCTCTTCACCTTAGACAATAGACTGTTGACGGGATCATTGTAATAGAGCCCTACAGTATATGTCAGCCATTTGTTGTGGTGCTGGCTACACCCCATGCACCTTTCTACCAGCTCCAATCTCTGGATGTAGCGCAATCCCTGTCCTTCAAAAACAAAAACAAAAAAGCCTTGGTAGACACATACCAAAACTACTGGCAGTTCTCCCGAGCAAAATCTCAAGTATGAATTTACTAAAATATACAAATCTGATGTGTTTTGTTGTTGATTATGCACTATTAATGTATTGATGTGTGCTTCAGTGCCATTTCAGTCAGTTAAAAATCACTTGTAATGATGAATGTGTAATGTCATGACAAGCAAATCTGAACAAAAAATCAGAGTTGAACATGACTTGTAATGTGAATGTAGAATTACCTGTTCAGTCCATTCTCATGACAGCTTGTCCGTTCAGAATTAATCAGCAATTAACAAACTTATCTTCTGCCTATGGAAGAAACCCATCCAGCTGCAGGAGAACATACAAACTCCACATAGCCTTCTGTCATCTAGGAATCTCAAACCAGGAACCTTCTAGCTGAGAGGTGATACCACTAAACGCTAGACTACCTCATTTAAAAGTTGTTTTGTTTTACATGGTATTGTTCCCAGTAAATTTTGTTTTAGGACTCTTAAGTACTGTTCCATATGCCATCAGAAAAACAGAAAGAGGAGACAGGATTATTTCAGTCATTGCCGGTTGTCGGCTAATTTGGCCTTGAATAGGTAGTGAACTTTGCAACTATGGTGCTGGTGTTATATCAACCACTGGAAAAAAAAAAATGCTGTTTTAAGTACCTGGAAAACAATAAATTCTTACTAAATGTTCACAGTTCAATGTTTGGCAATCCATTGTTTTTCAGAATGTGATTTCAGTTACATTAATTTTATTAACTGAGCGATCATTCTGTTTAGGATAAATTGTATTATTAATACCCAGGAGAGTAAGACAACAATTCCCTTAGAGGAAGCAGGAATAAACTTTGCTGCAGGAAGAAACCTTAGACAGATCCTGTCTCAGAAAACGAGGTCATCAGTTTGGGGTTGACAAGAAAAAAAGAAGCGGAAATGGAAGAGCGCCGCTACAACACAAGGATAAAGAAACATTGTTTACTGAATATGTTTACAGTTTAAAAAAAAATCAGTTTCTGGAAAAAGAACAAAGAAATAATCCTGTTTCATCCAAATGTAGTTGTTCTATTTTTCCTGGTCTTGCAGGTGTGAGCTTGGAAACCCTTCTGCTTATTGCATTATTAATTTATATTTATTTTTCAAACTGCTATAAGGAGAATAAAAAGCTGACTGAGTGAAAGCTATCTTTAAATCAGCTAAAGTACCTTTCTCACCTCAGTTTTTTCAGTATTTATTTAGGTCATCTGCCTGAAGTTTCAGTCTGAAAAGTTTATTTTTATTTATCTAAATATCATTGACAGCAGCTGCTCTGTGCTGCCCGTTGGCTAGACTCACTCTTGCACAGGTCAACTTTCATTAATGGAATATATTTTTCCTTTAAGTTGATCCCTTACGAGAAATGGTTTACCTGTCAACAGTCCAATTAAGCGCTTTATTTATTGTGTCCCTGTACGTGAAGAGGAAAGGAGGACATTTCCTTTTTCTGAATGGCTGAGCACTCTGGAGCCCAACTGTTCACATCAGTCGCTTATCAAGCAGGAAACCAGTTTGTGGCCATCTAGTGAACTTCCTGCCACTGATCAGTGCCAGAAACACTGTCACCTTACTGCTTGACAGCAATTCATTTCTGCTGTGTAGTTTTATGCACACCAAAGAAGCACCCAACAGTAAACAAGAATAAAGGTGACTGAGCCTGATAAATACAACAAAGTTCTTATTGTGATCACTAATAAGAATCAGTTTTCTGTTCTTGATTTCTATAATATGCAGCCTGTCACACATTTACAGAACAGCTGAGTAGCAGCACCCCATTAGGTGATTCGTTACTTTTCAGCAAGGAGGATGGTGGTGATGAGGGGGAATTCACAAATTCAATATAAAGTACAAATATGTAAATGTAAATGTGAAAATTTGTAAGACTAAAGGTGAAACATATGATAAAAGATGCCAATTCACAATTTTGAAAAGTCACGATTTACCATCAGAAGTCCCAAATTTACAAGAAAAAAGTTAGAAATTACTTAGAAATAAACAACTCATCTACAAGTGGGAAAATAACAAATTTACAAGAATCTGCACATTTGTATAAATTTTTGACCTTTTGCCCTCTTAAATGCTCCATTTCCTTGCTGGGTTTTTCTTGTGAACTTGTAACATTTTTCTTTGAAATTTATAACCTTCTTCTGGCAAATCTGCAGCTGTTTTCCCTGGCAAATTTGTGACTTTTCTAATAAATTTAGTACTTTTTTCCTAAAAAATACTTCTGTGAAAAATTTGCTACCTCTTTCCACACAAATTTACACCTATGTACATAAATTTGAACTTTTTTCAATTAAAATAATATTTCAACATTTCTCTTGGAAACTTGGAACTATACTCTCACCAATTTGTGATGGTTTCCTTTTAGAAGTGTTAGAAAATCAAATACAAACTCCACATGCGAATCATGAAAGTACAATTTTGTAAAAAAAAAAAAAATCTACCTAAATATATGTAATATATATAACTTGTTAATAAACTATCCTTGCACTCTCTCTGGGGATTGGGGTGGGGGCGGGGATGGAATGTTTAAAAGGAGGATGCTTCTGGGTACCCCCCCACCCCTGCCATCTTCCCTGAAATGGCAAAGCATATTCAACTCTCTCTACATATTTCCTCTGCTTGGATGATTCATCGATGTTTCCAGGCCTCGCTTCATTTGTTGCCAAGGTGTCACTGTGTGGTGTGACCACATCATCACAGTCTGGGCTTCATTTTTTTTAGCACTCAAATTAGAATTTTGTAGTGGCAAATCTTTGCCATGTGCGAAGTGCCAAAACCTTTTCACCTCCGCACACAATGGTGAAAGTAGTAATTGCTCTATTAGTGTAATGTCTTAAAGATTGAACTTACACGATGTTGTACTTTAAGTGTCTCTATATTTGTATGACTACTGCTCCCAGGATCAGTCACTCACAAACACTGCTGGCGTGACCCAGCGGGTGCTGACCTCTGACCTCCCTCTGGACCAATTTCCTTTTTTCTCAGGAAGCAGTGACCTTTTCCGCTAAACAGATGGTTGTTTCACGCAAACCAGGATGTTTGTATATTAAGTTATAAGCAGTTGTACAGCAGTTGTACAGTTGTACTGTAAGTTGAATAGTAGACATTGATAAAGGAAAGTACATGTAAATTGAATGTTATGTCATCATTGTTCAAAATTCAAAGAATTTCAAGAAATAAAAAAGAATTTTGCATCAAATAAAGCGAAAATACCCGTACATGTAAACAAAAACGTAAGAAAACATGTGGCCATAGTTCAAAAGGTTGACCTGATTGAGCAAAACCAATGTGATTTTTGGATTCAGCACATCAAAATTGTCCTTAATCAGCTAAAGGAAACTTAGCCAATAAATTTGGTGTTGACCAGTGTACTTTTTCAGAAGAGGTTTGTAGTGGACCGTAGACGAATTGTCATGCTTCGGGCATGGTCTGGGGACCATTCCCACATTTTAGATTTATTTGAGCTCTCTGTGCTTGTCCTCTGTGCCCCCTTGGTCTTTTGTGCATGTCTAGGGTGTATCCCCTGTATTTGTGTCACTATTGTCCCCAGCCCCTCATGTTTCCATACCCATAGCCACTTTCCCTTCAAGTGTTACCATGTTGCCCTTGATAGTTTAGCTGTCCTGTGTTTGGAATCAGTAGTCTCTCTATATATGTTAGTCTGTGATTGCACTCTGTGTGGTGTCATCGTCGCTGTCTCATCGTTTTCCCCACTGTCATCCTGTGTATTCTCCGTGAGTTTTGGTTATCTGCATCCTGAGTTGTTTTCCAGCCCTCGTACTGCACCCTTTGTTTGCTCCTGTGCTTGTTGTTAATAAATTATTATTTTGCACCATATCCAGCCTGCACCTGAGTCCTTCTATCCACACCATGACGCTAATTGATTAGATTTTGTGGGGAGATCTGAAACAATATCAGTCCTAGGTATTTCTTAAAGATTCCTAAATGCAGTATTGATGCAGTGCCCTGTCAAGCATTTTGATAATCACCAGAAGGAGGGCGCTGTCTGCTGACACCTATCAGGTTGTTTGGGAAAGATTAAAATATGAGGGAGACAATTAGCTGCCTTGGTGGGGGTTTACGCTCTCAGTGTGCTTTTTAGTTTTATTCTTTAAATTATATAAACCAAGTAAAGATAATATTGTACATCCATCGATCCATTTTCTTTATAGTAGACTTTTTTTTATTCTTATTCAAAAATGTTTCTCTATCTTTGTTGCATGATTTCTGGTTTATCACCCCACTCTGTCCATGATCTGCAACCAGTATGACACCCCCGGCTTTGACTGTCCTAATATACTGTAGCAAGATATTGGCAATCTCAAATAAGAACTCATTTGTTATTAAGTAACTGGTAGTTTCCCTTTGCCCCTGGTCCGCAATGTAATTTAATTTTTAATGCAAACGTTCCAAATGGTGATTTTAGTAAATGGGATGTGACTTTCAAAACAGACCCCCCCCCCAAAAAAAAAGCTTACTACCTTTTAAGTCCATATTGTTTGCTTGTAATAAAAGTGATATGGTTGAAGGATTTTAGGCTTCAGGCAGAACATCAGCTTCCATGGAAAGTTGTAAATACAGTTAACAGTGAGTCACATTGGCTGAATATACAGAGGACCACTCACTAGCAAAAACACAATGAAAAATACAGATGACTGCTCTGGGAAGAAATCCTACCACGCTGTTATTTAAATAAACAGTTTACTGTGATTAATGTCTTCTGTCCTGCGTGTGTGGCTAGACATGATTGGAATGAGGTCCAGAGCTCCAAAATCAAATGAGGGCAAGATGGCGAATGGGAAGGAGACGCTGCGACTGCGCTCCAAGGGTGCTGCTACAGTTCAGGAAGTGGTGAGTTTCACACGTTCGGTCGGTCAGTGACTGATTGAATTTCCACATGGAGTCAAATGGTACATTGTACACAGTATCTTCCTGCGCAGACTTCCTGTGCAGTATTATTGTTTCGCTACAAAAGAAACCAAATGCACTAGACGTGAAGACCATCAGACAATCAGCCTCATATCCCACGCATCTATTCAATTCAATTAATTTCAATTCAACTTTATTTACACTACCGTTCAAAAGTTTGGGGTCACCCAGACAATTATTTTGTGTTTTCCATGAAAAGTCACACTTATTTACCACCATGAGTTGTAAAATGAATAGAAAATATAGTCAAGACATTGACAAGGTTAGAAATAATGATTTGTATTTGAAATAATAATTTTTTCCTTCAAACTTTGCTTTCGTCAAAGAATCCTCCATTTGCAGCAATTACAGCATTGCAGACCTAACATGATTGCACAAGGGTTTTCTAATCATCCATTAGCCTTCTGACTCAATGAGCAAACACATTGTACCATTAGAACACTGGAGTGATAGTTGCTGGAAAAGGGCCTCTATACACCTATGTAGATATTACACCAAAAACCAGACATTTGCAGCTAGAATAGTCATTTACCACATTAGCAATGTATAGAGTGTATTTCTGATTAGTTTAAAGTTATCTTCATTGAAAAAAAGTGCTTTTCTTTCAAAAATAAGGAAATTTCTAAGTGACCCCAAACTTTTGAACGGTAGTGTATATAGCGCCATTTCACAACAACAGTCATCTCATAGCACTATCAACTGTAGGGGGAACCCCCACAGTTGCAGAAAGACCCCAGCAATCAGGCGATCCCCTGTGAGCAAGCACTTGGCGACAGTGGAGAGGAAAAACTCCCTTTTAACTGGAAGAAACCTCCAGCAGAACCAGGCTCAGGGAGGGGCAGTCTTCTGCTGCGACTGGCTGGGGGGTGAGGGGATAGAGAAGAAGAAAAGAACAGACATGTAGAGAGCAAACAGCACGATGGGGACTCAATCTGTGGGAGAGAACAAACAAATGTTAATGACCAGCAAAAAAAAATATTTCATTGAGAGTGAGGAAAGGAGTGAGGCCCAGTGCATTACTGGAGGTCCCCCGGCTGACTAAACCTATTAGCAGCATAACTAAGGGAGGGTTCAGAAACACATGATCCCTCCCTAACTGTAGGCTATATCAAAAAGGTAGGTTTTAGCCCTATTCTTAAAAGCATCTAAAGCAGGGGTCACCAGCCTTTTTGAAACCAAGATCGAGTCATGTGAAGGGCACCAGCTTGACACACTCCTCTAACAAATTGTGTGTGTATATATATATATATATATATATATATATATATATATATATATATATATATATATACTGTATATATACTGTATATATATATATATATATATATATATACACTACCGTTCAAAAGTTTGGGGTCACCCAGACAATTATTTTGTGTTTTCCATGAAAAGTCACACTTATTTACCACCATGCGTTGTAAAATGAACAGAAAATATAGTCAAGACATTGACAAGGTTAGAAATAATGATTTGTATTTGAAATAATAATTTTTTCCTTCAAACTTTGCTTTCGTCAAAGAATCCTCCATTTGCAGCAATTACAGCATTGCAGACCTAACATGATTGCACAAGGGTTTTCTAATCATCCATTAGCCTTCTGACTCAATGAGCAAACACATTGTACCATTAGAACACTGGAGTGATAGTTGCTGGAAATGGGCCTCTATACACCTATGTAGATATTGCACCAAAAACCAGACATTTGCAGCTAGAATAGTCATTTACCACATTAGCAATGTATAGAGTGTATTTCTGATTAGTTTAAAGTTATCTTCATTGAAAAAAGTGCTTTTCTTTCAAAAATAAGGAAATTTCTAAGTGACCCCAAACTTTTGAACGGTAGTGTATATATACATATATACAGTATATACACATAAATAAATAATTATCAATAACTTAGAGTGGGTAACAGACAAGATCAATATTCAACACTTTATTTTTATTAATCTCAGCAATTGTTCAGATGATCACTTCTACATTTCATAAAAAAAAAATGTCCAGTTTTCACCAGTCCCTTTTAACCATAAAAAACTAAACCCTTTTAATTCATGAACTATGTTGAACCATGTTTGAAAAAGTTATGCAACATTTAAGAAAAATCAACTTTCATATTAAATAAATCTTATCACATTTTTAACTGAACAAATCTGCTGCAATTCTGCTCAAAATCTGTTACATTTAATAAACACACTTTTGTGTGTTCTTCTTCACTGGAATTATATCCATACAGTTCTTGCCAAGAATCATGCTTGAGCAACCAGCACTGTCCTTTCATGAGAAGAAGCTAAACAAGCACTGAGAGTGCTTATATGCACGGTGGCGCAGTGGTTAGCACCACGGCAGCAGTTTACCCTCGGCTGGGGGATCGCGGGGACCGTGGGTTCGATCCCCGGCCAACAGTGATCTGTGTGGAGTTTGCATGTTCTCGTTTTTCATGCAAAAACATGCAGGTTAGGGAGTTAAGGGGCGCTTGCACACGCAGCGGCTGGTGGCTTGTCACCGGACTGCAGAACAAATCTACCTACGGGTACAAGATAAGTCCAAAAAAAAAAGAGTGGGTAGTGAAGTGTCGCTCCACATAGTGGCGCTTTGCCGTCGCCCCGCAAATGAAACACACGCAGCTTCCTTTCACGGTAGTAAAAAAAAAACTCTTCCTCCCGCTCACTTTGAAAATGATAAATTTTCTGTCTTTTTTTTGCCATGTTTTTGGGCTTGGAAACTGCACTCCGCTCACCATCTTAACTGCCCGCTAGCTAAGCTTACACTCCACAAGCGCGAAGGTTTTGTCATGCGCACAATACTGACCTTTGAACTAGGTCAGAGTTCACCTTAACTTTACGTATAATAAACATATTTTCATTTTTTTTATTTTTAAGACATTGTCATTTTAAAATCTATATAAATGCAAGTGTGATTTTTAAAAATATAAAAAATATAAAATAAAAAATAGCGGCAGAAAAAATTACATCTTAGACGCAGCTCACTTGCGAGTTGTGCTATTTTTAGAACAGGCCTGCGGGCGACTCATGTGGTCCCTGCGGGCGACATGGTGCCCGCGGGCACCGCGTTGGTGACCCCTGATCTAAAGTCATGTTGAGGGTGCTGAACAACAGACTGAGAGCCAAAACATTTGAGTACATCGGAAGTGATCAATTTGGTTTCAGGAAAGGTATGGGCACCCGAGAGGCAATAGCAATGATGAGAACAATAAGAGAACGCAGTATAGAGCACAATCAAGACATATACGTACAGTGGGGGAAAAAGTACTGAACACGTCAATACATCCTGAGATTTTCACCAGATATCAGTAACAACCCAAGTAATCTATACATACAAAAAAATCAAGACAACTGTGTTCACAAAACAAGTTATATTGAATAAAGTGGGATGACACAGTGAATAAGTATTGAACACACGGTGAAATTCATTTAATATTTAGTAGAAAAGCCTTCGTTGGTAATAACACCAGCTTCGTTTCATCTTCAGCATCTTGCCAGATGGCAACAGGTTCTTATCAAGGATGTCTCTGTACATTTGTCCATTCATCTTTCCTTCAGTTATATAAAGCCTGCCTGTACCATGTGCTGAAAAACACCCCCACACCATTATGGGATATGCAGTGCCATTTCTCCTCCAAACATGATGTGTGTTGTGGCATCCAAAAAGTTCAGTTTTGATCTCATCTGACCAGAATACAGTTGTGTGAAAAAGTGTTTGCCCCCTTCCTGATTTCTCATTGTTTTGTATGTTTGTCACACTTAAATGTTTCAGATCATCAAACAAATTTAAATATTAGACAAAGATAACACAAGTAAACACAAAATGCAGTTTTTAAATGAAGGTGTTTATTATTAAGGGGGGAAAAAAATCCAAACCTACATGGCCCTGGGTGAAAAAGTGAATGCCCCCTAAACCTAATAACTGGTTGGGCCACCCTTAGGAGCAACAACTGCAATCAAGCATTTGCGATAACTGGCAATGAGTCTTTTACAGCACTGTGGAGGAATTTTGGCCCACTCATCTTTGCAGAATTGTTGTAATTCAGCCATACTGGAGGATTTTCGAGCATGAACCGCCTTTTCAAGGTCATGCCACAGCATCTCAATTGGATTCAGGTCAGAACTTTGACTAGGCCACTCCAAAGTCTTCATTTTGTTTTTCTTAAGCCAATCAGAGGTGGACTTACTGGTGTGTTTTGGATCATTGTAAATGGTAAATGGCGTTCACTTATATAGCGCTTTTTCTCATCTCTGGATGACCAAAGTGCTTTACAGATCCTGTATCCACCCATTCACACACACATTCACACACTGATGGTGGCAGATTGTCTTGCTGCAGAACCCAAGTGCACTTCAGCTTGAGGTCACAAACAGATGGCTGGACGTTCTCCATCAAGATTTTTTGGTAGACAGCAGAATTCATGGATCCATTTACCACAGCAAGTCTTCCAGGTCCTGAAGCAGCAAAACAGCCCCAGACCATCACACTACCACCACCATATTTTACTGTTGGTATGATGTTCCTTTTCTGAAATACTGTTAATTTTACGCGGGATGTTATGGGACGCACACCTTCCAAAAAGTTCAACGTTTGTCTTGTCATTCCACAGAGTATTTTCCCAAAAGTCCTGGGGATCATCAAGATGTTTTCTGGCAAAACTGAGATGAGCCCTTATGTTCTTTTTGCTCAGCAGTGGTTTTCGTCTTGGAACTCTGCCATGCAGGCCATTTTTGCCCAGTGTCTTTCTTATGGCGGAGTCATGAACATTGACCATACCTGAGGCAAGTGAGGCCTGCAGTTCTTTGGATGTTGTTGTGGGGTCTTTTGTGACCTCTTGGATGAGTCGTCGCTGCACTCTTGGGGTAATTTTGGTTGGTCGGCCACTCCTGGGAAGGTTTACCACTGTTCTATGTTTTCCCCATTTGTGGATAATAGCTCTCACTATGGTTCGCTGGAGTCCCAAAGCTTTAGAAATGGCTTTATAAAATTATCCAGACTGATAGATCTCAATTACTTGGTTTCTCATTTTTTCCTGAATTTCTTTGGCTCACAACATGACGTCTACGTTTTGAGGATCTTTTTGTCGACTTCACTTTGTAAGGCAGGTCCTACTTAAGTGATTTCTTGATTGAGAACAGGTGTGGCAGTAATCAGGCCTGGGTGTGGCTAGAGAAACTGAACTCAGCATTCCAAAGGTGTGATAAACCACAGTTAATTTATGTTTTAATGGCGGTGGTGGTGGTGGTGGTGGGGGGGGTTACTTTTTCACACAGGGCCATGTGGGTTTGGATTTTTTTTAACCCTTAATAATAAACACCTTCATTTAAAAACTGCATTTTATGTTTACTTGTGTTATCTTTGTCTAATATTTAAATTTGTTTGATGATCTGAAACATTTAAAAAATGAGAAATCAGGAAGGGGGCAAACGCTTTTTCACACCACTGTATATTCTCCCAATATTTTACTGGCTTGCCCAAATGTTGTGCAGCAAACTTTTAATGAGCTTCAACATGCCTTTTCTTCAGCATTGGAGTCTTGCGAGGTGAGCAGGCATTGAGCCCATGTCGGTTCAGTGCATTACTTATTGTTTTCTTTGAAACAGCAGTACCTGCTAACTCCAGGTCTTTCTGGAGCTTTCCATGAGTGGTCTTTGGCTCTTGGATAATTCTTCTGATAATTTTTTTGACTCCTGTGTCAGAAATCTTGCAAGGAGCTCCTGGTCGTGCCCAGTTTATGGTAAAATGATGTTCTTTCCACTTCCAAACGATGGCTCCAACAGTGCTCACTGGAACATTCAGCAGTTTAGAAATGCACCTGTAACCACTGCCATCATTATATTTTGCAACAATAAAATGTAAGTTATGCTCCCGCATCGACAAGATGCAGCTGTGACGGCGTCGACACATCAGCAACGTGCGTTCCTATTGCGTAGCCCAGTGTGGTCCTCTCCTTCTCTGGAGAGGTGCACATCGGTGACGCAGGCTGTAAGAGTTGTGATTGGTCCACTTTGTCTCCTTCACATTTCCTGTTTCTTGCCGCTGCTTTGCTTTGCCTGTTCACCACCCCACAACTTCCAAGGCGAGTTGGTAAAACAGCGGTCCAAACTGAAAACAATATTGATGAAGTAAGCACAAACAGAGCATTTTGTGGCTTGTCATAACCCCAGTAATTACACAGATTGTCCACTTTGTCTCCTTCACATTTTCTGGTTCTTGCCGCTGCTTCGCTCTGCCTGTTCACAGCGGCACAATTTTCGAGGTGAGTTGGTTAAACAGCGGTCCAAATTCAAAAGAATATTGAGCTCATAAGTACATACAAAAGATTTTGTGACTCATCATAACCCCAGTAATTACACAGAATGTCAAAACAGCAGCGGCGGGGGTCGCACGCACCGTTTTCTCCAACTTCTCTTTTTCTCTATGCAACGATCGTATTAAATGTTGCTTTTTCTTAACATTTTTTAGCTCCAACTCCATGACAATCTGCTCTTTTCCGTCGTCATTTCATAAACAAGCAATTCACCACCTGGTGAACTGCAAACCAACACTGACAAACCATCATGGAAGAAAATTTTGCAGAGGACTAGGTAGGCATTGTCCATCGGCAATGGCATTGAGGTGTTGCGGGTGCATATACAGGCTTTAGGTTGTGAAGGTCTAGAGAGAGCTCTTTGCTTCTACCCATCGAGTTCTTTGTGGTGTGGCAATCTGATATTCACAGACCTTTTTAAAGGCTATCAGTCAGGACTTACCAGCTGAAGTTAATTTGCACTGATGGGGGATGGGATGGCTTCCTAAATTATAATGATTTCAGCTGGTTTCTTGGCTTTCTATGCCTTTTTGCACCTCTTTTTCTTCATGTGTTCAATACTTATTCCTTGTGTCATTCCACTTTATTAAATATAACTTGCTTTGTGAACACAGTTGCCTTGATTTCTTTGACTATGGATTACTTGGGTTGTTCCTGAAACCTGGTGAAAATCTCATGTTAATGGCGCCATCAGAAATATGTTAGATGAGAAAAATGTTGACGTGTTCAATACTTATTTTCCCCGCTGTATGCTTTGTCAACTTTGAAAAAGCATTTGACAGGGTCGATTGAACAATGCTGATGAGAATTCTGAAAGATCTGGGAGTGGACTGGAGAGATAGACGTCCAATCGCAGCCTTGTACATGAGACAAACAGCAACAGTAAGAACAGCTCAAGGAGTGGCAGGACCACGCACCATAGGAAGACAAGTATGTCAGGGTTGTTTGTTATCACCCTTGCTGTTTAACATCTATGCAGAAGCAATGATGAAAGAAGCCATGGAGAAGTTGAAGAGTGCATGAAAGTGGGAGATCATTACATTCAAGCGGTGAGATTTGCAGACAATCAGGCGATGATGGCAAGCTTAGCAGGACTACAGACAATCATGTCTCAATTGAAGGACGTGGTAGAAAGATATAAAATGAAGATCAACCAGAAGAAGACTAAAGTGATGATGATCAGAAAGAACAAACAAGAACAGTTGCAAATCAAAATCAACGGAAAAAATCTTGAACAAGTCCAACAGTTCAAGTACCTTGGCAGCCTGTTCACAAAAGACGCAAGAAGCGAGAAGAAGATTAAGGAAAGAATCGCCATTGCCAAAGATGTGTTCAATAAACACCAAATGCTGCTCATTAAAGGCCTCATTCATAACTTGAGGAAACAGCTTACCAAGACACTGGTGTGGAGTGTGCTCCTCTATGGCTCAGAAACCTTGACTATGAAGAAAGCAGACATCAAGAGACTGGAGAGCTGGGAGATGTGGATGTGGAGGAGAATGGAGAAGATTAGCTGGACAGACAGGGTGGGAAATGATGAGGTGCTGAGAAGACTGGGAGAAAAGAGAACTTTGCTGGATACGATCTAAAAAAGAAAAGCTCAGTGGAGTGGACACATCATAAGATCAGAAGGGTTACTACTACTATAGTGTTGGAGCGAAGAGTCGAGGGGAAATGATCGAAAGGGAGAGAGAGAGTGGTGATGATGATGGATGACATCAGGCAAGGAAAGAGATACCATGGAATGAAAAAGACAGTGCTAGACAGGGAGGAGAGGAGATGGCTGACATGTGCAGGATGTGGCTGTGGGCAGACCACTTAGACAGATACAATATCTACACAGCAGACACTTTATAGGTACCATTATAGATTATTTTAATCCCCCTATTTTTTTTTCTGCTGACTGGATATATTTGTTTTAATACAATTTAATTTGAGGTTTTTCTGGGTGTCATACATGAGACATTGCAATCAAATGAACTGCACAACCCCAGTAGACCCTACACACACATCAACAAACAAACCAAGTCCCATTAGAGGAAATACCTTATATACATGTACACGAAGCGATTCTTAATTACCACACTTCAGTACAGTATATTTCTCATCTGTGAATCCATACACCATCTACAATCCATGCTGTACTGTATATGCTAAAAACACAATTTGTTTTCAATATAGTACTCATTTTGCACAGTTTATGAACTGAGTGGGAACACAGTTAATTGAAACAGCTTTTTCTTTTTTTTACCCCATTATCAGCAGAATGAGTTTGAAGAAAGGGCCACTAAGAAAGTGGATGACCTGCTTGAGAGCTACATGGGCATCAGAGACCTGGAGCTGGGTAAGACCACCTACGAAACACCATTGTAGAGTTTAAGTCAAGTTCAGAATACACAAAGTCAGCCAAAGTCACTTTGTCATGGTGGAGGGGTTTGTGTGCCATAATGATCCCAGGAACTATGCTGTCAGGGGCAACTTGCCTCTGGTAGGGTTTCCCAAGGCAAACTGGTCCTGGGTGAAGGGCCAGACTAAGAGCAGTCCAGCAGATCCCCATAAACAAGTTACAATAAGGATCCCGTATACCCCACCTGGTATGGTCTTATATAGGGTCCTACCCTTGAGCCTGGCTGGGAGGAGCTGCTCAAGGGCAAATGCCTGGTGACCAGGTGGGTCATTCTAGAATTTGAGGACAATTTAGGCTCCAAAAATGGTACAAAAAAATAAAATAAAAATCAACCTTTTATTTTATCATTTTCTGTTATGTATTTAAGAAAAACAAATAATAAACCAACAAAAAATTAGATGGGTCAGGCTCAGACATCAAAGGTACACTTTTTATGATGTATATTAATCATAGTGTGCTGAATTTCGTGCAATTCTGTTACCAATACTCCGGGAACTAAAAAAATAGATTTTAAAAATATTGTTAAGTCAGTCTTTGACTGTTATGTTAAAAGTAGTCATACTAATAACTAATCATTCAATTTTATGATAAGACTTGATATATTAATTTAAACAACTTTTGAAACTTATCCAGCTTTTCAACAATCAAATAAGGTGTTTCTTAGTAATTTTATTATTTTAAAATCTTTGCTCAAATACACTATGCATATAATTAATCAAGCTATTACAAAGAAAATAGATTAAATTTTTGTGAGCTGATAAAACCATATATGTGTCAGGTCTACCTCCAGCAGCTATGGAGGAATGGACTCATACGCAGGCAGAATCCTCAGTTTTCACATAATTTATTAAACAAAGAAATGAATACAGCTCATGGGCTGAGAAGACAAAGAGCCGTGGAAGGCTAAACTCATAAATGATACTAAGTCCAAAACATGAAGAGAAACTGCAGGGTGAATCCTGGTTGAAACTGCACAGAGAAAAGAAATGCAGGGCTATAAATAGGGACATGGAATTTAAGCAAACAAAGGGCAGCTGAAAACTAATTAGGAACACATGGGGAACGACAATGCCCCCCCTTAAGGGCGGAATCCAGACACCCCACAAAGAAAAACAAAGAACCCCAAAACAGGAGGGTGGAGGGGGAAAAAGGACCCACCCCATGCACATACTGAAAAGCTTCATGCCTGCTGAGTCCTATGTGGTAGTTTCAAATTGTCAGGTCTAGCTCCAGCAGACATGAAGGAATGGACTCATACGCAGGGAGAATCCTCAGTTTTCACACGATTTATTAAAGAAAGAGATGAATACAGCTCATGGGCTGAGAAGACAAAGAGCTGTGGAAGGCTAAACTCACAAATGATACTAAGTCCAAAACATGAAGAGAAACTGGAGGGTGAATCCTGATTGACATCACACAGAGAAAAGAAATGCAGGACTATAAATAAAGACAGGGAAATTAAACAAACAAGGGGCAGCTGAAAACTAATTAGGCATGGGGAACGACAAAGGAAACCTTCAAAATAAGAGAGGGGCACACAGAACCAAAAACAGAATATTGTGGAGCGTGTAAATGAAGAGGCAGATTTGTCTCAGATGATTTATTACACACTCTCACATCTCAAGCATAGACAGAATGACATTCCAGCAGAAACTCCTCTCTTAAATAACATGGCATTCTTCCAGCATTTTCTAACACACAAAAGATGACCTTTGCGTCACATCACATTCAACCCCCCCATCCTTAACAGCTCAACTGTTATCTCACTAGGAAACCCCTGCTCTTTGTTCACACAGTCTCCTGTCTGAGATGGTAGATAATCAGGCTCTCCCCAGGTGCCACCCCCCCCCCCCCAGCATCTTAGATAGGACAATAAGATAACAGTCCACATGCTGTGATCGAACAATTAAACATCAGTCCACATGCTGCTTGGGCTTCAGTCTTCTCCCGTATCTGCTGTAACCGGAATTCCCTGCCTCGACGGTGCCGCCGTGCCTATGGGGGGTTGTTGTTTGGGGGGAAAACACTTCTGTCTGTCCGTGTGACTGCTCTGGTGAATCGTTTCCCTGGGGAGCTCTCCGTGGGGGTCTTCCACGCCGAGGAGCCCTTGCTAACAGCACCTGCTCGTCCGCCACAGCGAAAGCGGGTTTGAGTCTGTCTATGCCAATTTTTTCCCTCCTACCCCCCAAGTCTAGCAAAAAATGCTTATCCCCTGCTTCCAGCACTCTGAACGGTCCATCATAGGGTGGGCGCAGCGAAGGGCGGTGGGCGTCGTGTCTGACAAACACCAACTCCACGTTCTTCAAAGTTTTAGGCACAAAAACGTGTGGAAAACTGTGGTGGGCAGGGCCCGGCAGCGTGCCTGTGTCTGCGCTACGCTGCAAAAGCTGAGACGGGCAACTGTCCGGCGCAGGATTATCTGGCAGAAATTCCCCGGGTAGCCGAAGTGGCTGTGCAAAAACGAGTTCAGCCGGGGAAGCTTCCAGATCCTCTTTAGGCGCGGAGCGCAACCCCAATAAAACCCAGGGTAGCCTGTCTACCCAATTTGCATCCGTTAATGAAGCCCTGAATGCCGCTTTCAAAGATCTATGAAAACGCTCACATAACCCATTAGCCTGTGGGTTGTACGCGGTTGTACGGTGAATTGTAATACCCAGGCTGCGGGCCATCGCGGACCAGAGTTCGGAAACAAATTGAGGACCCCTGTCGGACGTAATGTCCGACAGGACTCCAAAACGCGCTACCCATGCTGTTAAAAAAGCGCGCGCCACCTCCTCGGACGTGGTTGTCGCCAGCAGAACCACTTCTGGCCAGCGCATGGTGCGGTCCACCATTGTCAGGAGGTGCATGCACCCTGTGATGGCGGGAGGGGGCCCACGAGGTCCACGTGAACATGGTTGAACCTCTTAGCCGGAATACGAAACGGCTCCAAGGGGGCCTTCGTGTGTCTGTGTACTTTGGCTCGTTGGCACACCACGCAGGCTGCAGCCCACTCTTTCACTTGTTTGCGAAGGCTCGGCCACACAAATTTCTCTCCTACCATTTTCACCGACACGCACACTCCTGGGTGCGCCAAAGAGTGAACCGACTCAAATACGCGGCGGTGCCACGTGGCCGGGACCACGGGACGCGGGCGACCCGTGGAGACATCGCAGATTAGGGGGGGCATGCCATCTTGCAGCACCTTGTTCTCCAGCCTTAACCCTGTTGGTCCAGATTGGAGCGCGCGCATGTCTGCATCGCTAATTTGCTCCGCGGCCATGGCTGCGTAATCTATCTCCATGCAGATCGGGGCCACCACGGCGCGCGAGAGGCAGTCCGCCACTACATTCAGTTTACCCGACACATGCTGAATATCGATAGTAAACTCTGAGATCGCGGCCAGCTGTCTCTGCTGCCGGCCCGACCACGGTTCTGAAACCTTGGCCATCGCGAATGTTAGCGGCTTGTGGTCCACGAATGCGGTGAAACTGCGCCCTTCCAGCCAGAACTGGAAGTGGCAAATGGCCAGGTGGAGATCCAGCAACTCCCTGTCGAACGCGCTGTATTTACGTTCACTGTCGCGCAAAGTCCTGCTGAAAAAGGCGAGCGGCTGCCAAGCCCCGGCGACGCGCTGCTCCACGACCGCCCCTATGGCCACATCTGAAGCGTCAGTGGTGAGCGCTATGCGGGCCGCCGAGTCTGGATGAGCCAGCAATGCGGCATTTGCCAGGGCTGCTTTAACTTTCGAGAACGCCCGCTCTCGCTCCGGGGTCCATTCGACCCTATCCGCGGGTTTCTGTTTTTTGAGCGCGGCGTATAATGGTTGCATGAGCTGCGCTGCGTGGGGAAGGAACGGTTATAAAAGTTCACCGTTCCCAAAAATTCTTGTAGCGCCCTGACCGTTTGAGGCCGGGGAAAATCCGCCACGGCGCGCACCTTGTCGGGCAGCGGGACCGTGCCTTCTGGAGAGACGCGGTGCCCCAAAAAATCAATCTTCGTTACGCCGAACTGGCATTTCGCCGGGTTGATTATTAAGCCTTGCTCCTCCAACCTCTGGAAAACCGTCGTGAGGTGGGTTTCGTGTTCGTCTTCAGACGCGCTGGCTACCAGGATATCATCCAAGTAGACGAACACGAACGGGAGATCGCGCAGCACTGCATCCATCATGCGCTGGAACGTCTGTGCCGCCCCTTTTAACCCAAAAGGCATGCGCAGGAACTCGAATAGACCGAACGGAGTTATTACTGCTGTTTTAGGTACGTCCTCAGCGCGCACTGGGACCTGGTGGTAACCACGGACCGGGTCTATTTTGGAAAAAATGCGTGCCCCGGTGAGGTGAATGGAAAAATCCTGTATGTGGGGAATCGGGTAACGGTCATGCGCTATGGCGTTGTTCAACCTGCGGATATCACTGCACGGCCACCACGATCCCTCAGCCTTAGGGACCATGTGTAGCGGGGATGCCCAAGGGCTGTTTGAGCGCCTAATGATGCCTAACCTTTCCAGGTTGGCGAACTTCCTGCGCGCTATGGCCAGTTTAGCTGCGTCCAAGTGCCGAGGTCGTGCAAAAACGGGCGGCCCGGTGGTGGTGATAAAATGCTCCACCCCGTGTTTAGCGATGGCCGCCGAAAACGTCGGGACCGTGAGTGCTGGGAACTGAGTGAGCAGTGTGTGGAACTTACCGCCTGTAGCTGTGACGTTGGCTTGTGCTGTTGGCCGGGCCACTCAAGCTATACAGAGAAGAGAGTCAAAGGACAGTGTATTAACTAGGCGCCTGTTAGCAACATCAACCAGTAAACCATGTGCACACAGAAAATCAGCCCCCAGTATATGGTAATTCAGTGCTGCTATGACAAAAGTCCACTGATATGTACGGCCGTGTAGAGATAAGAGCAGAGTCTTCTCACCAAAGGTCTTAATGTCCGAGCCGTTTGCTGCCAACATCTCGGGGCCGCTAGATCTTGCCAGCCGATCAGTGTAGGTCGGCCGGATGAAGCTCTTCTGGGCTCCAGTGTCCACGAGGAAATGCCTCCCCGAGCGTGCGTCCGTCAGGTAGAGCAGCTTGTTTTCCTCCCCGAGGGTCGCAGCTGCTACCGACCCCCGGTCTTGGCGTTTCCCGAGCGCTTGAACTGGCATGGTGGCGTACATCTGCATGCCTTCTCTCCGAAGCGGCGGTGGTAGAAACAAAGCATGTCTCCCTCGCGCTCCTTGGCCCCTGCTGCTGCTGCCGTCAGTGGCTCCTCGCCTCCTCTGGTCGTCTCTCTGGGCTCCACCGCTGCCGCGATGACTGTGAACACCCTGGTGGCGATGATGATCCGGTCTGCCTCCTGGGCTAGCGCACGAAAGTCCCGCGCGGCCAGCAACGGCGAATTGGCCAGGGCCGCTCTCGCCGCCGTCGGAAGGTTTCGGAGGAAGAGGTGGGCAAACAGAAAATTGTCGTCATCCGTGCCCCTTAACGCCAGCATCTTCTCCATGAGGTCTATGGCCGAACCATCTCCCAACTCGGTCCGCGTCAGAAGCCTCTCTGCTCTCTCGCCGTCCGAGAGTGTGTAG
The DNA here is from genome assembly GCA_020510985.1 of Pholidichthys leucotaenia. NCBI lineage: Eukaryota > Metazoa > Chordata > Actinopteri > Cichliformes > Pholidichthyidae > Pholidichthys > Pholidichthys leucotaenia. The sequence continues at coordinate 336,193,100 of CM035839.1, read as the reverse complement.
CGCTGGATGAGTGCAGCCTTTAGCGCCTCGTATCTGTTGCCGGTTGGTGGCTGATCGAGCAGGCTCGCTACGCGCTGAGCTGTGCGGGCGTCGAGCATTGCGACCACGTAGTAAAATTTGGTGTCATCTGCCGTTATTCCCCGGAGGGCGAACTGCACCTCGATGAGGTGGAACCAGGAGCGTGGGTTGTGCTGCCAAAAATCCGGTAGCTTGACTGCAACCGCACATGCGTGGCTGGAGGTTCCCGTCGAGGTCGGCTCCGGGGATCTTGTCTCGTGTTCCATGATATGTCTTGGGTCACCAGTGTGGAGCATGTAAATGAAGAGGCAGATTTGTCTCAGACGATTTATTACACACTCTCACATCTCAAGCATAGACAGAATGACATTCCAGCAGAAACTCCTCTCTTAAATAACATGGCATTCTTCCAGCATTTTCTAACACACAAAAGATGACCTTTGTGTCACATCACATTCAAACCCCCCATCCTTAACAGCTCAACTGTTATCTCACTAGGAAACCCCTGCTCTTTGTTCACACAGTCTCCTGTCTGAGATGGTAGATAATCAGGCTCTCCCCAGGTGCCACAATATAACTAAAAGACCAAAGTCACAGCGGGTGATAAAACTAAATCCTAAACTAACCCAAAGCGTAGACATGGTTGGAGACCATGTCCAGATATGACAGTGTGATTGTTTTGATAAAAAACAGTTTGGCCAACAGGGTTGAAATTAGGGTATGAATGAATGAATTACTTTAATTGTAGATCATGACATAACTGTGAAAAAGACTCATGACAAAAGAAATGGTGTTTAATAGTAATTTACTGTTTTTAAGAAGAGCTGCAAGAATAAGTCAGGATGATAAAAAAAACTTTTCTAATCACAAAGATCACTCAGAGCACTTCATTAACCCTCTATTTTCAGGGCCTATCAGAGACAGATACCTAGGGACAATTTAGAGTCACTGATTAACCTAACATGCATGTCTTTGGATTGTGGGAGGAAACCGGAGCTCCTGGAGAAAACCCATACAGCACAGGGAGAACATTCAGACTCCACACAGAAATGTTCCCACCCCTGTCAGCCTGGGGTTTTAAACCTGGGACCTTCTAGCTGTGTGGCAACAGTGTGAACCACTGCACTACCAAGAACACAAACCAGATCTCAGGAAATGTTCAAACTATTCAACTAGGCTTACTGTTTAACAGGAACGTTTTTTGAACAAAAAATTGTCCCAGAAATTATTACATTAAATTACAGTATATTGATATCACACACACACTTGGCTGCTCCCTATTCGGTGTTGCCATAGGTCCTATGGCAATCATGTGCCATGGAGGGCCATTCCACTGCTGATTTTCTGTTCCACCCAGTGCTGTGCTTTCAGCAGGTGTTTGCTCTGATCAGCTTCAAGGATTGCTAATAATTGAAAACACCTGCTGAAGACACTGGGTGGAGCAGAAAACCTGCAGTGGAATGGCCCTCACTGTCCACCCCTGCCATAGGAGATCGTGAGTCTGCATATTTGATTTGGCAAGGATTTTTATTTCAGATACCCTTCTTGACGAAACCTTCCTCATTTTACCTGAGCTTGGGACCGGCACAAAGAGTATATGGAGCCCATTTTATGCCATTGATATAATGATAATAATCCATTGATATTCTATCAAAGAGCATTGAACTTATTCATCAACAACTGAACTGAAATGTAGAAAAATATTTGCTGTTCATATGACCACATAGTAGATGGCAACTATGCTCCACCAGACTGATTTGAACACCAGGAATTACATAAAATGAGGTGGAAGAACACAAAGGCAGCTCATTTCAGTATAAACATCTGAATATAAGAATGAAAATTAACTTGCTAAATATTTTTTAAGAAAAACTGATATAGTAAATATCATGGCAGGCCTACATTTAACATAAAAATAGACTAAAAACCAGGTAATTAAATGAATCCAACTATTTAAAAAAGCACTTATGAACTGATTGCATCTGGTGTTTCAGTGTCATTTATTTGTTGTAGCTAACCCGAGTAGCCTACACTTCTTTTTCTCTAAATACTGCTGTCTCCTGTTCTGGATCAGCATCACACCTAGCATGGTAACACTTCTGCTTTTAAGCAAAAATATCTAGTAAACAACTAAAGATGATATGAACATGATTAAAACAAACTTGAGAGCATTTTGGTTTTTACAACCTTAAAATTCTTAAGGTGCCTTCAGACCAAACGCGAACAGGCAGCGCGAATCCATACAAAGTCAGTGGAAAGAGGTGAGTGTGATGTTGGGTTCCGGCACCTTATTGTGAAGTGCGGTGTACTTACATGCACTTCCTGTCACATCACTGCACCGCCCTATAAATACCAGACGGCATCCATATTGCGGCCTCTTCAACCGGTGCCCTCTGCCAGGTGCCTACCATGTTACTGCTGTTCTACATTCATCAATAAAGCTGTGTTCGTCCAGTCATCTTGCCTCATCCTTCCCCCAAGGTATTTTACCATACACAACATTTGGCGATCGAGGATTAACTCATGGAGGCACGCATTACACCACTTCACCCCTTTCTCGAGCTCCCGGGTGAGCCGCCACTGCCTTGGCTGATATTGTTTGAGGCTTTTTAGACATATATCAACGTACATCATCGTACATCACCGCACTAGACCTGGGTAAGCTCGACAAGTTAAAAGCAGTTAGGACAGTTAAAGCAGACTAGAGGAAGCAAGAAGAATGAAAATTTACTGGGTGACTAAAACTTGTCCCTGAGTAAAAAAAAATTCACTGAGTGAGTATGGTTTGTCTGATAATACCCAATAGACTGTTCAATGGTAATTTTAATATCAGAGATGATATGAATGTGAGATGGCATGAGACTATGTACAATGTGCAAATGAGCAATGTACAAATTAGCATCCAGTGTGAGAATTCCTCTGTGTAAAGCCGTGTGCCCTGATAATACCCAGTAGACTGTACAATGATAATTTAGCAGCAGAGATGATATGAACGTGAGATGGGGTAAAACTATGTACAGTGTGCAAATGAACAATGTGCAAATTTAGCATCCAGTGTGTGAATTCCTATTTGCAAAGCTGTGTCCGGAATTGTGTTATTTGTTCAGGAGTCTTATTGCAGTGGGAAAGAAGGAGTTTTTTTAGTCTGGATGTCCTGCATTTCATACTTCTGTAGCTCCGGCCTGAGGGTAGAAGCGTGAACATTCTGTGCTGGGGGTGGGTGGGGTCCTGGAGGATGGAGGCAGCTCTCCTTTGGACTCTGTGGTGATAGATGCTCTGCAGAGTGGGAAGTGGAGTCCTGATGATCTTCTCAGCTGTCTTCACCACTCTCTGCAGGCATTTGCGATCCAAAGCAGTAGTGCTGCCGTACCATGCAGTGATACATTTGGTCAAGATGCTCTCGATGATGCAGCTGTAGAAGTTGTTGAGGATCTTGGGGGACATACCAAACTTCCTCAGCCTCCTCAGAAAGTACAGCTGCTGTTGAAATCAGTGGCATACTGGTGGATAGGCTCACCGACACATTGGCGTCTCTGGCGAAAGTGAATTCTCCGAACAGTCACGCTGTCTGGGGTGGAGAAACAATTAGCTAGCAGCTCCACGATGTCCTCATATGAGTTCGACGCGCCGAGCGTCCGTAAGACCCTCCGGCCTTCAATACCCAGGTTGTGGAGAAGGAGTGCACGTACCCTCACCTTATTGAGCTTCCTGAGGTCCAGCACCGTAATGTACATTTGAAAGGCCTCCAACCAACGCGGCCATGGCAACAGTGGCTTGCTTGGGAGCTCAAGGAAGGGATGGAGTGGTGTAATGCATGCCTCCATACATTAATCCTCAGTCGTCAAATGTTATGTCCACAAACCCGGTGATGAACAAGGCGGAGAGAGTGGTAACGTTGAACACAGCTTTACTGAAGATGTGAAGTAGCAATACACAGCAAGCACCCAGCGGGATCAACTGGCACAGGAGACCGTGCCTATAGTGGCCCACCCCGCTATATAGGGCAGTGCGGTTATATGACAGGAAGTCAGTGTCACTACACTGCACTTCATAATAAGAGCCGCCATCACAGGTTGCACTTATGTTGTGGGACACCACTTCCGGAGCTTAAGTAATATTATTTAAACTATGCTTATTTTAAATAAAGTGATTTAACAGTTACAAGATGTATGTATTAACAACATCCAAACAAAAAAAGTGAATTTATAACTTATTTTAACAGTGATATTTGATATGCAATTTGGTTAGCAAGGACTTGGGACATGAGAAAAATGCAATTTTAGGGGGTGCTTAATAAATATTTTATATCTTCAATACTATTTTGGGACTATTTTTTTTCTGTAACTTTGCAGTTTGTCTCAGTATAAGTATAATTTACAGAACAAATGTATGATTTAGTTTTTTTTGGATGAATTATTCTCAGTTTAATGGGTGGGACAGAAAATGCCCCACAATTCTGGCATGGCCCAGGTTTCTACCTATAGGACCTGGCAGGGCTCAGCATAAATGAGCCACATACGAATTCATTTAATCCAACTGACCATAACTCTCGTCCTATTAACCCCTCACAACCAGTCTGTAATATATTAGAAATAACTGAAATTGAAGTCACAAATATTACCATCTCATTGAATAGCTCAAAAGCAACAGATGAACACGGTCTCAACACCAAATTTTTAAAAGAAAATAAAGAATCTCTAATTTGTCCAGTTACTTATTTAATCAATCTGTCAATCAAACATGCTGTTGTCCCAACTGTCTGGAAGGTAGGAGTGGTCGGACCAATTTTCAAAACGGGGAGTAAAACTGATATAAACAATTACAGACCAATCAGCATCTTACCTGTCATCTCCAAAATAATTGAAAAATGGGTGGCCACACTATTATGTGAACATCTGAATTATGGGAACACCCCCCTGCATCACGCACAGTTTGGGTTTCGTACCCACCACTCAACGAGTCTGCAATAAGCTTGTTCCTAGAGAAAACTAAATCTTTCTTAGATAAGTGCAATTGTGTAGGTGCAGTGTTTTTAGATCTGAAGAAGGCATTTGACACTGTTGACTACAACAGCCTTTTAACCAAACTTACTTAGTTTAACTTTTCAGAACATGCTATCAAATGGATGAAATCCTATTTAACTGACAGACAGTAATGTGTAATGGTCAACAGTGTCAAATCACCATATTTGAAATGTCAAATGGGTGTCCCACAAGGCTCCATACTTGGACCGATATTGTTCTCCCTATACATAAATGATTTACCAAATGCATGCAGAAACATTCATATACAGTACAAATGTATGCAGACGACACGGTAATATTCACACCTGCAAAAAACACACAAGAAACCACCTGTATTCTTACAACAGTGATGACCCAAATCTATGACTGGCTGAGTAATTCATGTCTCCTACTAAACACTAAAAAAAACTGTTTGCATGACGTTCACCAAACAACGATCAAATATTACAAACTCAAACATTTTCTTAAAAGGGGAGGAGCTGCAACTAGTCAAGGAATTTAAGTACCTTGGCGGGATTTAGACTCCTCATTAACCTTTAAGAAATACATTAAAAAAATCTCAAACATAATCAAATTCACAAGAAATTTTAAACAAATTAGACCATCGCTGACAGTTAATACAGCCAAAATGTTTCTGCATGCAATGATCTTCTCATACATTGATTACTGTTTTGCCAACTGGTCACTCAGTAGTGTAACCATAATCAAACCCATTGAATCTTTATACAAAAAAAAACAACATAAAAATCTTTGACAAGATCCCACATATCACTGCTGTCACATTTACAAGAAATACAATCTTCTGTCTTTTGAAAATGATAAAACTCTGAAATTTGCCTGTTCAGTATATAAAATATTAAATGGCTATGCACTCCCCCCCCCCTTCTCCCCGGGAGACTATGTTAAACTGCGAACTGTCACTGATACAACCACCAGGGCAATCACTAGAGGAGACTGTGAGATCCCCCACATTTGCTCGATCTGTACTATCAGTGAGGGGCACCAAGATCTGGAATAACATACCACCTGCAATCAGAGAACATACCACACTAAACACTTTTAAGACTCATTGTAAATATTGGCTTTTAAACAACCAAAACTGTATCCATAACTACTGGTTGCCCTGCAGCATACGCATATGTGCCCGTGCGTCATACACATATGCCCCACCTCTTGTTTGTTGCTGTCTGTTGTTGCTGTGAGGTGCTTGAGTGCATGTTATAAAATTCCAAGATGGCCGCGCTGCATGTGTTTCTGGCTGCTGGTCGTCTCTGCTTGTTTGTCCTGTTTTTGATTGTGTTATTGTGTCTGGATTATGTGCAATCAGCCATTGTTTATGATCGCCAAGTGCTGCTGGATATTCGATCTTCCATCGTGGGGTTTGGCTGTCATAATCAGGAGGGAAGATTCTTCCATCGGTCTCTGCGTTTGCAACTTCCCGTTGGTACCTGGGATCCCCGCTGTGGTTATACCTGCAGAAAGCGATCCAAACCTCGGGGAAGACGTGCAGGTGCCATGGTGAAATCCAGAAGGCTTGCTTGGCTTCGCCGTCTCGCTCGCTCCGCCTCATCTTCTCCTAATGATGCAGCTGGCCTCTTTCCTGGATCCTTGCCCTTGGGTGTGCCCGGAGTGAGGCCATCATTTCTCCAGCCTGTTTTCCCTGTTCTACCGTGTCAACCGGCCTTTTCCCTGCTTCGAGCCAGGAAATCCCCTGCAGGTAGCAGGTGCCTATGTCAACTTTCACCGGCCCCCATTCCTGGCGAGACTGCTGCTGTTGCAGAGCCCATCCAGCTGGCGTTGCTTAACGCACGTTCCATCTCAAATAAATCATTCTTTTTGAACAATTTATTCATTACTGCAGGGCTGGACTTTTTATTTCTTGTTGAGACTTGGCAGAAAGGTGAGGAATTTACCTCCTTAATTGAACTTTGTCCACCAGATTGTACCTTCTCCTGTGCTCCGAAATTGACAGGCCGCGGCGGTGGTCTGGCCATCGTGAACCGGCACCGCTTCGTTACACGGACGGTGAGCCATGGAACTTTTTCATCGTTTGAACTGATAATTTTAAAAAATTGGCTCCTCAAACCCATTTTATTGCATTTTAATTTACCGTCCTCCAGGAGTTAATGCCTCATTTTTATCTGAATTTAGCGATTTTTTAACTTCTATTATTAAATTTGAGCGGATTTTATTACTTGGAGATTTTAATTTGCATATTAACGATCCCAATGACAGTTTTGCAGTGAATTTCTTGGGTATTATTGAATCATTTAATTTTGTTTTGTGTCTATCTGGCCCTACGCATATAAAAGGAAATACACTTGATCTTGTTTTTACACTCGTTCTTAATGTGAATAATGTTCGGACTAAGGAGCTTCTTGTATCAGACCATTTTTGTGTTCTTTTTAATTTATCAGTTAAATCAGTCTGTTACACTGGTAAGCGGGTAAAATGCTCTTGTGTCATTGACCAGTTTTCAGCTGTGAAATTTTCTGCTGCCTTTGACAGCAATGTGGTTTTATTCTCTGATGAAGACACTGAGAGCTTGGTCTGCTCTTTTAACTCACACTGTTCAAGCATCTTAGATGTAGTTGCTCCCTTTAAAACCAGGACTGGCCGTGTTGTTAATTCATCCCCCTGGTTAAATGATGATCTCTGTTGTTTTAGACGTAAATGTCGGAGTGTGGAAAGACTGTGGAAGTCCACTAAACTTGAGGTGCATCGATTGTACCTTAAGGAACTGTTAATTGAATTTAACAATATGATTAAAATGGCAAGAACTTCTTATTTTTCCAATATCATCTCCTCCAATAGTAATAATCCAAAGATCCTCTTCAGTACAATAGACAGTATAGTTAATCCTGTTAGTTCTGCTCCCCCTGTTTATTCAATTAATGACTGTAACAAGTTTCTTTCCTTTTTTGTTGACAAGGTCACTGCTGTTAGGGCTGGTTTTACTCATTCCTTTCCCCTAATCCTTGATTGTCCTAACAGACAGGCCTTTTTAAGTGATTTTACCCCAATTTCTTTTGAGGATTTGTTAGTGTTGGTGAGTTCCATGAAATCTTCCTCCTGCATTTTAGATATTTTGCCTTCCTCAATGTTAAAAGAGGTAATTGGCTCAGTGGGTACATCTTTGGTTAATATCATTAATAGCTGACTTGAATCTGGTTGTGTACCCTCGTATTTTAAACATGCAGTTGTCGTCGGCCTCCGTTGGTCTATGATGACCATGGAAGAGAATGCTAAACGTCTACTCTGCTGGAACAGCACCGCCTGCGGCTGAACAGGCCGATGTGCACCGGTGTTCTACCTTCCAGCATTGGGCGTTGGTAGGATTCAAGCCTGGGCAGGAAGATATGGAGGACAAGATGTTACCTATGCAGCATGTCCCCCCTCTCCACGTCACTGATGAATCCAAAGGAACAGCAGGGCTGCTATAGTTTGGCACCAGTGCCGTCGCAGGAGCTGCCAGAACGATGTTGAGCACAACAGAGAACTGCCTTAGGGGCTCCGACTCCGAATTTTTCCTCAGGGTAGACTCCCGAAGCCTCTCCCGTGACTGGGTGTGCCGCAAGGCAGCGGAGGTTTGAAATCAGGGTTTACCTTCCCCTAGATGGGCTACCTTCCCAGGTTGACGAGCCACCATCTACCCGAAGCATCTGGTTTTAAGGCACCAGAGATCCGCCCTCGCCCCTTCTCCTATTAGTAAAAGCAGTTCTGCCGGGCTTAGAGACTAAACCACACGGGCAGGCTAGGAGTTGGACTTAGTTGTCAGAGGCTTTTCGAGACGCACGCCATAAGGAGCATTTTATGAGCACTGGGGCTTAACCCCAGTGCCGCTCCTGGCTATGACAACCTTGGAACCGCAGTTGTGCAGCCACTTTTAAAAAAACCTAACCTTGATCCATCTGTTTTTAAAAACTTCAGGCCAATTTCTAAGCTTCCTTTTATTTCTAAGCTTTTAGAAAAAGTTGTTGCCAAGCAGCTCACTGACTTTCTGATTGAACACAATATTTTCTACAAATTTCAGTCAGGTTTTCATCAGAAACACTTGACAGAGACCGCTCTTCTCAGGGTGTCAAATGATATTTTAATGTCATCAGACGCTGGCAAATGCTCTGTTTTAGTGTTATTAGATCTTACTGCAGCATTTGATACTATTGATCATTGTATTTTGTTACAAAGGCTTAGAGATTGGGTAGGTATTTCTGGAAAAGCTCTGGATTGGTTTTTCTCCTACCTTTCTGGTAGGAGTTCTTCTGTGGCTGTTGGGTCTTATTCATCTGACTCTGCTCCTTTAGCCTGTGGGGTGCATCAGGGTTCTATTCTGGGTCCACTTTTATTTGTCCTATATATGCTGCCACTTGGTTCTATTATCAGCAAATTTAAAGGTGTGTCTTATCACTGCTACGCTGATGATTTACAGCTACCTTTCTCTTTTAAGCCTGACCATGTTGACAATTTAAAAATTATTCATGATTGTCTGTCTGCAATTAAGGACTGGATGTCTAGTAACTTTTTGCAACTTAATGCTGATAAAACTGAAGTCCTTATCGTAGCACCTAATAATCTAATTCCTAAGTTGGTTAATAGCATTGGTTCATTAAGCTCTAACATACAGTCTAATCTAAAAAATCTTGGTGTCATTTTCGATCAATCGATGAGTTTTGATCAGCATGTCAAATCTTTGACCCGGAGTTGTTTTTTCCACCTTAGGAATATATCCAAAATTAGGTCATTGGTTTCCTACATCCATCCATCCATCCATCCATCTTCTACCGCTTTTCCGGAGGTCCGGGTCGCGGAGGCAGCAGTGCAAGCAGAGAAGCCCAGAATTCCCTCTCCCCAGCCACCTGCTCCAGCTCTTCAGAGGGGATACCAAGGCGTTCCCAGACCAGCTGGGAGACATAGTCTCTCCACCGAGTCCTGGGTCTGCCCCGGGGTCTCCTCCCAGTGGGACGTGCCTGAAACACCTCAAGTGGGAGGCGTCCAGGAGGCATCCTAATCAGATGCCCATACCACCTCAACTGACTCCTTTCAATGTGGAGGAGCAGCGGTTCTACTCTGAGCCTCTCCCGGATGACTGAGCTCCTCACCCTATCTCTGAGGGTGAGTCCAGCAATCCTACGGAGAAAGCTCATTTCAGCCGCTTGTATCCGCGATCTCGTTCTTTCGGTCATTACCCAAAGCTCGTGACCATAGGTGAGAGTAGGAACGTAGATTGACTGGTAAATCGACAGCTTTGCCTTAGAACTAAGCTCCCTCTTCACCACAACAGACCGGTACAACGTCCGCATCACTGCAGATGCTGCTCCAATCCGTCTGTCGATCTCTCGCTCCATTTTCCCCTCACTCGTGAACAAGACCCCAAGATACTTAAACTCCTCCACTTGGGGCAGGAGCCTGTCCCCAACCTGGAGAGGACAATCCACCTTTTTCCGGCTGACGACCATGGACTCGGACTTGGAGGTGCTGATTCTCATCCCAGCCGCTTCACACTCAGCGGCAAACCGTCCCAGCAAGAGTTGTAGGTCATTGCTGGATGAAGCCAACAGGACAACATCATCTGCAAACAACAGAGATGATAGGGTCTCCCTATCATCTAGGGACCCCTCTGATAGGGTCTCCCAAGACAAACTGGTCCTGGTTGAAGGGCCAGACTAAGAACGATCCAACAGACTCTCATGATAAATTGTATATCAAGGATTCAGTGTACCCCGGTATCGGGTACACTGAGCCGGTATCGCTCAACCTCGTACACCCAAGCTTTCTAAACTGGCTTTTGGTTTCCTACAGTCAGTTAGAAATCATTATTCATGCCTTTGTTTCTTCACGTTTGGACTACTGTAATGCTCTTTTCACATGTCTTAGCAAATCCTCTTTACACCGCCTACAGTTAGTCTAGAACGCTGCTGCAAGATTACTAACTAGGTCCAGTAGATTCTGTCATATCCCTCCTGTTTTGGCCTCCTTGCATTGGCTTCCTGTAAATTATAGAATTGATTTTAAAGTTCTTGTTCTTACTTACAAAGCCATTCATGAAGAGGTGCCTTTTTATATTAGTGACCTGCTCTTTCTACACCAGCCCAGCAGGTCTCTCAGGTCTTCTCATCAGAATCTATTGGCTAGTCCCTAGCACTAGGCTCAGAACCAAAGGCGATAGAGCTTTTGCTCCTGTTGCTCCCAGACTGTGGAACTCCTTACCTTTTGAACTTAGATCTGCACCTTCCATTGGTGTTTTTAAGAAGCAACTAAAGACCCACCTTTTTAGCCTAGCTTTTTAATTAACTATGTGCTGATTGTATTTTTATGTGCTTTTACTATCTACTTTGTTTTTTTTACTGTTTTATGTGCCTATGTTTTTATTTTGTTTTTTACCATGTTAAGCACTTTGTGACTCTGTCTGTGAAAAGTGCTCTATAAATAAACATTATTATTATGTGTGTGTACGCATACACAGCACTTCACACATGTGACATCTGAATATTTTGTTTTGTAACACCTTAACTCTGCACCTTGTACAGTTTCACTGCAGTTGTTCTGCTCGTGTATGATAGTTTGTTTGTGTGTTTTTGTGACCCGCCGGGGGACTACAGATGCAAATTAGCAGTATTGCTAAATCTGGCATACTTGCATTTGTATTAATGTTCATTAGTATGTAATGTCCCTTTCAAATAAACATTAAACTTAAACAAACAGTAGGTCTACCCTCCAGTTGGCTCACCACCTGCAGGAGGGCAGTCTCTCCCCATGACCCAGACCCACAGCTAAGCCGTAGAAGATGGATGGATAACATTTTGTTTACAGCAGTACACTGATACATTTTTGACTCTCCTCCTAACTTTTTGCATGATCATGGTGGGAATGGTGACAGCAGTATACAATGGTTGGTTGGGATCATACATGTAATGAAGTCACTCTGCTGATGAAGACGTGACAAAAGTTTATATTGCTACTATGACACTGTCTAGTCTGACATCCCCAAGCTGGCAAGGGTAGGAGCCTTTCTGTGTGGGGTTTCCAAAGTTCTCCCTGTGCTGTGTTGGTTTATTCTGGGGGCTCTGAGATAGTTAAGTGCTATGAGTGGTCTTTGAGAGTAGAAAAACTGACATATAAGTACATCTCTCATCCTTTATTTTGACATCATGAAAGACAAATAAAAATGGTGTAGTTTTAATGAAGAGATGCATTCCTGAAAAGATGTGTGTTTATGGTTTTCCGTTGTCTCCATGACATTAAAAGGAAATCAAAGAAAACTTCCTCCTCAGAACGTTCTCTTTGATGATAGTTTAATCCAGCTGGGTGTTTTTTCCTTTCTGTGTACAGCATTTTGTTATTTCTGCTGTGCCTCTCTTTCCTCAGCGTATTTATCTTTTTATTTCACATGGGCTATTTAGAAATTGGTGGAGGGAGCAATATGAATGCTGACAGAAATACTCACTTCCCAGTCTTCATCAGTTGAAGGAATTTTCCTGGTTATTTCCAGCTGGCCATTTGACACATACTGTAGTTATATAACCCATAGCTGAAGAATGTAACTTTTTAGGCATCATTAACAAAAATGGTGTTACTACCAGTGAAAGAAATTGTCATTATGGGCTGCTTGCTGTTATCCCCATTAGACATCCAAGGTAAAAAAAAAAAATAAATAAATAAAAATTGTAGTTTATAATGCCGAGAATTTGAGAGTTATTTAGGTTTGCCCTTTCCCAGTCTCTCAAGGCCATTGACCTGATTTTCAGTTGGCCTTTGGTTGCTTGGAGCTCATCTAAAATGGGTTGATCTTCTTTCTTCCTCTTGCTCCCTTCCTTGGAGGGTTAAGTTTATAAAATAAATAAAAAGTATGTTTCAGTGCATAATTCATTCAAATTTTTTTTTTAGAAACACTTTGATGATATGACTTTTTTTTTTTAAAGTGTTTGTGTAGAAAAACAAGAAATCATGCCATGAAAGCAGTATAAAATGTGGTTCAAGTTGGACTAAAACAGTTAAACTATGATGCTTATTATTGGACCATGAGGCAATTACTGCACCACCTTCAATGCAGTTTAATTCATTTCATATCATTTGCTATACAAGAGACAAAGACATTTGCTGTCTCGGTCGCTTGTATTATATTCATTTGAAAGGTCATTAAGCACTTTTGAAGCGGCCTGCAAAATTAATAGTACATTAATGTAAATACTATTAATATACATTAATAGTACAATTAGTAATTAGTAGTAATAAAATTAATAGTACATTAATGTAAATACTCCTCATTGATCGTCACTTTATCGTGGTGGGGGTTTGCATGCCGTAGTGATCCCAGGAGCTATGTTGTCCAAGGCAATTTGCCTCTGGTAGGGTCACCCAAGACAAACTGGTCCTGGGTGAAGGGCCAGACTAAGAACGATCCAACAGAACATGATGAATGCTAGAACAAGGATTCAGTGTACCCCGCCTGGTATGGGGTTACTGGGGCCCCACCCTGGAGCCAGGCCTGGGGGAGGGGCTCAATGGCTAGCATCTGGTTGCCGTGTTTCCACCCATGGGACCCAGCCGGGCTCAGCCCCAAGGAGTTACATGGGTTTGCCCTCCAGTGGGCGCACACCTGCAGGAGGATCATGGGGGTCCGGTGCTATGTGGATCGGGTGGCAGTCAAAGGCAGAGACCTTGGCGGTCTGATCCAAAGCTTCCTAAACTGGCTTTTGGGACGTGGAATGTCACCTATCTGGTGGGGAAGGAGCCTGAGCTGGTGCATGAGGTTGAGCGATACCGACTAGATATAGTCGGCCTCACCTCAACACACAGCTCCCGGAACCAGTCTCCTGGAGAGCTTGGCCTACTCTGGAGTTGCTCCGGGCGAGAGGTGATGAGCAGGGGTGGGAATTCTTGTATCCCCCCACCTTGCTGCCTCTATATTTGAGTTTTCCCCTTTGAACGAAAGGGTTGTTTCCCTGCGCTTTCGGGTTGGGAAATGGGTCCTGACCATCATTTGTGCCTATGCACCAAGTGATGTTTCAGAGCACCCACCCTTTTTGGAGTCTCTGACTGGGGTGCTGGAGAGTGCTCCTCTTGGAGACTCCATTGTCCTACTGGGGGACTTCACGCAGGTGTCATTGCCACGCACGTGGGCAACAACAGTGAAACCTGGAAGCGGGTGATTGGGAGGAATGGCCTGCCCGATCTGAGCTCGAGTGGTGTTCAGTTTTTGGACTACTGTGCTAACCACAGTTTGTCCACAACGAACACCATGTTCAAGCATAAGGGTGTCCATATATGCACCTGGCACAAGGACACCCTAGGTCGCAGGTCGATGATCGATTTTGTTATTGTGACATCAGACCTGTGACCATATGTAATGGACACACGGGTAAAAAGAGGTGCAGAGTTGTCAACTGATCATCACCTGGTGGGGAGTTGGATCCGATGGCAGGGGAGGATGCCAGTCAGACCTGGTAGACCCAAATGTATAGTGAGGGTGTGCTGGGAACGTCTGGCTGCGGCCCCTGTCCAGGAGGTCTTCAATTCCCACTTCTGAAAGAATTTCAACCACATTTCGAGAGGGTCTGGAGACATACAGTAGAGTCTGAATGGGCCATGTTATCCACCTCCATTGTTGAAGCAGTTGCCCAGAGCTGTGGCCGCAAGGTCGTCGGGGCATCTCGGGTTGGCAACCCCCGAACCAAGTGGGCGACACCAGTGGTGAGGGGTTCCATTAAGCTGAAGAAGGAGTTCTATCAAGTTTGGTTTGCTTGTGGGACTCCCGAAGCAGCTGAGGTGTACCGGCAGGCCAAGCGGAGTCCAGCTTGTGTGGTTGCTGAAGCAAAAACTCAGGTATGGGAGGAGTTCGGTGAGGTCATGGAACAAGACTCCCGGTCGGCCTCGAAGAGATTCTGGGAAACTATCCGGTGGCTCAGGAGGGGGAAGCAGGTCCCTGTCCACACTGTGTATGGTGTGGATGGGGAACTGCTAACTTCGACTGGGGATATCGTCGGGCGGTGGAAGGAATACTTCGAGGAGCTCCTCAATTCCACTGACACGCCTTCCACAGAGCAAGCAGGGCTTGTGGACAAGGGGGACGACTCGCCTATCACAGGGGCTGAGGTCGCCAAGGTGGTTAAAAATCTCTTTGGTGGCCGGGCCTCGGGGGTGGACGAGATCCGCCCTGAGTACCTCAAGGCCCTGGATGTTGTAGGGCTGTCATGGTTGACACACCTCTGCAACATTGCATGGAGGTTGGGGGCAGTGCCTTTGGCATGGCAAACTGGGGTGGTGGTTCCTTTCTTCAAAAAAGGGGACCGGAGGGTGTGCTCCAACTTTAGAGGGATCACACTCCTCAGCCTCCCTGGGAAGGTCTATGCCAAGGTACTGGAGAGCAGAGTCTGGCCGTTGGCCAAACCTTGGTATCAGGAGGAGCAATGTGGTTTTCATCCTGGCGGTGGCACATCGAACCAGCTCTTTACCCTTTCGAGAATCCTCGAGGGTTCGTGGGAGTCGCTCCAACTAGTTTACATGTGTTTTGTGGACTTGGAGAAGGCATTCGACTGCGTCCCTCGTTGTTTTTTGTGGGGGTGCTTTGAGAGTATGGGGTATTGGGCTTGTTGTTACAAGCTATTTGGTCTCTGTACGAACGTTGTGAGAGTTTGGTTCGTATTGTCAACACTCGGTCGGACTCATTCCCAGTGAGAGTTGGACTCCGCCAGGGCTGCCCTTTGTCACCGATCCTGTTCATAATTTTTATGGACAGGATTTCTAGGCACAGCTAGGGAATGGAGGGTGTCATGCTTGGTGACCACAGGATCTCATCTTTGTTGTCTGCAGATGATGTTGTCCTGCTGGCTTCATCCAGCAATGACCTACAGGTCTTACTGGGATGGTTTGCCACTGAGTGTGAAGCGGCTGGGATAAGAATCAGTTTCTCCGAGTCCATGGTCCTCAGCCGGAAAAAGGTGTATTGTCCTCTCCGGGTTGGGGACAAGCTACTGCCCCAAGTGGAGGAGTTTAAGTATCTTGGAGTCTTATTCACGAGTGAGAGGAGAATGAAGCGAGAGATTGACAGATGGATGGGAGCAGCATCTGCACTGATGCAGATGTTGTACTGGTCTGTTGTGGTGAAGTGGGAGCTGAGTTCTAAGGCAAAGTTGTCGATTTGCCAGTCAATCTACGTTCCTACCCTCACCTATGGTCATGAGCTTTGGTAATGACCAAAAGAACGAGATTGTGGGGAGACTTGAATAACGAAACCGAATTGTCTTTCATTCCAGTTTATTCAAGAAATCATTCCACTGTCTGCTCTCATTCTTGAGCAGCGAACAAAGAGAGTGAACACACCAAAGTTCTCTCATTTAAACATTCTGACATCAAACCATTTCCCTCGCGGGGGAAATCACACATCTCTCTCAAAATCTCTTTATTCACATTCATTAGCCTTTTATTTACATAACTCCCCCTTCTCTCTTCCCGAGCCTCAGTGGTCAGGAAGTCTTCTGTCCCCTGTCCTCCGCAGGGGGTCCAGGCTCTGTGGCTCCGCACCGCAGGGGGCTGGCTCTCCTTCATCGTGGTTAAATCACATATGCAGTGTCCAACATATACATGTCTCACAACACAGCCATATAACCCCCCCCAAACGATGAAGAACAGACTAATTCCTAAAATTAAATAGCACCTTACTCACTACTGAATAATCAACACCAACATTCAGTCTGTGCGCCGCTTGGGCTTCAGCCGTCTGCCGAATCTGCTGTGCATTGGCCCCACCTTGCCTGCGGTGCGTTTCTGCTTCGGCTCTGTTGACTGAGGGAGAGAGTGGTTAATTGCCCTCTGCGGGGGCCTGCCTCGTCGAGGCGCCACTGCGACCGGTACAGACACGTCCTTCATGACAAAAGCAGGTTTTAGTCTGTCAATACTGACTGTCTCTTTTCTGTCTCCAAAATGTAGCACAAATTGCTTATCACCTGCCTCCAGTACTCGAAATGGCCCTTCGTAAGGTGGTTTGAGCGTTGCTTTTAGGGCTTCGCGCCTGACAAAAACGAAATCGGCATTTTTCAAAGCCTTGGGGACGAAAACTCGTGGAAAAGCGTGATGAACCGGACCCGGGAGCGTGTCTGCCCCCGTGCCGACTAACGGTCCCAGAGCCGAGAGAGGTGGGGGCTCTGGGGGCTCTGGTAAAAACTCGCCCGGCAGCCTCAGAGTTTGTGCGAATACCAGCTCCGCTGGGGAGGCGTCTAAGTCCTCTTTAGGCGCAGAACGCAACCCTAATAAAACCCATGGAAGTTTATTCACCCAATCTGCATCCGTGAGCGACGCTCTGAGTGCTGCCTTCAAAGACCTATGAAAACGCTCGCATAAACCATTGGCCTGAGGGTGGTAAGCCGTAGTGCGGTGAATTTTGGCTCCTAAGCCGTTGGCCATCGCTGACCACAGCTCAGAGATGAATTGCGGTCCTCTATCAGACGTAATGTCCGACGGAACCCCGAAACGCGCCACCCAAGCCGTTAAAAAAACGCGAGCCACCTCCGCGGCCGTGGTCGTCGCAAGTGGGACCACTTCCGGCCAACGTGTGGTGCGGTCCACCATTGTCAAAAGATACGTGAACCCCTGTGATGCCGGTAGGGGGCCCACAAGGTCGACGTGCACATGGTCGAACCTTCTGGCCGGAATGCGGAACGGTTCTAACGGGGCTCTTGTGTGCCTGTGAATTTTGGCCCATTGACAGGAAATGCAGGTTTTTGCCCATTCCTTCACGTGCTTGCGCAGGCACGGCCAAACAAACTTTTCCGCCACTAGTTTCACCGACGCGCGCACCCCCGGGTGCGCCAGTGAGTGGACCGAGTCAAAAACACGGCGGCGCCACGTGGCCGGAACCACCGGACGCGGGCGCCCCGTCGACATGTCGCAGATCAGGGGGGGCATACCGGTTTGTAAACACTTGCTCTCCAGCCTCAACCCTGTTGGTCCAGACTGGAGCGCGCGCACGTCTGCGTCCGCCCCCTGGTCCGCTGCCATGGCTGCGTAATCTATACCCACGTGCACCGGGGCTGCGCACGCCACCGTGCCGCTCTCCTGCGGCGCGGTCACGGTGGCCCGTTCTGCCTC
Organism: Pholidichthys leucotaenia; assembly: GCA_020510985.1. Classification (NCBI taxonomy): domain Eukaryota; kingdom Metazoa; phylum Chordata; class Actinopteri; order Cichliformes; family Pholidichthyidae; genus Pholidichthys; species Pholidichthys leucotaenia. The sequence continues at coordinate 336,174,975 of CM035839.1, read as the reverse complement.
TGCGCGTGTTGGGGTCGTGAACGCGCGTGAGAGACAATCCGCTACTACATTGAATTTGCCCGCGACGTGCCTAATGTCAGTGGTAAATTCCGAGATTGCGGCCAGCTGCCTCTGCTGCCTGCCGGACCACGGGTCTGAAATTTTGGCCATGGCGTATGTGAGCGGCTTGTGGTCCACATAAGCGGTGAAGCACCGTCCTTCCAGCCAGAACTGGAAATGACGAATAGCCAAATGCAGCGCCAACAGTTCTCTGTCAAACGCGCTGTATTTTCGTTCAGCCGCGCTTAAAGATTTGCTAAAGAAAGCCAAAGGCTGCCAAACTCCGGCTACCTGTTGCTCAATAACGGCCCCTATGGCTAAATCTGAAGCGTCTGTCGTCAGCGCGATACGTGCTGCAGGGTCTGGGTGGGCCAGGAGCGCAGCGTCAGCCAAGGCTTTTTTAACCTCTGTGAACGCGCGCTCCCGCTCCGGGGACCATTCGACCGCCTGGGTCGGTTTTTGTTTTTTGAGCGCGGCATATAACGGTTGCATGATTTGAGCTGCGTGGGGCAGGAATCGGTTATAAAAATTCACCATCCCCAAGAATTCCTGTAGTGATTTGACCGTTTGTGGACGGGGAAAATCCGCTACCGCGCGTACTTTCTCTGGTAACGGAACCGCTCCCTCCGGGGAGACGCGGTGACCCAAAAAATCGATCCGCTCGACGCCGAACTGGCACTTGGCTGGGTTAACTATTAAGCCGTGCTCTCCCAGCCTCCTAAAAACTGCTGTGAGGTGCGTTTCGTGTTCGTCCTCTGAAGTACTCGCGACCAAAATGTCGTCGAGGTACACAAACACGAAAGGGAGATCGCGTAACACGGCATCCATCATCCGCTGAAATGTTTGCGCCGCCCCTTTGAGACCAAATGGCATGCGTAAAAATTCGAAAAGTCCGAACGGGGTTATTACCGCTGTTTTAGGAATGTCCTCCGGTTGGACCGGGACTTGGTGATAGCCGCGAACTAGATCAATCTTTGAAAAAATGCGCGCCCCCGCCAGGTGCACCGAAAAATCCTGAATGTGCGGGATGGGATAACGATCGTGCGCCGTAGCGTTGTTTAGCCTGCGGTAATCCCCGCACGGTCTCCAGGAGCCATCGGCTTTCGGTACCATGTGCAGCGGCGAAGCCCACGGGCTCTTTGACCTACGAACGATGCCCAGCCTCTCCAGGCTGGCGAACTCCTCGCGCGCAATGGCGAGCTTAACTGCATCCAAGCGCCGAGCTTTTGCAAACACGGGAGGACCAGAAGTGGGGATAAAGTGTTTCACCCCGTGCTTCGCGACCGTCGCTGAAAAAGTGGGCACAGTGAGCGCTGGAAATTGGGTGAGGAGTGTGTGAAACTTACCACCTGCTGTAGCGACGTGGGTCTGTACTGGTGGCGGGGACACTCGAGCTGAACAGGGGAGAGAGTAAAAAGAGAGTGCATTTACCAGCCGTCTATTAGCAAGATCAACTAACAGATTGTGTGAACACAAAAAATCCGCGCCCAACATGTTGAAACTCACCGCCGCTATCACAAAAGTCCATTCATATGTGCGGCCATGTAAGCATAAAGGCAAGGTCCTTCTCCCGTAGGTGTTGATGTTCGAGCCATTTGCCGCTGTAGCTCCGCTACCGTGGGGTCCAGCCACCCGGTCCGCGTATGTTGGGGTGATGAAGCTCACTTGTGCTCCGGTGTCGATGAGGAACTCTCGTCCGGAGCGCGCATCCGTGATGTAGAGCAGCTTGTTGCGTTCTCCGAGGGTCGAAGCTGCTAGCGACCCCCGGTCTTGCCGTTTCCCGAACTCCTGAAGATGCAGGGCGGCACACACCTGCGTGCCTTCTCTGCGAACCTCCGATGGTAAAAGCAGAGATCTTCTCCTCCGCTGTGTCGTGCCCGCGCCTCTGCCGCCGGGCTATTGGCTCCCCCTCGTCGCGGCCGTGTTGCCGCCGTCGTCGGCCAGTCTGGTTCTGCCGCCTCTGGCTCCCCGCTGTCTCGGGTCGCTGCTGTGGTTGCTTGCCCGCCGCAGGCGTCCAGGATCCCATCTGCCTCCTGGGCCAGCTCCCGGAACTCCTCCAGGGTGTGACACTTTTTGCCGGCCAGCGTGCTTCTCGCATGCGCCGGGAGGTTGGAGAGGAAGATGAACTGAAAAATGAAATCATCGTTGTCCAACCCTCTCAGCTGTATCATCTCCTCCATCAGGGCGCTCGGCCTGTGTCCACCTTGGTCTAGCAAAGACAGGATCCTCCTCGCCCTCACTTCAGCCGAGGGGGTGAAAAACTTGATGAGGGTGGATTTCAGCTTGCCGTACCTGTCGGTCGCGGGTGGCTGCTCCACCAAGCTTTGCACGCACCGAGCTGTGCTGTTGTCCAGTTTAGCGATGACATGGTGGAACTTAGTGTCATCCACCGTTACTCCTGCGAGCGCGAACTGCGACTCTGCTTGCAGAAACCACGACCGTGGGTTATCCTGCCAGAAATCAGGCAGCTTAACGGCCACTGCGCTCGCCAGCTCTGAGCGCTGTGAGTCCGGGACCCTGAGAATTTCTTCGTTCATTCTCAACGTCGTCAGTCACCAATGTGGGGAGACTTGAATAACGAAACCGAATTGTCTTTCATTCCAGTTTATTCAAGAAATCATTCCACTGTCTGCTCTCATTCTTGAGCAGCGAACAAAGAGAGTGAACACACCAAAGTTCTCTCATTTAAACATTCTGACATCAAACCATTTCCCTCGCGGGGGAAATCACACATCTCTCTCAAAATCTCTTTATTCACATTCATTAGCCTTTTATTTACATAACTCCCCCTTCTCTCTTCCCGAGCCTCAGTGGTCAGGAAGTCTTCTGTCCCCTGTCCTCCGCAGGGGGTCCAGGCTCTGTGGCTCCGCACCGCAGGGGGCTGGCTCTCCTTCATCGTGGTTAAATCACATATGCAGTGTCCAACATATACATGTCTCACAACACAGCCATAGAGATCACGGATACAAGCGGCTGAAATGAGCTTTCTTCGTAGGATTGCTGGACTCACCCTCAGAGACAGGGTGAGGAGCTCAGTCACCCGGGAGAGGCTCAGAGTAGAACCGCTGCTCCTCCACATCGAAAGGAGCCAGTTGAGGTGGTATGGGCATCTGATCAGGATGCCTCCTGGACGCCTCCCACTTGAGGTGTCTCGGGCATGTCCCTCTGGGAGGAGACCCTGGGGCTTACCCAGGACTCGCTGGAGAGACTATGTCTCCCAGCTGGTCTGGGAAGGCCTTGGTATCCTCTCTGAAGAGCTGGAGCAGGTGACTGGGGAGAGGGAAGTCTCGGCTTCTCTGCTTGCACTGCTGTCTCCGCGACCCGAACCTCCGGAAAAGCGGTAGAAGATGGATGGATGGATTAATATAAATATTCATCTCTTCTAATGAATAAATTCTGAAAGGTTGTTGAAAATGATTTTAGATAAAATGGAAAATGGTGCACAGAAATTAATAACAATGAAGTAGAGAGTGAAAGTGCATGAAAATGTTTTGGCTACCAAAGGATACTTTAATCCACTTAATTTAATAAATATTATTTGGTGTAATTGAAGGGAACAGAGAGCATCTCTGCTGTTGTCTACTTCTGTGAAAAAGAATTGATGTGTGGGTGTTTCCTGAGAAAAAGTTTCATGCACTGTGGTTTTCCAAGTTAAGCTGTGTGGTATTTCACAGAAAGACTACGCTTTAACATTGGTGTCTCAAATGAAACCATAAAAGGACATATTCCTGTAACCATAAAAAAACAGCTTCTAGTAATTTTAAGCTAGTTTTTTTCATATCTACAGTAAAATATTATTAACATCAGAGTGATCATTCGTGAACTTTTGCATCCTTTTTTTTTTAACAGCAACCACCATTGTTGAAGCGGGCAAAGACAAGAAGAATCCCGATGACTTTGCTGAAGCACTGGATTCAGTTCTGGGAGATTTTGCTTTTCCTGATGTGTTTTTGTTTGATGTATGGGGAGCTATTGGGGACGTCAAAAATGGCAGAATCTAGTCAGTTTACAGAAGAAACATCCGGTTGTATAAATGTAGCTTATTAGAGGTGTTTTAATGTTGAATTACATTCTTTGGGATCATCTGTAAACACTTTTAATGCAATTGTGACAGTGACTGGAATTATTTAATAATTTTAATCAAATTTCAGTGCACTGGACAGAGCACATTTATCACTCTCAGTGTTCTTCCATCTAACATGTTAGAAATATTATTTTAAACACTTGTAATGAAATCTAAAATTGTTACATATGAAAGAATGAGAGAAAGTCTGAATTGCTTAGAAAACCTTTATGCAGAATCACAGTGTGAAAGAGGTGTTAGAAGTCAAGCCATGAGAAAGAGCGGACATCAGTGAGCCATCTAGGAATCCAGGAAGTTTGATAAACAATATTAAAACATTTCCTTTGATGAAAAGCAACTGAAAAATACAGGAAAGAAGCTTTTGTGCATCATTTCAGAGTTCAAACATATCTAATTCTCCTCGTTAAGATCAAATGTACATATATGGTATGTGCTTTCACACACTGTAAACAAATGTGAAACAACTGTATCCTTTTTTGTAGAACAGTATTTTTTTCTTAAGGTCAGTAGGTGTCTGACATAAACTTATGAAAACATCTGTTCATAGTCATAAACCAAACATTACCATTTAAAAACTGAATTTCCGTGTTGGAACCAGATTCTGAATGACGCACTTAATGATCTTCACTCTAAATTTGCACCACAATAATTTACTTTTGCCACGTTCAGAGAAAGATAATCTGCAGTGAGTATGCCTCAAGGGTAGATTGTAAATATACAGGTTGGTGTCAGTCTCTATATACTGTATATCATTACTGCATATAGTTTCAGTGTATTTTCCTTTCCCCCTGTGTCTTTGCCTTGGAGAGCATTTGCAGTATAAAGGAAAGGAAGCAACAGGCTGCTCTTATTAAAAGTAAACACAAAACTTACATTTGTAAATGCATTTGAACTTAGCAATGCTTTGTTTTGACACTGTAGATGACTACAGCTCTTGCATCTAATGTTAAAATTGTAAGTAAAAATATTGTTGTCAAGCTTGTGTGTGTTTGTGTGTAATTAACCTATTTTTTTTCCATCATCCTTTTTTGTGTGCACAATCATATCATTTCTCAAACACCTTTACATTTACTCTTGAACCACACTTCATGATACTGCTAAGGATGAGAAAAAAAAAAAGACTTGACATTAACTGATAATGTCAATAATACTTTGGGTGGACGGTGTGTCACAGGTACTGGACTGTGTTGGCTGTCTCCTTGCAAATGTTTGCACCAGTGATATAGGGTAAAAACCAGACAATATCTGTGTCAGCATGACATGTACTTTATACAAAGGTGTGCATATTTAACATTAAAGCATCCTTGATCCTTCATTTGTCAGGTAAACAAGTTGTAACCACATTTTTTAAGCCTCATTTCACACACATTACAAATGTACACACATTTTCAAATCTATTTATTTACATTTACACTTATTTTCAAACATTTTAGGCAATTTTGAAAATATGATTTAGACATGTGACCACTGATATGTGGGCTATTTCAAAAATGCATGAGATCCATTCTTGTTTTCATATTTGTAATATATGCATTTTGCCTGCCAAAAACAGAAACTGTCTCCCTCTCTTTCTCCTGCATAGACTTGAAATAGTCTAATCCTGAACTCAAATGTTAGAAATGCTCCCATCCAAGGTCATCAACAAGTCCAGTGATTGTTGCTTTGAGTTCCGCAGTTCAACTTTCCACTGTTTAACATGCAAGACTTTCCAAACTAAATATTTACAGTAGCTCAAAATTGAGATACACAAACACAACTGGTCTTGGTGCATGAGCTTAAATTTGAAGCATTACCAATAAGTGATCACCTACTTTTTTCCTTATTTTTGTAAAATGAATAAAAGTACTTAATGCTACATGCAGTGTATCTTTTATCTTTGGGAAATACAGCTCACAATACATCAATCAGCTAAGTAGAATTGTTGAGGGCATCATTTGTTAGTCATAAATTATAGATGATCCCTAATTCTGGCTTTACAGGCCTACTTTACCCTAAATTGCTACAAAACATCTCAAACAAATGTAACATGGTTCCATTCTAAGTGCAGCCTTACGTGTGTGTGGAACTTGCTCTGAAACAGCTCAAATCCAACTATTTATGGAGATGGAGGTGGTGTTGTAAAAGAAGCTGGTGTCACAGTTGATTTCTCTGCCTCTCCTGTTCCATCTGAGCCCAGGTTGCTCCCGAGAGAAGATCGTGTGAATCTGCGAACTCTTTCTCTGAAAGATGGGTACAAGGTTGTGATAGAGCTCCGGGACCATTCTAGACGGGGGTAGACCCTCTTAAGAACTGCCCTCCGAAACAGGATATACACCCATGGGTCTAGGATCTGATTCCAGGTGGCGAAGCGGAGCCATAGCAGTAGGTATTTGACTTGGGCATCACCTCCGGACAGCACCGTTTCAGCAATAAAGACCTGGTATACAGAAGAGAGAACGAGAGTGGGTGATAAGATTGTAGCAGAGAGAAAAACAGGAAGAATACATTTACAGGAAAGAGTACAGTTGAAATTGGCTAATGCTGCAAGTGCACATAGACGCTATTACTTGCATCCATTAGGGGAATGGAAGCAGCTCATGAGGCAGTGGCTGTTGTAACAGATTCTAATTACCCATTTCCCAACTACCCACATTTTATGAGAGCCATAGCATTAGCCTGAGAGTCTCCTAATAAGGTCCTTTAGGACTGACAACTTGTCTTGTTGTGGTTTATACAGTAGTAGCTTCTCAAAATTCAGCCAGTGTATAGGAGAATTCTCTTTTGCTGTGATTTAGATGCCAGCAGTGCAAGGAAGAACAGTCATTCAACTCATTTAAATAATTCAACATACTGTATTAGTATGCAGTTTAAAAGAGTTTTTTAAAATCATTCAACCTTATACTCTATAGAAGAAGAAGAGCCTGTATGTATGTGTCTATAGAAGTATGCATGTATTGTATACAGGGCTTGACATTATTTTTTTTGCTCACCAGCCACTGTGGCCAGTGATTTTCCAAAGTTACGAGCCACTCAGCCTTCTCACTTGCCACAATTTTGTAGTTGGAAAGTTCTATTTAATATGATCAAATCTGACTATCACATGCTAAAATTTACCTGAACTAAATTTACATCCTTTTTAAATGTAAATGACCCTTACACATAAAATAAGTTTGCTGTGGGTGGAGCCTGGCTGCACTTTGTACAGGAGAAGCCACCACCCATCACAGCATTTCTTCCCACCAGGCTGAACAAAAGCAGGATGGGAGACCGGCCTGTGGAGTAGACCGTCCACGGCTTCTCCAGACTCCTTCCACGATGACAGTGAACCAATGTGCATGCACTGTGTGCAGATAGTGCTTATGGGAGTTGTAGTTTTGTAGTCTCACATTGCAATAGGTTTATTATTTTAGATGTTTGAGAAATCTACAACCTGCCAAAGTGGCTAGTGGGAGTGGCTGTCTTACCGGCCACTGCTGAAATCCACCAGCCATTGGCTGGTTGGCCTGTGTTAACGTCAAGCCCTGACTGTATATATTCAAGAACTGTTTATATCACTGCCTGGAGCAGTCAAGGAAAAGGATAAAAAATAGTGGTGTCAAAGTTATCACATTAATCACGTGATTACACAATGTACCGTTACAGCTTTTTTGATAATCAGTGAACTGAAAGATTCAAGATCACTTTATTGTCATTCAGCAGTACATCGAAAGAGCAGTGTAGAATGAAATTACGTTGCAGTCACTCCCAATAAAAGCTTACACATTAAAAACACAAAAACACCTCCAGCAACAGAATATCTAACACATTTTAAAAAGCTTATCAAATTAAAAAGCAAGATTATTAAGAAATCTGCGAACTCTCGAAATGTGGGTACTGTTTCCGTCAGATAGTGTATGGCATGCTCAAAACAGACACGGTGAAGTCCAAATTCCTCATTTTGTTTAATTCTGGGTGTTCAAATGAGTTTGTGTGGCATGGGCCCAGGGCGGTGCCCTTCCCCACTCCTCCAGAAGTTGACAGCTGGAGGTTCTGGAGCAAAGGTCCAGGTTCTGCATGGTGCTGGACTGGTGGTTCATCTCTTTAAAGATGAAAGCTGCTCCGCGATCCAAACAGCGAAGCCAAGACAAGCATGTCTGCTGTGAAAAGTAGATGTGAAAAGGGCTAACAGCTAAGCTAAAGGCTAACACTACTTCCATCCATTCTGCTCAGGAATGTCTGCTCCCTACAAACAAACTGGACTATCTACTGTACTGGAACTCACACTGGAAAGGGGGGTGAGAGATGCAACTGGTATAACAACTGGTAAGATAACTGGTGTAGTAATGCAAAAAGTGGTCGCTAGTTGTGCAGTATTTCTGCAGTACTTATGAATTTTTCTGGAGAATATTCTGGATAGCTGTTGTCATTTTTGACTTGTTGAAAGCTTTAAGCAAACTTTTTAAAAATTATTTATTTTGAATGTGTAACATTAAGCATTCAGTGACAGTGATGTAGGAAACTGTTAAGAAAATAAAAATGAAAAATATACTAAAACATAAGTCACCATACAAAACATAAGTTTCACCATGCACATATCCGAAAAGGAGTAGCAAGAAGTCTAAACTTATTCAGTCCCACCCCTTCTCCACAAATCATTGATATCTATTCATTTGTTTCCTAGCCATACACAACGCAATATACTGTATATACCATTTAGATAAAATCATAGAAAATAATAATACATATATTTAATAAACAATATTCAGAAACGCATCTTTGTTCAAACACTTCATCCTTGTACCTCGCAAAGATCTTTTTTATACATCCTTTTAAACTGTTTTATGTTTGGACATTGCTTCAGTTCATCATTCAGATTGTTCCATAATTTCACTCCACAGATGGATACACAGAAACATTTCCTGGTTGTTCTTACATTTACTATTTTAAAATTAAATAATCCCCTTAGATTGTAACTGCCTTTCCTTTCTGTAAACAAGACTAGAATATTTTTTGGAAGTTGATTATTTTTGGCTCTAAACATGATTTGTCCAGTTTGGTATTTTACTTGATCCAGAAATTTTTATATATTTGACTGCAAGAACAATGGATCTGTGTGATCCCTATAACCAGCTTTATGAATAATTCTTATTGCTCTTTTTTGTAGAATAATTAGTGGCTGTAGTGTGCGTCTATAATTATTACCCCAAACCTCAGCACAGTAGCTGAAGTATGGTGAAACCAGTGATCTGTAAAGAATGAGGAGTGATCTGTGATCCAGAACATGTTTTGCTTTGTTTAAAATTGCAATCGTTCTTGATATTTTTGAGTTTAAATGTTTTATATGCTGTCTCCAGTTAACTTTATCATCAATTACCACCCAAAGAAATTTGATTTCATTGACTCTTTCAATATCTGTTCCACCTATTTGTATTTTTGTTCTACAGGTTCCAAATAACATCATTTTTGTTTTGCCTGAGTAATAACTTGTTTATGTCAAACCACATCTTCAGTTTTTCCATTTCTATGTTTATCCCATCCAGTAATTGCTGTAGGTCTTCTCCTGCACAAAAAAATGTTCCGTGTCATCCGCAAACAAAACCAGTTTTAATATTTGTGACACTTTACAAATGTCATTGATATAAAGAGTGAACAATTTTGGACCCAACACTGACCCCTGGGGGACACCACATACAATATCCAAACACAAAGAGCACCATTTACCCCAACTCACAAATTGTCCCCTATTACTCAAATAACTCTTTATCCATTGCAACACAACCTCTCTGATACCATATCTTTCCAATTTTCTTACTAATATATCACGATTTATTGTGTCCAATGCCTTTTTTAGATCGATGAATAGTCCAACAGCATATTTTTTCCTGATCAATGGAATCCTCTATTGTATCTAATAATGCAAGTGATGTGGATCTGTTTGATCTGAACCCATACTGACTGTCAGTGATTAAATTATGTTTATCTATGAATTTGTCCAGACAGTTATTGAAAAGTTTTTCAAGAATTTTGGAAAACTGTGGAAGAAGTGAAACAAATGATGCTTGTTACCAGATTTGTACAGTGGAATGACTTTAGCTGTTTTCATTTTATCAGAGAAAACACCAGTTTGAAATGATAAGTTAAATATATAGGTTAATGGTTTGGAAATCCCATCAATTACCTTCTTCACCATTATCATATCAATATCACCACAATCCGTTGACTTTTTGTTTTTACACTTCATAACAATATCAATCACCTCTTTTTCATCCACTGGACTAAGAAACATTGAATTTGGATTCCTGTTTATCAACCCATCAAAAATTGTCCTAGTTATACCTTGGTCAGGAATTTTTTCTGCCAGATCTGGACCAACACTGACAAAAAAAAAAAAATGTTAAAACTATTAACTACAACATCCATATTGTATTCATCCTTACCATTAACAACAAAAAACTCCAGATAGTGTGAATGTCTAGAGCCATTCTTGATTATACTGTTCAATATGTCACATATTCCTTTAATATTATCTTTGTTTTTATCTAGTATTCTCTTATAATAATCTTTCTTGTTATTCCTAATAAGAGTAGTTAACTTATTTCTATAATTTTTGTATTTATTTTCTGCCTCTTTCATTCTTTGTCTTATGAATTCTCTATACAGTGAGTTTTTCTTTTTGCAGACATTTCGTAAACCTTTGGTTATCCATGGACATTATTTATATTTTACTTTTTTATTTATCTGAGTTATAGGACAATTTTTATCATATAAAAACATAAATATTTTAAGAAAATCCTCATATGCACCATCCACGTCTTTAATTTGAGCGAGGTCATCCCAGTTATATCATTCTATAAAAGCAAGGAATCTGTGTGTGTGTCTGTGTCTGTCTGTCACGTTTGTAGGACATCATAGGACAGCCTATGATCTCTGCCTGAACATCACAGGATGTCCTATGATCTCAGGCATCATAGGACACAGACAAATGTATCTTTATGATGTCATATAGACCATGTGTCTTTGAACTCAGGCATCATAGGACACATAGACAAATGTGTCTTTATGATGTCATATACACCATGAACTCAGGCATCATTGGACGACTCGCAATGCCTACAGCCGTGGACATAATTGTTGGTACCCCTCTGTTAATGAAAGAAAAACCCATAGTGGTCACAGAAATAACTTGAATCTGACAAAAGTGGTAATAAATAAAAATTCTATGAAAATTAACCAATGAAAATCAGACAATGCTTTTGAATTGTGGTTCAACAGAATTATTTAAAAAAACAAACTCATGAAACAGGCCTGGACAAAAATGATGGTACCCTTAACTTAATATTTTGTTGCACAACTTTTTGAGGCAATCACTGCAATCAAACCATTTCTGTAACTGTCAATGAGACTTCTGCACCTCTCAGCAGGTATTTTGGCCCACTCCTCATGAGCAAACTGCTCCAGTTGTCTCAGGTTTGAAGGGTGCCTTCTCCAGATGGCATGTTTCAGCTCCTTCCACAGATGTTCAATAGGATTTAGATCAGGGCTCATAGAAGGCCACTTTAGAATAGTCCAATGTTTCGCTCTTAGCCATTCTTGGGTTCAGGTTCAGGTTCAGGTTACTTTATTTGTACCCGTAGGTAGATTTGATTTGGGTGTTTTTAGCTGTGTGTTTTGGGTCATTATCCTGTTGCAAGACCCATGACCTGCGACTGAGACCAAGCTGTCTGACACTGGGCAGCACATTTCTCTCTAGAATACCTTGATAGTCTTGAGATTTCATTGTACCCTGCACAAATTCAAGACTCCCTGTGCCAGATGCAGCAAAGTCTGGCATTTTTATGATTTGTTTTCAACAGTGGTGTCCTCATTGGTCGTCTCCCATGAAGTCCACTTTGGCTCAAACAACGACGGATGGTGCGATCTGACACTGATGTACCTTGACCTTGGAGTTCACCTTGAATGTGTTTAGAGGTTGTTCTGGGCTCTTTTGTTACCATTCGTATTATCCATCTCCTCCTGCGGCCACATCCAGGGAGGTTGGCTACAGGTCCAGTGGATCTTAAATTTCTGAATAATATGTGCAACTGTAGTCACAGGAACATCAAGCTGCTTGGAGATGGTCTTATAGCCTTTACCTTTAACATGCTTGTCTATAATTGTCTTTCTAATCTATTGAGACAACTCTGTCCTTTGCTTCCTCTGGTCCATGTTTAATGTGGTACACACCATGTCAACAAACAGCACAGTGACTACTTGTCACCCTTTAAATAGGCCGACTGACTGATTACAAGTTTGTAGACACCTGTGATGTTAATTAGAGGACACATCTTGGTTGAACATGTCCCTATGGTCACATTATTTTCAATCTTTTCTAGGGATACCATCATATTTTCCAGGCCTGTTTCATGAGTTTGTTTTTTAAAATAATTCTGTTGAACCACAATTCAAAAGCATTGTCTGATTTTCATTGGTATTACCACTTTTGTCGGATTCAAGTTATTTTTGTGACCATTGTGGGTTTTTCTTTCATTAACAGAGGGGTACCAACAATTTTGTCCACGTCTGTATATGACGCCACATAGACAAATGTCTTTATGATGTCATACACATCAAGCCCATGGCACACAGACAAATGTGTCTTTATGATGTCGTATACATCAAGCCTGCCTTCATGTCTTTATGATGTCATACAGTGACAGACATCAGGCAACATGTCTTTATGATGGCTATACATCAAGGCTACCTTCATGTCTTTATGAAGTCATATACAGTGAGTCCATGCCGGAAAGCCTCTTTTTGCTCAGTTCTATTTTCATGATCATGTCCATGAAGTAGAATTACGACGCACCTATCCCTCAACCAGTGGTCTCAACGAAGAAGAAGAAGAAGAAGAAGACCCATCAGATGGAGAGCAATAGAATGACAACAACTGCTGCACGTCAGAAGAGATGCCATGAAGATGAAACACCTGAGGTTCCAGCAGTACATCGCGCCCGTCTGAGACAGGACACCCTTCACCAGCATAGGGTATGACAGACTTTAAAGCACGTTTCTAGGACATCATAGGATGGCCTATGATCTCTACCTTACCATCCTAGTGCATCCAATGACCTCAGGCATCATAGGACGACTCGCCATGCCTACATGACAGCAAATGTGTAACCCTGACGAATGCCAGTCTACACTACAAATATGTAAAATGCCAAGCAAAGCACTGATTTTCTCCGGGTGCTTTGGTTTCTTGGTTTCTACGGGCATGCACGGGCCTTGCTGAACAGGGTCGAAAGCCACTTTTTCAGGATCGTGCCCATGAACTGGAATTACGACGCACCTATCCCTCAACCAGTGGTCTAAACGAAGAAGAAGAAGACCCACCAGATGGAGAGCAATAAAATGAGGAGAACTGATGTACATCAGAAAGGATGCCATGAACATGAAACACCTCAGGTTCCACCAGTACATCGCAGGCACGTGAACAACACAGCCGTCTGAGACAGGAAGAGACCCTTCAGTGGTCTGAACGAAGAAGAAGAAGACCCACCAGATGATGTCCATATGACGGCACATAGACAGAGCACATGACTCCCTACAAGACATATACAGTGGGGCAAAAAAGTATGTAGTCAGCCACCAATTGTGCAAGTTCTCCCACTTAAAAGATGAGAGAGGTCTCCAATTTTCATCATAGGTATACCTCAACTATGAGAGACAAAATGAGAAAAAAAAAAATCCAGAAAATCACATTGAAGGATTTTTAATGAATTAATTGGTAAATTCCTCCGTAAAATAAGTATTTGGTCACCTACAAACAAGCAAGATTTCTGGCTCTCACAGACCTGTAACTTCTTCTTTAAGAGGCTCCTCTGTCCTCCACTCGTTACCTGTATTAATGGCACCTGTTTGAACTCATTATCAGTATAAAAGACACCTGTCCACAACCTCAAACAGTCAGACTCCAAACTCCACTATGGCCAAGACCAAAGAGCTGTCAAAGGACACCAGAAACAAAATTGTAGACCTGCACCAGGCTGGGAAGACTGAATCTGCAATAGGTAAGCAGCTTGGTGTGAAGAAATCAACTATGGGAGCAATTATTAGAAAATGGAAGACCTACAAGACCACTGATAATCTCCCTCGATCTGGGGCTCCACGCAAGATCTCACCCCGTGGGGTCAAAATGATCATGAGAACGGTGAGCAAAAATCCCAGAACCACACGGGGGGACCTAGTGAATGACCTGCAGAGAGCTGGGACCAAAGTAACAAAGGCTACCATCAGTAACACTACGCCGCCAGGGACTCAAATCCTGCAGTGCCAGACGTGTCCCCCTGCTTAAGAAAGTACATGTCCAGGCCCGTCTGAAGTTTGCTAGAGAGCATTTGGATGATCCAGAAGAGGATTGGGAGAATGTCATATGGTCAGATGAAACCAAAATACAACTTTTTGGTAAAAACTCAACTTGTCGTGTTTGGAGGAGAAAGAACACCATACCTACTTTGAAGCATGGGGGTGAAAACATCATACTTTGGGGCTGTTTTTCTGCAAAGGGACCAGGACGACTGATCCGTGTAAAGGAAAGAATGAATGGGGCCATGTATCATGAGATTTTGAGTGAAAACCTCCTTCCATCAGCAAGGGCATTGAAGATGAAATGTGGCTGGGTCTTTCAGCATGACAATGATCCCAAACACACTGCCCGGGCAACGAAGGAGTGGCTTTGTAAGAAGCATTTCAAGGTCCTGGAGTGGCCTAGCCAGTCTCCAGATCTCAACCCCATAGAAAATCTTTGGAGGGAGTTGAAAGTCCGTGTTGCCCAGCGACAGCCCCAAAACATCACTGCTCTAGAGGAGATCTGCATGGAGGAATGGGCCAAAATACCAGCAAGAGTGTGTGAAAACCTTGTGAAGACTTACAGAAAATGTTTGACCTCTGTCATTGCCAACAAAGGGTATATAACAAAGTATTGAGATGAACTTTTGTTATTGACCAAATACTTATTTTACCGAGGAATTTACCAATTACTTCATTAAAAATCCTTCTATGCGATTTTCTGGATTTTTTTTTTTCTCATTTTGTCTCTCATAGTTGAGGTATACCTATGATGAAAATTGGAGACCTCTCTCATCTTTTAAGTTCGGAGAACTTGCACAATTGGTGGCTGACTAAATACTTTTTCCCCCCACTGTATATAGACACAGGTAAGCAACATAACAGAAAGCAGGGGCAAACAGCCCCAGATGGCAGGGCATATTTTGTGTGATTTTTATGTTTTGCTGCATACAAAAGCCATCACATGTGATTACCACTTAGTGCTGTGTTGCTATACCAACTGTCCTGTAACTGGCAAGAATTCTGTTCCAATGCATCCCCTCTATGGGCATGCATGGGTTTCTACGGGCATGCACTACTGATATTAAGTCATGTTCTAGAGCAGCCAGTAATTCATCTGCTCTCACTCGTTTATTTTAATTCTGTCGGGTTTAGTTTTCTTATAGTTCTTGCCATAGACTGTAAAAATTGGTAGTTGCTTACTAATGTCATTTAGTCCACATGTTGCATTATTTTCTGTCATTAGTGAATATATTGTCAATGATAGTGGCAGAGTAAGATGTGATTCTGGAAAGTCAAGTTATTTTTGGATGTAATCCCATACCGTACATTGTATTTATAAATCCATCTGTAGCTTTGTGTTTATTTGGGTTCAGCATATCAATATTAAAACCTCCACAAATAAAAGTAGTTTTCTTAGTTTTGAAAAGGTTTCCTCAATCCACCCATTAAAGATTTCAACATCAGAGCCAGGTGCTCTGTAAACACAACCGACAATTGCATTTTTTGCTTTTCATTGCAGATTTCAACCGTGATACATTCCAATATATTATCAATTGCTGTTGTCAAATTTTCCAGAACCTTAAATTTTAAATCCTTGTCCACCTACAGAGCCACTCCTCCTCCACCTTTATTACGTCTATTAATATATTGGAATTCGTAACCATCCAGATCAAAGTCCGTGCCTTTAGCTTCATTTATCCAAGTTTTTGATCTTGCAATGATGCTGAATGGTTTTGAAAACTGATCTATGAATTCTTTAATATGGCTGAAATGTGCATATAGGCTTCTGCTATTAAAATAGATTACTGATAATTTTACCTCTACATCAAAACTATTGTTGTATTGATCTATAGTATAATAGCAACAGGTGTTTAGAATGGAGGAGAAGAAATTATTGTCCGGGTCTATATCGTGTTCCAAGTCCTGTGTGCTATGATCAGTATACTCAAATGTCTGCAGCTCTGGCTGGTCGTGCTTATAAATGATCTGCTCCATATAAGTTATGGTCCTAAGGTGTAGGTAGGTGATTTCTATTAGTAACTGTCACATCTATGTGAGTGGATGATTGTTACCTTTTAAAAGGTCATGTTAATCCTTGGTATTTGCCCAGCTCCTCCAAATCCTTGATGAGCAGTGTTTTGGCTTCCTCTGGCGTTCCATTCAGCTTTATAAATATTTTGCAGTTTGTTGTCCAAGTGCTCTGAATTTTCCCTTGTTTCTTCAAGTAACGCGTCTTCCTGGCTATGACGGCATTGTGTTTAGTTAGGTGTTCATTGATAAAGACGTTGGTCCCCTTTAGCTTCCTTCCCTGTTTGAGCAGTGCCATTTTGTATTTTCTGTTGACAAATCTAATGATGACTGCTGGTTTGTTGTGAGGGCTCCTTTTGGGAAGGGGGTGGCATGCCTCGATGCTCTCGGCCTCCACGTCTATCCCCTTAGACTGCATGAAAGCCACCACCTGTTGTTCCGCGGAGCTAGCATCCAGCTCACCAGGCTCCCCTCCCCCCCCCCCCTCCCGCTGTCAGCTTTCACTGCTCGGGCGTATGACCTTAGTTTTAACTGGAGACCGGTGATAATTACATCGTTTATCCGTGTATATTGCTCAAGATCTGCAACCCTGCTCTCTAGGTAAGCAAGCCTCTTGTCCTTTTCTACATTTTGAGTGCGCAGAACTTTTACCTCTTCCACCAAGGCAAGGATACTTTTCTGTTGCAGCCTGACAGCAGAAACTTCTTTGGCCAGAAAGTCAAGTGATGTATTAATATCCTCAGTCTCAATCTGAATCTTCTTTGGACCCATGTTGGTTAGCTTGGTGACTAGCTGAAGCTCCGCTGAGCTCTGCCGCTTACCGCCGCTGTAGTTGAGCTCTGATCTGGCTGGGGCCTTGGTTAGCTCCGCCACAGTTAGCTTTGCCGCTGACCACCGCTGTAAATGAGCTCCAATCCAGCTAGGACCTCAGGTAGCTCTGCTGGGTGTTGCCGCTACAGGTGTGCTCTGATTCGGCTGAAGCCTCAGCTACCTGCACTACTTGCGGTGGCAAGTGGTGGTTTTGGATCTATTCAGACCAGCCTGTGACGTCATACTCGTTGTGGGATGCCGAGCTTTTTTCAGTTGCAGAAAGCAATCACATTTGTCCACTCCCATGTCAAGAATGACTAATTTGAAAAATGACAAATTTAGGGTACATTATATAGATTTTTTATTTCTTTTAATAATGATTAATTGCAATTTTTTTTAAATTAATTGCAACTAAAAAATGTAATCATTTGACACCACTACTAAAAAGAATATAGCAAATGCACTGAATGTTCCAGATACACAGAGTTGGGAGCAAGTTCAAAAAGTAACAGTGGCTGCACTACCTGGACATGGCAGATACTGTAGAAGAAGCTATCAACAGCTACCATCAGATTCCTGAGGAAACAGGTTGTCAAAAACCCTTCAGTGACTGTAAAAGAGCTGCAGAAGGCTTTGGTGGCAGCAGGCACTCATGTTTTAATTTGTATAGTGGGTCAATATTGCAGGTCGCCTACTCCTAGAAGTATACCACTACTGACCAAAAAGAACCAAAAAAAAGCCCCAAAATGCTCAGCACTATATACGTAAATAACCCACAGAAGTTTTGGAATTCCATTCAATGAAGCAATAAAACAAAACTGGAGCTTTTTGGTCCAATGGATCAGCTGTATGTCTGGACAAGGAACAATAAAACATACACTAAAAAGAACATCCTGCCTACAGCGAAGTATTGTGGGGGCTGCTTTGCATCCACTGACAGTGGAAACCTGTGGTGTGTGGAGGGCAACATGGATTCAGACAAGTCTAAGAGAAAATATTTAACTGTCTGTGAGGAAGCTGAAGCTTGGGTGCAATGATTCCATGTCCTGGAAAATTCCAGAGTGGCCATCACAGTTGATTGACTTGAACCCCACAGATAATCTCTGGTGGAATTTTAAGACCACCTCTGCAGCACGCAAACCCAAGAGTATCAGTGAACTGAAGGCCATCGCCCATGAGGAATGGACTTAGATTGCCCAGGAATGCTGCCAGAAGCTATGTGTCATGTTTGCAGGTGGTCATAACAGCAAAAGCACTCTATCAAGAATGAGACATAAAGTCATGTGAAAAAATTAGGACACCCTGTATAAGCCTGTGTGTGTGGTTTTTTTTTTTAAACATACAGACGTGGACAAAATTGTTGGTACCCCTCTGTTAATGAAAGAAAAACCCACAATAGTCACAGAAATAACTTGAATCTGACAAAAGTGGTAATAAATAAAAATTCTATGAAAATTAACCATTGAAAATCAGACAATGCTTTTGAATTGTGGTTCAACAGAATTATTTTAAAAAACAAACTCATGAAACGGGCCTAGACAAAAATGATGGTACCCTTAAAAGGAACTCCGATTATATTGGCATGTTAGCTCTATATGCTTTATTTTGATGTTAGTAACATAACTATGATTTTTTTGAAAATAATTCCCAGTTTTATATACACTACCGTTCAAAAGTTTGGGGTCACCCAGACAATCATTTTGTGTTTTCCATGAAAAGTCACACTTATTTACCACCATGAGTGGTAAAATGAATAGAAAATATAGTCAAGACATTGACAAGGTTAGAAATAATGATTTGTATTTGAAATAATAATTTTTT
Source organism: Pholidichthys leucotaenia (assembly GCA_020510985.1). Taxonomy (NCBI): domain Eukaryota; kingdom Metazoa; phylum Chordata; class Actinopteri; order Cichliformes; family Pholidichthyidae; genus Pholidichthys; species Pholidichthys leucotaenia. The sequence goes on along the minus strand of CM035839.1, from coordinate 336,155,906 downwards.
CCTTCAAACTTTGCTTTCGTCAAAGAATCCTCCATTTGCAGCAATTACAGCATTGCAGACCTAACATGATTGCACAAGGGTTTTCTAATCATCCATTAGCCTTCTGACGCAATGAGCAAACACATTGTACCATTAGAACACTGGAGTGATAGTTGCTGGAAATGGGCCTCTATACACCTATGTAGATATTGCACCAAAAACCAGACATTTGCAGCTAGAATAGTCATTTACCACATTAGCAATGTATAGAGTGTATTTCTGATTAGTTTAAAGTTATCTTCATTGAAAAAAAGTGCTTTTCTTTCAAAAATAAGGAAATTTGTAAGTGACCCCAAACTTTTGAACGGTAGTGCACGGTGGCGCAGTGGTTAGCACTGCGGCAGCACAGTTTACCCTTGGCCGGGGGATTGTGGGGATCGTGGGATCGTGGGTTCGATCCCAGCCCCCGACCAACAGTGATCTGTGTGGAGTTTGCATGTTCTCCCCGTGTTGCGTGGGTTTACTCCGGGATTTCTCCGGTTTCCTCCCACATGCCAAAAACATGCATGTTAGGTTAATTGGCTGTTCTAAATTGTCCCTAGATATCTGTTTCCTATAGGCCCTTAGAATAGAGGGTTAGTGTTAATGAAAGCGCTTTGAGTGGTCTTTGTGACTAGAAAAGCGCTATATAAGTGCAGGTTAGTTAGTTAGTTAGTTAGTGTATTTTTAAAAAACTTTATTACGATGTAAATCGCCATTTTTGTTTACGTCGCAATGCATTCTGGGTAGTGACGTAGAATGGTTGCAGCCGTTTTTTCTGTCTTATACAAGACAAGAAGCGAAGCTACGAACTACTGCCATTTGTCAGTGAAAATGCCACATTGCGCGGCTTTTGGATGTAATTTCCAATCAAAGGGAAATAAAGAGAGCGGGGTAAGCCTCCATAGCTTTCCTAAAGAGGGAAAGTTGAGGAAAAAGTGGGGAGGCAGCGGCTCAGGAGGTAGAGCAGGTCGTCTAATAACCCGATGGTTGGCAGTTCAAATCATGCTCTCCCCAGATATCCTGCCGTTGTGTCCCTGGGCAAGACACTTCACCCGCATTGCCTCCAGTGCCCATAACACTGGGTATGAATGTGTAAAAATGTTTAAATGCTCGGTGGTGGCCGGAGAGGCCGTTGGCGCGGATTGGCAGCCACATTTCCGTCACTCTATGAGTGTCTATGATCAAGCGCTATAGCGCACGCTTGATAAAGCTGATATATAGTATATTTATCAAGCTATGATATAGCGTGCGCTTGAGTGTCTGTCCGCTCCGCAAGTGTCTCTCCGCTTTGAGTGTCTCAAGCGTGCGCTTGAGGAAGCTTTATTTTAAGGTGAAACTTATATATTGTTGATTTACTTACAATAGAATGCTCAAACACAAAAAATTGTCTACAAGCATGATGGGCACTGAACTGATAAACATGGACTCTCAGCAACATAAAGCAATTTCTCTGTTGCTTTCTCAGACTGCGGGTTGAACGTTCATAAGCAGTGCTCCAAAGTCGTTCCAAATGACTGCCAGCCAGATCTTCGACATGTCAAGCGTGCGCTTTGAGCGATATAGCGCTTTATCATAGCGTGATAAATTTGAGTGTCTCAAGCGCACGCTCAAGCGCACGTTCAAGCACTATATCGCTCAAGCGTGTGCTTTGAGCGATATAGCACTTTATCATAGCGTGATAAATATATATATCAGCTTTATCAAGCGTGCGCTATAGCGCTTGATCATAGACACTCATAGAGTGATGGAAATGTGGCTGCTAATCCGCGCCAACGGCCTCTCCGGCCACCACCGAGCATTTTGTAGCGGTTTGAATTCAACCCCCACAACACAGAGACAGTCAGCTCGCACTCCTGGGTTTTTTCCGCTGCATGCTGCGTTTACAGCTGTGAGGTTAAAGTGTCATCCATGCATTGTGTTCATGCATCCTGTCTGTACCTCTGATATGCAAATGCCCAGATTGACTGCTGTGAATGTCTTTGATCTATTGTTTGAGTTGAGTATATATGCTGCACTGTGCTGTAAATCTGCCTCTCATTCTCTCACTCTGATTCTGCATCTGCTGCGAGACACACACACTGTCTCCTCTTTGAGAGCTGGAGGAACGAAGCGGCAGCCTGCTCAAACTGTTTGAGCTAATTATCTCTCGTAACTTGAAAGTTACGAGAGATAATGGCTTACTGTCCATTAGAAAGATGTAGAATATGATCCAACGTTTCAGATAGCAATAAATTTATGCATCTAATTTCCATAATGTCATGGCAGCTATATAAATTACATAACTCAGTCAAAAGTGGACTTTGGACACATTTACATAAAGAATGGTCTGGTTTTTTTATGCCAATTTGTCTACAGGGGTATGTTTTTATCTAATCTTCTATGAACCAGAAAATCAATAAAATGTCAAAAAAACATATTTCTCTTACCTGTTGCTGGGTGGAGGGGCTTGCCTGCCCACGTGACCAGTCCTTTTTTGTCCATCGTAGTCAATGTGTGTGTGTTTGCTCAGCCATTTACACCGTGTACCACATCTACAAACTCTTATGATTACCCCACGTGAATTTTGTTTGTATTACGCGGCTATTTTTTCCTGTTTGGTGCATTATTCCTGTGGGAATCCATGCCGTCCATGGGCATCGTCATCTTGGTAATGGGAGCTCAGTTTTTCGTCCATCGTGGTCGATGTAACACATTTACTTCGTAATTTACACCCGTGTACCACATCTACAAACTCTTATGATTATCCCACGTGAATTTCATTTGTATTACGTGGCTATTGTCATGGTCTGTGTGCTGACTCTGTCTGCACTCGGGTTGTGCGGTAGTTCCCCGTTCTCTCCTCTGGCGCACCTCTTGGCCTCCAGACTTTTATTATGACAGCGTCTCGGCGGTGCTTCCGGCTGTCAGAGCCAGGCTCCGTGGGACGGCTGGATTCCTATCAGCTGATGACCTTTCATCAGCTGATTAATCTGTCAAGCCCTATTTAAGGGAGCAGCTCTGTTTGCTCGGGGCTGCGACCTTCGCCATTGTCAGTCTGGTTTCCCTACGCCCGAGGCCAGTTCTTTCCAGTGTTCGGTTCTATCCTCACTAAACTGTGTGTAAGTGTTGTGTCTTGCCTTTATTTGTGTTTTGCCCCACGAGGCTCATTATTTTGTAGTTTATGTCCTTGTTTAATAAATGTGCAAACTCAACGGCTGGTCTATAGTGTTTCATTAGCGGTCCGCCAGGACTGCACCATAACAGTAGGTTGCAGCCAAAGGGAGACGCCGGTCACCGTGAGTTTGCTTGGGTGCTTGTGTTTTTCCCCTCCTCTGGGTGCTCTTATTGCCCGTTACCATGTCTGCTTTCGTGCAAGATTATTGCCCCGAGTGGGTTGAGGAGATTGATGGCTACCTGTCCGAAGCCTGTCACCTCATGCCCACCTACGCGGCATACGAGCACCTGGATCTCGCCCAGAGGACATTGTTAAAATATCACCTTACCTCCTTTCCGGAAGGGAAGGAGAGAGTGGCATGGATTGTGGCCCAGTGTGAACTGATTGAGAGAGCGGCCGTGAAGGCGGCCAAGGAACCCTCATCTCCTTCCCCGAATACGGCCGTCCCGACGAGGGAGGAGACCCACGGACTGGGGGTAAACTCCGGCAGGAGGCCAACGGTGAGGCATCCCCGCTCCTCGCCTCGGGATCCAGCTCCTGTCACCCTTCCAGCCCAGGAGCGGCGGTTTCCTGACCCAACCTTTGATTCACCCTCTGTCGGTAGCCCGTGTTAAGCCTCAGCGAGAACCTCGTCTGGATCCAGTTCCGGGTGGCCGTAGGAACTCTGCCTCCCAGTCAGCTGTTTCTCTTGCATCACGGCAGGAGGAGAATCCAGCAGCCTCCCTCTCCGGGTCATCTGTTTCTGCTGTCCCGTCAGCTTCCCGAGCCCGGATCACCTCGGCTATCACTCCCTCCTCCTCGACGTTTTCCCCAGCTGCGGTGAGCTCCACGAATCCTGCTTTGGCGAAGCCTGCCAGCGATCCTGGTCAAACGGCTCCTCCTTGTCTGCCCAGGGGGTCTCCGTCACTATCCAGCGGGGGAAGGGAAGAACGAAGTCCATTGCAGCAGTTTCCATCGGCCCTCAGCGGAACAGGCAAGTGCATTTTCATTCTTGTCCTTCACTGGGTGAATTGCCTTGTCTGACCCCTGGGGGTGGAGTTCGGGGTTCACAGTCCCCTGAGCTTCCTCCACCTGCTGCAGTAATTAACTATGAACCTGCTTCCTTTGTGTCTCCTTCGCCTGAGCGTTCTTTGGCACCAGGTTTTTTTTTTTTGTAACTTAAGATTTTTATTCATTTTTCATTATATATATTGCATTCAGATCACAGGCTACATTTAAAAAAAAAAAACAAAGGGGTTAGAGTAAAAAAGAAAAAGGAAAAAAAAAAAAAAAGGGGGGGGGGCAAATGTTGGAGCATCAAGTTTTTAGTTTCCATCTCTTAATTCTTCTGGTTTTTCCAGCGTCTTTGGTTATTCTTTCAATATCTGTCTCGTTGTTGCACTTTGTAGTGTGTCCATTTCCGCCATTTTTTTTCCCATAGTCCTTCTTGCATTCTTTGTCGATATGTTAGTTTTTCCATCATACGTATGTCCTCAATAATGTCAGTCCATTGCTCTTGGTCAGGAAGAACTTCTGATCGCCATTTTTTTGTGATTGTTTTTTTACATGCAATCAACAAGATTTTAACTAGATATCTGTCCTCAGCCTGTATAACATTGTCTCTTTTAAGATCACATAGGTACATCAAGTTACAGTTCATTGGTATATTATATCCTAATATCCTCTGTATTGTCACATGTATAGATTTCCAGAATGATGAGATTTTGCAGCATTTCCAAAACATATGCGAGTGGTCTGCATTTTGAGCCCCACATCCCCTCCAGCATATAGATTGGGTATTTGTATACTTTCCTTGAATCTGTGGTGTAATGAAAAAGCGAATCAGGTTTTTCCATCCAAATTCCCTCCATGTTCTTGAATTTGTTGACGTGTGTTGTGTTTTCCATATTTCCTGCCAGCTTTCTTCTGTTATGTTTAAATTGAGCTCTTTATCCCATTTCTCCTTTATATAGTTACTTGAATGATTGTTTGCCATAAGTTTCTGATATAGCTTTGAAATAATTCTTGTTTTATTTCCTGTATATGAGCTTAAAATGAATTGTATAATCTCGCTCACATCTGTTTGGAGGTTATGCCTAATCTTCTTCATATAATAGTCTCTCATCTGCAGATATCTGAAGAATTCCGATCTTTCTAGTTTAAATTTTCTCCTGATGTTTACAAAGCTCCCGAGATCTTTTTTTCCGATATTGCCCCATGCTGTGATTCCCTTGTTCACCAGATTTTTGTATCCCCTATCTTGTTTTGCCGGTTCAAACTGACTGTCAAATGCTACCCATTTCAATAGTTTTATGTCTTCCTTTATATTATACTTTTGTACTATTTTATACCACAGTTCTAAAGTAAATTTAGTGATTGGGTCTATTTGTTTGATTTGCTTATATGCATCTTTATCTCCTATTATGCTTTGTACTGGGAGTCCCTCAATTTCCTTTTCCATTTCTTTCCATTTTGCCTCATATCCCTCGTCGCACCAACATATGATATATCTTATTTGTGCTGAGTAGTAATATTCCTTTAGACTCGGTAGGCCCATGCCTCCTTTCTCTTTTGGTAACTGGAGAGTTTTATATTTCACTCTTGGTTTTTTACCTCCCCAAACAAATCTCGATATCATCCTGTCCCACTTTGAGAATTGGGCATCTGGAATCTCTGTTGGTATAGCCTGGAAGAGGTAAAGTAATCTAGGTTGTATGCTGATTTTGACTGTCTCAATTTTTGAATTCAGATCCATATTTAAGATTGACCATCTATCAATATCTTTTTTTATTTCTTGTTCCAACCTATCATAGTTTGCTTTATAGATTTTGCTTAGATCTTTAGGTATGTTCACTCCAAGGTATTTTATTTCTTTTTGTTTCCAGTTTAGTTTGATCTTATCAGTTATCTGGTTTAGAGGGTTATAGTGGAATGTCAGTATTTGTGTTTTTGTTATGTTTATCTTGTATCCTGATAATTTTCCAAAATTTTCTATCAAGTTCATCATTTCCATTATTGATTCATCTGGTTGTTCAAGGTAAACTATAATATCGTCTGCAAATAGCCCAATCTTGTGTTCCGCCCCCTTTATTGTTACACCTTTTAATTTCTTATTTTGTCGTATCGCTTGAGCCAGTGGCTCTATGAACAGAGCAAACAAGGTGGGCGATAAGCAGCATCCCTGCCTAGTTGATCTTTGTATATTTACTTTGTCTGTTAAGCTACCGTTTATCTTGATTCTTGCCACAGGTTCTTGATACAGCGTCCTTATGCATTGTACTGATTTTTCGTTAAATCCAAAGCGTTCCAGCACACTATATAGGAATTTCCAGTTAACCCTGTCAAATGCTTTTTCTGCGTCTAAACTCATTATTACTGCGCTTTTCTTTTCTTTATGTATTTGATTAATTATATGTATTGTTCTCCTGATATTGTCATGTGTTTGGCGTCCCTCTATGAAACCAGTTTGATCATCTTCTATCAATTCCGTCAAGAATGTCTTTATTCGTTTACATATAATTGTTGTATATATTTTATAATCCACATTTAATAAAGAGATTGGCCTATAGTTTCCGCATTGTTCTCTATCTTTCCCTGGCTTTAAAATAACTGAAATAATGGCTTCATTCCATGATGGAGGTATTTTGTTGTTGTTCAACGTCCAATTAAATGACTTTAGAAGCTGTGGCGTGAGTTCTTCTATAAACAGTTTATAAAACTCAGATGGGTATCCATCACTACCTGGTGATTTACCGTTTTTAAGTGACTTAATCACATCTCTAATCTCTTGTGTTGTTATTTCTGCTGTTAGCTTTTCATTTTGTTGATTTCCTATTGATGGCAAGTCCAATGTGCATAGAAATTTTTTAATATCTTTAGTATTTGTTTCTTCAGGTTGCGAGTATAGTTCTTGGTAGAAATTATGGAATATTTCTTCGATGTTTTCTGGGTTAACTGTGGTTTTATTTGTGGTGGGGTCTTTAATCTTATATACATTATTCATTGTTTGTTGTTTTCTTAACCGTTTTGCCAGCAGTTTTGTGGCTTTTGGTCCCGTTTCATAATATTTTTGCTTTAGATATCTATTTTTCCTTTCAATTTCATCCATTTGTGTTTCTTTTATCTTTATTTTTTCTTCTTTAATTTCTTGATATATTTTTGGGTCATTTGTGCTTTGATGTTTATGTTCTAATTCCCTCAGTCTCTCACATCTTTGTTCATATGCTTCCAGTTTAGTCTTATTTGCTTTTCCTGTTTCAACTATTAATTTACCTCTTAACACGGCTTTTAGTGCATCCCACAGTATTGTTGGGTCCACTTCTTCATTGTCATTCTCTTGGATATATTCATTTATGTTTACTTTTATTCTTTCTTTCATTTTATCATCATTTAACAGTCCTACATTAAGTTTCCATGTTGTTTGTCGTTTTCTATTGTTTAAATTTATTTCCATGTATATAGGATTATGATCTGATATTTCTGCCCCTCCAATCCAACAATTTCTCACCCTGTGTCTGTCATCTTCATTCATAAGGAAGTAATCTATTCTAGAGTGTACTTTATGGACTGCTGAATAATGTGTATAGTCTTTTTCGAGTGGGTGCAGGTCCCTCCAAATGTCTACCATACCCATTTCTGCCAGTGAGGTTCTTATGAATTTTGTTACATGTTTTTTTGTCTTCTTAACACTTGTTGTATCAATTTCATGATCCATGACAGCATTTAAGTCTCCTCCACAAATTAGGACTCCTTCACTGTGTGTTGCTATGAGATCAAACAGATGTTGAAAAAAACCCTTGTCACTTTCTGGTGGGGCATAGATGTTCACTAATGTGATCTGCATTCCATCTATGCTACCCTTTATTATTACATACCTGCCTTCTTTATCCTGGATTTCCTGTTCACATTCAAATTGTATTTTATTTGAGATTAGTATCATAACCCCCCTTTTAGTTCCTCCCTTAAATGAACTGTAGTAGGAGTTCTTATAGCCAAATCTCTTTAGTTTCACATGTTCTGTCTTGCTCAAATGTGTCTCTTGCATAAATATAATTTCGGCTTTTTCTTTCTTGAATTTTCTTATTATTCTTTCCCTTTTAACAGGTGAGTTCAGACCATTCACGTTTAGTGTTATTATCTTAAGATTTTTACCCATAATCATGTTTTTCCATTTTTTTAACTTGTGCTCCTAGCCCCTTTAACAACAAAAATAACACATATTTATATAAAAACACATTAAAAAATCTCGACCTCCGTACTTTGGGCCTTTCTTCTGCCCACTGGTCCCTGTTGGTGGGTGGAGGGATTGTCCTCACCGAGTGTAGGGCCCTCCCTAGACCTGTATTTACTATCCAAGAAATAGTCATTAGTCTAGAAATGTCCAACAAATATCACTTAAACCTCTCCTAGCCGTCTGTTTCTCTTTTACCTTGTCTTCTTGGCCTTCATTTCTTCTGTGTCTTTCTTAATCTTTGTTATAATCTAGGCTTTCAGTTGAAAGCCTTGTAGTCTTTCCTGGGCCCGCTGCGCCACGTCTCCCCCCGTCTTTTGCCGTTCACTCGCCTCCACTCCGGCTGTCGTGATGCGTTCAGGGCCTCCGCTGCTCCTACCGTTTCCTCCGGCACGTACACCTCAAGGCCCCGCTCCATCATGTCCTGCGCTGCCTCTCTGGCTGTGTTGTAGGTTCTTACGCCGTTCTCCCAATGAATCCTCATCTTCGTTAGCGGCGTTTGGAATCTAATTTTTTTTTCTTTCAGCGTTTTTTTAATGTTGGCATATTTCTTCCGCTGCTGCACAATTTCTGCCGGGTAGTCATGATCAAAGAATATCTGCTTGTCGCCGATTCGTATCTTTTTTTTCCACGCTCGTGTCAGGATTCTTTCCTTTACATCATATTTCAGAAAGTTTACCACAACTGACCTGGGTGTAGAGCGTGGGTTCGGGTTCTGTGCCGAAGCTCTGTGCGCTCGTTGAATCTGCAGATCCGCTTCGCTGGGCAGTTCCAGTTCTTTTTTTAAGAACTGATCCATGAATTTCGTCATCGAGTTGCCTTCAATGCCCTCCGGGATCCCGAAGATGCGTATATTGCCCCGTCTGGACCTGCTCTCCAAGTCGGTTACTTTCTCCTGCATCCTCTGCATTTGTGCCGTCAGGGTCTGCAGCTGTTCGCTTGCCTCGCTATTCCAATCTTCCAGCTCTGATATTCGGGCCTGCGCTTCTGTCATACACGCCCGCTGGGAGCGCAGCTCCTCCATGTTTTCTGCTAGCTTGCGCTCCATTTCTCTTCGGAGGCCCATAATTTCTTCCTTAATCTCTTTTTTCAGCTCCTCCTTAAGAGCCGCTAAATCCTGTTGTAGCTGCCGTTTGAAGTCTCTCAACTCTTTACCCAAACTGGCGATGCCAGTGTTCATGGTATCGAGTTTTGTGTCCTCCATTTTCTCTGCTGCGGTCACCTCGTTTTTTTGGGCCCCGTGTTCAGCGGTTTCTCCTGCGTTGTTGAAGAGGAATTCTTTAATTTTACTCTGCTTTTGTCCTTGTGCCCGGCTCCTTCGTGTTTTCATCCCTTAGTTTATTGATCCGCTTATGTCGAGTTGGCCATTTACCGATGATTTTTAATCCGGCTAGGGAGAGCTCTCTGTTTAAGCGTTATGTCTCTCCGCCATCTTCCCGGAAGTCCCCTTTGGCACCAGGTTTACACCGTCGGACAAGGAAGGAGCCTGCGGCTTTGGAATACCTGGTTCCGGCCCCGCAGCCACGTCATGGGCAAAGGAGGAAGGCAGACTGCATTTTGGAGCCTACGCCAACGAGTAAGCGTCCTCGGGTCTCCACAGAGGGCCAGTCCAACCCGGCAGGTCACGGATCCCCTGCCACCACGCTGTGCGGGCCCTCAACGTGGACATCAGCATCAGGGAGTCTCCGGACTGCGGACACCATCATGCTGGCTGCGGAACCCGCCGTAGCAGAGTGGGAACCAGAAGATGACCTTCTTCCATCGGAACCCAGATCGTCGAAGTCCTGGATGGCGACAGAACTCGAGATCAGGCAAGTGCTCTATTTTGTCTTTCTCCTCTCAATTCTGAAGCATTTTTGCCTGTCTTTCGGGGAGATGAGCCAGGTGCAGCCGTCTGCTGCATCCAAGCTTGTCTCGCTGGGATCTGTTGCTGCCGGTGATCCTGATCCCGGTTCTCTTTCTTCTCCTGAGCCTTCTCCCAGGGTCACCGGTGTGGAGTCCATCCCGGTCGCTGTACTGGAGGTTCCGGGTTCGGGTTTGGAGGCCGTCCCTGGTGCTGCGCCGGTCCAGTCGGGGTCCGTCGCGGGTGCAACACTGACCCAGTCGGGGTCTGTCACGGGAGTGGTTCCGGCCCAATCGTGGTCCGTCGTGGGTGCAACACTGACCCAGTCGGGGTCTGTCACGGGAGTGGTTCCGGCCCAATCGGGGTCCATTGTGGGTGCAGCTCTGACCCAGTCGGGGTCCGTCATGGGTGTGGTTCCGGCCCAATCGGGGTCCATCGTGGGTGCTGCATGGTTCCGCTTGGGATCCAACTGGAGCGCAGCGGCAGTCTGTGTGGGGTTCGGAGAAGGAGCTGCAGATCCTTCGCTGATCGACGCCGGATTGGTCCCTTTCCCTTTTCCTGTTCCCTTTTCCCTTCCATCTGCCGCCGCTGGGATTCTCCGTTATCGGCTCGGCTCTCCCTCGCTATTCTTCTCTACAGGGAAGCCGTCTCTGAATTCTTCCCTGTGGTCCTGGTGGCTGAACGATGTGGGTCGGCCGCCTGGGAGATTGCTTCGCCCGTTTGGCGTTCTGGGTCGGCCACCTGACACGCTTAACTCTCTGTTCGGCAATCTGGTCCGGCTGCCAGAGGTACTGTTTTTCCTGGCCTGGGACTGGGGTAGGCCGCCCAAACTTTTCCTTTTCCCCCTGCCAGCGGTTAGGACGCTAGATGCAGGAAGACCCCTGAACTATTTGCTTCCATGCTATTGTGTTTTGCCTGCTGTCATCCCTGTGGGGGTTTTTTTCCTGCTCTTCTGTAATTTTAGGGATGCGCTGGTGTTATTGAACTGTGTATTTCACCGCTCCTTAGCACATGTTTTTTTTCCTCTCCCTCCTCTGTAGTCTGAGTGTTGTTTCTCTGTTGGCTGCCCGTTACCTGGACTACTGTATATTGTATTGGTCACTGCTTTATAGCATGAGGGTTTTTTTTTTCCCTCCTCCCTGGTATTATGGGTGTACGCTGCATTTTGTGCATGTGTTTGAGTTCCTTGTTTTCTCTGTGGGTTATGAAGATTTTTTTTCTGTGACTCTATTGGACTGTTTATGATGTTCTGTCTGCAGTCATTTGAGTTTCTCTGTCTTCTCCCCATAGGTTTTGCTTGGGTGCAGGGTGTATGGCTGTATTTTTTGGCCCCTGTTGTCCTTACTCTGTTTTCATTATTGTAGCCTGTTTTTTCCTGGTTTTTTTTGTTTGTTTGTTTTGTCTTCCTCTATGATGAGGTTGGACTCTGTCCCTCCTTGGCCTTTCCCCCCTCCTCCCTCCCTGGGGCGGTCCTGTTGACCTTCCAGATGGGGGGGCTCGATGTTACACCGCGTCTGGAATCTGCCTCGTGAACGGGGCAACTGTCATGGTCCGTGTGCTGACTCTGTCTGCACTCGGGTTGTGCGGTAGTTCCCCGTTCTCTCCTCTGGCGCACCTCTTGGCCTCCAGGCTTTTATTATGACAGCGTCTCGGCGGTGCTTCCGGCTGTCAGAGCCAGGCTCCACAGAACGGGGAAACCAAGCTGGCTCAGCTCCTGACAATAACTCAAAAAGTTCTTAACGGATTTTGATGAAATTTTCAGGAAAGGTGTGTAATGGCATGGGGAACAGATGATTAGATTTTGGTGGTAATCCAGATTACGATGTGCATGCAGGAATTTTTTTGGTGGCGAAAATAATAATAATAATATTGACTTTCCCTTTAAGACATGTCCACGGAGTTACGTTCACCTTCACACCCATACGCAGTATGTGATGTTTGACATTATTTCATCTGAAGATGCCAACAAAAAGCAAGCAAACTACAGTTTATGAATGGATTTTGATGACATTTTTAGGAAAGGTGTGTAATGGCAAGAGGGACAGAGTACCGGCAAACAAGCCAAAGATGTCTTGAGGCATGTTAAAAGAATCGTGAGGCACGTTACCCACATGGTATGTAAATACACAGCACTGGACAATGTTTCATTGTTATTACCCCCGCCAAGAGAAGGAGGTAAAGTCTCTGCTGGTATCGTGCCAAAAAGTACACTGTAATTGTCCATTGTTGATGCATAGAATATGTATTTATACAGTATCTACATGTACATATCCAGTAAATCTATGTATTTTTTCCATGTAACCTTGTGACTGCATTATTACCTCCACCAAGGAAGGACAGTGGTAATGTTTTCAATAGCATTGGTTTGTCTGTTAGCAACATAACTCAAAAAATTATGAACAAATTTTGATGAAATTTTCAGGAAAGGTGTGTAAAGTTTAAGTCTCCTCTCAAATTATAATCATTGTCTCTTTTTTGAATATTTTTTGTGTATTAGTTGGGAGTTGATTATTAATTGTCCTGCACACTACTTGTGCTGTTTTATATTTAACTAAATCCATGAATTTTATGGCATGTGATTTTAAAAACGAGCTGGTATGGTCTCTATGTCCTACATTATTTATTATCCTTATAGCTTTTTTTTGTAATGTGCATATTGGCTGTAGGTTGGTCTTGTAGGTGTTTCCCCAGACCTCTACACAGTAGTTAAGATATGGTAGAAACAGTGAATTGTACAGTATGAACAATGATTTATAATCCAAGATGTGTCTTGTCTTCCCCAATATCCCTATACATTTTGCCAACTTGGCCCGAGTGTGACTGATGTGAGGTTTCCAGCAGATTTTATTGTCTAGCGTCACCCCCAGAAACTTATTTTCCTGTACTTTTTCAATTCTGGTATCATCTATCGTTACCATTATTTCATGATTTATTTTAAAATTTCCAAACAACATAATCTTTGTTTTTTTTTTCAGATTTAGAGGTAATTTATTTTTGTTGAACCACTGCGTTAATCGTTTCATCCATGTAGTAACTACAGTTATTATTGTACGTCCCGTGGATTATGATCCGTATATTCAAAAACTTTCAGTTCCTGCTGATCCTGTTTGTTGATCTTTTGTTTCATGCAGTTATAAGTCCTGTTGCAGATGAGTGTCCTTAAGTGTCCTACAGTTATCATTTGTTGCTGTCACCTCCAGTTCATAATGTTCATTGATATTTGTCCAGTTCCATAATATTTAGAATGTTAATGACTTTGGCTTCTTCAGGTGAGCCATTTAATTTGATGTATATTTTACAGTTTGTTGTCCAGGTGTTTTGAATCTTTTTTTCTTTCTCATGTATCTTGCTTGCGTTTCTGGCTGTTTCTGCATTTTCTTCTGTAAGGTGCTCGTTTATGTAAATGTTCGTTCCTTTCAGTTTCCTCCCTTGTTTTAGCAGCGCAGTCTTGTGTTTTCTGTTGACAAACCTCATGATGACAGCTGGTTTGTCGCTGTTTTTCCTGGGCAGAGGGTGGCAGGCCTCCATGGTGTTACAGTCCAGCTGGATTCCTTTGGACTGCAGGAAAGCTGCCACTTGTTGCTCCGTGGATTTGGCTTCCAGCTTACTGACGCCCCCTCCGCTGTCCACGGCCACCGCCCGAGCATATGATCAGGGTTTAATGTGGAGCCCTGTGATGATCACGTCGTTCACCCGGGTGTACTGTTCCAGGTCAGCCACTCTGCTCTCCAGATACGCCAGCCTCTTGTCCTTCTCGGCGTTCTGGATCCGCAGCGCTTTCACCTCCTCGACCAGGTCCGGAATGTTTTTTTGCCGCAGCTTAACAGCAGAAATCACTTCAGCCAAGAAGTCGAGCGATCTTATAATATCATCCACCTCCTCAGTCTGCTGAGCTTTCTTGGGACCTATGATCCCGAACGATTTATAATGACAAAACAGCTACTGAACAGCTGTTTAGCTAGCTGAATGGCGAGCTGCTCTACTCTGCTCTCGTTTTCCCAGTCCGTAAATTCCGCTATCGGCGTCTTAAGTCAGGCAGGGGTCGAAACAAGGATGTCCAGTCCACAATCCAAATTCAGTTATCAGAAGCCAAAACAGTAGTCAAAAACCGAGCACCAAAACACAGAAATCCACCGATTGACGGGAGCTGACAGCAGGTTGACAGGAACAGGAATTTAGACGTCATTTGAGAAAACTACAACCCGCCAACTTACATGTTGGGAAAACAGCTTGAGAGTGACTTGATAGTAGGAGGCTACACCAGACAATGGTGCAGCCTCCTTACAGATGGATGGCGATACGGATGGACAAAGGGAGAGGAGGGCGGGACGGAGCCTTGGCGGTGGTATGCGCTCTCTGAGTGCCTTCTAGTTTTAATTGCTTTTAATCCTACATCAAGTTTGTTTCTGGTTCAAAATGCATCACGAGTGTTAAATATATCTTATTATACCTAACTCAGTACTGTTTACTTGTTGAAATACATATATTTTACAGCTAATATAACCCCATAGCTACAATATGGCACCTGGTGAACAATTTTTGGCAGCTGAACACTTTTTGCCACGACACCAGCATTGCTTTGTCTGTCTGTCTCTTAGCAACATTACTCCAAAATTTATGAATGGGTTTTCATGAAATTTTCACAAAAGGTGTGTACTGGCATGGGGAACAGATGATTACATTTCTGTGGTGATCCTGATCACCACCTGGATCCAGGAATTTTTACCTGGATGAAGGAATTTTTAGGAAAAATCATCATCAGCTTGGTTAAATTTTACTTTTGCTGGTACACGAGAATTTCTGTAGCTAAGTTACCTAATACTATTTATTTGTTATTGAGAGAGGGAGTCTCGGCAGAGGTATGTGCTCTCTGAGTGTCCTCTAGTTATTATTTTTTTTTTTTTGCACAAAGCTTAAGGTTTGCAAATTTTTCCAGTAAACAATTTGCAATGGTGGTTGAAAAATTTCATTTGCAACTGTACATCCACAGCTTACGTGTAAAATGTTGCATAAAATCTTGAAAAAAGCACAGCTTTCTTATGATAATTTCTTTCAGTGGAAAACATACCCCAAAAGTACCAGTTTACTTTTTGTGAAAAGAACACGCAGTCCTCTTTATGCCCTACCAGTATCATAGAAATGTACAGTTCAAACCAGATGTTTACATACACTCTATAAAAAGGTGATTAGCTTTTTTTTCCTCTCACTGTCTGACATTAAATCAGACAAAACTTTTCCTGTTTTAGGTCAGTTAGGATTACCAAAACAAAAATTGTCCACTTAAGTCCATATTGCTATAAAACTGTGTTAAATATAATCTCAATATGTAAATCATCACATATCTAGTGTCTGTCTGTACGTACTGTTGAAGGCTACATGTAGTAGAGTGTTCAAGTTTTGCAGGGTCATTGAGCATGAAATGTATGTTAATGAAGAAAACGGGGGACTTCTATCTCTTAGGGTTACTGAGAAATCACTTATTTTGAGTTTTTGAAGCATTGCCAGTCCTGCCTTGCTTTAGAGCAAGCAGTTAATATTCCAATCTGACATGACAGACACTCTGGGTTAGAGTCAGGGCGTTAGCATGGTTTCGTATTTTCTTTTTTATGTGCATGATTTAGACAGCATCTTTGTTTACCTGTCTGTATATAATACTACATCAGTGCTCTCCCTATGCATCTGTCTATATTCCACAGTTGCCTATTTGTCTATCTGTCTGTATATACACTACCGTTCAAAAGTTTGGGGTCACTTAGAAATTTCCTTATTTTTGAAAGAAAAGCACTTTTTTTCAATGAAGATAACTTTAAACTAATCAGAAATACACTCTATACATTGCTAATGTGGTAAATGACTATTCTAGCTGCAAATGTCTGGTTTTTGGTGCAATATCTACATAGGTGTATAGAGGCCCATTTCCAGCAACTATCACTCCAGTGTTCTAATGGTACAATGTGTTTGCTCATTGCGTCAGAAGGCTAATGGATGATTAGAAAACCCTTGTGCAATCATGTTAGGTCTGCAATGCTGTAATTGCTGCAAATGGAGGATTCTTTGACGAAAGCAAAGTTTGAAGGAAAAAATTATTATTTCAAATACAAATCATTATTTCTAACCTTGTCAATGTCTTGACTATATTTTCTATTCATTTTACAACTCATGATGGTAAATAAAAGTGTGACTTTTCATGGAAAACACAAAATTGTCTGAGGTGACCCCAAACTTTTGAACGGTAGTGTAAGTACACATGTATATACCACAGCGGCCAATCTGTCCATTTGTTCGGCGCATCAGTCGAAGGCTAATGCATGGAGTGACATCACAGCGGGCAGCGGTATCTGTACTCTTTTATCTTGGCTGAAAAAATAAAATGTAGGATAATTATTACAACACCCCTTTTTTTTAAGTGAAAGAAAAAGTGAAATTAAAGAGAATAAAATAAAAAAAACGAACAAACAAACAAACAGAACAGCAAAAAACAAACAAACAGAAAATTAAGTAATTAAAAGTAAAAGAGCATCTGAGTAGCGTTGGAACAAAGAGCGGGACCATTATTGAAATGGTATTTGTCAAAGATTAGATCTAATGGAAGACACATATGCGATCCGGGGTTGCCAAAAGTTCATGAACCCATCCATGTCCTGTCTCAGTGCGAATGTCAACTTTTCCATCGAGTAAATGTCTTGAATCACGTTAATCCAATCTTCAGGTGTAGGACAGTCCTTCAGCATCCATTTTTTAGTTTGGGCTTTTTTACTTGCCAATATTAAAACATTGAATAAGTATTTATCTCCTCGTCTTTCCAGTGAGTCCGGTAGTAAACCCAAATACAAAGTTACAAAAGAAAAGGGAACTGTTATTTTGAATATTTTCCCCAATATTGTCTGTACATTGGTCCAATATTGGTGGATAACTGGGCACGACCAAAACACATGAAAATGATTTGCAGTCTTTTCACCACACAAGCGCCAACAGTTCAACCCCTTATGGGTAAATTTGTTTTGTGCAGGTGTTCTGAAAAATCTTACCAAATTTTTCCATCCAAATTCTCTCCACTGCAGGGATGAGGTACTTTTCCATTGCTGTTTATTTAGCTTTTCCCATATTTCCAATTGTAAAGTGAAATTCCCCTCTTTTTCCCATCTCTCTTTTATATATGATGTGTTGTCTCCTTTTAAGTCTTGAAGACCTTGGTATATTTTAGAAATATATCTGATCCCTGGGATCCCTTTATATGCCATTAAGAAGACCTTCAGAACACCTGACTGGGCCCTTTCCAAATCTTCCTTTTTAAGTATATTGTTTATGTGGTGTCTAAGCTGAAAGAACCTGTAAAGATCTTGATTTATTAGACCTTGTTTTTTCAAATCTTCAAAACTTCTTAAAGTTTGCCCCTTAAAAAAATCGTAATATTTTATCAGCCCTTTCTCTTTCCACTCTTTAAATCTAGTGTCTGTTTTATTGGGGGTAAAGTCTTGATCATAGGCAATCCATTGCAGAAGTCGATAGGGCTCTTTAGCTTGATTCTCTCTGACTATCTTAAACCAAATTTTTAGCGGGGTCTCTATCCACGGGTTAGTGTTATTCAAGAGTTTAGGTAAGGCATTGTTCCCTATTATCGCCTGTAGGGGGATGTCACTTGTTATTTGGCATTCGATCTCCTTCCATTGTGCAGTGTAGACTGGGTTACATATCTCTATTAAAGTTTTAATTTGTGCGGCTTTAAAATAGTCCCTGATATTTGGCAGCGTGAGCCCACCTTTGTCTTTGTTTAGCTGTAAGGTTCTATATCTGATTCTAGGTCTCTTGCCCTGCCATATGAATCTTGAGATCCTTCTGTCCAGCTCCTGCCATGTTTTTTTGGGAGGTTCTACCGGTATTGTTTGGAAAAGGTATAGAAGACGTGGAAGTATATTCATTTTGACTGCTTCAATTCTTTGTGCAGTACCTAAGAATGGTATCATATTCCATCTTGCTAGGTCAGATTTTATTTTTGTCACCAGTGGATCATAGTTTAGTGTTATAATTTTGTTGAGTTGTTTCGGGATATTGACCCCCAGATATTTCATAGATTCCAACTCCCAGTTAGTTTTGAGTTCACTTAGTGAATAATGATTTGGGTCATAGTTGAATGTTAAAACTTGGGTTTTATGCATGTTTAATTTGTACCCCGATAAATCTCCATAGTCTGAAAAAACTGAGATTAGTTCTGGTAAAGAAGTGTTTGGCTGCCCTAGGTATATTAAAATGTCATCAGCAAAGAGTGCTATTTTATGTTCCTTCTGACCAAGTGTAATACCTTGAATTTCTTGATTTTGTCTTATCCATTGGCTCAGAGGTTCTATGAAGATTGCAAAGAGCAGTGGAGACAGGGGGCAGCCTTGACGACATCCTCTTTCCAGCTCAAAAGATGATGATAAAATACCGTTAATCCTTATTTTAGCTGTTGGTTTTTTATATAATGCCTGTATAGTTCTAATGAAGTTGTTATGAAAATTGAAACTGGATAAGATTCTATATAGGAAAGACCAGTCAACCGAATCGAATGCTTTTTCAGCATCTAATCCCAATATGACTGCATTTAAGTTATATTTTTTTATATGATGGATTATGTGTAAAGTGCGTCGAATGTTGTCTTGTGTCTGTCTTTGTCTTATAAAACCTGTTTGGTCTAAGTGAATTAAGTCTGTCAGTATGTTTTCTAACCTTTTGGCAAGGATAATGGTAAAAAGCTTATAGTCCTGATTTAATACACTGATTGGTCTGTAGTTGGAGCATTCTAGTTTATCCTTTTCAGGTTTAGGTATAACTGCAATGACCCCTTCTCTCCAGGAGGGGGGGATTTCCCCTGTGTGGAGGACATAGTTGAATGTTTTCAGGAGGGGAGGAGATAGTTGCTGTTTAAAGGTTTTGTACCATTCTGCTGTATAGCCATCTGCTCCTGGGGATTTGTTAGCTTTTAAGTTTCATAATTGCTTTTTCCAATTCTTTAGGTTGTATTTCTGACAGTAGTGTTTTATTTTGTGATTCCGTAAGTTGGGGAAGGTTTAATGTGTTTAGGAATGTCTCGGATGTGTTTTTATGTTTTTTGTGGGAGTATAAGTTCTTATAGTAATTCTCGAAGCTTTTAAGAATATCCTGAATTCTGAATTTTATTTCCTTTGATACTGGGTCTCTGATTTTGTAGATTGCTCTTTCTGTTTGTTGTTTCCTCAATTTATAGGCTAGTAATTTTGCCGATTTACTGCCTGCTTCATAGTGTTTTTGTTTCAGAAATGTAAGTTTCTTCTGGATTCCTATTGTGTAGATCTCATTTATTTGATTTTTAATTTCTTTAATCTTGAGCGAGCCATTAGAATGAGTGTTGTCTTTGTGTTCTTTTTCTAGGTTCTTGAGTTCTGACTCTAGTGTGATTAGTTTTTCTTGTCTCAGTTTCTTTTGGGTTGCCAGTTTTGCAATAATTTTTCCCCTTATTACAGCTTTGCACGCATCCCACAGTATTAAAGGGAATACTTCTCCATTATCGTTTTCTTCCAAGTATCTGAGAATATCTGATTCCAATTCATCTTTCAGTGGTCCTTTCAGGACATTTGAATTCAACCTCCAGGAAAATGTATTGTTTGTGTATTTTTGGATGTTTAAGTCCATATAGATCGGACTGTGGTCAGAGAGATCCATCAGTCCTATTTTACATGTTTTTACTCTTCCAATGTCTCTATTAAACATAAAAAAGTAATCAATCCTTGAGTAAGATGAATGTGGCGTTGAATAAAAAGTATAATCTTTTACATTGGGGTTGAATTCCCTCCATACGTCACAGATTCCCATTTCTTTTAATAGCATCCGAGTTGTCCTATTTTGAGTGTTATTTTGATGTGAGGAATTACCTGTTGCATCCCAGTATGGATTCAGTCTTAGATTGAAGTCTCCACCACATATCACTAAACCTTGGGCTTTAGTTATCATTAGGTTGAATACATTTTTATAAAAATTTCCATTTAGCCCCTGGTGGTGCATATACATTCAGCAGGGTGATATCTTCTCCCTCTAGCCGCCCAATTACCAAACTGTACCTCCCTTCTTTATCTTTGTGTTCTGATTTTTTTTCAAATGTAATTTTGGTTGATATCAATGTCGCTACTCCCCTCCTCCTCCCTGACTTATATGAAGATGAAGAGATCATTTTAAACCCTTGTCTATTGAGTTTAGTGTGTTCCACGTCTGTTAGGTGGGTTTCTTGTAAAAATATTATTTCTGCTTTGTCTTTTTTCATTTTGCGTAGAATCTTGGATCTTTTAACTGGATTCAGGATCCCTTTTACATTATATGAGGCTGTTTTGGTTACATCCTGTTTCTCCATTGTATTTTCTTATTTAGTATAACAGTGTGGTGGCCCTCTTTTTTGCTACTCAGAAACTGAAAGAACATTAAGAACATAAAAAACATTAAGAACATAGTGTATGAAACTTTAAAACAAAAAACTGTCAAAAAAACTTCCTGAGCTGGGGTCTCTTTAAAGACCTTGTAAGAGCCCTGATGGAGTGTAGGCTCTGAGGGAAATTCCTCAAACTCTGTTACGTGTTGAGGGCCCTCTCTTACCCCTGTAAGTTGTCCCATGTTTTTAACGTGAATTTCAGATCCCAATCCGAATTTGTAATGATTTTTTTTTTTTTTTTTTTTAATGCCTATACCCTATGAGATTGTGTGCACCCTCCCACCCCCATCACAGCAAACATTCACTCTAATACAGTATTTGTTAGTGTAGGGAGAACATGTGGGTCATTGTTACATTTCTATTTTAACAAGATTTTTTTTCCCTTTAAATTAAGAAGACATTTGTTTCTAATGCTATAACTGCTCCATGAAAGGTTTTACCACATGCTGATTCTGCATCTCCTTTAATGTTTGTTACCTTGTAGGAGGGGGGATGGAAGTGCAGAATGACTGAAAAGAAAAAAACAAAAAGGTCGCTATTCCTTCCTGGAACTGGAAAGCTTATCTTTGTAGCTCTGGGGCTGGGTTTCCCGCTGCTGGCCCGTGGATTTTGAAGGTCTCTGAGTGGACCACGTTTGAGCTCTGATCCTCTCGCTCAGAACCGCTGCAGGTTTAAACACCGATACCGGGAGCCCTCTTCTCGCCATGTCAATTGTTGCTTCTTCCGCTGAATTATAGAGACATGACTCTTCACCGTAAAAGACCCTTAACTTCACAGGAAATGGCGTCTGAAAGTGTAGATTCTGTTCCCGTAGAACCTTTTTGGCGTTGTTATATTCCCGTCGCTTTTTAAGAACCTCCGGGGCGTAATCATGCTCCACGAAGACTTTTCTCTCTTGATGCATAAATCCTTTTTTCTGCCAAGCCTGTCTTACAACCTCTTGTTTTATTTTGAAATCGGAGAATCTTACCACCACCGAACGTGGGGGCGCTTCTGCCGCTGGCTTTGCGGCTAATGTACGATGGGCCTTTTCTATCTTCAAATCGGTGGTTTGTGGAATATCCAACTTCTCTCTCAATAAGGATTCCAGCCATTCCGCCATTGTGTTGAAACTATCTTCAGCTCCTTCTTTCAGACCGTGAATTCTGATGTTGTCTCGTCTCTGTCTTCCTTCTTGGTCGGTTAGCTTAGCCTCCAGCCTTGACTGTTTTTTGTGTAAATCCAGCATAGAATCTTCAAGCACTTTTATTCTTTCTTCAGCTTCCAAGATTCGGTTTTCGGCCTGGTCCATTCTGCTGTTCGTCCTTTTTAATTCCTCTCTGAATTCATGAAATTCGGCCCGAAATCGTCGTAATTCATCAAATAGCGATTTCAAGCTAACCTTTTTGTTAGCTAGGTCCAGCTCCTCGTCTTCTGAACAGAGGTCCTTCGGTTCAGATTCTGCGGCCGCTGCGCGTCCTGACCTGGGGAATGTCAGTTTCTTCTGTTTTTGGTTAGGCATGGTGTTTTTGTCTTTTGATTTTTATTCTTCCAAAAATCCGATAAGTCTGATTTTGAAGATGTTTTCCTTGGATTGGGTCTGGGAGCTTCAGCGTTAAGTTGCTATCACCATGGCGTCCAGACCGGAAGTCATGTTTTGTATTTTTAAGAGTTATTTCATTGCAGCGTCTACCCTACAAAGTCTACCTAATCTTAACAGTGGGGCGCTTGTGGCGCAGGTGTAGGCGACTACTAATCGGAGGGTCAGTGGTTCGATTCCCGCTCTGTCTGCAGTCTGCATGTCAAAGTGTCCTTGAGCAAGACACTGAACCCCCAGTTGCTCCTGGTGGGTCAGGCCAGCAGCTCCGCAACCATCAGTGTGTAAGTGGGGGGACAGCAGGATCTGTAAAGCACTTTGGTCATTAAGAGATGAGTGCAAGCGCTATACAGTATAAGTGAACGCCATTTAGAACAGAATGGGCTTTATTGTCGTTCTACAGTACAGTGAAATTGTGGAAATTTTACATGCGATACCTGTCAGGAGGATGATTATCTTGCCAATGGAGAAATGCTCTTTTACCATTATTGACACACCATTTATTTATTTATGGAATGCAACAGCATGAAGACAAAAATGCCACCCTAGATCCTACATAATTTCACAGGCAACTACTCGTCTATGTATGAGTAATACAGGCGGATTCTGTGCATGTGTGCATGTCTAGAGCATCAGCTGGAAGCTGCTGGATATATGGCGTTCATGCTTTATGGGAAAACACAGCATAAAATTTGGGTGTTAATGCTGATAAAGGGGAAGATTTTATCAGTTGCTGTTGCTGTGAAGTATTTTATGTTTTTTAGGCCTAGGGCTTCTTTGGTTAGCAGTATAAGAAGTCATCATGGGCAAAAACATGAAAATTTTATATGCAAAAGACATGCTAACAAAGAGAACAATATGTAAACAACAGGAAGGTATTGCAAAAACAATGTGCAGAAAAGAGTAAATAGTGCACAAAACATGCAAAATGCAAACAACATATAATGTGCTGTAAACATGCAAATGATGGACAAAAACATCACAAAAAGTACAATGTGTAAAACAACACCTAAACAACACAAGTAATGCACAAGCAATGTGCAAATAACGTGCAAAAGTAATATCTGACATCAATATAATGTATTATTGGCCCGTTGCCACAGTTTTAACAGCTGACCATGAAAGTTTCCATTGGTTAAGTCTTGTGTGTGAGGCAAGAGGGTGCCTAACACTTTTTAATATAGTCAGATAATCATCCATCTTTGTCTTTTTGAGTAGTCTGTAATAATTAGGTATACAGTATATCAGCAAAGTGAGTACACCCTTCACATTTTTGTAAATATTTTATGATATCTTTTCATGGGACAACACTGAAGATATGACACTTCGATACAATGTAAAGTAGTCAGTGTACAGCTTGTATAACAGTATAAATTTGCTGTCCCCTCAAAATAACTCAACACACAGCCATTAATGTCTAAACCGCTGGCAACAAAAGTGAGTGCACCCAAAGTGAAAATGTCCAAATTGTGCCCAAAGTGTCAATATTCTGTGTGGCCACCATTATTTTCCAGCACTACCTAAACTCTCTTGGGCATGGAGTTCACTAGAGCTTCACAGGTTGCCACTGGAATCCTCTTCCACTCCTCCATGACGACATCACAGAGCTGGTGGATGTCGGAGACCTTGCGCTCCTTCACCTTCTGTTTGAGGATGCCCCACAGATGCTCAATAGGGTTTAGGTCTAGAGACATGCTTGGCCAGTCCATCACCTTTGCCTTCAGTTTCTTTAGCAAGGCCATGGTCGTCTTGGAGGTGTGTTTGGGGTCGTTATCATGCTGGAATAAATCAAATCAAATCAAATCAAACTTTATTGTCATATTGCTGTACATACAACTGTAGTGCAGGCAAGATGAAATTGCGTTTCTCTCGGCATCCATATAAGAAGCAGCATGATTAAGACACACTCCCACATAGCTCCACCCCCCACCCCCCCCACCCCCACCCCATCCATTCACACATCCCTGAGACATACTTGGGGAAAAAGAATAACTAACTATAATATACAAAATGTCCATAGGTGCAGTAGTGTGTATGTGAGATTCCGGGTCAGCTGTTTAGCATCCTGACAGCTTGTGGGAGGAAGCTGTTGATCAGTCTGGTGGTTCTGCCTCTGATGCTCCGGAATTGTTTACCAGATGGAAGAAGTTCAAAGTGTTTATGCAGAGGGTGAGAACGGTCCTTGACAATGTTCAGTGCCCTGCTCCTACAACGGTTCTGAAAAAGTTCTTGGACAGAGGGGAGGGAGACTCCAATTACCCTCTCCGCCCCCTTGACTATCCTCTGCAGGGCTTTTTTGTCTGACATACTGCAGCTGGAGTACCATGTAGCAATGCAGTACGTCAGAACACTCTCCACCACACCTCTATAGAAGGTCCTGAGGATGCAGATGGGGAGAGAGGCCTGTTTGAGTTTCCTCAAGAAGTGTAGTCTCTGCTGAGCCCGCTTCCTGATCTCCAAGGAATTCTTGCTCCAGGTCAGGTCCTGCGAGATCTGCACTCCGAGGAACTTGATGTTCTCTACTCTCTCCACTAAACGGCCGCCGATGCTGAGGGGGACGTGCTCAGGCTGTGACCGCCGGAAGTCGATAATCATCTCCTTCGTTTTGTCCACGTTGAGCACCAGATTGTTCTCCCTGCACCAGCCCTCCAGGTCTCTCACTTCTTCCCTGTACATTGATTCCTCATCCCTCTGAATAAGTCCCACCACCGTGGTGTCATCTGCAAACTTAATAATCTGGTTCCTCTCGTGTTTGGATACACAGTCATGTATTAGAAGTGTAAACAACAGTGGACTGAGTACACAGCCTTGAGGGGTTCCGGTACTCAGCGTGACAGAGTTGGAGATGTTGTTTCCAACCCGGACAGACTGAGGTCTCTCAGTCAGGAAATCCAGGATCCAGAGACATGTGGCGGTGTTCAGACCGAGAAGGAGTAATTTCTCTATCAGTCTCTGGGGAATAATGGTGTTGAATGCTGAACTGAAATCAATGTACAGGAGTCTGGCGTAGGTGTCTTTCTGGTCCAGGTGGGTGATGACAGAGTGTAGGGTGGTGACTATAGCATCCTCCGTGGAGCGGTTTGAACGATATGCAAACTGGAGCGGGTCGTGTGATGCAGGGAGGCAGGCTGTGATGTGTGGTTTGACAAGCCGTTCAAAACACTTCATCACAATTGGTGTAAGTGCAACAGAACGATAGTCATTCAAACAGGACACCACTGGTTTCTTTGCCACCGGTACAATGATAGAGGTCTTGAAGCATCTGGGAACGATGGCCTGACTCAGGGAGATGTTATAAATGTCAGTCAGGACATCCGCCAACTCACTCGCGCAGTCTCGGAGCACACGTCCCGGAATGTTGTCTGGACCTGCAGCTTTGCGTGGGTTGATTCTGGATAGGGTCCTCCGTGTGTCCGCTGTGTTAATGGTAAAAGCTTGTCCGACCGATGGTGGGAGTGGGCCGGCCCTCCTTCTGATTGTCGAGTTTGATGCTTCAAAACGTGCGAAGAAGTCGTTAAGCCTGTCTGGAAGCGAAGCGTCGTCATCATCGACCCCCTGCCCGAATACTGAATACTGTATATAATCGAATACTGCCCTGCGGCCCAGTTTTCGAAGGTAGGGGATCATGCTCTGCTTCAGTATGTCACAGTACATGATGGCATTCATGGTTTCTTCATTGAACTGTAGCTCCTCAGTGCTAGCAGCACTCATGCAGCCCCAAACCATGACACTCCCACCACCATGCTTGACTGTAGGCAAGACACACTTGTCTTTGTACTCCTCACCTGGTTGCCGCCACACACGCTTGACACCATCTGAACCAAACAAGTTTATGTTGGTCTCATCAGATCACAGGACATGGTTCTAGTAATCCATGTCCTTAGTATGCTTGTCTTCAGCAAACTGTTTGCGGGCTTTCTTGTGCATCATCTTTAAAAGGGGCTTCCTTCTGGGACGACAGCCATGTAGACCAATTTGATGCAGTGTGCGGCGTATGGTCTGAGCACTGACAAGCTGACCCCCACCCCTTCAACCTCTGCAGCAATGCTGGCAGCACTCATAAGTCTATTTTCAAAAGACAACCTCTGGATATAACGCTGAGCACATGCACTCAACTTCTTTGGTCGACCATGGCGAGACCTGTTCTGAGTGGAACCTGTCCTTTTGAACCGCTGTACATGCGCGCAGACATACACACACAAGTGTCTGTCCTTTAACAGGTGTGGAAACCAGACTCGTGTTGAGACATCTTCGGTGGAAGAAGCAGTTTGTCTTCTGTTTGTTTTAGTTGTTGGTTTGTCTGGTCAGTCACTGCAACAGATACTGGAGTCAGTTTGTCTTGGCCTGTCCTTGCCACTGATAATACCTCTATCTGCCAAGAATGTGCCGCTAGTCCAGCAGAAGCTAGCGGTACTCAAATACTTTGCAAGCAGTTTCATGAAATGGTCAGTCAGACAGCAACTCAGACGGGCTCGGACGTCACCTGGGTTAACAAGGTCAGGAGTTCCTGGCAACGGAAGGCTGAAGGACAGAGCTGCGTGGAGAAATCTAATCAGACCTAAATGAAACGGTCATTGACGCCCCCGACAGACTGCTATGATGATGATGATGATGATGATGATGATGATGATGATGGTCTTGGCCACCATGCTGCAGCTCAGTTTCAGGGTGCTGGCAATCTTCTTATAGCCTAGGCCATCTTTATGTAGAGCAACAATTCTTTTTTTTTCAGATCCTAAGAGAGTTCTTTGCCATGAGGTGCTATGTTGAACTTCCAGTGACCAGTATGACAGAGTGTGAGACCAATAACACCAAATTTAACACACCTGCTCCCCATTCACACCTGAGACCTTGTAACACTAACAAGTCACATGAGACCAGGGAGGTAAAATGGCTAATTGGACACAATTTGGACATTTTCACTTAGGGGTGTACTCACTTTTGTTGCCAGCGGTTTAGACATTAATGGCTTTGTGTTATTTTGAGGGGACAGCAAATTAACGCTGTTATACAAGCTGTACACTGACTACTTTACATTGTATCAAAGTGTCATACCTTCAGTGTTGTCCCATGAAAAGATATAATAAAATATTTACAAAAGTGTGAGGGGTGTACTTACTTTTGTGAGATACTGTACCGAAAGAATATATATTTTAAGATAGATGCTGATCTTTAACCATTGCTGAAAAATCAAACAGAGACACCTGTTCAACAGTCAGCATCTTGATATGAGACACCAGTCAGGTGTGCTATATTGACAAATAAGTACTCCTCTACTGATTGAGGGATTGAGGAGTACTTGTTTTATTTGTTGTATGAAATGTCGTAACATGAACAATAAAATACCATCCAAGATGCTGATCCCATGGGCAACTGCTAGCAAACTGTAATTATTTTGACCAGAAAACATCTGTGTGATTTTAACAAAGGAAAGAACATGCAATGAGGGTTAAAAAAAAGAAAAGAAAATTTATTTATGATGCATTTAATGACATCAAACTTTATGAAGTCTGTAGCACAAAAAAACCTCAAACACTTTTTCACTATACAATGAGCATAAAAAGTCTACACATCCCTGTTCAAATGCCAGGTTTCTGTGATGTAAAAAAATTAGACCAAGATAAATCATCTCAAAACTTTTTCCAACTTTAATGTGACCTATAACCTGTACAACCCAATTGAAAAACAAACTGAAATATTTTAAGGGGAAAAATAAAAAATAAAAAACTTACAATAACCTGGTTGCATAAATATGCACACCCTTAAACTAATACCTTGTTGCAGCACCTTTGGCTTTTATTACAGCACTCAGTCATTTTGGGTAGGGGTCTTATCGGCATGGCACATCTTGATGTGGCAATATTTGCCCACTCTTCTTTGCAAAAACACTCAAAATCTATCAGATTGCGAGTGCATCTCCTGTGCACAGCCCTCTTCAGATCACCCCACAGATGTTTGGTTGGATTCAGGTCTGGACTCTGGCTGGGCCATTCCCAAACTTTAATCTTCTTCTGGTGAAGCCTTGATTTGGATGTGTGCTTTGGGTCATTGTCATGCTGAAAGATGAAGTCCCTCTTCATCTTTAGCTTTCTAGTAGTACTGGCTGGTATTTGGAACTGTTCATAATTCCCTCCATCTTGACTAAGGCGCCAGTTCCAGCAGAAGAAAAACAGCCCCAAAGCATGATGCTGCGCCCACCATGCTTCACTGTAGTATGGTGTTCTTTTGGTGATGAGCAGTGTTGTGTTTGCGCCAAATATACCTTTTAGAATGATGGCCAAAAATTTCAACCTTGGTTTCATCGGACCATAACACATTTTCCCACGTGTTTGGGAGATTTCAAATGTGTTTTTGCAAAATGTAGCCCGGCTTGGATGGCTTTCTTCATAAGATAAGATTCCGTCTTGCCACCCTACCCCATAGCCCAGACATATAAAGAAGACGGAAGATTGTTGTCACATGTAGTTAACAGCCAGTACTTGCCAGAAATTTCTGCAGCTCCTTCAACGTTGCCTCAACGAGTATCGCATGCTATCATACATTTGTGGAACCAAAGAACCCTAGTTTAACTTGTCAGTATACTGGAAATTGGAAAGCTATAAAATAGCATTGGTTAAGAAAAGTGGATGCAATTTTATGAAGAAAATGATGATTAAACTATTTCTAAAAATGGAAAATTGATGTTAACTCTGAAAAAGAATGTAAGTTAACTGTTTGACTGCCTGAGGCGCTCCGTTGCACCGTCAGCCCCTAGTGGCCAAGATTTTTCCAAGAAAATATTCAGTTCAGCTGTCAGAGATTTCCAAAGCTATAACTTGAAAGTGGTAAGAGATAATGGCTTACGGTCAATTAGAAAGATGTAGAATATGATCCAAACTTTGAGATAGGAGTAAATTTACAAATCTAATTTGCATAATGCCACGACAGCCATATCAAATTACATAACTTTCCGTCAAAAGTGGACTTTGGACATATTTACATAAAGGATGGTTTTGTTTTTTGTCACTGTTTGTTATTTTGGGCATTTTGTTATCATATCTTTCAAGTATATGAAACAGAAAATCAGATACAATGTAAACAAACAAAGGAATTCGTCACTTACTGCTGGCCAGGTGGCTCACTTCGTCCATTTTTTGTCCATCCTGGTCGTTATTTTGTCTTCTCTCGGTTATTTTCGCTTTCTCTTCCACATCCAGAAACTTATGATTATCCCACCTCAATTTCGCTTTTATTCTGCTGCAATTTACCTTATATGACAACACAGAACCGGCATGATTGTTCTGTCCAGTCACGTGGCGCTGGGGGTCAATGGCAGATGCAAATCAACCAGCTTCGGCCACCCTCTAATAAAACAAAATGTAGATATTTACCTTCATAAGCTAAATAATCTCTTTTTAGAGTCATAGTTGGCAAATTTGGGAGCAAATGCCTCCTCCGTCTTGCAATTGATCAACATTTGTTTATAAACTCTTCTTCTCTGGTGTCCAGAAGTGGGCGGTGGGGGGGGGGTATATGGGGGCCATTAGTCCTCCAAGGCAAGAGCAGTAAGTTATACGTGTCTGCCACCTTGTGAGGTACAATACTTAGTACAACTGGGGATTTATTATGGTTTAAGGCCACGTCACATGACAGCCGCAGAACTGTGACACAGACACTCCACAGCACTACCTGTCCATGAACCAAGGCAGTTTAAGGGTTAATGAAAGGACAAAATGCATTTTGAAATTCTGATTGAAATTAAGTTTAAAGAACTTACACCAGGAATATTCTGAAGAATTAAGTTTAAATTAAACAACAGACCGTCAGCCAAGCAGAATCATTGTGTCCCAGTAGGTAGCAGGCAGTCCACTGGGTTCTGATTCAACTGGACCAGCATGGGTTCTGTTGGAATACTGGCAGACAGGCTCCTTACCATGGTTATGGCCTACTCCCGAGATCACAAAAAAAGGCTGGTTCTTCAGCAGGCTGGCTACGGTCTTCTCTTATGCACTGAAGAAGGAATTGGTTTATTGTCCAAAGTCCCATCAGAAATTCAAACTGAGGCAAAAACACATCACAAATCCATTTCTTCTGATGTTGGTGGTTTAAATGAGTTGGTTTAAGCTTAAAAAAAACTCAAACAAAATCTTCTTACACGGTAATTTAACCCCTTGTACTCTGTGAATTCCGCGGGCGGTCACGTCTCTGCATCTTAGTGCGTCTCAGTGCGCACTGAAAAAAAAAGCTGTACTTCCGGTCTTCCAGTACAGACGCAGCCTTGTTACAACCTGAGAAAAAAGCTGTGTAATATATTCATTTTTTGTGGTATTTTTACAAAATTTTGACCTGAGCTTGAAAACACTTGGTTTTTGGTGACACATGGGGAGTGCATAATTGTATAGCATCTTAGACAAGAACAAAGAGCAGAGTTTCCCTGGGAGATAACAGGGAGGTGTGAAGGATGAATGCAGTGTGATCTTTTGTGTGCTAGAAACTTCTGGAAGGATGTTAAAGGATTAAGGAAGTGAATGCAATGTGACCTTTTGTGTGTTAGAAGCTTCTAGAAGAATGCCATGCTTTTTAAGAGGAGAGTCTCTGCTGAGTATTCATTCTGACTATGCTTCTGTGTGAGATGTGTAATAAACTGTCTGAGTCAAATCCGCCTCGTTATTTACACGCTCCACACTGGTGACCCAAGACGAATCATGGAACACGGCGAAAGATCCCCGGAGCCAGCCTTGTTGGGAGCCCCCAGCCAAGCATATGCTGTTGCAATCAAGCTACCGGATTTTTGGCAGCACAATCCGCGCTCCTGGTTCCACCTAGTTGAGGCACAGTTCGCCATCCGGGGGATATCGGCAGATGACACGAAGTTCCACTATGTGGTCGCAACGCTCGACGCCCGCACGGCTCAGCACGTGGAGAGCCTGCTCGATCAGCCACCAACCAACAACAAGTATGGCGCGCTGAAGGCTGCACTCATCCAGCACAACACACTCTCGGATGGTGAGAGAGCAGAGAGATTCCTGACGCGGACTGGGTTAGGAGATGGGTCGGCCATTGACCTGATGGAGAAGATGCTGAGATTAAAGGGCACGGACGACGACCATTTCATTTTTACCCAGCTCTTCCTCCGGAACCTTCCGTCAGCGACGAGAGCAACCCTGGCCAATTCGCCGTTGCTGGCCAAGCGGGACTATCGTGCGCTGGCCCGAGAAGCAAACCGGATCATCATCGCCAGCAGAGAGTTCACGACCATGGCGGCAGCAACGGAGCTCGGCGCGACGGCCGGAGGAGGCGAGGAGCCATCGACGGCAGCAGCAGAGCCACCGACGACAGCAGCAGCGGGGGCCAAAGAACATGGGGGAGACACCCTTTGTTTCTACCACCGCCACTTCGCAGAGAGGGCACGCAAATGTATACCACCGTGCCAGTTCAAGCGCTCGGGAAACGCCAAGACCGGGGGGTCGGTAGCAGCCGCGACCCTCGGGGAGGAGAACAAGCTGCTCTACTTGACGGACGCACGCTCAGGGAGGCATTTCCTCGTGGACACCGGCGCCCAGATGAGTTTCATCCTACCGACCTACGCCGACCGGCTGGCAGGATCTAGCGGCCCTGAGATGGCAACAGCAAACGGCTCGGAGATTAAGACCTTTGGTGAGAGGACTCTACTCCTGTCTCTACACGGCCGTACATTTGAGTGGACTTTTGTCATAGCAGCATTGAATTTCAATATACTGGGGGCTGATTTTTTGTGCACACATGGTTTGTTGGTTGATGTCGCTAACAGGGGCCTAGTTAATGCACTGTCCTTTGATTCTATCCCCTGTATAGCTCGAGCATCCCAGCCAACAGCACAAGCCAATGTCACAGCTGCATGCGGTAAGTTCCACACACTGCTCACTCAGTTCCCAGCACTCACTGTCCCGACATTTTCGGCAGCCATCGCTAAACACGGGGTGGAGCATTTTATCACCACCACCGGGCTGCCCGTTTTTGCAAAACCTCGGCGCTTGGACGCAGCTAAACTGGCCATTGTGCGCGAGGAGTTCGCCAACCTGGAGAGGTTGGACATCATCAGGCGTTCAAACAGCCCATGGGCTTCCCCGCTACACATGGTCCCTAAAGCTGAGGGTTCGTGGCGACCTTGCGGGGATTTCCGCAGGTTGAACAATGCCACAGCGCACGACCGCTACCCAATTCCTCACATTCAGGATTTTTCCGTTCACCTGGCAGGAGCGCGCGTTTTTTCTAAAATAGACCTGGTCCGCGGTTACCACCAAGTCCCAGTGCGCGCTGAGGACATACCCAAAACAGCGGTGATAACTCCGTTCGGTTTATTCGAGTTTTTGCGCATGCCATTTGGGCTTAAAGGGGCTGCACAGACGTTCCAACGCATGATGGATGCAGTGCTGCGCAATCTCCCTTTCGTGTTCATCTACTTGGACGATATCTTGGTAGCCAGCGCGTCCGAAGACGAACACGAAACCCACCTCACGACGGTTTTCTGGAGGTTGGAGGAGCACGGGTTAATAATCAACCCAGCGAAATGTCAGTTCAGGGTGACGGGGATTGATTTTTTGGGGCACCGTGTCTCTCCCGAAGGAGCAGTACCGCTGCCTGCAAAGTGCGCACAGTAGCAGATTTTCCCCAGCCGCAAACAGTCAGGGCGCTACAAGAATTTTTGGGAATGGTGAATTTTTACAACTGTTTCCTTCCCCGCGCAGCGCAGCTCATGCAACCACTGTACGCCGCGCTCAGAAAACAGAAGCCCGCAGATAAGGTCGAATGGACCCCGGAGCGAGAGCAGGTGTTCTCGGAAGTCAAAGCAGCCCTGGCAAACGCCGCATTGCTGGCACATCCAGACCCAACGGCCCGCATAGCGCTCACCACTGACGCTTCAGATGTGGCCATAGGGGCGGTCGTGGAGCAGCGCGTAGCCGGGGCTTGGCAGCCGCTCGCCTTTTTCAGCAGGACTTTGCGCGACAGTGAACATAAATACAGCGTGTTCGACAGGGAGTTGCTGGCTCTCCACCTGGCCATTCGCCACTTCCAGTTCTGGCTGGAAGGGCGCAGTTTCACCGTGTTTGTTGACCACAAGCCGCTAACATTCGCGATGGCCACAGTTTCAGAACCGTGGTCGGGTCGGCAGCAGACAGCTGCCCGCAATCTCAGAGTTTACTACCGATATTCAGCATGTCTCGGGTAAACTGAATGTAGTGGCAGACTGCCTCTCGCGCGCCGTGGCGGCCCCAGTCTGTGTGGGGATAGATTACGCAGCCATGGCCGCGGAGCAGGTTAGTGATGCGGACGTGCACGCGCTCCAGTCTGGACCAACAGGGTTAAGGCTGGAGAGCAGGGTGCTGCAAGACGGCATGCCCCCCCAATCTGCGATGTCTCCACGGGGCGCCCATGTCCCGTGGTCCCGGCCGCGTGGCGCCGCCGCGTGTTTGACTCGATTCATTCTTTGGCGCACCCGGGAGTGCGCGCGTCGGTCAAAATGGTAGGAGAGAAATTCGTGTGGCTGAGCCTTCGCAAACAAGTGAAAGAGTGGGCAGCAGCCTGCATGGCGTGCCAACGAGCCAAAGTACACAGACACACGAAGGCTCCCTTGGAGCCGTTTCGCATCCCGGCTAAGAGGTTCGACCATGTTCACGTGGACCTCGTGGGCCCCCTCCCGCCATCACAGGGGTGCACGCACCTTCTGACAATGGTGGACCGCACCACGTGCTGGCCGGAAGTGGTTCCACTGGCGGCAACCACAGCCGAGGAGGTGGCGCGTGCGTTTTTAACAGCATGGGTGGCGCGTTTTGGAGTCCCATCGGATATTACGTCCGACAGAGGCCCTCAATTTGTTTCCGAACTCTGGTCAACAATGGCCCACAGCCTGGGTGTCACAATTTACCGCACAACCGCGTACAATCCACAGGCTAATGGATTATGCGAACGTTTTCATAGGTCATTGAAAGCGGCTCTCAGGGCATCACTGACGGATGCAAATTGGGTAGACAAGCTACCGTGGGTTTTATTGGGGTTACGTTCTGCGCCTAAAGAGGATCTGGAAGCTTCCCCGGCTGAACTCGTTTTTGCGCAGCCACTTCGGCTGCCCGGGGAGTTTCTTCCAGATAATCCCACGCCGGGCAGCTCCCCGTCTCAGCTGTTGCAGCGTAGCATAGACACAAGCACGCTGCCGGGCCCTGCTCACCACAGTTTTCCACGCGTTTTTGTGCCTAAAACTTTGAAAAACGCGGAGTTTGTTTTTGTCAGACATGATGCCCATCGCCCTCCACTGCGCCAACCTTATGATGGACCGTTCAGAGTGCTGGAAACAGGGGACAAGCATTTTTTGCTAGATTTGGGAGGTAGGAGGGAAAAGATTGGCATAGACAGACTCAAACCCGCTTTTGTGGTGGCGGACGAGCAAGTGCTGTTGGCGAGGGCCCCTCGGCGTGGAAGACCCCCACGGGCTTCCCAGAGAAAAGATTCCCCAGAGCACCCACGCGGACAGACTTTTACCCCTCAAACATCAGCCCCCCCAGCATGACAACGCCGCGAAGGCGGTGAATCCTGGTTACAGCAGATACGGGAGAAGACTGAAGCCCAAGCAGCATGTGGATTGATGTTTAATGATTTTACCACAGCATATGGACTGTCATTCTATTGTTCTATCCAAGACGCTCGGGGGGGTCGTTTGGTGACACATGGGGAGTGCATAATTGTATAGCATCTTAGACAAGAACAAAGAGCAGAGTTTCCCTGGGAGATAACAGGGAGGTGTGAAGGATGAATGCAGTGTGATCTTTTGTGTGTTAGAAACTTCTGGAAGGATGTTAAAGGATTAAGGAAGTGAATACAATGTGACCTTTTGTGTGTTAGAAGCTTCTAGAAGAATGCCATGCTTTTTAAGAGGAGAGTCTCTGCTGAGTATTCATTCTGACTATGCTTCTGTGTGAGATGTGTAATAAACTGTCTGAGTCAAATCCGCCTTATTATTTACACGCTCCACAGGTTCTACATTTCTGTTGTGTTTTCCAGCCAGTATCTGACAACTGTATATTATTTGCAAGCATTTGTATCTGAAAAAAACACCCAGGCGAACTTTCTTGTTACTCAGTGGCAGGAGCACTTAGAGAGATTATGTCTGTTTTGCCAAAAAATTCAGAGTGTTTCCTTTTAAATGAGACTAACCCCATGAAGATGCTGCAAAGTGTTGAAGAACAGCTTTTGATTTACTTTGGGCATGTTATTTTTAGGCGTTTTTAGGGAAGTTGAACAGAGTTCAACAGGTTAAAGAAAAAGATTAAAATAAGAAAAAGTGAACTTCAAAGAAAAGAAAAAAATTCACAGAGCATGACAGGCTCTGGGCCTACTTGGAAGATAAAAAAAAAATAAAAATGGGAGAGCAGAGAAGTCTGCTTGACCAATGCCCCAAAACTGAATAAAGGAAAGTTTGTTTTTTTTTCGGGTGTGGCAGAATCTCACTTAATTTCATGGAACTGAGCTGAACCAATTACATTTGAGCTTCTTTGTTTGGCAGAAGTCATAAACTGACTAAAAAGGCAATGAAGATCGGTTTGGAAACCCATTGGTCAGTTCAAATTTATGAGGTGGGGGTCTCCCACAGACAGAGAGAAATTTGATATGAAGAGTAAAATCCTCCTAAAACACATATGTTGCTGAATAAAGCATAAATTCCTTAAACTTTAGTGACTAAAATATTGTACTCAATAATAAGGGTACATACAATGTCTCTACATTGTAACTGTAATTAATTTGTGATAGTAAGCATGTAAAAATTAATTTATTCCTGAAAATAAAGCAACACATATCAAATCATATCAATAAAAGCCTCTGAAACCCCATTGTCCATCCCAAGAGTTCAACCATGTCTTCAGTAGCGAATACTGTCTTGAGAGAAAGAATATGAATTAATTTATCTGTCCATAATGCATAAATTCCACTGCAATGAGAAAAAATAAATAAATATTCCCCATTCGTCCACCAGATGGCACTGTGAAACTGTGTGGTTGTTTACTGGAGAATCTTGACTCCCAAGTCTGGATTATAGCATCCATAAATCTGTTGATTTGAAACATTCCTTTGCCACAGAGCAGAAAAGGGAGAATGACTAAGTCCCGGAGAAGGGATTAACTTCCACTTTATGACCGATGGGTAGCGTTACAGCTCTGGTCCTTGGGGGAGCGAAGCAGTTCATGGCCAGACTTTTGAGTTGAAACAATTCTTCTTCATCGAAGAATGATTTTATAGATTGGAACCCAAGGTCATCGCTATACAGACATGTGTTGACTCCCATTTAACATGAGTTTGAATTTGATTGGTAATTCTGAACACAGCCACATCCCCAGTTATAACAGAGAGTGCATATTTATGCAACCAGGTTATTGTAAGTTTTTTATTTTTTTATTTTTCCCCTTAAAAGATTTTGGTTTATTTTTCAGTTGGGTTGTACAGGCTATAGGTCACATTAATGTTGGAAAAAGTTTTGAAATGATTTATCTTGGTGTCATTTTTTTACATCACAAAAACCTGGTATTTGAACAGAGGTGTGTAGATTTTTTATATCCACTGTAAGGCTATGAGGAATGGTTAATGTAAGAATGGAAATGGATGCACTTAAATACGAGATGTTCAGGACATGCTGCCAAAGTGAGATGAGGTGAGCAGTGATGATGGGACAGCGTCTCAGTGTCATATTTTGATGCCTGTTTGATTTTAAACATTTTACTTGCCTTAGTTGGGACACTTGGCGCATGATGTATATCCAAGGATCAAATATCTGATTGCAGGTAGCCATTCGTATGCAGAACAAAACCACTTTATCCTGAACAGGCGCAGCAGTCCAAACGCTCATCAGTGTGTATATCTGTATGAGGTGTCACACAACTAAAGTTAGACACGACTGAAAAAAAACAGAAAAACTTGAAAATCTAATCCTTGTTACTTATTTCCTACTCAATTTAAAACCCCAATGAGCAGAAACAGCAAATGTCATTAGCCTGGATTAAGGGTGTTACTTTAGAATCACTTTTTTGGTGATTCCCAGTCATTGTCTTAAAAGTGATGGTCCCAGTTTTAATGGTATCTTTTCATTTTTATATCAATAACACCTACATCAGAATAATATGAAAAAAGTCAAAACGCCAATGTCCATTAGCTATGTCACGACTCTCCAAATTGTTGATTCAATTTAATTTTCGATTTTAAACGTCACAATTTGATATGATTTTCAATTTTTGCACAGATGGTTCCACCTGTCAATTATCATTGGTTTGAAGTCATAAGTCACTGATTTTTTTAATCTCTTAATTCAAAAAGTGATCTACGTGGTTTCATGAGTGATAGAATTTAAAATTTATCAACAATACAGTGCAACAACAATAAATAGTTTGTTTCTCTAATTCACCAATTGGAGACTTATGGTGTGGTCAGACCAAGTGCAAAGTGCAAATTTTTCACGCAATGTGGTTAAATATAAAGTCAACATAAAGAAGTGAATACATGCAAATTTGGGTCTGATTGAGTTGTAAAGCCTTGCAGAGGGGCAGGGTTGCCTTCATAACTTCTGCAGCTGCTATCTACCTGCTGTGGAAATCCAAAAAAAAGGCCATCATGTTCAGGTTTACATTATCCTGCGGGGTACACGATTGAGAAAATATCACTGCCTCCTCCAGAAACAGTCCAGACATTGAACTGCTCGCTGTGAGTATGTGACCTCATTACATGCCAAGAGAGCTCACGTACGCCATTGTAATTGCTGTTTACATTCATCCGTCAGCTGATGCAGCGGCGGCATGTGACGCAATCAGCTCCACTGCTGCCACTCTATTGGCCCAGCATCCTGACGCATTCATGGCCATCACGGAAGATTTTAACCATGTCTCACTGTACAAAACATTGTCAAATTTCCACCAGATTGTTGACTGTCCCACCAGAGAAAATAAAATGCTGGATCTCCTGTATGCCAATGTCAGAGATGCATACAGCGCCACAGCTCTACCCCCCCCCCCCCAAGCAGATCTGATCACAACCTGGTTCTGTTATCACCCAAGTACATTCCTCTTGTGCAAAGGCAGCCTGCTCACACACAGACTGTGATGAGGTGGACACAGGAGATTGCTGATGCACTACAGGACTGCTTCGAGATGACAGACTGGGATGTACTCTGTGGGCCACATGGAGAGGACATAGACAACATGACCGACTGCATCACAGAATACATCAGATTCTGTGAAAACACAACCAGCTCAGACCGTGCATTGTTTCCCCAACAACAAACCATGGCTCACCAGTGACCTGAAAGTACTTCTTAACAAGAATAATGGCCCTTTTCCACTAGTACCGGTTTGGCTCTACTCACTTCGACTCAGCACGCTTTGTAGGCTTTTCCATTAGTACCTGGTACCAGCTTCCAGGTACTTTTTTCGTACCTATCTGATTCAGGTTCCAAGCGAGTTGGGTCGAGCTGAAAATGTGACGTCAACAGACTGCAGGCCACTGATTAGTCAGGGCATAACGTCATGAGAGTGACGTCTTTAACAGAATCTCCAGCCCCCACTTGCAAAGATTCGTCCGTGAGCCAGCAAGCAAGCGTCAGTGTAAACAACAACAATAGAATGGCTTCATAGAAATCAACACCATGGTCCAGCAGACTTTTCTGTGCCTTTGGCTGATAGAATCCAGAGGGAACTAGACGGAGGCACCCGAAATGCATTTACGGTCACCAACCAGCAAGTAATGGGAGCACCCGACCACGGCAGTTGAAAGCCGTGATATTAGGATATAGAGGGTGGTGATTGATGTGATATTATGCATCTTTTACGTTATTTATCCCAGCGGTGGAAAGCTCACTTTGAACAAACAACACCATTGTCTTCTGTCTGCAGAGAATGAGCTAGCTAGTTATCCATCAATGCTAACTCCAGTTAAAAAACTCCGGCTAAATCCTGGTTAAAAGGGTGTTGCACTTTCATGCTGTGCATGTACTTAAGTTGTGTGCATTTTCATTCTAGAGTCCGACCAGCATCTGCTTTGACACCGTAACATAGCGTGACACAGCAATGTGTTATGACTGGTAAGTTAAACACCCTGTTGTTTTTAGTAGTGGTGGACAAAAAAGTACTCAAATCCTTTGCTTTTTAAGTTAAAGTATAGATAAAGTGCCAAAACCAAAGTAGCACAATTTCCACTTAATATGAAAGGGACTGAACTAAGATTTATTTGATTGTGTGAATATTAATATAAGCGGGAAAAAGAGGGGAGGAGGATTGGCACTTTTTGTGAATGAAAAATGGTGTAATCCCAGACACATCTATGTGAAGGAACGGTGCTGCAGCCTGGACATTGAACTGCTTGCTGTGAGTATGCGACCTTATTATATGCTGCGAGAGTTCACATGTGCCATTGTGATTACTGTTTATTTCCCTCCATCAGCTGATGCAGCAGTGGCCTGTGACATCATCAGCTCCACTACTGCCACTTGATTGGTGCAGCACCCTGATGCATTTATGGACATCACTGGTGATTTTAACCATGTCTCACTGGGCAAAACACTGCCAAACTTCTACCAGTTTACTGACTGTCCCACCAGAGAAAATAAAACACTGGCTCTACTGTATGCCAATGCATACAGTGGCATACAGTGCCACAGCCCTACCCCCCCTTGGCAGATCAGACTACAGCCTGGTCCTGTTATCACCCAAGTATGTTCCCCTTGTGCAAAGGCAGCCTGTTTATACACGGACTGTGAGGAGGTGGACACAGGAGGCTGCTGATGCACTACAGAACTGCTTTGAGACAACGGACTGGGATGTACTCTGTGAACCACTTGGGGTGGACACAGACAATATGACTGCATCACAGAATACATCAAATTCTGTGAAAACACAACCATGCCAGCTCAGACCGTGCACCGTTTCCCCAACAACAAACCATGGACCACCAGTGACCTGAAAGCACTTCTTAACAAGAAGCAGAGGGCTTTTAGGTCTGGAGACAGGGAGGAACTGAGGAGAGTGCAGCATGAACTGAGAGAGACGCTGAGGAGGTGTAAAGACAATTACAGGAGGAAGTTGGAGGATAAACTCCGGCAAAGCAATGCAAAGTATGAGTGGACGGGAATGAGACACATCACAGAGTGTAAGGGGAGAGCCAGACATCGGGAGCCTTGAGAGAGCCGAACCTGTTTTTTAATAGGTTCAACTCACCGTCTGTCACCCCTACAACACAGCCAGACCCCCACACACACCCCTCCCCCTCCTGTGCAGTACCTCTCCCCCCCCCAGGACATCAGCACCAACTCACATCACTGTGACTACAGACCAGGTTAAGAAACAGCTGGAAAGACTTGGTCAGCAGAAGGCTGCGGGCCCTGATGGCATCTCCACCTGGAACCTGATTGTACCAGTACAACCTGAGCCTGAGTCTGAAGAGATTACCAGTGCTGTGGAAGATGTCCTGCCTGGTTCCTGTCCCCAAGAAGTCGTCTCCATCTGACCTGAATGACTATTGACCAGTTGCCCTCACATCTCATGTGTATTTAAAACCATCCAGCCACTTCTGTTGGGTGAGAAGCTGCGGGGGATGGGGGTTGACAGCTCTGTGACCTCCTGGATGACTGACTACCTGACAGGCAGACCACAGTTTGTCCGGCTGGGCAGTGTCTTGTCTGATGTGGTGGTTAGTGATACGGGAGCTTCACAGGGGACTGTGCTTTCTCTTTTTTTCTTCACCTTATAAACCACCAACTTTCAGTACAACACCGAGTCATGCCACCTGCAGAAATTCTCTGATGACTCGGCTATTGTTGGGTGTATAAGAGAGGGAGAGGAGGAAGAGTACAGGGCACTGGTTAACAGATTTGTGGACTGGACCAAGCAGAATCACCTGAGCCTGAACGTCAGCAAGACCAGAGAGATGGTGATTGACTTCAGGAAGAATAGGACGCCTTCACAGCCATTGCGGGTTAGGGGGGAGGATGTGGAGGTAGTGGAGGACTACAAATACCTGAGTGTTATGATCAACAACAGACTGGACTGGAAATCTAACACCGATGCTGTGTACAAGAAGGGGATGAGCAGACTCTACTTTCTGAGGAAGCTGAGATTTTTCAATGTGTGCATCAGGATGCTGGAGCTTTTCTACCAGGCTGTTGTCGCTAGCGCCATCTTCTTTGCTGCTGTCTGTTGGGGTAGCAGTGACACCAACAGACTTGACAAGATTTTCAAGAGGGCTGGCTCTGTAATTGGTCTCAGGCTGGAGACTTTTGAGAATGTGGTGGAGAGGAGGATGCTGAACAAACTGCAATCCATTATGGACAATCCTCATCACCCCCTCCACCACACTGGACAGACAGCGGAACACTTTCTACCAGCAGACTGCTACAACTTTGCTGCTGAATGGCCAGGTACAGGAAATCTTTCCTGCTAGATGCTATTTCATTGTACAATAACTCACTCTGATGTTGAATTGTGGTCATAATAATGCTGCCATACTGCATCTTGCAGTCTAATTGATGCCTCACATCGCACCCTGTGCCTGATAGTCCTGCATTGTACAGCAAGTACGATTCATGTATCTATACGGGTCATCATCTATTCATCTTCAATGTATATAAGCTATTTGGGCAGTTTTACTTTCCATGGCTTACTTTACTTTCCCTTTTCCTTTATACTGTGTGTTTCTGTCGTCTTGGTTGTCTACTGTCATGCTGCTGTTACACTGTAATTTCCCAGTTTGGGATCAAGTACATCTATCTGTCTACTCAAAATCAGCCATCTGTTTTGTGATTTGTCTGCCTTGCATGTGTCTATAAAAAAGTATAAACACATATCTGTATGTGTGTCTGATTATTGATGTTTTCTCTGTGTGTTTTCCTTTTTGGCTTAACGGGGTGAACCAGCCATTAGGCCAGAGCATCTACAACTACCACCATTCCAGAGCCGGATGGGTCATTAAGAACACATTTGGCATCCTTGTGGCATCCTGGAGAATCCTTGGCTGATCACTGGAATTCCTCCTGGAGAAAGCTGTGAAGACTGTGAAAGCCTGCATAGTGTTGCACCCCTTTGCCTATGGCAATGAAGTCAAAGCGGCGGAAAAGCGATACATCCCCCAAAATTTTGCTGACACAGAAGCTACAGGGATATCTCAACCAGGTGAGTGGCAAAGAGTGATTCAGGGATACGGGAGTGTGTTTGAACATATGGATCCGCAAATTCTGTCACAGAGCCTCTCAACCAGGGTTGCCATCGCTGCAAGGAATGACCTCATGACATTTTTCCAGTCGCCCCAGGGGATCGTGCCTGTTGTGTGGCGTGTGTGTGTGCTGCCATACCCGCCCACAGTGTGACGTCAAGCAGGCACGGCCACTTGTACATAGTTCTGTTCTCCATAATAAAGTGGTGGATTTGCTGCATGACAAGAGAGACTCCGACTCCTTTTCTCATACATAACATTTTGGCAATGAGGATAAACCATGGGAGCGTATGGGCTACCTCTATCCCTGCTACCGTTTCTGGAGTACACGAGAGAGCCAGGGATCCTGTGGCCTAAGTGGGTGACTATGTTTGAGGATTACATTGGGGCGCTGGGCCAAAGTAGACTTGACGGGCGACGAAGGCGAGCACTTCTGGCCCACCATTTCAGCGCGGAAAGCCGAAGAATTCTTGGTACGTTAGGTGAAACGGAGTGTTATGCAAATGCTGTCGAGCGGCTGGCCAAGTACTTCGCTGAACAGACAAGGACCATGAAGCTGTGGGTGGTGGGAGTGGTGGTACCAAATAGAGCTAGGCTAGTTAGCTCAGAGAAGCTAATGGCCCACTCAGTGTCTATGGGCATGTTAGCCACAAAGCTAACTGTGTGCCAAAAGCAAGTTCCAGGCGACCAGCTAGGCATCAAGGTGGGACCGGGGCCGCGAGTGGAGGAGTCCCCAGTCATTGAAGACGGCGGGATAGCCAAGGAGCTCAGCATGGTACAGGACCATAGCGCTGGTGAATTTGATAGCACGGTGAGCAATAACAGCGGA
This sequence comes from Pholidichthys leucotaenia, assembly GCA_020510985.1. Taxonomy (NCBI): domain Eukaryota; kingdom Metazoa; phylum Chordata; class Actinopteri; order Cichliformes; family Pholidichthyidae; genus Pholidichthys; species Pholidichthys leucotaenia. The sequence goes on along the minus strand of CM035839.1, from coordinate 336,112,646 downwards.
GAGGGAGAGCAGCGACAGGAACCATCCCCGCAGCTGGAGGCTGGGCAGTGGGAGAGCGGGAACATGCAGACTGAGAACCCCGGGAGAGAGCAACGACAGCCGCACATGGAGACGATGCAGACGATGCAGCGGAGCACCTGGGATGAAGGTGCTGAGAGCAGCAACGAAGCGCCTGGGTCGGAGAGTGACACTGACTGGAGTGACGCTGAGAGCCCTGGAAGAGCGCAGCTACAGCCGGGCATGGAGAAGGTGCAGCGGAGCACCTTGGATGAGGGTGCTGGGAGCAGCGATGAAGCACCTGGGTCAGAGAGTGATGCCGACGAGCGTGATGCCACGAGAGTGACGCCAACAAGAGTGATGCCAACGACAGTGACGCTGAGAACACCGGGAGAGAGCAGCGACAGCCGGGCATGGAAACAGTGCAGCGGCGCGCCTGGGACGAGGGTGCTGGGAGCAGCGGCGAGGTGCCTGGGTCAGTGAGTGACGCCGGTGGGACTGACGCTAGGAGTCCCGGGAGAGAGCAGCGACAGCCGTGCGCCACGGAGATCGGGCAGGGTCTCAGTGCCGGAGCTCAACGCGCCCTGGACGAGGGTGCTGGGCGTTACGGCAAGGCACCTGAGGCAGCGAGTGGCATCAAAGAGCGAGCTTGGGTTTTCCCCGGAGTCTGGCCACAGGGGGCCGGAGTGTTCGGGGCAACAATTGCAACTGCAGTGGTGTAGAAAGCAGTTGGGAGCTGACCAACGAGTACGGAGGGACGGTGTGCCGGATGGCAGCACGGAGAATCTCGAGGAGTGAGGCAGTTGGTGGTGAGAGGAGACATTTTTGTAGGAGAGGTCAGTTTTGATCCTGGAGGCAGACGGCGGCCAGGGGCGCACATGCCATGGGGCTGCCCAGGGCCTACGAACCGGTCTTATCTTCGGCGGGCAGGGGCGTGCATGCTGTGGGGCTGCCATGGGCCCCCGGGCCGGTTTTACCTCTGGCTGCCAATGGACATTGGTGTCACATAAACACTGCAATGTAAATATGTACATATTCTGCTGGTGTGCATGTGAGTATGTATGATAGGGGATTATTTTACTTATTTTGAGAGACACAGTCCGATTTTAGTTGTTTCATGTGAATGTGGTAGGCCGTTTTATTATTCCCTGTTTTCTTAGTACATGATTCAGGTCCTAAATTGGGGAGGGTCTCGATTGTGTGTGTGGTCTTACACTTTCGTAAGGAGGAGGGGAATGTTGTGTGGAGTGTGTGTGTGCTGCCATACCTGCCAACAGTGTGATGTCAGGCAGGCACGGCCACTTATATATAGTTCTGTTCTCCATAAAAAGTGGTGGATTCGCTGCATGACAAGAGAGACTCCGACTCCTTTTCTCATACATAACAATGCCACGGCAGAACACCATCTTATGCAATGGACAACTTGAATAGGAACTCATAATAGCACAATTTTTGTGTTTACTCACGTCAGTGTGTACCACCCAAAAAAATGGAAAAATAAAGCTGATGACTTTAACATTTCATTTGTTGTCGTCAATGTGCAGCTGATACACAATGAAATCAAAAAGGCTGTAAAGGTAAAAGGGAGAGAAAGTGTTTGTACTTGAATGTTTGTTGTTTGGAATTTCACAGCTACATTCTAGGGCAGGGGTCGGCAACCCGCGGCTCCGGAGCCGCATGCGGCTCTTTCATCCCTCTGCTGCGGCTCCCTGTGGCTTTGGAAAATAATGAGTATTTAATTAAATTCAAATTCAAATTCAAACGTTTATTTCAAACTCAGGGTTCATATCAAGAACAAAACCAAAATGAGTAGAAAAAAGATAAACAAATAAATAAAAGTATATACAGATCAGCAGACACTCGGCGCTCTTGTAACAACAATAACATACAGTAATGGGCTCAGTATAAAATGGAGCGCCACCACTTCCAAATGCTGGAATGAAGTGTGAATGACGGGTTGACAATTGCTGATATAAGATGATTGTTACATGCCAGCAACCTTCTCATAAAACTGTAAACATTCTTACGTATCAATTCGCCAAAAGACGGAATGTTCACAGACACAAACATCTTGCTTGCACTCGACCTTCGTGGTACACCTAACAACCTTCTTAGGGAGTTATTATATGCAATGCGGATTTTGTTCCTAACAGCAACATTGCTATTAAACCATAAAGGCGAGCAGTACATTGAGGTACAGAAGGTCTTGAACAACATACATTTGACATCAGGAGAACATCTATGGAAATTTCACAATAGTAAATTTGTTTGAGCATACAGTTTCCTGAGATGCCTGTTACAATCAACATTGGTCTTATCAGATTCAATCCACACACCTAGGTATTTGACTTTTTCAACAAAGTTCAAGCTATTACCACAAAGTGGCATAACAGGATTCGACGTATTGACACCCTTTGGTTTGAAAGCCACACACATAGATTTAGTACAGTTGAACAAGATGTCATTTTTTTCTCCAAATTTTTCACATACCGAAAGGAGATGTTGCATCGCTGCAGTAGACAAGCTTAACAAACAGAGGTCATCAGCGTAGAAAATGTGATTTAACAGTGCACCGTTAAAGGAGCCACCCACATTAGTATTGTTCAACAGTACACTGAGATCATCAACATAGACATTGAACAGCAAGGGTGACAGTATACCACCTTGTTTAACACCGTTGGTCACATGAAATTTGGATGAGGTGACATTGCCCCATCTAACAACCATAGACTGCCTTCTGTACCAGTATAACAGGATGCTGACAATGTAAATAGGAATACCTTGATCGATCAATTTTCTGAACAAACACCAGTGGTTAATCCTGTCAAAGGCTTTGCTAGCATCTAGGAACGTAGCATAGACACTAGTGGATTGGCTTCTGAAGTAGTCAACAAATTCATGGAGTAGGTAAACAGCCTTGTCAGTAGAAAGAGCTGACTTGAAACCAAACTGATTGTCGTTTGTCCACAGATAATCCTCAGTTCTGTTCAGGATTAAGCCCTCTAACAGTTTAGATATAACATTTGCAATAGCTATAGGTCTGTAGTTGTTCATATCAGATAGACTGGCACACTTGTTTTTCACCAAGGTAATAATAACAGAGTCCATCAACATATCTGGCATGTAACCATGAACAAACATACAGTTAAAACATAATGACAACAGAATACACAAATTGAAATCAGCGTTGATGAGGCATTCACTGGTGAGACAGTCAGGGCCAGCTGATTTGCCTTTCTTGAGAACTTTGATCAGTGAATCAACTTCAACAGGAGTAACAGCAGAAATATCAGAGGCATCAAACATGTCGTTATACAGACGAATATCGTGCATAACAGAATCCTTCATTGAATCATTCTTGACTGAGTTGAAAATAGCTTCATATTGACATTTCCACTTTTCAGCAATATTAACGTCACCAGTCACACCATCAATAGTGTTAGATCTGACAGACCGGTGGGAGCTCATAGCCTTCATTTGTTTCCAAAATTCTACAAATTAAAATTCTTCAAATTAAAATGTATTTTATTTTAGTTCATTAGTTTTTAAAATGTAATTCTAAATTTGAAGATTATGGTGATCTTGTAAAATCTAAAAAAAAACGTGTTAAAGTTTAATCACCGTCAGCGAAAATCAACACGAAGTCCGAAGTCGTCTCCCGCGATAACCCAGATGTGTTGTGTTCAAGCTACTGCTGTACTGTAAACAGCCCTGCGATTGGATAGTTGCAAACGATTGGACCAATCAAATGGCTCGTTGTATGCTTTTTCAAAGATTCATGGCGGCGTGTTCTCAGGGATGTGATTTTCTGTTAATTCGCCGAATTCCGCTTTATTTTATCTTCCAGGAAGATAAAGTACGTTAAGTACGTTAGCGGCTTGTGGTCCACGAACGCAGTGAAGCTGCGCCCTTTCAGGCAGGACTGGAAGTGGCGTATGGCCACCGGTAATCAATATGGCCAGGTGGAGAGTCATCAACTCTACAACGGCTGTATGAGCTGGGCTGGTGCAAGGGATTAAACGGTAATAAAAGTTAACCATCCCCTTTTATGATTCCAAACAGTTTGAAATTTACAGTGCACAGTGGACATTGACTCATAACTTTTGAATATTTCTAAGACTTAGCTACATCAGTGATTGTGCAAAATGAACTGCTCAAGACTCAATAGAGATTGAAACTGGTGATCTGAAATGAATGCTGAAATTATAAAAAGTAATGGTATGTTGGAATTTTATTTCTATTATGGAACAGATAAAATTAACTGATTTTGATTTGATCGTGTTAAAGCATGTGATGGATAATGCTTGTTGGAATATTTTAGGAATGCTATCTTCTTGGAACATAAGTCAATATTATACAGTAATAAGTGGCATTCAGCTGTTTGTTTTATGTCATTTAAGCACAGTTCTGGTACTTAAAAATCATAAAAACCCAGGAGCTTCGGGGGGCTTTGCCCCCCTTGCCCCCCATCCCACCCCGGACCCCGCTGGGGGACTATGCCGCAGTGCTAACCACTTCTCCACCGCGCTGCCCACAACCAATCCACTAGTTGTCAAATTGAGAGTCTGGAGAACAAGTGAAGGATACAGATTTATATTATATTAATACATTTGAACAAGGAGCATTATGAGGAAACAGGATGAAAAGTAGCTTCTTCTAAATAAAACTTTCATCTCTAATTTATGAAAATATCAGGAACTAAAGCTGTGTGATCACTGTTGAAAGTAGGAGATGGGTGATATTTTTCAGATTTAAACAATTTATGAATGTGCTGATAATTAAAACTATGCAAAAATTATGGTCAGATATTCAGAAATTTATTTTTCAGCACAAAACAATTTATAATATATATCTAACATTTATTTCATGAATGAAGCTATATAAATGAAGCTATAAGCAGTTTTTTCCCACTGCTGTAGTAGGAATTCATTAATGCCACATAATATTCAGAGCTATGTACAGTATATAAAAAACTTTATAAGCAGCATAATCTTTATTTTAAAGGTCAAATTGCTGTTGCGGCTCTCAGCCACGTCTGTTTTAGTCGGAGACGGGCAAAACGGCTCTTCGGCTGGCAAAGGTTGCAGACCCCTGTTCTAGGGAAATAATTGATATGGGTGTTATGTCCATAACTGGTGTAAAGCATACACACAGTTGTTGCAGTTTTACAGAGCTTTATTACACAGAGCCGTTGTATACACACACAGGCTCACGGCACACGCCCGCTGACCAGGTGGCTCCCACGACGAAAGAGGCAGAGCCTCTTCCGCCCACTCCTTTATATCATGGGCAGCGTCACCACCGGAATCCGGCAGTAGCCACCCTCGTCTAGCCCATGACCAACCTGGCCGCCATCTTACTATTACAGCCTATTTACATACACAACATTTCCTCCCCCTTCAAAAAAAATGCCAAGCGCACAGATAGTCCCCCCCAAAATTTGCTTCACACACTAAAACAAAATAATTACAAAGACAAATAAACAACCTATCTATGCACACAACTAACTGGGGGGCCAGGTGGACTACCAGTACCCCCCACACGGCTGGGCGGATTATTCTGCCACCGAACACAAAACAAAGCCATGTAACTACAATAACAAAATTAAAATAAAACAATCCCAGAACAGCTCTACACAAAACACATAATTACAGGACAAATAACAGCTACTGCCCCCGCCCCAACACTCACCCCCACACTGGACACATTCCAAAACGCTGGGTATGTAAATACTCAATCATAAACACTTCACATGCGCCAAACACACCCCACCACCCCAAATGTGGGCACACAAAACATTCTAATAAAATTTCACCCCAAAATTAGCAAAAACACATAATTTATACACATAAACCCCTCAGGTCAAAATTCAATCAATACACATCATAATTATAATTGAAAACTTCCCTCAAATTAGCACTTTTTTTTTTTTTAATCAAACCAGGGTACCAAACCAGCAGCAGACAAACGTAAATAAAGAAATAAACACATCCGGACTGGGGAGAAAAACACAGACAGAAATTAAAACAATTCTCTCAGTCCTCAGGCGGGTCTTTCTCCAGACGCTTCTGTCTCTTGACCTCAGGGCTCCCACCGCGCTGCTTCATCTTGTCCACCCTGCGCAGCTCATTCGGATGCCTCCAGATCTGGTCAGACAAGCACAGAAACCCATCAATCTGAATTGCCTCCACTTGGAACCATCTCCTCCCATCGCGCCGCTCACGCAAGCCGTGTTCACCTCTCATCCAGTCCTCAACCCTGGGCCGCACCACATCACCGACCTGCAGGGAAGCCCGCGACCTCCTCCTCCGATGGTGTTGAGTCTGACTGGTCTCCAGCAATGGTCCGGTCGACTCCTGGGCCCGGTCCGTGTTTCTCATGGCTGACCGTCTTCCCGAGCGATGTAACAACTCACTCTCTGGTCCCGCTCTTTCTGGATCCAGCGTGGGTGCCTCGTCCTTACAGGTTGCCAGCGAAGTCCCGTCGTGCCATTCCGCGCTCCCAGTTTGGGGAAGAATGGCATCTTCACAGCTTCTCATGTGAAGAACACTGCTGAGGTCTGCTCTTCTGGTGATGACAAGATCTAGCTGGTGCCAGTGACGGGACTGGGGGTGTCTCCAAGACACTTTCTGCAGCTCTTTACACTTGAAGTAGGAGTTTGTAATGCAGAGGCCGTGATGACAACAGAATTCCAACAGCCTCTGTCCACTCTCGTTCATCCTGCCTATGCCAAAGTGGCCAAGACAGGATGGCCACACTTGCCAGTCTGCTCCGACGTGAGCATTGAAGTCACCTAGCAAAAATAAGCCTTCAGAGCAGGGGATTCTAGATAGCACTTCCTCTAGAGCCACATAGAACTGATCCTTGGCTTCTGGAGTGGATGTTAGGGTCGGGGCATACACAGAAAGGATGTTCACAAAGCCCGACAATGTCTTCATGCGGAGGGCGAGGATTCTTTTGGACCCTCCTGTATGGGTTTCTGTGGTGGCGATCAGCGAGTCCCTCACTGCAAAACCTACACCATGCTGCCTGGACTCGTCCTGGGACAGACCCTGCCAATAAAAGGTGTAGTCTGATTCTCTAAGAGAGCCGCTGTCGGCCAGGCGGGTTTCCTGAAGGCAGGCAACATCGATGTTAAGTCGTACCAGTTCCTTATTGATGATGGCGGTCTTGCGAGAGTCATCCATTTGTTGGAGATCAGCGGTAAGTCCGGGGCGCATGGTGCAAACGTTCCAGCTTGCAAACTGAAGAGCTGGAGTCTTCGTATGTTTCTCCTTTTGACTGCCTGGTGCAGATTGACGTTTGCTTGTTGGGAGAGACCCTTAAGCTCTACGCACCCAGTAGAGCAGGCAAGCCATGACAGGGCGGCACCTTACTGGCTGGGGGCTGCCCAGCTTGAGGCGGGCGGTAGCTGCCCAATGAAGCTGCGAAGACTTCTCCCACCATTGGACGAGACCCCTGGCGCTCCTACCTACACCAATCAGTTGGAGCTTATAACCGGTAACTGCCTCGTCCCATGTTGTGCCGGAATCTTGCGACACCGCTGGAGTGGCCTCTCCACTTTGCGCTAAAAAGCCTGGGCGGGGTAGTATGGAGACACTGGGTTGCCCATACGTCAGTGTCCCCCTCTTGGTGTCACTGGCTGAGTCCAAAGGAAAGGATGATCCAATACAGTTTGGGACCAGTTCCACTGCAGGAGTTGCCGGAAGTAGTGCTGAGCATCTGCCAGCCGCCTTAGGGCTCCACTCTGGATTTATCCTCGAGGTTTACTCCCGAAGCCTTTCCTGTAATCAGGTATAGCCGCAAGGCAGCGGAGGTTTGGAATCAGAGTTTACCTTCTCCTAGGTAGTTTGCCGCCAAGGCTAACGGGCACCACCTGCCCGGATTTGAAATCAGAGTGGTCCTTCTCCTAGGTGGACTGACACCCAAGTCTGACAAGCCCCAACTACCCAGAGCAACCTGGTTATAGCGCCAGAGACTGGCTGACACCCTCTGTCATTTAGTGAAAACAGGGTCGGCACGAGAAGCCAGACAGTAGGATTTGGTTAGGAGAGGCTATTGGAGAGACGCTGTGCTATGAGTGGGCTATGAGTGGGGTATTTCAGTGGAAATGTAGGTGCTCATTTCTGCATTCCACCCCAGCACGTCCTAACCCATTTAGACACCCTTTATGTATTTATTTATTTGCCAATTAATACAAGATGGAATGATAAGATTAGCTTTTCACAATGCAAGCAGGTACTCTGTGTACTGCTGTGACTGAATACTGTGTGTAATTTTTGTATTTTAATGCATACCATCTAATGCTGCCACTCATTTTTGTCACTCAATGTTTGTTAACTGCCATATGTCCTGTTCAGTGACAACATACGCAGTGATTGCAAGCACGATAATGATAACTATCACTCAAATGGATGCCATATCAGCTTAACAGGGGGTGTGGTGATGTGGGCTTGTTATTCAACAATATACAACGTGATTTAATTTTGGGGAAAAAAACAATACAGGTAAGTTTGGTGAGAAAATGTTTCCTTTATTTTTCAAGAACAAACAACTTCATTGTGTGTTTTTGTTTATGAAATAGTGACGGACAAGAGCAGATTGTAATGGAGTTGGAGCTAAAAAATGTTAAGAAAAAGCAACTTTTAATACGATCGTTGCACAAAGAAAAAGAAGTCGGAGAAAACAGTGTGTGCGACCACTTCTGCTGCCGTTTTGACAATCTGTGTAATTACTGGGCTTATGACAAGCTACAAAATGTTATGCATATGCTTACTAGCTCAATATTCTTTTGAATTTGGACCGCTGTTTAACCGACTCATCTTGGAAGTTGTGCCGCCGTGAACAGGTAGAGCGAAGCAGGGGTGAGAACCAGGAAATGTAAAGGAGACAAAGTGGACAATCTGTGTGATTATTGGGGTTACGACGAGCCACAAAATGCTCTGTTTGTGCGTACTTCGTCAATATTGTTTTCAATTTGGACCATTGTTTAACCGACTTGCCTTGGAAGTTGTGCTGCAGTGAACAGGCAGTGTGAAGCAGCAGCGAGAACCAGGAAATGTGAAGGAGGAGAAAAAGCGGACCAATCACAGCTCTTGCGGCCTGTGTCGCCCAACGTGCATCTCTGGGCTATGCAATAGGAATGCATGCTGTTGCTGCATCGTGTCGACATGGGAGCATAACTTGCGCTTAAGACCCAGGTGAGAGCTGAGCTGAAGAAGATCAAGGTGAGGAATGCTGCAGGTCCGAACAGCATAAGCTTGAGGATCCTCAAGTCCTATGCAGACCAGCTGTGCGGGATCATGGAGCACATCTTCAGTCTGAGCCTGAAGCTGGGGAGGGTACCACAGCTGTGGAAAACATCCTGTGTGGTACCCATGCCAAAGACTCTGCACCCCAAGGACCTGAACAGCTACAGACCAGTGGCCCTCACATCATGCCTAATGAAGACCCTGGAGAGGCTGCTCCTCGCCCACCTCCACCCCCTGGTGGGACCAGCAATGGACCCACTTCAGTTTGCCTACCAGCATGGCATCGGGGTGGAGGATACAGTGATCTTCCTCCTACACCGTTCCCTGTCCCACCTGGAGAAGCCTGGGACCACGTGAGGATCATGTTCTTTGATTTCTCCAGTGTTTCAACACCATCCAACCACTGATCCTGAGGGACAAGCTGCTGTGTGCAGGGGTGGACCAGCACCTGTCATTGTGGATCTTGGACTACCTCACAGATTGACCACAGTTTGTGAGAACCCAGGACTGTGTGTCTGACATCATCATTTGCAGTACGGGGGCCCCCCAGGGAACAGTTCTGATTCCCTTCCTGTTCACCCTATACACTGCTGACTTTTCACACAACACACCGCACTGCCATCTACAGAAGTTCTCTGATGACTCTGCGATCATCTCCGATGGGAACAACATGGAGTACAGAGGACTTATCCAGGACTTTGTGGACTGGTGCCTGCAGAATTGCCTCCAGATCAATGCGAGAAAAACTAAAGAACTGGTGGTAGACTGCCGCAGCCGTAGACAACCCCCCACAGCACTGGTAAACATCCAGGGAACAGGAATTGAGATGGTGACATCTTACAAGTACCTGGGTGTTCACCTGAACAATAAACTGGACCGGATACACAACACCAACGTGCTCTACAAGAAGGGGCAGCGCAGGATGTACCCCCTGTGGAGACTCAGGTCTTTTGGAGTGTGAGGGGTACTCCTGAAGACCTTCTATGATTCTGTGGTAGCATCAGCCATCACATTTGGAGTAGTCTGCTGGGGCAGTGACATCATGGCAGAATCAGAATCAGAATCAGAATCAGCTTTATTGCCAAGTATATTTACAAGTAAACACACGAGCCGACAGGGAGAGACTGAAAAGGCTGATCAAAAGAGCCAGCTCTGGACTTCCGGTTATGGCTGCCACGTAGGACGGACGTGTCTCGCTCTGCTCTGCTCCTGGAGAAAAAAAATCGGCAAATAACTCTCTCATTTGGGACAGAACGTATCCCAGCGTTTGGGCGAGGATATGTCGGCGAAGCCTAAGGCTGGAAAACCAGGAAAAGGAAAAAGCGAGCCGCCGAAACAGTCCAAATTAACGGACTTTCAGGTCTGTGACGCAGCAAACAAGGCTCCATATATGGCGGAGGAGGCTGGCGGCGGTGCGTTTTCTGCGGGGAATGGCGCAGATGCGCTGATGGCTGCCATGAGTTCAATGAGAGCGGACTTTTCCTCTAGATTTGATGGGATTATGACAGCGTTGGAAGGAATAAGAAAGGAATTGGGTGACTGTGTAGAACGAACGGCGCAGATGGAGCTCCGTCTCGCTAGTGCTGAAGATGACGTCACCCGTCTTCAATTAAAGGTGCGCACTTTGGAAAAAAAAAATAAATCTCTGGAAGATAATATTTTGGATTTGGAATCTCGGTCGAGACAGAATAATTTGAGGCTGGTGGGTCTTCCAGAGGAATCAGAAGGTCGGGACGTATGTTCCTTTCTGGAAAAGTGGATTCCGGAGGTGCTGGGCAGCGAGGAGTTGCAATCAGTAGTGATTCTGGAAAAAGCACATCGTATTGGCCCACGGAGAGATAAGGGACCGCCGAGGACCTTAATTATGAAGTTTCTTAGCAACAGAGACAGGATGAAGATCTTCAACGCTGCACGTGCTAAAGGAGAGATTAAACACCAGGACCAGCAGGTGCGGTTCTACCCAGATTTGGCCACAGGAATCCAGCAATTGAGGAAGCAGTTTGATCCCGTACGTAAGGAGCTGCGCAACCTTGGGATTCGTCATGGTGTAATCTATCCTGCGAGACTGCTGACCACGTATGAGGGCAGAACCCACATCTTCAAGACCCCAGAGGAGGCGCAGGAGTTCATCAAGAAGATCAAAGAAGAAGAAGAGACGGGTGGGAGCTAAGCATGAACAAAATATAAGGTAGAATAATTAAGCATTTGCACAGGCATCTGACTGACTTGAAGTAAATAGTAAGTTTACAAAATATAGATTGTATTATATATTAAAAAAAACAAAAAAAAACAAACAAAAAAAAAAAACTATGATGTACAAAGTTGTTAAAAATTTTGGAGTTAAGTTGGAAAACTACAGAGGAGAGTTAATGTTACGTCATTAAAAGCAGTAGAGTTAGGGTGATTGGGAGGATGAAGAAGGAGTGGCTTAGGCTGTTCCCCGTGGGTGTGGAACGGTCGATGGCTATATCGGGAGACAGAATTTTTCTTTTGATTTTGGGGGGTTTGCCACAAGTGTGGGAAGGGGAAATTTGTTTGTGTGTAGTTTGTAGGATGAATGTTCAACCACTCATGTTTTTGCTTCTCTGTATGAGCATGTTTACACTGCAAGGTAATCCCAAACTCTCTATTGATCATGGACCAAAGTGTTAACCTTAATTTAACTTCATGGAATTGCAGAGGTCTACAAAATTTAAAAAAACTTAAACAAGTTATGAATAAAATAAAGGACATGGGTTCAAGAATTGTGTTTTTACAAGAAACTCATCTGATAGAGGAGGATGTTAAAAGAATTAGGAGTAGATGGCAGGGAAGTGTATTCACCTCTTCATTTTCATCCCGAGCCAGGGGAGTTATGACTCTCATACATAAATCAGTTCCTTTTCAAGTGAAAAATGTAATTGGAGACAAATTTGGAAGATATGTAATCATTCAAGGTTCTTTGCTATTAGAAAATATAAATCTTGTGAACTTATATGGTCCCAATATAGATGATCAGAAGTTCTTTGCTAATTTATTTCTCATCTTATCATCACTTACAGGGCAACATATAATAGCAGGGGATTTTAATTGTACATTGAATCCAGGTGTGGATAGATCAACAGGACTGGATTGTACGCACATTGGATGTAGGATGACTATTAATCATTTTATGAAAGAATTGAGATTGTTAGATATATGGAGAGAAATGAAACCACAAGTTAAAGCCTATTCTTGTTATTCCAGTACCTACAAGACATTCTCACGTATTGATTATTTTTTGATTTCCACAGAATTAAGGTCCAAGATTCAAAACTGCTTTTATGATAACATTGTGATCTCTGATCATGCACCCTGTTGTCTAATATATGTAGATAAAAAATTGACAAAGGAATCAGGTAGATGGCAATTTCAGCATAAATGGCTTCAGGATGAGGAATTTGTCAAGTATATAGAAAAACAGATAGACGAGTTCTTTGACATCAATACTACACAAACATCAGCATGTGTAAAGTGGGAGGCTTTCAAAGCTTTTATTAGGGGACATATTATTAGTTATACAGGATCAAAATCTAAGAAGACTCGAGAGGAGAGAGCTAAATTGGAACATAAAATAAAAAATCTTCAGGAAAAAGTGTATGCAGGAAGTGACCCAAGGTTGGAGAATGAATTACTGATTTTGAGAGCTGAATACGACAAAAAATCAGCGAATAGAGCTGCCTCGAGTCTTCTAAGATTGAAACAATCTTTTTATGAACAAGGTGAAAAATCGGGAAAATTATTAGCATGGCAGATTAAACAATTGGAAATTAAAACACCAATTACCAGTATTATAAGTAATGGACAGGTAGTTATAGATCCTTTAGAAATTAATAGAGCCTTTAGAGATTACTATGAAAAATTATATGATACCAAAAATGAACCTGATTTAACAAAACTAAATGGGTTTTTGAACGAACTATCTATACCGTGTATTCCAAATGAAAACAGGGAGATATTGGATTCTAAAATTAGTCAAGAAGAAGTTGGGCTAGCCATTGATAATATGAAATCAGGAAAAAGTGCAGGACCAGATGGTCTTCCAGTTGACCTTTATAAAAAATTTAAGAATAAATTAATAAAACCTTTTTTGGAAATGGTTTTAGAAGCATTTCAAAATAATAATTTACCATCATACATAAATAATGCCTTAATTATACTGCTGCCAAAACCAGGTAAGCCCTCTAATAAATGTGAAAATATGAGACCAATAAGCCTATTAAACGCCGACCTTAAGATAATCTGTAAAATTTTAGCAAGACGAATACAAGAAATTTTACCAAATATTATTAATCGAGATCAGAATGGCTTTATAAAGGGTAGACAAGGCTTCCATAATGTAAGAAGACTATTTAATATTATTTATTTTAATAAAGAAGCACCGGATACAGCTCTCCTATCATTGGACGCCGAAAAGGCCTTTGATAGAGTTGAATGGCCCTTTCTTTTTGAAGTCCTACAAAGGTTTGGACTTGGAAATAATTTCATAAAATGGGTTCAAATAATATACAATAATGCTACAGCAGAAATCCTAACAAATAACAATATTTCAAAACCAATAAAAATCAATAGAGGATGTCGACAAGGCTGTCCACTTTCACCTTTACTGTTTACTATGGCAATTGAACCTTTAGCGATAGCGATACGTTTACATTCACAAATATATGGAATTAAAGTTGGACCAACAGAACATAAAATCTCCCTGTACGCCGATGACATAATTTTGTTTATGTCGAATCTAAAAAAATCAATTCCAACCTTGTTGAATTTAATAAAGAATTTTGGGGAAATATCAGGATATAAAATAAATAAAACTAAATCTTCAATATTAATGCTAAATGAGACCCAGAGAAATTACCCAGCCCCTGAGGTAAATCAATTCAATGTTGTAAATCAGTTTAAATATTTAGGAATCCAAATTATGCCTAAGCTAGAATCAGTCGCCAGTGTCAACTATGAAGCCTTAATGTCAGATATCAATGAGTTAACTCAGAGATGGATGTCACTACCAATGTCGATGATCGGGAGAATCAATATACTTAAAAGTAATATTTTACCTAAAATACTTTATTTATTTCAATACATTCCCTTATCACCACCTTTAGATCTATTCTCAAGAATAAAAAAAAAGTTAGTGGAATTTATATGGAACAACAGGAGGGCTAGATTACGTTTGTCTTTATTATATTTACCATTTGATCGTGGAGGTCTGAAATGTCCAAATTTTATGTTGTATTATTGGTCGGCACAACTGAGGTCTATGACATATTATTTTTCATCAAATGATCTCCCTCACTGGACTGAAATGGAATCATACAATTTACCTTTACCTCTTCCCATATTCATATACTCAGATTCGGCAAAAAAATTACAAAAACAAGTTAAAAATCCATTTGTAAAGCATATGATCAAAATATGGTGTGAAGCTAAAAACTATTTAAAAGAACCACAGTTATTGTCACAATTTAGTCCAATATGGGGTAATCAATATTTTAAACCAGGGAGAGCGGACGCTGTATTTAAAGTATGGAATTTAAAAGGGATACAAAAGATTCAGGATTTATATTTGCCATGTGCAGACAACATAATGTCTTTTGAAGAGCTGAGGATCAAATTTAATCTCAATAGAACACATTTTTTTAAATATCTTCAACTTAGAAACTTTATTCGATCAAATCAAAATAAAGCTCTCACTCGACCTATTTATTCATCCTTGGAAAAAATGATGATGAAAGATAGTAAAAGAAAGGGTATTATTTCAGAGTTTTATAACTCACTGACACTATCTTCAAGTGAAAATTCACTGAAAAGATTAAACTACTGGAAAGAAGATCTGCAAACTGAAATTTCAGAGGAACAATGGGAATTGGCTTGTACAGAAGCTCAAACCAAATCAATAAATGCACGCCTTAAATTGATACATTTCAAATGGTTAATGCGGATGTATGTTACACTGGAGGAGTTAAATAGATATAACAAAAATATACCAGATACATGCACAAAATGCATGGAAAGTAAAGGAACCCTATTTCATTGTTTATGGGAATGTAGATTAATAAGAATGTTTTGGGAAGAGGTGAGGGTAACAATTGAAAAAATAATCTCAAAACAAATCATATTGAATCCTAAACTGTTTTTGTTGGGTCTGTACCCAGAAAAGCATAATTTTAATAAAAGTGAAAGAACATTCATAGACCTCAGTTTGCTTAATGCCAAAAAATGTATTGCACTATTATGGAAAAAGACTCATAGACCAGATGTGACTCAGTGGTTAAGACAGATGTTAACAAACCTTCCATTAGAAAGAATAACATATATACTAAAATCAAAGGAAATTGTGTTTGAGAATATATGGAGACCTTTTATTGATTATGTAAAAAATTTAAACATAACTCTTGAAGAAGAAGGTGAATGATGTGTGTGGACCTTGTAAATTCCAAACTGGTGAACATAATATGTATACTTATGTATTGGATTGTCTAGACTAAACAGAGGAGCATTGTTGAAGACTTGATTTTGTTGGTGGTTGTTGGTGTTTTTAGTGCTTTTTTTTTTTTTTGTAGTACTTTAGTGTTAGTGTTTGATTGTTTGTATCATGTTTGTTAAAAAAAAAAAAAAAGGTTCAATAAAGATATTGTGGAAAAAAAAAAGAGCCAGCTCTGTTCTGGGGCGACACCTTGACCCAGTGGAGGAGATAGGAGAGAGGAGGATGGTGGCTAAGCTGTCATCTCTGCTGGAGTTCAAGTCCCACCCCATGCAGGACATGCTGAACACAATGAGGAGTTCATTTAGCAGTAGACTGTGCCATCCTAAGTGCTCAAGGGAGAGGTTCCGCAGGTCCTTCCTACCTACGGCTGTCAGACTTTATAATCTAACCCGTGCTGCTCATAGAACAACTTCACACAATAGAGATTGTCCCCTCCAATACACAACTAGGACAATTACAATTATTATTGAGGATGGCAACACTGTTCATTCAGATGTGAAATATACAGTGGATATAAAAAGTCTACACACCCCTGGTCAAATGCCAGGGTTTTGTGATGTAAAAAATGAGACCAAGATAAATCCATTTCAAAACTTTTTCCACCATTAATGTAACCTATAACCTGTACAACCCAATTGAAAAACAAACCGAAATCTTTTAAGGGGAAAAATAAAAAATAAAAAACTTACAATAACCTGGTTGCATAAATATACACACCCTGTTATAACTGGGGATATGGCTGTGTTCAGAATTAACCAATCACATTCAAACTCATGTTAAATGGGTGGCACACCTGCCACCATTTAGTGTCTCTAATTAACCCCAAATAAAGTTCAGCTGTTCTCGTAGGCTTTTCCTGACATTTTTGTAGTCACATCTTACAGCACAAGCCATGGTGCACAAAAAGCTTCCAAAGCATCACAGGGATCTCATTGTTCAAAAGTATCAGTCAGGAGAAGGGTACAAAAGAATTTTCGAGGCGTTAAATATACCATGGAACATATACCATGTTTCATGATCATGACCCACAAACACGTTACTACAATGAACCTGAAACCTACAGAACCAACAGCAGTTTTTCAGCACCAACCTACCTGGAATTACCTGGAAACAAAATACCTTTTTTTCCTTAAGTATCTTTTGTTTCATAAACTAAAGACATGGCAACTGCAAAGTTACTGAATGAAATGGAAGATATCAAGAGGTCTCTGAACTTACTGTTTAAGGAATTAAGTGTGGTGGTAAAACAACAGACAGGCCTAATGGACCTAACTGAGGAAGTGCGACAGCTAAAGGCTGTGATCAAGGAAAAGGACAAGAAAATTGAAGAACTTGAAAGCAGAATAGAAGATTTGGAGCAATCTATAAGGATGGAGGACTTACTGGCTACTGGATTGGAAACAAAACATTGCTCCTATGCATGGATCACAACAGGGGACAAGGATAGTGAGGATGCACCTCAGGATGAATTACACACACTTGAGCAACAAGTCATCAAGTTTTTCAACAGCAAAAACATTCCACTGAGTACTGATAGTGTTTCCTCTGGCTTAAAGACCTTGGCACGGTAGCAACATATTTTTCCGGGGGGGGGGGGGGGCGCATATGTATGAATATGTTAATTTTATAGTATTTATTTCTTTTTTTAATTTTGCACAGTAACTTTGCATATAATAATGCATCAGATTTATATAGCGCTTTATCATAGACACTCAAAGATGCTTTTTACATATACATTATTCATTCACTCCAGACAGACAATGGTAGTGGCAAGCTACTACTGTAGCCACAGCTGCCCTGGGGCAGGCTGACGGAAACGTGGCTGCCAATCCAGGCCAACGGCCTCTCCGGCCACCACCCAACATTTACACACATTCCCAGTGTTATGGACACTGGAGGCAAGGTGGGTAAAGTGTCTTGCCCAGGGACACAACGGCAGGATATCTGGCGAGAGCGGGATTCGAACCGCCAACCATCCGGTTATTGGACGACCCGCTCCACTTCCTGAGACGCTGCCGTGCATATGGAACTTACAATTTGAAGTATTGTACAACCAAGGCTTGAATGTTGGAAAATTGGTTCATTTGGGGTCCCACCCAGACGTCCTGTGTTTGGACTTTTTATTGGTGTCATCCTTCTCTCCTTCCTCTGCTCTCACCTCTCCTGGACCCTCTGCCTGAACACTTTTCTCTCCTTGGCTCCTCTCTTCTGTCTAATCTTGCCCTCTCTGAGCTCTGTCTAATTCAGGTTCTCTCTCTGTCTATGGTGGTATACAAACAGGTTAGAAAATATCAAGTGCCATGTAAATTAAAGGAGACAACCAAAAATTTCTAGTTAAGGGTACAAAGAGCATCCACTTAAAAACTTGAGTAATGAATGAATGAATCTTTATTTCGGATAGATTAAAAGTAAAGATTAAAAAGAAACAGAACAACATAACAAAGGAGAAAAAATCCAACAAGGTCAAATTAAACAATAACTCCTCTGATTATACAGTTCAACATAAGTTATCCGAAATGGGTGATGGCTGAAGCCGCAGCTTATATTGCCCACCCATATTCCATCCAAGAATTCAAAAGAAAAACAAAACAAGAGCGATTACAATTCGGAACAAAGCTAAGACAAAATGTGACAAAAAAAACTAAGCAACAACACAACACAGACTGGATATGACAATCCTTATGTGATTTTACATGTCATTTTGGATATATGTTTGGAGTATTTCTTCCTTTAGTTTTTGTTTAAATTGTCCAAGCGTTGTATATGATTTTAATTCAGGTCCAAAATCGTTCCATAATCTGACTCCTTGCACTGAAACACAGTGTTGCTTGGTGGTAGTTCTCACTGAAGGTTTTTGAAATATACATGTTCCTCTGAAAGGATATTGTTTCTCCCTTATTTGGAACAGCTTTTGGATATCTGCGGGCAGTGATAGATTCTTCACTTTAAACATTATTACTGCAGTTTTAAAGTCAACCAGATCTTTCAACTTGAGAGCTTTTAATTTAAGAAAAAGTGGGTTTGTTGGTTCCCTGTAAACAGCTTTGTTTATTATTCTAATGGCTCTCTTCTGAAGCATAAAGACTGGATATATGTTTGTTTTATATGTATTTCCCCATACTTTAGTACAATATGTCATGTATGGGAGTATTAATGAATGATACAAAGTATATAATGTGGGTTGATTCAGCAAATATTTTCGCTCTGTGTAGTATTGCGATTGATTTAGATATTTTACCTTTAATATAATTAATATGTGACTTCCAACACAGTTTATTATCAATTATTACTCCAAGAAATTTAGTTTCAGATACCCTTTCAATCTCTACACCATTTACACTGAGTTTAGATACTAAGTTGTAGTGATGGTTGTTAAAAACTATAAATTTTGTCTTACTTAAATTGAGCGTTAATTTGTTTGAATCAAACCACAGTTTAAGCTTTCCTAATTCCTTTCCGAGTGTATCCAAAAGTTGTTCCAAACTGCTTCCACTGCATAATAGATTAGTGTCATCGGCAAACAATATTACATCCATTTTTTCCGAGACTTTACATATATCATTTATATACATATTGAATAACAATGGCCCCAAAACTGAACCCTGTGGGACTCTACAAGTAACCTTCAGTAACTGTGAGTTTTTGTTACCAACACATACATACTGATATCTATTCTTTAAGTAACTACTTAACCAGGACAGTGCTACCCTCCTAATACCACAATTTTGTAGTTTCTTTAATAATAAATTGTGATCCACTGTATCAAATGCTTTTTTAAGATCCAGGAATACCCCAACTGAATACTCTATTTTCAACGGCAGTTGATATTTTTTCTATAAATTCCATTAGAGCAAATGCAGTTGTCTTCTTGTGTCTGAACCCATATTGCTGCTCACACAATAAATTATTCTTCATTATGAAGTTGTCAATTCTCTCACAGAATATTTTTTCAAGTATCTTGGAAAATTGCGGCAATAGTGAAATTGGTCTATAGTTTGAAAGTTCCCCTCTGTCACCCGTCTTGTATATCGGAATTACTTTAGCTATTTTCATTGCATTGGGAAATATACCTGTTTGGAGAGACAGGTTACAAATATACGTCAGTGATTTCACTAAGCATTCGATGATAGTTTTGACTAAGAGCATATCGATACCATTACAGTCCGTAGATGTCTTACTTTTAAACGATTTAACAATTTCAATGACCTCTCTCTCGTCTGTGTTCTTTATAAAAATGGGAGTCTTTTATAGCAGTGTTTTTGCTTATTGTATGGACCAATGTATTGTATGGACCAATGTTAACAAAAAAGTTATTAAATTCATCTGCAGGTGAAACTTCAGTCTTGAAGGTTTGAGGTTTTTCTCCAAAATTTATAACAATTTTCTTATAGTTTTCTACTTTTCTCTGTAAATTTATCTAAATTTGAAACGATTTTCCTCAAATTTGTAATTTCCTCTTGTAAAATTGACTTTTCTTGTACATTTGAAACTTTATTATAAATTTGTAGATTATTTTATGGGTTATTTTTGTCTGGTTTTTTAAAAATAAAATTACTGTTTTTTAAATAAATTTGAAACAGACTACGGTATTTTTTTTTACTTTTTCCTTATAACAATTTATATTTTTGACCATACCTTTGCAGTCAGAACAGAACAATAATTTAACTCTCATTACAAAGAAAAAATATTAATAAAACTGTATTTAATGATTTAAATGAGCTTAAATGACCAAGGATGCCATTATTTCTGTTATAATATTTCTATATATTTATAGTTTTTTTTTTAGAAATCTCCTCACCGCCAAGAAAAACCTCCCTTATTTTGACATCCAAATGCTGGCATGTTTAGCTTGTCTGAGGGATGCTGATGGATTAAGGTCAATGACTTGGTGAATTTTGGTCATCTTAACCTGCCAGGTACATAACTGGGAACATAACTTAATATTGTAGTGGCTGGTGAAATATATCCTAAGCAATTCATCAGTCCCCCTTGCCTTTCCCTTCATATGAAGCCAGCTGCATGTGAATTCTAACCACATCTCTTAGCTAAGCGACTCTTATGTTATTGCTCCTGTTCCCAGCGGGTTAAAACCATGATAAACGCCAGTGCTTACATACCTCTTCTGATTTTTTTTCCCCACATTTAAAGTACTTTAAAAACTCATGTTTCTGTCCGACAGTCAAGCCTTAATATGCTGCATTTCCCCTCTAGTCCGCCTTGGTCCGCGCACCCTTTGGACGGGCCCGGTACACACACGGCGCTATACATGCTCACTTTTTTCTTCTACCCAGGCCAAGTGTTTGACGCATGCACACAACCATCATTTGTACTTTCACTCCCACCTGATAGGTAGCGCCAAGGCGCTAATGCGCCAATATTTTCACCAATGAAGAAACAGCGGACTTCTTCACAAAGTTTCTCTTCAAATAGAGTCCATTTCTGCTGTTTGACTTCCCAGTTTTCACTCCTTTTCCACAAAGATGCTGCTGCCTCTAGCGAGACGCTGCCTGCTGACTGACTGGAAAGCTCGCATGGGCGGGGCACTTCTAAACTCCGCGCGGATGACGACCACGCCCATTGTTCGTGTGCACCCTTGCGGAAAGTCATTGCTTCATATATTTTTCTTAAATTCATATCTCTGTCTTGGCGAGGTGGTAAATTTTCTGGCGAGGCAACCCGCCACCGAGAAATGTTACCAGAGGAAGCCCTGCATATAGCAGCTTGTTACACTTCACTCAAAAAGCAGAACCACAAGCCAAGTATTCTTATTCGATTAGTGAGTAGAAAAACATTAAATTGAAGTTTTGAAGCATGCAAAAAACCTTTCAGGTACTGGGGTGTACATTAATGAACATCTTACAAAGAAGAATGTTGAAATTGCAAGACAAGCAAGAATTCTGAAAAAGGAAAGGAAAATTCAAGACACTTGGACAAGGAACTGTAAAGTAATGACATGACTCAAAGAAACACCAGAACAGGCTAAAGCTGTAGTCATAAGATACATGACAGAACTTGAACTATACAAATGACAAGGACAATCAACAAGGTAGAGAAGTGGACCATAGGTGCCATGTACAGACGTGGACAAAATTGTTGGTACCCCTCTGTTAATGACAGAAAAACCCACAATACTCATAGAAATAACGTGAATCTGACAAAAGTGATAATAAATAAAAATTCTATGAAAATTAACCATTGAAAATCAGACAATGCTTTTGAATTGTGGTTCAACAGAATTATTTTAAAAAACAAACTCATGAAACAGGCCTGGACAAAAATGATGGTACCCTTAACTTAATATTTTGTTGCACAACCTCATGAGGCAATCACTGCTATCAAACCATTTCTGTAACTGTCAGTGAGACTTCTGCACCTCTCAGCAGGTATTTTGGCCCACTCCTTATGAGCAAACTGTTCCAGTTGTCTCAGGTTTGAAGGGTGCCTTCTCCAGACGGCATGTTTCACCTCTTTCCACAGATGTTCAATAGGATTTAGATCAGGGCTCATAGAAGGCCACTTTAGAATAGTCCAATGTTCCGCTCTTAGCCATTCTGGGCTGTTTTTAGCTGTGTTTTGGGTCATTATCCTGTTGCAAGACCCATGACCTGCGACTGAGACCAAGCTGTCTGACACTGGGCAGCACATTTCTCTCTAGAATACCTTGATAGTCTTGAGATTTCATTGTACCCTGCACAGATTCAAGACACCCTGTGCCACATGCAGCAAAGCAGCCCCAGAACATAACAGAACCTCCTCCATGTTTCACAGTAGAGACAGTGTTCTTTTCTTGGTATGCTTCATTTTTGCGTCTGTGAACATAGAGCTGATGTGCCTTGCCAAAAAGTTCCAGTTTTGTCTCGTCTGTCCATAGGACATTCTCCCAGAAGCTTTGTGGCTTGTCAACATGCAGTTTGGCAAATTCTAGTCTGGCTTTTTTATGATTTGTTTTCAACAGTGGGGTCCTCCTTGGTTGTCTCCCATGAAGTCCACTTTGGCTCAAACAATGACGGATGGTGCGATCTGACACTGATGTACCTTGACCTTGGAGTTCACCTTGAATGTGTTTAGAGGTTGTTCTGGGCTCTTTTGTTACCATTCGTATTACCCGTCTCCTCCTGCGGCCACGTCCAGGGAGATTGGCTACAGTCCCGTGGAGCTTAAATTTCTGAATAATATGTGCAACTGTAGTCACAGGAACATCAAGCTGCTTGGAGATGGTCTTATAGCCTTTACCTTTAACATGCTTGTCTATAATTTTCTTTCTAATCTCCTGAGACAACTCTCTCCTTTGTTTCCTCTGGTCCATGTTTAGTGTGGTACACACCATGTCACCAAACAGCACAGTGACTACTTGTCACCCTTTAAATAGGCCGACTGACTGATTACAAGTTTGTAGACACCTGTGATGTTAACTAGAGGACATATCTTGGTTGAACATGTCCCTATGGTCACATTATTCTATATCTTTTCTAGGGGTACCATCATTTTTGTCCAGGCCTGTTTCATGAGTTTGTTTTTTAAAATAATTCTGCTGAACCACAATTCAAAAGCATTGTCTGATTTTCATTGGTTAATTTTCAAAGAATTTTTATTTACTGCCCCTTTTGTCAGATTCAAGTTATTTCTGTGACCATTGTGGGTTTTTCTTTCAATAACAGAGGGGTACCAACAATTTTGTCCACGTCTGTATGTGTTATGCTTGAAATGTTTGCTGTTGTGAAGTAGGACAAATACATCATAAGCAAATGTGTGACTACATAAACTTTAAGTTGTTAGATTTTCAAGATTATAAATCTCATGATTTAGAATCTGACATTGATCCAGAGATCCACTTCTACCTGAACATTAATGTGAAATGTGAATATTATTCTGAAGAAAGGTTTAATTCTAAAATGAATGGATTTTCAATTATTCATTTCAATAGTCAGAGTCTGTACAGTAACTTTGATAAAATTAAGGATTGTTTACAATAATTTCCACATTAATTTAATATAACAGCAATTTCAGAGACTTGGTTGAGTTATGAGAGAGAATTTTGTGATCAATTAGAAGGTTATGAAATGCTTAGGCAGAACAGGGTCAACAAAAGGGGAGGAGGTGTTGCCCTGTTTGTGCTGAATGAATTGAAATGCACGATTATTGATCACAAGACAGTTACTATACAGTATCTCACAAAAGTGAGTACACCCCTCACATTTTTGTAAATATTTTATTATATCTTTTCATGGGAGAACACTGAAGATATGACACTTTGATACAATGTAAAGTAGTCAGTGCACAGCTTGTATAACAGTGTAAATTTGCTGTCCCCTCAAAATAACTCAACACAGATCCATTAATGTCTAAACCGCTGACAACAAAAGTGAGTAGTGAAAATGTCTAAATTGTGCCCAATTAGCCATTTTACTTCCCCGGTGTCATGTGACTCAATAATGTTACAAGGTCTCAGGTGTGAATGGGGAGCAGGTGTGTTAAATTTGGTGTCATCACTCTCACACTCTCATACTGGTCACTGGAAGTTCAACATGGCACCTCATGGTAAAGACCTCTCTGAGGATCTGAAAAAAATAATTGTTGCTCTACATAAAGATGGCCTAGGCTATAAGAAGATTGCCAGCACCCTGAAACTGAGCTGCAGCACGGTGGCCAAAACCATACAGTGGTTTAAAAGGACAGGTTCCACTCAGAACAGGTCTTGCCATGGTCGACCAAAGAAGTTGAGTGTACGTGCTCAGCGTCGTATCCAGAAGTTGTCTTTTGAAAATAGATGTATGAGTGCTGCCAGCATTGCTGCAGAGGTTGAAGGGGTGGGGGGTCAGCCTGTCAGTGCTCAGACCATACGCCACACACTGCATCAAATTGGTCTGCATGGCTATCATCCCACAAGGAAGCCCCTTTTAAAGATGATGCACAAGAAAGCCCGCAAACAGTTTGCTGAAGACAAGCTCCGGGATTTCTCCGGTTTCCTCCCACATGCCAAAAACATGCACGTTAGGTTAATTGGCATCAAATTAGGGATTCTAAATTGTCCTTAGGTATGACTGTGAGAGTGAATGGTTGTCTGTCTCGCTGTGTTGGCCCTGAGATGGGCTGGTGATCTGTCCAGGGTGTACCCTGCCTCTCGCCCAAAGATGCTGGGATAGGCTCCAGCCCCCCGCGACCCGAAAAGGATTAAGCGGAAGAAGATGAATGAATGAATGAAAGCAGACTAAGGACATGGATTACTGGAATCATATCCTGTGGTCTGATGAGACCAACATAAACTTGTTTGGTTCAGATGGTGTCAAGCATGTGTGGCGGCAACCTGGTGAGGAGTACAAAGACAAGTGTGTCTTGTCTACAGTCAAGCATGGTGGTGAGAGTGTCATGGTTTGGGGCTGCATGACTGCTGCCGACACTGGGGAGCTACATTTCACTGAGGGAACCATGAATGCCAACATGTACTGTGACATACTGAAGACGAGCATGATCCCCTCCCTTCAGAAACTGGGCCGCAGGGCAGTATTCCAACATGATAATGACCCCAAACACACCTCCAAGACGACCACTGCCTTGCTAAAGAAACTAAGGGTAAAGGTGATGGATTAGCCAAGCATGTCTCCAGACCTAAACCCTATTGAGCATCTGTGGGGCATCCTCAAACGGAACGTGGAGGAGCGCAAGGTCTCTAACATCCACCAGCTCTGTGATGTCGTCATGGAGGAGTGGAAGAGGATTCCAGTGGCAACCTGGCACCTCATGGCACCTCATGGCCATATATTTAACGATACGTTACCACTACCTGTGGTAACATATCGTTACTTCCTATGTTGTTGGTTGTTGTTGTGGTTTGCTTTGTAGTTCACTCTCCTGAGGATTATTGCCTTTAATTGTATTTTAATCGCTTTTTTCTATCTACCGTCACCTCTCACTTCTGTTTAACAAGCCTCTTGCACCTGTGTGCACACTCAGTGTCACTTAATCACCCTCTTTAGCCTTCTGTTCACCTTTCATCGATGTTTGTGTTAGCTTCGGGTTAGCCACTATCTATGGCTACAAGCTCTCCTTCCCCTTCTCCTCTGGTGTGCTCTCCATGTCAGATGTTTAGCTACACCTCTGCATCTTTTAGTGATAATAGTAAATGTAATAAATGTTGTCTTTTTGAGGCACTCGAGGCGAAGTTGTCTGATTTGGAATCCCGACTCTGCTGCATTGAAACACCGTCTGTGCCAGTTAATAATGACGAACGAATTTTCTCTTAATAGCTCTGTGAGGAACCTTGGAGTTGTTTTTGATCAGGATTTGTCCTTCAATTCACATATTTGTTTCTAAGACTGCCTTCTATCATTTGCGTAATATTGCCAAGATTAGGAGCATCTTGTCTCAGAGTGATGCTGAGAAACTGATCCACACTTTTATTAGCTCGAGATTAGATTATTGTAATTCTTTATTATCAGGCTGTCCTAAAACATCTTTAAAAAGTCTTCAGCTGATCCAAAATGCTGCAGCAAGAGTTTTAACAGGTACTAGAAAGAGAGATCATATCTCTCCGGTTCTGGCCTCCCTTCATTGGCTTCCCATAGAGTTTAGAATTAAGTTTAAAATCCTTCTTCTTACTTACAAAGCTCTAAACAATCAGGCTCCTTTTTATTTAAAAGATCTGATACTACCGTATTATCCTAACAGAGCACTACGCTCCCAAAATGCAAGATTACTTGTAATACCTAGAATCTCCAAAAGTACAATGGGAGGCAGAGCCTTCAGTTATCAAGCTCTTCTCCTGTGGAATCAGCTGCCAATCTGGATTCGGGAGTCAGACTCGATCTCTGTTTTTAAGAATAGGGATAAAACCTACCTTTTTGATATAGCCTACAATTAGGGAGGGATCATGTGTTTCTGAACCCTCCCTTAGTTATGCTGCTAATAGGTTTAGTCAGCCGGGGGACCTCCAGTAATGCACTGGGCCTCACTCCTTTTCTCACTCTCAATGAAATATTTTTTTTGCTGGTCATTAACATTTGTTTGTTCTCTCCCATAGATTGAGTCCCCATCGTGCTGTTTGCTCTCTACATGTCTGTTCTTTTCTTCTTCTCTATCCCCTCACCCCCCAGCCAGTCGCAGCAGATGACTGCCCCTCCCTGAGCCTGGTTCTGCTGGAGGTTTCTTCCTGTTAAAAGGGAGTTTTTCCTCTCCACCGTCGCCAAGTGCTTACTCACAGGGGATCGCCTGATTGCTGGGGTCTTTCTGCAACTGTGGGGGTTCCCCCTACAGCTGATAGTGCTATGAGATGACTGTTGTTGTGAAATGGCGCTATATAAATAAAGTTGAATTGAATTGAATTGAATTGAATTGAATTGAACGCCCCTTAGCTGCAGCAGAGCTCCCTAGCATAGGGCAGCCTGCTAGCTGTCCCCTGGTTCCGACCTCTCCTGAGCAGCCAGGAGAGAGCGGGTGGGTGGTGGTGAGAAGGAAGCATAGCCGCAAGCCCGTGGTTCACCACCAACCTGTTCATGTTTCTAATCGCTTTTTCCCACTCAGCAACACACCCGCTGAGGAAAAAACTCTGATCATTGGAGACTCTGTAGTCGGAAATGTGAACCTAGAGACTCCAGTGGCCATAGTCAAATGCATTCTCGGGGCCAGAGCAGGCGACATTGAGTCAAAATTGAAAATGCTGGCTAAAAGTAACTGTGAATACTCCACAATTGTTATCCACACCAGCATTAACGACATCCGACTCCAGCAGTCGGAAGTCACAAAACTTAATGTGGAATCAGTGTGTGACTTTGCAAAAACAATGTCTGCCTCTGTAGTATTCTCTGGGCCCCTCCCCAATCTGACCAGTGATGGCATGTTTAGCCGCTTGTCATCCTTCAACCGCTGGCTGTCTGTGTGGTGTCCTGCAAACAATGTGGGCTACACAGACAATTGGAACTCATTTTGGGGAAAACCTGGTCTTATTAGACGAGACGGCATCCATCCCACTTTGGATGGTGCGTCTCTTTTCTCTAACAATCTCTCATCATTTTTATCCAAATTTCCAAAACCTTGACAACTCAGAGTTGGGACCAGGAAGCAGAGTCGCAGTCTTACATGCCTCTCCACAGCTCCTCTCCATCCGCCACCCCTCAACTTAGTCCCTGTCTTCCCCATCAGAGAATCATTGTCTGCTCCCTCCAAAGTAAATAAAAATATAATGTATAAGCATCCCAAAGTGATTAAACAAAAAGTTGGTAAATCTCAAATTAAACATGAACCCTCTAAATTTAATGATTTGGCCTCTGTTCCTCCTCATAATTTAAAAATTAAATGTGGTTTGTTAAATATTAGGTCTCTAACTCCCAAGTCTCTGCTAGTCCATGATCTGCTAATTGATCATCAGATTGATTTAAAATCCCTTACAGAGACTTGGTTAGGGCAAGAGGATTATGTTGGTTTAAATGAATCAACTCCCTCTGGTTATTTAAACTGTCAAAATCCCAGAAGTTCTGGTCGTGGAGGAGGAGCAGCAACAATTTACTATTCCAAATTACTAACTTAATGTAAAGCAAAAAACATGTTATAATTCCTTTGAGGGCCTGGTCCTCAGTATTGGGCATTTTAGCAATTTTAGGTTAAACCCAATTTTATTTGCCATAGTTTATTGTCCTCCCTTAGCCTACTCAAGAGTTTTTATCCAAATTTGCCGAATTCTTGGCTGATTTAGTGCTGAAATCAGATCAGATCAGAAATAGAAAATCTGGTAGTGTCTCCTCATAACCCTGTACTGTCAGACCATTGTCTGTTAACCTTTGATTTTACTATTTTTGAATATTTGGCTCCTAAAGAAAAATATTACTACAGTAGATGCCTCTCAGATGATGTTGTTACCAAATTTATGCAGATTGTTTCCTCTATGCCATGTGTCAATGCAACGGAAATTAGCTATAGAGAGCTTGCTCCTTCTATAATTGATAGCATGGTTGACAGTGTTACAGCTTCTCTTCATCAGACTCTATACATGTTGGCCTCTTTAAAAAAGAAAAAGTCTAATCAGAGATTTCTAACTCCTTGGTTCAACACAGAAACTCATAGCTTGAAACAGAAGACTCATCCATTAGAAAGAAAATGGCGCTCCACTAACTTAGCTGAAATCTATTTAGCTTGGAGAAATCATCTTTTAATTTATAAAAAATCTCTTAGAAAAGCTAGAAAAACTTATTATTCTGCATTAATAGAAGAGAACAAGAATAATCCCAGGTTTCTTTTCAGCACTGTAGCCAGGCTGATAAAGAGTCAGGACTCTGTCAATCCTAGCATTCCCTTAGAGCTTACTAGTCAGGACTTTACAAACTTTTTTAATAATAAAATTTCATCTATCAGAGATAAAATCAGTCAGATTCTTCCCACCGTTAATTTAAATACAGTAACTACTACAACTCCTTCAATTGATATCTGTTTGGATGAGTTTACTCCAATTGACCTTTTAGAGTTAGATAAAATAATTTCCTCATCCAAGCCTTCAACTTGTCTTTTAGACCCTATTTCTACCAGGTTATTTAAAGAAGTCTTCCCATTTATTGGTAGCTCTGTTCTTCAAATAATCAATTCTTCATTAACATTAGGCTATGTACCACAGGCTTTTAAAACTGCTGTAATTAAACCCTTACTCAAAAAGCTAACGCTGGATCCAGGAGCTTTAGCTAACTATAGAACAATCTCTAATCTCCCTTTCATTTCAAAAATCTTAGAAAGAGTTGTTGCTACGCAATTATTTGACCACTTGCAGGGAAATGGTTTATTTGAAGAGTTTCAATCTGGGTTTAGAATCCATCATAGTACTGAAACAGCTTTAGTGAAGGTCACTAATGACCTACTTATCGCATCTGATAATGGACTTGTTTCTGTACTTGTCCTTTTAGACCTTAGTGCAGCGTTTGATACCATCAATCATAATATTCTACTTGATAGATTAGAACACTATGTTGGACTTAATGGAATTTCGTTGCAGTGGTTTAGATCTTATTTATCGGATAGGTTCCAGTTTGTTCATGTCAATAATGAATTTTCCTCCAATTCAAAGCTCAGTCATGGAGTTCCACAGGGATCTGTGCTAGGCACTACTCTTTTTAGTTTATATATGCTTCCGTTAGGCAACATTATTAGAAAGCACTGTATACATTTTCATTGTTATGCAGATGACACACAATTATACCTGTCAATGAAGCCAGATGATAGTAATCAAATAGCCAAGTTAGAATCCTGTCTTAAGGAAATCAAAGCTTGGATGACTTGTAATTTCCTGCTATTAAATTCAGATAAGACTGAAGTCATTCTAGTTGGTCCAAAAAAACATAGAAATACCTTTCCAAATCAAACTCTTAGTTTGGATACAGTTACTCTTTCTCTGAATAGTTCTGTGAGGAACCTTGGAGTTATTTTTGATCAAGATCTGTTTTTCAATTGACATATTAAATTCGTTTCTAAGACTGCGTTCTATCATTTGCGTAATATTGCCATGATTAGGAGCATCTTGTCTCAGAGTGATGCTGAGAAACTGATCCACGCTTTTGTTAGCTCTAGATTAGATTATTGTAACTCTTTATTATCAGGTTGTCCTAAAACATCTTTAAAAAGTCTTCATTTGATCCAAAATGCTGCAGCAAGAGTTTTAACATGTACTAGAAAGAGAGATCATATCGCTCCGGTTCTGGCCTCCCTTCCCATAGAGTTTAGAATTAAGTTTAAAAAACTTCTTCTCACTTACAAAGCTCAAAACAGTCAGGCCCCTTTTTATTTAAAAGATCTGATACCACCCTATTATCCTAACAGTGTTATGATTCCCCGTGCGCTTTTACGCAGGGGAAGGAATTATGGAGGAAGGAATTAAAACCTACGTGCAGAGTGTAATGCGTGCAATTTATTGAACAAAAATGAAGATTCAATCTAGCAAACAGTCACGATATCAACAGAAGGATAAGTTAACAGTCATGGAGGACACCAGGAGAACAGAGACGCCTCTAAAGGCGCTTTTCCACTTGGAACCCAAAGGCCCCGTTTGTCCCCGATCGGCCTCCATTGTCCGGTTTCCCACTCGGAACCCAAAGGCCTCACAGTTCCCTTTTTCGGAACAGTTCCAGTTTTACCGACACTTCCGTAAAAAGCAGGTCCGAAGGGTACCGGCCCCGTTTCGTCACGCCACTGCTGGCCATTCATTGGTCTGTGCGTAGCGTCATCAGAGTGGGCGTTACGTGGGCGTTACACTGATTTTTGAGAATCGTTTGCTGGTCGCCATTTGCAATTTTTCGTCAGTGAGCCCGCGAACAAGTGATATTATAAACCACAACGAGAGAATGGCTTAACAGAAATCAGCAGAAATCTAACACCGCAGTCCAGCAGAGTTTCCTGTGCGTTTCGGCTGATGAGAGAATGCAGAGGGAAGCAGACTGAGCCTGCAGTGGTGTGCACAAACAGATACACCAGAAATTACACGGAGACGCACCGGGAATTAGACCCAGCCACCCGAATTGAATTGAATGTGCAGCCGCGACGCACCCAACTTCAGCAGTTGAAGCCGTGATATTGTGATATACAGGACGGTGAGTGATGTGATATTCATGCTTTATGTTATTTTTTCCAACAGTGGAAAGTTCACTTAGGACAGACGAAACTTAATCCTGTTTAAACGATGACCTAGCTTAATGCTATGTCCGTCCTTGTATGTTGTTTTTTTGTGTTGACAATATCTGATGAAATAAGCTAGTTGTAATCCTGGTAAAAAGTTTATTTTATTTATTTATTTATTTTTACATGTTGCACTTTCGTGCTGTGCATGTACCTTATTTATGTGTATTTCATTGTAGAGTCCAAACCGGATCTGCTCAGAATGGCGACGTTTTGACACCAATGTATTTTGACAGGTAAACAACACATCATATTTATAGTCAAATCTTTTGCTTTTTAAAGCGAGGTAGTCGGATACGCAAAAGCCGATGGTGTATAGAACACGTATATTAGGATGTGAAATGTCGGCATCGAAACTGCTCCCATTTAGCTGTAATTAATATTCAAAAATGATATTTTCGGGAGGAAAGAATTCAATTTAAACAGCCACAGACCAAAAAACGTACATTTGTTCATGGAAGAGGTCATTCACACTTGCAGACAATCGCGCTATATGTGTCTGTAGGATTTTCTTTCCATGCACGCAAAAAAAGCATTTTTTTTCCCGGATCCGACGCTTTAAGTTAAAGTTTAGGTAAAGTGCCAAATTTAAAGGAGCACAAATTCCACTTAATACGAAAGGGACTGAACTGAGATTTATGTGTGTGAATATTAATTACAGAGTAATTGAAAATGAATGTCACATCCAATAGTAGCCACCATAAAATAAACCGCTTGTTTATTTATTTTTATCAGATCATTTCTGTGATCCTTTATGAGTTATAGTCATAATAGTGTATCTTGCACCTTGGGGAATGGGAGATGTTCAGTCACCATTAGAATTTAGTTTATATGTGTATAGTATTTCATCTTTAAACTCATTCAGTAATAGAGCACATTACAAATATTTGAGAGCCACTGTAGTGCTTCCTTTTATATTTTAGCAATACAAGCACAAAACACCACCCACACTTGAAAGCAGGGCGACACAGCGGTGGCTAAATTTTATTGATAACGTTATTTCACACCATCACAACAATTCAGTATTTAAACTCAGTATAAATGGTGTAGAGATTGAAAGGGTATCCAAAATTAAAATCCTTGGTGTAATAATTGATAATAAACTGTGATGGAAGTCACATATTAATTATATTAAAGGTAAAATATGCAAATCAGTCACAATACTGCGCAGAGTGAAATATTTGCTGAATCAACCCACACTATAGACTTTGTATCATTCATTAATGCTCCCATACATGACATCCATCCATCCATCGTCTGCCACTTTTCCAGAGGTCCGGGTCGCGGAGGCAGCAGTTCAAGCAGAGAAGCCCAGACTTCCCTCTCCTCAGCCACCTGCTCCAGATCTTCAGAGAGGATACCAAGGTGTTCCCAGACCAACTGGGAGATGTTGTCTCTCCAGTGAGTTCTGGGTCTAAGAACTATTACCAAGCAACACTGTGTTTCAGTGCAAGGTGTCAGACTGTGGAACGCTTTTGGACCTGAATTAAAATCATGTACAAAGCTTGGACAATTTAAACAAAAACTAAAGGAATAAATACTCCAAACACACACACGTGGACAAAATTGTTGGTACCCCTCTGTTAATGAAAGAAAAACCCACAATGGTCACAGCACAGTGACTACTTGTCACCCTTTAAATAGGCCGATTGATTACAAGTTTGTAGACACCTGTGATGTTAATTAGAGGACACATCTTGGTTGGACATGTCCCTATGATCATGTTCATGTCCCTATGGCCTATTTTCAATCTTTTCTAGGGGTACCATCATTTTTGTCCAGGTCTGTTTCATGAGTTTGTTTTTTAAAATAATTCTGTTGAACCACAATTCAAAAGCATTGTCTGATTTTCATTGGTTAATTTTCATAGAATTTTTATTTATTACCACTTTTGTCAGATTCAAGTTATTTCTGTGACCATTGTGGATTTTTCTTTCATTAACAGAGGGATGCCAACAATTTTGTCCACGGCTGTATATACAAAACGACATGTAAAATCACACACGGATTATCATATCCAGTCTGTGTTGTGCTGTTGCTTATTTTTTGTCACGTTTTGTCTGTTTCTTTTTTTTTTTATAATTTGAATTATGCACATTCTAAATAATCTGTAATTTGCTGCTGATTGGAATAAACAATTTAGTGATTTATTTTTTTGCATCATGATTTTCTATTTTGTCTGTTCAGACACCGGTGGGAAAAGAGTCAACAGTACGAACCATTTATCAGTGACTTTGAAAATAATGGCTCATTTTAAGAAAAGTAACCAAAACAATTATTTGCTGAAGACGATAAACAAAATAGAGACATCTGCAAAAGTACAAAGGTTTATTGTCAAAATTCCCAGGGCAATACTACATGAATACAAGTATAGGTCACTGTTGATGCAGAGAATATATATTTATACAGTATCTACATGTACATGTACACTCGGTCGGAGTCATTCCCAGTGAGAGTTGGACTCCGCCAGGGCTGCCCTTTGTCACCGATCCTGTTCATAATTTTTATGGACAGGATTTCTAGGCGCAGCCAGGGAATGGAGGGTGTCATGCTTGGTGACCACAGGATCTCATCTCTGTTGTTTGCAGATGATGTTGTCCTGTTGGCTTCATCCAGCAATGACCTACAGCTCTTGCTGGGACGGTTTGCCGCTGAGTGTGAAGCGGCTGGGATGAGAATCAGCACCTCCAAGTCCGAGTCCATGGTCCTCAGCCGGAAAAAGGTGGATTGTCCTCTCCGGGTTGGGGACAGGCTCCTGCCCCAAGTGGAGGAGTTTAAGTATCTTGGGGTCTTGTTCACGAGTGAGGGGAAAATGGAGCGAGAGATCGACAGACGGATTGGAGCAGCATCTGCAGTGATGCAGACGTTGTACCGGTCTGTTGTGGTGAAGAGGGAGCTTAGTTCTAAGGCAAAGCTGTCAATTTACCAGTCAATCTACGTTCCTACTTTCACCTATGGTCACGAGCTTTGGGTAATGACCGAAAGAACGAGATCGCGGATACAAGCGGCTGAAATGAGCTTTCTCCGTAGGATTGCTGGACTCACCCTCAGAGATAGGGTGAGGAGCTCAGTCATCCGGGAGAGGCTCAGAGTAGAACCGCTGCTCCTCCACATTGAAAGGAGTCAGTTGAGGTGGTATGGGCATCTGATTAGGATGCCTCCTGGACGCCTCCCACTTGAGGTGTTTCAGGCACATCCCACTGGGAGGAGACCCCGGGGCAGACCCAGGACTCGGTGGAGAGACTATGTCTCCCAGCTGGTCTGGGAACGCCTTGGTATCCCCTCTGAAGAGCTGGAGCAGGTGGCTGGGGAGAGGGAAGTCTGGGCTTCTCTGCTTGAACTACTGCCTCCGCGACCCGGACCTCCGGAAAAGCGGTAGAAGATGGATGGATGGATGGATGGATCTACATGTAGTCAGCAATACTCAATACGATATATTTCCAGTTAATCCACGTATTTCTCCATGTAACCTTGGGACTGCTTTATTTTAATTACTTCTAATCCTAGATCCATTTGTTTTGGCTTAAAATGCATCATAATTGCTAAATATATCTTATGCCCAACTCAGTACTGTTTAGCTGTTGAAATATATATTTAACGGCTCATATGGCACCTGATACATGTTTTGCCACGACACCACTGGCTGGAGCAGATAAATTCCATGACGTCTCAACAGTCTCTCCATGATTTTGACACAGATCATGTATTTTTACCTAACCATCTATTTGTCGAGAAAAGTAATTTTTGATATTCATGTGCTGTGAGCCAATAAATGATTAAAATCTAACAATACTTCACTGCGGAGAGGATCATTGGTACCGACCTACCCTCCATTGAGAACTTATATCGGTCCATAACCAGGAAACGGGCGGGAAACATCTGTGCTGACCCATCACACCCCGGCCACAAACTGTTTGAACTTCTATCTTCTGGTCGTCGTTACAGATCACTGAAGGTCAAAACCACCCGTCACAGGAACAGTTTCTTTCCTCAAGCCATCACTCTGATGAACTCCTAACATTCACCTAGTCCTACCTGTTGCTGTACTCATGGCTTTTCATCCATTATTACATTGCACATAACTCTCACACTGCTTTTTACTTCATTCATATTATATCACTGAATCTGAGTTCACATTGAAATACTGTGTGACTGTATATTTTTTCATATATTTCTGCAAAGTGTGGTTAGTCTGAGTAAATAACTGCATATATTCCTGTATATATTTGCATCCTTTTATAGAAACGTGGACAGACTGTAATTTACTGTACATACTCTGTTGTCATTGAATCCTTATTTAAATCCTCCACCTGAACAATGAGAGCAAGTTTTTAGCCAAAGTCAAATTCCTTGTATGTGTTGTGCATACTTGGCCAATAAAGCTGATTCTGATTCTGATTCTGATTCTGTCTGATTAATGATTCTGTATAATATATGGGTCTCACTTTCTGACATGAGTGTCCAAATATATTTAACTTTTGCATTATTTTTGGAGATGTATTGCTACATGTTTTGATGTTGATTTTACTGAACAGGAATATGGCGCCGCCTCATGGGGAGCGTAGCACCGCCTCCAACTCCCTCCAAATCCCGCCTCCAACTCCCTCCTTCTCCCACCCATGCTACAGTGAGCCTTGTGCTGTGGAAAACCATGGGTGCCGAACGGTACTGTTCGGTTCCAGGCCAAAGGAGGCCTTTGGGTTCCAAGTGGAAAAGCGCCTTAAGATGCTCAACAGCCCCAGGGAGAGAATGTCTAGTGCCGCAGACCGGCTGAACGGCACAAGGAGAAAGGCAAACATAAACTTACGGGCTGGAGCGGTCCGAGGCAGTCCGTGCTGTCCGGTGAGAGCAGGGGAAACAGGAACACCCGCAACACCAGGTAGCAAACTAATGTCAGGTAGCGTTAGCAGAAGACTAAACAGTCAGGCTGAAAATACAATGCAGGGAGTGGAGGTTCACATACACAGCTAGGAACAGCGACTGTGCACAATGCGCAATGACCCGGCAATCTCTTTCCACAAATGCAGAGCTTAAGTAATGACAATACTAATGAGGAAAGAGACCGCTGGCGTGGAAGTGTGTGGGCTGGACTGAATGGAAAACAGGTGTGCATGAGTGAGTGTCTGAGCATGTGAATGGAGATGAATGTAGGTGTGAGTGTGAGAGAGAGAGAGAGAGAGAGAGAGTGTGTGTGTGTGTGTGTGTGTGTGTGTGTGTATGTGTGTGTGTGTGTGCGCGCGCGCATAAGGGAAACACCAATAATGAGGAACAGCTGGTGACA
Organism: Pholidichthys leucotaenia; assembly: GCA_020510985.1. Lineage (NCBI taxonomy): Eukaryota > Metazoa > Chordata > Actinopteri > Cichliformes > Pholidichthyidae > Pholidichthys > Pholidichthys leucotaenia. The sequence continues at coordinate 336,075,970 of CM035839.1, read as the reverse complement.
CTGACAGGAGGAGGGGGTGTGGCCGAGCTGTCAGGGAGCGAAGGACCCAAAGGGCTCCCTGAAGCGCCTGATGGTAAATCAACAATGAAAAGAGACAAAATAGCCACAATGTCAGAACTGGGTTTGGGACCACCAAACCCAAGTTCATGACAAACAGAGTACTATGCTCCCAAAATGCTGGATTACTTGTAATACGTAGAATCTCCAAAAGTACAATGGGAGGCCGAGCCTTCAGTTATCAAGCTCCTCTCCTGTGGAACCAGCTGCCAATCTAGATTCGGGAGTCAGACTCGATCTCTGTTTTTAAGAATAGGGTCATCATGTGTCTCTGAACCCTCCCTTAGTTATGCTGCTAATAGGTTTAGACAGCCAGGGGACCTCCAATAATGTACTGGGCTTCACTCCTTTCTTCACTCTCAATGAAATACTTTTGCTGGTCATTAGCAGCCAGTCAGCCAGCCCCCAGCCAGTCGCAGCAGATGACTGCCCCTCCCTGAGCCTGGTTCTGCTGGAGTTTTCTTCCTGTTAAAAGGGAGTTTTTCCTCTCCACCATCGCCAAGCGCTTGCTCACAAGGGATCACCTGATTGCTGGGGTCTTTCTGCAACTGTGGGGGTTTCCCCTACAGTTCAAAGTGCTATGAGATGACTGTTGTTGTGAAATGTCGCTATATAAATAAAGTTGAATTGAATTGAATTGAACCTGTGAAGCGCTAGTGAACTCCATGCCCTAGAGAGTTAAGGCAGTGCTGGAAAATAATGGTGGCCACACAAAATATTGACACTTTGGGCACAATTTGGACATTTTCACTTAGGGGTGTACTCACTTTTGTTGCCAGTGGTTTAGACATTAATGGCTGTGTGTTGAGTTATTTTGAGGGGACAGCAAATTTACACTGTTATACAAGCTGTACACTGACTACTTTACATTGTATCAAAGTGTCATATCTTCAGTATTGTTCCATGAAAAGATATAATAAAATATTTACAAAAATGTTAGGGGTGTACTCACTTTTGTGAGATACTGTATGTCTGTAATAAATCATTCCTTACTGGTACATTCCCTGACAAAATGAAAATTGCAAAAGTAATTCCTATTTATAAAAATGGTGATAAGCACATTTTGTCAAACTACAGACCTGTTTCTTTGTTACCTCAGTTTTCTAAAATATGGGAGAAACTGTTTGTAACTAGACTTGATGGTTTTATTGACAAATATGGCTTACTGAATGAACACCAGTATGGATTTAGATAGAACTGATCTACAGCTCTAGCGGTAAAGGAATTTGTAGAAAACACTGCAACAGCATTTGATAACAAACAACACACTGTTGATGTGTTTATTGACTTGCGTAAAGCATTTGATACAATTCACCATTCAAAACTACTTCAGAAATGTGAGAAGTATGGCATAAGAGCTGTTGCACTGCATTGGCTCAGAAGTTATTTACACAATAGCTTTCAGTATGTTACAATTAATAATACAAAATCACAACTTAGACCAGTAACCTGTGGAGTTCCACAAGGCTCGATTTTGGGACCCAAGTTATTCATATTTGTACTTAAATGATATTTGTGTTACATCCAATGTGTTGAAATATATTATTTACGCAGATGATACAAATTTGTTTTATTCACGAGCAGACATACAACAACTAATAGAAATAATAGAAAAGTAATTGATTAATTTGAAAAAGTGGTTTGAAGTAAATAAATTATCATTAAATGAAGATAAAACAAAGTTGATGGTTTTTGTAGGAGGTAGGGTAAACCGTGAAATAAAACTAACAATTAACAATACTGAAATTGAAAGAGTGTGTGAAATGAAATTTTTAGGTGTGATTATTATTCTAAACTTTGCTGGAAACCACACATAGAATATATTAAACAAAAAATTTCAAAGTCCATCGCTGTTCTGTACAAAACTAGAGATTTATTGAATAAGAATTGTTTGCGGTTGTTGTATTGTTCATTGGTAAGGCCATTTGTCATATTGTGTAGAAATTTGGGGAAATGTGTATAAACAAGACTCTATTATCAAGCTTCAAAAAAGAGCCAAAGCTGGATATCTCCAATCTACCAATCCATTATTGACAGCATCAGGATTTTTAAAGTTTCAAGATATTGTAGCTTTGAAAACTATGGTGGTACTTTTCAGACTGAGAATAATAGTCTCCCTGTGATTATTCAAAGATTTTTTAAAAGAAGAGAACATAAACATAATTTAAGAGGCTTGCATGTTTTTGAAATATGTAAAGTAAGAACAAATGTCAACTAGAAAAGCACTCGGAGAGCGCAGACCTCTGCCAAGCGCCACAGTTCCGCCCATACAGTGTTTGTGTGTACGTTTTCAGATTCCTTGACCATGAAAACATGTGACTAGCAATCGGATTGACAATGATAGGATTAGTGGTTCAGTAGTTATTGATCTCAAATGACATTTTCCGTAATGGCGGCCACAGTTCCGCCCATACAGTGTTTGTGTGTACGTTTTCAGATTCCTTGACCACGAAAACATATGACTAGCAATTGGATTGACAATGATAGGATTAGTGGTTCAGTAGTTATTCACGAAAATGGCATTTTCCGTAATGGCGGTTTTCTTCTGGACGGTGATCTGGATCATCCCCAAAATTTAATCAGTTCTTCCTTGTACCATTTCCAACAACGCCTGAAAGTTTCATCGAAATCCGTCCAAAACTTTTTGAGTTATCTTGCTAACCAACAGACAAACAAACAGACAGACAGACAAACCCCGGCAAAAACATAACCTCCTGGCGGAGGTAACTAGAAAAGCACTCGGAGAGCGCAGACCTCCGCCAAGCGCCACAGTTCCCCCCATACAGTGTTTGTGTGTACGTTTTCAGATTCCTTGGCCATGAAAACATATGACTAGCAATTGGATTCACAATGATTATTTGTTTCTTTGACAGGGACAGTGCAATAAACATAGAGAATTAATCAATGACGATCAATCTGATAGTGATAGGATTAGTGGTTCAGTAGTAAAAGCATTTCCTCCTTGGCGGAGGTAATAAACTGAAGCGTTGCTGTTGTGTGCATCTCCTCCACTGACGGATGCTGATTGGGTAGACAGGTTGCCGTGGGTTTTATATTATATTATTGGGGTTGCGCTCCGCGGCAAAACAGAATTTAGAAGCTTCGCCGGCAGAGAGCTCGTTTTTGCGCAGCACGTATGGCTGGCCGGTGAATTTCTGCCAAATGCGCAGCGCCTATGGCTGGGCGGGGAATTTCTGCCAAATAATCCGGCAGCGGACAGCTGGCCGTGTCAGGTTTTGCAGCGCCGCGCAAACACAGGCACGCTGGCGGGCCCAGGCCACCAGTGTTTTCCGCGTGCTTTTGTGCCTAAAACGTTGAAGAACGCGGAGTTTGTGTTGGTCAGACACGACGACCAGCGCCCTCCATTGCGCCTGCGCACATGTTGAAAATGGCTGTATGTCACAGTGTTGAAAAATGCTTTAAAAAATTCCTGTATCCAGACGGTGAAGCGGATCATCCCGAAAATTTAATCAGTTCTTCCTTGTACCATTTCCAACAACGCCTGAAAGTTTCATGGAAATCCGTCCAAAACTTTTTGAGTTATCTTGCTAACCAACAGACAAACAGACAAACAGACAGACAAACAAACCCCGGCAAAAACATAACCTCCTCCTGGCCTTTTCGGCCTGGCGGAGGTAATAATAAATATAGATGTGTTTCTGTTTTGGGTGTTAAACTTTGGAATGCGCTCCATGATGAATTGAAAATGTGTCACTCTCTGCTGAGTTTCAAAAATGATTTAAGGGGTAAATTACTTAAGGGATATAATGTTTAATTTTTTGAGTTTACTTAATATAAACTAAGATGTATTTTCTGTTTAGTTTTGGGTAATTCCAAGGAAGAGAACAGGATAAGCACAAAAATAAGTCTTGGGCTTCTGCTTATTCCTTTTCAGTTACAGTTATTTGTGTCTGAAGTAATTATTTTTTTATATTGGTGTTTTTAAATTGGTGTTTTGTTTTTTGTTTAATTTTAATTTAATTTTTTAATATACATGCAGGTTAGGTTAATTGGAGACTCTAAAAGTGGCCCTAGGTGTGAATGTGTGTGTGAATGGTAAAGGGATAGCGCCGTACCGTGGCTGCTTCATCCATCCAGGTGGATGCCCTCAATTTCCCTTCTGGGGATCAATAAAGTATACAAAATCAAAAAAAAAATATGTAACTGAACTGAATGAATCATTTGTTCATTCATTCATATATATACATATTACACACACACACACACACACACACACACACATATATATATATACTGTATATATATATATGTGTGTTGTGTGTAATTTTACATGTTCCAAATAAAGGCATCAGTCAGTAAAAACACAGTGAAGACAGTCATCATCAAGTGGAGAAAATACGGCACAACTGTGACATTACCAAGAACTGGATGTCCCTCCAAAACTGATGAAAAGATAAGAAGAAAACTGCTCAGGGAGGCTGCCAAGAGGCCGACAGTGACATTGAAGGAGCTGCAGGAATTTCTGGCGAGTACTGGTTGTTTAGTACATGTGACAACAATCTTCAGTCTTCTTCACATGTCTGGGCTATGGGGTAGGGTGGCAAGACAGAAGCCTTATCTTACGAAGAAAACCATCCAAGCCCGGCTACATTTTGAAATCACATTTGAACACATTTGAAATCTCCACAAAAGCATGTGGGAAAATGTGTTATGGTCTGATGAAACCAAGGTTGAACTTTTTGGCCATAATTCCAAAAGGTACAGTGGTGTGAAAAAGTGTTTGCCCCCTTCCTGATTTCTCATTTTTTTGTGTGTTTGTCACACTTAAATGTTTCAGATCATCAAATAAATTTTAATATTAGACAAAGATAACACAAGTAAACACAAAATGCAGTTTTTAAATGAAGGTGTTTATTATTAAGGGTAAAAAAAAATCCAAACTTACCTGTGTGAAATGACCCTGTGTGAAAAAGTGATCCCCCTCCCGTTAAAACATAAATTAACTGTGGTTTATCACATCTTTGGAAAGCCGAGTTCAATTTCTCTAGCCACACCCAGGCCTGATTACTGCCACACCTGTTCTCAATCAAGAAATCACTTAAATAGGACCTGCCTGACAAAGTGAAGTAGACCAAAAGATCCTCAAAAGCTAGACATCATGCTGCCATCCAAAGAAATTCAGGAACAAATAAGAAACAAGGTAATTGAGATCTATCAGTCTGGAAAATTTTATAAAGCCATTTCTAAAGCTTTGGGACTCCAGCGAACCACAGTGAGAGCCATTATCCACAAATGGCAAAAACATGGAACAGTGGTGAACCTTCCCAGGAGTGGCTGGCTGACAAAAATTACCCCAAGAGCACAGCGACGACTCATCCAAGAGGTCACAAAAGACCCCACAACAACATCCAAAGAACTGCAGGCCTCACTTGCCTCAGTTAAGATCAGTGTTCATGACTCCACCAAAAGAAAGAGACTGGGCAAAAATGGCCTGCATGGCAGAGTTCCAGGACGAAAACCACTGCTGAGTAAAAAGAACATAAAGGCTCATCACAGTTTTGCCAGAAAACATCTTGATTATCCCCAAGACTTTTGGGAAAATACTCTGTGGACTGACGAGACAAAAGTTGAACTTTTTGGAAGATGTGTGTCCCATTACATCCGACATAAAAGTAACACAGCATTTCAGAAAAGGAACATTATACCAACAGTAAAATATGGTGGTGGTAGTGTGATGGTCCGTGGCAGTTTTGCTGCTTCAGGACCTGGAAAACTTGCTTTGGTAAATGGAACCATGAATTCTGCTGTCTACCAAAAAATCCTGAAGGAGAATGTCCAGCCATCTCTTCGTGACCTCAAGCTGAAGCGCACTTGGGTTCTGCAGGAGGACAATGATCCAAAACACACTAGCAAGTCCACCTCTGAATGGCTTAACTCTTCCCGTCCACATTTCATGGACGGGTCACGCACCCTCAGTGGTACAGCGCAGTAACTGCACCTGTCAACTCATTGACGTCCCCCGGCTATACTGAGAATTTGTACTGATGTGTACTGATCTGACAGTTCAGAAGGTGGCAGACAGGCGTTGCAGGAATCATGGCTGACATGGAATATAGCAAAGAAGAAGAAATCCTCATTATTATTCTTCCTTTTTCTGCTTTGAGCTCACAACACTAATGTGGTCATGGCGGCGGCGATTCTGACAGAAACTGCATCATACAGGAAAATAGCCACGTAATACAAACGAAATTCAAGTGGGATAATCAAAAGAGGTTGTAGATGTAGAGAGCGTAAATGACCGACCAAACGCAAAACAACGACCACGATGGGTGAAAACTGAGCTCACAACACCAAGATGGCCACGCCCATCCTCGTCATGGAGACTCAGAGAAATTGCATCATATAGGAAAAATAGACGCGTAATACAAATGAAATTCACGTGGGATAATCATAAGAGTTTGTAGATGTGGTAGAGAGCGTAAATGACCGACCAAACGCAAAACAACAACCACGATGGGTGAAAACTGAGCTCACAACACCAAGATGGCCGCATCCATCCTCGTCATGGAGACTCAGAGAAATTGCATCATATAGGAAAAATAGACGCGTAATACAAATGAAATTCACGTGGGATAATCATAAGAGTTTGTAGATGTGGTAGAGAGCGTAAATGACCGACCAAACGCAAAACAACGACCACAATGGGCGAAAACTGAGCTCACAACACCAAGATGGCCACGCCCATCCTCGTCATGGAGCCTCAGAGAAATTGCATCATACAGGAAAAATAGTCGCGTAATACAAGCGAAATTCACGTGGGATAATCGTAAGAGTTTGTAGATGTGGTAGAGAGCATAAATGACCGACCAAACGCAAAACAACGACCACGATGGGTGAAAACTGAGCTCACAACACCAAGATGGCCGCGCCCATCCTCGTCATGGAGACTCAGAGAAATTGCATCATATAGGAAAAATAGACGCGTAATACAAATGAAATTCACGTGGGATAATCATAAGAGTTTGTAGATGTGGTAGAGAGCGTAAATGACTGACCAAACGCAAAACAACGACCACGATGGGTGAAAACTGAGCTCACAACACCAAGATGGCCGCATCCATCCTCGTCATGGAGACTCAGAGAAATTGCATCATATAGGAAAAATAGACGCGTAATACAAATGAAATTCACGTGGGATAATCATAAGAGTTTGTAGATGTGGTAGAGAGCGTAAATGACCGACCAAACGCAAAACAACGACCACAATGGGCGAAAACTGAGCTCACAACACCAAGATGGCCACGCCCATCCTCGTCATGGAGCCTCAGAGAAATTGCATCATACAGGAAAAATAGCCGCGTAATACAAACGAAATTCACGTGGGATAATCGTAAGAGTTTGTAGATGTGGTAGAGAGCGTAAATGACCGACCAAACACAAAACAACGACCACGATGGGTGAAAACTGAGCTCACAACACCAAGATGGCCGTGCCCATCCTCGTCAAGGAGACTCAGAGAAATTGCATCATACAGGAAAAATAGCCACGTAATACAAACGAAATTCACTTGGGATAATCATAAGAGTTTGTAGATGTGGTAGAGAGTGTAAATGACCGATCAAACCGGAGTGGTGGCTCAGTTGGTAGAGCATCCGCCCCACACCCGGGAGGCAGGGGTTCAAATCCCGGCCAGGTCATGCCAAAGACCATATAAAAAGTGGAACTTCCTGCCGTCCAGCTTGGTGCTCAGCAATAATGGAATGGAGGAGGGAAATTTGTGGCGGCACTTTGCATGGCAGCGGCCCTCTGATTCTACACTTGGGGTGTGTGTGATTAACACAGTAGATAGGTAAAACACAATCTCGTTCTACTGTACATGATTGGTTGTACAGTTGAATGACAATAAAGGATGATTTAATTTAAACGCAAAACAACGACCACGATGGGCGAAAATGGACCAGTCACGTGAGCGAGCGAGCATTCCCCCCCCCCCCCAAGCCACAGGAAAGAGACAAATATAGGTTGGTTTTTTTTTACATTTTATTGATTTTCTGGTTCATATACTTTGAAGATTAGATAAAAACATACCCCTGTAGACAAAACGGCGTCAAAAAAACGAACCATTCTTTGTGTAAATGTGTCCAAAGTCCACTTTTGACTGAGTAATGTAATTTATATAGCTGCTGCAACATTATGCAAATTAGATGCATAAATTTATTCCTATCTGAAACTTTGGATCATATTCTACATCTTTCTAATTGACAGTAGGCCATTATCTCTTGCCACTTACAAGTTATAGCCTTGGAAATCTGAACTATTTTATAGACAAAAATTTTTTACCACTCTTGACTACAGCCTTGACCACCCTTTAACAGTCACAGTCGCCATACGTGACTGCGATAGCTAAAGAGTTAAAAAAAAATGAAGAATTTGGAGTGGCCTAGTCAAAGTCCTGACCTGAATCTGACTGCAATGCTGTAGCATGACCTTAAAAAGGCGCTTCATGTTCAAAAACCCTCCAATGTGGCTGAATTACAACAATTCTGCAAAGATGAATGGGCCAGAATTCCTCCACGGCGCTGTAAAAGACTCACTGTCAGTTATCGCAAATGCTTGATTCCAGTTGTTGCTGCTAAGTGATGCCCAACAAGTTATTAGGTTTAGGGGGCAATCACTTTTTCACACAGGGCCATGTAGGATTTTTCTCCCCCTTAATAATAAACGCCTTCATTTAAAAACTGCATTTTGTTTAATTGTGTTATTTTTGTTGAATATTTAAATTTATTTGATGATCTGAAACATTTAAATGTGACAAACACACACAAAAATGAGAAATCAGGAAGGGGGCAAACACTTTTTCACACCACTGTATATTTGGCACAAACACAACACTGCTCATCACCAAAAGAACACCATACCTACAGTGAAGCATGGTGGTGGCAGCATCATGCTTTGGGGCTGCTTTTCTTCAGCTGGAACTGGGGCCTTAGTCAAGGTGGAGGGAATTATGAACAGTTCCAAATACCAGTCAGTGTTGGTAAAAAAAAACCTTCAGGCTTCTGCTAGAAAGATGAAGATGAAGAGGAACTTCATCTTTCAGCACGACAATGACCCAAAGCACACATCCAAATCAACAAAAGAATGGCTTCACCAGAAGAAGATTAATGTGTGGAAATGGCCCAGCCAGAATCCAGACCTGAATCTGTGGGGTGATCAGAAGAGGGCCATGCACAGGAGATGCCCCACAATCTGACAGATTTGGTGCGTTTTTGCAAAGAAGAGCGGGCAAATATTGCCACATCAAGATGTGTTATGCTGGTAGACTCTTACCCAAAAAGACTGAGTGCTGTAATAAAAGCCAAAGGCGCTGCAACAAAATATTAGTTTAAGGGTGTGCATATTTATGCAACTGGGTTATTATAAGTTTTTTATTTTTTTATTTTCCTCCTTAAAATATTTCAGTTTGTTTTTCAGTTGGGTTGTACAGGTGATAGGTCACATTAATGGTGGAAAACGTTTTGAAATTATTTATCTTGGTCTCATTTTTTTACATCATAAAAACCCGGCATTTGAACAGAGGTGTGTACATTTTTATATCCACTGTACTGTCTGGGTCCATATTTATATAATGCTGTTGATACCATCTAGCTGCAATGCTCCTGCACTGTGTATAGTATAACTGTGTACATATGTATATTTACTTACTGCTTTGGCTAACCAATTCTTATCTTATTATCTTATTTACTATTGCTCTGAGTGCTGCTATCCATGTGCTGCTGTAATCCTGGAATTTCCCCATTGTGGAACTAATAAAGGCTTATCTTATTTTATTTCTATTAAAATCAATTTTTAAAATTAATCTTACAGTATCTCACAAAAGTGAGGACACCCCTCACATTTTTTGTAAATATTTTGTTATATCTTTTCATAGGACAATACTAAAGATATGACACTTTGATACAATGTAAAGTAGTCAGTGTACAGCTTGTATAACAGTGTAAATTTGCTGTCCCCTCAAAATAACTCAACACACACTCATTAATGTCTAAACTGCTGGCAACAAAAGTGAGTACACCCCTAGTGAAAAGGTCCAAATTGTGCCCAATAAGCCATTTTCCCTCCCCGGTGTCATGTGAGTCGTTAGTGTTACAAGGTCTCAGGTGTGAATGGGGAGCAGCTGTGTTAAATCTGGTGTTATCGCTCTCACACTCTCTCATACTGGTAACTGGAAGTTCAATATGGCAACTTATGGCAAAGAACTCTGAGGATCTAAAAAAAAGAATTGTTGCTCTATATAAAGATGGCCTAGGCTATAAGACGATTGCCAACACCCTGAGACTGAGCTGCAGCACGGTGGCCAAGACCATACAGCGGTTAAACAGGACAGGCCTCGCCATGGTCGACCAAAGAAGTTGAGTGCACGTGCTCAGTGTCATATCCAGAGGTTGTCTTTTAAAAATAGACATATGAGTGCTGCCAGCATTGCTGCAGAGGTTGAAAGAGTGGGGGGCCAGCCTGTCAGTGCTCAGACCATATGCCGCACACTGCATCAAACTGGTCTGCTTGGCTGTCGTCCCAGAAGAAAGCCCCTTTTTAAAATGATGCACAAGAAAGCCCGCAAACAGTTTGCTGAAGACAAGCAGACAAAGGACATGGATTACTGGAACTATGTCCTGTGGTCTGATGAAACCAAGATAAACTTGTTTGATTCAGGTGGTGTCAAACGTGTGTGGTGGTAACCAGGTGAAGAGTAAAAAGACAAGTGTGTCTTGCCTACAGTCAAGCATGGTGGTGGGAGTGTCATGGTTTGGGGCTGCATGAGTGCTGCCAGCACTGAGGAGCTACAGTTCATTGAGGGAACCATGAATGCCAACATGTACTGTGATATACTGAAGAAGAGCATGATCCCCTCCCTTCAGAAACTGGGCCGCAGGGCAGTATTCCAACATGGTAACAACCCCAGACACACCTCCAAGACGACCACTGCCTTGCTAAAGAAACTGAAGGTAAAGGTGATGGACTGGCCAAGCATGTATCCAGACCTAAACCCTATTGAGCATCTGTGGGGCATCCTCAAATGGAACGTGGAGGAGCACAAGGTCTCTAACACCATGATGTCGTCATGGAGGAGTGGAAGAGGATTCCAGTGGCAACTTGTGAAGCTCTGGTGAGCTCCATGCCCAAGAGTGTTAAGACAGTGCTGGAAAATAATGGTGGCCACACAAAATATTGACACTTTGGGCACAATTTGGACATTTACACTTAGGGGTGTACTCACTTTTGTTGCCAGCATTTTAGACATTAATGGCTGTGTGTTGAGTTATTTTGAGAGGACAGACAGCAAATTTACACTGTTATACAAGCTGTACACTGACTACTTTACATTGTATCAAAGTGTCATATCTTCAGTGTTGTCTCATGAAAAGATATAATAAAATATGTTTTAAAAAATGTGAGGGGTGTAGTCACCTTTGTGAGATACTGTATGTAATATTCTGTTTTAGAGAAACTGAATTTTAGAGAAAATGAAAAGAAACACTTGAAATACGTATATTAGTCTGTGTGTAATGAATCTATATAATATTGGTGTCTCATTTTTTAAATTAAATTACTGAAATAAATCAACTTTTCAATGACATTCTAACTTATTGAGATGCACCTGTCTGGCTTATTGTTCAACCTGCATGAATAACAGTACAAGTTTGGTGCCTCATTACAGCAATTAGTGACACTTGATAGTGCAGTTGTGGTAGTGCAGCTTTCCTTTATAGGAACTGTTTCACCCAGAGCTGATAATTGTCATTTTAAGTTGGGCATTAGGAGGTGCTTTGATCCACAGTGAGTACAGAAGGTTTTCACATCAGCTGTTTTTGAAGCTGCATAGCTAAGAAGAAATGAGGCATATAGGGGGAATAAAGAAAAGAGCTCTGAGCCTTGTGAAGTCTCACTAAGGATAAAATGTTTGTAGAACAGTGCTGATAACAGAAAGCCAGATAGTGAAGGTCAAATGGCATGCTTTTGCATATGTAAGCTACAGCTTTAACTTTGCACTAAATACATTCATAAATTATGTTGTATTGCCAACTGTTTGTCCCAAAGTTTAGCCTACCAAGATCATTTTATTATTACTTTAGTGTTTCTTAATTTATTAAAAATACATGCTTTATTTAAATCAAACAAAGCTAAAAAAAAAAAATGCATATGGGTAAAGTGAAGAGTTGAGTGGATATAAAGCTCCTCTGTCAACAAGGGAAGACTAAGTAGATTTCTTCCAAGAAAACACTTCCACTAGTCTTATCAATATAAAACATACTCTTCCCTAGGCCACAGGCTACAGTTACACAGGCCAGTACACATTACATAGGTTAAAAAAAGAGACAGAAGTTCCTGTGGTGGTCAAAAGTAGTCTTACAAGACATCAGTGATCTGTCAGTTATATAATTTAATTCTTTTGATTTGTTGGCTCAGGAATTGGATGATCAGTATGAAAATATCATTTGGTGTAAAAAAAAAAAAAGCCTCAATATGAATTCCCATAGCTTCAATTACTGTATTTAGCTTGAGACACTGTATTGAAATGGGAATGGAGCCTATCCCGCTAGGTTAGATAGGTAATTATGTTTAATCAAGTACATGTGCTTAAGTAACTTTTCCACAGAAAAGTTTGTGAGTATTGCAGGATACTCTTATCGGAGAACATTTTTACAAAATATACCGAACATTGGGGCAGTTGTCTAGAAGGAGTAATGATTTTTGTGAACTCATAAATGTCCAGATTTCCTGACCTTTTGATAATGATCTTTTTTTTTTTGATTGATTTACTCATCATTTAAAATAACACTGTATAAAAGATACAACATATAATTAAAAACAGTGGGATGACACATGAAACTGTGCACACTTATTTCCATCGTGGTCCCTAAAAGCAATCACATAATCAACAACCTGGATGCAGACCACCTATGATCATCGTGCATGAATTTATTGAGAATTAGAGCATTTGCTTCAGTAGAGTATTGATTTTTTTCAAAATCATATAAGTGCCCAGATCTCCTGACTTTTGACAATGACCTTGAACACAACTTGGATGCAGACATACTCGAGGATCTTGTGAGTGATTTTGGCGAGCATCGAGGCAATTGCCTAGGAGAAGTAGCAATTTTTCTGAAATCATATACAATAAAAGAAATTAGATTAACTATTTAAAATATTTGCAACCTTTTGCACAATCTTTGATGATTTTCTAGATGATCATTTTCTACACCTGAATGTCTTCCATATATACACGTGGACAAAATTGCTGGTACTCCTCTGTTAATGAAAGAAAAACCCACAATGGTCACAGAAATAACTTGAATCTGACAAAAGTGGTAATAAATAAAAATTCTATGAAAATTAACCAATGAAAATCAGACAATGCTTTTGAATTGTGGTTCAACAGAATTATTTTAAAAAACAAACTCATGAAACAGGCCTGGACAAAAATGATGATACCCTTAACTTAATATTTTGTTGCACAACCTTTTGAGGCAATCACTGCAATCAAACCATTTCTGTAACTGTCAGTGAGACTTCTGCACCTCTCAGCAGGTATTTTGGCCCACTCCTCATGAGCAAACTGCTCCAGTTGTCTCAGGTTTGAAGGGTGCCTTCTCCAGACGGCATGTTTCAGCTCCTTCCACAGATGTTCAATAGGATTTAGATCAGGGCTCATAGAAGGCCACTTTAGAATAGTCCAATGTTTCACTCTTAGCCATTCTTGGCTGTTTTTAGCTGTGTGTTTTGGGTCATTATCCTGTTGCAAGACCCATCACCTGTGACTGAGACCAAGCTGTCTGACACTGGGCAGCACATTTCTCTCTAGAATACCTTGATAGTCTTGAGATTTCATTGTACCCTGCACAGATTCAAGACACCCTGTGCCACATGCAGCAAAGCAGCCCCAGAACATAACAGAACCTCCTCCATGTTTCACAGTAGGAACAGTGTTCTTTTCTTGGTATGCTTCATTTTTGTGTCTGTGAACATAGAGCTGAAGTGCCTTGCCAAAAAGTTCCAGTTTTGTCTCGTCTGTCCATAGGACATTCTCCCAGAAGCTTTGTGGCTTGTCAACATGCAGTTTGGCAAATTCCAGTCTGGTTTTATTATGATTTGTTTTCAACAGTGGTATCCTCCTTGGTCGTCTCCCATGAAGTCCACTTTGGCTCAAACAACGACGGATGGTGCAATCTGACACTGATGTACCTTGACCTTGGAGTTCACCATGAATGTGTTTAGAGGTTGTTCTGGGCTCTTTTGTTACCATTCGTATTATCCGTCTCCTCCTGCGGCCACGTCCAGGGAGGTTGACTACAGTCCCGCGGATCTTAAATTTCTGAATAATATGTGCAACTGTAGTCACACGAACATCAAGCTGCTTGGAGATGGTCTTATAGCCTTTACCTTTAACATGCTTGTCTATAATTTTCTTTCTAATCTCCTGAGACAACTCTCTCCTTTGCTTCCTCTGGTCCATGTTTAGTGTGGTACACACCATGTCACCAAACAGCACAGTGACTACTTGTCACCCTTTAAATAGGCCGACTGACACCTGTGATGTTAATTAGAGGACACATATTGGTTGAACATGTCCCTATGGTCACATTATTTTCAGTCTTTTCTAGGGGTACCATCATTTTTGTCCAGGCCTGTTTTATGAGTTTTTTAAAATAATTCTATTGAACCACAATTCAAAAGCACTGTCTGATTTTCATTGGTTAATTTTCATAGAATTTTTATTTATTACCACTTTTGTCAGATTCAAGTTATTTCTGTGACCATTGTGGGTTTTTCTTTCATTAACAGAGGGGTACCAACAATTTTGTCCACGGGCTGTACATTCACGCTGGCTTCATTAACAATTCAACATACCAAAACAAAAACAAGCACTCACCAAGAGGGGGCACCAACAGATTGAAGCGATAATCATGATCAGGATGAGCTGCACCGTCATCTCCACTTCATGGTCTCGACGCCGCTGGGCCCTGTCTTGCCCACAGCACACCTTGATCAGCGTTCCCACACTGACTGTGTTTAGCAAAAATGACACAGCGATGGACACCAACCCAACCAGAGAGAATAGCAGAGAGAAGATCATGTCATTTCCCTTTGCGCTGATGTTGAAAAAGCACCAGGAACCAGGTATCTGTATGTGGTAGCTCCCGACGCCTGCTACTGGCAGCAAAGATATGCAGCCAGCAATAAACCAAACCATCAACAGCATGAAGATTTTCTGGCTCTTGGGCATATTGGTGGAGCGTGCAAATGGATGATTGATGCCAATGAAGCGCTCCACAGCCATGGTGGCTCCCAGCAGTAGTGGACACAGTCCATAGAAGACCATAGACATACCCATGAAGTTGCAAAAGTGGCAGTTAGGGTCTATCTTTTGCCAGTTAAAATGTGTTGCATGGTAGGAGACCACAATGGCGCCTGTGACTAGGAGACCCATGAAGTCAGTAACCACAAGACCACCCAGAAAGATGAGAAAGAATGAGCGTGAGCGGCTATGTGTCCGCCGGAAAGACTTGACCAGAACAATAAAAGCAATCAGGTTGGAGGTGAGACCCAAAGCACTGAAGATGGAGGAGAAGTAGACTGAGCTGATGGGATGAGTGTAGTTGAAAGGAGGGCTTCTGAGGGAATAGCAATGAGGGGTCTTGTTGCCTCCTGACAAGTCCAAGGTATTCATGGTGATCAGTTGTTGTGGAACTGCTGATTTTAGATGACTCGGAGATGGAAGGCCAGTATCAGTGAGAAGATTTTCATTTCTCCCGATGACCTCAAAAATAAAAAGAGAAGACAAAATTCAAGACTTGGTTAACCAGACATTTAATAAAAATTGAATTTAATCATGCATGACAGATAAAATGGCCTCTGTGTAGTCACTCGTTACATACTATATTTGCTTATTTCTATTAAAATATATCTAGTAGCTCCATTATGCTCCCTTTATACAAAAACAGACAAACATTTCAAACAATATAACTGTCACTGCTATCATACTTCCATGCATATTTTACACTGGAATGGATGTTACACAATTTCTCCACTAACTGGTACATCTTGCTTCTCCTTCACTGCTGTCCAGATGGCATTCGGTTCTCATCCAATCTCTGCACAACTGTTTTGTTGTAGTTGTTTGTGCCCAGGTGAGGTGAAATTATAAATATGTTTGATTTCTAACTAACCCACACAGCTTGTCCTCAAAAAGTTCTGCCATTTTTAGAAAGTATTCTTTTTCGTTGTGCTTCCTTGGTCTTGCTTGAACTGCAGTCTTCACTGCCCAGATTTGCCCCCACAATTTCTGGTGGTACTGCTATATTCTGTGTGAAGCCAGAAAACATGCAGAACTACAGTGCACTCAGAGAGTGCATACCTCTGCTAAGGCCCTATCGCATAATCAGGGGTGGGAGTCACCACAAGCCCCACAACATGATATTATCATGATACTTGTGCTATAGTGCAATGTTGCAATGCTGCAGCAGATGAAAAAAGGACCCGCAGGAAGAACCGCCACAGACCCAGCAGCACGGAGACCACCCACAAGTGTGACCTGTGTGACAGGGACTGTCATTCGCGCATCGGCCTGTTCAGCCACAGGCGGTGCTGTTCCAGCAGAGTAGACGTTTAGGATTCTCTTCCATGGTCATCATAGACCGACGGAGGCCGACGAGTGCAATGTTATCATGATCTTGCTATACTCTTGTTCAACTCCTGGCCAGCTCTCAGCCATCTCGGTTTTGCTGTGCTGACCTAACCAGACAGTGAGAATTTAGCACCAACTAATAGACTGAAAAGTCAACTGGTTTTTATTACTCTGGTGCCTAAATAGGTGAGTTTGTATTTGAAACATCTGTTCATAATTCTTAATACGATATCACAATACTGATGTCTCTGAATCAATACAGTATCGCTCACACTAAGTATCGGGATATACGGTGGGGAAAAAAAGTATTTAGTCAGCCACCAATTGTGCAAGTTCTCCCACTTAAAAGATGAGAGAGGGCTCCAATTTTCATCATAGGTATACCTCAGCTATGAGAGACAAAATGAGGGGGAAAAAAATCCAGAAAATCACATCGAAAGATTTTTAATGAATTAATTGGTAAATTCCTCGGTAAAATAAGTATTTGGTCAATAACAAAAGTTCATCTCAATACTTTGTTATATACCCTTTGTTGGCAATGACAGAGGTCAAACGTTTTCTGTAAGTCTTCACAAGGTTTTCACACACTGTTGCTGGTATTTTGGCCCATTCCTCGATGCAGATCTCCTCTAGAGCAGTGATGTTTTGGGGCTGTCGCTGGGCAACACAGACTTTCAACTCCCTCCAAAGATTTTCTATGGGGTTGAGATCTGGAGACTGGCTAGGCCACTCCAGGACCTTGAAATGCTTCTTACAAAGCCACTCCTTCGTTGCCCGGGCAGTGTGTTTGGGATCATTGTCATGCTGAAAGACCCAGCCACGTTTCATCTTCAATGCCCTTGCTGATGGAAGGAGGTTTTCACTCAAAATCTCACGATACATGGCCCCATTCATTCTTTCCTTTACATGGATCAGTCGTCCTGGTCCCTTTGCAGAAAAACAGCCCCAAAGTATGATGTTTCCACCCCCATGCTTCACAGTAGATATGGTGTTCTTTCTCCTCCAAACACGACAAGTTGAGATTTTACCAAAAAGTTGTAATTTTGGTTTCATCTGACCATATGACATTCTCCCAATCCTCTTCTGGATCATCCAAATGCTCTCTAGCAAACTTCAGACGTGCCTGGACATGTACTGGCTTAAGCAGAGGGACACGTCTGGCATTGCAGGATTTGAGTCCCTGGCGGCGTAGTGTGTTACTGATATAGCCTTTGTTACTTTGGTCCCAGCTCTCTGCAGGTCATTCACTAGGTCCCCCCGTGTGGTTCTGGGATTTTTGCTCACCGTTCTCATGATCATTTTGACCTCACGGGGTGAGATCTTGTGTGGAGCCCCAGATCAAGGGAGATTATCAGTGGTCTTGTATGTCTTCCATTTTCTAATAATTGCTCCCACAGTTGATTTCTTCACACCAAGCTGCTTACCTATTGCAGATTCAGTCTTCCCAGCCTGGTGCAGGTCTACAATTTTGTTTCTGGTGTCCTTTGACAGCTCTTTGGTCTTGGCCATAGTGGAGTTTGGAGTCTGACTGTTTGAGGTTGTGGACAGGTGTCTTTTATACTGATAATGAGTTCAAACAGGTGCCATTAATACAGGTAATGAGTGGAGGACAGAGGAGCCTCTTAAAGAAGAAGTTACAGATCTGTGAGAGCCAGAAATCTTGCTTGTTTGTAGGTGACCAAATACTTATTTTACCAAGGAATTTACCAATTAATTCATTAAAAATCCTTCAATGTGATTTTCTGGATTTTTTTTTTCTCATTTTGTCTCTCATAGTTGAGGTATACCTATGATGAAAACTGGAGACCTCTCATCTTTTAAGTGGGAGAACTTGCACAATTGGTAGCTGACTAAATACTTTTTTGCCCCACTGTACAATGTATCAAATCCACACCTTGACCCAGATCACCTCCAAAATCTAATGGGCTCATCCATAGCCAAGGGCTACCTCTGGTGAAAACTTCACCAAAATCCGTCTAGTAGCTTTTGTGTAACCCTGCTCACAGACAGACAGACACAGCTAAACAAACCAACATGAAAACATTACTTCTTTGGCAGATTTAATGAATGCAGAATATGGATAGATCGCCATTTAGCCTCCGTATGCATATCTTATGTAGAGCATAAATGAGGCTTGAAGGTTCCATATTGTGCAAAATTGTGTTTTGTGCAAAATTTATAATCTTCTGACATACAGACATGGAACACATGTAAAAACAAAAGGGCATTCGGTGACCAAATACCTTGACCAAGGCTCCATCTGTCCCTCCCTCCTTCCTTCTGTCTGCCTGTTTGTCCGTATCTCTGTTCATCCATCATCCCTCTATCCATCCATCCCCTAAGTCAGTTCCTACCTCTGTCCATGCCTCCAACTTCATCCAGTAGTTTTTGTGTAATACTGCTGATGGACAAATGGACATCACATCACATTACATTGACATTGCGAGATAGGGCCTTGGCAGAGGTATGCCCTCATGGATCACCTCCAAAATTGAATGGTTTCATCCATAGCCCAAGGGCCACCTCTGGTTACAATTTCATCAAAATCCATCCAGTAGTTTTGGCATAATCCTGCTAACAAACAGGCAATCAACCTGCCCCAATCACATTACCTCTTTGGTGGAGGTAAATATTAAAACACCCACTTCACAAAGAAATATGCACTGCCTTTATTTAGTTAAATTCTTAAAGACGCATGCCGGTGGATATACAGTAAATCCCCTATAAAAACAAATCTACATTGTCTAAAATGGTATCTTATGCCTTTTTTTTTGTTTTTTGTTTTTTTTTTACAAAAAACCTTTCATTGTCTTATAGTTTCATGTCAAAATCTTTTCATCCCCACCCCCAAACACCAGAAGCAGTGATGACTAGACCCAACCACATACCACAGGGCTATAGCGGCTAGCACTGCATTATCAGAATAAATCCTGTCATAAAAAGATTTACCGGTTGAAGGACATGCCCAGCTGTATGCACGGTGGCCCAGGATAATGACTGAAACTGTATCTGCTCTTAAAAGCAGTTTAATGGTAAAACCCATCTTAATTTGGGTCAAGTTTTCAAAGTAGTTTGTTAAAAAAAATGCTAACTAGCCTGGAAGAATAGTCAGTAAGGCCAGAGTGTTCTGATTGGCTCAACACTACCCACGTGCCAGCACCACGAATAGTTACATCACCAAAAACGTTCAATCTCAAGGGCTTAAGTGAAACTTTACAGCAAAAAAGAAACCGAGATATGAGACATTTGAGCAATTTCACTCTTGATATGTCTTGTAAGTCATAAAAAACATGTTCCAGACATGTTAAAAAAAATTTGATTTTTGGTGGCGTGTCACTAAAGTAACTAAAGTAACTAAAGACAATATTGCACTTCCTGGTTTTTATGATGTCACAAACCAACAAGTCCAGCACTGCAGTTCTCTAAGGGTGCTTTCACACCCCAATTCATTTACTTTGGTCAGAATCAGTTAATTTTGTTACTTTGTATCATTTTCTCCTTGGTTCAGTTCCCTTTCACACAGGCTAAAATTCAAGCGGACCAAATTCTGTCACATTAAATCCCGCAAGACTTGCGTCAGAATATTCTCTATTCTTACTGGTCAGATTTTTTTGCCGCAGGAACAGGAAAGGTAAATACATGAAGTAGGATGACTACTGTGCATTTATGGGGAGAAAACAATACAAATTGTAGCGTAATCTACAGGGGGTTTTCATCGCCCTGGTTATCATTTATTACATTACGTGCATA
Organism: Pholidichthys leucotaenia; assembly: GCA_020510985.1. Taxonomy (NCBI): domain Eukaryota; kingdom Metazoa; phylum Chordata; class Actinopteri; order Cichliformes; family Pholidichthyidae; genus Pholidichthys; species Pholidichthys leucotaenia. Next base: position 336,055,515 of record CM035839.1, on the reverse strand, counting down.
TACCACTTTCAGTAAATCGTACAGTTTGAAAATTAAGTGAATCAACTGGCGAACTCTAGTGTGGTCCTGCAAGTGAGAAAGTGACCGCACTAAAACGGGACCAGCGGCAGGTAGTAAAACATTTTATGCCACCATGTGTACCTGATGGAGCTTCGTAAATATCTGTGGCTGAGCATGTCACAGTTCTGGAGGATTAATGAACACTAACATGTTATTTTCATCTGTAGCCGCACTTCATTTTCAAAATGTACGGTTTACCAAAAGTGATATATATACACGTATGGAATAAACGATGAAAAACCCCTGTAGATTATGTTATGTATGTAAAACCTGGTGATGGATGAGGCAAGATGAGGGTAGCGTCAAACACAGCTTTATTGATGTTAGAACTTGCGATTACATGACTGGCACCTGGCGTGAGCATCCGGCGCAAGAGGCCGTGTCATGGCAGCTCGTCCCGCTATATAGGGGCAGTGCGGTGACGTGACAAGAAGTCCACGACACCACACTGCACTTCACGATAAAGTGCCCACATAACACATATAACATTTCCTCCCCCCTTTAGAAAGTCCAAAACTACACATACAATTCAATCCCACCCCAATTTGGTACCCGAATCGTGCCCTAAAATAACAAAAACTAATGTACTTAACTGACCTAACACACTCACACAAAATAACCTAAAATAGGGCTGGAGGGTGGACTGCCACACAGCCCATACAGCATGGTGGATTATTCTGCTACCAAGTAAACTAAAAGTCCTTTGTTAAACTAAAATCACTGCCGTGCTCCTAAACCAAAACAATAACACACACCCCATAACATAACATGCACGTAACACACACACAGAAACTATAAACACAACTCTGCAGCACAGTCACTTGGGTGGGAGAGGCAGAATGGGCATGGGGGGGCCCAGGGTAGCCCCTCAGCAGATGTGCCCCTGGAAGCAGTGAGCCCCTGAGACAATGGCTGGTCTTCGGATGATGGAGCCCGGTTTCCAGACCTCCAACTCCGACTCCCGTCCAGCCTAGTCACCCGGAGCGTCCTCCTGGACACGCTGAAGCTGACTGGCATGTCTCAGTGAACCGTCAGACAACTGGAAGTATGTTGTGCCCAACTTCGCCACTTTCCGCAGACATCCTTAGTGTTTTGATGACTGTTGTTTGGCCCATCTTCGCCGTGGTCGTTCATTACCCCAAACCCGAACCCGAACCAAGTCCAAAACCCTCAGCGGGGCCCGGCTCAGCCTGATGTGCTGCTGCTGAGCATGCGGTAACTCCATGCTCATTGGTCTGGCCCTGTCCTCTTCTAAAAACATCGTAACGGTCCCCGTTGTAGCTACAGACCCCCATCCCCCTGCGGTCAAGCTCCGGAAGCATCTGGGACTAGCATGGTGTCACTCGCCAACGCAGGTGCCCCGCCGCCACACTCGGTACCCCCCTCTGCCATGTCCTGAGCACCGGCACTGAAACTTTCCTGCGCCAAACCTGAGTGAAACTGGTCCTGCTTGACCGCTGGAGTGCCCGGTAGCTCTTCGTCCCACACAGCATCCTCTTCAGCCACCGGAACCAGAGGGTTCCAGCAGCCACAACCCGACCATTTGTTCATGGCACCATCTTTAATGGTGAAACCCAGTCCATAAAATAGGTCACAGTCCATAATGTTAATGCCGCGTGCTGCCACCTGGAAAGTGAAGTCAACCACCTTCCCAGACTTGTAACGAATTGTTAACTCCAAAGTCCCAACCACACACAGCCTGCTACATCCATAGCCATATAATGGCGCCGGGTTACCTTTAATCCTGTAGTGGGGGATGAACTTCTTCAACGTGGCCCAACTCAGCATCGACCACATCGTTGCCGTGTCGAGCAGCAGCAGAATTTCCGCTCCGTCTAACTCCACTGCGCAATATGTGTACCCGTTGGTGCTGGGGCTCACCATATGGATGGTTGTCGGGGGCGGGCGGGGTGGATCCCTCCATGGGCTCTCCGGTTCAGACAAGCGGCATACTCTAGCATAATGGTTCAAGCATCCACATCTGCTACATTTTCCTCTTACCAGGCAATCCTTCACCTTATTGTGGTGTGTTGCAGACCCACAACCCTTGCACAGGGGTTTTCCCGGGGCAGACCTTCAGCTGGCAGCATTGGTTTCCATAACGTCGTCATTCAAGCTATCCTCGCTTCCCAAGTCCGCAGCATCTGCCACGGCAGGCGGCTCCAGTAGCCTCTGTGACTGGCGCCAGTTTAGCTCCAAAGCTAGCTTGTCTGCAGCCTCCAACTGCAGAGCTAGCTCAACAGCTCTGGCTAATGTTAAGTCACTGGGCACTGTGAGTAGCCTAGCTTGCAATACGGTACTGCACGTGTGCGCCGCTAGTCGGTTGCGCACTATTTCATTTTTCAGCTGCCCAAAGCAGCATTCGCTAGCTAGCTGTCTCAAGTCAGCAACAAACTGGTGGATGGCCTCACAGCACACGTTGGTTGTGCTGGCAAAAACGAATCCTCCATACAGTGACACTGTCTGTTGTGTGGAAATGGTTAGCTAGCAGCTCCACAACGTCCTCAAACGAGTCTGATGTGCCAAGCATCTACAGGACTCGCTGTCCCTCAATACCCAGGTTACGGACGAGAAGTGCGCGTGCCCTCAGCTTATTGAGCTTACCAAGGTCCAGCGCAGTGATGTAGGTCTGAAAAGCTTCAAACCAGCATGACCAAGGCACCAGCGGTTCACCTGGGAGCTTGAGAAAGGGACGGAGTGGTGTCACACACGCCTCCATGAGTTAATCCTCTGTCGCCAAATGTTATGTATGTAAAACCTGATGATGGATGAGGTAAGATGAGGGTAGCGTCAAACACAGCTTTATTGATGTTGGAACTTGCGGTTACATGACAGGCACCTGGCGTGGGCATCCGGCGCAAGAGGCCGTGCCATGGCAGCTCGTCCCACTATATAGGGCAGTGCGGTGATGTGACAGGATGTCCACGTCACCACACTGCACTTTACAATAAATTGCCCATATAACACATATAACAAATCATAGCGTAATTTGTTATATTATTTTTCCCCAGAAATGCATAAATACACAGTAGTCATCCTACTTCCTGTATTTACCTTTCCTGTTCTCGTGGCAAAAAAATTTGACCAATAAGAACAGAAAATGTTCTAACGTAAGTCTCACAGGATTTAACGTGATGCAGTTTGGTCTGCTTGAATTTTTGCCTGTGTGAAAGGGGACCAAACCAAGGAGAAAATGATACAAAGTAACAAACTTGTCAACTGATTCGGACCAAAGTAAACAAATTTAGGTATGAAAGCACCCTTAGTTAGCAAAACAAATGCACTCTGACTGCCTCATTACTTATGATAGGGTCACTCAAAAAACACTTTCTCATTTAGGGGTTCATTAATATTAATGAGCAGCCCGAAAAGTGACTCTTTCAGACTGATCTTTACTGGCAGCTTTTATGATGTGCAATAAAATAACATAAAAATTGTTTTGGGTCTTTAAGAATCCATATATCCATGTCAAAAGTAAACAAAATTAATCTCTGGAAAATGAACAAGATAGGACCTTTAACCAACAGTGGCCTTGTCTTTTACCGCTTATTCGGGGCCCGGGTGTTGGGGGCATCAGTCCAGGCAGAGAAGCCCAGACTTCTGCACGGTTCACATAGCACCATCATCCCCAGGATCCCTCCTGCAGGTGGTGAGCCCACTGGAGGGCCAATCCATGTGCCTCTTTTGGGTACACTGGGTCCTTGATATAATGTTTTTCATGGAGATCCACTGGACCACTCTTAAGGCCCTTTTCCACTAGCCTCACTTGGCCCTACACCACACCACTCAGCCCGCTTTAGGTGCTTTTCTACTAGCCCCAGCACCGGTTAGCAGGTACTTTTTTCGTACCTGATCCAGGGCAGGGTCTAACCGGGCTGAGTAGGGCTGTGATATGACTTTAAGAGACTGGTCGCCGCTGATTGGTCAGGTTGTAACGTCATGAAAGTGACTTTTTCTGCTGAATTTACTCCACGACCGCCATTTGTAATTGTTCAGCAGTGAACACAGTGCGCCCCTTTAATACGGTATATTATATTAATATACTGTATAATATACTTATATAATAATATACTCCTAATATTATATATTAGGAGGTGCGCAATTTTCTTTCTATATTAGGCGACGATCGCATCCAGCGCGAGTTGGATGGATCTACTTGAAATGCAGGTGTCAGAGCAGATGGCTTCCCAACGGCACATCCATACTGCCAAACAGTGTCGGGAGAAGCTGAAAAAGCTGAAAAGCGATTACCGAGCAGTGAAGGACCACATTGCTCGAAGTTCAGCGGATCGGAAAGAGTAGAAGTGGTTCGCTGAGAGACATTGGGCTCCACACGGTCACAGTCACGGTCACGGCCCTTGGAAACCGTGGATGGTGAGTGTTTATTTGATATTGCGCATCTGTTCGCCACTTGATCCTTTCTGTGCCAAGCTCACTGTTTTTAAGAAACAGGAAGGTTGTTAGATTGTGGGTAATGGTTGTTACTGAGGCTTGCGTATTGTTTTGCAGCCAACTGCAGATTCACGCTTGCTTTGTGTTAAGTATTAGCGCGAACAAAACGCTGAATTACGCATATTGTATTCCGGTTAAAAACTTTAGAGTGTTGTGTACATGTTGCACTTTGGTGTTAAGTTTTAAATTGCGTGCATTTTCTTTCTAGAATCGCATTTCATATCACAGGGGTCCACCTCAGTGGAGATGACTGACAGAGCGGACTCTCCTGGCGCTGCGTCTGCATGTGCGTCTGGCTGAGCGCCAGCTGGATCAGCTCCACATCACCAGCTCCATCTGGATCACGTTCAAGTGCCGGTAAGGCACAGTAACCACAATTTTTTTTTTTTGGTTGAAACAGGTCCAGCAGCGGAAACCAGGGTCGAAAATCCATCCATCCATCCATCCATCCATCCATCTTCTACCGCTTAATCCTTTACAGGTCGCGGGGGGGCTGGAGCCTAACAAGTTATGTACCAAATTGATTAATGCAATTTCCTGTAGCTGCATATTAATTAATTGAAAATGTCTTTTTAAATGTACAAAAAGGTTATTCTTTGGTCTTCACTTATCGGTGTTCCACAACCATTTTTAGGTGTGGTGATTGGTGCTGTTGTAACTCCTGTTTTAGACAAACAAAGCTCATGAACTGCCGTTGAAATCAACATGCTTCATTGAAATGCTTCGCGTCAGCTGACTGTATCAACCCATTCAGATTTCTGCGGCCACACTACAAGCAACTAGTTTAAACATTACCCATCCATCCATCCATATTCTTAATCTTAATCCTTTTTAGTTTTACAGGGGGGCTGCAGCTGAAGACAGCACCCTGCGTGTTGCAAAATCTGCTCTACTGAGGGGCAGCAACATGACAGTTCAGCTTATATACAGCAATGAAGCATAATATAATAGTGACATTCCACCACAGACTTTCACCTGTGTAATTCCATAATATATGTAGTGATCCAGCTTTAATGACCATGCCTTTCTGTCTTTCCATCTAGGCAAGACGAAAACAGACAACTCCATCGCTGACCTTACATTAGCGATGGTCAACATGCATGACGAAGAGATGCGGCTCTTGGAACGGCAACATGACCAGCGGCAAGAATCAGGAGTACATGCAGCATTTGCGACAGGTGGCCGCAGATGTGCGGGCAGATGCGCATGAAGCCCTGGAACAGGACGCTGCGTTACGAAGGGAAGAGCTCGCAGAGATGTCATCGCCCAGTCTGTTTTTTGTTTGTAAATTTTGCTTCTGGAATAAAATTGTATTGTTTGCATCAAAAGTCTGGTTTATCTGTTATGACACCGTATGAGAAAAGCCAATAATTACATACACATTCCATTCTCTGGTCACTCCACATGCTGCTGTTCATCAGGTCAGGTGTATAGCCTTCTAATGGTAATTTAATTTTTAACAACACAACGAAACGTAATGTCTTGGTAGGTTTTTTTTTTATTTTAAACAAATTTGCAATGCGGAATCCATTTCTCTTGAATGGGTACATTTTTTAGGTTATAAGCAGTTGTACAGGTGTGCTTGAACTTGTAGACACTGATAAAGGTAAGTACATGTAAGTTGAATGTTGCATCGCCAGTCCAAATTTAATAAATTAAGAAGGAATCTAGCAAAAATTTGGCACTAATAACAGTAGACAGATCGGACAAGGATACACAACTGTGTTTTTGTTGCACACAACTGCTGTTACCAACAAGTGCAAAATTTATATTCCCTTTTCCCAAAAATTAAAAATCAATTTGTAAGTAAAAGTGGGAGACCTTTACATGGGAAAATATGACATGTATCAGCACATGATTTATAGTTCAATTTGCATTTCCACCTAAGCAAAAGTGGCTTGTCGAGCTGGATTTTTGTGAAGATGGCCTGTGCGATGTTTCTGCATGTAATTACATACCTGTCAAGTGATACGGTTTCGCCGTATTTTAATACGGGGAAAATGCAATTTTAGCAAATACGGGCGTATTGCCATTTCTGTATGCCAAAGAGAAAAATATACGGGAAAAAAAATTGAGAGTGTGGGGAGGAACACGTCATGTGTGACCCCCACAGCGTACGGGGCTGTCAGAGCGCTCAGCGTGAGCAATTATCACAACAGAAGTGTGGACTCATCATTAGGCTGATGGCTTCGCACCTTCTTAACAGATAAGCGTTATGAACAAGAGGACAGGTAGATGGACCATGCACAACATTTTATTTACAAAAAACATTTTTGAAATATGTATGCACATAAATGTAGACAAGTATTGCATCACAGCATCTCGTGTTATATTGTAACGTGCAGCTTGACATGGCGACGTCCTACCGGGAGGTTTGAACTCACACCTCCCGCTCCGGAGTCCCACACTCTACCTGTGTCGCCAATAGGGTCAACCCACTTGTCAAGCCAAGTAGGGTGCTTATATTGAGTTTGCTACAATATCACTACCCTGCTCCTCTGCTCTCTGTGCCGCTGCCACCACTGGTTCATCTACTGCATCATCCAATGTAGTGTCAAACGTCTCTCCATGACTCTCACACAGATTGTGCAGAGCACAACAAGTCAGCACCATAGATTTAACCAGTTTCATGTCACAGTCATTCCTCCTTCCTTCTCTCCTCGTCATCAGCCATGTTTGTTGTGGAGGATTCAGTCGCGTGTGTTTCACGTCACGAGGGTGTGGCGCCGCCTGCTGTTCAACAAATCCCACCCACAGCAGGTGTGCCAGTAGGTGCGCCAGCAGTAGTTGAAAAGCAACTGAGGCCGAACCGAACCGAAGTGAGTAGAGCCGGGTTTTCAAATCGGGGCTGAGCGGGGCTAGTGGAAAAGGGCCTTTAGTCTGGCTCTTGATGCTGGACCAGTTTGCCTTGGAAAACCCTACCAGGGGGAAGTTGCCCCCGACAATATAGCTCCTGGGATCATTCAGGCACTCTAACCCCGCCACCATGATAAGCGGCAATCCATGGAGGGGTTATTACCCCCGCCAAGGAGGTTATGTTTTTAGGGTAGTTTGTTAGCAGGATTACACAAAAACTACTGGATGGATTTGGATGAAAATTTCATCAGTGGTGGTCCTTGGGCTAGAGACGAACTCATAGCATTTTGGTGATGATCGAAGAACGCATACCTCCACCAAGGCTCTTATCTTCTCAGAGTGTGTTAGCAAGAACCCTTCAAAACTACAGACTTTGATGCAATTTTCACCAGAACAGGCTCATGGCCTACACACAAACCCATTACTTTTTGGAGGTGATCCATGAGGGATGGAAGGAGCCTTGGCGGAGCTATGTGCTCTCAGTGCTTTTCTAGTCACAAACCAGTTATTAAAATTATTTCTAATGGGGTTTTTTTTCTATTGCTTACTTTGCTCTAATAGGAGAACAAGGATTACAAGGAGTTTCTCAGATCATTATAGAAGTTGTAAACAAAGCTCATATTGGGTCTGATCATCTGGAAATAAATTCAAAATTTTATTTGAGTATGGAGAGTACATTTTTGGCCAATAATTTATACAACCAAGGAATGCACATGTGCAAATGGACATTGATATAATTAGGCAGAGAGGGAGTGTGTGACACAAACAGAAAGATGGAAAGCAGACATATCCTGACAGGAAATACAGTAAGGGTAGTGACAGACACACTAACAGGAAGTAAACACAGAGTAACACAATCCACCCATCACGCTGTCCCTAGTGGCGTGTCCTCAGTTGTCTCACAGTCAAATTATCAAAAGGACCACTTCCACTGAAAGTCTAAATGCACAAGGCTATATAAAATAAAATTACAAATATGTGAATTAATTATTTTTTCATAAAATACCTCTAAGCAATATGTCATAAAAAGTTACATTAAAAGGCAAATACTTTAGAATTTAATGTGAACTGTCCTTATCCGATTTATAGGACTAGCTCATCATTTTCTGCCTGCAAAATATTGTATAAGATAAGATAAGATAAGATAAGCCTTTATTAGTCCCACAACGGGGAAATTCCAGGATTGCAACAGCACAGGGATAGCAACACTCAGAGCAACAATCAGAAGGCAAGAAAAAAAACAAGCAAGCAAGAGCAGCTAATATACATATGTACATATTACTATAAAATATATATATACACACACACACACACACAGACACACAGTGCAGAGCATTGTAGCTGGATGGAATAAATATATGAATATATGAACACACAGTGCAGAGCACTGTAGCTAGATGGAATAAATATGTAAATATATAAACACCCACAGTACGTATGTATCAAGCAAGCAACATCCATCCATCTTCTACCACTTAATCTTTCTCGAGTCATGGGGAGCTGGAGCCTATCCCAGCATCTTTGGGCGAGAGGCAGAGTACACCCTGGACAGATCGCCAGTCCATCGCAGTCAAGCAAGCAACACTCACATAAAATTACAGATGTATCAAACATTGGGTGTGACTTTCTTCAAACATCCTGAGTCTCATTTGATCAGGTGAGTTAAAGATAACATACTGTAGGGTTACTAATGTGTGATAGCAATGCTTTCAAGACAATGGCTAAGAAAAGGAAACGGAAGAAAAAAGTCAACTAACATCAACTAACTAACATCACCACCAGAGTGGTGGCCTAGCTGATAGAGCATCTGCCCCACAACCGGGAGGTCATGGGTTCAAGCCCTGGCCGGGTCATACCAAAAGACTATATAAAAATGGTACTTCCTGCCTTCTAGCTTGGTGCTCAGCATAATAGAATGGGGGAAGGAAAAGTTGTCTGTCGTGGCGCCTTGCATGGCAGCGGCCCCTCTGATTCTAGACGTGATTAACATTGTAGATAGGAGAAACGTAATTTTGTTGTACTGTACATGATTGGCTGTATGGACTGAATGACAATAAAGTTGGCTTCTTCTAACTTGTAATAAACTGAATTATAAATTCAGTCCCCTCCGTGGATTGCCACTTTATCAGTGGGGGGGTTAGAGTGCCTGAATGATCCCAGGAGCTAGGTTGTCAGGGGCAATTTCCCCCTTGTAGGGTCTCCCAAGGCAAACTGGTCCTGGGTGAAGGGCCAGATGAAGAACGGTCCAGTGGATCTCCGTGAAAAATGTTACATCAAGGACCCAGTCTACCCAAAGGAGATACATGGGTCGGCCATCCAGTACACTCACCACCTGCAGGAGGGATCATGGGGATCATGGTGCTATGTGAACCGGGTGGAAGTTTGGGCCGCTCTGTTTGGACCGGTGGCCCCACGACCCCGATCCCTGGATAAGCGGTGGAAGATAATGTGGATGAATGTAAATTCAGTCAAATTGCAGTATATATGTATACAGTAGGTTTAGTGATGTGTTGTCCCATTTTGTAAGCATGAGCCTAAGCAGCTTTGCACATTGGAGGCACTTTTGCAAAATACTTTAAAGCAAACTGACTTTCATCATTAATGCATTTATTGTAGATTTCCTTCATTACAGGAATTTCTGTCAATTGTCCATACATTTCCTTTAAGGCTACGGTTTCATTTTTACTCTTGAACACAAAACAAAGGATGATAGAATGCAGCAACCATTTAACTCTGAGATATGCAAGCAGACGTAATAGTTTTGACTCATGTTTTCCTAGTACGGGTGTTATGTGTTGAGATGTAGCTGTGCATGAAATCACTACACAGTTTCACAGGCCAGTAAGAACACACTGGTAGTTTGTTAGAAAAAGTAAAAAAGTAACTGCTTGACCATACCACAAACACATCAAACAGGTGTCTGCTTTTAGCATGCCCTTAAGAAGTGTTTTTGGAAACCATCAGCTGTGTTCTTGTAAAACTGACTTTTTGTCATGACCGTTTATAAGAACTCATGAACATCACAGACAATACCCGTCTACAATGTTTGAAGTACATAAACAGAAGCAGTAACTAGTGTGTTCACAGGGCCATCCTGGCCAAAAAACAAAGCCAAAATAACACCTACTGTGGATTAATGATCCAGCAAAAAACAGTAATAGTGAGGAGAGGAGAATATATAGAAAACTGCCATAAAAACTATGCTTGCTTCAGTAAGTTAACTCCACTAACATGAATTTTGGGGCCATCCTCATCATAATACAACAAAATATGCCAGAATGACATGAGATACAGTATATCATTGATTGTGGATTGATGAACCAGTGAGGAAAAGAATATACAGTGGTGTGAAAAAGTGTTTGCCCCCTTCCTGATTTCTCATTATTTTGTTTTTGTCACACTTAAATGTTTCAGATCATCAAACAAATTTAAATATTAGATAAAAATAACACAAGTAAACACAATATGCAGTTTTTAAATGAAGTTGTTTATTACGAAGGGGAAAAAAATCCAAACCGACATGGCCCTGTGTGAAAAAGTGATTGCCCCCTAAACCTAATAACTGGTTGGGCAACAACTGCAATCAAGCGCTTGCGATAACTGGCAATGAGTCTTGTACAGCACTGTGGAAGAATTCTGGCCCACTCATCTTTGCAGAATTGTTGTAATTCAGCCACATTGGAGGGTTTTTGAACATGAACTGCCTTTTTAAGGTGACGCTACAGCATCGCAATCAGATTCAGGTCAGGACTTAGACGAGGCCACTCCAAAGTCTTCATTTTGTTTTTCTTAGGCCATTCAGAGATGGACTTGCTGGTGTGTTTTAGATCATTGTCCTGATGCAGAACCCAAGTGTGCTTCAGCTTGAGGTCACGGACAGATGGTCAGACATTCTCTTTCAGGATTTTCTGGTAGACAGCAGAATTCATGGTTCCCATTTACCACAGCAAGTCTTCCAGGTCCTGAAGCAGCAAAACAGCCCCAGACTATCACACTACCACCACCATATTTTACTGTTGGTATGATGTTCCTTTTCTGAAATGCTGTTACTTTTACGCCGGATGTAATGGGGGACACACCTTCCAAAAAGTTCAACTTCTGTCTTGTCAGTCCACAGAGTATTTTCCCAAAAGCCTTGGGGATCATTGAGATGTTTTCTGGCAAACTGAGATGAGCCTTTATGTTCTGGTATGAATGAATCCAATGAGCTGCAGTTCTCACGTCGCAACCAGAGACAGATCAGAATGACTCGTTGAATGGGGCCAAAGTGGAACCAAGGTGGACCCTACCAAATTGAGACAGTTCTGGGTTTTTTTTTGAGAGTTTCTGCATTGGCAGCCACTCTAGATACCCAAATTCGTGTGCAAAAGCACTGAAAATGTTAAATTTTCCTCATACGTCCCTTTAATTAGAAAAATGACATCTTCATTCACACTGCCCACCATTATTAGATCCTTCAACTCCTTTGGGAGTTCTGGTGTGGTGTAGATGCTTCTGTTCCAGCTCTTGTATAAGCTTGCCAATGTTCTTCTAAGTGCCATTAGCCAAAAGTGGCTGTTAGCATCCAAAATCAATATCACTCAATATTGTTTCACAATGATAGTAAAATGTTTCCTCTTCATAGAAATGGAAAACCACAAAAAAAAAAAAATGGTTTCAAAGGAAATGGTAATTTCTGGGGTGGTAGTAAATGATATTTTGATTATAGATGTAATATCCTACAGTTATTAGAATATTTGTAATAAATAGTTTTAGTATATGCAAATGTAGTGGAAATACAGTCTACAGTGAATAGTTTACTAATGGTTATAATACTCTACTGAAAGAAAAAGACACAAGAAAACAATTGATTTTTCTTTTTTTAAATCATGATATAGATGACACTGGGGGGCTTAAAGAAAAAACAAATAAATATAAAACAAAACACCTTCTTATAATATGGTAACCGTAAACTGAATTCTTTTCATGTTTGACCCGTTAAACAATGAAACACATATATAAGCATAAGCTGAGAATATACTGTTATCCCATTTTTAGACAATGTATATATTTACAAGATATTGTTGTTTAAATATACTGATTGATTGTTGAGAATAAACACTTTTAAAAAATTAGGCTCATCCTGTTGACCCTTGTCTGCAACTTTGCTGTGGCATTTATCTTCTGGCGAACACATGTTAACCAAGGCTTTCAATCTGCGTTTCAACATGTGCTCCATCAGTGACCCCAAATTCCTGAACACTTGATAGATGTTGTTGCTTGTACACAGGAACAGATGTGTCAGCCTGCAACAGCCCATCACATAAGAAAGTAATACTGTTTCTGAGCTCTTAATGCTTACCAGCGGTCTCTGTGTTTGTCAATTTTTTTATTGATGCTTTTCAAACCATATTAAACCTATCAACTGAAAATTCCAGCATGCCATGGGATTTGTTTTTTCACAGTGCAATATCTTAGACAGATCTAAATGACACACAATAACACATTATCGAGTAACTAAGAAGATATGACTTACCACTTCACAGAAGAAAAGTTTTCATCCCTCCATCCCAACCATCTCTGCTCTTGCATTATCAGTGATGAAACAATAAACACCTACTGAAGGATATGGAACATCTTCTATATTCCAAGTGCAATGTGATGGAAAAAGTCCTAACAGCTGACTGCACTTTCTTTAGATCGACGCCCCTTCCTTCCCCCAGTCACGTCCTCCCTCACACTGCATCCCAGATACTCATCTTCTCCACTTTAGCCACGCTTATTTTTGGTCAGCACACCCCTCCCCGGAAGACAGAGGGGAAGGGCTTTAAGAGGATTCGATTTTCATGTAGAAGGAAAAAAGTTGGAATAGGCGGTGGGCCACGTGCGTTTTTCTTAAGCGGAAGATTAATGAATGATCGATCCGCATCGGAAGAGTGTGCTTTTTAAAAAAAAAAAAAAAATATATATAGTCTTTGCGGCTCACATATTTTTGACTACATATGTATAAGCACAAGAGTGAGATGCTTAGGATTGCATGTGTTGATTGACCTCACGTCTGGGATGGAACAATACGTCTGGACCGCCTGTGGATAATGGCAGGAGGACGGAGGTGCCGTGATAAGACTCTGAAAGGACTTCCTGACCTCCGGGAGTCAGACGGACGACGAAGGGACTCGGGGGGAGAATTATTGTCATTGGGGGGGTTGGCAACAAGGTGTGATTCTGCCTCTGATGTGACATGTATAAAGGTGGGGATTTTTATGCAGCTCACTCTCTTCTTGTCTTGAGAGAAAGCTGGGGATGTGAAATCTGCATTAAACCTGAATTGAGAAATAATTCAGTCTCTTTATTTCACGTTCCCCACAGTCTTCTCTATTTTTGGTAAATCTGAGAAAATTTGTTGGCAGCCTCGGTCTGTCGGCATTTTTTTTTTTTAATAAACTTACATTTTTATCGTCAATCCTTTTCGCCGTCTCTCAGGGCAGCGTTAGCTGACGAACCAATCAGGTTGCGGTAGGTGAGCGCATACACCAATCATGTTCGATTTAATCAGGACCACCACCCCCCGCGCGCCTCTAGGGTAAAAAAAATAAAAATAAAAATGCAGCGGGTCTGACTTGAATATTAATTTTCAAGAATTTTACTAAGCTTACAAAAAACATGTATTGATTGTTGGAAAACAACCAGACAAGTGCAAAATTATAAGCATGATACATTTAGAAGCCTTGATTCATTACCTCACAGATTATCACATACATTTTCAGGTTTATTCTGTATACAAAATATATAATACCATTAAGAACAATGTATCACAACATCCTTAGGAAATTGGTATTTATTCATGATATACTATTACACCAGCATCACTTCTTATATTTAGATCTGATCAGAATGTTAAAATAAACTAGTTTGTCCCACCCTTATGTCTGCTACTCAATTTCTTGCTTTGGTATGGGCCTATATTTATAATATGTCAATTATGTCAAGTTAGACACGTGCTTTCATTAGCTAGCATGAATATCAGAGACAGGTATGGAGTGCTGTATGTGTGGTGTATCAAGATGGCACCGGGTACACCCTGGGTGTAGTGGGGAAGACGGCCCACCTTTCCGGTTCCGTCGTCACCCAGGGTATAAAGGGCACTGCCGGAAGGGACACTGTCTCTTTCGCTGTCAACCCCTTGGCCTGTACGGAGCACCTGTGAGTTGGTTGTTATATATAATAAAGTTACGTTCACTGCACCTCCAGCCTGGTTACTTGTCAATACGAGTTATGGATATAACATTTGGCGATGAGGAGAAAGAAGGTATGGAACGAGCTGTTACTATTTTTTGGCCATTTTTGGAGGCCCCGGGTGAGCCGCCCGTACACTGGGCTAGGTGGTACACGGCGCTCCAGAATTATCTGGTAGCCCTTAACCTCAGTGAGCTTGAGAAACTGTGTGCAAGGGTTATAGTAGTCCATAATCTTGGCATGGAGGGTCAAAGAATCCTCGGTACATTAGGAGGAGCCAATAGTTTTGAAGACGTGGTGGAGCTAATGGCGCGCTACTTTCACGCCCCAGAAAACGTCACAGTCTGAAGAATTCAGTTTCATCAGCGCCACCAGCAGACCGGAGAGTCGTTGCAGCGTTTTGTTGCAAACCTACGTCAGCTGGTGGAGGAGTGCCAGTTTGGAGCCCTGGAGGAAGAAATGGTCCGTGATCAACTGGCAGAGCACACTCTTTGTTCTGCAGCACGTTCGAGGCTCCTGACCTACCCCTGAGAACTGACGTTAGCCACGGCTATTGAGAAAGCGCAGCAGTTTGAAGCAGCTGAGAAGATAGCGAAGGATCTTGGTGAGAAAACCGGGCTGACAAATACCAAACCACATTTGAAGGCGCTGGCTATGGACCCCAATAGTGAAGACAGCGTGGATGAAGAGGAATACGCTGCCGCTGTGAAAATTAGGTCAGCCCAGGGAACGCCAAGATGTTATGGCTGCAGGTCCACCAGGCACCGGTACAAGGCAAGCGAGTGTCCAGCGAAGGGAAAACATTGTGGCAAGTGTGGTCTATTGCACCATTTTGCCAGGGCCTGCAAGAATTTTGAGCGAGGGGACCGAAGACAGAAGACGGACTCCCCCACAGCGACTCCTATGGTTATTCATACCGTTTCCCCGAGCACAGACGGACAAATTCGTTGCAACATTTTGCTGGACGGTGTAGAAGTGCCGTTGATGGTGGACACTGGAGCGGTGGTTTCGGTGTTGAACTGATCCACTGTGAGGAGTCTGTTGCCGCATCATCGCGTGAGTGACTTGTCGATGCCCTACTCTGGCTACGGAGAAATCAAGTTGGCCATTGTGGGTTCACTGGAACTGACGGCGAAGTACAAGACGGCGATGATGGCGAGCGTACATTTTGTGGTGACTGCCACTGGGTTGAACATCATGGGGTGTGATATGTTCTATGGCCTGGGGTTCACGATCACCAGAGGCATCAGAGGAGAGTGGTCAGGCTACGGTTTATGGGACCGACCTGCTCTGCATATGGAGGATGACACAGTTTGGGACAGTGACTGGCCTGGTATCATGGGAGGTGTGCAAGACCGACATCGTGGAGCGCCATCTCGGGAGGGTTCCGATGCCAGTGTCCAAGTTGCCCTGGATGTGGGAACTGGATGGCATGGCAGAACGCCCGGGACGGCAGATGGAGCCAAGATGCTAGCCCCCTCAACTTCCGGAGTTTGTCCGAGTGATACTGAGACGCGAGGAGCTGCAGGGGCTGTGCCAGTGTTTAGGGAGAAGGAGAGCGGGGCAGGACCAGCTGGCAATGATTTTACAATGCACCAAACATCAACATTTGAGGAGGGCTTTGGACTGGGTCGACAGGATGGCTCGACCCAGGAAGGAGGCCCGGTCACAACATGGTGGACTGCTGAAGCCAATTCGAGCTCCCCTGTGCATCGGTGACAAGGGCCGACCTAGGGTAGAAGCTCAGCTGAGGGGCGTCCACAAGAAAAGAGACTGGTGAGATGGCCAGAGGTGGCTGCAAGTGATGGCTGCCCGGGAGGATGGCTACTTGGGGCTGTCTGAATTGTGGAGACACCGTATTGAGCTGTGGCGAGTGGGCGAGAGGAGATGCCGACGTGTCTCGTCCCCAGACAGGAAGAGGCGAAGGCACTCTGGGAGGGAGCCGCCAGACTGAAATCCTAGGGGTGGGTCTCCCAGGGGGACTGTAAGGTGACTGTGTGTGTGTGTGTGTGTGTGTGGGGGGGGCTACTGGTATGATGTGGTGTTGTTAGTATGCCTATTACGCTCGAGTCACATAGTTAATATGTACGAGTTGCATTTTGCCCTGGGTGTTTGAAAAAAAACAACACTGTATTATATTCAAAGTATGTGATTTGTGTGAATTGCTCAGATTGTGGAGTGAGTGTGTTGGGGTGGGGGCTGGCAACAAATCTTGGGAGTGCATATTAGCAGTTTGTGTTATTGGTGTTATTGTTGGAGTTCTGAGTTTGTACATATTGTTCTGGGATTATTCTGATTTTAGGAACATGGCCATTTTGTTTTGGACTGTATAAATTCACGGATGGCAGAATAACCCGTCCAGCCATGTCGAGTTGAATCAGCAGTTTACCTGGCCCCCTCTAGTTTGTGTTGTGTGGATAGGCCTGTATTTATTTTTGTACACCTGTTTTACTGTTAGTGTATGAGTCGGGTTTAAATTCGGGAGGGCCTAGTCTGTGTGCTTGGCATTTTTCTACGGAAAGGGTGGGGGATGTGGTGTACCAAGATGGCGCCGGGTACACCCTGGGTGTAGTGGGGGTGACGGCTCGCCTTTCCGGTTCCGTCATCACCTGGGGTATAAAGGGCACGGCCGGAAGGGACACGGTCTCTTTCGCTGTCGACCCCTTGGCCTGTACGGAGCACCTGTGAGTTGGTTGTCATATATAATAAAGTTATGCTCACTGCACCTCCAGCCTGGTTACTTGTCAATGCGAGTTATGGATATAACAGTATGCATGTTACAAACTCTTTAGAAAATATAATTCAATTTTCAGACAGGAGTTGGAAAAAAATTGTGCACTGTTCAATACAGTAGGTAAATCTTGATACAAAGGAAAACAAAATACCCAAAAAAGCAAGAGAAAAATATAATTTGGATGATACCCACCCGTCAGATGTGTCAGTTAGCATAGGCTATCATAGACAATGCTACATGCAGTATGCTAATACAAGAAATATTGAAAGAGCCCAAGAAAGGTCACAAAAATTAGTACACGCAAGTGATGGTGAGTATTCATTTTTAATCTGATGAAATCCATCTGAACTGATCATGTACATTAATGAGTGTAAACATTAACAGTCAATTTGAAAGGTGACTTGCATGAAAAAAATTGTTTAAAGTGAGGAGGAGTTTGCACGACACGTCGATCTCATTTTCTCATCCAAACTCCTCCTGGATGCAGCAGCAAGACATCTTCAAGATGGCTGGAGGAAGAGACAGATGCAGTGGATGATTGTGACTTCTTGTGCCTCATCACGGTCTTCGCAGTCCACAACACGTTGCAGCGATCGCCATCCAGCTTGCTGAAGCATCTGATGATTCGAAGCTTCCCGCCAAAGGCTGACTTCACATGTTGGCTAGGCAAGCCCAGAAGTGGCGTGCTCACAAAAAGGACTGCAGGGACTGATGCCAAGTTGACAAGCAGAACCGCCGAGTGTAGTGACCTAGGCCGTATCCCCAGCCAAGGGTGTGCCAACACATGCCCAAGGTGGACAGAAAGATCCAGACAGGCCCAGGAGTGTATCAGGAATGTCTGAGCAGCTGGAGTTGCCTGTAGAACAGAATAGACAATGTTAACACAATGTAGTTATCTTTAGAATGAACACTTATGCAGTAAATATATAGTTGTCCCACCATCAGTGTGTGAATGTGTGCGTGAATGGGTGGATAGCAGGATCTGTAAAGCGCTTTGGTCATCAAGATATGAGAATAAAAGCGCTATATAAGTGAACACAATTTACCATTTTTACCATTTGTCCCAAATTAAGCATCCCACCCAATTTTGTCTCCTTTACAGTATTTTTGATGAAGAACCACATACTTCCGCTATAAATCCTCAACCAAACTGAGTTCTCCGGTCAACAAAAACAGAGGTTCTAGTCCACTTAAGAAGAGCACCACATCTGCTCCCAAGGCAATTCATCATATGCAGAAGGGAAAAGTATACAACTCACAAACATAATCGAAAGAGGCTATGAGAGAAACTTAAGCAATGAAAATACTACTGTCCAACAAAGAACACTGCGTGTCATTAAAGACATTGGGAAAAGGTTTTCAACTACTCCCAGCACAAAATAAGGCCACTGAAAAATTAACTTGTGTTCTGTATGACCTCAAAGGCTACAAGGATGTGAATTACACAAGATGCCAACTGTTTGAGTGGCAAGTGCACAGACAGAAGTCTTCCACCAAACAGAGACTCACTATATAAACACATTCAGTGAACAAACTACCAGGCAGCCATCTATAGAAGATGCCAGCAGAGTCAGCCAAACATACCTTCACCAATGGCCCATGGTTGGAAGATTAAGGGAGACTCCTTTGAGATCGACTGGATGACTCTTCCCTCTGTACCTGTCAGCATTCTGGAGCTTGTATGCTGCTCCTGTAAAAAAACACACAGTGAAAGGGAGATGCACGTGCAGACAGAACGAGCTTCCATGCACTGACATGTTATTGCTTGGACTGTGAAAACATTTCTGACTAGGCAACATTTCTGACTAGGCCAAAAGTATATACTTTTGGGTGTGGTATGTGTTATATCGTAAATCACACAGCATGGAGAGCTTCTTGAGGAACATACAACTCAAGTTTATTAGGCAGAACACTCAACTATATACAGAGTGGGGCGTGCCCGCCTGACATCACCCTGTGGGTGGGTACAGCATCCCAGACACCCTTATTCTCATACATAACATTCCCCCCCTTTAGAAAATGTGAAACCACACACACAATTCAACCACCCAAATTTAGAAACCCAAATCACACACTAAGAGCAGGGAGAATAATATACTGTAATAAAACAACCTATCACATTCACACCAAAATAACCAAAATGGACCATGTCTCTAGAATACTTAAAATAATCCCATATTACACACATTCTCACATGCACACCAGCATCAAAAAATATACAAACAAATGCACTCTCTCTCTCACACTCACACACACACACACACATATACAGTATATACACATACACAGGTATTTACACAAGGAAGAATTTTTTTTTTTTTTTCAGATAACCCCAATGTCTCTGGGCAGCCACCATCCACAAAACTGCCTCGGAGGCCCCGGGCACCCCCACAGCATATGCGGCCCTGGCCTCTGTCCACCTCCAGGGTCGAAGCCACCCTCCCTGGCGAATATGTCCCTTTGCCAACACCATCTTCTATACAGCCACGGAGGGCCTGGGCATCCCCACGGCATCAGTAAGTCCGGCCGCTGCCTCCACCCAGGGTCGAAACACTCCTTCCTGGCCAAAATGTCTCCAACTGCCAAAACCTGTTTTTCTTCTCTGGGCCGGACCCCGCCGCTGACCCGCAGGGGAAGCAGACCCAGTCTCCCGTGCCCGCCACGTCGTCTCTGGACCTCCTTCCTGCGTCGTGCTGTCCCACCGACCTGGTCCGAACTCCTATCCCGACGATGGCGTTTGGCGCTCTGCAGAACCGTGCCAATTTGTCCTGCTCCGCTGTCTTCTCTCTTGGGCCCAAACACGTCGGCCTCCTGTGGTCGTGCTCCGGGGACCGCTGAAACCCGCTCATCGGTGTTGCTCGCTGCCTTGGGCGTTTTCATCGTAGCACCCAGTATCCCCGTCCAGGGTGCTCCGCCACACTGCCACCGTGTCCAACTCTTGTTGTTCACCTTCGGGGATCATAGCGTCATCCTCACCGTCATCGTTCTCCGGCCCAGGCACCGTGACACAGTTTTCGACTCCGTCGTTCCACGTGCCTTGTCGTGTAGCCTCCGTATTCTGCTGCTGCTCACCTCCAGGACATGCGCCATCACCCTTGCTGGGCCCGCTCACCGACCCGGGCTCATCACCGCTACATTTAGTGCTCTCTGTGTTGGTGCTCTGCTGCGCTGTCACCGTGTCCTGCGGCTGCTGCTCCTCCCCGAGGCCGTCAGCCTGCCTGGCTTCACTCACCCGCTGCGTAGCTTCCAGAAGCGGCTGTTGCTGCTCACCTCTGGGGTTCACAACGTCACCCTCACCGGTCTCGTCCTCCGACCCCGGCTCCCAGCCGCTGTCCCCAGCACTCACGGTCTCTGTGCTCCGCTGTGCTGTTACCGCGTCTTGCTGCCCAGTTAGGATGGGAACCTCCGCTCTCGGTGGGAAATCGCATGCGGTCGGCCCCATATTTTCATACATAACAGTATGTTGCAATGAGTTTTCTTGTTGTGCTTCATTTGTTCTTTGTTGGTGATTTTGTGGTGATTATAACACCAAGAAAAATGTTAAAGCTAATTTAGAAAAAATGAGCTGCTCCTGTTTGAAATGTTGAATATTTAATCTTTAACCTCTTAAAATTCCAGTGTTCCACCTGTGGAACTTTTCACATAGGCTGGAAACTCACTGGAATGCTTTAAAGCCTTGTAATGCTATTGTAGAGGATGCCTTTCACAAACGAGACTGAGTTTATTTCTCAGGGTTGGTTTATTGAGAGGTCACATCCTCCAACAAGAACAAAATCTCAGAAAAGAGGTAGAACAATCATCCTTCACAGTTCTTATACCCTCCAAAGACACAAAACCCCCAACATCAAATAACACCCCCCAACCCACAGTCCTTGAGCAAACATACAGCCCCCGAGGCTCCTTGGCGTCTCCATTGTCTCTCTCATCCTTCTAGCCTCCGGGGCTCCTGCTGGGACATTCTCTCCCACTTCTCGTCTCCTAAGCAACCAACTTCACACCTCCCGTAGGTCTCTGCAGGGTCAGGTCCTCTTTGGCCATTGAGACGTGAAGCTTCCAGAATATGCACCGTCATGCCTACTAGGTATATGTGGGTGAATATGAATGCCATATATGCGCTCTAAATATGCGCCATATAACCCCCCCCCCAAACGTCTAAATAAGGACAAAGTACACCCCAAAATGCATAGAAACATATCATATCACACAGAACAGCAAAATGGCACAACATATCACACTTCCAACCGCTTGGGCTTCAACCTCCTGCCATAACTGCTGTAAGCAGGCTTCGATCTGCCTGTGGCTGTTTCTTGCATCTGTCGATCAGAGTCATTAGCACATTCTTGTGAAAGCTTAGAACAGTGTCTCCCCGGTGGCCTGCTGCGGCGGGGGGCCCTGGCTAACTGCACTTGTTCATCAGCCAACACAAAAGCGGGTTTGAGT
This sequence comes from Pholidichthys leucotaenia, assembly GCA_020510985.1. Lineage (NCBI taxonomy): Eukaryota > Metazoa > Chordata > Actinopteri > Cichliformes > Pholidichthyidae > Pholidichthys > Pholidichthys leucotaenia. The sequence continues at coordinate 336,033,758 of CM035839.1, read as the reverse complement.
CTGTTAATGCAGACTAATTCTCTCCTGTCACCCAAATCGAGCAAAAAATGTTTTTCCCCAGTTTCTAACACTCTGAACGGTCCATCATAAGGCGGTTTTAAACCTGGCCTCTGAGCGTCATGTCTGACAAAGACAAATTCTGCGTTCTTTAAGGCTTTAGGCACAAAAACGCGTGGGAAACTGTGATGAACTGGGCCGGGGAGGGTGTTTGATCCCGTGTTGCTCTGCAGCAGCTGAGTGGGTGGGCGATTTGGTGCAGGGTTCTCTGGAAGGAATTCGCCCGGTAACCGGAGGGGTTGGGCAAAAACTAGCTCAGCCAGAGAGGCTTGTAAATCTTCCTTAGGTGCTGAACGCAACCCTAATAAAACCCATGGAAGTTTATCAACCCAATTTGTGTCCGTGAGAGCCGCTCTGAGGGCTGCTTTCAATGACCGGTGAAAGCGTTCGCACAAACCGTTGGCCTGAGGGTTATAAGCGGTAGTGCGGTGAATTTTCACCCCCAGACTGAGGGCCATGGATGACCAGAGCTCGGAAATGAATTGCGGACCCCTGTCAGACGTTATGTCTGACGGGACTCCAAAACGCGCGACCCAAGCCATTAAAAACGCGCGCACCACATCTGCTGCTGTAGTTGACGCCAGGGGGACCGCTTCTGGCCAGCGCGTTGTGCGGTCTACCATGGTTAGAAGGTGTGTGAAACCCTGCGACAGCGGGAGGGGTCCCACCAAGTCGATATGCATGTGGTCGAAGCGTTTGGCCGGGATGTGAAAAGGTTCTAAGGGGGCCCGCGTGTGCTTGTGTATCTTTGCTCTTTGACACGCTGCGCAGGCTGCGGCCCACCCGAACTCCCGGATGTGCCAGCGAATGGATTAAATCAAAAACGCTGCGGCGCCACGCAGCTGGGACCACGGGGCGGGGGCGCCCCGTGGAGATATCGCAGATTAGAGGAGGCATACCTGTCTGATGCACCCTGTGCTCCAGCCTTAGCCCTGTTGGCCCAGACTGGAGCGTGCGCACATCCGCATCGTTAACCTGCTCGGCGGCCATGGCTGCATAATCTAAGCCTACGCAGACCGGGGCTGCGAGCGCTTCCGCGCCGCAAGCTTGGCCCGCTTCCACGGCCACCGCGTCTGCCCCCTGGGGGCCTGGCGTTGCAACTGCGTGCGAGAGGCAATCTGCCACCACATTGTGTTTGCCCGCCACATGTTGAATGTCGGTGGTAAACTCTGAAATCGTGGCCAGCTGTCTCTGCTGTCGGCCCGACCACGGCTCTGAAATCTTGGCCATTGCAAATGTTAATGGTTTGTGGTCTACAAACGCGGTGAAACGGCGCCCTTCCAGCCAGAACTGGAAGTGGCGGATGGCCAGATGCAGGGCTAAAAGCTCCCTATCAAATGCGCTGTATTTCCGCTCGTTATCGCGCAATGTTTTGCTGAAAAACGCAAGCGGTTGCCAGCTCCCTGCTACCAGTTGCTCGACAACCGCCCCCACTGCTACGTCGGAAGCGACCGTGGTTAGTGCCATGCGAGCTGCTGGCATGGGGTGTGCCAACAGCACAGCGTTCGCCAGGGCCGACTTGACCTGGGAGAAAGCGCGCTCCCATTCTGGGGACCACTCGACCTTATTTGCAGGTTTTTGTTTCTTTAGTGCCGCGTACAGTGGGTGCATGAGCTGTGCTGCGCTGGGAAGGAAACGGTTATAAAAATTGACCATCCCCAAAAATTCTTGCAATGCTTTAACTGTCTGCAGCTGGGGAAACTCCGTTATCGCGGGTACTTTATCGGGCAGCGGGACCGCTCCTTCTGGAGAAACGCGGTGGCCCAAAAAATCGATTTGCGCTACCCCGAATTGACATTTCGCTGGGTTAATTATCAGCCCATGCTCTGTCAGCCTCTGAAAAACCGCTGTGAGGTGGCGTTCGTGTTCGACCTCGGATGCACTGGCTACCAAAATATCATCCAAATAGGCGAACACGAAAGGGAGGCCACGCAACACCGCATCCATCATGCGTTGGAACGTCTGTGCGGCGCCTTTGAGGCCAAAAGGCATGCGCAAAAACTCGAAAAGCCCAAAGGGGGTCATTACTGCCGTTTTGGGTATGTCTTGAGCGCGGACTGGGACTTGGTGATAACCGCGCACCAAATCTATTTTGGAAAAGATGCGCGCCCCCGCCAAATGCGCCGAAAAATCCTGGATGTGCGGAATCGGGTAGCGGTCGTGTGCTGAAGCATTATTTAACCTGCAGAAATCACCGCAAGGCCGCCACAAGCCGTCAGCCTTGGGGACCATATGCAGGGGTGACGACCAAGGGCTGTTAGAGCATCTAACAATGCCCAGTTTTTCCAAGTTGGCGAATTCCTCGCGCGCGATGGCCAGTTTAGCTGGGTCCAAGCGCCGAGCTTTTGCAAAAACAGGAGGGCCGGAGGTAGTTATGAAATGCTCGACCCCGTGTTTAGCTATTGACGCTGAAAATGTTGGGACTGTGAGTGCTGGGAACTGATTGAGTAGTGCATGAAACTTACCACCCGCAGCTGTGACATTAGGATGTGCAGAAGGCGGGGCCACCCGAGCTGTACAGGAGATAGAGTGGAAAGACAGTGCATTTACCATACGTCTATTAGTAAGATCAACCAATAAACTGTTTGAGCATAAAAAATCAGCACCTAACATGTTGTTGCTAACTGCAGCTACGATGAAAGTCCACTCGAAGGTGCGCCCGTGGAAGGATAGAAGGAGCGTCTTCTCCCCATAGGTTTTGATCGTCGAGCCATTTGCCGCTAGCACCAGGGGTCCGCTGGAAGGTGCCAGCAGGTCTGCGTAAGAAGGTTTGACAAAACTCAGCTGGGAGCCTGTGTCCACCAGGAAATCCTTCCCTGAATTCGCGTCCGTCACAAAAAGCAGCTTGTTCTTCGCACCGAGAGCAGCAGCTGCTACCGACTCTCGGTCTTGGCGTTTCCCTGGCGCTTGTATCGGCACGGTGGGATGCATCTGCGCGCCCTCTCGGCGAAACGTCGATGGTAAAAGCAGAGGGTGCCGTCCGCTCCGCTTCTCCTGGTCTCTGCCGCTGCTGACGTCAGTGGGTCCAGTGCTGTGGCCTCTGGTCTCCCCTCGTCTCGTGGGGGTGCGTTCAGCTCCGTTGCCGCCGTCGTGGCTGCGTGTCGTCTATGGGCGTCGACGAGCCGCTGCGCCTCCTGGCCCAGCCCGTGGTAGTCGTGGTCGTTGAGCAGCTGTGAGCTGGCCAGGGTGACTCTCACTGCTGGCGGTAGTGTTCTGAGAAAGAGGTGGGCGAAGATAAAACTGTCATCATCTTCGCCTCTCAGGTTCATCATCCTCGCCATCAGATCTGCCGGCCTATCTGCTTCCCCTTCTATCAGCGCCAGAAGTCTCTCTGCTCGCTCTCCCTGCGAGGGAGTGAAAGCTCGAATGAGGGCGGCTTTCAGTGCGCCATACTTGTCGTCCTGGGGCGGGTGGTTGGTCAGGCTCTCCACCCGCTGCACTGTGAGGCTGTCCAGCTTCGCGACGACATGGTAGAACCTCGTTGCGTCCGCTAAGATTCCCCGAAGGTGGAACTGCGCCTCCACAGTGGTAAACCAGGAGCACGGGTTATGTTGCCAGAAATCGGGCAGCTGTAGTGTGGTAGCTGCGTTAACCCAGTTGGCTCCTGAAGAGTCCGGTGCGGGAAGATCGTCGCCACCGGCCATAGTTTGTCGTAGGTCACCAGTGTAGAGGATGACTTTCACAAACGAGACTGAGTTTATTTCTCAGGGTTGGTTTATTGAGAGGTCACATCCTCCAACAAGAACAGAATCTCAGAAAAGAGGTAGAACAATCATCCTTCACGGTTCTTATACCCTCCAAAGACACAAAACCCCCAACATCAAATAACACACCCCCAACCCACAGTCCTTGAGCAAACATACAGTCCCCGAGGCTCCTTGGCGTCTCCATTGTCTCTCTCATCCTTCTAGCCTCCGGGGCTCCTGCTGGGACATTCTATCCCACTTCTCGTCTCCTAAGCAACCAACTTCACACCTCCCGTAGGTCTCTGCAGGGTCAGGTCCTCTTTGGCCATTGAGACGTGAAGCTTCCAGAATGTGCACCGTCATGCCTACTAGGTATATGTGGGTGAATATGAATGCCATATATGCACCATACTATAATTATAATAGTTAGCCTGGTGCTTTTTATCTTTTTTTTGTCAATAAATATGTCATAAAATGTCCTTTGTGTAAAATATTTTGCCCTGTTTTTCAGGAGAAGTGTACATTTCAAAATCTGGCAAGTATGTGTAAATATTATATGTTTTAAATGCTTAAAACAATATGTAATTACAAAAAAAAGGATCTGAATTTTCACCGGTTTTCTCTTTATAAATATTTCAAATGTACATGAACAAAAGTTTTGTGACAGCAAAAATTAAACTGAAACCCTTATACATGTTACTCAGATATTTGTTTGCCCAGAACTTACAGTGTCCAGTTTACCAACTGTTTCATATGTCCATGTCTAGGCGTTTTCTTAGCTCTGCGGTAGTCCAAGAATCAGTTCCTCTCCAGCTGTTCCTGTTCCACTGCTGGTCCTGGTGGACGGCTCTTCATCTGAACAATCTCTAAAGATATAAATATATATCATGAGATTAGGTAAGATTTATCCAAAAGAAACTTGTTTCAAGAACAAATGTTCAACAGTATACAAATAAGTAATAAATATAACAGTGACAAAGAAATTTGAAACAAAGCTAATAAGAAAAAAAAATACACTAGATATTGAAAACAACAGAAATAATATAAATAAAAAGATATTGAAAAACATTATTGTAACAAAGCTAGGACTAAATATCTAGTGATACAAACTGTATCACTGTGGTTGAGATTGGGACACTTCTCCTGAGATTTCCTCTTCTTCCATGGGGCTTTCTTATTTCTAATTGATCTCCTTAACATTTTTTGCTAAGCTATTTACAAATTACTACTTTAAAAAAAAATGTATAAAAACAAGGATTAAAGCGAAAAAAGACGAACAATATGAAAAAAAGACGCTGCTCCGTAAACACAACAAAACACTTAACAAAAACAATAAACATTCAAAAACTCTCACAAACAATACAAAAACTACTATTTACAATACTAAATTATTATTTATTGGTGCTGGTCTGATGCTGTTGTATGCAGTTTTTTTTTCAGCAGGGCTTCTTTAACATCAGCATGACAACGCGAAGGACGTGTAACTTTATTTAGTGATATGCTACACAAGACGAGGGACAATGGGGCGCAGCACTTGGTTGTAATATTAACTATGGAGATCTATAACACAAAGAAAATACAGGAACATAAAATACAATGTTACTGTGCTTACCTGGCCGATGAAACTGCAGCCTCGTCAGCCCATCATTTACAATTACTTCCGACAGTGACGCAGCTCATTGGTCGAACTCAAGTCAAGTGATCGTGGAGCACTGTTTTGATTGGTTAAGCATATAGAGGCCCTTAGTGATCGCCTCAGAGCTGCCTTATCAGGTTTTGTAACTAAAGTTTAATTTTCGTAAAAAATATGCACATACTTAACCTGCCAACAAATAGATTCATGTTTTGAAAAATATGAGTTAGTATATCTGTGAAACTCAGCTACTCTCTAGATGGGGGATCGATCATCTGAAAAACTAAAGCAGATAGAGCCACTCAGCCCGCCACCAGTGTTTTGAACAATGAAGTGTGTCATGTTCTGATAAGTTCATCCTATTGTCCTTATGTTTTCCTTGTCATAACTTTTTTCATTATTTGCCCCTTGCACTCTGTTATGTATGTAAACCGTGACCCAATGACGACACCGAGTGGTGAACTTGATAGGACTTTAGTTGAACCACAACACAGGTGCACCGTACAGGCCAGGGGTCGATGGAGAAAGAGACCGTGTCCCTTCCGGTCGTGCCCTTTATACCCCGAGTAACGGCGGAACTGGAAAGGCGGGCCATCACTCCCACTACACCCAGGGTGTACCCAGCGCCAGGTTCGTACACCCCCCCCACCCCACCCCACAGAAAAAAAATGTCAAGCACACAGATTAGGCCCTCCCGAATTTAAGCCCAACTCATACGCTAATAGCACAACACATATGTACAGAAATAAATACACAAACCTATCCATTCACACAACATAAACTAGAGGGGGCCAGGTAGACTGCCGACCCAACTCACAGGGTTAGACGGGTTATTCTGCCGTCTTGAAATTAAAGAGTCCATAAAATAAAATCAGCCGTGTTCCTAAAACCAAAATAAACACAGAACATTATATATACAATCGGAACAAGAAAACCAACAGGTAATATGTACACCAATGACCCATCGTTGGCCCCCACCCCAACACACCGGCGGGAGTAACTATGACTCTCTTAAGGTAGCCAAATGCCTCGTCATCTCATTAGTGACGTGCATGAATGGATGAACGAGATTCCCACTGTCCCTAGCTACTATCTAGCGAAACCACAGCCAAGGGAATGGGCTTGGCAAAATCAGCGGGGAAAGAAGACCCTGTTGAGCTTGACTTGGCCATTCCACACAAAAACACATCTTCCAAATTTTAAACAAACAGTGTTGGGGACTTCACTTCTTTTTTTTTTCAAAACAGCACAATAACATCACGGGCATGTAAACATATTAACATTGTGACTTTCGGGCACCAACACTTCAATAATATTATTAACAGTTGCCCCACAGTCACCATACAGTCCCGCTGGAGAACCCACCCCCTGGATTACTGTCTGGCGGATCCCTCCCAGAGTGTCTTCACATCTTCATCTCTGGGGATGAGCCACGCCGGCGCTTCTTCTTCTCCCCCACGCACTGCAGCTTGTTGGGGTGTCTCCACAACTCATTGGATAGTCCCAAGTAGCTGTCCTCCCGGGACGCCACCGCTCGCAACCACCCCTGGTCATCTCATCGTTTTCTTTTCACGTGCACACCCCTCACCCAAGCATCTACCCTGGGCCAGACTTCTTCACCGATGTGCAGAGGAGCTCTATTGGGCTGACGATGACTACCATGTTGTGACCGGGCTTCTGCCCTGGGTCGAACCTCGTCACCGACCCAGTCTGGAGTCCTCCCGGGACTCCAGTGTCATTGCCTGGCACGTCTTGGAATCGCGCTGGTCGGTCTCGCCCCACTCTCTTTCATTTCCAACGCTGGCATAGTCCCAGCGGCTCCTCATTTCACGGTATCACCAGGACACCCTCTGGCCGCCAAGGGAGTGGGCATCTTGGCTCTTTCAGCCATCCCGGGCGTTCCGCTGTGCCATCCAGTTCCCACATCCAGGGTAACTTGGACACTGGCATCGGAACCCTTCCGAGATGGCCATGCTCCACGATGCTGGTCTTGCACCCCTCCCATAACACCAGGCCAGTCACTGTCCCAAACTGCGTCATCCTCCACATGCGGATCAGGTGAGTCGCATTTTTTTTTTCTCAACATGGACGCTGCTGGTGGCGCTGCTCTGCTGCGACCCGGGCTACCCTGTGCTGCTACTGTGGGTGTATGTTTGTAGTACTTAGTTTTTAGTGCTCAGTTTGAAGTATCACAATGATGTTTTTGCTAAAGGGACTGCTTGTGATCTGGCTGATCGGGATAATGTGCCACTGTACCCAAGTGGATCGGGACATGAGGCCGACCACGCTCCTGAGCTATACTCGAGACCAGCTCCTGCTTCTTCGTTCCAGCCACGTCTCGGCACCCCTCCTGCCTAGGGAGCTCTTACGAAATCTGACGGGAGGACGTAGAAGCCGGTCGCGGAAGAGAGGGAAACATGGCGGAGTATGACAGAGACTGCGGAGGAGAGAGAACAGGCCGCCACTGCCATCCATGTTGCTCTGTAATGTCCGCTCTCTGAAGAGCAAAATGGAGGAACTCAAAATCAACGCCAGGTTCCTATACGAGTACTGGGAGTCATGCCTGCTCGTTTTCACGGAATCAGGGGGACGTACCTGACTCGCTCCTATCCGTGGACGGCTTCTCCCTGGTGCGGCAGGACAGGGACGCGCTCTCCGGTAAGATCAAAGGAGGAGGTATTTGTGTGTACGTTAAGAACAAATGGTGCTCACAGTTCACTACAAGAGAGTCGCTTTGTACCCCGGACATAGAACTGCTGTGTTTAAGCCTGAGACCCTTTTATCTCCCCCATGAATTTGGAAACATTTTATTATGCACCGTTTGTATCCCGCCCAGTGGGAACGCTTTCAATGCGGCAAACGCTATCGTGGACTGTGTACACAGACAACTGGAACGCACTACTGAAGCACCTTGTTTGATTTTAGGGGATTTTAATCAGTGCAAACTGGATGCGGCACTGCCTGGCTTCAGCCAATATGTGAACTGCAGTACAAGGGGGAAAAATATTTTGGACAAATGCTAAGGGGAACGTCAAAAATGCCTATATAGCAAGGGTTAAGCCCCCCTTAGAGTCCTCAGACCATAATGCTGTTCATCTGATTCCTACTTACAAGTCTTTGCTTAAAAGCAGCAAACCACAGACAAAGACAATCTTCATATGGGACAATGAAGGCATAGAAACTTTGAGAGGTTGTTTTTCTTGTACCGACTTGGGACTCTTCCATAACTTGGAGTTGGAGGAGGCCACAGAAACCATAACTGAGTACATAAAATTCTGTAAAGAAAATGTTTTACCTCAGAAAGTAATCACTATGTACCCCAATAATAAGTCTTATATTTCCAAGGAATTAAAACGGTGCATAGTACAGAAAAAGATTGCTTTTAAGAATGGGGACATGTTAAGTGTGAAAAATATACAGAAAGAAATTAATTACAAACTAAGAACAGCTAGAGATGAGACGAGGAAGAAATTTGAATCTGAATGCCTAGAAAAAAGTTCTAGGAAATTGTGGGACTCAGTTAAAGTAATGACAAAGATGACTCCATCCAAAAGCTGCATTAATGTAATGAATGAGGAAGAAAAGGAAAACGAGTTGAATAATTTCTTTTGCAGATTTGAGACTAGAGATTTTTCTCATGAACAAAAAGCTGTTCTGGACGCTATATCAGTTTTAGGCTCTGCAAAAATTATAGTTGACCAGCATGTTGTGGAAAGATTTTTCTCACGTATGCCCCAGGAAGGCATCTGGACCAGACGGGATCTCTGGGCGCTTACTGAAGTCATGCAGTGAGGAGCTAGCAGAAGCCTGGAGTCCCATCTACCAGAAGTCGTTAGATACGTGTTCTGTCCCAGTAATTTGGAAAAGCTCTATTATAATTCCTGTACCAAAAAAAGCAAGCTGCAGAGAGAATATTGACTATCGTCCTGTTGCACTGACCTCACTGGTAATGAAGTGCCTCGAGAAGATTGTCATTGACATTCTGAAAACTGATTTTGGAGGACTTTTGGATCCTCTGCAGTTTGCTTATAAAAATAATAGAAGTACAGAGGATGCCATTCTAACCTTAACTTATTCTGTGGTTAAACATTTGGAGGAGACATCCTCATATGCACGGCTTTTATTGGTTGATTTTAGTTCAGCTTTTAACACACTGCAGCCACACCTTTTAATTAAGAGGTTAAATGATTTTAAAGTGCATCCTGTCATTATTAAATGGTACCACTCATTTTTAACTTATCATAAACAGCAAGTTAGTATAAATGGAACTTTATCTAAATCCAGAACCCTCAGCACAGGAGCTCCCCAAGGCTGTGTTAGTTCACCATTTTTGTTCACCTTGTACACTGATGAGTGCAGAAGTGTCTATCCAGGCAATCAAATTATTAAATTTTCTGATGACACTGCTGTTTTATCACTACTTCAAAAGACTCATGATCTGTCAAGCTATTTTATAGAAATTCAGAGGTTTATCAATTGGTGTGATGACAGTCATCTCATTTTGAATACTGATAAAACAAAGGAGATGGTGTTTGACCCTCAGGGAGTTGGTGACCACAGGCCTGTGGTCATCCACAACCACACTATAACACAGGCTAGTTCCTATAAATATTTGGGAGTATTTATTGACAATTCATTAACCTGGAGCACACACATTGATTACCTCTGTAGTAGACTACAACAGCGGCTGCATTTCTTGCGTAGATTAAGAATACATGGTGTTGATAAAAGGATTATGCTAATATTTTACCAGGCTGTGTTGGAGAGCTGTATTAGATACAGCATTACAGCTTGGTTTGGCAACCTTTCTGTGAAACTTAAGAACAGAGTGTTGCGTTTAATTCATACAGCATGGAAAATTATTGGAGTTAAAGAGTATTTACCCATGCAGATCTTACACGACCAGGCAGCCTGTAGACAAGCTCAAAAAATAATCAGTGACATGAGCCATGTGCTAAACAATGAATATGTGCGGCTGCCCTCAGCGAGGAGACACAGAGTCCCCAAGTGCAGGTTCAATAGATACAAGAACTCATTTATCCCGACGTCAGTAAAACTTTTAAACTCAGATAAATAGGTCAGGGACACTTATAACTCCTGTTCTTAATGACTGCTGTTATATATTTATGTATGTATGTACTTGTGTTATTTATTGGGTTTTATTTCATTTATTATGTACTACATCCATTGTGTATGTGTGGATTGTGTGGTTGCAGCACGGGTGTCAAGCCCAAGACAAATTTCCCCTTGAGGGACAATAAAGTTTATCTTATCTTAGCTTCTCTTATAATCCTCAGCTTGACCACTCTTCTCCGATGCTGCTGGTGATCATGAACCCCAGGCCGTAGAACATATCTCACCCCATGATGTTCGACCCGGTAGCAGTCACCACAAAATGGACGCTCGCCATCATTGCCGACTTGTACCTTGCCGTCAGTTCCAATGAACCCACGATGGCCAACTTGATTCCACCATAACCAAAATAGGGCATCGACAGGTCGCTCAAGCGGTAATGTGGGAACAGACTCCTCACAGCGGACCAGTTCAACACCGAAACCACTGCTCCAGTGTCCACCATCAACAGCACTTCCACGCCGTCCAGCAAAACATTACAATAAATAAGTCTATGCTCGGGAAGACGGTATGAATAACAGTAGCAGTTGCTGCGGGGAAGTCCGTCTTCTGTCGTCGGTCCCCTCGCTCAAAATTCTTGCAGGCCCTGGCAAAATGATGCAGTAGACCACACTTGCCACAGCGTTTGCCTTTTGCCAGACACTCTCTTGCCTTGTACCAGTGCCTGGTGGACCCACAGCCATAACAGCTTGGCGTTCCTGGGGCGGACCTAATTCTTACAGCGGCGGTGTATTCCTCTTCATTCACGCCGTCTTCGCTGTCTGAGTCCACAGCCAGCACCTTCAAACATGGTTTCTCGCACCTCAACGTGCTTCCTTCACGGAGCTCTTTAGATAAATTTTCCACTGCCTCAAACTGCTGCACTATCTCAATAGCCATGGCTAACGTCAGTTCACCTGGGAAGGTCAGGAGCCTCGAACATGCCACAGAACAAAGTGTGTGCTCCGCCTTCTGACGAAGGCTGCAGTGTACAGTCGAAACATGTTAAGAAGGTAAAGACATCTCCTTTCTATTTTTGTCTTTAATAAGAACAAAAGATAAATAATTAAAAGAAGACAAAATGAACCTACTTGAGCTATGTGTGCTCTGCCATTTGATCACGGACCATTTCTTCCTCCAGGGCTCCAAATTGGCACTCCCCCACCAGCTGACGTAGGTCTGCAACGTAACGCTGCACCAACTCTCCTGTCCGCTGGTGGCGCTGCCGAAACTGTATCCTCCGGACTATGATGTTTTCTGGGGCGCGAAAGTAGTGTGCCCCACCACGTCTTCAAACCCCACGCGCGTACTCCACCACGTCTTCAAAACTATCAGCTCCTCCTAATGTACCAAGGATTCTTTGACCTTCCATGCCAAGCTTATGGATTAATATTGCCCTCGCACGCAGTTTCTCGAGCTCACCGAGGTTAAGGGCCACTAGATAATTCTGGAATGCCACATACCACCTAGCCCAGGGTACAGGCGGCTCGCCCAGGACCTGCAAGAATGGCTGAAAAGCGGTGACAGCTCGCTCCATACCTCTTTTCTCCTCATCGCCAAATGTGATGTTCATAAGTTGAGCTCTCAATGAACAGGCAGGAGGTGCAGTTGAACGTAACTTTATTATATATAACAACCAACTCATAGGTGCTCCGTACAGGCCAAGGAGTCGACGGCGAAAGAGACCGTGTCCCTTCCGGCCGTGCCCTTTATACCCCAAGTGACAGCGGAACTGGAAAGACAGGCCGTCACTCCCACTACACCCAGGGTGTACCCAGTGCCATGTCTGTATACCACAGTGTTAGTGTGAGCAACATGAAAAATAAACCAGCCATGTGATACAACAAATATCATCTAATTCATAAAATCCAATATACAGATAAATAAATTGTTATAAATATTTTCTGAGTGATAAATATTTTCAGAGAGCACATATCTCTGCCAAGACCCTATCTTGCAACGTTAAGTGAAAAAGTGATCCAGAATCCGCATCCTGACCTGGATCACCTCCACGAACAGTTCTTTCTTCACAAAGGCACTCAAGTAACAATTACACAAAAAAAAATCCTGCAATATCACTACTTATGAAATAAGAATATCTAAACAATTAATGATACAAGTTCCATTAATGTTCCCTGTTACTACCCACCTCTGATTATTAAATATTTACAGTCCCTGCAACCAATTCATTAATTCATTCATTCACTCATTCATCTTCTTCCACTTAATCCTTTTCGGGTCGCGGAGGGGCTGGAGCCTATCCCAGCATCTTTGGGCGAGAGGCAGGGTACACCCTGGACAGATCGCCAGTCCATCGCAGGGCCGACACAGAGAGACAGACAACCATTCACTCTCACAGTCATACCTAAGGACAATTTAGAATCCCCAGTTTTTTGATGCCAATTAACCTAACCAGTCCAAAGCAACAAATTGTATGGCTTATGTTTTTAATGTAACGCACAATATTGGGAAGTGGAATCACTCTCTTTCAGGAGCAATGGGCAGAAGACTGGAGGCAATATTTGTACAATGGACAGAGTGGAAAATTCTAGAAGAAAAAAAAATGTTATCTGGATGTATTAAATATTTGGATTGAGGGATTTGTAAACTTACTCAACACAATCTGTAAACAGTTGAGAGAGAGAGAGAATGAGAGAGAGCAGATGCTCATCATGACTTTCAAATATTTTCAGCATTAGCACATCCCTGCAAAGGAGTTACAAAGGGAAACAAGAGAGCACAACTGGATTAAGAAATTCAGCCAAACAAAGAAAAAAAATAGAACCAATGAACACATTCAGCAATATCAATAGCAAGTTTATTAGAAAAAAATGTCTGAAAGAAATGGCTTCAAAGTACATAAAATACTGTTATTGTTATTGTCGTTTAACCAGGGTTGATTGAGGAACTCAGCTTACCTCCTGTCCTACATTAATGGGAGGCATGGCCAGATATTTCATTTCACTGTTGGGGGACAAAAAAAACAGAATGTTTTTTCAAAAGTAAATATTGAGAGGGGAACTATAAGTATTGTTGTAGTCAGAAGAGAGAAGTATCCTTTAAAATGATAATAAAAATGTATCTCTCCTCCCAACAAAAACATAAAAAAATATAACTGGGTCATTGTCAAGATGAACAGATTTTTCTAAATTAAATCATTACATACAATAAACAAATTAACCAGCATCCATTTCTTCTTCTTCTTCCTGCTGCTCCCTTTAGGGGTCGCCACAGTGGATCAGCTGCCTCCATCTCACCCTATCCCTTGCATCTTCCTCTGTAACTCCAACCCTCTCCATGCCCTCCATCACTACATCCATGAATCTTCTCTGTAGTCTTCCTCTTTTCCTCCTGCCTGGCAGCTCCATCTTCAACCATTCTTTGTCCAATATATCCACTATCCCTCTTCTGCACATGTCCAAACCATCTCAGCCTTGCTTCTCTTACTTTGTCTCCAAACAGCTCAACCTGAGCTGTACCTTTGATATACTCATTTTAATCCTGTCCCTCCTAGTCACTCACAGTGAGAATCTAAGAATCTTCAACTATGCCACCTCCAGCTCAACCTCTTGTCTTTTTGTCAGTGCCACTGTCTATAAACCATACATCATAGCAGGTCTCATTAACATCTTGTAAATCTTCCCTTTCACTCTAGCTGCTATCCTTTTGTTACAAATCACCCCTGACACTCGTCTCCACCCACTCCACCCTGTCTGCACTCTTTTTCACCTCTCTTGTGCATTTTCCATTGCTTTGGATTGTTGACCCCAGGTATTTAAACACATCTACCTTACCTCTACTCCTTGCATCTTCACTGTTACACCTGCCTCCCTCTCATTCACACTCATGTATTCTGTCTTACTTCTACTGACTTTCATTCCTCTTCTTTCCAGAGCATGACTCCACCTCTCCAGATTCTCTTCCACCTGCTCCCTACTCTCACTACAGATCACAATGTCATCTGCAAACATCATGGTCCACAGAGAATACTGCCTGCCCTCATCTGTCAGCCTGTCCATCACTATGGCAAACAAGAAGGGCCCCAACATCCCCGCCTTGAATCAATCCGTCAGTCTTACAGCACACCTCAGCACCATCTCGGTGTCCTCATACACATCCTGCACCACCCTCACATACTTCTCTGCCACTCCTGACCTCCTCACTTCTGACCTCCTCATACAGTACCACGCTTCTCTTGGAACTCTATCACATGCTTTCTCTAGATCCACAAAGACAGTGCAACTCCTTCTGACCTTCCCCATACTTCTTCATCAACACTTTTAAAGCAAACATTGCATCTGCATTACCCTTTCTTGGCATGAAACCGTACTGCTGCTCACTGATTGTCACCTCTCCTCTTAACCTGGCTACAACAACTCTTTCCAATATCTTCATAGTGTGGCTGATCAACTTTATGCCTCTGTAGTTACTACAGCTCTGAGCATCACATTTGTTCTTGAAAATTGGTACCAAAACACTCCTTCTCAACTCCTTAAGCATCTTCTCACTCTCCAGGATTGTGTGAAACAATCTAGTTAAAATGTCCACTGCCATCTCTCCTAAACATCTCCATACCTCCACAGGTATATCATCTGGGCCAGCCGCCTTTCCATTCTTCATCATCTTCTCAGAACTTTCTCGTTCTCTCTTTCCTTCATCCATCCTCCTCTCTCTCATTTTCTTGATTCATCAGCTCCTCAAAGTATTGCTTCCACCTTCTGAACACTCTCATCACGCGTTAGTACATTACCATCTCTGTCCTTAATCAACCTAACCTGCTTTACATCTGTCTAGCCAATCGATACAAGTCCTTTTCTCCCTCCTCAGTGTCCAGCCTCTCATATAACTCACTATATGCCTTTTCCTTTGCCTTTGCCACCTCTCTCATGCGCCTAGATTCCAAATACTCCGGTCTACTTTCTTCATCTCCCTGACTCTCCCACTTTTTCTTTGCTAACCTCTTCCTTTGAATACTTTCCTGTATCTCCTCATTCCACCACCAAGTATCCTTGTTTTCCTTCCTCTGTCCACTGGAAATACCACATACCTTTCTACCTGTTTCCCTCAATGCCTTTGCTGTACTTTCCCAGTCATCTGGTAATTCTTCCCTACCACCCAGAGTCTGTATTAATTCCTTCTTGAATTTTGTGCAACCTTCTTCTTTCTGTAACTTCCCCCACTTAATCTTTGGCTCTGCCTTCACTGTTTTCCTCTTCTTGCTTTCCAAAGTCATCCTACAGACTGCCACCACCTTGCAGTCTCCCATCTCTTTCAGATTTCTCCTTCTGCATAGGATGTAGTCCACCTGTGTGCACCTTCCTCAACTCTTGTAAGTCACCCTGTGTTCCACTGTCTTCCGAAAGTATGTGTTCACCACAGCCATTTCCATCCTCAAATCTACAACCATCTGTCCTTCCACATTTTTCTCTTTAAAACCATACCTCCCCAGAACCTCCTCATCACCTACATGTCCATTAAAGTCTACTCCAATCATCACTCTCTCCCCCTGGGAACACTCTCTACCATTTCATCCAACTTACTCCAGAATTCCTCTTTCTCTTCTACCTGACATCCAACTTGTGAGGCATACGTATTGACAACATTCAACACCCCACCTTCAACTTCTAGCTTCAAACTCATGATCCTGTCTGATTCCCCTTTTTGCCTCCTGAACACTCTTCACGTACTCTTCCTTCAAGATTACTTCTACTCCATTTCTTTCCGTATCTACACCATGGTAGACAATTTAAATTCACCTCCAATGCTCCTAGCCTTGCTACACTTCTATCTGGTTTCTTCAACACACAGTATAGCTGCCTTCCTTCTCTCCATCATATCACCCAACTCTTTGCCTTTACCAGTCACAGTCCCTACATTTAAAGTCCCTACTCTCACCTCCACACTTTCCTTTCATTTTCTCTCTCTCTCTCTTAACATGCCTTCCCCCTCTTTTCCTCCTTGATCTTCGACCAACAGTAGCCCAGTTTCCAGGGCACCCTTTCGGCTAACAGCACTGGTGGCGATTGTTGTTAACCCGGGCCTCAACCAATCCGGCATGAAAGTCTCATTCACCATGGTCTGCATGTTTGATTTAGCAAAGGTTTTACATCGGATGCCCTTCCTACCACAACCCTCCCCCTTTACCCGGGTTTGAGACTGGCACTAGGAGTACACTGGCTTGTGCACCCCCTGTGGCTGGGTTTTAGCAGCATCCATATGAATGTTGCAAGTTTACAAGAAAAATGACAAATTTAAAAGAAAAAAGTTACATATTTATGAGAAAAAAAGTAGTGAATTTAAAGGAAAAAGCTGAAAATTTACAAGAAAAAAGTATTAAATTTAGAAGAAAAAAGTCACAAATTTACAAGCAAAGTTTCAAATTGACAAAAAATTAAAAGCAAAAAGTTGAAAAAATGTATGTAATTAATCTATATCAAATTTACATTTTTTTTTTTTTGCTTTTATGCTTAGCATTGGTGCTTCAAATGTATTCTATTTAGTTCAGTAATATAATATAAAAAGGTTTATAATGATATGGCAGGCATGCCCTCCCTGACCCTCCTTGATTTATACATATGAGGGGAGGCCCTGTAACCTTTAAAAAAAAAAAAGTCTTCTGAAATATTTTGAATATTTCAGAAGACATCTTCTTCTTCATATAGTTTTCTCTATGTATAATGCATAAAAAAAGTGTGTGATACTTTTGTAATGTCAAGGTTGATGTCTCATGTGCAGTCATCCTTCCACACGGCCAGACAACAAGATGCAGAGAAATGAACAGGTAAACAGTGCTGAATGCAGCAAGCTGCACTGGGAGACATGAGGGAAGAGAGGAACCAGAGCAGGTATGCAAACTGAAAACAGAAAAACAGAAAATGATGGCATGAAGAGTGTGGGAGAGACACAGTATGCCTGGATAACATAATGCCACTGTCATGCTTGTTAGCTACAGAGCTGGGGATTTGCTAGCTGACTCTAGCCTGCCTGTTCAGGTATAAAATATGTATCTGTGCTACATGCCTGACATTTTAATGTATACATTGTTTTATGTGCACACACAAAAAGGAGGTGCAAAACTAGAAATAGAATTGACTTCCTGCAGTTGTTGCTTGGTGCTAGGTAACTGGTTAGAGGTACACGGCATGGTTTAATAGGCTGATGGATAAAATACTGATCATCTGTCATATAATTTCTGTGCTTGCAGTCAGACAATAAAGACTAAATAAATGAGTGGGAAGTGTTTTATTTGCATACAAATTCACCCCCATACTTGGTGGATTTTATTACTGATAAATCAGTCTGTGACATTGATGGTTATGACTCACAGTTGGACTAGCCTACAACTATTAATAGCCAAAGAGTAAGGCTGATAATAAATCCACAAACACAGGCTCTGTCTTATGAAATAGGGCAAGAAGTTTCTGAAGCAAAAACAACAAAAGGAATGACAGTGATGGAGTATTGTACCATTATCAGTAAGACAACTTTGAAATATCTTTGCCTATAACCTGTCATCTCGCCTTGAGTTTCTCATTTGAAATCAGAAACCTGAAATCTTTGATACAGACATGACAGGCAATGCTAAAAAGGTGATATGATGAACTTTCGATGAGGCAGATGACGCATCTTAAGTTGTCTGATATTATTTTTCATGAATGTTTTTTAATGCCTCTTCCACCTCTGAAAACTCAGGAATGCTAAATGAATCAACAAATGACTCAAATACCAAAGTTGTGATTAAGCTATGAGGTTCAAGGTTGTAGGGTTTTCTTTATTGCACCACAAAAGGATATTTTTTTTTCCCTGGAGCAAGATGCAACAGTATTGACGAAGACATCAAAATTAAGTCGTGTTAGAGAAATAATGTGATTTATGAGTATTACACAGATATAAAATCGAGGATGGAGAAGGAGGAGGGGGAGCGTGTTAGCAGGGAGAGAGAGAGAAAAGGAAAGGTAGAAGTGTGGGGGTGAGAGTAGGAACGTTAAATGTAGGGACTATGACTGGTAAAGGCAGAGAGTTGGCTGATATGATGGAGAGAAGAAAGGTAGATATATTGTGTGTTCAAGAGACCAGATGGAAGGGAAGCAAGGTTAGGAGCACTGGAGGTGAATTTAAAGTGTTCTACCTTGGTGTAGATGGGAAGAGAAATGGAGTAGAAGTAATCTTGAAGGAAGAGTATGTGAAGAGTGTTCACGAGGCAAAGAGGGAGTCAGACAGAATCATGAGTTTGAAGCTAGAAGTCAAAGGTGGGATGTTGACAGGGGCGGACTTAGTCCATTTGGGGCCTAAAGCAAAGACAGAAATGGGGTCCTACGTTTTACTTGTTCTACACTTTCGTTTCACTTTTTTGGGCGTGACTTAAATTTTTATGTTATTGATTTTAAAATTGTAATGGGGTAGGCGCTATACACAGTGGTGTGAAAAAGTGTTTGCCTCCTTCCTGATTTCTCATTTTTTGTATGTTTGTCACACGTAAATGTTTCAGATCATCAAACAAATTTAAATATTAGACAAAGGTAACAGAAGTCAACACAAAATGCAGTTTTTAAATGAAGGTGTTTATTATTAAGGGTAAAAAAAAAATCCAAACCTACATAGCCCTGTGTGAAAAAGTGATTGCCGTCCCCTGCTAAAACATAAATTACTGTAACTGTGGTTTATCACATCTTTGGAAAGCTGAGTTCAATTTTTCCAGCCACACCCAGGCCTGATTACTGGCACACCTGTTTTCAATCAAGAAATCACTTAAATGGGACCTGCCTGACAAAGTGAAGTAGACCAGAAGATCCTCCAAAGCTAGACATGATGCTTCGACCCAAAGAAATTCAGGAACAAATGAGAAACAAAGTAACTGAGATATATCAGTCTGGAAAAGGTGATACAGCCATTTCTAAAGCTTTGGGACTCCAGCGAACCACAGTGAGAGCCATTATCCACAAATAGCGAAAACTTGGAACAGTGGTGAACCTTCCCAGGAGTGGCCGGCAGACTAAAATTACCCCAAGAGCGCAGTGACAACTCATCCAAGAGGTTACAAAAGACCTCACAACAACATCCAAAGAACTGCAGGCCTCACTTGCCTTAGTTAAGGTCAGTGTTCATGACTCCACCATGAGAAAGAGACTGGGCAAAAATGGCCTGCATGACAGAGTTCCAAGACGAAAACCACTGCTGAGCAAAAGGAACATAAAAGCTCGTCTCAGTTTTGCCAGAAAACATCTTCATGATCCCCAAGACTTTTGGGAAAATACTCTGTGGACTGACAAGACAAAAGTTGAACTTTTTGGAAGGTGTGTGTCCCATTACATCCGGCATAAAAGTATCACAGCATTTCAGAAAAGGAACATCATATCAACAGCAAAATATGGTGGTGGTAGTGTGATGGTCTGGGGCTGTTTTGCTGTTCAGGACCTGGAAGACTTGCTGTGGTAAATGGAACCATGAATTCTGCTGTCTACCAAAAAATCCTGAAGGAGACTGTCCAGCCACCTGTTCAAGCTGAAGCGCACTTCTTGAGTTCTGCAGCAGGCAATGCTCCAAAACACACCAGCAGGTCCACCTCTGAATGGCTTAAGAAAAGCAAAATGAAGACTTTGGAGTGGCCTAGTCAAAGTCCTGACCTGAATGACCCCTAGTGCACAGACAACCTCCGGCCATGCACACTGTGGAGTTATGGTCTGAGGAGACAATGGACACTCTAAAGGACTGTTTTGAAGCCACTGCCTGGAAGCAGCTCTGCGATCCACATGGTGAGGACATCGATGGCCTCATTCACACCTTCACGGGCTACCTCAGCTTCTGTGTGGACAAATCCGTTCCCACCAAGACCATACGGCGTCACTCAAACAACAAACCCTGGATCAACCCTGAGATAAAAACACTTCTGAGAGAGAAGAAGAGGATCTTCAGGTCGGGGAACAGGGAGATGCTGAAGTCCGTACAGAGGGAGCTGAGGAGAAAGATCAGAGAAGGCAAGGACAGCTTCAGGAAGAAGATGGAGGACAAGCTGCAACAGAGCGACATCAGCGGGGTCTGGAGAAACCTCAAAACCATCTCGGGGCTCCAGAATACCTCCCCCCAGGCCACGGGGGGCAGGGAGTGGGCGAACAACCTGAATCTGTTTTTCAATAGATTTGACCAACCGCCCTCCCCCCTGTCTGCACAACAACCACTGCTGCCTCTAAGAAATCAAGTCCTGCTACCCACTCCCCACTCCACCGACACCCCCCCCACTCCCAACACACAGCCCCCCATCCTGACCCTGACCAAGACCCAGGTGAGGACGGAGCTGAGGAAGATCAAGGCGAGGAAGGCGTCGGGACCAGACGGCATCAGCGCAAAGCTCCTCAAGTCCTGTGCAGACCAGCTGTGTGGGATTGTGACGTATATCTTCAACATGAGCCTGAAACTGGGGAGGGTACCACAGCTGTGGAAAACATCTTGTGTGGTACCTGTACCAAAAACTTCCCACCCCAAAGACCTGAACAGCTTCAGACCGGTGGCCTTGACGTCCCACTTGATGAAGACCCTGGAGAGACTGCTCCTTGCTCATCTCCGCCCCCTGGTGGAACCAGCGATGGATCCACTCCAGTTCGCCTACCAGCATGGCATTGGGGTGGAGGATGCGGTGATCTTCCTCCTTCACCGTTCTCTGTCCCACCTGGAGAAGCCCGGGAATATGGTGAGGATCATGTTCTTTGACTTCTCCAGTGCTTTCAACACCATCCAACCGATGATCCTGAAGGACAAGCTGCTGCGCGCAGGGGTGGACCAGCACCTGTCATCATGGATCCTGGACTACCTCATGAACCGGCCTCAGTTTGTGAGAACCCGGGACTGTGTTTCCGACACGATCATCAGTAGCACGGGGGCCCCCCAGGGAACGGTGCTGGCTCCCTTCTTGTTCACTCTTTATACTGCGGACTTCTCACACAACACAACACATTGCCATCTACAGAAGTTCTCTGATGACTCTGCGATCGTTGGTCTCATCTCCAGCGGAGATGAAGCTGAGTACAGAGGGCTTATCCAGGACTTTGTGGACTGGTGCCATCGGAACTGCCTCCAGATCAACGCGAGGAAAACTAAGGAGCTGGTGGTGGACTGCCGCAGGCATGGGCAGCCCCTCACAGCACCAGTAAATATACAGGGAACAGACATCGAGATGGTGACATCCTACAAGTACCTGGGTATTCATCTGAACAATAAACTAGACTGGTCACACAATACTGACGCACTCTACAAGAAGGGACAGCGCAGGCTGTTCCTGCTGAGGAGACTCAGGTCTTTTGGTGTACAAGGGGCGCTGCTGAAGTCATTCTATGACACGGTGGTGGCATCAGCCATCACTTTTGGAGTGGTCTGCTGGGGCAGTGGCATTACTGCAGCCGATAGGAAGAGACTGAACAAACTGATTAAGAAAGCTAGCTCTGTCCTGGGGCAGCGCCTTGATCCGATGGAGGAGATAGGAGAGAGAAGGACGGTGGCTAAACTGTCATCTCTGCTGGAGTCCGAGTTCCACCCTATGCAGGACATACTGGATGCACTGAGGAGCTCATTTAGCAGCAGACTACATCATCCCAGGTGCACAACCGAGAGGTTTCGTAGGTCCTTCCTACCAACGGCTGTCAGACTGTACAACCTAAGCAGGGCTGCTCGCAGAGATAGCAAAAAGACGTAACAAACTAATAGTTTTTTTTTTTTTTTTTTTTTGAATGCAAAAGATGCAATAGACTTACACAATGGTCCTCTCCGGCATACAACTAGGAACATACCGGTCGCTATGGAGGGTGAGAATATGTATGGGCACATAATCATACCATGTAGGATAACTAAATAGACGGTTATGCTGTTTCATCCCACCTAGCAACAATGCTCTGCACTGTGTGTGTTTATATATTTACATATTTATTCCATCTAGCTACAATGCTCTGCACTGGGTGTGTTTATATTTATATATCTATATATTTATTCCATCTAGCTACAATGCTCCGCACTGTGTTTTTATATATCTACATATTATTCCATCTAGCTACATTGCTCCGCACTGTGTGTGTTTATATACTTGCATATTTATTCCACCTAGCTGCAATGCTCCGTACTGTGGGTGTTTATATATTTACATATTTATTCCATCTAGCTACAATGCTCTGCACTGTGTGTTCATATATTCATATATTTATTCCATCCAGCTACAATGCTCTGCACTGGGTGTGTTTATATTTATATATCTATATATTTATTCCATCTAGCTACAATGCTCCGCACTGTGTTTTTATATATCTACATATTATTCCATCTAGCTACATTGCTCCGCACTGTGTGTGTTTATATACTTGCATATTTATTCCACCTAGCTGCAATGCTCCATACTGTGGGTGTTTATATATTTACATATTTATTCCATCTAGCTACAATGCTCTGCACTGTGTGTTCATATATTCATATATTTATTCCATCCAGCTACAATGCTCTGCACTGTGTGTCTGTGTGTGTGTGTGTGTGTATATATATATTTTATAGTAATATGTACATATGTATATTAGCTGCTCTTGCTTGCTTGTTTTTTCTTGCCTTCTGATTGTTGCTCTGAGTGTTGCTATCCCTGTGCTGTTGCAGTCCTGGAATTTCCCCGTTGTGGGACTAATAAAGGCTTATCTTATCTTATCTTATCTTAATCCAAGTGAAATGCTGTGGCATGATGTTAAAAAGGCGGTTCATGCTCAAAAACCCTCCAATGTGGCTGAATTACAACAATTCTGCAAAGATGAGTGGGCCAAAATTCCTCCACAGCGCTGTAAAAGACTCATTGCCAGTTATTGCATACGCTTGATTGCAGTTGTTGCTGCTAAGGGTGGCCCAACCAGTTATTAGGTTTAGGGGCAATCACTTTTTCACACAGGGCCATATAGGTTTGGACTTTTTTCCCTTAATCATAAACGCCCTCATTTGAAAACTGCATTTTGTGTTTACTTGTGTTATCTTTGGCTAATATTTAAATTTGTTTGATCTGAAACATTTAAATGTGACAAACATACAAAAAAATGAGAAATCACGAAGGGGGCAAACACTTTTTCACCCTACATCCTTTTGGTTGTTCTTATGTGTCCTACATATTTTTAATTGTTTTGACTGTATGCTCATTACCAAGTAAGATTCACATTCATTCATTCATTCAATCAGGCCTTTCTGACATCCTACCTGAAACTTATTGTCCTCAGAAGTCTTCAAATGATGATATCATTCAGGTATCAGGAATTACATCTGTAGAAAAACAAAGAAGTTTAAAGTGACACTATATGAGGAAAAAAGGCCAACGTTACAAGAAAAAAATGCAGATTACTGAGAACGTCATAAAATTTGCGGAAAACGCCATTCAGAAGAATAAAGATGAAAATTTACATGGAAAAAATACAAGAATAATTGCATTGGTTTTTGAAAAAAATGTCTTCAAACCAACTGTAATGATGTTTGTGGTGGGGGGAGGGGGGTTAACAGTTTGCACATTTGCACCTCAAGTAACTTAATTATATAGTGATATTCTGTTTTTGTGAAGTAGATTACTAACCTCAAATCTTAACAAATGCATTAAATGTAGACTTGTGTATTATTTAAAAAAAACAGTTCACATGAAAGATGTTTGTTTACAGATACCCATATTTGCCAGCAGGGTCTTGTTCACGGTCTGCTACTGGTCCATTTTGCAGAGGCATCCATTGTGCTCCCTCCTCTGTACTATGTAGACACTAGGGAGAATATATCACACAAAAAATAAGGATAAATACAAAAAATATTAAACAGACCCTCTCTGAACTAAACAGCAACGCTCTTTGTCTGTCAGGTGCTTAGGCCATAATGATGGGTCATCTTCAAGAACACACTGGTCACACTCGTGGTATAGAGTTCCCTCATCATCCCTCCTCTGTGAAGGGTAGCCATTGGCACAGCAGGCGTGTCATTTAAGTAACATGAGCTAGCAGCCGCGGTACTATCTACAGCAGGTGTTGCCGCCTTCTCGTTAGCGACAGGTAGCTCGTCATTAGCATGAGCATCTGTGCTGATAGGACTGCTCCCTGTCTGCTCCTCCTCGGGAGAGCTTCCTTGCTGTTTGAAGAAAAAAACCCTCTGAAAGTTCGATAAAAATTTTCTGTATTCTTTTTTCCGCCTTTTCTCTGCACCTCTCGAATAACTTTTCATTTTGCCGGTCTCTTCCACATGTCGGTTGTATGGTTTGTTTGCAATTGTAATGACAGACACGGATGTGCATGCCTTGGAAATAACATGTCTGAGGAGAAGAGAGGAGGACATTATGTTTGTGATTTGATTTGGCGTTTTTATAAATACCCGCGTTTCTATATTTTGTCGGACATCACGTTAAATATGCTAAACATTTTTAAAAAATATATGGGGCTCCTAGTAGATCGGGGCCCCTAGCAGGTCGGGGCCTATGGCAACCGCCTACCTTTGCCTAATGGTAAGGCCGCCTCTGGATGTTGAATGTTGTCAGTGCATATGCCCGACAAGTTGGATGTCAGGTAGAGGATAGAGAGGAATTTTGGAGTAAGCTGGATGAAGTGGTAGAGAGTGTTCCCATGGGCAAGAGAGTGGTAATTGGAGCAGACTTTAATGGACATGTAGGTGAAGGGAACAGAGGTGATGAGGAGGTCCTGGGTAGGTATAGTCTTAAGGAGAGAAATGTGGAAGGACAGATGGTTGTGGATTTTGCTAAAAGGATGGAATTGGTGAACACATACTTTAAGAAGCGAGAGGAACATAGAGTGACTTACAAGAGTGGAGTAAGGTGCACACAGGTGGACTACATCCTATGCAGAAGGAGAAATCTGAAAGAGATAGGAGACTTCAAGGTGGTGGCAGGGGAGAATGTAGCTAGACAGCATTGGATGGTAGTCTGTAGGACGACTTTGGAAAGCAGAAAGAGGAAGAGAGTGAAGGCAGAGCCAAAGATTAAGTGGGGGAAGTTACAGAAGGAAGAAGGTCACACAGAGTTCAGGAAGGAGTTGATACAGGCTCTGGGGGGTAGGGAAGAATTACCAGATGACTGGGAAAGTACAGCAAAAGTATTGAGAGAAACGGGTAGAAAGGGATGTGGTGTATCCAGTGGACAGAGGAAGGAAAACAAGGATACTTGGTGGTGGAATGAGGAGGTACAGGAAAGTATTCAAAGGAAGAAATTAGTGAAGAAAAAGTAGGATAGTCAGGGAGATGAAGAAAGTAGACAGGAGTATTTGGAATCTAGGCGCATGGCAAAGAGAGAGGTGGCAAAGGAAAAGGCATATTGTGAGTTGTATGAGAGGCTAAACACTAAGGAAGGAGAAAAGGACTTGTATCGACTGGCTAGACAGAAAGATTGAGCTGGAAAAGATGTGCAGCAGGTTAGGCTGATTAAGGACAGAAATGGTAAAGCCCTAACAAATGACGAGAGTGTCTAGAGAAGGTGGAAGGAGTATTTTGAAGAGCTGATGAATAAAGAAAATGAGAGAGAGAGGAGGATGAATTAAGGAAAGATGGTGGACAAGGAAGTCCTGAGGATTAGCATAGCAGAAGTGCGGACAGCTTTGAAGAGGATGAAGAATGGAAAAGCAGTTGGTCCAGATGACATACCTGTGGAGGTATGGAGATGTTTAGGAGAGATGGCAGTGGACATTTTAACCAGATTGTTGGTTAAATGGTGACGGACACATGGTGATGGACAGGCTGACAGATGAGGTCAGGCAGGGGTCTCCACGGACCATGATATTTGCAGACGTCATTGTGATCTGTAGTGAAAGTAGGGAGCAGGTGGAAGAGAACTGGAGAGGTGGAGGTATGCTCTGGAGAGAAGCGGAATGAAAGTTAGTAAAAGCAAGACAGAATACATGAGTGTGAATGAGAGGGAGGCAGGTGTAACAGTGAAGATGGAATGAGTAGTGGTAGTGAAAGTAGATGAGTTTAAATACCTGGGGTCAGCCATCCAAAGCAATGGAAAATGCACAAGAGAGGTGAAGTAGAGAGTGCAGGCAGGGTGGAGTGGGTGGAGACGAGCATCAGGGGTGATTTGTGTCGGAAGCGTAGCAGCAAGAGTGGAAGGGAAGATTTACAAGATGGTAGTGGGACCCGCGGTGATGTATGGTTTAGAGACGTGGCGCTGACAGAAAGACAGGAAAGGGAGCTGGAGGTGGCAGAGTTGAAGATGCTAAAGAGTTTCACTGGGAGTGACAAGGAGGGACAAGATTAGAAATGAGTATATCAGAGGGACAGCTAAGGTCGAGTGGTTTGGAGGCAAAGTAAGAGAGGCAAGGCTGAGATGGTTTGGACATGTGCAGAGGAGGGATAGTGGATATAGTGGACAAAGGATGTCGAAGATGGAGCTGCCAGGCAGGAGGAAAAGAGAAAGACCACAGAGAAGATTCATGGATGTAGTCAAGGAGGATATGGAGAGGGTTGGTGTTACAGAGGAAGGTGCAAGGGATAGGGTGAGATGGAGGCAGATGATCTGCTCTGGCGACCTCTAAAGGGAGCAGCAGGAAGAAGAAAAAGAAGAAGATGATTTTACTTTTGTAGACGGATACCTCTAAACGTAAAAAGCGTCATTTTTGTGCTTGTTCATGAACAGTAACCCATTTATTTTGTACTAACCCCCCCCACCCCCCACACACACATCTGGATTAACTGTATTTTCTTTACTACTTGGCAACTCATCCCCATATGCCAACTCTGTCAGTATTTTTGTTAATTAGAAGTGAAACAAAAGCCTTTACATTACAAATGCAATCAGAAGTAGAATGAGGAAAACACACATTGCTGTACAACACAGGCTGCCTTAAGTTTAATAAGCCAAATCCAAGCTTGACATCCATTTATTTCTTCCCCATGGTTCCCTTGTAGATTAAACCGTTCAAGATAAGAAATGAAATAGTGGGAGTCTTAATAAGTACAGTTAGTTACACATTAGTGATTCATTGTGCTCTGTACCATGACTAAAGGTTTGTGACTAAACCCTTTTGGGGGGGAAAACAGACACCCTCCAGAGTAAAGCAAAGATTAGACACAAAAAGCAGTAATGGCTGCTAGAATATAGCAAATAATTAAAATAATAACCAGACTGTCAGTGATGGAGTAGCTTATTCCGGCCTGATGAAATCACCCCAAGAGTGCCCAGATCTCTTGTCCTTGATCTTAAGTACAGCCTAGAGGCCGACCCATTTAGGATGTGCTTAAGATCAAGTGCTCAAGGAATACTGGCTTTCATGAAATCATAAATGCCCCGATCTCCTGACCTTTGACAATGACAATGACCTTGAGTTCAACCTGGAGCCAGACAAACCTGAGGATCATTTTGTGTGAGTTTGTTAAGAATTAGGGCAGTTTCCCAGGAGTAACAATTTTCATGAAATTATATAAGCTCTGAGTTGTCCTGACCTTTGCCCCTGATCTTGACCACAACCTGGGTGCAGACCTGAGGGGTATTCCAGAAAGCAGGGTTAACATAGCCTGAAATAAACCCTGAACTCAGGGTTAAGTGAACCTGTCAGAACTTACTGTGAGTTTGAGGCTCCAGAAGTCCAGCTATGACTCTGTTTTATCGACTCAGAGTTGATTGAAATCGAGACGTGCGCATTCACGGCAAACCTACTAAGACAGCATGTGTTGAACACAGAGACCACAAGCAGTGGAGGAAAAGAGAGAGAATTATTTCTCTGAGCAAGAGTTACAAGCACTCTTGGAGGCATATGAGAGGGGAAAAAAAGCATAAACAAGAAGAAAAAACAGGGACATCAGCCAAAGACATAGTATAGGAAGCTGACCTGCAAAGAACTGCCGACTGCATGAAGTGAGTTTTTTGGATTTGCAAAATGATCAATCCTCTTAGTGATATAAGTAGAGCGCTGGACTCTGGTGTGAAAAGCTATGAGTTCAAGTCCCAGCTTGGATGTCCTTTGGGTCAAATTTATTTTCCATAAAAAAATAAGTATTTAGAATAATGTGACAAATCGAGTGCACTGCAAGGCAGTAGGCTACTTTACAACCTTTATCATTACATTCAGATATAATGGCTTTTGTTATAAAGATTTTTTACATGTAAATTTGTACCTTTTTTCATAAATTTGCAACTTTTTGTGCAAATTTGAGAGCCTTTTTTTCTTGTAATTTTGCTATTTTTTTTAGTAAATATGTTTTTTTTTTCAGGTAATTTGAAATAATTTTCCCAAAGATATTTGTTGCAGATTTCTTTGTAAATATATATATTTTTTGTTCATAAATTTGCAATTTTTGTCACATGAAATTTAAAGTTTTTTTCTTCATATATTTCTAAATTTATTCATGCAATTTTGCTTCTTTTTTTAAATGTAGTAAATCCGAATTAGCATAATTAAAATTGAGCAGTTTGGGTGAAGGAGAAAATATCCAAATACCAAATTTAAAAAATGAATCCCACTGTCATGAACAGATATCCAGATAAGAGAATATCTGGGTTCTGCCCTGGTAAAATGTAAGAAAGTCTGATGACTCCATCCTTCATTGTTTATTTTCTGAAGCTCTAAGGCTTTTTAACTTTCCCCACATACCTAGATAATCAGATTATACAGTATGGATTTTAATTTTTCCCCATATTGCATTTACAATAAGGCAACACTATGCAAGCCTTGCTGTTGTGTTAATTTATACAAACCTTTTAAAGGAGTTTTTCTATTCAACCAATTTCCCTCACAAGCCCATCTTTTTTCATTAAATGAATGTGGCCTTTTTATTATAATAATTTTATCACCTTCACAGTCCAAAATGGTGTCCTTGTCTTGAAATCTAAATATAGTTTTTCCCTTTTTGTCAAATTATCCTTCAATGGCGTTCACTTTTATATCTCTTTTTCTCATCTCCAGATGACCAAAGTGCTTTACAGATCCTGCTAGTCAGCCATGTTTACATGGACACAAGTAACCGGATTAAAAGCCTGATCGGAATGAAAATGCTTCATGTAAACATGCCAATCTGAATATTCTGACCCGGTCACACTCATTCGGATCAAAATTTCCCTCCAGTTGAGATGGGTGGGTTATGACAATTGTTAATCTGATTGGTGCGCATATAAACTCTTAGTCCAAAATTTCGGTAGAAAATATGTTTACTGCGCATGTCTGTATGTCAGCCACACGTCAATGTGACGTATTTCCGCCTTTACAGCAACTAGCGGAAGACATGGCAGGAGTAAAACAGAACTGGTCTGTATTGTCCTGCTGTCTCCGTCTATTCGTCATATGCAGAAGTATGTGCTGCTGGACTTGTAGCTTCATTACAGAGACCAGCAGAAGCAAAGTACAGTCTGAATAACACAGTACAGATCCATTTCACAAAGAGAGAGACACGAAGCGGGGTTTGTTTACATCGGAAGTTGCTTCTTCTTCTACTATTTCCGGAATGTCAGATAATTGTGTGTATGTCAAAATGATTTAGTCCGTTCAAACGTGTGACACATGGAAACGCACGTCCTAATCAGATCAACTTTTTCAGAATCCATGTAAACAGTAAAATTCTAATCTGAATTGTAATCAGATTGAAGAAATTTTGCACATGTAACTCATGGCAGCAGAGCTGCCATTCACAGGTGCTGGCCTGACCCACCAGGAACTGGGGGTTCAGTGTCTCGCTTAAGGACACTTTGACATGCAGACTGCAGACAGAGCAGGAATTGAACCACTGACCCTCTGAGCAGTAGTCGGCCACACTACACCTGGGCCACAGCCGCCCCTGTGTTTTAGACAAAAGGCCATAGGACTGTTAAAAGGAACTCCGATTATATTGGCATGTTAGCTCTCTATGCTTTATTTTTATCTTAGTAACATAACTATAATATAATTTTTTTGAAAATAATTCCCAGTTTTATATATTTTTAAAAAACTTTATTACGATGTAAATCGCCATTTTTGTTTACGTCACAATGCATTCTGGGTAGTGACGTAAATGATTGCAGCCGTTTTTTCTGTCTTATACAAGCCAACAAGCGAAGCTCCTAACTACTGCCATTTGTCAGTGAAAATGCCACATTGTGTGGCTTTTGGATGTAATTTCCAATCAAAGGGAAATAAAGAGAGCGGGGTGAGCCTCCATAGCTTTCCTAAAGAGGGAAAGTGGAGGAAAAAGTGGGGCGGCAGCGGCTCAGCAGGTAGAGCAGGTCGTCTAATAACCCCATGGTTGGCAGTTCGCATCACGCTCTCCCCAGATATCCTGCTGTTGTGTCCCTGGGCAAGACACTTCACCCGCATTGCCTCCAGTGCCCATAACACTGGGTATGAATGTGTAAAATGTTTAAATGCTCGGTGGTGGCTGGAGAGGCTGCTGGCGTGGATTGGCAGCCACATTTCCCTCACTCTGAGTGTCTGTGATCACGCGCTATAGCGCATGTCTGATAAAGCTGACATATGTATTAATCACGCTATGATAAAGCACATCGCTCAAAGCGCACGCATGAGACACTCAAAGTGGAGAGACACTCGCGGAGCGGAGAGACACGCGCGCACGCTATATCGCTCATTTGAGCGAAATAGAGCTTTATCATAGTGTGATAAATATATATATATATATATATATATATATATCAGCTTTATCAAGTGTGCGCAGGATAAAAATTTGAACCGTGACAAAATTCTAATCGTGATTCGCTTGAGCGTGCGCAAAGCGCTCTCTGATCCTGCTTTTTGATCACACGCATTGCCTGTTTGGTGACTAGAGACACAAGGCTTGCTGCAGCGTGCTCCCACAGCGCTGGAGTGAGCTTCGTGCTGGAGGATGAAATAAACACCCTTTTAAACTTCAGTTCACCGTGTCCTGCCTGCACCTATTCCGTGCTTCCACACTGGGTTCCCTTATTTCATCCACCATACTGGTGCGCAAAGCGCACGCTCGTGCGCTTTGAGCGATATTGTGCTTTATCATAGCGTGATTAATACATATGTCA
Source organism: Pholidichthys leucotaenia (assembly GCA_020510985.1). Lineage (NCBI taxonomy): Eukaryota > Metazoa > Chordata > Actinopteri > Cichliformes > Pholidichthyidae > Pholidichthys > Pholidichthys leucotaenia. Next base: position 336,002,317 of record CM035839.1, on the reverse strand, counting down.
GCTTTATCAGGCATGCACTATAGGGTGCAATCACAGACATGTCTCATGCACGCGCTTTGAGCGATATACACGACCGCTACCCAATTCCTCACATTCAGGATTTTTCCGTTCACCTTGCAGGGGCGCGTGTTTTTTCTAAAATAGACCTGGTCCGCGGTTACCATCAAGTCCCAGTGCGCGCTGAGGACATACCCAAAACAGCGGTAATAACTCCGTTCGGTTTATTCGAGTTTTTGCGCATGCCATTTGGGCTTAAAGGGGCTGCACAGACGTTCCAACACATGATGGATGCAGTGCTGCGCGATCTCCCTTTCGTGTTCGTCTACCTGGATGATATCTTAGTAGCCAGCGCGTCCGAAGACGAACACGAAACCCACCTCACGACGGTTTTCCGGAGGTTGGAAGAGCACGGGTTAATAATCAACCCAGTGAAATGTCAGTTTGGGGTGACGGGGATTGATTTTTTGGGGCACCGCGTCTCTCCCGTAGGAGCGGTCCCGCTGCCTGACAAAGTGCGTGCAGTAGCAGATTTTCCCCGGCCGCAAACGGTCAGGGCACTACAAGAATTTTTGGGAATGGTGAACTTTTATAACCGTTTCCTTCCCCGCACTGCGCAGCTCATGCAACCACTGTACGCCGCAATATTGTGCTTTATCACAGCGTGATTAATACATATGTCAGCTTTATCAGGCATGCGCTATAGCGCGTGATCACAGACACTCAGAGTGAGGGAAATGTGGCTGCCAATCCACGCCAGCAGCCTCTCCGGCCACCACCGAGCATTTAAACATTTTTACACATTCATACCCAGTGTTATGGGCACTGGAGGCAATGCGGGTGAAGTGTCTTGCCCAGGGACACAACAGCAGGATATCTGGGAAGAGCGTGATGCGAACCGCCAACCATCGGGTTATTAGACGACCTGCTCTACCTGCTGAGCCGCTGCCGCCCCACTTTTTCCTCAACTTTCCCTCTTTAGGAAAACTATGGAGGCTCACCCCGCTCTCTTTATTTCCCTTTGATTGGAAATTTCATCCAAAAGCCGCGCAATGTGGCATTTTCACTGACAAATGGCAGTAGTTAGGAGCTTCGCTTCTTGGCTTGTATAAGACAGAAAAAACGGCTGCAACCATTCTACGTCACTACCCAGAATGCATTGCGACATAAACAAAAATGGCGATTTACATCGTAATAAAGTTTTTTAAAAATATATTAAACTGGGAATTATTTTCAACAAAATTATATTATAGTTATGTTACTAAGATAAAAATAAAGCATATAGAGCTAACATGCCAATATAATCGGAGTTCCTTTTAATGCATTTAAAAGGCTGAAGAGGAGACTGCATCAGCTTTGACAGAAGTGGACATAGAGGGTCCAGAGGGTCCACTAAACTACGTATATGGACAATATATGCCAAGTATCAATATGAGACTGTGTTGTTTAAAGACGGAGGATTTTCAGCAGAACTTATTTCTGTTCCATAAGAGACTGAACAGGGCAGTGTAGTGGATCCTCCTCCAGAATCTGTGCAGCAATTTGACAATGTAAGAAAATGATTTTATTGATCTTAATGTGAGACAAATTACTGCTAAACAGAAATGAATATTTTAGCTTTAAGATCACAAAACATAAGAATTTCATTGCAGTTACCAGTGAAGGATCTATACAAAATCTATCTCAATAGAAAAAAAAATCAAAAAATAGATTTGGAGATTAAATATCTGCATGTAAAGATAGAGGGAAAATGATGTTTGTTCAGGACTAAAGAAGGCGTGTTCAAAGCAAATTAGTGATAGTTTGTTTTATTAAAGGTGATTCTGAGTGACAAGTTATCTGATTCTCTGCATTCAGACTTCTGTTTGTGGATGTGGTTCCTCTTAAGTTTAAATATTTTAAAGATACCGATTAGCCATTAACACCTTTTAATCGCGATCTTTTTATAGCTTAAATTTAGCGTTTTTAACATCATATTCCAAACTATGGTCATCTTAAACAAGTATTACAACAATTTTCAGCATTAACTTACTGTTGGTTCCACTCCTAGGTTAGTACAACCAAATTTCTGGCGAGCACATTTTCACATTGCTTTCATCATGGCAGATTGAACAGAAAAAGGGTTTATATAGGAAACAGGAAGTAGCTACAATTAAAGGTGCAGTATGCAAACCACCACTAGAGGGAACATAACCCCACCCAATATCTGACAGGTCAGCACAGTTACTATAGGGATGTTTGGTTTTGGTCTCTGTGGGGGATAAGAGTTTGTTTTGGCCCTCCTGACATTGAACCCCCATCACCCACCCTGGGAGGGTGCTTTTCTGTTCTGTTGTTTGTGATGTAACTTTGAGGGCTCTCTGGAATCCACCCCTTAAAGGGGGTCTATGTCAGGGTCTGGGGGGATGACCGTAGGGTCATTCCTACTCTGAGTTTATTTCTGTGTTTCTTTGTGTGTTTTTTTTTTATTTTGGATTAAGTCCTGTGATTACACTTGTCATTATGATTACTGCTATGATCAAAGGTTTGTCTTTTGCATTGTGATTGTCGTGGTCTTGTCTCTCCCCGATCCTCTGTTCATGTCCGTGTCTCCCTCTGTCTTTGATTGTGTGTGTGCGGCCCCACCCCGTCCTGTCATCTGTCTTTTCTCATGTGTCAGCTGTCAGGCATTATTGGCTTTCAGTGTTCCCAATTGTGTCCATCTGTCCCATGTTCTCCTGATTGCATTCACTGTATTTAAGGTCTGGGTTTGCTTCTGTTCAGTGTGGGTTCTTTGGTCATCCTGGCATGATTACACGCTTCTTCCTGCCTGTATCCTGTCCATGTTTTCCCGTGGTTTTTTGTTGCGCTTCCGAGTGCTGTTTAATTTCTGTTTAAGCTTTCGAGCAGTGTCTGTGTGACCTATGCTCAGAAATAAAATTATTGTTAAACTTGCATCCAGCAATTGGGTCCTGTTGCTTCCACACCTGACAGTAGTCCAGTTTGGCTTTACAGGCCCAAATGTAGGCTGTGTTTGAAAGTGCAATACAAAGAGGTGTAGACTATATGTAGGCAATCACATTTGATTGTGTTAATATTAACTACATAATTATTAAAAATGAATGGGACATCTAATATTAGCGACTGTTTCAGAACCCTTGTTTGTTTTTTGTCAGATCACTTATTTGTCTGATCTTTTATGACTTATATTCATAGGTGTTGTATCTTTCACATTGGGGAATGGGAGTTGTTCAGTCATCATCAGTGTTGGGCAAGTTACTAAAAACTAGTAACTAGTTACAGTTACTAGTTACTTCTTTTCAAAAGTAACTGAGTTACTTAACAATTACTGCATGATTAAAGTAACTAGTTACTTGGAAAAGTAACTTTCACGTTACTTTTAAATGTATACTTAAATCATCTTGCACACATAGTAAGATAATTTTATTAATGGATTACATTACACGATTATACTGTATAATGTCAGGCTGAAAATGAACTATTTCAGACAGCTTTTAGAACATGTTCAGTCTGCTTTATCCTGCCTTGAGAGATCTTGTGAGAAAAATCTGAAGAAAATCCACACAAAATTGCCAGTAATTTCCTCATTTTGGAGTGAGAAATAGGCTTTGTGTAGTCAGAAAATGAAAAAGAGTGAGAATCACTCCAAAAGAATGAGTTGGCAACACTGCACATAGCTGTCAACGTTTCTTTCCTTTATATTATGGATTTAATCTGATGTGCACTGATCCAAAGAAAATGTCCATTATCCATAGTACAAATGTCTGCTGTGACAGAGACATGATCCAGTCCCTTAAACTCCTTTTGGAGATCAAATCCATTTTTGAATAATCTTTATTCAGGTAGCAAGTCAATGTGTTCAGCAACTTCAGTGGATCACAGTCTCTGCTGTTTGATGGAAAATGACTGTCATCAGATCTTCATTCTGTAACGATGTATCTGGCAATCAGTCAGTTTAATTCTTGCTGGGTCACAAACTGTCCAGATGCATACCTGTGCTTGAAATCCAACCGTGGGTGTTCAGATAACGTAGATCCACTATACGGTGTTGTTAGTATAGCATAACACTAGCTTTGTTGGATCTTGTTGCTGTTCTCAGGCGCTTCTGAAGATTGCAATCGGTCTCACATGGCCCACCAGTATGCTTTTGTCCTTACCCACGACAAATGAAAAATAATTTGTCTATTTCTACAAAAACAAAGTAGCTTCAGCTTTTCCCAGCAGGAGCAAGCTCCATTTGTGGCTGCTGGCTGCAGCAGTGAACAAGTTCTTTGCAACAGGTTACTTTGACTGACGGCTGCGATAGCTATGTAGGGTCAGTTTGTATTTATTTGCGCTAAAAATATCTATCCATATTAATAAAACAAGTAACACGAGTAACACATCTGATCAAATTTCAGTAACTGTAATGCATTACTAAATTTTTCAACAGTAATTTCGTTACACAGCACGTTACTGCAAAAGTAATGCGTTACAGTACGCACGTTACTTTGTAACATGTTACTCTCAACACTGGTCATCATTATAATTGTTTTAGTTTATATGTGTAGTTTATAGACTATCATCAATAAACTCATGCAGTACTATAACAGGACACGATTACAAATATTTGAGACCCATTCTAGTGCATCCTTTTATATTTTAGGAATATTATAAGTACAAAACACCGATATTATACACAGCAGAATGACCTCTTTGGCTGCACGGTGGCGCAGTGGTTTAGCACTGTGGCAGCACAGTTTTACCCTTGGCCGGGGGATCGCGGGGATCATGAGATCGTGGGTTCGATCCCAGCCCCCGACCAACAGTGAGCTGTGTGGAGTTTGCATGTTCTCCCCGTGTTGCATGGGTTTACTCCGGGATTTCTCCGGTTTCCTCCCGCATACCAAAAACATGTAGGTTTAGGGCGCTCGTGCACGCAGCGACCGGCAGCCGGTGGCTTGTCACCAGACTGCAAACCAAATCTACCTACGGGTACAAATAAGTAACAAAAAAAAACAAAAAAAACCTGTTGCATCAGTGTTGCCCATTTATCAGGAAATATTTAAATGACAATGATTTGTTTCATTATTTGGGCGTTTTTGTGTCCAGTTTGGTGACGGTTGTCGTTTAGTCAAACCACGCATGTGGCTGCATATGATATGCAGTTGATCTGGGCATTTTGCTTCACAATCATGGTGGTATTATTATGAACTTTAATGTTTAGATAGCTGTGCGAGCACACAGAGAGGAGCACCACTGGCGACGGCAAGACGTGGTCCTGCAAACGGACTCCTGTCTACCACTGACTGGGCAGGCTGGGTTTGCTTTCCTGCGAAGGACCACGTTCCGCCTGCTGTTTCTCTAACACCAGTGTTCTTTAGGCAGACCCCAGGTCCCCGCTGGCATTCCCCAAATTATCCTTTTGAAGTACGCAATCATGCCAACATTATAGTATAATTTTTTTAAGCATTACATCTTCACTACTCTCTCTCACTTGTCAGATTTGTCACTTTTCACTTCCTTTTTTTGTTTGCGAAGCATTGACTCTCTCCCTTAAATGGGATTTGAAATTGTACTCTTCAATTGTTTTTATGTGCCATCTCTCTGTCTTTTTACTCTTTAAACTTACTCCCTGCTTGTTTCAGGGTCAACAGTTTGTGAAACCCGACCTGAATTGTTTTCTATATGTGCTGTTTTTCTTTTAATATCTTCCTGCCTGCCTCAGGGACTACAGATGGAAATTAGTGAGAATGCTATAATCTGATACAGAGCATCTTTTCCCTGTGTTTAATGTATTTTTTTTGTACATCGTCCCTGACAAATAAACCAATAAACTAAACTAAACTAAACTAAGCGCTGTGGTGACTGACTGGTCGTGATAAGATAAGATAAGATAAGCCTTTATTAGTCCCACAACGGGGAAATTCCAGGATTGCAACAGCACAGGGATAGCAACACTCAGAGCAACAATCAGAAGGCAAGAAAAAAAAAACAAGCAAGCAAGAGCAGCTAATAAACATATGTACGTATTACTATAAAATATATATATATACACACACACACAGACACACAGTGCAGAGCATTGTAGCTGGATGGAATAATATATGAATATATGAACACACAGTGCAGAGCATTGTAGCTAGATGGAATAAATATGTAAATATATAAACACCCACAGTACGGAGCATTGCAGCTAGGTGGAATAAATATGCAAGTATATAAACACACACAGTGCGGAGCAATGTAGCTAGATGGAATAACATGTAGATATATAAATATATAAACACCCACAGTACGGAGCATTGCAGCTAGACGGAACAAATATGCAAATATATAAACACACACAGTGCAGAGCATTGCCGCTAGATGGAATGAAACAGCATAACCGTCTACCCAGCTATCCTGCATGGTATGATTATGTGCCCATACACACTCTCACCCTCCATAGCGACCGGCATGCTCCTAGTTGTATGTCGGAGAGGACCACTGTGTAAGTCTATTGCATCTTCTGCATTCAAAAAACTATTAGTTTGTTACGTCTTTTTTGCTATCTCTGCGAGCAGCCCTGCTTAGGTTGTACAGTCTGACAGCCGTTGGTAGGAAGGACCTACGAAACCTCTCGGTTGTGCACCTGGGATGATGTAGTCTGCTGCTAAATGAGCTCCTCAGTGCATTCAGTATGTCCTGCATAGGGTGGAACTCGGACTCCAGCAGAGATGACAGTTTAGCCACCGTCCTTCTCTCTCCTATCTCCTCCATCGGATCAAGGCGCTGCCCCAGGACAGAGCTAGCTTTCTTAATCAGTTTGTTCAGTCTCTTCCTATCGGCTGCAGTAATGCCACTGCCCCAGCAGACCACTCCAAAAGTGATGGCTGATGCCACCACCGTGTCATAGAATGACTTCAGCAGCGCCCCTTGTACACCAAAAGACCTGAGTCTCCTCAGCAGGAACAGCCTGCGCTGTCCCTTCTTGTAGAGTGCATCAGTATTGTGTGACCAGTCTAGTTTATTGTTCAGATGAATACCCAGGTACTTATAGGATGTCACCATCTCGATGTCTGTTCCCTGTATATTTACTGGTACTGTGAGGGGCTGCCCATGCCTGCGGCAGTCCACCACCAGCTCCTTAGTTTTCCTCGCGTTGATCTGGAGGCAGTTCCGATGGCACCAGTCCACGAAGTCCTGGATAAGCCCTCTGTACTCAGCTTCATCTCCATTGGAGATGAGGCCAACGATCGCAGAGTCATCAGAGAACTTCTGTAGATGGCAGTGTGTTGTGTTGTGTGAGAAGTCCGCAGTATAAAGAGTGAACAGGAAGGGAGCCAGCACCGTTCCCTGGGGGGCCCCCGTGCTACTGATGATCGTGTCGGACACACAGTCCCGGGTTCTCACAAACTGAGGCCGGTTCGTGAGGTAGTCCAGGATCCATGATGACAGGTGCTGGTCCACCCCTGCGCGCAGCAGCTTGTCCTTCAGGATCATCGGTTGGATGGTGTTGAAAGCACTGGAGAAGTCAAAGAACATGATCCTCACCATATTCCCGGGCTTCTCCAGGTGGGACAGAGAACGGTGAAGGAGGAAGATCACCGCATCCTCCACCCCAATGCCATGCTGGTAGGCGAACTGGAGTGGATCCATCGCTGGTTCCACCAGGGGGCGGAGGTGAGCAAGGAGCAGTCTCTCCAGGGTCTTCATCAAGTGGGACGTCAAGGCCACCGGTCTGTAGCTGTTCAGGTCTTTGGGGTGGGAAGTTTTTGGTACAGGTACCACACAAGATGTTTTCCACAGCTGTGGTACCCTCCCCAGTTTCAGGCTCATGTTGAAGATATACGTCTTCTGATGTTGCATATTATCTAATCAGCATGGTTGTGACGTCGTATATTATCCAACCAGCATGGCCATGATGCCGTGTATTATCCAGCCAGCAACGGAGTCAATCCAAAACCCACACACACTGAAGGGCATGAGAGACAGAGCGGTGGCTAAACTTTTATTGATAAAAATTGCATATTTTGACTTAGCGACTCCATACTTGGGGATACACACCCTCGTAACCTCAGCAAAGCACTTATAAAATCTGAGGCCAGTCTGATGAATGGTTCAAGAGGTATGCTGTGGAACAGACAGACACACACAGACGGAGAATTTGTGCAGTTAGATACGTGTTGTCAGTTAACCTATCAGAAGCTTCCAAATCCATGACGTCATCATCCCAAATTGTTTAGACATAGTAATCTTAGTGTATGTAAATTTCTGACTTTGAAGAAAGTAATAAAAAACAATCAAAAAATGATTTACCAAATATAACAATTATTTAGCAAATAGAAATAATTTTGGTAATTCTGACTGACCTAAAACAGGAAAAGTTTAGTCTGATTTAATGTCAGATAGTGAGGGAAAAAATGATTATGTATCTTTTTATAAAGCATATGTAAACTTATGGTTTCATCTGTATTTCTTGAAACTTGAATCACATAGTAAAATATCTGAAACTTATCCTAATAAGACCACCCATTAGCTGGTTATTATAATCATGATATGGATCCATCTAAGAACCCTTGCCTCAAGAATGCTATTTCTTCTTTCTGTAATTAGCAAAAAAGCTTGAAAGATGAAAACACACACACACACACACACACACACACACATACACACTTTGCTTGAACTCAGCCAGAGGTTCATACCTGAAGCAACTGTCTCCATGGATGCCAGCCACAGGTAACAAAATTGTTTTGTTCTGATCTGCAAAACTTTCCCCAAGAACAACACATTCCCTGAAATATGGCTGAAAGGGTTTAAAGTGTGTGTGTGTGTGTGGGGGGGGGGGTTATGGTGTTGTTGATATGAGCAGCACATTGAAAAGCAGCTGAAAAAGAATAAGATCTCCTCTCACTTCAGTCCCATCCATCTGTGCAGGCATGCTGGAACAGAAGTGGCCGACTAGTCACTCAAGGTGAAATGTGTGACTCATACCATCAGCATCTGGTGATGGCTATGCCTCAGAAAACTGGGAAACTTGACATATAATGTATAGAAAGATTTACTATTCCACTAGATTGAAAATAAAATGGATGTATCACAGTTCAGACTTTACCATTTTGCTGTGGCATGTGATTATTTAAAAGTAGTAGAATGTAACAGGATTGCTTTATGAACATATTGGTTATTTGTGGGGCCCTAATTACTGTAACTGGACAGCTACTCCAATTGTATATGACACTGAATTAATATTTTTGTGACCCTCAAATTAAGAATGTAGTGATTAGATGAATATTTAAAATTAAAAAAATCAACACTTTTTTGACTGTTTTTCCATCTTCCCCCAGTTAAATTTGTTTTATACAACAGTTAGTTCCAATCGAGCAAGCTGACGAGACAATAGGCATTCCAGGAGTGTAAAAATTTCATCATAACCATACTTGAATCATGCATAACAGGACTGGCGTCACTGTGTTTCACAGATGTTCTAATAACACAACATAACAAAAATATATTTTTTTTGTAAGTTTTCTGTATTTTTTCAACTGATTAAGACAATTTTGCACCGCTGAATCAAAAAATCCAACAGACTCTCATGATAAATTGTATATCAAGGATTCAGTGTACCCCGCCCGGTATGGGGTTACCGGGGCCCCACCCTGGAGCCAGGCCTGGGGGAGGGGCTCGAAGGCTAGCGTCTGGTGGCCGGGTTTCCACCCATGGGACCCGGCCGGGCTCAGCCCGAAGGAGTTACATGGGTCCGCCCTCCAGTAGGTTCACCACCTGCAGGAGGGATCATGGAAGTCCGGTGCTATGTGGATTAGGTGGCAGTCAAAGGCGGAGACCTTGGCGGACTGATCCCAAGCTTTCTAAACTGGCTTTTGGTACGTGGAATGTCACCTCTCTGGTGGGGAAGGAGCCTGAGCTGGTGTACGAGATTGAGCGATACCGGCTAGATATAGTTGGCCTCACCTCAACACACAGCTCCGGTTCCGGAACCAGTCTCCTGGAGAGGGGCTGGAGCTTGGCCTTTTCTGGAGTTGCCCCGGGCGAGAGGCGACGAGCAGGGGTAGGTATTCTTGTATCGCCCCACCTTGCTGCCTCTATATTGGAGTTTTCCCCGGTGGACGAAAGGGTTGCTTCCCTGCGCCTTCGGGTTGGGAAACGGGTCCTGACCATCATTTGTGCCTATGCACCAAATGATGTTTCAGAGTACCCACCCTTTTTGGAGTCTGTGACTGGGGTGCTGGAGGGTGCTCCTCCTGGAGACTCCATTGTCCTACTGGGGGACTTCAATGCGCACGTGGGCAACGACAGTGAAACCTGGAGGGGGGTGATTGGGAGGAACGGCCTGCCCGATCTGAACCCGAGTGGTGTTCAGTTATTGGACTTCTGTGCTAACCACAGTCTGTCTATAACGAACACCATGTTCAAGCATAAGGGTGTCCATATGTGCACCTGGCACCAGGACACCCTAGGCCGCAGGTCGATGATCGATTTTGTTATCGTATCATCAGACCTGCGACCGTATGTCTTGGACACCCGAGTAAAGAGAGGTGCAGAGCTGTCAACTGATCACCACCTGGTGGTGAGTTGGATCCGATGGCAGGGGAGGAAGCCATTCAGACCTGGTAGACCCAAACGTATAGTGAGGGTGTGCTGGGAGCGTCTGGCTGAGGCCCCTGTCCGGGAGGTCTTCAACTCCCACCTCCGGAAGAACTTCAACCACATTCCGAGGGAGTCTGGAGACATGGAGTCTGAATGGGCCATGTTCTCCACCTCTGTTGTTGAAGCGGCAGCCCAGAGCTGCGGCCGCAAGGTGGCCGGTGCATCTCGTGGTGGCAACCCCCGAACCAAGTGGTGGACACCAGTGGTGAGGGGGGCCATTAAGCTGAAGAAGGAGTCCTATCAAGCTTGGTTGGCTTGTGGGACTCCCGAAGCAGCTGAGGTGTACCGGCAGGCCAAGCGGAGTGCAGCTCGGGTGGTTGCTGAAGCAAAAACCCGGGTATGGGAGGAGTTCGGTGAGGCCATGGAACAAGACTTTCGGTCGGCTTCAAAGAGATTCTGGCAAACTGTTCGGCGGCTCAGGAGGGGAAAGCAGCTCCCCGTCCACACTGTGTATGGTGCGGATGGGACACTGTTGACTTCAACTGGGGATATCGTCGGGCGGTGGAAGGAATACTTCGAGGATCTCCTCAATCCCACTGATACGCCTTCCACAGAGGAAGCAGGGTTTGGGGACGAGGGGGATGACTCGCCTATCACAGGGGCTGAGGTCGCCAAGGTGGTTAAAAATCTCCTTGGTGGCCGGGCCCCGGGGGTGGACGAGATTCGCCCCGAGTACCTCAAGGCCCTGGATGTTGTTGGGTTGTCATGGTTGACACGCCTCTGCAACATTGCGTGGAGGTCGGGGGCAGTGCCTTTGGCATGGCAAACCGGGGTGGTGGTTCCTCTCTTCAAAAAAGGGGACCGGAGGGTGTGCTCCAACTTTAGAGGGATCACACTCCTCAGCCTCCCTGGGAAGGTCTATGCCAAGGTATTGGAGAGGAGAGTCCGGCCGTTGGTCGAACCTCGGATTCAGGAGGAGCAATGTGGTTTTCGTCCTGGCCGTGGCACATCGGACCAGCTCTTTACCCTCTCGAGAATTCTTGAGGGTTCGTGGGAGTTTGCCCAACCAGTTTACATGTGTTTTGTGGACTTGGAGAAGGCATTTGACCGCGTCCCTCGTGGATTTTTGTGGGGGGTGCTTCGGGAGTATGGGGTATCGGGCTTGTTGTTACGAGCTATTCGGTCTCTGTACGACCGTTGTGAGAGTTTAGTTCGCATTGCCAACACTCGGTCGGAGTCATTCCCAGTGAGAGTTGGACTCCGCCAGGGCTGCCCTTTGTCACCGGTCCTGTTCATAATTTTTATGGACAGGATTTCTAGGCGCAGCCAGGGAATGGAGGGTGTCATGCTTGGTGACCACAGGATCTCATCTCTGTTGTTTGCAGATGATGTTGTCCTGTTGGCTTCATCCAGCAATGACCTACAGCTCTTGCTGGGACGGTTTGCCGCTGAGTGTGAAGCGGCTGGGATGAGAATCAGCACCTCCAAGTCCGAGTCCATGGTCCTCAGCCGGAAAAAGGTGGATTGTCCTCTCCGGGTTGGGGACAGGCTCCTGCCCCAAGTGGAGGAGTTTAAGTATCTTGGGGTCTTGTTCACGAGTGAGGGGAAAATGGAGCGAGAGATCGACAGACGGATTGGAGCAGCATCTGCAGTGATGCGGACGTTGTACCGGTCTGTTGTGGTGAAGAGGGAGCTTAGTTCTAAGGCAAAGCTGTCGATTTACCAGTCAATCTACGTTCCTACTCTCACCTATGGTCACGAGCTTTGGGTAATGACCGAAAGAACGAGATCGCGGATACAAGCGGCTGAAATGAGCTTTCTCCGTAGGATTGCTGGACTCACCCTCAGAGATAGGGTGAGGAGCTCAGTCATCCGGGAGAGGCTCAGAGTAGAACCGCTGCTCCTCCACATTGAAAGGAGTCAGTTGAGGTGGTATGGGCATCTGATTAGGATGCCTCCTGGACGCCTCCCACTTGAGGTGTTTCAGGCACGTCCCACTGGGAGGAGACCCCGGGGCAGACCCAGGACTCGGTGGAGAGACTATGTCTCCCAGCTAGTCTGGGAACGCCTTGGTATCCCCTCTGAAGAGCTGGAGCAGGTGGCTGGGGAGAGGGAAGTCTGGGCTTCTCTGCTTGAACTGCTGCCTCCGCGACCCGGACCTCCGGAAAAGCGGTAGAAGATGGATGGATGGATGGATGAATCAAAAAATGACATCCGTTTCTCTTGATCCGGTCAGGTTTTTATGTTAAGTTATAAGTAGTTGTACAGCAGTTGTACAGGTGTACTGTTAATTGAATAGGACACTGATAAAGGTGAGTACATGTAAATTGAATGTTACATCATCATTGTTCAAAAGTTGACCTGATTGAACAAAACCAATGTGATTTTTGGATTCAGCACATCAAAATTGTCCTAAATCAGCTAAAAAAAACTTAGACAATAAATTTGGTGTTGACCAATGTAATCATTAAAGGTGAGACAAGGAGACAACATTCTGACCTCCTTTCCAGTAGGTGTCACACTTACTCTTGTACTAACTGGTTGGCAGAGTTCAACCCATTTACACTGTTGGCTGTGACATCATTACTGGCCAATGGCCATAGATATGTAAGCATTAGATAGGACTTGGCTAGTCGCTAGGCTAGTCACGGTTACAATAAATACAACGAACAACTGCTTTGTGTATCCTGTTATCACAATGCTGCAGGTACTGTCAACTATTACAATTACCTACATAATATGGCACCTCTGTTTGGCATGAATATCATATCATATATCTGTGTTACTGACCATAGACTTGTCATGCAACTATTCTAGTGCAAATATTATGATTGCTTCAGACCCATAAAAAGTTTTAAAAGTATTTTTTTTTATCAGTATATTATTTTTTAATTAAAGTGACACTCCAGCAAAAATCAATTTTTTTCTGTTGTTAAAATGTCTGTAACATGTTTTTTGTGACTTACAAGACATATCCAGAGCAAAATCTTACTGCAGTCCCAAGTCTGTGTTTTTCTACTGTGAATTTTCCAGTAAGGGAATCCCCCCCCCCCCCCAAATAAAAAAACAAAAAACAAACAGGCAAGTTTGGACAGACTGTTGCTAGCTACGTAAGCATTCCTGTTTAGCCTGATTGGTTAATGTTATAACCAATCAGACAGATATTTTTGGCTACCTTGGGGGAAGAGGGAGGAGCCGAGGATCAGCAAGATTGTCAGGCGGGCTTGTAGATGGGCCACAACACAACAGGAGGAGATGACACTGTGATTGTGAGACCTTTCGAGACTGTTGCACAATAGTCAAAGATGGTGACTCGCATTGGTCAAGCATAGACAAACTTTTCCACAGGTAGCTTTTTCTTGTCATTATCCCACTAACTAATTGGTCTTCTCTTTCTTTTTTCCATGTAATTTTCGCCATCTGTTCAACGGAGCTGGAGGAACTTGAGGACTTTATTGACAAGTTTTATCACTGCTTCTGTGACATGGTGAAACCTAGCGTTTCTCCCGGTAAGCCTCCCGTTCCTTCCTCCTCAACTAAGCAACCTAGACCCGCAGATTCACCACTAACAACACCCGAGAAATTATGAATCAGCCCAGAGGTTAGTGATATTCTTTCCTCCATTGAAAGTAAACTTTCCAGCATGGATGCTAGACTTCTATTGGTCAAGTTGGTCCATAAAGAATTCCAGGATGTCCGTGAGAGTCTGGAATTCAGCCAGGCACAGCTTGTCTCTCTCTTGGAAGAAAGTAATACTTTGAAAAAAATCAGTAAACATGCTAACCACACAACTTGACATTGTTGTAAAAGAAAACCAGAAAATGAAGAAAACCATTCTTGACCTGCAGTCACACAGCATGAGAGATAACCTGTTTTTTTCCAGAATTGTGGGAAAAAAACCCTAAAAATCCAGAACAGCTGATCTCTGAATTAATGTCTACGCAGCTGAAAATGCCCCAAATATTGTGAAATCAATTACCTTTCACTGACTCCACCGCATCGGTCAGAAAAAAAACCAAAACACATGTCCCACACCGATTGTTGTCAAATTTGAACATTTCAAGCAAATGGTTCTGTTACAGAGGCAGGGCAGACAGCTTAAAAACACCAATTATGGTCTAAATGATCAATTTCCACAACAGACTATAGAAAGAAGAAGAAAGGTTTTCCCTATTAGGAAACAAAAAAATCCAAGAAGGTAAATGAGCAATTATCTCTGTGGATAGATTGTTTATAGATGGCAAGCTGTTTATGTATGGATGAAACCATAACCCCCTGGCTATTCTAGATTCTAGTTTGTTCCCTAGCTACATGTGAGAAAAGAGTGCAATTGTGTGCAGGTCTCTTATTGATCCTTATTTAATCTGTTAACATTTGTCTAATGGTTCTTTTTTTGTTGAGGTTGTTTGTTCATTTACTGATGCTATTCTAGTTGCGGTTTCTTGCATCATGTACCCCCCCCCCCCCGAGGCAGACGTGTTTGCTCATTCCGTTCTCGAATGCCAGCTTTTTTTTTCTTTTTTGCATGTTTGGTGCTCTTTCTGCAGTGCATAAATGTCACGCACTGCTAATGTACGACCGACAGGCATTGCTGGACATCGCCAAGACAAGCAGCCATACAGAATTCACTGGCTTTATACCACCCAAACTATAATGCATTGTCCGCTAACACAGAAATCATCATCACCCCCAGGAAGACCCCGAAGTACTGAGCCCGCATGAGCATGCTGACCCCAAGAGACCGCTTCGGAAGCGGCGTCGCAAGTGAGGCGGGGGGGGGGGGGCTACATGCTAGGCTAAAAGCTCGCACTAGCTGCCCACTGCTACCTAGCTTCCTGCTAGCCAACATACAGTCTCTGGAAAACAAACTGGACGAGCTAAGAGTAAGGATTGAAGACCAGCGGGAGATAAGAGAGTACTGCGCTCTAATTTTCTGTGAGACCTGGCTCTCAGATAAAATCCCTGAGTGCGCCATTCAGCTACAGACCCACTCTATAGATCGGGGAGACCGGACATCAGCCACGGGTAAGACGGGGGGGGGGGGGTGGTGGAGATGTACAGACTGTTTACAAGCACTGTTCACCTGATGTGGAGTTTTTACTGCTGAAAGCCCGTCCCTATTATCTATTAAGACAATTCACTGCTATGTTTATGGCAGCTGTCTACATTTCCCTGCAAAGCAACTACACAGCAGTGCTCCGCAAACTCCATGATGCCATCAGCGCATTAGAGACGTTCCATCCCGATGCTGTTTTTATTGTTGCTGGTGACTTTAACCAGTACAATTTACGGACTGTACTTCCCAAATATTACCAGCATGTGGACATTCCCACCTGTGATAAGAACACACTGGACCATGTTTACACAAACATACACTGTGCATACAGAGCGTCACCTCCCCCCCCCCCCCCACTTCGGACAGTCAGATCACATCTCCCTGTTTATGTACCTGGCCTACAGACAATGACTGAAATAAACAAACCCTGTTGTTAAACAAATTAAACACTGGACTCCAGAGGCTGAGAGCACCCTGCAAGACTGTTTTGCCCAGACAGACTGGGATGTGTTTAAAGCTGCAAGCACCCGGGAGGAGTTTTCTGTAAACATACAGAACTATGCTGAGTATGTGACTGGGTACATCAGTACTTGATACCATCGTACCCACCATACAAGTCAGGAAGTTCCTCAACCTGAAGCCCTGGATCAACAGTCAAGTACGTCAGATGCTGTGTGCTCGCTCACTTGCATTTAAATCAGGCAATGAGGCCAAGTACAAAGCTGCAACATACGGACTGAGGAAGGCTATAACAACAGCCAAGAGGCAGTACAGAGAAAAGCTGGACAGCCTCTACTCCACTCCTGACCCTGGGTGCATGTGGCAAGGCCTGCAGCACATCACAGACTACAAGAGAACCAACAGCAGTACCGCTACCTTCACAGACAGCCTGCCGGATGATCTCAACATCTTTTACACCTACTTTGAGACCTTCAGCTACAGTGTAGAGAGGAGACACACACACACACACACACACACACACACACACATGCACCCTCCCCCTCCACTAAAAGTCTCATCAGGCCAGGTAAACAAAGCACTGAGGAATATCAACCCCTGCAAGGCAGCAGGACCAGACAACATCCCTGGGCGGGCTCTCAGAGCATGTGCTGCCGAGCTGACTGATGTTCTCACATCCATCTTTAACCTCTCCCTCAACCAGAACATAGTCCCCTCCTGCTTCAAAACACAACCATCATCCCCCTGCCCAAAAAAGAGCCTGCCGACCTGCCTGAATGATTACAGGCCAGTAGCACTCACTCCAATCATCATTAAGTGCTTCAAGAGAGTGGTTCTGGCCTTCATTAAGGACAGCATACCGGATACCCTGGACCCCCCCTGCAGTATGCTTACCAGCCCAACAGGTCCACCTCAGATGCCATTGCTGCTGCACTCCATTTTTCTCTCCCCCACCTGGAAGATAAAGACTCCTACATCAGGATGCTCTTTGTCGACTACAGCTCTGCCTTCAACATGGTCATCCCCCACAAACTCACCTACAAACTGTCTTTACTTGGCCTGCATCACACCCTCTGTGACTGGCTACTGGATTTTCTGACTGGCAGGCCCCAGACTGTCAGGATGGGTAACAGAACCTCAGCCAGCATCATCACGAACACAGGTGTCCCACAGAGTTGTGTTCTC
Source organism: Pholidichthys leucotaenia (assembly GCA_020510985.1). Taxonomy (NCBI): domain Eukaryota; kingdom Metazoa; phylum Chordata; class Actinopteri; order Cichliformes; family Pholidichthyidae; genus Pholidichthys; species Pholidichthys leucotaenia. Next base: position 335,985,051 of record CM035839.1, on the reverse strand, counting down.
AGGCCCATCTTCTACAGCCTCTTCATCCATGACAGTGTTGCCTCCCACAAGGTCAGTGTCATGTTAATGTTCGCGGATGACACAGCAGTGATAGGACGCATCGATGGTGGTGATGAAGCACCCTACAGGAGGGAGGTGGCCAGCCTGGTGTCATGGTGTGAGGACAACAACCTCACCCTCAACACGGACAAGACGAAGGAGATGATAGTGGACATGAGGAAGGGGAGGAGACCTCATCAGCTGCTGTTCATCTGGGAGCTTGAGGGGGAGAGGGTGAGCAGCTTTAAATACCTGGGCATCCACATCAGTGAGGACCTTATGTGGGCACTCAACACCACAGAGCTGGTTAAGAGAGCTCAACAGCGGCTGTACTTTCTGAGGAGGCTGAGGAAGTTAGGCATGTCCCTCAAGATCCTCAACAACTTCTACAGCTGCATCATCGAGAGCATCTTGACCAACTGTATCACTGCGTGGTATGGTAGCACTACTGCTTTGGACCGCAAACGCCTGCAGAGAGTGGTGAAGACAGCGGAGAAGATCATCAGGACTCCACTCCCTTCTCTGCAGAGGATCTACCACTGCAAAGTCTAAAGGAGAGCTGCTTCCATCCTCCAGGACCCCACTCACCCCCAGCACGGAATGTTCACACTTCTACCCTCAGGCCGGAGGTACAGAAGTGTGAAATGCAGGACATCCAGACTAAAAAACTCCTCCTTTCCCACAGCCATCAGACTCCTAAATAAATAAACTCTGGACACAGCTTTGCAAATAGGAATTCACACACTGGTTGCTAAATTTGCACACTGTACATAGTCTCACCCCATCTCATGTCCATGTCATCTCTGCTGGGTTAATACTACTGGTTATTATCAGGGCACATGGCTTTACACAGAGGAATTCTCACACTGAATGCTAATTTGTACATTGTACATAGTATCATGCCATTTCAGGTTCATATCATCTCTGATATTAAAATACCATTGTCCATTATAGTCATCCAGTGAATTTTCAGTTTCCATTCTTCTTGTTTCCTCTGGTTTAACTGCTTTAACTGTCCTAATTGCCTAATGTGTATTTATTAGTATCAGTATTTAGTAGTAGTGTGTTTATTACCTTTATTAATATTGATGTGTATCTATTACCTTGGCAATCGTTCGGAGAGCAGAGTAAGAATTTCATTGCTCAGGAAATGTTGCATTTCTTAACTGTGCTCATAACAAAGCCTTTGAATCTTGAATCTATTCTTGCTGATGTTGTTAGGTTGTTGCTGTATGTTATCTGTTCTCATCACTTACTAACCTTCGTGTCTGTTCTCTCTCATACATTTGGCATTGTTGTATATAATAAATGGCACCTTTATTGTGAAGTGCAGTGTGGCGATGTGCACTTCCCGTCATGTCACCGCACTACCCTATATAAGGCAGGGGCGTCCATATTGCGTCCTCTTTGACCTGTGCCCTACGCCAGGTGCCTGCCGTGTAACCGCCATACCAGTTCATCAATAAAGCTGTGTTTGCTAACTCATCCTGCCTCATCCTTGGCGATCAAGGATTAACTCATGGAGGTGTGTATTACACCACTTCATCCCTTTCTTGAGCTTCCGGGCAAACCGTCGGTGCCTTGGCTCAGGTGATTCAAGCCATTCCAACAAGCTCAACAAGCTGAGGGCATGTGCACTTCTCATCCATAACCTGGGTATTGAGGGCCAGCGAGTCCTGCGGAGCCTCGGACTCCTTTGAGGACGTCGTGGAGCTGCTAGTCAACCACTTCCACACCCTGGAAAGCGTGACTGTTCGGAGGATTTGTTTTTGGCAGCAACATCAGCGGGTAGGTGAGCTTATTCACCAGTTTGTCGCCGACTTGAGGCAGCTAGCTAACGAGTGTTGCTTTGGGCCTTTGGAAGATGAAATGGTACATGACCAGCTTGCAGAGCACACGTGCAGCGCCGCATTGCGGGCTAGGCTACTCATGGTGCCCAGTGACTTAACATTAGCCAGAGCTGTTGAGGTAGCTCTCCAGTTGGAGGCTGCAGACAAGCTAGCTCCAGAGCTAACCTGGCGCCAGTCACAGCGGCCGCCGGAGCCACCTGCCTCGGCAAATGTTGTGGACTCGGAAAGCGAGGATAGCTTGGATGATGATGTTATGGAAACCAATGCTGGCAGCTGAAGGTCGGGTTGTGGCCACTGGAACCGCCCGGTTCCGGTGGTCAAAGAGAACGTTGTGTGGGACGAAGCGCTAACGGACACCATGGCAGTCAAGCAGGACCAGTTTCACTCAGGTTCAGTGCAGGAGGGTCTTAGTGCCGGTGCTCAGGACATGGTAGAGGGGGGTACCGAGCATGGCGGCGAGGCGCCTGCGTCGGCGAGTGACACCAATGTGCTAGCCCCAGACGCCTCTAGAGCTTGGCCGCAGGGGGATGGAGGGTCTGCAGCTATGATGGTGATTGCTACGACGGTTTTAGAAGAGGAGAAGACCAGTCCTTTAGAAGAGGACAGGACCAGACCGATGAGCATGGAGTTACCACATGCTAGGCAGCACCACGTCAGGTCGAGCTGGGCCCCGTTGAGGGTTTTGGACTTGGTTTGAGTTCGGGGGTGACGAGCGTCCACGGCGAAGATGGGCCAAGCAACAGCCAGCAAAACATTGAGGGTGTCTGCGCATAGTGGCAAAGCTGGGCGCCACATACTTCCAGTTGTCCGACGGTTCATTGAGGCACGCCAATCAGCTTCAGCATGTCTGGGAAGAAGCTCCGGATAATGAGGCTGGACGGAGGAGTTGAGCTCCATCATCCAGAAGATCAGCCATCGTTCCAGGGGTTTGCTGCTTCCAGGGGCGTGCTTGCTGAAGGGCTGCCCTGGGCCCCCATGCCGGTTCTACCTCTCCCACCCAAGTGACTGTGTTGTAAAATAAAGTTGTTTATAGTTCTTATGTTTTGCATTCATGTTATGGTATGGGGTTATATTGTGTTTGTATTTTAGTTTAGGAGCACGGCAAGTAATTTTAGTTGGATAATGGACTTTTCTTTAGATATGGGTGGCAGAATAAAGACTTGTTATCATCCCACGCTGTGCGCTTGCTCCAGTGCTGACTACTTCTGTAGTCCACCTGCCAGCCCTATTTTAGGTTGTTTTGAGTGAGTGTGTTAGGCCATTTTAGTACATTAGTTTTCGTTGTTTTAGTGTGTGATTCGGGTCCCAAATTGGGGGGGGGGGGGGTCAATTGTGTGTGTGGTTTTTGACTTTCCTAAAGGTGGGAGGAAATGTTGTAAATAATAAATGGCACCTTTATTGTGAAGTGCAGTGTGGTGACGTGCACGTCCCGTCACATCACCGCACTGCCCTATATAAGGCAGGGGCATCCATATTGCGGCCTCTTTGAACGGTGCCCTACGCCAGGTGCCTGCAGTGTAACCGCCATACCAGTTCATCAATAAAGCTGTGTTTGCCAACTCATCTTGCCTCATCCTTTCCCCAGGTATTTCCCATACATAACAGGTATATCAGAAATAACTTTAAGTACATGCATCCCACTCACTCTGGCAAATGCAAGCAAATACAACAGAGACATCATGCGTGCACACACAAGCACACACACAGGTACTGTATATAAGATATGCACAACACACACATGCTTACACACACATGCATATGCAGCCACACAACATACATATGCACACACAGACACACACGTACCAACTATTGGACCTACCATGTACATGTTTTCTCTTATTACTATAAACATGCAAACTACATTTGTAGAACTATGTTATAAAAGCAATATCACACTCGAAGTTGTGTGCTATCATGAATATAGTATGGTGTGATTCTTTGGTCCTCGGGGTCGCCTCGTGCGTCAAGCACAACACAGTGATGCACACAATACTGCACGCCCTCTTGTGTGATAGTGCCTAAATGTATTCTAAAACAAAGGAATGCTTACAGTATTTAACCAAGCCCCACTCAGATTCAACTTGTTTTTGAGATATTGTTGCACTTACTTTTTCCCACTAGCTGAATGTTATATATGAATCATGTGTCTGTTAGTTACAAATGGTTTTGCTTGCCCACTGGAGAGTTGTTCACCATGCTCCCCTGTCCCAAACATAATCCCACACTCTCATAGTTCAAGTGTAACATACAGGCCACAATTAAGCAGTTAATGTGTTGCAGAAGTCCACATGGTCTTTGAAACTGAAGAGATTGTGCTCTTTTCCTAGGCAGTGAACCTTCACATGGCCAAGCTGTGCTCTCTCTATCTTTCCCTGCCCCAGTAGGCCTACTTTACTAGAATGGATGCCTATCATCAAGAATAAATAACAAGATGAACACAAACAGCTCCCAGCCAATGAGAAAACTGTAGAGAAGGATTAGAGATGATTAAATTAAATCACTAACAGTAAAGATTTGGGGTTTAACATTGGCATATAATTCATGCCCTAGTTGTGAGTATTTGTTGTCTAATTCTGCACTTGAGTCCATAGACATAGCCATCTTTCATCATCTTGAAGATTTCTTAGGAAGTATTAACAGCTATGCTTTGAAGTTGGTGCATCTCGGAAAACCTATTTTTCATCAGACAACAGGGCTGCGTTCTGCCTGGGTAAATGTGCTGGAATCTATGCAGCCAAGCAGATATTTTTCAAAAAACAGGGCAAAACTGTAACAAATGCATTACCTTCAGTCACATGGCAATGGCTAATATCCCTATTTTACACCATCACAGTATTTTGCATCCTTCCTCTTTCAGACTGCAAAGTAACTTAAGTTTTTAGAAGCGGCCAACTCATAATGGCAGCAAAACAGACGCTGATGGGAAATGCTTTAGTTACACGTTGAACTTCAGAACACAGTGGTTTGGCAACGCCCTTTTTTATTGGAGCTCATTTTTGCGGGTTCAGGCTGGGATGGATGAGCATCACGCAAACGCTCAGCATTTGGAGTCTGTTAACATGCTCTGTCTGAGTGTGTTGCAAGGAAGTTATAACACATTATGATAATTTTCTTCCTAAATTCATTTCTCACCTCCTCGCTCTGCTGAAATGTGAGCTTATTGTGCTCAAATGGACATGCTTCTAATGGTTCAAGTGCAGATGGTTTCATGTGTCCTTAATGATTACTGTAAAATCCACTAGAAAGCACCACAAAACAGATACTTCTGTTTTTTCCTCCTCTGCCATCAGTCTTATGATCTGTTTTCCATTACAGAACCATTATCGGTACAATACTGAGACTATTTATGACACAAGGTTTTTTTTTAGCTGACATTTAAGCTCAAATGAGTTTTTGGAAAGTACAGACAAATACTTTTCTGAAGATATGGGTCACATTTGGAGGATTTTTTTTTTTTGTGGGGGGGGGGGTGCAAAGTTTACTTAGAAAACTTAAACACAAACTTGATGGTGAGTGCTTCTAAGTCTGCACCAAGTCCGTTTCTAGCAGTGATTTGCACCAGAGACATTCATCATTCTTGTATGGACTCATGCTAGGGAGAAAAAAAGGGGTCAAAAATCTCATCAGAGGTCAACATTAGACAAAATGTTGCAATATATGCAATATTTCTTTTATGCAATTATGATAAGAGTTTTCTTTTTCAGGATTTTGAAGTTTTTCATGGTTTAGCTATGAATAACAAAAAAAAAACAACAACCAAGTTTTGCAGCCAAGATCACTGTAATTAGAATTGACCTTTGACCACATTAAAGTTATCAGAAATTTTGAAAATCAATAATAGTAATATAATTATTAAACCATGTTAGCATTGCAATTACAAGTGAAGTACATAAATACATGTTCTTGAATTGCAGTGCCTTCCATCATTATTGGCACTCTTTAGAAAGATTAGTAAAAAAGATTAAGGAAAAAGGGAAAGGAACTTCATCTCACACTACAGGAAAAAAAGAAAAAATTGAACCTTTAAAGCCATAGTTTAAAAAAAAATGTCTCTACATGTGCAAGAGTCTCCTTTGCACATGCACACATATAGCAGTGTTCAAATCTTGTATAATATATATCAAAAGTGAAGCCTCAATCCAAGCTAGCAACTGTCCTTTCTTTCCCTAATATTTCAGTACTTTTACTTAGTTTTATTACAAATTATATACAATCATTGTTAAAAGGTCGACAACATATACTGAACAGTGACAGCAAACACATTTCAGATTTGAGTCACATCTTATGTATGTAACCAGACTGCCAATGACAGAGTAGCTTATTCCAGACTGATGAAGTCACCTTGAGAGTGTTCAAATCTCCTGACCGTTGACGTTGACTTTAAGCACATGCAGACCCACCTGAGGATCATTGTGAATGACTTTGGTGACCATTGGGTCAAACGCCTAGGGAGAATAACGAATCCAATGAAATGTGGACGCAGGAACGATCAATGCCATGTCATTGCATTAGTTTCTTTTGACTTTCCCAGAATGAGCTAAAAACAGAAAAACAACAACAAAAACTCATTTAGCTCTATCAAATAGTACCAAAATATTACTACTGTGATCAACCACTACCCATGATGTGATATTTATATCTAGCATGTTACTATCTAAAGCCTGTATCTCACTAAACGGCGACTGTTGAGGAACGCTCATGAGTGTTGCAATTGTTGGGGTTTCATCAGGGTTCATAAAAGGTTGCACAACAGTTCCCCAACAGTTTTTATGGTGGCAAACAGTTTTTCTTCTCACAGAAGAATTTTGAACATGTTTTTACAGTGGCAAACAGAAACAATTTGAACATGTCCAAAGTGGCGAACTGTTGTTCAACACACACACACACACACACACACGCGCACGAGGTGGCTGAAAACTTCATAGTGGTCAGATTGACCAAATATGGTTTATTTTTCAATATAGTCTCCCCTTCGGTCCACACATGTCTTCCATCGGTGTTGCAGTGCTTGGATCCCTGCGGTTGAACAATAAACCACATTTGATCACTATGAACTTTTCAGCCCCACCCCCGTACTATATATTATATACAGTATATGTATGTATGTATGTATACAGTATATATGTGTGTGTATATGTATATGTATAGCGCCATTTCACAACAGTCATCTCCTAGCACTGTCAAACTGTTGGGGAAAACCCCACAATTGCAGAAAGACCTCAGCAATCAGGCGATCCCGTGAGCAAGCACTTAGCGACAGTGAAGAGGAAAAACTCCCTTTTAGCAGGAAGAAACCTCCAGTAGAACCAGGCTCAGGGAGGGGCAACATCTGCTGCAACTCGCTGGGGGTTGAGGGGATAGAGAAGAAGAAGAAAAGAACAGACAAGTAGAAAGCAAACAGCACGACAGGGACTCGATCTATGGGAGAGAGCAAAAAGATGTTAATGATCAGGAAAAATATCACATTGAAAGTGAAGAAAGAAGTGAAGGCCAGGGCTACCTGATCCAACCCTAACTATAGGCTATGTCAAAAAGGAAAGTTTTAACCCTATTGTTAAAAACAGAAATAAAGTCTGTCTCCTGAATCCAGATTGGCAGCTGGTTCCAAAGGAGAGGAGCCTGAAAATTGAACGCTCTGCCTCTTGTTGTACTTCTAGAGATTCTAGGTATTACCGGGCGGTGCGGTAGCGCAGTGGTTAGCACTGCAGCAGCACAGCAACTCACCCTTGGCCATGGGATCCCTGGTTCGATCCGAGCCCCTGACCAACAGTGATCTGTGTGGAGTTTGCATGTTCTCCCCATATCTGCGTGGGTTTACTCCGGGATTTCTCTGGTTTCCTCCCACAGGCCAAAAACATACAAGTTAGGTTAATTGGAGACTCTAAAGTGGCCCTAGGTGTGAATGTGTGTGTGAATGGTGAAGGGATAGCGCCGTACCGTGGCTGCTTCATCCATCCAGGTGGATGCCCTCAATTTCCCCTCTGGGGATCAATAAAGTATACAAAATCAAAAACCAAATCAAATATTACAAGTAATCCTGCATTTTGGGAGCGTAGTGCTCTGTTAGGATGATAAGGTACTATCAGATTTTTTTAAATAACAAGGGGTCTGATCATCTAGAGCTTCATAAGTGAGGAGAAGGATTTTAAACTTAATTCTAAATTCTATAGGAAGCCAATGAAGGGAGGCCAGAACCGGAGAGATGTGATCTCTTTCTAGTACCTGTTAAAACTCTAGCTGCAGCATTTTGGATCAGCTGAAGACTTTTGAGACATTTTAGGACAGCCTGATAATAAAGAGTTACAATAATCTAATCTAGAGCTAACAAAAGCATGGATTAGTTTCTCAGTGTCACTTTTACACAAGATGTTCCTAATCTTGGCAATAGTATGCAAATCATAAAAAACAGTCTTAGAAACAAGTTTAATATGTGAAATAAAGGACAAATCTTGATCAAAAATCACTCCAAGTTTCCTCACAGAACTATTAGGAGATAGTGTATCCTCATCCAGACTAAAAGTCTGATTTGGGAAAGTATTTTACTTTTTTTGGGCCAACTAAAGTGATTCAGTCTTATCTGAATTTAATAGCAAAAAGTTACATGTCACCCATGCTCTGATTTCCTTAAGATATGCCTCTAATTTGGTTAATTGATTACTGTCATCTGGCTTCACTGACAAATATAATTGTGTATCATCTGCATAGCAATGGAAATTTATGAAATGTTTTCTAACAATATTACCTAACACAGAAAGGCACAGAAAGACTAACATACCAACAGTAATACATCTGCTGCTGTATGTCTCTGCATCTTACTGCAACCATTTGCACAAATGCCATACCCGCTGCTGTGTGTTATTGCAATATTGATCATATGCAGTCCAATCTGTCACTGTCTGCACCTACACTACCGCGTCGAATTTGCAGCTATGAATATTACTGAGCTACCTTTTTTGTATATAAGATTGCTGGGTTTTATCGTTTATTTGCACTATGGGATGTCTGGGTTTTATGTTTTACTGTTATTTGCACTACGGGTAGCATTACTGTACATAGACTGCTGTTGTTGTTTTTCCAGCCTTATTCCTTGTTTTTATATTGTGCACACCACTGAAGAGAAACGGCATTTCAGTTCTCCTGTATGTCCTGTACGTATAGTAGTATTGACAAATAAAATATTTGAATCCTGAATCTAACAGAAGCATATACAGTGGTGTGAAAAAGTGTTTGCCCCCTTCCTGATTTCTCTTTTTTTTGTATGTTTATCACACTTAAATGTTTCAGTCATCAAACAAATTTAAATATTAGACAAAGGTAACACAAGTAAACACAAAATGCAGTTTTTAAATGAAGGTGTTTATTATTAAGGGAAAAAAATCCAAACCTACATGGCCTTGTGTGAAAAAGTGATTGCCTGTAGCGGTTTGATTCAACCCCCACAACACACATACAGAACACAGAGACAGTCAGCTCGCACTCCTGGGTTTTTTCCGCTGCATGCTGCGGTTTACAGCTATGAGGTTAAAGTGTCACCCATGCATTGTGTTCATGCATCCTGTCTGTACCTCTGATATGCAAATGCCCAGATTAACTGCTGTGAATGTCTTTGATCTATTGTTTGAGTTGAGTATATAAGCTGCACTGTGCTGTAAATCTGCCTCTCATTCATTCACTTCAACCTCTGCTGCAGGATACAGACTTTTTGTCCCCTCTTCACTGAGAAGCCGATGGGCTCGCTCTCGGACGGCTCTGCACGGTGCCGGGAGCGGAGCTTTGTGACCGGCCGGCTATGATAATAAAACTCTACTTAAAACCTCCAACAACGCCACTTTATTTCATTGCCGCCGCACTGGTGACCCCTCTGAACACGCCACACGTTTTGTGCGAAGCAACCTTCTGAGCTGGACAAGCTGGCACTGGTGACCCGTTCTTCAGGATGAGATCTGCACGTCTAGAATCTGCTCATCCATGCTGGACCGGCCGCAGCTCGCAGCTCCTTCACACGAGAGGCGCGGGCACCTCGTCCCTTCTCCACGACGGCGTCCTCCATGGCGGCGGAGAACGGCAACGCGTGGACCTGAACGACACCACGCCCGAGCCTGAGGAGCAAAGATCGTCTATTCCCGCTCACCACTCCAACACATCTGCACGAGCCTGAGGGACAAAAGATCGTCTATTTCTCTCACCGCTCCAACGCACCATGGCCAATCTACAGCCACAGCTCAACCTGGATTTTTATCGGCGCAGATCTCCACCAAGTTTCTGTACCCTGGTTCTCCTCTCCAGCAGCCCACCCAAGCATGGAACCCCCGCGCGCGCACCGGGGAGTTACGAGGACGACGCATCACGCACGGGACAATAAAGGCTACAAGAGACCGCCATCGTCCTCCGCCGCTGCACATGCCCGAGGAAAAACGGCGATCGCCCACCCTCGGAACCTTCAGGGCTGCCCGTTCACCTGAAGCAAGCACGCAGCTCGCCACTGGATTTTTTAATGGTCTCAGCCACGGCACAAAGGGATTTCAGCCCGTCAGCTGTTCCCGGGGGGCTTTGGGGTTGTGCCCTGCACCTAAAGCCAAACGCCTGCCCCTCTGCTTTTGTTTATTTTTTTCTTACAGCCGCTCCTGCTTTTCTTCATGGCCCGAGAGGAGTCAGAGACTAATTTTTCTTCTTGTGATCTCCGCACGCGCAACGGGACAGCCCCTCGACGTCGCGGAGCAGCAAGCAATTTTTGCGCGGCTCGGGACGATTTTACAGCCCCTGGCCGGGCACTTACTACCCCCCCCCCCCCTCCTCCTGCACAGAGCTTTTCCCTGCTCGCTGCCCAGACCTGCAACATCGAGGTCACGGTCCCCTAACCGTTCCCTCTGGGGGGGGGGAGCAGTGTAGCGGTTTTGATTCAACCCCCACAAACACACAGACAGAACACAGAGACAGTCAGCTCGCACTCCTGGGTTTTTTCGCTGCATGCTGCGTTTACAGCTATGAGGTTAAAGTGTCACCCATGCATTGTGTTCATGCATCCTGTCTGTACCTCTTGATATGCAAATGCCCAGATAAACTTGCTGTGAATGTCCTTTGATCTATTGTTTGAGTTGAGTAGATAAGCTTGCACTGTGCTGTAAATCTGCCTCTCTTCATTCACTTCAACCTCTGCTGCAGGAACAGCCTTTGTGTCCCCTCTTCACTGAGAGCCGGGGGCTTGCTCTCGGCGCTCATGCACGGATGCCGGGAGCGGAGCTTGTGACGGCGGCAATGATAATAAAACTCTACTTAAAACCTCCAACAACGCTGACTTTATTTCATGCCGCCGCATGCCCCTAAACCTACTAACTGATTGGGCCACCCTTAGCAGCAACAACTGAAATCAAGTGTTGGCGATAACTGGCAATGAGTCTTTTACAGTGCTGTGGAGGAATTTTGGCCCACTCATCTTTGCAGAATTGTTGTAATTCAGCCACATTGGAGGGTTTTTGAGCATGAACCGCCTTTTAAAGGTCATGCCACAGCATCTCAATCGGATTCAGGTCATGACTTTGACTAGGCCACTCCAAAGTCTTCATTTTGTTTTTCTTGAGCCATTCAGAGGTAGACTTGCTGGTGTGTTTTGGATCATTGTCCTGCTGCAGAACTCAAGTGTGCTTCAGCTTGAGGTCACAAACAGATGGCCGGTGCTTCACTGGAGTCCCAAAGCTTTAGAAATGGCTTTATAACTTTTTCCAGACTGACAGATCTCAATTACTTTGTTTCTCATTTGTTCCTGAATTTCTTTGGATGGCAGCATGATGTCTAGCTTTTGAGGATCTTTTTGTCTACTTCACTTTGTCAGGCAGGTCCTATTTAAGTGATTTCTTGATTGAGAACAGGTGTGGCAGTAATCAGGCCTGGGTGTGGCTAGAGAAATTGAACTCAGCTTTCCAAAGATGTGATAAACCACAGTAAATTTATGTTTTAACAGGGAGGGCAATCACTTTTTCACACAGGGCCATGTAGGTTTTTGTTTTTTTTTTTTGTTTTTTTTACACTTAATAATAAACACCTTCATTTAAAAACTGTATTTTGTGTTGACTCGTATTATCTTTGTCTAATATTTAAATTTGTTTGATGATCTGAAACATTTAAGTTGTGACAATCATACAAAAAAACGAGAAATTAGGAAGGGGGCAAACACTTTTTCACACTACTGTCAACTTGGTTCAATTTTTGGCATTGTACATGGGTGAAATAAATTTAGAATCTATAATAATAGCCAACATGAATGAGCAGAGAATGTTGTTTTACTGTCAAGGCCCACCCCTTCAGACCAGCAGTGGATCATCTCCATGTGCCAAGTCTCTGTAACTCTTCACTATTAACCTGGGACTTCCACCTTCACAGCTAGTTAACCAGCCTGAGCAAAGCCAATTCTGGAGTCTCTTGGGGCCAGAGGCAAAAATTCACAGGGGAGCCTCTCTAATTTCCATCAATTCATCTTAGTAGTACATTATCCAAATTGCTTGCAAATAAATTCTATAACTTAGCATTCTTAGCTTGACAGTTAAGCTTGGCTGGACACAGCTTTCATTTGATAACTAAAGAAAAAGGATTGTCCAATGTAGCTGTGTTTATTTTCAGCCTGCTAGCCGAGCAATCAATGATGAGTCCCGGTGTCTTTACCACGACACTAAGCTACTCAACATGGTCACATCAGGACTAGCAGAGGTTTTGAGCTGCTCTAAGCTAACAGTCAGTATCACTGTCTTGCTTTCTTTTGTCCGCTTCCTCTTTTTTCTTTTGTCACCGCCAGAGAGATAACTTGACTTCATTTTGATACAGCCGCTCTCACTAGTTTGTTTACATGAGACACACACCAGTACTTGCGAGAGTAAAGGTGCGTTTAGACCAAACGCAAACGGGCAGTGCAAATCCATACAAAGTCAACAGAAGGAGGCAAACACACGCAAAATCGTGCATTCACGTCCGAGGGATAGCGCCGTCATCTGAGTAAAAGTATCAGCATTGGAGAATAAAATGAGACTGACATTCACCTGGAGACAAAAGGACCAGGAGCTCTTCAGCTGAATTGGGATGTTGGCGTTATTTACCCACAGATTCCTGCCATGGATGTGCTAACAGGGCTAGCAAGCTAACAATGGAAACACCCATCAGGTTTTTGAGGCAGGGACAGCTTTTTCAGGTGAGCCCCCCCCCCCCCCCCCCCCGCATCTGATAATGTAAACCTAAGCATGGCGTTATTTTGGGGATTTCAGCAGCTGGTTGAACACTGCTGCAGAAGTTATAAACTAACTAGAAAAGCACTCAGAGAGCGCAGACCTCCGCCAAGCGGCACAGTTCCCCCCATACAGTGTTTGTGTGTACGTTGTCAGATTCCCTGAGCATGAAAAGATATGAGTAGCAATTGGATTCACAATGATTATTTGTTTATTTGACATGGACAGTGCAATAAACAGACAATTAATGAATGACAATCAATGTGATAGTGATAGGATTAGTGGTTCAGTAGTGTAAAATGGGGCTATAAGGGACGGCGGGTTAATAAGGGACACTTTTCTGGGAAATGTTTTAAATGTAATTCTGCTTTTTTTATTTTGAGCAGGACGCTGAGTTGTGTTGTTATTGTCAAATATCCATGAATCCTTCATCAAATCTAGGCGGAAGCAAAATTAAAAAAGCAGAATTACATTTAGAAAAGTGTCCCATATTACCCCGCCATCCCTTATAGCCCCGTTTTACGGTTGTAAAAGCATTGCCTCCTTGGCGGAGGTAATAAACTGAAGTGTTGGTGTGTCCATCTCCTCCACTGACGGATGCAGATTGGTTAGACAAGTTGCCGTGGGTTTTATATTATATTGGGGTTGCGCTCGGCGGCAAAACAGAATTTAGAATCTTTCCCGGCAGAGAGGTGGTTTTTACGCAGCGCCTATAGCTGGGCGGGGAATTTGTGGCAAATAATCGGGCGGCGGACAGGTGGTCGTGTCAGGTTTTGCAGCGTGGCGCAAAAACAGGCACGCTGGCGGGCCCAGGCCAGCAGTGTTTTCCGTGTGCTTTTGTGCCTAAAACGTTGAAGAACGCGGAGTTTGTGTTGGTCAGACACGACGCCCAGTGCCCTCCATTGCGCCTGCGCACATGTTGAAAATGGCCGTATGTCACAGTGTGGAAAAATGCTTTAAAAAATTCCTGTATGCAGACGGTGATGCGGATCATCCCCAAAATTTAATCAGTTCTTCCTTGTACCATTTCCAACAACGCCTGAAAGTTTCATTGAAATCCGTCCAAAAGTTTTTGAGTTATCTTGCTAACCAACAGACAAACAGACAGACAAACAGACAAACACACAGACAAACCCCGGCAAAAACATTACCTCCTCCTGGCCTTTCGGCCTGGCGGAGGTAACTAACTAACTAACTTGCACTTATATAGCGCTTTTCTAGTCACAAAGACCACTCAAAGCGCTTTCACTAGTAAAGGCAACTTCACCTGTCTGCATCTCACCTAGATTCAATTCAATTCAATTCAACTTTATTTATATAGCGCCATTTCACAACAACAGTCATCTCATAGCACTATCAACTGTAGGGAGGACCCCCACAGTTGCAGAAAGACCCCAGCAATCAGGCGATCCCCTGTGAGCAAGCACTTGGCGACGGTGGAGAGGAAAAACTCCCTTTTAACAGGAAGAAATCTCCAGCAGAACCAGGCTCAGGGAGGGGCAGTCATCTGCTGCGACTGGCTGGGGGGGTGAGGGGACAGAGAAGAAGAAAAGAACAGACATGTAGAGAGCAAACAGCACGATGGGGACTCAATCTATGGGAGAGAACAAACAAATGTTAATGACCAGCAAAAAAAAATATTTCATAGAGAGTGAGGAAAGGAGTGAGGCCCAGTGCATTACTGGAGGTCCCCCGGCTGACTAAACCTATTAGCAGCATAACTAAGGGAGGGTTCAGAAACACATGATCCCTCCCTAACTGTAGGCTATATCAAAAAGGTAGGTTTTAGCCCTATTCTTAAAAACAGAGATCGAGTCTGACTCCCGAATCCAGATTGGCAGCTGATTCCACAGGAGAGGAGCTTGATAACTGAAGGCTCTGCCTCCCATTGTACTTTTGGAGATTCTAGGTATTACAAGTAAACCTGCATTTTGGGAGCGTAGTGCTCTGTTAGGATAATACGGTAGTATCAGATCTTTTAAATAAAAAGGAGCCTGATTGTTTAGAGCTTTGTAAGTAAGAAGAAGGATTTTAAACTTAATTCTAAACTCTATGGGAAGCCAATGAAGGGAGGCCAGAACCGGAGAGATATGATCTCTCTTTCTAGTACCTGTTAAAACTCTTGCTGCAGCATTTTGGATCAGCTGAAGACTTTTTAAAGATGTTTTAGGACAGCCTGATAATAAAGAATTACAATAATCTAATCTCGAGCTAACAAAAGCGTGGATCAGCTTCTCAGCATCACTCTGAGACAAGATGCTCCTAATCTTGGCAATATTACGCAAATGATAGAAGGCAGTCTTAGAAACAAATTTAATATGTGAATTGAAGGACAAATCCTGATCAAAAATAACTCCAAGGTTCCTCACAGAGCTATTAAGAGAAAGAGTAACTGCATCCAAACTGAAAGTTTGATTTGGAAAGGAATTTTAAGGTTTTTTGGACCAACAAGAATGACTTCAGTCTTATCTGAATTTAATAGCAGGAAATTACAAGTCATCCAAACTTTGATTTCCTTAAGACAGGCTTCTAACTTGGCTAATTGATTAGTATCATCTGGCTTCATTGACAGGTATAATTGTGTGTCATCTGCATAACAGTGAAAATGTATACAGTGCTTTCTAATAATGTTGCCTAACGGAAGCATATATAAACTAAAAAGAGTAGGGCCTAGCACAGATCCCTGTGGAACTCCATGACTAAGCTTTGAGCTGAGAGAAAACTCATCATTTACATGAACAAACTGGAACCTATCAGATAAATAAGATCTAAACCACTGCAACGAAGTTCCATTAAGTCCAACATAGTGTTCTAATCTATCAAGTAGAATATTATGATCAATAGTATCAAAAGCTGCACTAAGATCTAAAAGGACAAGTACAGAAACTAGTCCATTATCAGATGCGATGAGGAGGTCGTTAGTGACCTTCGCTAAGGCTGTTAGCCTTAGCGAAGGCTAGATGGTGAATTCATGTCTATTCATGTGTTTATATTGAGCGTAATCAAGCTGTGTGAAAAATTTGCCCGTTCGTGTTTGGTCTGAACGCACCTTAAGAGGTGGGGGTGGGGCCCCTTTAGGAAGTTCTGCACCAGCCTACCACTGTCATTGCAACCTCTCCATATTGTCACTGCTGAAGTGATTCAAAGTTGGTCAGCCCTCAGTGGCCCCCCTTCTGGCCTGGGGCCCCAAGCGTTTGCCTGCCTTGCCTGCCAGCAAACAGCACCTCTGAGCCTGAGGCAGTAGAATCAGAATCAGAATCAGAATCAGGTTTATTGCCATTGTTCATGTAGTACACAAACTAGGAATTTGTCTCGGTACAATGCTGCAACATTAAACATGATAGGATAAGAGAAATAAACTATACATGTAATAAAGTGTAGGATAAGATTAAGTGATACTGGTCAACAGTTAAAATATATTAGCCAGCAGCAGATACTGTGGAGAACTATATAGTGCAGTCGGTAATGCAGGAAGAAAACAGTGATGATTGACATGAGTCTGGTTGAGCTGCTGTACATGGTGCACGAGAGTCAATAAGTCACTTAGTGTTCAGCAGTCTAATGGCAGAGGGGAAGAAGCTGTTCATGTGACGGGAGGTTTTAGTCTGGATGGACCGAAGTCTTCTACCAGAGGGGAGGGGGGCAAACAGTACGTGACCAGGGTGTGAGGGATCGGCTATGATCCGGCCAGCACGCCTCCGGGTCCTGGAGATGTACAGATCCTGGAGAGATGGGAGCTTGCAGCCGATCACCTTCTCAGCAGTGCGCACGACGCGCTGCAGCCTTAGTCTGTCCCTGGCAGTGGCTCCTGCGTACCACACGGTTATGGAGGAGGTGAGGATGGACTCGATGATGGCTGTGTAGAACTGCACTAACATCTTGGTGGGTAGCTTGAGCTTCCTCAGCTGCCGCAGGAAGAACATCCTCTGCTGGGCTTTTTTGATGAGTGAGCTGATAGTCAGCTCCCATTTGAGGTCCCTGGTGATGGTAGTGCCTAGGAAGCGGAAGGAATCAGCAGTGGTGATGGGAGAGCCTGAGAGGGTGAGGGGGGGCAGAGGAGTAGTGACTTTCCTGAAGTCTACAATCATCTCCACTGTCTTCAGAGCGTTCAGCTGCAGGTTGTTATTGCTGCACCAGGACGCCAGCTGGGCCACCTCTCTCCTGTAGGCGGACTCGTCGCCGTTGGAGATGAGCCCGATGAGGGTGGTGTCGTCCGCAAACTTGATCAACTTGACAGACTGGTGGCTGGAGGTGCAGGAGTTGGTGTAAAGGGAGAAGAGTAGGGGGGAAAGTACACAGCCCTGGGGTGATCCGGTGCTGATGCTAGTATAGTCTGAGACAGTCTTTCCCAGCCGCACATGCTGCCTCCGGTCCGTCAGGAAGTCGATGATCCACCTGCAGAGGGAGTCAGGCACGTTGAGCAGGGACAGCTTGTCCCGGAGCAGAGCGGGGCGGATGGTGTTGAATGCGGAGCTGAAGTCCACAAACAGGATCCTGGCGTAGGTTCCCGGGGAGTCCAGGTGCTGCAGGATGGAGTGGAGGGCCAGGTTGACTGCATCGTCTACAGACCTGTTGGCTCGGTAGGCAAACTGCAGCGGGTCCAGGAGAGGGGTGGTGATGGACTTGAGGTGGGACAGGACCAGGCGCTCAAAGGACTTCATGACTACAGAGGTGAGCGCTACAGGTCTGTAGTCATTAAGTCCAGTGATCCGTGGCTTCTTGGGGACAGGGATGATGGTGGAGGATTTGAGGCAGGATGGCACGTGGCATAACTTAAGGGAGGTGTTAAAAATGTCTGTGAAGACAGGAGCCAGCTGTTTCGCACAGAGTCTCAGGGTGGAGGGAGACACGCCGTCTGGGCCGGGGGCCTTGCGCGGGTTCAGTCTGGAGAACTGTTTGAGCACATCCTGCTCACTGATGATAAGGGGAGGGGGGGAGGAGGGGGGGTGCCTTAAATGAAGTAGGGAATGTGGAGGCTGTGGAGCTGGAGGGAGGGGGGGAGTTGGACACAGATGACGAGGTGTCAAAACGGGCATAGTGTTGGGACAGTCTTTGACAAAGGGCTTTGTCATCCTGACCTTTAGGAGCCTGAGGTCGATAGTTGGTGATTTGCCTCAGTCCTCTCCACACGGAAGCCGAATCATTAGCAGTGAACTGCTGCTGGAGTCTCTCTGAGTACACAGATTTAGCCCTCTTCAGCTCTCTGTTAAACCGGTATTTACCCTCCCTGTAGCAGTCCCTGTCTCCACTTTTCAGCGCTGCTTCCTTCTCCTTCCTGATCTGTCTGAGCTTAGCTGTGAACCAGGGTTTGTCATTAGAGTAACTCACCCTGGTGCGTGATGGAAGAATGTTCTCTTCACAAAAGTGGATATATGAGTTCACAGTGTCCGTGTACTCATCAGATCATGCGTGGCTCCTTTAGCATGCCCCAGTCAGATATTTCCATGCACGTTTCCAGCTCTACTCCTCAGCATCACTGGTCCGTATCTTCGTAGTGCTCACAACAGGTTTAGTGAGCTTCAATCTCTGTCTGTATGTGGGAATGAGGTGAACCATCACGTGATCAGATAATCCCAGCGCAGCACGAGGGACAGCGCGATATGCGTCTTTCCACTGTGGTAGTAACAGTGATCCAGTGTGTTTAATCCTCTGGTGGGGCATTTCATAAACTGTTTGTAGCGGGGGAGATCGTGGCTAGATTGCACTGATTAAAGTCGCAGCCACCATAATCAGCGAGTCTGGAAAACTCCGCTCTGTGTGTTGAATGTGATCCGCGAGCACGCGCTGAGCTTCGCGCGTGTCCGCGTCGGGAGGGGCGTACACAGCGATCATTATAAAAGAAGCAAACTCCCGCGGGGAATAGAAGGGCTTGCAATTGATAACAAGAAATTCCAAGGCAGGAGAACAGTGGTTTGGAAATTACCGTTACATCAGAGCACCAGATGCAGGTTGATTGTAGAAGCAGACACCGCCTCCTGTGGTCTTGCCGGAAAGCTCTGTGTCACGATCAGCACGAAGACTGAAAGCCGTCGAGGCGCAGCGCGCTGTCCGGTATATTTTCCCGGAGCCAGGTCTCAGTAAGCAGAGGACAGCTGAGGAGGCGAGGTCCTTAAAACGCATCAGCAGTCTCAGTTCATCTACCTTGTTAGAGAGAGAGTTGGTATTGGACAGAAATATGCCAGGCAGCGCCATTCGCGAGCCTCTCCTGCGAAGCCGCACGGAGGCGCACGCTCGTCTACCCTCTTTTCGCCGTCTCACTTTCCGAGCCAAACAATAAAACCAGATCGGCCGGCAGGGGCTAGAAAAACTGGGAGGAGGTCCAGTGGGGGTGATAGTTCCTGATATAGTAGCTGCAATCAGATAATAGTCAAGGTACTGTAGTTGGTTGTGAACCCAAATGACAACAACAACTGATGCTCACCTAAAAGGGGAAATTAAATGGTTGCTAGAATGCACGCCTCTCCGAAGAGCTGCTTGGCTTATCTTATCCCTTCCTAAACTCTGACCCTCATTACTAACATAACTATTTGTTATCACCAGCAGCCAGAGTTTGTTGGGATTTCAATAAGCCACACTGTTCCTTATCAGTAGCGCTTAAGCTGAACTTAAGGTTTAATCAGTTGTGAGCCTAACACTATCCCCCCTCTTTCAGGGTCACCACAGTGCATCATCACGCGATATCATGATGATCCATATATTGATTTGGCAAGGCCTTTTTTTATGCCACACAACCCTCCCCACTTATCCAAGCTTGGGACTGGCATAAGGAGTACACTGGCTTGTACCAACTTTCCTTCCCCATTTCTATTATGTTGAGCACCAAGCTAAAAGGCAAGAAGTACCATTTTTATTTGGTCTTTTGGCATGACCCAGCCAGGGCTTGTACCTAAGACCTCCTGGTTGTTGGGGCAGATGCTCTACCAGTAGGCCGGCCACCACTCTGGTTGGGATCCTACCACTATCACTGAAGAACACTGAAACACTAAAATGCTTAACTTTTGGAGTCAGTCCAATTAAAATTTTTGCTCTTTACAAAGAAAGATTAGATTCAAAGACATTTATCAAATGTATTTCAGTAATAATAGGAAAATATAACCCTGTTAACTATTCATTTACAATATAGAAATGACTTTCATTTAGTGTATTGCAGCAATTTCAACATATTAAAAGCAAAAGAGATGTTCATTTCAATGTGTACATTAACCTGGCTGCTACTGACGAGGCCTGGAGCTTCTGTGTCAAACTGTAAATGGGAGACAGTGGAGTATGGTAGCAACAGTGTGGAGAGTGGTGGATGAGGGAGGGGGTTGAGTGAAAACGGTGAGAGAGGGGAAAAAAAATCTGAGTGTGTATCCCCTCTTCTCTGTTTAATAGCAGCAATCACTCAGTGGAAGAGCTCTGGCTGCACGCAGAGGCTGAAAAGAACAGGGAACATGAGACAGATTATAGGAAATAACAGTACGAGGTCATAAACACAGGAGTCATGTGCACCACAGTTTTGAAATGCCACCATTTACTGCTGGCAGATGTTCAAACAGGCAGTGCACACAAACAAAAGGGGGGGAATCGATGCTTTGCTCAGATATTCTCAAAGCTCTGCACGATTTACATGTAAAATAATCTAAGTGTAGATTGAAATATCATTTCATGTGGTGAAAATCTGTAAATATTTGTTAAACGCACAGATCTCACATTAAAAAGTTGATTTGCCGCCAGCGGCAGTAAAAATCTCTTTAGTTTTTGCCTAATTAACACAGAGTGAAAGCAAACATCTGAAGAAGACAACACATCCCAGTTCCTCACCTCTCACTGCTAATTTGAGAATAATTGAATCCAAATAACTTCAGTGGCCACTGAGATGAGTGAAGTACCCCAAACTATCCTACAGATGGCAGCAAAGTGCTTTGACAAAAACAACCCCCCCCAAAAAAAACGGGGGGGGGGAGTATTTGAAGATAAGGTTTTCACATCATTTCACATGATTTTTTAACCAGCTGTACACTTTCATGTTTCAGCAGCTTTTAATGTTAAATGTGGATGCTGTAATCTAACTGCTTTCCTTTGTCCATCAATGTCATGTCAGCGCTTCTTCATTCTATACCCTCCGTCATGCTGGTGACATTTAGTGATAACGATTTGACAGACTGATGGAGCTGATCATCACGTGTGCGCCGAATACAAGTACAAGTGATGTAACCCAGGAAAGGAGGAGATCCTGCTTATGCTCCGTTTTATTTATCATTTCTCCTCGGTTCCTCATTTACTTCATAAATATCTGCCTTTCTTCTCTGTGAATCAGTAGGCATGTGGTATGGTAGCCCTCTGACACCTTTACAATTCTGGCTGGAGTTCAAATGTCGGTAAATCTTTCCTTATAAAAGGCGGTCATAAACACCTAATGGTTGGTCATGAATATTTTAGAGCCCTGGATATCATACGGAAATGACCTCTGGAAAACTACACCCTTAACAAGACGCGTCTCTCAGACAGATAACCTCCACAGCCGGTGCATCACAAGGCCCCGTTTTTTTTTTCTGGTTCTTTGGCTTTTTCGTGGCATGATTGGATTGATTTGTCATTTGCAACAGAAAGAGCTTGGCCACGGGGCTGTGGATTAATCTCAATTATCGCTTTGCCATTTATTACAAATTTCTGTGGCTTTTGGGTCCACTGTCACATCGATTCCTTGATTGCTTGCTTAGCTGGGTCCTAATGAGCTGCTGTCTGAATCACTGCATAATCGCCACCCTAATTCACTTCCTCGCCTACCCTTACACTTGGTCTGTTGGCTCTCCACTATTAGAAAAGAATGGACTGTAGCAGCTATCCAAAGAGGCAGTTAGTAACATCATCCTTGAAACTCGTTGTCATTCTGTGCATATCATCATTTTAATAAATGACAATCCTTTTGCAACACAGCAGAATGTGACTACAGGTCGCTGTTTGAGGTGACGATCTATTTGCACATCATCTCATTTACATGTAAATCAAACAGGTATGAACAGAAAGGTCTTAGGAGAGCCAGATGTCCAATATAGGATGGCCACATTGTTACCGCTATACAAAGGAGACAATATGGTACCCTCTGTCAGATCAAGTTTGAATATACCGACATTCATCTTAGTATCTAAAAAATTAATCAGATTAGCTCAAAACATTATATTATTACATCCTCTTTCAGCTGTTCTCTATAGGGGTCGCCACAGCAGATCATCTGCCTCCATCTCACCCTATCCCTTGCATCTTCCTCTGTAACACCAACCCTCTCCATGTCCTCGCTTCACTACATCCATGAATCTTCTCTGTGGTCTTCAGCTTTTCCTCCTGCCTGGCAGTTCCATCTTCAACATCCTTTGTCCACTATATCCACTATCCCTCCTCTGCACATGTCCAAACCATCTCAGCCTTGCTTCTCTTACTTTGTCTCCAAACCGCTCAACCAGATGATATACTCATTTCTAATCCAGTCCCAGTAAGAATTTTAGCATCTACAACTCTGCCACCTCCAACTCCACCTTCTTTTTGTCAGTGCCACTGTCTCCAAACCATACATCATAGCAATTCTCACTACTATCTAGTAAATTCCCCCTTGTCACGCTACCTGCTGTCCTTCTGTTGCAAATCACCCGACACTCATCTCCACTCTCTTCTTCATCTTTCTTGTGCACTGACCATTGCATTAGATGGTTGACCCCAGGTATTTAAACTCATCTACCATCACTACCTCTACTCCTTGCGTATTTTCTATATTCACCACACAAAGTGAGCCATTTCAAAGCTTTTTTTTAAAATTGATAATTATGACTTAGCTCTTTGAATTAAATTTGCTGAATCATGGTATTTAATTTGTTGAGATTGGCCTTGAACATTAGTATGCAAGTTTATTTAATTTCTATGCAATTTTTGTAGCTTTATTTAACTAATAGTCTCTATCCTTCAGATTTAACTTAGAAAGTGAACTTGTTGAAAAATGCCCCTACCAACACATACAGGTGCATCTCAATAAATTACAATGTCACCAAAAAGTTGATTTGTCTTGGTAATTCAATTAAAAAATGAAACTCACATATGATATAGATTCATTACAGTGATAGATTTCCAAGGTTTATTTCTTTTAATTTTGATGGTTATGGCTTATAGCTCATGAAAACCCCAAATTCAGTTTTTCAAAAAATTTGAATATTACATAAAATTATTTTTAAAAATTGATTTTTAACAGAAATGTTGGCCAACTGAAAAGTATAGTCATGTGAAAAAATTTGGACATCCCTTTAAATATTCAGTTCTTTATTAAGACATGTTCACATATTTATGTCCAACCTCGTTTTTGTTTTTATTTGCATTTTGTAACATTTATTTAGCCATTTAAGTGGGAATGAATGTGGGGGTGTTCTAAAAAAGATGGGGGTGTCCTAATTTATTCCTCACTATTTGTTTAGAATTACATTTTACAGAAAATTTGAGAAAAGTCTTTAATTCATTTTTAATTGTTTAGTTGTATTACATGAATCTCCCAGCATTTTTAACATTGATATTAAATTTCCATGTGTCCAAATATGTTAAAAAAAAACAAACAAACACACATACTTACACATACACATATACATACACACAAAAAAAAAAAATACTTGGTCTGGACTCCATTTGCATGAATTACTCCATCAATGCGACGTGGCATGAAGGCGATCAGCCTGTGGCACTGCTGAGGTGTTATTTTTTTTAGATTTTTAGATTTAGTATACTTTATTGATCCCCAGAGGGGAAATTGAGGGTCATCCACCACCTGGATGGATGAAGCAGCCATGATACGGCGCTATCCCTTAACCATTCACACACACATTCACACCTAGGGCCACTTTAGAGTCTCCAATTAACCTAACCTGCATGCTTTTGGCATGTGGGAGAAAACCGGAGAAATCCCGGGGTAAACCCATGCATACACGGGGAGAACATGCAAACTCCACACAGATCACTGTTGGTCGGGGGCTGGGATCGAACCCACGATCCCCCGGCCAAGGGTAAACTGTGCTGCCGCAGTGCTAACCACTGCGCCACCGTGCAGCCCGGGTTATGAAGGCCAGGTTGCTTTTTTCATCTCCCTTTTGACCATACCCCATAGATTCTCTGAGATTTAGCTCAGGAGCATTTGCCGGCCAATAAAGCACAGTGATACCATGGTAATTAAACCAGGTTTTGGTACTTTTAGCAGTGTGGGCAGGTGTCAAGTCCTGCTGAAAAATGAAATCAGCATCTCCATAAAGCTCGTCAGCAGAGGGAAGCATGACGTGCTCTAAAATTTCCTGGTAGACAGCAGCACTGACTTTGAACTTGATAACACACAATGGACCAACACCAGCAGATGACCTCTTTTCAGATGAAAGTAAATCTTGCATTTCTTTTGGAAACCAAGTTCCCAGAGTCTGGAGATGAGTGTAGGGGCACAGAATCCAAGTTGCTTGAAGTCCAGTGTGAGGATTTGGGGAGCTATGCCATCTGCTGGTGTTGGTCCACTGTGTTTTATCAAGTCCAAAGTCAGTGCAACCATCTACCAGGAAATTTTAGAGCACGTCATGCTTCCCTCTGCTCAAGACGAATGGAAAATGGCATTCACTAATACAGCACTTTTTACTCATCTCTGGATGACCATAGCGATTTACAGATCCTGCTATTAACCCATTAACACACGGATGGCAGCAGAGCTGCCATGCACAGGCACCGGCCTGACCCACCAGGAGCAACTGGGGGTTCAATGTCTTGCTCAAGGACACTTTGACATGCAGACAGAGTGGGAATCGAACTCCTGCTCCTTCAATCAATAGTTGGCCACACTGCACCTGTGTCACAGCCACCCAGGAAGATGAGACACCAGACCCAACAATGCAGATGAGCTGAAGGCTGCTATCAAAGCAACCTGGGCCTCCATAACACCTCAGCAGTACCACAAGCTGATCGCCTTCACGCCATGCCACACTGATGCAGTAATTCATGCAAAAGGAGCCCCGACCAAATATCGAGTGTGTACATGGACATACTTTCCAGTTGGCCAACATTTCTATGAAAAATCCATTTAAAAAATAATGTTATGCAATATTCAATTTTTCTGAGAAACTGAATTTTGGGTTTTCATGAACTTTAAACCATAACCATCAAAATTAAAAGAAATAAACACCTGAAATATATCACTGTGTGTGTAATGAATCTACATAATGAGTTTAAATTGAATTACTGAAATAAATCAACTTTTCAATGACATCCTAATTTATTGAGATACACCTGTAGTATCTTATAGTCCAAGCACATAATTTTCTGTTCCAGGTGTTTCATGTATTGTCATTTTTTTGATGCGCAGATTCATTTTTTTCATTTTGCTCAGTGGGTAGGTTTAGTCATTAATCAATTAATTTTAGGCACTAAAACTACTCGCTTAGAGTTGAGAAATACTGTAGGTTTGCTTGAAATGTGCCCTTTTATAGCAGTAACCCTTTGTTTTTATGTGACACCTTTGTACGCTACTAATTCTTTATTCAGATTCCCATTAGTTAGTCCTGCAGGTACAGCTGTCTGGAATCCTAACACCATTTTCAAGTGTGTTACTAAGTGAAGCTTAAGAGTCCTTTTGTTCTGTATAGTGATGCTGACTCAACAGAAATATATTATGTGGCCTGAATGAGACCAGGCTGCTGCTCCGGTGCAGTCAGTGAAAAACATTCCCATCAAACTTAAAAACTAGAAAAGCACTTCAGAGAGTGCATACCTCCACCAAGGCTCCTTCCGTCCCCCATGGATCACCTCCAAAATGTAATGGGTTTGTGTGTAGGCCTAGAGCCACTTCTGGTAAAAAATTGCATCAAAGTCTGTCCATCAGTTTTGGAGTACTGTGAGAAGATGAGAGCCTTGGTGGAGGTATGGATTTTTGGATCATCACCAAATGTAATGGGCTCCTCTGTAGCCCAAGAACCGCCTCTGGTGAAAATTTCATCCAAATCCATCCAGTAGTTTTTGTGTAATCCTGCTGCACAAACACAAAAAAGCCCTTGGTGGAGGTATGCACTCTCAGATCACCACCAAAATCTAATCATCTGTTCCCCGTGCCATTACACACCTTTCCTGAAAATTTAATCAAAATCCATTCATAACTTGTTGAGTAATGTTGCTAACAGACAGAGACAGAACAGACAAATCAACGCTGGCAAAAACATGTCCTCCTTGGTGGAGGTAACAAAATGTAATTTAAGTGGTGAAATGATATTGCACTTTCCTTGTTACAACTACCCAACACCGTATGAATGGGGAAGTCTTAATTTTTCACATAAAATTTCTGAGCCTATGCTCGTCGAGGCATAATTGTGCAGTGTTTTGGTTGTTTTTTTTTTTTTTTTTTTTTTTGCATGAAGTAATATTTTGGATGCCAGTGGACAAATTTTGACACAACACCCAACCATAGATGCTTTTTGCTTTAATTGCAGTAAATATTTTCCTGAAGTACTGTATATAACAAATATTCAGACTCTAATTGGATCTTAATCGGGAGCAATATCAAACCCAGTGTAGTGCAAACACAACAAGGTCGACACCGACATATTCCTTTCACTTTTTAGATATTCTTAAGATTAGAAGATACCTGAAGGGCACAACTTGAAGAAGCAGGAGAGAGGAAATACCATCAGGTGACGCTTTTACCTCTGCACCAATATCAGCATGTCTGGGTGGCATTTTTAAAGGTTGAAGCAAGGCTCCGGGACACACTGGGATCTGTTTGTGAAGAGGCTGGCGGATAAATATAGGAGGAAGCCAATCAAGCCATCCATCAACAACCGACGTGTACCATCTGTGTGCCTCATCAAATGTCCTGCAGCACAGATTTTCCTCAATGCAGGCACCAATCAAATGTGTGATGTACAAAGTAAGTGCGGGTTCATTTGAAGTATCACCACTAAAGAACTCTCACCAGACATTTGCATATTAACAGATGGAGATATACTTTAGGCAGACGCTCAGACATGAGGAGAAAAACTGTCTGGAGGAATCACAGTCTAACAAATCACATCAGCAAAAAGCACATCCAAAAATGGTTTTCAGACAACATTTCTTTAATACAAAGTCAACATATCTACATACACAGTGGCTTTAAACCAATTATTGTTTCATTTAGAAGTAACAGTTTGAAAGTGGTAGCACTTGGCCCTTGTACAAAAAAAAAAGTATTTTGTTGAGTTTGGGTTGTTTTTCATTTTGTCGGTATGTATGTACTGTAAATCTTCTGTTTGTTTGGATTTCAGTTTTTAGATAAGTGTTATAAGTATAGTCCAGTAAATTTGGCTGATTTAAAAAGTCTAGCATCAAGTTTAATACATGCCACAAGCCTTGACAGACTTCCTTGGTTTCAGTTTTGGCATGTCCCCCCTTTATTTCTTTCATTTTTTTAAGCCCAGTTTTTAAATTGAAATCCTTAATCTCAGGATTTTATTTCATCGTGAAATATCTCAAGGTTCC
This sequence comes from Pholidichthys leucotaenia, assembly GCA_020510985.1. NCBI lineage: Eukaryota > Metazoa > Chordata > Actinopteri > Cichliformes > Pholidichthyidae > Pholidichthys > Pholidichthys leucotaenia. The sequence continues at coordinate 335,957,459 of CM035839.1, read as the reverse complement.
CACTGTTCAGAAATGACATGCGGCAAATGTAAATCTGCCGCAAGTTTTTGGTTGTCTTGGTCTCTCCTTGGTCACACCGGCTCTGCTGTGTTTCACTGAGTCTTGATTTCTTTCTGCATCCCACAATGGAACATGGTAAAAAAAAAAAAAAAAAAACACACAAAGTATGGTGTGAGGCCTAAAAAAAACACCGCAGGGAGAAAATAAATCAACATGTCATGTTACAACTGAAACGTGTATGGCCTTTAGCATAGCTGTATTTGTCCTTCAGCTAATGACACATTTATGGATAAACACCTTGGCATTTAGGGTTGTCAAGCAGCTGAACAGCTTCTGGTAGTTTGTGGAAAACTGCTAAAAAAAATGAAGAGCACCTCCTGGTATAACAGTGTTTCACAGTTGCAGAGACACCTTTTTTAATTCATATTTTGAAATACCTTCAAACTGTTCTGTCTGCACTAAAATTGATAATTTAACATATCCTTGAATTGATGATTGATTAGCAATTCAAATGGACCAACCTCCCTGCTTTGGCTACATTTTGCCAGCAGATAGCTGTCAGATAACTGACTCTGTGCCCTTGTTGAGGCTATAGGTGTGAGAACAGAAGCTGGCGTGTTTCCCACTTTAATGGCTAGCAGGGGAAATTAAAGGTAGAAAAAAGTGAGAGGTAATTAAAGACCATGGAGCAGGGCTGTAGAAAAGAAATTTCAGAAACAGGCTGTATGAACACCAAGGAGTCAGATATGATCAAAACCTCTGATTTGGGTATATATATATATACCCCCCCCACACACTTAAAAGTATGAGATCTTAAGGGTCAAATGATACAAATACATATAATCTATATATTTGTTTATTTACAGGTATACTCTAGATCATAGTGGATATCTAACAAAATAATGGCCACATTATGTTTGAAAATAATAAAGCTAAAAAAGAAATTTTAAAAAGAAAAGAAAGGACTTAGGAGTCATACTGACCATGACTGCGTTCATACAAGGTACAATATGTCAAGTTGGTCTGCTGATATACAGTGCTATGAAAAAGTTTGGCCCCCTTCCTGATTTCCTGCATTTTTGCATATTTGTCACACTTAAATGTTTCAGCTCATTAGACAATGACAACCTGAGAAAATACAAAGTGCGGTTTTTAAATGATTTCATTTATTAAGGGGAAAAAGCTATCCAAACCTACCTGACCCTACGTGACATTATGAATTAACTGTGATTAACCACATTTTTTGGAAAGCTGAGTTCAATTTCACTAGACACACCCAGGCTTGATTACTGCCAGACCTGTTGAATCAAGAAATTACTTAAATAGAACCTGTCTGACAAAGTGAAGTAGGCTAAAAGATCTCAAAAAGCAACACATCATGCTGCGATCTACAGAAATTCAAGAAAGATGAGAAACAAAAAGAAAGAACAACATCTAAAGAACTGCAGGCTTCACTTGCCTCCGTTTGGACACTGGTCCATGATTCAACAATAAGAAAGAGACTGGGCAAAAATGGCATCCATGGGGGAGCTCCAAGGCAAAAATCACTGCTGACCAAAAAGAACATAAAGGCTCATCTCACATTTGCCAAAGAAACATCCTGGTGCGCTTCAAGATTTTGGGGAAAATATTCTGTGGACTGATGAGACAAAAGCTGAACTTTCTGGAAAGCATGTGTCCCATTACATCTGGTGAAAAATAACAGCATTTCATAACAAGAACATCATACCAATAGTCAAACACGGTGGTGGTAGTGTGATGGTTTGGGGCTGCTTTTTTTCTTCAGGACCTGGATGACTTACCATAATTGATGGAACCATGAATTCTGCTCTCTATCAGAAAATCCTGAAGGAGAATATCCGGCCATCAGCTTGTGACCTCAAGCTCAAGCCCTCCAATGTGGCTGAATTAAAGTAATTCTGCAGGGAAGAGTGGGCCAAAATTCAGACAGCGCAAACGCTTGATTGAAGTTGTAGTCTCCAAGGGTGGCACAACCAGTTATTAGGTTTAGGGGGCAGTTACTTTTTCACCTAGGACCAAGTAGGTTTGGACAGCTTTTTCCCTTAATAAATGAAATTGTCATTTAAAAACTTAATTTTGTATTTACTCAAGTTATCTTTATCTGATTTTAAAATTTGTTTGATGATCTGAAACATTTAAGAGTGACAAATATGCAAAAATATAAGAAATCAGGATGGGGCAAATACTTTTTCACAGCACTGTAGGTAACAAATGAGTCATTTTGGAAATATCAATCCATATTTTGTATAAACAATTCCTCAAAAAAGGCTCACATGTAAATAATGAAAACTCTCAACAAGGTTAAAAAAATGGTGTCTCCTCATCGGCACAGATTCTACCCCAGGGTAGAAGTTTAACAATGGGAAGCAGAAAGTATTCAGACATTGCGCTGACATCCCTTCAGCTTTCCTTTTAAAAAAAAAAAAACAAAGTCTCTAAGATTATTTATATACATAAAAAAATAATGATCACATTTTATCAGAACTGACAGTTGTAAAAATGAAAAATGATGAGGAGAAACATTGAATTCATACCAAGGTTTGGATATATCTTCATAATCTGCATTTAAATATATATGCGTGTGTGAGTGTGCAGTACACATATGCACACGTACACACAGGCATGTTATACTTAACATTTCTACAGTGAAAAAATAGAATGTCTTTTAACATAATATGAACAGATAAGCATCTCTTTTTTTCCTGCTAATTTAAAAAAATGCGATACGGCATCTGTTAGAAAACTAAACCCAAAACAAAAGAAAAAAGTCAACTATGTAATGTAAAGTAAGTCATAATAATACAACATTAATGCTTTTTTTCCATAATATTACAATAACAATAAGGCTTTTTTGGAAATAAGAAGAGATTACACACAGTTCTGTCCATCACTCTGGATTTTGTGCACACCCACCGGAAACCTTTGGAGAATCCGTAACGCTAAAGCGCTGTTCTGAAAATGAACACCTGGTGAGTCCAAAACTTGATTTTTTTTTTTTTTTTTTTATAATTCACTCAGACATGAGTTAATGTGTCAACCTGGAGTTATTCAGGGGGATTGTTTCAAGTTTTTTTTTTTTCCTGCTTCGTCTCAGGGATGTGCAATAACTCGTATGGGAGAATTTAATTTACACATCATGGCATCGGGATCCAACATGGTTGCTTGGTCTTGCTTTATCACTCACAGAGAAGTCCTGTTTGAAATACCAAATTGTCTACTTTGTTTATCCATCTGTCACCAAACACACGCACGCACGCACGCACGCACACACACACACACACACACACACACACAGTGGAACTAAAGGCCAATTTTTAAAACCACATTAATGTACAACTTTGTCATTGCAACAGGCCTTTGTCACTTGACTGTCTTTTACATTGATGATTATTGGGGGGGGTGGGGGGTGCAGCCGTTGCCAGTGACGTCACCTTGATGTGTTTTTTGAGTCATGCCCGCCTGGGCATAAGGAGTTATCAGAGCTGGCATCTCTAATTAATCAGATTCCTCTCCCTCCATAGTCACACGTACAGCATACACAAGATAAGCAGCATGTTTGGTTTTGACAAAAAAAAAAAATCCTCATAAGACAAAAGTTCAGAAATGATGACGATGAGCATTGGTCACTGTACACAAAGAAAGCCCTAAATTTGTGGCAATCCTTGTCTAGTTCTTCTATTTGTCCCAGAGCCTTTTGCCCACCAGTTTTAATGTACTTCTTGTTAAAAAAAAAAAAATGGTGGCTGTTTGAACCGCAGCTCCATGATGTGATGGTTCCAGAGAGAAGTGATTGTAGAAAAGAAGAAAAAAATCATGGGACATAGTTGGTGCTCCTCTCACCTTGGAAATCCACAAGACGGCTCCCGTTGGAGCACTTTTGCAAAAGACGAGGTTTTCCCTAATTTAACCGATGACTGACGTATGGGCATCCCAACACACCTTTCACGGCGAATACACCGGCACTTCTAATCACTGTGGTTACCAAGTGTACAGTTACTGAACAAATCTTCAGAGCAGGCAGTCACATGATTTCCGTTGCCAAGTGTTATTTCACACAAATTATGCATATTAAAGAAACCATATAAAAATGCAAGGTTTATCTTGACACCAAATGTGAGCAATCTTTTCTTTATATGCGTTGCTTTGCCTTGCTTTAATGTAGAATTTGGGAAACACTATTGGCGTTTACACAGTCAACCCTCAATTAGACATCACCTAACGACAGAAATAGTGGAACCACTTTTACTCCCAGGTATGTCAGCGATCAGAAAAGTCACCCAGTCTTGGCTACATCCATCTGCTTCTCAGTGATTTCTAAATTCCTTTTCCTTCATCATCTGTTGCTTGTTAACTGGTTTTTCCACAAAGATACTTTTGAGAAATGTCCACGGATGTTTACAATGTCCTCCACATTGAAACACTTGAGGTAAGGTAAGCAGTCTGACACTTTGATCGATACCCGCCCCACAGGTTGAGCCACAGGTTCTGGTTGTTCTCGTTCTGAGGATTTTCTGGTGTTGAAATGAAGGATTATTTTCTTTTATTCCTCGTAACATGTCGAATTGAAAGTCTTCTGAACTCGTGGTTTGGGTGTCTTCTTCTTCTTCTAAAAAAAAATTTAAAAAAAAATCTACAGGATCAGGATTGGTTTGTGTCTGAATTTGCAGTGGTGAAGTTGTTGTCTCGTTGTGTCTCGAATTTCAAAGTTTTTATGGCTCAAGAGGCTGCTTAGGTGGGGGTGGGGGGCAACAGGACTTTGGGGCGGGGGAGAGATGGCTTTTTACGTTGCATAGTGATCAAAGCTTCCTAAGTACTCCAGAGCTGCGTGATAGCAAAATTGGTACTCATCCTGCAGGAAAAGAACACAACACATAAAAACGCATTAGAACGCATAACCATAATGACAATTAAATAAAAAGTAAGTATATTTATAACATACACAAGGACTAAGACAACCAATTTATGATTATACTGTATATATATATATCTTGATTTTTTTTTTTAATCAGATTGAGTTGACATGTATGAGAACCCATGGCAGAAATTTGAAGGATGCCGTCAGTTGCGCACATGGTCAGCCATGTACTTGAAAAATGCTTGTTTTTCATGGAATTAAAAAACTATGACTTTTGACTTTAACCAGGTCTTCATTCGTCACTGGACAAAGTGCCTGTTCATGCACAACCAAATGATGCTTAGTAGCTCGAAGAAGGTGGCAGCAGTGTCAGTGGGCTGGTCTAGCTTCCCTATAGACAGACTACATCCTGTTAACAAGTCTAGATCTTAGAAATTTCTGCATGTTAGTGGCAAGGTCAAAAACCAACATTGAATGGCCCTGACCTTTGATCCCTCAGGTGGCACTGCATTAAAAACTGGCATCATTCTGTAAAGAATATTACCAGGAGGGCTCAGGAACACTTTGGAAAGCCATTGTCGGTTAACTAAGTTTGTCACTACATCTACAAGTGCAAGTTAAAACCCTACCATGCAAAGCGAAAGTCACAGATATACACATATACAGACATACAGTATAACACCCAGAAACGCCGCTGTTGTTCTGGTCCTGAGCTCATCAAAGCTAGACTGACGCAAAGTGGAAAAGTGTGCTGTGGTCTGGCGAGTCCACATTTCAAATTGTTTTGGAAAATCATGGACGCCGTGTCCTCCGGGCTAAAGAGGAAAACAACCATCCAGATTGTTATTGGTGCAAAGTTCAAAAGCCAGCATCTGTGATGGTATGGGGGTGTGTTGGTGCCCATGGCATGGGTAACTTGCACATCTGTGAAGTCACCATTAACCCTTTAACTGCCCCAGGCGCCATGTGGCACCTGGGGCAATGCAAGGCAACTCAACCACCACCACCCCCCCAGTGGTCAAGAGTGGTAAAAAATTTTGTCAATAAAATAGTTCAGATTTCCAAGGCTATAACTTAAAGTTACAAGAGATAATGGCTTACTGTCAATTAGAAATATGTAGAAAATGACCCAAAATTTCAGATAGGAATAAATTTACGTATCTAATTTGCATAATGTCGCAGTAGCTATACAAATTACATAACTCAGTCAAAAGTGAACTTTGGACACATTTACATAAAGAATGGTCCATTTTTTACGCTGATTTGTCTACAGGAGTTTGTTTTTATCTAATCTTCAAAGTATATGAACCAGAAAATCAATAAAATGTCAAAAAAACATATTTCTCTCTTATCTGTTGCCGGTGGTGGTGGTGGTGGGGGCTCACCCGCCCACGTGACCGGTCGTTTTCGTCCATTGTTGTTGATGTAACGTGTTTACGTAGTAATTTACACCCGCTTCCACATCTACAAACTCTTATGATTACCCCATGTGAATTTTGTTTGTATTATGTGGCTATTTTTCCTGTTTCATGCAGTTTCCGTCATCATTGCTACTGCGATGACCGATCATGAATGCATACACATTAGCGTGTGAGCTCAAAGTGGTAAAAGGAAGAATAATAATGAGGATTTCTCCTTCTTTGCTATATTCCATGTCAGCTATGATTCCTTCGGCGCGTGTCTGCCACCTTCTAAACTGTCAGATCAATAGAGATTAGTATAAATTCTCAGTATAGCCAGGGGACGTCAATAAGTTGACACGTGCAGTTGCTGTGCTGTGCCACTGGGGGTGTGTGACCCGTCCATTTAATCTGGGCAGTTAAAGGGTTAATGCTGAATGGTACATACAGGTTTTGGAGCAACATATGCTGCCATCCAAGCAACATCTTTTTCAGGGACGTCCCTGTTTATTTCAGCAAGCCAATGCATGCCGCATTCTCCACATGTTACAACAGCATGGTTTCATAGCAAACAAATTTGGGTACTAGAATGGTCTGCCTGCAGTCCAGACCTGTCTCCCACTGAAAATGTGTAGCACATTATGAAGCACAAAATATGACAATGGAGACCCCAGACTGTAGCGCAACAGTTGACTCCATGGCTGGCAATCTTACAAAATATAAAATGTAAGTACCATTTGATGGTGTTACTGTCTAAAGCATCAAGCATGAATGTTAAGAAAGCATGTCCTCAGTTTCTAATGCTTACTGAGTACTGTTAAAAGGAAAGGTGATGTAACAGTGATAAACATGCCCCTGTCCCAGCTCGGAACATGCTGCAAGCATCAAATTCAAAATGAGTGAATATTTGCAAAAAACAATGTTTATCAGTCTGAACTCTGAACATTAAATATCTTGTCTTTGTAGTGTATTCAACTGAATATATATTGAAAAGAATTTGCAAACCGTTGTATTCTGCTTTTATTTAGGTTTTACACAACGTCCCAACTTCAGTGGAATTGGGGTTTGTAGAAATTTAGGGGGAAAAAAATAAAGCCCGTACCCATCACACTTTCTGAACAATGACAAGAAAAGTGTGGAGCATTTTTTTTTTTTTTTTAAACAAATTCTGTCTTTTCAACCAACTTTGGGGCCTTATTGTGGGTTAGGGTAGATACACCTACTATAACAGGAAATTCTGATAGAGGGGGAAAACGTAGCCCAGGAAGCAAACGATGACCCCTGTACACAGAATAATGAAGGAGTAGCATAAGTTTAAAGTTAGATGAAACATAACCGGCTTAAATTAAAAAAATAAAATAACAAAAATGTTGGCAAGCCACATGTGGAGAACTATTACAGCTATGAACCCAAATATTTGGGATCGTTCCATAACTGTACCACAGATACACCTGTTAGTTTTTTTCCACAGCATCCTGAGGGGATGACCTGGGAAACTTCTCAATATCTGGATGATTTGGCTTTGAACGGCCCTATACGCCGTAGATACAGTATGTTCACTGGAATGAGCTCACAGATCCCTGGCAATATATATGTAGCACAAGTGTTTGTATGACTTCTGACCTCAGTTTGGACCATCGCTGGCCTCTGTGTCCGTAGCATCTTCACTGTCTGGAAGATATCAACCACACCTTCATAACGCATTCTCTCCAGAACGATGCTGAGGGTGATGAAGACGCCAGTCCTGCCCACGCCAGCACTGCAAATACATCAGCAAATTATTAAATATCTAACACGGTACAAATCTATATGACTTATTAAATTTTACTGCACTTAATGATCCACACAAGTCAATCAGAGGACAGTGAGATGTTTAACTTAAAATGGCCTCTAAAAATTGCATAGTGTATGTACAGCTTCGCTCAGTGGCAGCGCCGTCTGCTTGAAATGAGCCAAGTTCCGGAGCCAGAAACTCTGCTGCACTGCAGCACAGCGATGGCGTGCAAGAACCTTGTGAATCCACTTACATGTCGTCACAAAATGAACCCCCTAAGGACGCACAGTCACACTTCAGATCACATGCACGCACGCACGCACACGCAAACAACCAAGCAAACATTTTGTCTCATTAAGTCCCTACTCCCATGCGTCGAAAAACTGAGCTCGCTGCTGCTCTCCAGAAATACAGTCAGAGTCTTAACTCAGATCCTGAAATACTTGAGAGATGCCTCTCTAAGCTGCTTTGCTGTGAAATGACTTCCACTTCACCAATGGAACAATAATTGATATGACAACAGATTTATTTGGGTCTCTTCCAGCCTCTGATGCTATTTTGTTGAATGAAGAGTGAAAGGGATGGAAGATGCACGAACGCACTCTTGTTCTGGGTGGGAGTGTACTGACGTGTGTGTGTGTGTGTGTGTGTGTGTGTGTGTGTGTGTGTGTGTGTGTGTGTGTGTGTGTGTGTGTGTGTGTGTGCGCGCGCGCGCATGTACATGAAGGAAACAAAAAAAAGGTGAATTTAGGGCTGGCGGTGACTTGCATTGTTTGATAACTCCACTTTATATGATAAGAAGCGCTAGCAGTCGTAGTAAAATCGTGCAGAACATGTTACCAATCCATCAGCCCCCACCCTGCAGTATCTCTCAGCCCACCCAAAGCTTCTTCGTGGGAGTCGGTCAGACTGTCACACGGACTCTTAAACTCTCTCCAAGCTCCTCTCTCTCTCTCCCCCTCGCTATCTCTCTTTTATTTTCAACCTCTCCCTCTCTCTCTCCCTCCCTCCCTCCCTCCAGAAAGATCAACTCTCCAAATCTGAAGCCTTGCCGAGCCACTGCAGACTGAGAGGATTTGGTGTCCCCATTCACGGAAAGTAATCAGGCAATTAATGACAAAAAAACATGTGGGTCTATTTGATAGAAGCTGGGGGAATGGAGAGGAGGGAGAGGAATGAAAGAGGGCGGAGCAGGAGAAAAGAGGTCCACGAGAATGGCTGGGTGGAGAGGGGAAGAAAAAGGAGCGAGGATTAGGAGACAGACAGGCAGATGACAGACGGGGTGTGCTTGTGTCGGGAGACGAAGGAGGAAGCCGTAAGCTGAAATGGCTCGAAGGAGTAGTGGTGGCGAGAGAGAGAGTGATTAGGAGGGGCAGGAGGTGGCAAACAACCACTATCACCACTCAAGATCAGAATTAAATATCTGCCATTGACACTTAGAGTACATGCTACCAAACCTGGACTTCTTATTTGTGTTAATCCTCCTCAAATTAAAGTTAAGTTCACCGCAGTGCATCGGCAATCCTTAAACTGGCTATTCAGCTGATGCCGTCATGTGACTCCTGAACTCCACTTTTAATAGGCTGCTGGCGTTTTCCTCCATTACTCCAGCCCTGCAATAACTGAGTGTTTCACTCTAAGACAGCACTGCAATAACAGCTTCATAGAAGGGCAGAATAACTCAGTCTTACTGGTGCTTCCCTGACACATATTACATCTCCCAGGGGGCCATTCGATGGCTGGTGACATCATTGCTTTTTAATACAGGGCACATGATGTTATGCTCGATGATGTCATGGTGCCTTCGAGATAGAAAGGTGGTGCAAAAGTGACAACTACCCGGATCGAAAAGTAAGATATACAGTATAAATATATTTTTTATGAGACAACAGGGGAATTATTCAGCGTGTTAACACACTATAATTTCCAAAGGAACGGTGGCATCCTTGTTTTCTTCCTCGCTGCCAATCAAGCCACATAATTATGTATCAGTGATCACACGTCTTTGTAGAACAAATTTTGATATTTCTTATTTCTTTGGTGCTCTTGTTACTCTTTACAAGATATTTATTATCTGAATACAAAAAAGCACAACCAGTCATTCAGGTGGACCACACAGCCCACTAAAAAATAATAATAATCTTAGGCTGTTGTGGTGACCACTCTCCACCCACGTCCAGGATGTTAGGTTAATGATGAAAGTTACCTTGGAAGCTACAGCCGATGTGATAAAAATGCCTCACAGAGCAATCATAAAACTCAAAAAGAATGGCTATATCATTTCATATGTCAGCTCTTTCCAAATGCCAAGCCACATCTAAGGCTTATCAATTATGGAGGAGAAGGGGGCCTGTGGAGGTGCAGAGGTGGTGCGGCGTGGTGGCTAAGAGGAGATGGGGGATCATATCTGATGATGCTGTTAAAGCTGTGCCTCGGGAGGAGCCGTGCAGCAAAACAATAACCATCTTAAGATGAGATTTAATCTCATGTTGAGATTTAAAGCCTTATATCTCTTAAGAAAGAAAGTGTCTTTTCTTGCAGTCTAGTCTGAAGCAAAATAAACTGCAGGGCTTGGGGAGGCATACTACACAGGAATTCTAGAATTGAAAAACAAACATGGTACTTTGTATTTGGCTCTTTGGTGCAGTGCTGTGAACAGTTTAAGGTGCAGCGTCATCATTCTTACCTGCAGTGGACAGAGATGGGTCCATCCTGTCCAAACTGCTCCTTGGTTTTATGCACCTGGCCAATGAAATCAATGAACCCCTCCCCAGATTTGGGAACGCCTTGCTCGGGCCAATCTGTAAACTGGAACTGCCTTACTGTCCTGGATTGGCCATCCTGCAATTGTAAAAGCAAGGAAAAGGAAATGAGTTGCACAATAAATTCCTTATTGACAATAGACGCACTTAAGTGATTTGAATCTTACTTAATACCCCCTTTACACAGGGGTGGACATCACTGAGAAAGCGTTGTGAGATCTGTTCAATTTTGTGATCTATCAATGATCTCCACAGTCGCCATGGTCTCCTCAAAGATTTGACTCAGTCCAAAACACACAAGGATCTCCCAAACTATCCCAAAGATCAAAAATTAGCCCAATCTCTCTACGATCTCTGTGCTGTGTAAAGGGGCTCTTATTTGACAGAACTTTTTCTGTAATGATTGGTGACAGGTCCTCATCTAGTGATTCTCTTTCCCGTGGGGTCTCACAAGATAAGATACGATAAGATAAGCCTTTATTAGTCCCACAATGGGAAAATTCCAGGATTGCAACAGCACAGGGATAGCAACACTCAGAGCAATAATTTAGAAGATAAGAAAATAAGAGCAGTGAATATACATATGCACACATAAATATATATACACACAGTGCGGAGCATTGTAGCTAGATGGAATAAACAGCATAACCGTCTATTTAGTTACCCTACATGGTATGAATATGTACCCATACATATTGTCACCCTCCATAGCGACTGATATTGTCCTAGTTGTATACTGGAGGGGACCATTTGTGTAAATCTGTTGGGTCTTTTGCATTCAATACTATTAGGGCGTCACGTTTTTTGCCATCTCTGCGAGCAGCCCTGCTTAGGTTATACAGTCTGACAGCCACAGACAAGGCTCTATTCTTGGCCCTATTCTTTTTTCATTGTATACGCTGCCACCTGGGTCAATTATAGCCAGGCACAACATGTCTTTCCACTGTTAATGCGGATAATTTGCAAATCTATTTACTTCTGAAACCAGAACCAAATGACTCACAGAGTCTTTTATTGGACTGCATTACTCATATCAAGCTGTGGTTAAGCCAAAATTTTCTTCATTTAAATGAAGAAAAAAACAGAGTGCATTGTGTTTAGTGATACGTCAGCACCTTGTCCTCAGTTCCACTATCAGAAATCTGGGGTTGATCTTTGACAGTCATTTGAAATTTGACAAACAGATCAACAATGTATCCAAAATGAGCTTTTATTAATTGCATTTGTTATCCAAAGCTAAACCTTTCCTGAGCCTTTGTGACCTTGAGATAACCATCGATGCTTTAGGCTGCATGTCCACAGGGAAAGTAAAAATGCTCTCAACCTGTTTTCCTGAGCGCTTTTCATGCGCTTATTAAAAAAAAAGGACTCTGCCTGGTATCCTGGCAACCGCTCAACTTGCTGCTCAAAGCGTGCCGGGATTTCATAGATTTTGCTCTGAAATGCTCCACTCACTGGAATAAATCACATCAAACCGGTAAGAAAATACACATCCCTCCAAGCTTTGGCTGTTAAATATTGATCATGGTGTACTTCTAGGCTGATTGTGACTGGCTGGTGAGAGAGGTGTGTAGCTGATGAGCGCTGCAGCGCTCTGAAAGTTCAACTTTTTTCAGCTTTCCGCGTCATGAGCGCAGTGACAAAATACGCTGACTGCTGAGAGCGTTTTTGTGCCAAGGGCACTGAGAGCATTAAACGCCGGACTACACAGAAGATGAACAGAAAATATTCACCCACAGCAGAAAAAAAATGCATTTGGTGGACATGCAGCCTTAATCATTTCTAGACTTTATTGCAATGCAATAAAGGTTGGCATCTCTCAGTCCTCTCTTAGGCGCCTTCAACCTGTCCAAAATGCATCTGCCCGTCTTTTGATGAACACCTCCAGACAAGAGCACATTACACCCATCTTATTTGCACTCCATTGGCTTCCAGTCCATTTCAGAGTTAATTTTAAACTTTTAATGTTTGTTTTCAAAGCCCTTAATGACCTGACTCCAACTTATTTATGCAAGATTTTAACCATCCATGAGCACGGAAGGGTTTTAAGGTTATCTAACCAGCTTTTGCTGGACGTGCCTAGGTCAAGGTATAAACACTGGAGTGACTGAGCTTTTTCAGTTGCTGCCCCCAGGCGTTGGAATAATCTCCCTCCTGACTTTCGTGTTATCCCTGATCTGTACCTCTTTAAATCGAAAATTAAAGCCTATTTATTCTGGATGGCTTTTAATACCCCTCAGTCAGGTGACAGTTTCATTATTTTTATTATTTTTAATTTACATTTATGTTTATGCCATTGTTCATGTAGCTGTTTTTATGTTGTGTGTGTTTCTAGTGCCGTTTGATTTTCTGTAAAGCACTTTGGTCACACCTACGGCTTGCTGTAAAGGGTGATATAAATAAAGTACTTTACATTACATAGATTTGGGTATAATCCTACCCAACCAATGCTCACCGTTTGCCCAGTACAAAACTACATTCACAGCTACATAACTAAAATGATCAATCTTATTAAAAAGAGAGGTTTCTAAATCAACTATAGGCCTACATAAACCTGCCTTCTATATGAATTGTGAATCCTCTTGAAAATGACAGCGATAATAATAACAGCACATGTCTGTCACGACAGAGGGACGGCGTGTCCTCTCCTCCTCCTCCTATGTCCTCTTACTCCAAGTAAACTCTATTTTCTCCTCCCATTGTGTCTGTGTGAGAGGGTCTCAAGGAGGTCCCAGTTAAAGCTAATCAATAGTGTATCTGCCATGACAAGCGGCTCCTTCTCAGACACCACGCTGAATAAGATAATCCTACGATGCAATCAATAGTATGACCTGATGGATGAGAATAGCGAGGGAGGTAGAGAAGGACTAAAGGAGCAGTAGGTGAGCTTCGACAGTGGTAATTAAACAAAAACCCTGATGCTCTGACATCCTTGCTAGAAAAATACCAATCTGAAGAGCTAAATGTTAATATCAATTCTGATAACCTTGCTTTTTATGCTGAGGCAACCAGTTACCATGCCAAGAAAAACATTTTTTTCTGATTGGGTGCCATCGTGTTGGGATGGAAGAAGAGCTCTTCTTTGTTTTGAGAGAGCTGATTATCCAGGATGAGAATGCACCATCAATATCCCTGTCCTTGTGAAGGAGGTTCTCTTCAAGTTGTCGCAGAGAAAACAGATTTCTCCGGAAAGTCAGCAGAGACGAGCGTTTTTGGAGAGACAGGCTCTCTGCGTGAATCTGCCAGCAATTAAAACAAACAGGTGTTCATTTCTCCAGTTGTTTCTCACTCCTCTTTAATTCCTTTTAGACATGATGTATTATTTTCACACATTTCGCCTTCCAATTGTTCACACACTGCAAAGGGACAACTGGTGGAATACTCAACCCAACTTAATGTTTTCTGTCTTTTACACATCCTGCTATTAGCTGAAGAAAAATGCTCAATTATAAAATGTGCCTTCATTGAAATTTATGCAAAACTGATACTGAGAGACATTTTTCCCTAGATAATTTCCTAGAAAACTGTCAAATCAGATGAGTAGGTTGTACTTGTACAGTGCCACTTCATTGGTAAATAGAGAGAAAGAAGTTGTGATTACCACGTTATCTTCCAGTTCTTTTGTGTTTCTGTCTTTGTGTGATGTGGGTGTATTTGTTATATTTTCCTGGGTAGCTAGAGTTAAAATCATGATCAATAAACTAGCAGCAGCTCACATGGGGCAGAATAAGAGCCTAACCCCAGATTTCCACTAACTCCGGATGCGGTCCGTTACGGCTGCGACACAGTTTGAGTCTTGTTTCCCTCCGCACCAGCTCCACTTGTGTTCTGAATTGGCATGGAAAGGAACACGGTTGGAATGACAAGATCATGTGAGACTTTCATAAAATAATGCAAGAGCTCGAGAAAGACCAGATAGGACTGATCGCGATCATGTGACAACAACAAGGAAGCATGATCTCTGTCCATCTGGATTTGTGTGCTTTAAGAGTGGGCCTAAGTAGCCCATCAATTTTAATTCTGTGAAGTGTTTGTTTGCGATGTCAAAGTTTTTATCTTCTCTGTCACAGTGGTGGAGGAGTAGACCTCAGAAAATGACGGGCGATCCTTAAATAGTTCGTTTTTCATGAACAAACAATTATTAAATTCTGTAGATATCGCTGCATATCTTTGCAAACTGGATCTGGGATCTGTCAAAAATAGGCTTGTTGCATATTTTTAGTGATCTGGATCTGGCAAGCTGGTTTCTTCCTGCAATGATTCAGACCAGGTGAGGAATCGAATATTGACTAGAATGGGAACTATTTGCTGCGGAGACCGGATCGCAGCCATAACAGAACGCAACAAGATTGAGTGGAAATCGGGGGTAAGACTACTCCAGAATCCTCTCAGTCCAGCCACATGTTCAAAATTTCATTAGTGTGCACTGGGTATCTAAACATCCTACAAATGTAATATGGGAATATTATTCAAGCCGATTCAGCCTCCTCTCAAGCCACTTGGCAACAACAGCCAATCACAGGTTGCATTGCTAGTTCGTGGCTAAAGTTGTGCCCTATGACTGGCTAATGAGACTCAGGCTGTAAAACATGCCAGTTGTCTTTTCAGTGAACAGGAAAGTTTCATTGTGCTGTTGCAGGTGATGCACAATGGTTTAGTTTACCTGTCTCTGACTAGACTAAACTCTCTCTGTCCCCTACTTTTAACATGCTGCTTGCACGTTTCCCTGTAGTCACAAAAGGTCCCACGATGGGGGCCTGTCTGGGAGCTGGACCTAGGACCTTTCTCAACAACAACAAAAAAGAAAATCAGCTTTGAAGACCAGCACTAATTTAATAAGCCAGTCTGGTCTATATCATACAGTTTGCTGTATTTAACTAGCTAAAAGCAAATAACTGTCCAGCAATGCTTGATTGGTCATAGAAAAATGCAATAAAGCCCCATGTCAGAAACGACAATCAATAGCAAATGTCAAGTGGTAAAATAAACAAGAGCCTGAGCATCTGACCATCAAGATGACAACTGCTGGACATTTGTACTGATTTTTGCCATGGGCCAACTCCCCCCCCACCCTTCCTGCTAGCAGGCTAAATTGAGATGCGTCTGTAAGGCATATTATATCTTGCTGCTGTATGTCAAAGGATACATAATCTGTCTATTCCATCCAAGCGCTGCTGCCCCATGTGCCAGTACACCGTATGCCGTGTTGCTGTGTTCGCTGTTGCTACGCTCCTGCACCGCTCCTGCCAAGATGTATTCTTGTACATTTATTGTACTTGACAAACACGGTGATTTGGGTTTTAATATGTTAAGCTCCATATACCGACTCTCTTTGTGAAAACATCTCATGTCTCTTCCCTGTTTTATGACGCATCACATGTTTTCTCTCTTTTGCTGCCTTTGTTTTTCCATCTCAAAAACATTTAGCCTCAGCAGGGGGATTAAAAATGAAAGAGGGGCAAAGACAACAACACAATAAACCAAGCACGCCAAAGAAAGGGGGTGGGGAGGGGAGGAAAATTTAACACACAACCTGAGGGCCCATGCGCCGTGTCAAATTGTGTGATTAAATACGTG
This sequence comes from Pholidichthys leucotaenia, assembly GCA_020510985.1. Taxonomy (NCBI): domain Eukaryota; kingdom Metazoa; phylum Chordata; class Actinopteri; order Cichliformes; family Pholidichthyidae; genus Pholidichthys; species Pholidichthys leucotaenia. The sequence continues at coordinate 335,941,070 of CM035839.1, read as the reverse complement.
ACTGGCTCGCTAAGATGTGAGAGTTGAGGCGTGGAGTCTACGCTATTACCGCGCACAGGCATGCGACACGAACACACAGACACATACTTAGTCATACATGTACAAAATAGACACGCATGTACAGCTATAGCATGTGGGGTTAAACCCAGTTCAGCAGCACGGTTACATACATAAACAGTCACTAATATGGGGCCGACTCCTGAAATGGTCAAATCTACCCACTTAACCTATCATATGCTGCACCATAATCTTCTCCACCTCTCCGCTTTCTTTTCTCAGCTGTGGGATAAGCTTCGCTTGCCTGTTTGCCATCACTGTGCACTTTCATTAGAGAGCCCCCTCTGCAGATTTGCACTGACCAGACCTCAGGGACAACCTGTTTGCCTGTGAGGTCTGATATACTGTATGCACACATGCACACCTTTAACATATATGTGCTGAACCTGTGTGTTAAAGGAACGGAGGAAAGGAAGGGAGTTTTTTTTTTTTTTTAAATTTCTGCTGAAAATAGCAAATCTGAATGCAGATATGTGGCAGAAAGTGAAGCCGTATGCATATTTAAGAGGTATTTTGCACAATATATGGGGGCTGACGGTTTTGAAATTGAGGGTGGGTCTTTATATTTCTGTTTACGTGCCAAAAGACTGCATACCAGCTTCAACAAAACTGGTGTGCTTTTGTTGCTCTTTCCCACTGGGGATGCTGTGGAGTTAATGAGATATAGCTCTGTTTTATAATACTAACAAGGTGACACCTGGGAAATCATTAGATCAGAGTATTTAGCAAAAGAGAGGCATAGCCAAACTTTCTGCTGTAAACAGTCCATAATTGGACCAAAGCAAGAAACCCTGATAGAGGTAAAGAGACAACCGCAGTGCCTTTTTTTTTTTTTTTAAATTCATGGCAAGGAAAAAAGTCAATTTGGTTGCAAGGTTTTATGTGAAAATGAATCAAGACTACAGCAGAAAATCTTGATCTAATAGCTATGTTAAGGACCGAGTTGCTGGTGACAACAAATCAAAAACATGTTTGTTTTTTTAATGTGTTAACCTCTCCTAATTAAGCAACAACAATCATTCAGAGGTATGTTCTACCCCCTTTACACGGTGGGGTGGAGATCATTGAGACTGATGAGATTGGTGAGCACTCAAGGAGCGCGCAGCGATCTTATCGCCCTTCCAATGATCTCTCAGCAATCTTTCAATAAAGGCCAAATTTTTCCACCCCAAAGGTAGAAATGGCCGAGTGATCAGTGAGGGATCGCTGAGAGTTCGATGAAAGACAAACAGAGTTCACTGAAAGATCGCTGAGAAAGCGGATGAAGACTGATACCCCCTCTACTCAGGTGTGGAGATCACAGAGATCGTTGAAAGATCTGGCCAATTTTTGATCCACCAATAATCTTCAGTGATCTCCACAAAGCCCTGACTCAGTCCAAAACAGACACGGATCTGCCTGATCTCTCAATGATTTCCGTGATGTGTAAAGGGGCCCTTACAACTTTCTCAGCAGAGTAAGGTGCTCTTTCACAGCTTGCCATCTATTCAGCTCACCTACTTCCTCCAAAGACTCCCAGAAATACAGAATCTTACCCTGGCATCTGTGACCTTGAACTCTCGCAGGATGTACTGAGGCATGTTATACTCTGCCATGGGATCCACCACAAAATACTGATATCTAGCAGAGCGCTCTGCTGGCCAGTACTGATGGCATTTTTCCTGTTTGTGAAAAGAATAACAGAGAGTTGTTTTTTTTTTTATTTTACTTTGACTATTTATGTTTAAAAAAACATGTAAATCGCAGTCCTTACTCGTCCCATCTCCCTAAGTTTGGTCAACATGACTACAATAGTAGAGTTGTTCTCCCAGAGCATTCTCCAGAAGTCTTCTGTAGTCTCGGCCAGGGGGCCCTGTGTGGCAATGTAGGCCTTCTGTTGCCTGTTTAAACAATAAAAGCAGATTTAAATCATTCATGAGTAGGGTGCATAAATAATTTGTAACATTTTCATGCTACCCATGCAAATCCTTGGGATGAAATGAAGATGAAAATGTTTCCTGCCACTGAAAACAGAAAAACGGAGCCCTTATCCTACCTGTAGCCATCAATAAAGCTAGCATTGATGTAGTCGGATCCTTCCAGGCCTCTGATTGGCTGCAAGCAGACGCGCGTGGTCTCATAGGGCATGATGTTGACCAGCCGATTCTTGAACTTGTTGCACGGGAGGTTGGCACTGATGAAACGTGACGTGTGGGCTTTGGAGTTGGCCAAACGCTGGTAGGGGAAAGGGGGGGGGGAGTTAATACAATGAAGGAGGAACAGAAAAATCCAAGAACTGCAGCACAAAAAGCACAGAATAAGCTATATGGAGGGAGGAGAAAGAAGATGAAAAGAAAGTACAGTAGAAAAGGGAAGAGGAAAGGAGTTGGTATAAGAACAGCAGGAAAGGATAAAAGGGAGAGAGAGAGAGAGAGAGAGAGAGAGAGAGAGAGAGAGAGAGAGAGAGAGAGACGGGGGGAGGTGTGAGACAGCTGAAAAGTGGAGAATATCAATGACAGAAAGTAATAAAGCAGACCCAATCTAATCTGATCTCCCCCATACTTTACAGATGATGGCACGGCTTCAAAGGGACATTGTTTATCAAGAATATATTTATCGGAGAGCAATTCAAAAACTTTATCCCTGCTCGCAACTCGTGAGGTCCTGTAGGGTCAGATATATATAAAAAAAAAAAGAGACAGCGAATATGCCACACATACCCAGACTAACAAGCTTGTGGATCAAGTCTGCAAGGAGGAGAAAACTCGCCTAAAAGTGGGTCATTGGTGTCTTTGATAATGGCAGTGTGCATGAAACAGAGACTCACGCAGGGATGTTCCGTAACACACACACACTGCATAATGATCAAAAATGAAAATGTCTGGCTGCATCATCGTCGTCCACCACAAGGACCCCAAGTGTGAGTTTGTGGGCTGGCAGGTGCTGTGATCACAATCCCTTTTGGGCTCCAGTGTCCCAACAAAAGTGTGTGTGTGTGTGTGTGTGTGTGTGTGTGTGTGTGTGTGTGTGTGTGTGTGTGTGTGTGTGTGTGTGTGTGCTCATTGTCCTGGAAGATGGAAAATTTAGTGCCCCTCTTGGAGACACGCACGCACTAACACAAACAAAATATGGTGAAATGGAGGACTGGCGGCACTGGAAGAGACGCCACAAAATTTAAAAAAAAAAAAAAGATGAGTTGCAGCTGACCCCACTAAAAAAACAAAAACAAAACAGTAGGTGGGGATGATTCTTTCTGTTTTGTTGTGTGGAGTCCTTGGCTGTCAAAATACAAGAAAGTGTTCATCCTTGAATCTCTGTTTGAATGGAGTCTAACGTTCCATTTCTTCATCCAATTAGAGCATCCCCCCCCACAACAGCACCCAACTCTGTGTTTGCAGCCTCTTGGAGTCTATCCAGTATTTTAGCTCCCTTGCCTTCACTGTTTGCCGCCGTCTTCTGTTTGATCTACGCTTCACAAAGGCAAACCAAGGGGGGAAAAAAAAGGCTCAAGGTGGCCTGGCAGTGCTGAAGAGGTGTTCAGCCGAGCCACCAAACACCACAGAGGGCAAAAGGGAACTGAGCAAAACCTGGCAACCCGTCATCCAACACGGCACCTCTGATCGTTGCTGCCAGTCCCTTCTCATTTATAAAGGAGTACATGTGGCCAGTTGGAAGATGGCCTGCAAATATTAAACATGTTACCCCAGGAAGGATTTTTTTTAAAAAGCTGAATGTGTTGAATTCATTATGTATTGGTGTTACTGCTGCACCCAGAGGTCAGTTTTGGGGATAGCCGTGGAGTCGGTTTTTAAGCTTGTGAAATCTGGTGAGTCTTTACACGACTGACATGAGAATTCAAGATGGATGCACCCATGTGCCAGGCATCAGCTTTAGTGAAAAACACTATTTTGTAGCACTTCTGCTTTATGCATCTCTTCCAGTTTGTGAACATGTCACTGCGGTGTTTTATGTGCAAATTACTGTCAACTCCTTTGTTTTCGGATGCCTTTGCTAACAACAGTGGACACTAGAGTCAGGGACTTTCGACTGCACTAGAACGTGGCTAACATTATTTTTACATCCAGTTTCAATTTGAGACTGTAGCTGGAACATGCTATCATTTTCTGTTTTTTTCATTTCTTGGTTGTACTATTTTATTCTGCTCTTCATGTAATCCATCACGCAGACATACAGCAGGGAAAATAAGTATTGAACACGTCAACATTTTTCTCATTAAACATATTTCTGATGGAGCTGGTGACCTGAGATTTTCACCCAATATCAGTGACAACCCAAGTAATCCATACATACAAAGAAATCAAGGCAACTGTGTTCACAAAATAAGTTATATACAATAAAGGGGAATGACACAGGGAATAAGTATTGAACACTTGACCAAAAAAAAGTGCAAAAAGGCAAAGAAAGCCAAGAAACCAGCTGAAATTCATTAGAATTAAGGAAGTCATCCCATCCCCGATCAGTGCAAATTAATTTCAGCTGGTTATGTCCTGACTGATAGCCTGTTAAAAGGTCTGTGAATACCAAATTGTCACACCACAAAGAACTCACGATGGGTAGAAGCAAAGAGCTCTTTCTAGACCTTTGCAACCTTATTGTTGCAAAACATAATAATGACATTGGTTGCAGGCATATTTCTAAACTGCTGAATGTTCCAGTGAGCATTGATGGAGCCATCATTTGGAAATGGAAAGAACATCATTTTACCATAAACTGGCCACAACCAGGCGCTCCTTGTAAGATTTCTGACAAAGAAGTCAAAAGAATTATCAGAAGAGTTATTCAAGAGCCAAAGACCACTCATGGAAAACTCTACCAAGACCTGGAGTTAGCAGGTACTGTTGTTTCAAAGAAAACAATAAGTAATGCACTCAACCGACATGGGCTCTATGTGCGCTTACCTTGCAAAACTCCATTGCTGAAGAACAAGCATGTTAAAGCTCGTTTAAAGTTTGCTGCACAACATTTGGGCAAACCAGTAAAATACTGGGAGAATATAGTCTGGTCAGATGAGACCAAAATTGAACTTTTTGGATGCCACAACACACAGCATGTTTGGAGGAGAAATGGCACTACATCATGGTGTGGGGGTGCTTTTCAGCACATGGTACGGTACAGGAAGACTTCATATAATTGAAGGAAAGATGAATGGACAAATGTACAGAGACATCTTTGATAAGAACCTGTTGCCATCTGCCAAGATGCTGTAGATGAAACGAGGGTGGACATTTCAGCAAGACAATGATCCCAAACACACAGCCAAGGAAACTCAACTGGCTCCGGAGAAGGAAAATAAAGCTGCTAGAATGACCCAATCAATCACCTGACCTGAACCCAAATGAAAATCTATGGAACAAACTGAAGATCAGAGTTCATAGAAGACACCCACGGAACCTTCAAGATTTGAAGACAGTTTATGTAGAAGAATGGGCTAAAAATCACTTACGAGCAGTGTTGGGAGTAATGTGTTACAAAGTAATGAGTTACTGTAACGCCACTACTTTTGCAGTAACTTGCTGTTTAAAAATCCAGTAATACATTATAGTTACTGAAATTTGATCAGATGCGATATTTTTAGTGCAAATAAATGATATACAAACTGACCCCACCGTAGCTGAGACGTAGCCGTCAGTCGACGTGACCTGTTGTGGAGAACTGAGTCTTCATTACTGAGCAGAGGGAAAGATGAAGCTACTTTGTTTTTGTGGAAATAGATTATTTTTCCTTTGTCACGGTTAAGGACAAAAGCATATTGGTGGGTTGGAAGCTAAAGTGCTGGTTGACACCTACTGCAATCTTCAGAAGCACCTGAGAACAGCAACAAAGCTCCGACAAAGCTAGTGCTAAGTAACGGCTGGCTATGCTAACACCACCGTGTTAGTAGATCTACACTATCTGAACAGCCACGACTGGCTATAAAGTGGAAATATTCTTATCTCAACAGCCACGGCTGGATTTCAAGCACAGGTATGCATCTGGACAGTTTGTGACCCAGCAAGAATTAAATCGACTGATCGCCAGATATGTTACAGACTGAAGATCTGATAATAGTCATTTTCCATCAGACAGCTGAGACCGTGATCCACTGAAGTTAAAACACATTTTCTTGCTACCTAGATAAAGATTATTCAAAAATGGATTCTGATCTCCAAAAGGAATTTGAGGGACTGGATCATGTCTCTGTCACTGCAAACATTTGGACTGTGGATAATGAACATTTTCTTTGGATCACTGCACATCGCATTAAATCCATATCTTAAAGGTAAGATAAACATGGACAGCTTTATGCAGTGTTGCCAACTCTCACTCCAAAATGAGGAAATTACTGGCAATTTCGTGTTGATTTTCTTCAGATTTTTCCCACAATAAGAGCTCTCAAGGCAGAATAAAGCAGACAGAACATGTCTGAAACAGTCTGTTTTCAACCTGACATTAATAAGCCCGTAATGTAATTCATTAATTAAATTATCTTGCTATATGTGCAAGATGATTTAAGTATGCATTTAAAAGTAATGTGAAAGTTACTTTTCTAAGTAACTAATTACTCAGTTACTTTTGAAAAGAACTAGTAACTATAATTAGTTACTATTTTTTAGTAACTTACCCAACACTGCTCCTGAGCAATGCCTGTGCCTAGTTTCTCCACACACGAGGCATCTGGAAGCTATTATTACCAACAAAAGCTTTTCTACTAAATATTAAATGAATTTCACCAAGTGTGTCCAATACTTATTCTCTGTGTCATTCAATTTTATTCAATATAACTTGTTTTGTGAACACTGTTGCCTTGATTTCTTTGTATGTATGGATTACTTGGGTTGTTACTGATACCTGGTGAAAATCTCAGGTCAATGGCTCCATCAGAAATATGTTTAATGAGAAAAACGTTGACATGTTCAATACTTATTTTCCCAGCTGTACATGAGAAGATTTAGTAGGTGCAATTCATACACAGTTCATTGTCACTGCCATTACTTCCTGCAGGAATGTTCTGTGCATACTGTATGTATCTACAAGGGCATGCCTGGTACTCCCGCATGTACTGCACTTGTTTGACAACTTCAAGACAAGTCATTCTTCGGGAATCCCTGCTGAACTTGGGCGCTGTATATCTAAGCTGCACAGCTTAGCTCTGTGTGATCCTCTATCCCTGCCGGAGAATGACGCTGCCCTCCCAACCTTGCCTATAGCGCAGTATTCCATCCATTCACTCATTTAGTGCCAAGTTAGCATACAGCGCTCCCTTTGTTCATCATCCAAACGTTCCTCCCTCCACTTGCCTTGCCATCCACCTCCATTTGTCATCATCAAGTATTAATTACCTCTACACACCACCCTTTCTTCCACACACACCTCCCTCCTCTACCCTGACTGTAGCTTGGACGTTATTAATCCCCAGTTTGACTCCTGATGCCAGCTCAGCATTATCCCTGTTACAGATGGCGATGGAGATTCCATCCCTGTTGTGCGCCACTGAGTAAAAAAGAGAGGGGAGGCTTGAAACACACTAGCCCTACACTATTATTGTTTCTTGGCAGGGGGACCGCGTTGATGAATGGAGATGGGAAGATGACGGATGATTTGAGAATGGAAAGTGTGCGCAGTCCAAGGTCAGCATATCCTGACTTAAGCAGCACAGCTGAGGTGGGCTTATAAGTTGATGATTATTCAGATTTTAAAAGAAGATCTATAGATGTCTGATGAACTGTGAGCTAGGAAAGGGCACAGAACAGCCTCAGTGAATCTTAGGAACCATTCTGTCGAACAAACCCCCAACACAAAAACACCATATATTACAATGAACATTATTTTGTTTCTCAATGAACCACTCAGTGACCTGATATGAACTACAGAGAAGGGCGCTGTGATCATTTAGAAGTGGCCACTCCTAAAGGGTATGTTTAAACATGGGCAAAAGGTGAGTGAGTGATGTATTGATCTGCAGAGAACTTTACTTTAAAGGCAGGGGGGTCAGCAGCCTACCGATCTTGTGCCTATAGGGACCCTGAGGCCTTTGGTTAAATAAATCAATGTTGAAAATTTACTCAGAAAATGTCTCAACTATAAAAGGAAAGTTGCAAATCTGGGGGGGGGGGGGGGGGAAATTGCAAATTTACATGAAATACAAAGAAAAACTATTAAAAAAATAAAAACAGAAAAAAATTTGTCAGTTTCAAAGAAAAAGGCAATTTTCTCTAAATAATAGGGCACACATTTCTAAAAAACAAAACAAAACAACCCCCCCCCCAAGAAAACTTTCAAATTTCCAACAAAAAGTTGCAAATTTATAAGAAATAATACAAACCTATACAAAATTGTAAGAAAAATAAATCTATATAACAGCAGAAATCACAAATTAAAGAGATAAAAGCTGCAAATCTTTAAAAAAAATAACCTATTACTATAATTTTAAGGCCAGTTTATGCCTACAACATTTTTAACAAAAAACTGCCCAAGATGTTTCTTTAGACAGTGGAGACTGCTGCCACGAGAATCTGCCCATTTATTTATTTTACTTTTTTAAAATTTTTATTTTGCATACTTTATTGATCCCAGAGGGAAATTCAGGGCATCCACTTGGATGGATGAGGCAGTCACGGTACGGCACCATCCCTTCACCATTCACACCTGGGGCCACTCTAGAGTCTCCAATTAACCTAACCTGCATGGTTTTGGTCTGTGGGAGGAAACCGGAGTACCCGGGGTAAACCCACGCAGACATGGGGAGAACATGCAAACTCCACACAGAAGGGTCACCGATGGTTGGGGTGGAATTGAACCCGTGACTTTATTACTGTGCTGCCACAGTGCTAACCACTGCACCACCGAGCTGCCCTTTTTTATTTATTTATTTATTATACTTTACTACTCCCCAGAGAGAAAAACTTTACTTTTACTTACTTTAATTTGGCATTGATCTTTACACAAACTGTGGCTGCATCTGGTCATTTTACATAACACTGTTGCAGTCAAACAGCAAGTTACTTTACAACTCTGGGTTTAATAAAAAAATTATTTTCATTGTGCCTACAAGACTAGAGTCAAATTCTAGGTTTAAGAATATTATTTTATAGTCCTTAAAAAACAACAACACTGTACCCAAACAATAAGGAGCTCCTGCATTTTTCTGCTTTCCAGTCCAGCTGTTATCTTTTTACTTGGATACTTGGATAGTAACCACAGACCGACTAACAGATGACATGTAAGAACTGGTTTGATTTCCAAAAGCTAAAAAGTGACACAATTCCAAGAGAAGCATGTTTAGCTCAGTTTTTGACTTCTTTAAGTGTAAACTGTGTTCATTTGGTGGTGCCAGTATATATTGCACAATGACTGAAATATCCAACTTGGCTTTCATCTGAACTCCTCTCTCTGAGGAGCTGTAAAAAACCAAAGTGAAACTGAAATGCTGTTGTTCCAGCGTGAAACCGTCCATTTTGTGCCTTTGCAGTCCTCCGCTCAAGTTTCATAGCCCTGGCCAGAAACAGTTGCGTTTCAAACCACCACGCAAGACAAGTGCAAAGAAATGGATCACCATAAAACAAAGGCTACGACTGCAACAAATAATTAGGCGCTAACAAGTAAGAATAAATAACAAAATATGAAAAATAATGACACTGGGATTTACATCCAAAATAACTAGTGAGAAGAAAAAGCCGGCAGTGAGACTAATTTAAAAGGCTTACTGTGGCTTAAGACAAGGTGGCAGGAAAACAAAGCAGTGCTGTCTTCATTTAATTATAATAGAGACTACAGAAAGGAAAGCTAATACGTACTGTGTATTACTATTAGGGTGCTGACAATTACTTTAATAATTCACAACGGTGATATTGATGCTGTGTCAGTCATGCACATACAGTGGTGAGAAAAAGTGTTTGCCACCTTCCTGATTTCTCATTATTTGTATGTTTGTCAGACTTAAATGTTTCAGATCCATCCATCCATCCAGCCAGCCATCTTCTTCCGCTAAAAACATGCAAGTTAGGTTAATTGGCATGTTTCAGATCATCAAAAAAATTTAAATATTAGACAAAGATAACACAAGAAAACAAAATGCAGTTTTTAAATGAAGGTGTTTATTATTAAGGGAAAAAAAGCCCAAACCTACATGGCCTTGTGTGAAAAAGTGATTACCCCCTAAACCTAATAACTGGTTGGGCCACCCTTAGCAGCAACAACTGCAATCAAGCGTTTGCGATAACTGGCAGTGTGAGTCTTTTACAGCGCTGTGGAGGAATTTTGGCCCACTCATCTTTGCAGAATTGTTATAATTCAGCCACATTGGAGGGTTTTCGAGCATGAACCACCTTTATAAGGTCATGCCACAACATCTCTATCGGATTCAGGTCAGGACTTTGACGAGGCCACGCCAAAGTCTTCATTTTGTTTTTCTTAAGCCATTCAGATGTGGACTTGCTGGTTTGTTTTGGATCATTGTCCTGCTGCAGAACCCAAGAGCGCTTCAGCTTGAGGTCACAAACAGATGGCCGGACATTCTCCTTCAGGATTTTTGGTAGACGGCAGAATTCATAAAAAAAAAAAAAAAAAAAAAAAAAATTGGTAGACGGCAGAATTCATCCCCCTCATGGATCGTCACCTTATCGTGGTGGGGGGGTTTGCGTGCCCCAGTGATCCCAGGAGCTGTGTTGTCTGGGGCAATTTGCCTCTGATAGGGTCACCCAAGACAAACTGGTCCTGGGTGAAGGGCCAGACTAAGAACGATCCAACAGACTCTCATGATAAATTCTATATCAAGGATTCAGTGTATCCCGCCCGGTATGGGGTTACCGGGGCCCCACCCTGGAGCCAGGCCTGGGGGAGGGGCTCGAAGGCTAGCGTCTGGTGGTCGGGTTTCTGACACACTCAGCCACAGCTGAGGTGTACCGGCAGGCCAAGCAGAGTGCAGCTCGGGTGGTTGCTGAAAAAAAAAAAAAAAAAAAAAAAATATCCTTGGTGGCCGGGCCTCGGGGGTGGATGAGATTCGCCCCGAGTACCTCAAGGCCCTGGATGTTGTTGGGCTGTCATGGTTGACACGCCTCTGCAACATTGCGTGGAGGTCGGGGGCAGTGCCTTTGGCATGGCAAACTGGGGTGGCGGTTCCTCTCTTCAAAAAAGGGGACCGGAGGGTGTGCTCCAACTTTAGAGGGATCACACTCCTCAGCCTCCCTGGGAAGGTCTATGCCAAGGTACTGGAGAGGAGAGTCCGGCCGTTGGTCGAACCTCGGATTCAGGAGGAGCAATGTGGTTTTCGTCCTGGCCGTGGCACATCGGACCAGTTCTTTACCCTCTCGAGAATTCTTGAGGGTTCGTGGGAGTTTGCCCAACCAGTTTACATGTGTTTTGTGGACTTGGAGAAGGCATTTGACCGCGTCCCTCGTGGTTTTTTGTGGGGGGTGCTTCGGAAGTATGGGGTGTCGGGCTTGTTGTTACGAGCTATTCGGTCTCTGTATGACCGTTGTGAGAGTTTGGTTCGTATTGCCAACACTCGGTCGGAGTCATTCCCAGTGAGAGTGGGACTCCGCCAGGGCTGCCCTTTGTCACTGATCCTGTTCATAATTTTTATGGACAGGATTTCTAGGTGCAGCCAGGGAATGGAGGGTGTCATGCTTGGTGACCACAGGAGCTCATCTCTGTTGTTTGCAGATAATGTTGTCCTGTTGGCTTCATCCAGCAATGACCTACAGCTCTTGCTGGGACGGTTTGCCGCTGAGTGTGAAGCGGCTGGGATGAGAATCAGCACCTCCAAGTCCGAGTCCATGGTCCTCAGCCGGAAAAAAGGTGGATTGTCCTCTCTAGGTTGGGGACAGGCTCCTGCTCCAAGTGGAGGAGTTCAAGTATCTTGGGGTCTTGTTCACGAGTGAGGGGAAAATAGAGAGAGAGATTGACAGATGGATCAGAGCAGCATCTGCAGTGATGCGGACGTTGTACCGGTCTGTTGTGGTGAAGAGGGAGCTGAGTTCTAATGCAAGGCTGTCGATTTACCAGTCAATCTACGTTCCTACTCTCACCTATGGTCACGAGCTTTGGGTAATGACCGAAAGAACAAGATTGCGGATACAAGCGGCTGAAATGAGCTTTCTCCGTAGGATTGCTGGACTCACCCTCAGAGATAGGGTGAGGAGCTCAGTCATCCGGGAGAGGCTCAGAGTAGAACCACTGCTCCTCCACATTGAAAGGAGTCAGTTGAAGTGGTATGGGCATCTAATTAGGATGCCTCCTGGACGCCTCCCACTTGAGGTGTTTCGGGCACGTCCCACTGGGAGGAGACCCCGGGGCAGACCCAGAACTCGGTGGAGAGACTATGTCTCCCAGCTGGTCTGGGAACGCCTTGGTATCCTCTCTGGAGAGCTGGAGCAGGTGGCTGGGGAGAGGGAAGTCTGGGCTTCTCTGCTTGAACTGCTGCCTCCGCGACCCGGACCTCCGAAAAAAGCGGTAGAAGATGGATGGATGGCAGAATTCATGGTTCCATTTACCACAGGAAGTCTTCCAGGTCCTGAAGCAGCAAAACAGCCCCAGATCATCACACTACCACCACCATATTTTACTGTTGGTATGATGTTCCTTTTCTGAAATGCTGTGTTACTTTTACGCTGGATGTAATGGGACACACACCTTCCAAAAAGTTCAACTTTTGTCTTGTCAGTTCACAGAGTATTTTCCCAAATGTCTTGGGGATCATCAAGATGTTTTCTGGCAAAACTGAGACGAGCGTTTATGTTCTTTTTGCTCAGTAGTGTTTTTTGTCGTGGAACTCAAATTTTTGCCCAGTCTCTCATGGTGGAGTCATGAACTCTGTACTTAACTGAGGCAAGTGAGGCCTGCAGTTCTTTGGATGTTGTTGTGGGGTCTTTTGTGACCTCTTGGATGAGTTGTCGCTGCGCTCTTGGGGTAATTTTGGTCTGCCGGCCACTCCTGGGAAGGTTCACCACTGTTCCATGTTTTCCCCATTTGCGGATAATGCCTCTCACTGTGGTTCGCTGGAGTCCCAAAGCTTTAGAAATGCCTTTATAACCTTTTCCAGAATTTCTTTGGATCGCAGCATGATGTCTAGCTTTGGAGGATCTTCTAGTCTACTTCACTTTGTCATGCAGGTCCTATTTAAATGATTTCTTGATTGAGAACAGGTGTGGCAGTAATCAGGCCTGGGTATGGCTAGAGAAATTGAACTTAGCTTTCCAAAGATGTGATAAACCACAGTTAATTTATGTGTTAACGGGAAGGGGGGGGACAACCGCGAACTCTGTCCAATCACCGCAACTTTCCCGCAATTTTGGCCAATCCTCATCAACTTCCGCCAATTTCACAAATTTGTCTCTGAACGGCGCTAAAACTGTCAGTCTAACCAATCAAATGCATCGCTGCACCGCATTCACTTTGTGTTTACAGTGACTATTAACAGAACACATTAGCAAAAACGGAGTGCATGGTTTAAAAAAAAACACTCACCCGCAAGGCTTCCAACACCGTCCCTTCCTTTGTCTCCCCCAGCCTGCTGGTGGACGTCTCGCCACGTCTTCATCCTGACCGCGTGTACGAAGTGCTGAGTTTGAGTTAAAAAACGTCCGCCTGCCCTAAAAGTACCCCATTGCGGGAGCGCGTGTGAGGACAGATGCCATAAAACCACAAACAAACGAGCAAATCTAACACTACAGCCAGTGTTTGATCACTTTATATATCTTTAGAGATAAAATCATTACTACATCTGGTCAATGAGCTTTAAAGCTGTGAATCTCTGGTCTGGATACGGACCCCCCCCCCCCCCAAAAAAAAAAAAAAAATGAAAGATGTGTGTCTGAAGAGACAAGTGTATGTGTGAAGATGCACAGCAGACCAACAGATAGGAGTTTGGCATGGAAAGAGAGAGAATATTGTCTGTATTTTTTTTTTTTTTTTTTTTTTTTTTTTTTAGAAAAACTCTAATAGACAATACAGAGCAACAGAATAAATTTTTTTTTCTCTCTGCTCGGTACTGAGTGATTGGAGACCGTAGGGAGTTTTCAAATAAAGGTGCTGCCAATAATTTCCAAATCTATACTCTTTAACATGCATTCAGTGCCATTTAGCTTTTGTAATGGATGTTGTCTTAAAGTCTGTATTTGCTGTTGCACAAGAGTTTTTCTGGATAGCAGAAGTTTCGGCTTAATTTACAAATCACACTGTAATAGGAAAATTTTGACAATCCTGTGCTTTTCTTGTATTGTTATATAGAATATTACTGCAGTAAACTGAAAAAAAAATATCTGCTTTAAAATTTGTAATTCTTCCCACAACTTTTAGTGCAAAAAAACCTCAAAACATCGCAACTTTTATTGTAACTTTTAAAAAAAGCTCCCGCGAATTCAGGCTTTTTGGGCCGCAACAATCATAAAAACATCTTGTGAAATCCTGGAGGGACTGTCTAGTTGCTACTCACTAATAAACAAAAGAAGACGATGCACCAAACTAGCAACTGTGTTAACCATAGTGTGCAGCTAGCTACTGATGGGGACAATCATGTCAGAGGAAGCACAAAAGTAGAACTCTGGGATTTGGAAAAAGTGACAGGTGGCTGACATCTGACGTTCCAGTCTGCAATCAATGTCGAGCATTAGCATCTGCAAAAGGACCAGCACCAACCTATTCAACCACCTTTGCATCCATCACGCTGCAGACTGTGCCGCAGTAGAGTAAGTGGCACACAGATACTATGTCTCTTGCACAGTGCATGAAGTCTATCTGCAAGTCTCACAGCAGGTGATTCACAGACCAAGACAAAGTAAAAGAGGAGCCATAGTGACCCATAATCTCCATGCCACACTGCAGCAGTACTCAAAGTTCATCAGTGGTGTGCATTTATGGCTTATTAGCGAAAAGAAGACCCCTGATTCTGTGTGTAACCCCGTAACCTCACAATAAGTCAAGGAAAACCACCACTAGGCTATAAAAGTAGCTGATCCGCTTCCCGTACCTTGAACTCTAGCTCCATCCCAGTCACATGCTCGCCGCTCTCCACCTGGGCCAGCTTCTGGATGTAGGAATACAGGCTGCGGGCAGCCACTTCCGTGTTCCCGCAGGCCACCGCCTCCAGCAGTGCATCATGGATGAAGCTGTACTGGTCCTCCGTCTGCACCATGTAGTTCCGCTGTGAACGCATGAGTGTCACATGGCCGTAAATGTCGACCGTCTTCTCGTGCTTGATGCGCTCGAGCATGGCATCGATGACAATGAAGCAGCCTGTTCGCCCCACACCCGCGCTGAGGTGGGAACAGAGTGAATGAGGAGAAAGACAAAGGAGGGGAAAAATGGCGTTAATATGTTTTCACACAAGGAACATTTTGTTTATTGTTGGATTTAGCAATAATTTTGTTTTTTCCTCACTGCATTGCCCAATATTAAATGTATACATTACTGATGCTGAAATAAACACGGAAACCTGCTGTGATAAAGTGGGAATAAAGAACGAATAGCTGATGACAAATGGAACAGAAAGAGGACGGAGACGGAGCCTCGGCAATGCACGCTGTCAGATTTCAATTTTATTGTGTAGTGCTTTGGACTCACTGAAGTCTTCTTATCTTGACAAAAGGGAAGGTTTCAATTTGAATAAGCCATTTGAGAAATATCGCGTGTAAAAGGAGGAAGGGCTAAGGAGTGAAAAGAGACGCAGGAGAGATGGGATGGGATTACTTTGAGGCTTTTGACAGAATGGGGGGGGGAGGAAAAAAAGGGAGAAAGGGAGAATGGTGGTGACCAATAGAAAAAAAAGGAAAGGCAGGTCATGTAAAAGGAGAGAGAGTGTGTGTTTGTAATGTGTGTTATGCAATATATAAAAGCAAATATACAGGCAGCAGATTTGCTGTTGTGTTTGCTCAAGGACGCACTGTATAATAACGTAATAGAATAATGGAATAAATGTGATGCGTCCCTCTACAGTATGCGCTGCTTTCATTCCTGCTGTGAAGTCAGACCAACACAGCCTCAGTTTTCTTATTTATGATGTGAACGGAGCCTCGTGTATAACCGTACTACTGCAAACCAACCTGCAGTGGGCGATGATGGGTCCAGCGTCAGGCGGATTGCAAGTTTTAACCCGACGGAGGAAGGCCAGGAAAGGTGTGGGATACTCCGGCACGCCGTGGTCGGGCCACGCTGTGAACTGGAACTGACGCACCTCCCGCTTCTCACTGGAACCATTCTGGAACAAAAGGAGAGGTGCGTGAGATGTGGTGGGGAAGGCTGCTTGGATGTGGACAGCCGTGCAGATGAACGACACTGCCATGGCGCTGGCTCAACAGAAAAAAAACCCCTACAAAACACCAGAATTCATTTACTGTGGTTTGAACCGGTGGATAAGTTTGTCATGTCGTATCATTTCCTGCTTGGCTCGCTTCCCTTTCACACAGGTGAAAAAATCATCTGAGAAGCTTCTCTCCTCTGACTGGCTAGATGCTTTTGCCATGGCAACAAGAAAAATAAACACAGGAATTCATTTTCCTTTCCATGGTTAGACAGAAATCTGCGTTGTCTGGCCAAAGAAGCACAACAGAAGTGTCCAAGTCCTGAAGCTCCCGAAAATTCTTATGTTAACGTTTGCATGTTTTGGACAGAGGAGCGTTTAAGTGATCATCCCACCAAGTCTGCTTCTCCTCACAACTCCAGTTGTGCGCCCAATTCATCTGGCTGCGTGTCTTAGATGTTTGAAAGAAATAAATCAAAACCTGCCCAAAACATAATGCCCCTCAGTGTGTCCCAGCTTTTGGTCGGTATGCTTTCTCACCCGGAGGGCCGCACCAGAGTTCACCAGGGGTGTGGTTGCTTTGGTGCGCACCCGAATGCAATCACTATGTTCTCAGCAGATGAAACGAACTGCTAAAGCCCATAGGTGTGAAAGCAATGCACATGACATGGCTTTGCTGCACATCTGCTGTAGAGGTAACGCTGAATACTACGCAGACCTCCAGGTCCCATCCTCTTCTGAGAAGGGCTTGCTTATTCCAGCAAGACGACGTCAGACTACTGTGTGCAAAAAGCATGGCTGCCAGTCTAGAGTTGTCCAAACTTTAAACTACTGAAAACACAATAACAAGCCACGGTGGTTATATTCTCATGTTGCAGCTAAGAACACATGAGAAGTGACACACGCAGCGTACAATTAACTTAAACATGCATTGGCCTGCTCCTGTCATAGAATGAACTTTTGAGGTATGAAAACCGGAACCCAGAGGAAGGTTTTTGAGGATGAAAAGGAGCCGGAGAAAAGAAAACATCCCCTTGCATCTTTCTATTCGCTTCTCCTTCCTCTCAGAAGATCTTCTAATGGAGGTACTGTTGGCATTTTAGCGCAGTGCTTCTGCTTCTCTGACACAGAGAAATTTTCCTTGCTGAATAAATGAATAAATGAGTGTGGTAATTAAAAGCAAACTGACCTACTTCTTATTTTCTTTCTTATTTTCTTGCACATTCCCAGTTTTCTTCAGTAGAGGCGGGCTGCATATACAGTATATGGTTTTTAAAATGCATTTTTTTTTTTTTTTACAGGCTTTATCAGCAGACTGAACTCTGTATCACTGTGGGATATGCATACATATAGACAGCTGCAGCACAGCAGCTGCTTCAAAGATGTGCCGTGAGGGTTTGTGTGACTATTTGCAGCCTCTGCTACCTGATACTTCACACAAATCCAGCAAAGTAAAAACAGCTCAGTGAGAGATCACAGCAAAGGCTGTGGTTATGAGGAAGAGGGAGGACAGACAGACAGAGAGCCATACTGGTTGGTGTGATAGAGGCTGAGAGCAGCAGAATGTAAATGGCCCTGACTGTCAACCAGGCAGCTTTAAAGAAGCACGGCTGCTGCCGATATCTTCACTGTGACTGGTTTGCTGCTGCATTCATTGTTCCACTGACAATCCAGCTGAAAACTCGACACGTGCTTTGTTATGATTCAGAAGAAAATTCTGGGAATGGCAGAATCTTGCACTGAGCTCTCTAGCCTAATAGCACAGGTTTACTTGTTTATGCATCCGACAGCCATGTGCTCAGATCTCGCTCTTTCGTTATGCCCCCTTTGCACAGGGGTGGAGATTGCTGAGCGATTGATGAGTGATGACAAAATGGCCAGATTTCCAAACAATTTTTGAATGATGTCTTAGTGATTGCCAAGATCTCTCAATGATCTCTCAACAATCTTTCAATGAATGTCAAATTTTTCCACCCTGAAGCAAGAGATGACTGAGGGATTGCTGAGCTTTCGATGAAAAACCAATAAAGTCCACTGAGAGATCGCTTTTCTTTAGTGATCGTTGAGAGACTGTTTTGGACTGAGTCAAAACCATCTCTCAACTGTGGTGACCACAGAGATCATTCAGAACTCTTGGCGATCACTGCGAGATTACTGAAAGATCTTCTACCCCTGTGTAAAGGGGGTAGAAGAGCACTCGAAACCTCTCAAATTTAAACTCTTTGGTTGCTCATCTAATTCTCAATGACCCCACAGTGATCTCACCTGGTCTCTCAATGATCTTTCAAGGACCTCTATAGGTCACCAAGAAAATCATACAATGATCTCCCAAACATTTACACAGAAACAGCTTTTTCAGGCTTCAGGAGATCGTTGAGAGATTGGGTCAATTTTTGATCTCTCGGTGGTCTCCCAACGATCTCTGTCTAAAGGGACCCCTAACAGATAATTTTGTCCATTAATTCATTAGTGTATCCACTGTTACAGTGGTTTTGAGAGATGGTTTTTTACCCCCTTCCCCCTGCGAGCGTACCTGCTGGTGTGTTGCAGTGTTTAAATTTGTGCATGTGAGGGATGTGGGTGCATGAGAGCAGGCTGCCAATTATGTATATTGAGTTTCTCCTCTGCTCACTTTACCTAAGTGCTCCAATTTGGCAGATGCGAATAAACAGATGATCTATCGAGGAGAAGCAGAGCTGAACAAGGTAGGACGGGTGGACTAGCAGGACAAAGGAGACAAAGGGCTTCAAACATTAAAGCACCATGTGGTTAATACCAGCATTCATTTAACCTCTGCGAACGTTGCATCTGTATTTTTATCAAGGCGTGTTCTATGAAACTGGTCTGTTTGATGTGCAAACAATTGAACATAATACTGTGAGGTAATGGCTGCTTTGTGTTTTGTTTTTGTGGATGTCCTTGCTGGGTTTGGGTTACTTTTACAAACACGGTGCAGACAGCTGTGTCTTGTTAGATTTTACTGCACGAGTGATAGAGCTTATGTTACCTTGTGTAAGGAGAAAGTGCGCACGCAGAAGGTGGCCAATTCTATGGTGTCCAACAGGGTCACCTGGGTCATGCCGTAGGTCTCCGTGCCCCGACTGGGCCAGTACTGGTCACATTTGATCTGAAAGAGACAAAGGGGAAGGGAGAGAAAGAAGAAAAGGAATAAATGTGTTGTTCGGCGGTGTTTCCATTATTGAAAATCACCACATTCTGTATGTAGAGTCGAAGGGAAAAAGAATCAAATCATGTGTTGCCCTGACACAAACACGGCTTTGTGCTCCTCATAAAGTGAGCCCTCCTATGGATAAAAACACCAGGCGGTGTTGACAGACGCACTGCTGTAGCTTCTCTTTAATTCACATCGAAGCACAAAAAGGAAAGCACTTTGTACACCGAACAGATGTGGCTGCCTAAACCCCGAGTGCCTCAGCTTCACAAACCTTACACAAATCCAGCCTACATCCACCCCTTAATCTTAAGACAAAACCACTCAGCCCAAATGTTAAAAAAAAAAAAAAATGTGGATGTACGGAACATTATTGTTTGACATAACCACATCTGTTGTTTCAGTTTCTTTTAAAGTTTAGCAAAAGAAAAAAAACACTGCTATAAATCAAATGGTTTAAGGGCAGATCCTTATCACTGTTGCTTCTGCTTTTTTTTTTTTTTTGTCATTTCTTGTCCAGCTACTCTGCCACAAATCCGAAAAAGCAACACCTGCTTCTCTCTGCCCCTCCCTCGTCCAACCTAATAGAGATTCACTCAACATGGGGTGTGATGTGCCAGCGGACGCCTGATCGAATGTGACAGCTAGTGAGGGAGACGCCACTCCCCGGCTTTCTCCCCCATTTCCTGCTCCAACTGACACTCAAAGTTCCACGGCCCGTTAATCCTGATGGCGTCTGACACGAGCGGAATGCGCATGTCAGGACGGCGGAAAGGTAAACAATTCAGAACGCAACAGAGGGGAGGAAAATGAGTTGAGACACCTGGGGTGAGCGAGCCTGATGTTGACACAGTGCCGAGTTGACAGGATGAAACATCACGGTCAGGCTTGTGGACAGTCCTTCACAGAAGAGAATATTAGAACTGGAGACAGATCCGGAGGTAGTGAAGGAGGAAATACTTCTGAATGTAGCAGATATTGAATAATTAGCTGGTTTCTATGGAGTCGGGCATATTTTAATGGACATTTTCAATCATGCAGCATATCTTTTGCTTTAATGTCAATGAATCAGGCCATCAGTGACAGACATATGACGAGGTCACCAAAAACCTTTGTTTCTCTCTCTCTCTGGGCTGGGGGTTCAACTGAAATAAAACCGAAGCTAACATTGGGGGTCTAAAACTGACATAATCTTGCTCGTGTGTGTGTGTGTGTGTGTGTGTGAGCGCTTTGATGTCCTTCCCCTTTAACGTGCGTGGCCATGGGACCCTGGAAGCTGTGCAGTTAGTGCTGTTTGGAAGCAGCAAAACACGGCGAAAACTCCCCCCAAAATAAAACAGCTCATATCTAAAAGAAATAATGCGTCCGCCCACATAGTATGTGATCATCAACTCTGTTTCCTCTGAAGATGCCAAGAAAAAGCAAGTGAGATGCACTTAAACTAGCAAAGAATGACTCAAAGCTAAATCACTGTTAGCCACTCACGGCAATCCGCATCAGCTGAACTGTTTCAATGGAAAATGAACAACAAAATGGACAAGGTGAGACCGGATTTAAGAACCTGATCAGTCTCGTGATCCTGATGTGGTGATGACAGTATCATGGCTGTGTAAAGGACTCCCCCAAAGCAGCTAATTAGCATGAGTCACATGACCCACAAACCCTCAAGAGGTACGTATATAAACAGTGACTTCTGCATTGAACAATATTTAATTTGGTTATGTGTGAAATTATTATATTATGCTCATTCACTACTGAATTACCGCAGTGGTATGTTCATTGATAGCACACTCTTGTGTAATACTGCTTAATTATGAGCCTTGTCAGTGAACTATAAGGGAGAAGAAAGGGGTGGGGGACCCAAAACTGACATGAAAGGTTCGAATAATCGTGATGGTGATTTATACCATGTTCCAAATTATTATGCAAATGATATTTGTCTCTGATTTTCCTAAATAGTCGATGGAAATGATGGTCAGTATAATTTTCAAATCATCAACCATTAGAGCATAATTCAAATTTTATTGAACAAACCTCCCAATGATAACTATTTTTTTGCAAAAACAAAAAACTCAAAATGCACTGTTCCAAATTATCATGCACAACAGAGTTTCAAAACATTTTATTGGTTGTAAAGAACTGAAAACTGTAATTTGTTTAATTTGCAGCATTAGGAGGTCATATTTACTGAAATCAAAAGCTATTTCAATCAAAAACATCTTAACAGACCAAGTTACATGTTCACATAGGACCCCTTCTTTGATATAACCTTCACAATTCTTGCATCCATTGAACTTGTGAGTTTTGGAGAGTTTCTGCTTGAATTTCATTGCAAGATGTCACAATAGCCTCCCACAGCTGCTGTTTTGATGTGAACTGCCTCCCACCCTCATAGATCTTTTGCTTGAGGATGCTCCAAACATTCTCAATAGGGATGAGGGCAGGGGAGGATGGGGGCCTCACCATGAGTTTTTGTCCTTTAATACCCATAGCAGCCAATGACACAGAGGTATTCTTTGCAGCATGAAATGGTGCATTGTCATGCATGAAGATAATTTTGCTACAGAAGGCACGGCTCTTCTTTTTGTACCATGGAAGAAAATGGTCAGTCAGAAACTCTATATACTTTGCCAAGGTCATTTTCACATCTTCAGGGGCCCTAAAAGGGCCTACCAGCTTTCTCCCTATGATTCTGGCCCAAAACATGACTCCGCCACCTCCTTGCTGACATTGCAGCCTTGTTGGGACATGGTGGCCAGCCACCACTCATCCACTACTCCATCCATCTAGACCATCCAGGGTTGCACGGGACTCCAGAGGCACCAGCAGCTTCAAATACCTGTTTGCTGCTTTGTAGTGGCATTTTAGCAGCTGCTCTCTTAATCTGATGAATTTGTCTGGCAGAAACATTCCTCATTATGCCTTTATCTGCACAAAACCGTTTATGCTCTGAATCAGCCACAAATTTCTTCACATTACGATGATCACACTTAAATTTTCGTGAAATATCTGATGTTTTCATACCTTGTCAAAGGCATTGCACTATTTGATGCTTTCGGCAGCAGAGAGATCGTTTTTCCTTCCCATATTGCTTGAAACCTGTGGCATGCTTAATAATGTGGAACAACTTTCTTATGTAGTTTTCCTTTAATTGGGCTCACCTGGCAAAGTAATTATGACAGGTGTCTGAGATTAATATCAGTTTTCCAAAGAGCCCTGAGACACAATACAATCCATGAGTTTAATTGAAAAACAAATTGAATGTTTATGACACTAAAATCCTATTTGATTAATAATTTAGAACACGGTGTAAGGTCAAGCTTTCAGCCCTTTCCAGCTCTTTCTCTTTATGCAGCTCTGGAAAAAAATAAGAGATCAGAGACCACTGCAAAATTATCACTTTATCTGGTTTTACTATTTATACATATTTGTTTGAGTAAAATGAACAATTTTGTTTTATTCTCTGACCAAATGAAAAAACAACTCACCCAAATTCCAATTCAAAATATCATCATTCAGAGCATTTATTTACAGAAAATGACAACTGGCCAAAACAACACAAATTTCTATTAAAAATCCATGTTTTAAAAATGAATTTTATCTAATATATTTTTTTGAGAAACTGAATTTGGGGTTTTCATGAGCGATAAGCCAGAACCATCAAAATTAAAGGAAATAAACACTTGAAATCCATCACTCTGTGTGTAATGAATCTACTGTACATAATGAGTTTCATTTTTTGAATTGAATTACTGAAATAAATTTCAATGACATTCTAATTTACTGAGATGCAACTGTGGAGATGCTAATTCAGCAAAAATATCACAGTGGTCTCCTGGTTTTTTTGTTTTTTTTTTTCCCAGAGCTGTATATGTATGTAGGCTAGACCTGTGACCCTTACCTTGAACACAGACTGGACATAGACCCACCTGAGGATCATTGTCTCCGTTTGGTGAACATCTGCGTGATAGCTCAGGAGTAGTGGTTTTCACAACTTGTGGATGAACAGACAGAGCACCACAGCACTCCATTTAAATATATGTAGTGGACTAGCAAAACCTCAGATTCAAGAAAGTTAAAGTATATTTGTGGTATTTTCAGATAAATTCGTTAAAGGGGAAAAAAAAGTTGTCAAAGACATTTTTAGGGCACACAAAGAATCTTACAAATTGTAACTGTCTAAATGGAAAAAAAAATGTTGTTGCATGCTTCTAATATAACATTTTAGTGCACAGTAAAGTCAACATGTGGCCACATTATTATAGTGAGTTTTTGACATTGTGAGTTTTTGAGGAATTTTAAGAGTGTACCGAGACTACATTGGTGATTTTGTTGAATTACTGTTCACCTTTAGGGGACAAATAAGGTTATTTGAATTGGCTATAACTGATCAGATTTGTGTCCTAATAATGGAAAGAGCCTCTTCCTAGAATCAAATGTAAAACAGGGAAATCAAGAGGAAATGATGGGGTTGATGAGGATGTTCCACCCTGACATCTCATTCTTACCTGCTACAACAAAGCCGGTCTTGTTTCCCCCCCCCCCAACCACCCCCCCAAATGTCACCACCAACAGAGGCTCCGTGCACAGGTACAGCAAAGACTCCGGAGCGCTGCGTTTCATCAAATTTAATTTCAGCTTCCTGCACTGTGCAGAGTGCAACAACTTGCAATGCTCACAACACTGTGGGGAACATGCAACAGGTTCTCACTTTCCTCTGCAAATATGGAGGGAAAACAGAGCTACGTCTGTGAAGACACTCCCAGTGGACATGCAGCCCAACTTCAGATGTGCAAAGGTAGAGTGTCTCCGAGTTAAGTCTGCTTTATTATCCTCCCCTGATGCTTTAACCACCTCATTCAGATTTCTACAATTTTCTGAAAGCAACCAAATGAAGTCTGATTACATACCAATGGAGTTCACACGTGCAACTGGGAAATCAATGTAAAGCTGCGCTATTTTCTGCAGATGGCTTTTGTACTTGGCCTTGTAAGGAAGAGATTTGATTTTGAGGCTCATTTAAATGCACATCTACATTCACAGCGCTCATCATCACACCAACAATGGTTAAGATAGCGTACCCGTGACTTCTCTTCCAGCCGTGTCATCATGACGACAGTGGCGGCTCTTTGCTCCCACACCATCCTCCAGAAGTCCCCAAAAGTCTCTGGCAAAGGACCCTGGGTAGCAATGTAGGCATTCTGCTTCCTGTAGCCATCAATGTAGTTCGCGTTGATGTAGTCGCTGCCTGTTATTCCTATAGAAGGGCAAAAAAACAGAGAAAACCATCTGAGCGGTTGCTTCATCACTCTATATATGATTCAAGAAATCTCTGTGTATCTATGTGTCTGTCACGATCATAGGACTCGCTAAAATCATAGGACTCGCTATGACATCATCAAAGATCAAAGGCAGGCATCATCGTCGTCGTCTTCTTTTAGATTTGATTGGCGGTTGGCAACCAGCTTACAGGTGCATTACTGCCACGTACTTCACTCTATATCATCACTCTATATATCTTCCTGATAGTAGCCTATCACTTCACTCTATAAGGTAGGCATCATAAGCAGGCATCACTCACAATCATAGGACTCGCTATAACATCATCAAAGATCATAGAAGTTGCAATGACATCTTCAAAGATCAAAGGCAGGCATCACTCATGATCATAGAACTCCCTATGACATCATCAAAGATCATAGGACTCGCTATGACATCATCCAAGATCAAAGGCAGGCATCACTCACGATCATAAGACTCGGTATGACATCAAAGATCATAGGCAGGCATCACTGAACAAGTGGTGACGTCAAAGATCAAAGGCAGTTTTCAACATGGTCACTGTCACCACGGTAACAGTAACTTTCTTCGGGCATACAGAAATACTTGCTTATACTTGGTTTCTACGGGCATGCACAGGTATGTGCAAGTTACTTCTTAATTTTCAGCACTCTCTCTCTTTACCAGCAGTTCCTCGGCAGCTACAATCAAATCAGTCACACAGTAAAGACAATAACTTTATAACTTTTTTTTTACCTAATTACTGAAATTAGGACTGTGCAATATGAGAATATATACAGTATCTCACAAAAGTGAGTACACCCCTCACAATTTTGTAAATATTTTATTATACGTATCTTTTCATGCGACAACTTTGAAGATATGACACTTTGATACAATGTAAAGTAGTCAGTGTACAGCTTGTATAACAGTGTAAATTTGCTGTCCCCTCAAAATAACTCAACACACAGCCATTAATGTCTAAACGCTGGCAACAAAAGTGAGTACACCCCTAAGTGAAAATGTCCAAATTGTGCCCAAAGTGTCAATATTCTGTGTGGCCACCATTATTTTCCAGCACTGCCTTAACTCTCTTGGGCATGGAGTTCACTAGAGCTTCACAGGTTACCACTGGAATCCTCTTCCACCCCCCCATGACGACATCACGGAGCTGGTGGATGTCAGAGACCTTGCGCTCCACCACCTTCCATTTGAGGATGCCCCACAGATGCTCAATAGGGTTTAGGTCTGGAGACATGCTTAGCCAGTCCATCACCTTTACCCTCAGTTTCTTTAGCAAGGCAGTGATCATCTTGGAGGTGTGTTTGGGATGGTTATCATGTTGGAATACTGCCCTGCGGCCCAGTTTCCGAAGGGAGGGGATCATGCTGTGCTTCAGTATGTCACAGTACATGTTGGCATTCATGGTTCCCTCAATGAACTGTAGCTCCCCAGTGCCGGCAGCACTCATGCAGCCCCAAACCATGACACTCCCACCACCATGCTTGACTGTAGGCAAGACACATTTGTCTTTGTACTCCACACCTGGTTGCCGCCACACACGCTTGACACAAACTGAACCAAGTAAGTTTATCTTGGTCTCATCAGACCACAAGACAAGGTTCCATTAATCCCTGTCAGTCTGTCTGTCTTAAGCAAACTGTTTGTGGGCTTCCTTGTGCATCATCTTTATAAGGGGCTTCCTTCTGGGACGACAGCCATGCAGACCAATTTGATGCAGTGTGCAGCGTATGGTCTGAGTACTGGCAGGCTGACCCCCCACCCCTTCAACCTCTGCAGCAATGCTGGCAGCACTCATACATCTATTTTCAAAAGACAACCTCTGAATATGGTGCTGAGCATGTGCGCTCACCTTGTTTGGTCGACCATGGCGAGACCTGTTCTGAGTGGAACCTGTCCTGTTGAACCACTGTGTGGTCTTGACCACAGTGCTGCAGCTCAGTTTCACGGTGTTGGCAATCTTCTTATAGCCTAGGCCATCTTTGTGTAGAGCAACAATTCTTTTTTTCAGGTCCTCAGAGAGTTCTTTGCCATGAGGTGCCATGTTGAACTTCCAGTGACCAGTATGAGAGAGTGTGAGAGTGACAACACCAAATTACAAACACCTGCTCCCCATTCACACCTGAGACCTTGTAACATTAACGAGTCACATGACACCGGGGAGGGAAAATGGCTAATTGGGCACAATTTGGACCTTTTCACTTAGGGGTGTACTCACTTTTGTTGCCAGCAGTTTAGACATTAATGGCTGTGTGTTGAGTTATTTTGAGGGGACAGCAAATTTACACTGTTATACAAGCTGTACACTGACTACATTGTATCAAAGTGTCATATCTTCAGTGTTGTCCCCTGAAACGATATAATGAAATATTTACAAAAATGTGAGGGGTGTACTCACTTTTGTGAGATACTGTATATTGGATGATGATATAAAATCTTCTGTCCTTTCATAGAATATTCTATCGTTTATATGGCGATTTAAAAATGTTCATACTCCCGTTTCTTCAGCAAAACTCCTCATGCACAACTTGTCAGCACCCCATCTCTCCCCCGCAATGCACGCAGCGGAACAGGTGTGTGGTGGGTGACTAGGCTTCAGTCTGGTGGTTGCTAACTCCAAACTACCGGTTTGGTCAAATAGCTGCTACTCCTGTTCGTCAGGGATGTGGGACTGTTTTCCATTGTGCTGCGTCAGAGAGGATAGTCTGCTAACCTCGTTTTAATAGGAAGTAAGTAACGTTAACATCATGTCTAATTATAAAACAGCAAATGCTAAGTGACGATGCTAAGTTGTGCTAATTGGAAACCTTCTAGTGTATCAGAGCATTGTTTCTTTGGTTTAAATTACTGCCGAGTTTTAGTTTTGTCTGGAAAAAAATGTGTTAAAGCTGCAAAAGTGCATGATGGTGGCGCATACATGCAAAATAAATAATAAATTAAAACGTGTCCGAGAAGCAAGTTGCTTCTTAATGTAATTTAATAATTTTAATTAGTCAACTAGCGATAATGAATAAAGTTGAAGTCATCACATGTATTTTATTACATTACCTTTTGTGTTTTGATTTTCAGATCATGACCAATCTGAAATATTTTTACGAAGAAGCAAACCGGTTCAGTCAAGCCAGAATGGCATCTTCAGGCTGTGGATCTACACTTAAATTTTCATTAATTTAAACCAACAGCTAATTTATATCTGTAGATGGCAACGATGGGTAATTTTCTCATTTTCAGACATTTTTTTACTGTTTGATTTTTTTTTGCTATTCTTCTCAGGCTCGGCAAATATTTAACTTATTGATGTGAACTTTTTATTATTCATATGATATGATTTAGAAGAAAAAAAGTCACATTTATGAGAATCAAGTCTCAAATGCACATTAAAAACTATAACAACACTGCAAAATTATGAGGGGAAAAAGTTCCATGTAAAAAAAAGAAAAAAAAAAAGAAATGGTCCTTTTCATGTGATTATATGAACTGCAGAATTTACAGAAAATGTATATTGTGATATATACAGCAGGAAAATAAGTATTGAACACGTCAAACATTTTTCTCATTAAACATATTTCTGATGGAGCCACTGATCTGAGATTTTCACCAGATATCAGTAACAACCCAAGTAATCCATACATACAAAGAAATCAAGGTAACTGTGTTCACAAAACACATTACATTTAATAAAGTGGAATGACACAGGGAATATTTATTGAACACGCTTGGTGAAATTCATTTAATATTTAGTAGAAAAGCCTTTGTTGGTATTAACAGCTTCCAGACACCTCCTGTATTTTTTTTTTTTCCTACTTCCTGCGCCACACGAGTCGGCTGCCTTTTTGCAACAGCGGCTCAATTCTGAGTTGTTTTTTTTTCTTCCTCTCACTTTCTGATCCGGTGACAACTTTCTGATCCGGCGACACCTTACACACCTTATACATCACGGACACACAGATCGCCCCAAATGTCTCCCGAGCCGGTGGACGGAGCCACTGTTTATAGCAGGAGATGGTACAGCAGGGAACAGCTGCTAGCACTCAACTGCCACTCCGTGTTAACAGAAAAACTCAACATACCGGGAGAACTGAGGGGAAAACGACGTGGGTGTCGTGCTGGAGTAAGATGGCGGGCAAGAAATATAAGGTACAGACCCACCCTTCCATCCGTTGTTATGGGGAATGTACGATCGATACTGGGAAAGGTAGATGAGTTAGCGGCTATCTCCCGCTACGATAGCATATACTGGGAGTGCTGCCTTCTGTTGTTTATAGAGACGTGGCTAACTGAACTAGCAGCAGATGCTAACATTGAACTGGAGGGTTTCCACGCGATACGGGCAGACCGAACACCAGACAGTGGCAAAGCAAGGGGCGGTGGAGTGATAATGTATATTAACAACAACTGGTGCAGACCGGGATATATCACTGTTAAACAACAACACTGCAGCAAAGACATTGAGTTGCTAGCTGTTAGCATGCGGCCTACATATCTCCCGAGGGAATACTCACACGTGATCTGCATTGTTATTTATGCAAATCCGACGGCGAACGCTGGGACAGCGCGTGACGTCATCCACTCAGTAACTGGCAGGCTGCAGACAGAACACCCAGATGCTCTTCTCCTCATCTCAGGCGATTTCAACCATGTTTCACTGTCTCCCATTCTACCCACATTTACCCAGTATGTCACATGCCATGCTAGAGACAATACAACACTGGACTTATTCTATGCAAACACTAAGGAGGCGTACACCTCATCCCCACTCCCCCCACTCGGGAGATCGGATCACAACTTGGTTCATCTCCGGCCGGTGTACAAACCCCTAGTGCACAGACAACCTCCGGTCATGCGCACAGTGAAGTTATGGTCTGAGGAGGCAATGGACGCTCTAAAGGACTGTTTTGAAACCACCGCCTGGGAGCAGCTCTGCGATCCACATGGTGAGGACATCGATGGCCTCACTCACACCATCACAGACTACATCAGCTTCTGTGTGGACAACACCGTCCGCACCAAGACCATACGGTGTTGCTCAAACAACAAACCCTGGATCAACCCTGAGATAAAAACACTTCTGAGAGAGAAGAAGGGGATCTTCAGGTCAGGGAACAGGGAGATGCTGAAGTCCGTACAGAGGGAGCTGAGGAGAAAGATCAGAGAAGGCAAGGACAGCTTCAGGAAGAAGATGGAGGACAAGCTGCAACAGAGCGACATCAGCGGGGTCTGGAGAAACCTTAAAACCATCTCTAGGCTCCAGAATACCTCCCCCCAGGCCACGGGGGGCAGGGAGTGGGTGAACAATCTGAATCTGTTTTTCAATAGGTTTGACCAACCGCCCCCCCCCCCCCCCCGACTGCACAACAACCACTGCTGCCTCTGAAGACATCAAGTCCTGCTGCCCACTCCCCACTCCACCAACACCCCCCCCACTCCCAACACACAGCCCCCCAACCTGACCCTCACTAAGACCCAGGTGAGGACGGAGCTGAGGAAGATCAAGGCGAGGAAGGCCTCGGGACCGGACGGCATCAGCGCAAAGCTCCTCAAGTCCTGTGCAGACCAGCTGTGTGGGATTGTGGAGTACATCTTCAACCTGAGCCTGAAGCTGGGGAGGGTACCACAGTTGTGGAAAACATCTTGTGTGGTACCTGTACCAAAGACTTCCCACCCCAAAGATCTGAACAGCTACAGACCAGTGGCCCTGACGTCCCACATGATGAAGACCCTGGAGAGACTGCTCCTTGCTCACCTCCGCCCCCTGGTGGGACCAGCGATGGATCCACTCCAGTTCACCTACCAGCATGGCATTGGGGTGGAGGATGCGGTGATCTTCCTCCTTCACCGTTCTCTGTCCCACCTGGAGAAGCCGGGGAATGCGGTGAGGATCATGTTCTTTGACTTCTCCAGTGCTTTCAACACCATCCAACCGATGATCCTGAAGGACCAGCACCTGTCATCATGGATCCTGGACTACCTCACAAACCGGCCACAGTTTGTGAGAACCCGGGACTGTGTGTCCGACATGATGATCTTTGGTAGCACGGGGGCCCCCCAGGGAACGGTTTTGGCTCCCTTCCTGTTCACCCTTTATACTGTGGACTTCTCACACAACACACTGCCATCTACAGAAGTTCGACTTCTGTAGATGGCAGTTCGACTTCTGTAGATGACTCTGCGATTGTTGGCCTCATCTCCAATGGAGATGAAGCTGAGTACAAAGGGCTTATCCAGGACTTTGTGGACTGGTGCCATCGGAGCTGCCTCCAGATCAACGCAAGGAAAACTAAGGAGCTGGTGGTGGACTGCCGCAGGCAAGGACAACCTCTCACAGCACCAGTAAATATACAGGGAACAGACATTGAGATGGTGACATCCTACAAGTACCTGGGTGTTCATCTGAACAATAAACTAGACTGGTCACACAGTATTGACGCATTCTACAAGAAGGGACAGCGCAGGCTGTTCCTACTGAGGAGACTCAGGTCTTTTGGTGTGCAAGGGGCACTGCTGAAGTCATTCTATGACACGGTGGTGGCATCAGCCATCACTTTTGGAGTGGTCTGCTGGGGCAGTGGCATTACAGCAGCCGATAGGAAGAGACTGAACAAACTGATCAAGAAAGCTAGCTCTGTCCTGGGGCAGCGCCTTGACCCAGTGGAGGAGATGGGAGAGAGAAGGATGGTGGCTAAACTGTCATCTCTGCTGGAGTCCGAGTTCCACCCTATGCAGGACATACTGAATGCACTGAGGAGCTCATTTAGCAGCAGACTACATCATCCTAGGTGCACAACCGAGAGGTTTCGCAGGTCCTTCCTACCTACGGCTGTCAGACTGTACAACCTAAGCAGGGCTGCTCGCAGAGATAGCAAAAAGACGTGACAACCTAATAGTATCGAATGCAAAAGACGCAATAGACTTACACAATGGTCCCCTCCGGTATACAACTAGGAAAATACCGGTCGCTATGGAGGATGAGAATATGTATGGGTACATAATCATACCATGTAGGATAACTAAGTAGACGGTTATGCTGTTTCATTCCATCTAGCTACAATGCTCCGCACTGTGTGTGTTGATATATTTATATATTTATTCCATCTAGCAACAATGCTCCACACTGTGTGTGTTGATATATTTATTCCATCTAGCTACAATGCTCCGCACTATGTGTTGATATATTTATATATTTATTCCATCGAGCTACAATGCTCCGCACTGTGTGTGTTGATATATTTATATATTTATTCCATCTAGCTACAATGCTCCGCACTGTGTGTTGATATATTTATATATTTATTCCATCTAGCTACAATGCTCCGCACTGTGTGTTTATATATTTATTCTATCTAGCAACAATGCTCCACACTGTGTGTGTTTATATATTTACATATTTATTCCATCTAGCTACAATGCTCCACACTGTGTGTGTTTATATATTCATATATTTATTCCATCTAGCTACAATGCTCCGCACTGTGTGTGTTTATATATTTACATATTTATTCCATCTAGCTACAATACTCCGCACTGTGTGTTTATATACTCATATATTTATTCCATCTAGCTACAATGCTCCGCACTGTGTTTATATATTTATTCCATCTAGCTACAATGCTCCGCACTGTGTGTCTATATATATATATTTATATTTATATGTACATATGTATACTCGCTGCTCTTGTTTTTCTCTTGCCTTCTGATTGTTGCTCTGAGTGTTGCTATCCCTGTGCTGTTGCAATCCTGGAATTTCCCCATTGTGGGACTAATAAAGGCTTATCTTATCGAGAAACTAGGTGCAGGCATTGCTCAGGAGTGATTTTAGCCCATTCTTCCACACAAACTGTCAAATCTTGAAGGTTCTGTGTGTGTCTTCTGTGAACTCTGATCTTCAGTTCGTTCCATAGATTTTCATTTGGATTCAGGTCAGGTGACTGACTGGGCCATTCTAGCAGCTTTATTTTCCTTCTCTACAGCCAGTTCAGAGTTTCCTCAGCTGTGTGTTTGGGATCACTGTTTTGCTGAAACGTCCACCCTCGTTTCATCTTCAGCATCTTGGCAGATGGCAACAGCTTCTTATCAAGTACACTACCGTTCAAAAGTTTGGGGTCACTTAGAAATTTCCTTATTTTTGAAAGAAAAGCACTTTTTTCAATGAAGATAACTTTAAACTAATCAGAAATACACTCTATGCATTGCTAATGTGGTAAATGACTATTCTAGCTGCAAATGTCTGGTTTTTGGTGCAATATCTACATAGGTGTATAGAGGCCCATTTCCAGCAACTATCACTCCAGTGTTCTAATGGTACAATGTGTTTGCTCATTGTGTCAGAAGGCTAATGGATGATTAGACAACCCTTGTGCAATCATGTTAGGTCTGCAATGCTGTAATTGCTGCAAATGGAGGATTCTTTGATGAAAGCAAAGTTTGAAGGAAAAAAATATTATTTCAAATACAAATCATTATTTCTAACCTTGTCAATGTCTTGACTATATTTTCTATTCATTTTACAACTCATGGTGGTAAATAAGTGTGATTTTTCATGGAAAACACAAAATAATTGTCTGGGTGACCCCAAACTTTTGAACGGTAGTGTATGTCTCTGTACATTTGTCCATTCATCTTTCCTTCAATTATCTGAAGTCTGCCTGTAACATGCGCTGAAAAACATCCCTACACCATGATGGGATGTGCAGTGCCGTTTCTCCTCGAAACATGCCGTGTGTTGTGACATACAAAAATTTCAATTTTGGTCTCATCTGACCAGTATTTTACTGGCTTACCCAAATGTTGTGCTGCAAACTTTAAACAAGCTTAAACATACTTTTTCTTCAGCAATGGAGTCTTGCAAGGTGAGTGGGCATAGAGTCCATGTCAGTTGAGTGCATTACTTACAGTTTTCTTTCAAACAGCAGTACCTGCTAACTCCAGGTCTTTCTGGAGCTCTCCACGAGTGGTCTTTGGCTCTTGGATAACTCTGCTGATAATATTTTTGACTCCTCTGTCACAAATCTTGTGAGGAGCTCCTGGTCGTGGCCGGTTTATGGTAAAATGATATTCTTTACACTTCCGAATGATTGCTCCAACAGTGCTCAATGGAACATTCAGCAGTTTAGAAATGCACCTGTAACCAATGCCATCATTATGTTTTGCAACAATAAGACTGCAAAAGTCTAGAGAGAGCTCTTTGCTTCTATCCATCATGAGTTCTTTGTGGTGTGACAATCTGATATTCACAGACCTTTTTAAAAGCCATCAGTCAGGACTTAACCAGCTGAAATTAATTTGCACTGATGGGGGATGGGATGGCTTCCTAAATTTTGATGGATTTCAGCTGGTTTCTTGGCTTTCTATGTGCTGCGCTCTTGGGGTAATTTTGGTCGGACGGCCACTCCTGGGAAGGTTCACCACTGTTCCATGTTTTCACCATTCGCGGATAATGGCTCTCACTGTGGTTCACTGGAGTCCCAGAGCTTTAGAAATGGCTTTATACCCTTTTCCAGACTGATAGATCTCAATTACTTTGCTTCTCATTTGTTCCTGAATTTCTCTGGATTGCAGCATGACGTCTAGCTTTTGAGGATCTATTGGTCTACTTCACCTTGTCAGGCAGGTCCTATTTAAGTGATTTCTTGATTGAGAACAGGTGTGGCAGTAATCAGGCTTGAGTGTGATTAGAGAAATTGAACTCAGCTTTCCAAAGACGTGATAAACCACAGTTAATTTATGTGTTAATGGGAAGGGGGGGGGCATCACTTTTTCCACACAGGGCCATGTAGGTTTGGATTTTTTTTTTTTAATCTTAATAATAAAAACCTTCATTCTTTGTCTAATATTTAAATTTGTTTGATCTGAAACATTTAAGTGTGAAAAACATACAAAAAAATGAGAAATCAGGAAGGGGGAAAACACTTTCTCTCTCACACACACATACAGAGAGTATCTCGCTCACTCTCTCTGTTGTTATCGTTACATAAGATTACTTATATCTTATGGGGGTGGCAGAAGCTCAGGAGGTAGAGCAGGTCGTCCAATAACCGGATGGTTGGCGGTTCGAATCCCGCTCTCCCCAGATATCCTGCCGTTGTGTCCCTGAGCAAGACACTTTACCCCCAATTGCTCCTGGTGGGTCTGGACAGCGCCATGTTTGGCAGCTATGCCGCCATCAGTGTGTGAATGTGTGTGTGAATGGGTAGATAGCAGGATCTATAAAGCGCTTTGGTCATCTAGAGATGAGAATAAAAGCGCTATATAAGTGAATGCCATTTACCATTTTATATCATGAAATGAAATTTTGGTCATATTGAACAGCCCTAAATGAAAATAAGAGAAAAGCATCAAATTAAAAAAAAAAAAAAATAAGCCAAGTGTCATGAAGCCTTCTAAGCTTTATACGACTCATAGAACAAAAGTTACAAATTGTTAAAATTTATTAGATTAATATACAAGAAAGCATGCAGCCTAAAGTGGTGTTGAGATGTTTGGAGAATGCCCATTTATCCTGCTGTTTACTTCCAGCAACACAAAGATTTTCAGCAAACAGAAAATTTAGTTGTGTATTCTTCAGCCTGTTGGTAGTATAAACCACACCTCAACATTTGGTATTTTTCATGCATGCAAGAGTTGACAAGAAAGCCCCACAACAAAGTCAAAATCAAACATAAAGCATATTATATTTAATTAGAACACAGTGCTATTCTCATTGTTCAACCCAACGGTTCCATACAGCCTGCAACAGTCTTCAACATCTGTTTTTATTCCTTTGGTGACTGAGTAAAAGTCTTGTCCACAGTAAAGCCTCTCTCACACGGACTAGGGATGTAGCTTTTTTTAATGCCCGATTCGATATTTTTAAATATGGGTATCTGCCGATACCGATACAAAACAGATATGCAGCTTGTGGCCTGAATAAATTCAGCTGTACTCCTTTCCATGGTATGTGTGTAAGTGTTCAAGGTTGGAGATAGTAAAGTTATAAAACTTCACTCTTAAAACTGCACGGGTTATGCCTGGATTGAACCCGATACCAATACTAAACCAGGGATCGGCCCATCTTTAGCACAGACCTGTAAGCACCAATACTTCTGAATACCCCCATCCACCCAGGATGCGGGTGGATGTACGCTGGGTATTTTTCAATTGCAAAGCGGCTCAGCATGCTGTGTATTTACAAGCATTTCCACGTAAATTGCAGTCAATGTTTTTTCTGACTTTGCCCACTCCGGGTAGACACCAGAGTTCACGTGTGCATGTCTGTGTGACTGAGGCTTCAAAGCCAACAATCATGAGACCAACATCAGACCACCAACAAGCACATTTCTGATGTAATTTGCAAATATAAGTAGGTTGTTTTTTTTTTAAATTATAGCTCTATCAGAAGTTAACAATGCTGCCACACTCATAACACGTGCGTCATCTCTGGTTTCCAAAGCTGTAGCAGACAGTCAACAAACATTACCCTGTCATCATTTTTTCTCCTTCTGTGGCTCAAGGTTTGTCTAGCAGATGACATTTGATTCCGCATTTCTCCCCGCCACCCCAGCTGAGGCGGACTTGTAGACAGGGGAGGGCCAAAAGTAAATCAGCCACTCAGGCACCACAGCTGGAAGGTAGATGGAGCTACCATCCCTCTCAGTCTGCCGCCATGCTCTGGTGCACACTGGTCCTACTAAATCTAGCTGTAAGGAGCCTCTCTCCACCGCTGTGTAATGCTTTAGTGCAGAGGATGGTTTAAATTGCTCTCCATCATGATGCTGCACCCACTAAGGGCAGCAGATGTCCTCTCACTACAGGCGCAGCGATTTTAAGTTGTGTTAAAAACACGCTTGCAAGAGTTTCTCATGATTAAAGTGTGTCTAACACTGAGAATTGGATGTGGTCACACTTATTTGCCAACTTCTGCACCGTTTCATTGTTAAAAAATAAAAATAGGGGCTCAAGTGTGACACCATCTGTACCAGAGTCTCACGTCTCTTTGACTGACACCGCCTCACTCCAGTGACACACAATGAAACACTCGACTGGATTAATTTAGGAGTGAGGACAACAAGCCGGGTGGAGAGGAAGAATAAGATGGAGAGCGTTAGAGAGAGAGAGGGAGGGGTGGAGGGAAGAAAAAAAAGAGAGGCTAAAGAACAAAAAATGGCAGTAAGGGAGTGGGGAAAAGAAAGGCAAATATCATTAAAACGGATCCCACGTCTCACAGTTTGACTGGGGTGCCTTGGCTTTAGTCATAGCTAAGTGAACAGAGAATGGTGGCGTGCATGAATTGTTCTATTGCCGCAACTAATAGCAAAATCACTGCAGTGTAAAATAGAAATTTCAGACTTGATTAATTTATGTATTTATGGACGAGGCATTTTATTTCCCTGGGATAATTTTGCTATGCATGTTGCCGTGCACTAAAATTGGCCTGACTGTTGCAGAATCTAGTCTGAGAGAGGACTCTGGAGTGGGGAGTTTGGCATTACTGCGAGGAGTTGGGAGCTTTTCTGGTGATGCATTGCCAGAACAATGTCAGGCAGTGAAGGGTGACTACCTCTGACAATGTCCCTCCAGATTTAGGAGTTGGGGAAAGAATTTCCCTGGCTCCGAGATTCTCACTGCTGTGTCTATAGGCAGTTAAGGAGAAGCTGAGAGCGAGGGGGTAGATGTGATGAGACAAATGGGAGGCTGAAAAACACTGGTCAGAGTGTGAGATCTGAGAGCTGGGCTTGAAAGACGAGCTGAAACAAGCACTTGGTCTCACCACAAAATTATTTAGTTGCATACAGTGCTTAGCTGTGCAGCACCAAGTGGAGTTGAAACAAAAACTAAGTTTAACAGCCAATTTTTACTATTCTCCTAACAAAAATTTGAGGGATCAAAAATTCAATTTACTGCAACTTTCATGGCGATCCATAGAAATCTTTGAAAGATCACTGAGAGATCACAAAGAGACCAGCAGAGATCACTGAGGAGGTTGCTGAGTGTTTGAGAAGTTTCTTGTGCTCTTCCACCCCCTTTACACATGGATGGAGATCGTTGAACGATGGAAAACGATCATTCAATGATCTCTCAGCGACTGCCAAGATCTCTCAATGACCTTCCAGTGATCTGCACGGTCACCTCAAAGTTTGGACTCAAACCGAAACAATCTCTCAAAGATCAGCAAAGGAAAGCAATCTCTCAACAAACTCTCAAAAAGAGCTCACTGATCTCCCAATGATCTCTCAGCAATGTCTTTCAATGAACTCTATTGGTCTTTCATCAAACACTCAGTGATCCCTCAATGATCTCTCAGCCATCTCTACCTTCAGAGTGGAAAAAATTTGGAGTTCACCGAAAGACTGCTGAGAGATCTGCCCATTTCGTCATTCAGTGATCTCTCAATGATCTCAAACCACTGTGTAAAGGGAGTAATAGGCTACGCTCACACTGCAGGTCTTGATGCTCAATTCCAATTTTTTGCTGAGATCCATTTTTTTTTGTGTGGGCGTTCACATTATTATTTAAATGCAACCCCCATCAGACTCCAGTGTGAACGGTCTACAGCTATGAAGTGACCCGCATGGGCAAAAGAAAACGTAACGTCAGACACAGTGTTGTGTTTGGGGGACAGAACTTCTGAACTTCACAGAACTTCTTCTGTGATCAGCTCTGCTTTAACAGAACTGATCGATTAAACGGCTCTCTTTAAAATGAGACCCCGTGTCTCAGTGAGATTACCTGTATAAATAAGGTTAATAATAAATAATCCTAGCGATTACAATAAGGCTCTCGTCCACTGATGTTGTCAGTGGCTCTTGCCCTAATAAACTACACGGCTCATACCAACGGCGTAACACCGGTCCTGCTGCAGGAAGGAGACGCCGTCAGAGACTCCCCTCTCCTGTGTGTCCCCCTATCTGGCCGTTCTGCCCCACAGTCATGTCCATGTTAACTTTACATCTTAGAAATTACAGCAGCCAGGACCCATTTACAGGGAAAAAGGAATTTGCAGCATCCAGTTTCCAGTTTCACCCCGCCCCCCCTGGATTTTTCAAGTTATTGTGCAATTGGAGCCGACAAAATTACAATCCAGTGATAAAGGGAAGCAGATTGATTAAAAAGAGAGCACAAATCAGCTGTGTCTGCCGTGCTTGCTGCATCCTCCACCGCAGAATTGTAGCGTCTGTCTCACTTCAATGAGGAAATGCGACATGACCGTTCAGACGGAGGTCGCTTTGGAAAATACCAGATACGTATCCGAATTAGGACCACATATGAAAGTGGCCTGGGTCTGGTGTGAAAAAAAAATCGGATGTGTGCTGTTCAGACAGTCATTAAAAAAAAAAAAAAAAAAAATCAGATATGGGTCACATTTGTGCAAAAAAATCGGAATTGAGCATTAAAACCTGCAGTGTGACCGTAGCCTTAGGAGTGTCTGTTTTAAGTTAACTATTAATTCAATTTAATATTGTTTATATCACACCAACGCATAACATCCGTCATCTCAACGCCCTTAAATTCTAACAAACCACTGCCACAGATATAGTACATGACACATTTTTATACTTTTTACTGAAAAGCTTGATTAACAGAGAGGTCGAGGGCATGCATCATGTGACTATTTATGTGAAATTAGGCAACAAATTAACAACAAATACATTTTTGAATTTAAGAGAAAAAAAATGCTGGTTTACATTACAAAAGGTCAAAGGTTGCATGATAAAAGTGGAACATTTAGAATAAAAAGCCTCAAAATTCTGACAAAAGCTACACATTTAGGAGGACAAACCTTACAAATTTAGAAGAGAAAATCTAAATTTTACAAAGTTACAAATGTCCCCGAGAAAAGTCACAATTTTATCACAACAAATGTGCCTGTTTACAGTGAAAAAGACTTGAGCCTCGTAATGCTGGCGGGCCAGTTTATTCCTTTTGAATACGCTGTTTTGTGGCTGTATGCTGATTTTTTTTTTTTTTTTTTTTTTAATTTTTGTCCAAAAATGTCAAGTACAGTCAGCTCTGCAGCCCAAAAACTTGCTATCAATCAGCAAAGTGCCCAACAAAGTACCCATGTTGTGTCAGCATGAACCCACCCAACAGGGATAACACTTAACCTTTTGTACAAAGTTACAACACTGCCTGCTGTATCCTCACAAGAAGTACTGGCACAGAGAAGCTTTTGTTCCATATAAATTCAGACCAGAGACCTTACCAGCCAAACACTCTGAGTGTGAGGCCTGGATCCACCTCATGTGTGCCGTGCCGGAGTGGAGCCTTACCCTCAATGGGAGCCAGAATAACACGGGAGTGGTCGTAGGCGATGACGTTGGCGTAACGATTTTTGGGCTTGTTCACCTCCAGGTTGGAGTGCTCCCAGGTGAACTGCTGGCCCGGATCGATGGACTGATGGGGGGCAGAGACAGGCAGAACATGCACACATAAAGAAGCAATCAGGGGAGCCGTGAGACAAGCTGAGCAAGAACAATACAACCTCCACGTTATCAGGAGAAGGAGGGGAAAAAAAAAAAGCATGGTATCATAGCAATCTGAGCGCCGACGGGTTCTAATACAGCAGCTGCACACGGTGCTTTATCACGATCATTAATGTTGCTGGTGCATAATGGCATATTGATGAAGGCTGCAGCTCTCCTCCCTTTATGGGAACCAGGCCCAACGCTCGAATGAAAGACAAATGCAGCCATGTCTTTAAAACACAAGAATTCTAGACAAATATTCTGTTCCCTCGTCAGGATAATCAAGTATTCCATTATGAGTTGATGTTTGCTCGCAGGCTTATGTATGTGGTGCTGGAGCGGGGATGGCGGGGTGAGTGATATCTGCAGTCTGGGCTGGGGGAAGAGAGACCGGAGCAAATAAAAAAAAAAAAAAAAGGCTTGAGTCCATTTGGAAACCCGATCCAACATGCAATCAGCAGGCAATCATTACAGCCATGAGAGATCCCCTCATCTGTATTTCTGCTCTGGCTCCCCACTATTTCCTCCATCCTTTCTTTTAGTCCCCCATTTTCCTTATCAGCATCTCTACATCTTCAAAGTGTTATGCTTCTCCCCCCCCCCTTATCGTCTTCTTCATCTGCCGACTCCTCTCTGAAGTTTACCCCTGCCCCCCTTTTGCCTGAACACTCCTTCAGCGCTCTCCCTCCGTCTTTGCTTCATTTCTAAATTACACAACAGCTGATTAGGTGTGTGTGTGTGTATGCATGCGTTAAAAAAAAATAAAAAAAATGGAGTCACTGCCCTGAAAATATAAAGAAATTTAACCCAGTTGAATATTGGCACAGTTCCTTGTGTAAAGACCAGAATTTCTCCCTCTTCCTCCTCCTCCGTGTGATCCATGATGACGCCTGAAGATGAATGGCAGTTCCTGTCTAAAAGACGGGGGGCGGTGGTGGGGGGTGTAGGACGGCCGACAGAAGACGGATAAACTCTGCGGCTTCAGTATCGCCTTGTAAAAATGGCGCTCGTCTCTTTCATTGCCGTTTGTATTTCTGTTTATCTACTCTTCATCTCCCACTCTGCCGCTTCCATTCCCCTTCGCCGAATCGTCATCATTAACCGAGCCCCTCCACCTCATCCTTCTCTCTCCTCCCCTTTTCTCCTCCTCCCTCGCATCCCGCCTGGCTAAAAACCAATCAGTCAAAGCCCTGTAGAGCTGCGCTTGGCAAGCCGGGGCGCCGGGACGAGCAGCCATTCATCAAGAAAATAACAAAATTAAAATTACACTTCTCTATTTAATTTGGTCATTTATTTTTCCTGGGGGGAGGGGGGGGCAGATAGCGAGAGTGAAAACGACTGAGATGGGCGGGCGGTTTAACGTTCCCTCTCCCCCCTGGCCAAGTAATTAGAAGTTACAGCTAAAGCGCAGCGTCACTTTGGCGTCACGTCCCCACACCGAATGGAGCGAGCTTGTCCATTTGGTGCGCAGCCCGGATGTGGAATTTATGAATAATAGATACCCCAGAAATACAGGATTGCTATGAGAAGTCATTATCCACCAGCATCCACCAGCGGGCATGATGACGGCAATCTCTGCTGGTGTAGCCGCTCCCTGCCTCGGCCTGGCGCGACGACAGGCTCGGTGATTTAGGGATGGCGAGAAGGGGGATATTGCTTGTATGCAAACGAGAGCTGATTCAGCGCTCCTGATTTCTAATCAACTCTGGTGTCATTTATAACCGCCGCGCTCTCAGAGCCCAGACAGCTCTGTTATCCCTTCCACACATGCTCTTACGCACGCACACATTCTGTTAAAGCACTGCTGCCAGTATACACCGCCCCCCCCCCTCCGCCCCACCTCCCAAAATCACATTAGCAGAGGTCTTTCTTTGCCATGTTGAGTCTGCAGATATATGTGAGCAATTAGGAAATATCACTTCTTATCAGCTGCATAATTGCTCTGAAGAAACACCACCCCCAGCGCAGGAAACAGGCGTGAGGAAGAGGCACCTGTACGACCACTTTGCCTTCCCGTGAAAACACAGTTGGACAGAAATCAATAAAAAACAAGGCAACTTTAACCTTTGGCCCACCCACCTCATACTCCTGGGAGAGTTTCAGGTTGTCGTTGGCTTTGAGAAGTTCGGTGTGCTCGGCCAGCTCCGAGATGGGAATAGGAGGATGATTCATCATGCCTGCTCTCAGGAGAAAGGGGAGTCCAAGAAGAAGGAAGAGAAGAGAGAACATTAATGAGCACAATACAAAGGAGGTGTTTTTAAGAGCCAAAGTTCACACAGCACTTCGGCTACAGGTGACGCTTTCTGGCTTACCGATGGGAGGTGGTTTTAGTGATGAGGAAGCTTGTGCGAGGCATGGTGAGCGTGACACTGACGTTACAGACGCTCGCACCAGGCCAGAGCTCACACACACACACGTACTGCACAGACGCTCGTGCACACCGAGTTACACCAGTCCCTTACAATGACGGTGATGCTGACAGATCAGACAGACCAATCGAAGCAAAAGTTGCCCGATGCAGCCAATTATAGCTCGTACATACATTGGCATTAATTTGAAATGACAGAAGACGGGGGGGGGAGGGAAAAAAAATCTGATGTTTTGAAGAAGAAATCAGAGACGTGTGCTTTCAATCAATAGAAAGTCTGCGCAGACAACTCCCCCCCCCACCCAAAAAAACCCCTTTAACTCTACACTGAAGATAATCAAAAGTAACATTAGCTTTAAACAGCACTATCAAGGGGAAAAAAGAGCGACTTCACTGTGGGATCCCTCATGGGCA
This sequence comes from Pholidichthys leucotaenia, assembly GCA_020510985.1. Taxonomy (NCBI): domain Eukaryota; kingdom Metazoa; phylum Chordata; class Actinopteri; order Cichliformes; family Pholidichthyidae; genus Pholidichthys; species Pholidichthys leucotaenia. Next base: position 335,898,108 of record CM035839.1, on the reverse strand, counting down.
GCGGAGACAACTTGGCAGGGTGCTTCATCAGGTCTGAAAAATTCAAGTTGACTTAGTCATTCATCTATCTGTAATTCCCTTGATCTGAAATGTTAGCATGGCGACTACTTTTTACCACCGTCTGTATAAAAAAAGCAGCTTATTCTAGAGTTGAGCGCTGACCTGGGGGGGTTATGGGAAGGGAGGTGGTGGTGGTGGATCAGGAGGTTTTAGGAGTGTGAATGATGCTGAGTGACACGGTGAGCTGCTCCATTTCAGCTGGCTAGTGCAAGGCAAGCAAGATGGCCTTTCTCCTTCATCTGCCGGTCTAAGATAAACACCCGCCCACACACACACACACACACACACACACACACACACCACCTTTAAATGTCCCAAACTAGCATCATCAGCTGATTTTCAGCTGAACATCCCCTCACAGCCAATTTATTCCAAAGTATTTTCTGAACGAACAACCTTCTCACAAGGGTAAGATTCTTTCTTTTTTTTTTTTCAGCTCTCCAATATCCAGTTAATATTGCATTGCAGCTGTTATAATATTATCAGCACTGCTGTGCACCCCAGTCGCTAATCCATTTAGGAGAATAATGCTGAGGCCATGTAATGGAACATGGAGCAGCCATAGATTGTGGCTCTGTTCTTGCGTGTGGCTTCCATGTAACTTCTAGATTCTTAGTACAGCCACCATTTCTGTGATGAACATTGAGGCCAAAACTCAAAGTGTTGTCCCCCCCCCCCCCCCAAAAAAAAGACAAAAAGTTATCCAGCCTAATTGGGCATGCAAATCGGTGTAATCACATTAACCATCTTCAACATTCATTTCTGTCACGGTGGGGTCACCAGCGTTTTGGTGGCTGGCCATTGTTGCGCTGAAGAGGGGGAACCCAGCTCCATGTCCCGGCAGTCTTCATTAGTAATGGTAATTTGTTTTGCACTGATGTTACAACGTGGGCACTTCAGTTACATGACGATTACAACGCATATAGGACAAACGGAGAGATGAGACTGGATGCCGTGACATCTTCTGGACACGAACAGACAAGCCACATTAGCATATCAAACTGCACGCTGAATGTGTGTAAATACGCCGCAATTCACCCCCCACCCCCTGTGAACCGGTTTATAAAGTATACTGATTTTTCGTCTCACTAATAAAGTGTAATGAACACGGACAAAAAGAGCAACTACTGAGAATTAGGTTTGGTTGCTAGTAATTTACTAGCCACAAACCTAATGTGGGAAATTCATATGCAAATGACAGGGAGCCTTATTTTTCACTGAGAGAAGGAGATGAGATAAAAGGATGTGTGCGTGTGTGTGTGTGTGTTCTGTGTCGTGGTGGACTTCACTTGCACACATAATCACACACGGGCACAAAGAGTGACCAGAGCATTTATTTACTTCAGCTGCACACAGTAGGTGATCTTTATCTGTTCATGGTGTGTCTGCAGGTTTTAAATATCTCAAATGCTCCCTTGGGTCATGGGAGTATGGAATTTAAAAAAACAAAAAACAAAAACGTTCTTTATCCAGTCCTCGCCAAAGTCGGGGGCATGCAAGAGGGGGTTGCTAGCCGTTAGCAACAGAGCTAGCAGCTTATTGGGTATTGGCAGACAAACAGCAGTGAGGCGAACCTTTTTCCACCATGAGCACCAATTCTCCCCCCGTCATCAGGCTGCAGAGCCTTGACCCATGACCCGGGGTCAGTAGGGCTTGTTAGGATCACCACTGATATCCGTGCCAATGGTTTGACTAAGTTTGTGTAAGTAAATCACTGAAATATTTTCCCAGCTTTGCTGAATAACCGGAGCTCGTCGCTAATGTTAACGTAGCTTTGATTTGCTTTTGAAATAAGGGAAGATGCGCATGCTTTGCTATGCATGATTGTCATTTGTACACTGAAGGCACACAGTGATGTTTACCCACTTAGAAGATTTTGTTTCTTAACTAAGCTCGCCGTTACAGTTAGCCGAGCAAAGTCAACCAAGGGCAAATCGCTGTTCTTTCCCCACCCAAAGACTCCGATTCTCTCCCCTTTCACTTAAAAGTGTTTTCTGATCAACACACAGACTTCATTTTTTCTTTCGACTGCAATCACTTTACACACACACACGCAACAAACTACCCTCTAATTACACATTTACAATCGCCCCAATCTGCACTTAATATGCCCGAGAAATAAAATGATTCTTTTTCATAAGCCAAACCCATCTTTCCCCAAGCTTATTTATGAAGTTATATATTTACATATAAAAGAGAAAATGTCTGCGTGTGGGTAAGCAAGGAAAATAGGAGGAAAAAAAAAAAAGGTTGGAGTGGAGGAAAATCAGAACGTCTGCCTTTCTTTCAGACGATTTTTTTTTTCAGTGAGCACAAGAGGGGGTGATCAAATGTCGAGCCATTGTTTGCCACTGCCTTAATTAATTCTGCTTGTTATCTCTGAGCACAGAAAAGACCCCATCGGTTGAGAATGGAAATGGAGCAGTGGTGGTGGTGGAGGAGGAGAACAACAGTAAGAAGGTGAGGAAGGGGGGGGAAGAGAAATAACACAGATTGTACTCATGAAAATAATGATAAAAACACCTATTAAAACCTATACACTAGCAAAAAGCAACTGCACATGTTATTTATGCATGGCAGATTAATGCACAGCCAAAAGCCTGAGTGGATATTGTGACTAACATCCAATTAAAGAAACAGAAAAAAACAGCAGCCCAGTGCACCAATAGAAACCAACACAAAACTAATTAGTGCTTAAAATTTTGCTGCATCGTGAGAAAACAAACAAATGCAAATTATGCATTTTTAAACTGAGGCAAGCAGTGTTCCCTAAAAATCTGAAACCAGGAGCTGTGCGTTTAAAAAAAAAAAAAAAAAAAAAAAAAAAAAAGCTGGCACGTGAATTCTGAGAGACTAACTTTCATAGTCAAAATCTGCTTCACTCTGAGGACTGCTTAGACCAGAATCTGCAAAGGACAGCACACAAAAGAAATGGTTTCAAGAGCTGCAATGCAACAGAAGAACGCCATGTTAACAGAAAACATGGAATGGGCAAACTGATGAAAGGCCATGATGTAAAACACAAAGGCAAGCCTGCTTTTTTCTTTTTACCTTTCCCTTTAGTAAACAACATGGTGCCCAAAATGTGTTTCATTCCTAGCACAGACATTAAAAAAAGTAGGGCAGACACTTTTCAGATCTGAACAGAGCTTCTCCCCCACCATCAAATACCGATCAGTCCCACATTCCTAATGGGGAACAGACTGGTTGGCCAACAGTGTCAGCCTCTGCCGCCCCTGTAGAGAGATGCCTTCTGCCAAGCCTCATATCAGCGCTTATAGAGATCAGGGATAAGAAAATTGATTTGCTATCTTTAAACCTGCAGAAACAGCAGCTGGAGAAGCCCACTGAGAAGACCCAGAAAGAGAGAGAGGAAAGGGAAACCAGCTTATGTTTGCTGGTGAAAACTCATTCTGAAAGGTTCCTTTGTCTGCGGCTCGCTGCAGAGGTACTGGAAGCAAAAAGTGTAGAAAAGTGTCTGCATTCTTGGCTGACAGCTGTGAAGCCAGAGCCGATGGGAGTCGGAGCTGGGAAGAAAGTGGCGATGGATCAAAATCCCGTCTCCTCCAGAGGAGAAGTCCTCTGAGGCCAGTCAGATGATGTTACATCTGGGTGGACTCTGGTATTCCCAATGGCTCGCGCAGAAAGGGGTCGTGTGAGCCAGCGGTGGACCGACATGCAGCTAGGAGATGCTGTTTGATCGCATACGACAAACCTGCCCATCAAGCGAAGGAAAATGAATTTCGTAGAATCTGAAAGCTGAAATCAGATCAGCAGGGTTCCTCGGTGAAAAGAATGGATTGCATTATCCAAAAATGGCAAGTCTGATGCGTATTTTTTTTCCTCAGAAATTGGAGTTAATGGAAACATAATTTCACGGCAAACTGAAAAAGAATGCTGCGGTAAAAAAGCCGTGAAATAAGTGGTCTTACAGGAAATCCCATCTAATTCAGCTTTTTGGTTGCTGGGCTAAGTTTGGCTGAGTTTACTTTTTACAGATCTCTATACAAGTGAGAGGGCATAACAGTCGTGACGCAAAATCAGTGCAGAGATAGAGACATCAAACAGCACCCCTCACACTAATTGAATTGTGACAATGACTAATTAAACCTAGCGGGTGGTGCTCTGAACTGCTGTCTGCAAACGTCATTCATCGCAGCAGGAAAAGAGGTACAGGCATGCCTGATTATGTTTAGATGTAAGTGCGTGTTGTGTATGCCGACAGAGCTGTGGCGGAGGAGGGGCCAGGCTGTTACAGATGTGGGCTGCTCAAGCACAAAAGGCTGCCGTCCGTGGGATTTGTGAAACGGTGCGAAAAACTGATTTGTGCACAGTTAAATGTCCTTTTGACAGCATTAGGTGATAATAATTATGCTGTATTGGGGGTAAGGATAAAGAGACATGGACAGATAGAGATATAATGGAAAAAAATATATATATAAGAAAAATGTTGAAAGGTAAACCAGTGAAACTCAGTTCTGTTATAAATGAAAATATTCAGGGCTTGGCATTAACTCGAGCCAAATGCTGGTAGATTTCACATCACTCTAAGTAGCCACTTTGGCAGGTGGTAGATTCTGTTATGTACGACATAGAAAAAGGTAGTACATTTATGATAAAGTCACCAATTTATTAGAATTTTTTTTTTAAAAAGATCCTAATTTAGTATAAACATGATGCAACCCACAAATCTGTAAGAAAAAAGTGCAAATGTATGATAAAAATTTACAACCAGACCATCAACGATGGAGCAGCTCATTCCGGCCTGATGAAATCACACCGAGAGTGCCGATGACCTTGATCTTGAGCACAGCCTAGACGCAGACCCACTTGAGGATCGTTGTTGATGAGTTTGGGACAGTTACCTAGGAGGAGTAACGACTTTTGTAGAATCATAAAAGCCCAGATCTCCTGCTCTTTGACAATGACCTTGGCCTTGTCTCAGTTTATTGAGGATTAGGGCCATTGCCTAGGAGGAGTAACAATTTTCATAAAATCATATAAGCGCCGAGACCTCCTCCTGACCTTTGAACCTGACCTTGAGCACAACCTCAGTCCAGACCCACCTGGTGATCATTTGACATGAACTTGGTGAGGATTAGGGCAGTTGCCTATGAAGAGTAGCGATTCCCGTGAAAGGTGGACGGACAGACAGACAGATAGATGCACACAAAAGCAGCACAGTTACGATGAGACATGCTGCACATTTTTGGATAAAAAGTCAGACAATTAAGATAAATAATGGAAATTTGCGAGGAAAAAAACAAGAAAAAAATCAAATTTTTTATTAAATAATGTTTAAAATTTAAGGTGAAAAAGCCTCACTAACTCACAAGTCAGTTTATTGTTCGAAAATAAATGCTTTTATTGCTCCAAATGGCTCTTTCTATAGTAGAGGATGCCCACACCTTGGCTAGCTACGAACTAACTATAGCTACAGGGCCTGATGGGCAAAAACATTAATAATTTGAATGTTAATATTTAGAAATAGTCTACACTGCATCCATCACCTTCCTCAAAATAAAAAGCACCAAGGTGCTGTGCCTCAGGTGCCCGAGGCATGGTCGCATGGGCAGCTGTAAAAAAGCAGCACTCTGACCTCTACTGGCCCGGCAGTTATTACATTTCCTGTTTTTGCGGCTGCATTGACAGAAATAGTGATTTAAATTTGTGATTATTTTGAAAACAAAGCCTTATCTGGCAATTCTGGCAAATTAAAAGTCAAGAAAATACGGTGATACAATGATATAAACCTTTGGTTCTACTTAATTTTGACTGAGCGAGCTGAAACAGAGAGACAGACAGACAGATACACACAGCCACAAACAGATGCACTAACTGATTACTGTATGCCTCTGTTTCACCGAGGCATAATGAGAATGAAATTTTTATTAGACAGAAGTTGGTGCTCTGTTAAAATCACGACCGTTTATCTACAGCAAAACAGGAACATAAGTAAGCGGGGAAAAGAGAAAAAAATGAGTACATAGTTTTGCTGGAGACAGAGACACCCAGTGATTTGTGCTGCTTCATTACTCTGGTCCCATTTACCAATTAAACCCAAGGCACCAATGAAGATAACGACAAAACAAGACACTCGCTGCCCCAAGGAGTTATGGGAAGTCATGGTAAGACTGTCGCTTCACCTACAGGCGTTTGCAGCACAAACACACAGACATGCAGCGTTCAAAAATGTTGCCCATTGAAGCCCTCTTCCAAAACATATTTTATGTTTCTTATCACTGGAGGTCACTGAGTACACATCGCTGATGCCGCGTATGCTCTGATGGATAGCGGAGGCCTCAGATAACTGCATGAGGAGTATGCTCATTTGAACAATGGTCGCTATTAGCTGATGGGGATGTTCACAAATGCTTCCCGGCCCACTTAATTGGGCTAAAATGTCCATTCAAATTACATTCCCCGGGTGCAGAGATAACGGCAGCACCCAATTCTGCGGAATAACGGCGGCGCTGTCAAATGAGGAGCCTCATCGTATATAAAGAGAGGGCTTGGTGTGCACTGGTATATGGTATGTAAAAGGAATATTGTAACAAGAGCTCATGCCATTTAAGGACGCCAGAAGGACAGCAGAGGACATTGTGGAAAGCACTCCAAAGTAAAATCGATAAATGGTGATGGTCATTAGGACATGGTCATTATAGAACCCCTCGTAGTGTAGGACTCTGAATACCATGCTAGAGTAAGATGAGGTCAGCAAATGAACTCCCACATCTCTGTACAAACTCAAGGCGACTGTATACAAACTCAAGGTGACATGAGTGGACTGTTAGATATGGAAAAGGCTGGTAATAGTAAGATGGCGGCCGAGTTGGACGTGGGATAGACCGGGGTGGCTAACTGCTGGTTTCTGGTAGTGACGCCACTTATGGTATAAAGGAGGTGGGCGGAAGAGGCTCTGCCTCTTTCGTCGTGGGAGCCACCTGGCAAGCAGGTGAGTGCCGTAAGCCTTATGTATATCATTGTATCTGGTATTAAAAGCCCTGTTCACCGAGTTACTAGTATCGTTATTCCTTATAATTGTGGACACAACATTTGGCGACGAGGTAAAAGCGGTAATGGAGCGTTCCATTGCCAGCTTTTGGCCGTTTTTGGAGGCCCCGGGCGAGCTGCCAGTGCCGTAACCTCGTTGGTTTGCTGCCTTTACCAACTATCTCATTGTTTTAAACCTGGGCGAGATGGAGAAGCTCCGAGCAAGAGCTGTGTTGGTCCATAATTTGGGAATGGAAGGGCAGAGGATCCTAGAGAACCTTGGAGGTGCTGATAGCTTCGATGAGGTAGTGAAGCTATGGTGTTCTTTCTCTTCCAAACACGACAAGTTGAGTTTTGACCAAAAAGTTATATTTTGGTTTCATCTGACCATATGACATTCTCTCAATCCTCTTCTGGATCATCCAAATGCTCTCTAGCAAACTTCAGACGGGCCTGGACATATACTGGCTTAAGCAGGGGGACATGTCTGGCACTGCAGGATTTGAGTCCTTGGCGCGCCGGAAAACGTCACGGTTAGACGCATCCAGTTTTGACAGCGCCGCCAGCAGTCGGGAGAGCCTGTTAGAAGATTCTTGGTAGATCTCTGTGAGCTGGCGAGAGAATGCGGGTTTGGAACCCTAGAGGACGAGAAGATTCGAGACCAGCTGGCAGAGCACATCCGCTGCCCAGTGGCCCAGTCCAGGTTGTTGACACACCCAGGAGAGTTGACGTTAGCTGAAGTTATCAAGCTTGCCGAACAGTTCGAGGCGGCAGAGACCATCTTGAGAGGCCTTACTGAAAGGGCTTCTCTGGATGGGGGTGAGTCTCGCGCTGAGGCACTGATCCTGGACCCTTGTGATGGCGAATGCGGAAAGGATGATTTTGCCTCCGTGGTCAAGATAAGGTCTGCCCCAGGTATGCCAAAATGTTATGGATGTAGGTCCACTGAGCACCGCTATAAGTCCAGGGTGTGCCTGGTGAAAGGAAAGCATTGTGGCAAGTGCAGTGTGTTGAACCATTTTGCCAGGATGTGCGCTAACTTCGTACGCAGGAGCTGTAGGGGTGAACCAGGCGCTGCGCAGAAGACTCCGACAATCGTGCATACTGTCTCCCCGGAGACGACGGGGAGGATCAGTTGCACTGTCATGCTAGATGGCGTCGAGGTTCCACTTTTGGTGGACACTGGAGCGGTTATTTCCATCCTGAACCTGACGACCATGCAGAGACTGTTTCCCAACCGACAGATTAGGAGACAATATAGAGAGTATTTTGGATATGGACGGAACAGGTTGACCATTTTGGGCTATGTGGAAATGGAGGCCCGATATAAGGAGAGTGTGGCACCCAGCGTCCGCATCAATGTTTTAGCATCCGGAGTCAACATTATGGGGTGTAACCTGTTTTACAGCCTTGGGTTCTCCATATCTAACATGTCGGGTGAAGAATGGTCCGGATGTGGACTTTGGGGCCGGCCTGTTCCAGTGGTGGAGGGTGCTGAGTTGTGGGATTCAGACTGGCTGGACAGAGTTTTAGAGGGAGAGCACATTCGGTGCCACGCAGAGCCGTCTCGGGATGCACCCGATGCCGTCACGCAGGCTGCCCTGGACGAGGGTATCAGACGGCACGCCGGGACCCCCAATGAGGCTCATAAGGAAGAGGTGCCCACATCAGGAGAAAAAGGGGCGAGACCGCGGAGCGTGGTGGTTGTAAAGCGCTCCCAGCGATGGCCTGCCGAAAGGAGACCGAAGTGGACCTGCGAGCCGGAGAGTTTGGTGACGGAGGCCAGTCGCAGGAATAGCGATCTGGATAAGAGGAAGAGGGCTCCCTCACTGACCAAGGTTGATGCTCGAGTACGACGGGATCACAGTCCACGCGAGCTGCGGGATGACCAGAGGCGGTTCCAGGTGGAGCCCGACTGGATGGAGGCACACTGGCGTAGGTCCATCTATACCTGGAGACACCCGAGGGATCTGCGGCTGCCAGTGATGGAGAGGAGACGGCGCAGCAGGAGCCCTGAGGTTAAACGACGGAGAGGGATCCATGCAAGGACTGAGGGTTTTGTGTGTGTCTGTGGTGTTTTACCCTAGTTCTGTGTGTGTAGTTGTTGCTGTTTGGTGCCCAGGTAAACTATAAAAAAAAAAAAAAAAAAAAAAAAAGGGGAAAGAAAAGGGATGGTACTGTTATTTGGTTTGTCTATGACATTTTCGTGTGTAATTTTAGGAGTTTATTAACCAGGATGGTGGTGTGCCTAATTAAGTACCGATGATTTAGTGTGCTATTGTTTAAATGGTTGTTTATGTAGATTTGGAATGCCCAACACGGTTTGTTTCTCTGTGTGTGCCTGTCACGGGGTGGGTGTTGGGGTGGGGGCCACCAATAGCATGTGTATGTTGTGATTTTGTATGTGATGTTTGTGTATTGTTGTTTATGGGGGTTGTTTTGAGTTAGAAACATGGCTTTGTTTTATTTGAACTGTTCTTTCTCTGACAGCAGAATAACCCGCCCAGCCGTGTAGGGGGCGCTGGCAGTCTACTTGGCCCCCCAGCCTCAGTTGTGTGTGGATAGGAGTTTGTTTATTTTTGTACATATTTTCTTCCCCTTTTAGAGCTTGAGATGGGAGACAAATTAGGGTGGGTTGTTTGTGTGCTTGACAATTTTTAAGGGGGGGTGGGGGGTTAGATATGGAAAAGGCTGGTAATAGTAAGATGGTGGCTGGGTTGGACGTGGGATAAACCGGGGTGCCTAACTGCCGGTTTCCGGTTGTGACGCCACTCATGGTATAAAGGAGGTGGGTGGAAGAGGCTTTTTCTCTTTCGTCGTGGGAGCCACCTGGCATGCAGGCGAGTGCCGTAAGCCTTATGTATATAGTTGTATCCTGTATTAAAGCCCTGTTCACCAAGTTAGTAGTATCTCGTTATTCCTTATAATTATGGACACAACATGGACTCCAGAAGAAGGTGAATAAGAAGACTTTATTTTGAAACACGAGCCTTTTGATGGAGAAGAGACTGGCCATGGAAGACAAAGAGATGGTTGAGAGACAACCAGGCTTGAAAACAGAAAGATGGAAGGGGTATGAGAACAAGACATGACGTTTGCACGGGCATTCACCAACAATGCCAAATGAAACCTGAATAAAGTTCTTGAAAACAGGCCTTTTTTTTCTTGTCAAATGCCTGGAAGATAGAATGTCAAATTTAAAGGGGGATGAAAAACTGCTCAACAGGCAGAGCAATAACTGGATTATACTGGATTATAATTGTTGAAATTAATACACACCCTGCTTATAGTAATTGGATGTCAAAGCTTTGCTGAACAAAAAAAAAAAAAAAAAAAAAAGCAGAGTCAAAAACACAAACTAAATGACTGGCTATGACTCAGACCCAAGAGAAGACAAATGGCAGAAAATGTAGGTTTGGAAGGAAAAAGATGTCAGACTGCTGAAGCTAGAGAGGCCTCGGTGAAGGAGTGCACATGCTCTGTTAATGACAGCAGACTTCAACTCATATAACATCTAATACAAAGAAGGAGAACAAAGAAAGCATGTAAAACTCCAAGAGAAACAAAGAAGGTTGTATTTCCAGTCCAGCAGCACTCAAACTTGTCTCACGTCGATGGAGCACGTGTATAAGACAAAGCACTGATACAGCTTGGCAGGGAGTTATGACCTCACATAAAGTTAAATAAAAGTATATGTGCATGACACTACATACTGCAGGACATGGTTTATCATTTTTCAATTGTGCAAGTGTGTGTAAATCATGCTAAAATAAGCAACAGTGTATTTGTGTTTCATCTTAAACGAATGAAACATTTTCTATTTCGCTTCATAATTTGGTGTCATGTATGCAGCCAGGAGTTTTACAGATGTGCATCTTTTTATGTTTTTTGGCCGCAGGAATACAGTATATGGAGCCATCAACAGGGCTGCAGCTGATTTGCATTTGTTGCCATTTAAAAGTTGTTTTCTGTTTCACTAGATTCTAAAAATGATTGTGAAGTTCCTGTACACATTGCTTTTTGTACTACAGTCTATACCCATCAGGCACCACCTGCCTAATATTGTGTTGGTCCCCCTTTTGCTGCCAAAACAGCCCTGACCCGTCGAGGCATGGACTCTACTCGACCCCTGACGGTGCGCTGTGGTGTCTGGCACCAAGATGTTAGCAGGGGAGTACTGCACACCCTTTCATGGACACAGTGTTCTCTGACGGCTGTGGCCTCTCTCAGCATGCCACAAAGCAGTTTCAGGAGCGCAACAACAAGTTTGACGCGTTGGCTTTGCCCCCAAATTCCCCAGATCTCGACCCATTTGAGTATCTGTGGGATCTGCTGGACAAACAAGTTCATGAGGGCCCCACCTTGCAATTTACACGACTTGAAGGATCTGCTGCTAACATCTTTGTGCCAGACACCACAGCACACCGCCAGGGGTCGAGTGGAGTCCATGCCTCGACGGGTCAGGGCTGTTTTGGTAGCAAAAGGGGGACAACACACTATTGGGCAGGTGGTGATAATGTTATGCCTGATGGGTATAGACTGTAGTACAAAAACCAGTGTGTAAAGTATTGCTCTCTTTTAAGAATACTCATACGCTGTAGGGAGGACACTCAGTTTATCACAATGAGATGGCTTGTGTCCCATCAGGGACATGAGTGCGGTGTGTGCGTCCTTCTCGTACCTTGAGTCTGGAAGTTGATGCGTCTCATCTCCACCGGGTCCGTAGGGTGGTGGGGTGTAATGTCCGCGTTATTCAGCAGACATTTCGTTCTTGGCTCCGACTCTTTTCTTTTGCGACTGACGAGCGAGACAATGAACAGACAAGAAAGAGGGAACACGTACGAGGAAAAAAAAACAGCATAAGTTTAGTTAACATCTGAACCGGCAAAACATCCGCTCTCACTAATAGCGCCTCTGACTTGAAGCCAAAGAGTGAAACCATATCGCTAGGAAGGTGCGAGTGTGCATCAACAATTCAAAATTCTCCCTCACCCTTCTCTAATTATTTTTTAGTCTTTTTTTTTTATTTTGCTGAGGCACACTAATTAGTCTCGTTTAATACATGGAATCTAAGTAAGACTAAGCCTTACCTGTCAGGCTTGCTGTTTCCAGAGAAAGCAATAGGAGTCAAATAAATATATAAAGATGGTGAAAACACAACACACAAGGAGAAAGGGAGACGGGGAGGCAAGAAGAGAGATAAATCAATAGAGAGCAGTTTAAAATTCACAGGGGTCGCTGCTGGGCTCGCAAAAAAAGTGAGATAAAGCTCATCAGCATTTGGAGGAGGCGTGTGCGTGGCTGTGCGCGTGAGTGCGCACGTGTCGAGTAGCCAAGGATGAGTGAGTGTTCAATGAAATGCGTAAGTGTGTGCATTTGAGAGCCCGCATCCGTGTGTCTGTGAGCATGTGTGGGTGTGCGGGAGCAGATACGGAGAGGAGAGGGGAATGTCAGGGCCAAGGGCAGACCTGGGAAACACTATTCACCGGGGAGAGATGGGAGAGTGAGGTGGCGTGAAAGAGAAGAGAAAAAAAAAAAGAGAGAGAGAGAGATCCAAGGAGAGATGTTACTCTCCCTAACCACCAAGACAGAGGTAAGGCAAGGTCAGACAGTCAGGGATCATCTGACAGTAGCAAGCGCCGCTTGTGTTGCTCACACCGGCTTGGCCTCCTTTAGATAATTCAGGGATCGTCCTCAGTATATAGGGAAACCTCACACACCACTGTTCAGCCCGCGCTCACAGCCCCTCAGGCTCCTGGCTACAGCCAACACCAGAGCCGAGCTGAAATACTGACTGCACATGTACATGTGCTCGGCTGAGGTGGGCAGTAGCTAATTACATTTAGTCAAGTAGATCCACATAAGTAACTTTTACATAATTGTACTTTTATCACAAGACACTTTTTATTCTTACTTGAGCACATTTTTGAAGAAAATCCTGTACTTTTACTCAGGTACATTTAGTTGAGTTTGGGGCTGGGTGATGTGACCTCAAATTAACGTCACGACTAACAATTTACTTTGATTTCAGTTTTTATACAATGATTTTTTTTTAATGTTGATTTTTATTTGTTTGTTTCCTTATTTAGGGTGGTATGCGCTTCAGCTGATCTTCTGTTAGTTCAGCATTTACATTTGTTTATAGCAAGATAAATCTGAATAAAAAGCAAGGTGAGCTGTTGCTACCTGTTGCTACACTTTGCATGGGCAGGCTCATTAAATACATTAAATATCAGCTTGCATCAAATCGCTGCTCCATTATTCACTGTCACAATTTGCATTATTATTTCATAGAGCTTTTATTTAGGTCCACATGCATATATAAGGGGACAGTGCACAGTGGAGAAAATATGAAGAGAACAGAGAAAAAATTGAAATAATCGACATGGACGATATTATGCTGGTTTGAGGGTCTCAGTGTCAGTTTTGGTTATTTTTTAGTTAATCGCCCAGCTCTAATTCTAAGCTAAATTTTTCTCTCATTGTTTTGTTGTCTCCAATCAGATCTGGAACCATTGTTCTTCTGTTCTGGCTCAGGAAATATGACTTGTTACTAATACTTCATATGATTTGGATTATATAAGAGCCTGTGTGGCTGGTTTCACTGCATTTTCCTAAGAGAAATCCAAGAGGAAAAACCTCACTAACTGGTGAGAGTAATGTTGCATTTCATTACTGTTGGACGAAAACCTTGTATCTCCACATTTGGTCTTTTTAAGTTTTTTTGTATAAACTTATTCTACTGGCCAACCTTTATGTCTATGAAAGCTTTTTACTGATATCAAACCAATGATAAGCATAGAAAAAAAGCCACATGAACATATCATCAGTCAGAAAACGCAGGGTTTTTTTTTTTCCCCATTTCCTGAAAAATGACTGTTCTGGAGATACTGTATGAGGTTTGCACCCAACAATGATGATTTACAAGAAAATAGTTAAAGATTTATCAGAAGAAGTTGCAAATTTACAAGTAAAAAGCTGTAAGTTAATGTGGAAAAAGAAATCATTACAAAAAAGCTACAAATTTATTACAGCAGATCAGAAAAAAAGTCATAAATTTGCAAGAAATGAAGATTTCTCAGGAAAAAAATGGTAACTTTATAAGAAAAAACTCAGACTGAAAATGCCAAATTTATGGATTGTTTAAAAAAAATGATATAAAAATAGTCAATTTGCACAAAAAGTCACAAATTTAAGAGAAAAAATAAATTGTGGGGGCTTAAGTTATTAGTACACAATTTGTTTTAGTAAACACTTCAGTAAAACTCTTAAGTAATTTCTTGGGACTACTCTAAGTTAAGTAATTACTATTGTAAGTTAGCGCTGCTTTTATTTTAGTACAGTTCCGAGTTCCTCTACCCAGCCCTCATTCTAAGTCCCTCGGAAGCTGAGAAACAATAAATTTATGTGGACTGGTGACAGGAAGAGAGTGGCTCCTGTAACGTTTTAAAGGAAGGAGAAAAGGAGAGAAAACCTGGATGTCTTCAGTAAACAACACAATACTCCAAAATTACAGGTAGCAACAGCTCCCTAGTATCTCTGGAAACAGTGACAAATACATTATTTACAATATAAACAATTAAGTTGCAATTTTATTTTGGAAAAAACGCTTCTTTTCCTCCAGCTGTTTTAGTGGTATGATGACCAAACACCTCAAGAAGATTTCTAACCTCTTTTTTTTTTTTCCATTTAATATGTCACCAACCTTCTCGGTTTATTTGTAACATCGAGTATACGACTGCAGTTAATGAGCACCATCTCAAAGAATCTCCTCTTCTCTTCATTCTCCAACCAACTCACTTCACACAACCATCTTTTTTTTTGACATGAAAGCCTCATTCCTATTGGCATGCGACATGTTGGGTTTCTGAATACCATGCTGAATACACAACAGGCTCCTATTTCAGCATGCAGTTATTTCCCAGTAGCTCAATTCCACAGTAACACTCCAGATAACTGATTTGGAACCAAAAACAACAACAAAAAAAATAAAATAAAAAAGGCTAAATGATATTTTAGCCTAATTAATAAAAGGTTGCAGTTACAGCTTGTATAGTTCTGTGGCTGAAGCAAGGCACGAATAATACAAAGCTGGCGCTTAATTCTGTCTAATTTATTGATACAGTAATGATAATTAAAGATGGAAAGATTTGCTGTCAAATGTCCTTTTTTTCCAGAATAAAAACTGCCCACTCACACAAAATATACAAGTCCTGTAACTATGGCAAAGCACCACTTGATTCACTACTATGTAATATGAAACAAACAGCATTCACCACAAAAAGTGCAATCCAAAAGCCAACTCACTTTTTATACAGAAGAATGGCAATGACGATACAGATGATGAAGACCACAGCCAGGACAGGACCCACCACCCATATGAGCCCATCACCGGCTTCTACCGGTGACGGGTGCTCCACCACCATCTCAGGAGTAATCACCGTGTCCGTATAGGAGCTTGTTGCAAACATTTTCTGGAGAAAATTAAAAGAAAAATGATTTTGAACACAACTGAATCATCACTGCCACTCTGATTAGAAAGAACTGAGCAGCCGACTCACCCCAGCAGTGGCATTGAGTTCGGCCAGTAAAAAGAACACGTACTCCTGGTCAGGTTCAAGAGGCTTGCTCTCACAGGTGCTATAGCGGTGCTCGGCTCCCACGGTGAAGGTTGACGGCAGCTGCCTGAAGCAGGCTGTGATGTACGGCTTCCACTGGTCGAGCTGGGCCAGCTGACGGCGGGAACGACGTTTTGGGGTCACCTCCCGCAACAGCTGAGTGATGTAAAAGTGGGGTTGGTCACATCTTCATTAATTCACTTTTAAAGAGGTCAATTGGTAGTTCTTAATCAGGCTAGGACACACACACATATAGATAGATGTACCTTATTGATCCCAAACTGGGAAATTACAGAACACACACACACACACACACACACACACACACACACACACACACACACACACACACACACACACACAGAGAGTGGTTTGAAAAAGTGTTTGCTCCCTTCCTGATTTCTCTTTTTTTTAATTTTTTTTGGTATGTTTGTCACACTTAAATGTTTCAGATCATCAAACAAATTTAAATATTAGACAAAGATAACACAAGTAAACACAAAATGCAGTTTTTAAATGAAGGTGTTTATGATTAAGGGGGAAAAAGTCCAAACTTACATGGCCCTGTGTGAAAAAGTGATCCCCCCCCCCCCATTAAAACATAAATTAAATGTGGTTTATCATATCTTTGGAAAGCTGAGTTCAATCTTGTAGCCATTTCTAAAGCTCTGGGGCTCCAGCAAACTACAGTGAGAGCCATTATCCACAAATGGCGAAAACATGGAACAGTGGTGAACCATCCCAGGAGTGGCCGGCAGACCAAAATTACCCCAAGAGCGCAGCAACGACTCATTCAAGGGGTCACAAAAGACCCCACAACAACATCCAAAGAACTGCAGGCCTCACTTGCCTCAGTTAAGGTCAGTGTTCATGACTCCACCATAAGAAAGAGACTGGGCAAAAATGGCCTGGATGGGTGAGTTCCAGGATGAAAACCACTGCTGAGCAAAAAGAACAAAGGCTCGTCTCAGTTTTGCCAGAAAACATCTTGATGATTCCCAAGATTTTTGGGAAAATACTCTGCAGACTGACGAGACAAAAGTTACTTTTTGGAAGGTGTGTGTCCCATTACATGTGGCATAAAAGTAACAGCATTTCAGAAAAGGAACATCATACCAACAGTAAAATATGGTGGTGGTAGTGTGATGGTCTGGGGCTGTTTTGCTGCTTAAGAACCTGGAAGACTAGCTGTGGTAAATGGAACCATGAATTCTGCTGTCTACCAAAAAATCCTGAAGGAGAATGTCCGGTCATCTGTTCACGACCTCAAGCTGAAACACACTTGGGTTCTGCAGCAGGACAATGATCCAAAACACACCAGCAAGTCCACCTCTGAATGGCTTAAGAAAAACAAAATGAAGACTTTGGAGTGGCCTAGTCAAAGTCCTGACCTGAATCCAAGTGAAATGCTGTGGCATGATGTTAAAAAGGCGGTTCATGCTCAAAAACCCTCCAATGTGGCTGAATTACAACAATTCTGCAAAGATAAGTGGGCCAGAATTCCTCCACAGTGCTGTGAAAGATTCATTGCCAGTTATCACAAACGCTTGATTGCAGTTGTTGCTGCTGAGGGTGGCCCAACCAGTTATTAGGCTTAGGGGGCAATCACTTTTTCACACAGGGCCATGTAGGTTTGGATTTTTTTTCCCTTAATCATAAACACCTTCATTTAAAAACTGCATTTTGTGTTTACTTGTGTTATCTTTGTCTAATATTTACATTTGTCTGATGATCTGAAACATTTAAGTGTGACAAATATACAAAAAACAAAAAAAGAAATCAGGAAGGGGGCAAACATTTTTTCTCACACACACACACACACACACACACACACACACACACACACACACACAGATAGATAAGTCAAGCAAGCTGTCTACTGTATATTTCATACATTTCTTGTTAAGATAATGCTTTATTAATCCCACAATGGGGATATTTACAGTATTGCAGCAGCAAAGGGATAATAGCGCTCAGAGCAATAATAAAAAATAAAATATGGTAAAACCAGTATATACGCAGTGCAAGAAGTTTAAAAAAAATAAAACAGTTTTTACAGCAAAAAAAAATCCGAACAAGTAACATAGTATTTATAGTGCTTATGGTCTTTCTACAAGGACCTGCGATGGACTGGCGATCTGTTCAGGGTGTACCCCGCCTACTGCCAAAAAATGCTGGCACAGGCAATGTAAATGTGATGTCATTCTGACCCCCAAGTTACAAATTCCAATGCAAACAAAACACAGGATTAAACCTCATCTGTGAATGGATCAAAAAGATCATAGAAAACGAACCGGAAATGTTACTGCACAGCTCAAATCAAAAAGCCACGTGAAGACGCGCCGCTATTCCAGATCCCACCCAACTCCTGCAATCAAGCCTCTCTCATTCAGTTCAGACTCCATACGGAGGGAGGCAGGCACCAAGCGCACCGACTGGGTGTAATCCTCAATCCAATAGGGATGGTTGCTGTTGATCTGGTGCTCAAGGTGACCCTGAGCTATGGGAAGAGTGGCTGAAGCCCGTGTAATTCTTTTGCATGATGGGGGGGGGGGGGGAAGAATTAGCATAGCTGAGCTGTACTCCTGTCTGTGGTGTGTGTGCACCCATCTCTGCTACATGATTTGCACAATACAGATAGCATGGGCACTCACTGGACACACAGACATGAATCATTTTTTTAGTACAGAGAAGACTTTTCAAGTCTCCCCCTAGCATTACATGCATACTGTATGACTCAAATAATTCAGTGACACTTGGGGACTTGTTAAATTTCAAAACCTATGTTTCTTCATCACTAATAATCACCACAGCAGGACATGCCGTCACATTCTGGAGAATGGCCATGTCACTGCTCTGCTATTTGTGCTCATGCATGACTTCTTTTACATGTTTATAAGCCATCCAACTGCCAGGAACCACGGATGAAAATCAGTCTATAGGAATACATTTGGCATACTTATATGATGGCGGTAAGTCATTATAACAATGAATGTGCATATTTGGTGTGTAATATCATCTTGGCTTAATGTGGATTGGATTTAAAAAAAAAAAAAAAAAAAAAAAAAAGGATGGGGAAAATGTGAAAATCTGACACAGACTGCTAAGACTTGCTCGTGGGACACAGCCAATCAGAAGAAAGGAAGGAGGCCTTTAAGGGAGAGGCGCTTAGTCCATGAGTGAGAACGAGAAGCTGAAAATGTCACACCGTTTTATTTCAACAGATCTTACCTCTTCTATGTCCATCTCATCAGGGTTCTTCAGATTTTTAACGGCCCCTGATGTCTT
Organism: Pholidichthys leucotaenia; assembly: GCA_020510985.1. Classification (NCBI taxonomy): domain Eukaryota; kingdom Metazoa; phylum Chordata; class Actinopteri; order Cichliformes; family Pholidichthyidae; genus Pholidichthys; species Pholidichthys leucotaenia. Next base: position 335,879,149 of record CM035839.1, on the reverse strand, counting down.
CTTAAGTGGCACCACGACTACGTAGAAGTACCTGGGAACAAACATCAGGGCAAATAAGAGAAAAATACCAAAAACAAGCAGCAATGATGAAGAAATGAATTAGTGACTAAATCAGGCCCTCTCCACTCACTTGAAGCCTTTGCCATCAACTGGAGGGAAGGACATGGAGAGCATGTTGTCTGGTTCGGAGTAGATGTCCAGCTTGGGTTTCTTCACCAGGACGAGTGGAGCGGTCCTGGCCACCACGCGGTGCCTGGGCCCACTGCTTGTACTTTCTGGGCAGGTCACCCTGAACTCATAGGTCGTGTTGTGCCTCAGACCCGTGATGAACACCTTCAGCTGCCTGGCGTCAACATCCATCTTCTGACGGTTATACTCAATCTAGATTTCAGCGTATAAGAATGACTGGATCAGCGTTAAATGGAAAATTTAATTTTAATGGCATGATGCTGAAACACAAGTCAGCTGCCTTTCATTTATTTACCCTTTTCACTCATGTTTATTCTTTCAAAAATTAACTCACCGTGCACTTATATGGGGATGTGCTTTGAGAAAACTTCCATCCAATTACCACTGCGGTCTTGGTGGCCCATTTGACAGTGAAATTTTTGGGAACATCTGTTAGGTGGACAAATGCACAAAAAAGGGAAAAACAAACAAGATGCATCTTCAGAAGACGGAATATGTCTGAATGTTGTTTTTTTTTTTTTTCAGTTGAAAAAATTTTTTTTTTTAAAAAATCAAGAAAGGCTGTTCTTCCCCTGCAACATTCCTCTTTGTTGGAGAGTGGGTGTAACAGTGAGCTGTGACTGGCTGTGAGAAGGGCAATGCCACTGGTTAGGACAAACAGCACATAAGACTCATGGACGACAAACCCATGGAGCACAAAGGGTGAGCCCACTGGCCAGCCGCCGTAGGTAGTACCAACCCATCTCACCTCTGTCTGTGAATCACGAGCACTTGGAAAATTAACGACTGACCCGCCAACTGTTTCTACAACTCTGCTGAGTCTGGGTTGGAACTGCCGACGGGCCGCCGCGCGGGCATAAAGACAGACCCAAAACACAGCATGCCAACAGTCCTCAGCAGTGCATCTGTGGGATGCCATGCCACAAGCTGTCCTGTCAGAGGACAGGGGAAGGGGGAAGGAGGCTGGCTGGAGGAAGGAAGTTAGGGAGGGAAGAATATCTCAAAAACAACCCCAAACTTAAAAAAAAAAAAAAATTAAAAAAGACAACTGATTGTTGTTATTTTCCTACAGTCCATACAAACTCGTGGTGCATCTAGGTTTGACTGAGGTCCTACCTTGTTTTAAACTGGGGATGTGAGATGGCATTAGCTGAGTGAGTGTGCTTGGCAAAGGCAGCAAGAATGACTGACAAGAGTGTCTGGCCAAATGGCACTTACCTTGAATTTCTATGCTGCTCTCCTCTTTCTTAAAATGACTGACTATAACTTACTGACTCGGCTTTTACCTGGTTTGGGTTAGTGAGGTGAGTATCCCACGGCAAGCAATTTAAATATCAATCGTTCCTCTTTCTTGAGGAGAGGTGGAGGTGGCTGAAGGAGGGGGTGGGGCGGTTTTCATTTTTGTGCTGTTGCAGATTGCTTTAAGCCAAATTCCAACCACCTGCCAACCGGGTTGGAAGAAAAAAAAAACAGGCAAGCCCTACCTGCTCGATCAAAGGCCACGGTCCAACACTGGATAGGCGGGCTGTACGGCCCTGGACCTACACTGGTGTGTGCACGTATTTTCACATCATATGCCGAGTTCGGTTTGAGGCTGTTGAGCACGTAGCTGGAAAGGTCGGGGGGCAGGCGAAGTTCCCGGGGTGCTTCTCGACTTCCGGCCTCTTTATAGGCCAAAGTGTACTCCGTGATTACCCCATTCCTCTCTGCCAGCACTGGCGGAGACCAGGACAGCTGCACCGAGCAGCACGTCACATCGGAGACTTCATTCATTTGAGGATACCCCCCTGGTGTATTCTCTGGCACACCAAGTTCCACCACAGCCTCTTCCCCAAAGCCTCCTCTGCTCTTGGCTGACATCTTAAAGAGATAAGTGGCCCCCCGGTGAATACTGCCCACCAAGTACAGCCTCTCTTGTGGGGCAAATTCCAGCGTGGCTAAAGGGGAGACATCTTTTCTGCCAAACTGGAGCCGGTAGCCCTGCAGATCCATGCCATTGGTCAGGTCTGGAGGATCCCAGCGAACCACGGCTGATGTCTCCGTGTCTTGAGTCACTGACATGTACGGCGGGCCTGGCACTGTGTACAGGAAAACAAACAAACAAATAAATACGCTGCATTAACATGGTCACAAACTGCTTCAAATGACAAACACACTGAGAGGCTACAAAAGAAACTTCTGTTATGGCATTCCTATTATGAACACTTCCAAACGATCTACCATAAAATAAAAAGTAATTAATTTTAGCTTGTTTTATGCATTTTCATTAAATATGTTTATTCCTCATTCTGCTTCCATGCAAATTATAGAAGCTGCTATCTGCATGATTCATAATTACAGCAAAGCCAAACTGCAATGTGTTTGTGCACATTTCAAAGCTCTTTAGTCAAACCATTAGACACCAAGCACAGCAACACTGTGGCTGGTGGGGGGGAAAAAAAAAAAAAAAGGTATAGCGCTGAAAAATGCAGTTGGAAATGGGGAACAAACACCTGCATGGGGCCTGCATGGATGTTCTGTTTGGCACGATAAATACTGTACGGTACAATCAGGTATTGAAGCCCATCAGTCAGGGCTCTGATAAACTGAGTGATTCTGTTTTGCATGGAGGAAGATCCTCAGAGCCCTTAAATTCTTAAGTGATTGCTGTACCCATTACGATTTAATGACACATTCAAGCTCAAGCCAAAAACCCTTTCTGTACTGCAAAGCATCACTAAAACTTTAAGCAAAGAACAGTGCCTCTTTCAGCTGCAGTCGCTCCTCGTTGTAAAATGAATGCTCTACTCTTGGGGGTCTAGACACCATTCTTCAGAGCAGCCCAGTTTTGCTGCTCTTATGGATGACACGCGTCTCTTCCTAACCCTCCGTTTAAGGCCCCCATCACCGAGATAGAGGCAGCCTCAGTTCCGGGAAGCCCTCAGTCCTAAAGATGTCGTCAAACCTTTGTCGGAGATAAGTGGGTCCGATACGCACTTGAGCTCCATCTCTCTGTAAATAGATTCTGTCACTCCACCCACACGCTTTCTATAAAATTCCATATTGGCAGGACAGATATCAGGAAAATATTAGTGACATTAAATTGACAGTTATATTTACCTCAGTTGCAAATATGTTATTTTGGTATTCGAGGAGTAGCAGTGTTATGTAGATAATGAGACAGACATTTTTAAATCAACTCTATTAATTTAATTTCATGTACCTACGTCTCTACACATTGTCAAAAAATGTGCCACCTTGCTGTGCAAACTCATTCTGTTACAACTTAGTCGGTTGTGGAAGTGGAAGCTGTACTGGCATGAATTGCAAATGATCAATTAGAGTCAAATGTGTATGCTGCAACATACATACCTTTCAATAATATATCGACAAGCCACATCTATGGAAACACGTTCCTTCTCCATGCAAAGTTTAGTAATGGCTACATATACATGACTTCCGTGAATATAAATTATAGCATCTATTTAAGCCTTTTTCCTCCCCTTACATTTTGCATAGCACATATTTCCATTTTGTGTATATCTGTGCATAATGGATGCTTTTAATGCACATGTCTATGTTTATGAATAACAAGGTTTGAAACCAGCTCTATCTCCTACACCACCATTCCAGCTGCATACAGAGCTGTTTGGCTTGTTGCCCAGTGTGGACTTAAAGCAATTTGGAGAAGCTAACATTAGTCTGAGGCGGCAGCACTCCTCTCAGCGGGATTGTATCATTGTGCAGGGTTGTGTCTGTATACAGAGTGTGTGGGGCGACAAGCAGTATATTCTGATAAGATGTGATTCTTGTAGTTAAGAACACACACTCAGAATTACAGACGTGGACAAAATTGTTGGCATCCCTCTGTTAATGAAAGAAAAACCCACAGTGGTCACAGAAATAACTTGAATCTGACAAAAGTGGTAATAAATAAAAATTCTATGAAAATTAACCAATGAAAATCAGACAATGCTTTTGAATTGTGGTTCAACAGAATTATTTTAAAAAACAAACTCATGAAACAGGCCTGGAAAAAAATGATGGTACCCCTAGAAAAGATTGAAAATAATGTGACCATAGGGACATGTTCAACCAAGATGTGTTCTCTAATTAACATCACAGGTGTCTACAAACTTGTAATCAGTCAGTTGGCCTATTTAAATGGTGACAAGTAGTCACTGTGCTGTTTGGTGACATGGTGTGTACCACACTAAACATGGACCAGAGGAAGCAAAGGAGAGAGTTGTCTCAGGAGATTAGAAAGAAGATTATAGACAAGCATGTTAAAGGTAAAGGCTATAAGACCATCTCCAAGCAGCTTGATGTTCGTGTGACTACAGTTGCACATATTATTCAGAAATTTAAGATCCACGGGACTGTAGCCAACCTCCCTGGACGTGGCCGCAGGAGGAGACGGATAATACGAATGGTAACAAAAGAGCCCAGAACAACCTCTAAACACATTCATGGTGAACTCCAAGGTCAAGGTGCATCAGTGTCAGATCGCACCATCCGTTGTTGTTTGAGCCAAAGTGGACTTCATGGGAGACGACCAAGGAGGACACCACTGTTGAAAACAAATCATAATAAAGCCAGACTGGAATTTGCCAAACTGCATGTTGACAAGCCACAAAGCTTCTGGGAGAATGTCCTATGGACAGACAAGACAAAACTGGAACTTTTTGGCAAGGCACATCAGCTCTATGTTCACAGACGCAAAAATGAAGCATACCAAGAAAAGAACACTGTCCCTACTATGAAACATGGAGGAGGTTCTGTAATGTTCTGGGGCTGCTTTGCTGCATCTGGCACAGGGTGTCTTGAATCTGTGCAGGGTACAATGAAATCTCAAGACTATCAAGGTATTCTAGAGAGAAATGTGCTGCCCAGTTTCAGACAGCTTGGTCTCATTCGCAGGTCACGGATCTTGCAACAGGATAATGACCCAAAACACAGCTAAATAACACTCAAGAATGGCTAAGAGCGAAACATTGGACTATTCTAAAGTGAACTTCTATGAGCCTTGATCTAAATCCTATTGAAGATCTGTGGAAGGAGCTGAAACATGCCGTCTGGAGAAGGCACCCTTCAAACCTGAGACAACTGGAGCAGTTTGCTCATGAGGAGTGGGCCAAAATACCTGCTGAGAGGTGCAGAAGTCTCATTGACAGTTACAGAAATGGTTTGATTGCAATGATTGCCTCAAAAGGTTGTGCAACAAAATATTAAGTTAAGGGTACCATCATTTTTGTCCAGGCCTGTTTCATGAGTTTGTTTTTAAAATAATTCTGTTGAACCACAATTCAAAAGCATTGTCTGATTTTCAATGGTTAATTTTCATAGAATTTTTATTTATTACCACTTTTGTCAGATTCAAGTTATTTCTGTGACCATTGTGGGTTTTTCTTTCATTAACAGAGGAGTACCAACAATTTTGTCCACGTCTGTATAACTGACTCCTTTGGATCTGATTGTCTTCAGGAAATTCAACCTGGGCAAATTTGCTTGTAACTTTGATAAATTCTTTACAAATGAAAAACAGACACAGTACATGGAGAAAGTGCCTGATTAATTCTACCTACCTACACCTTTTAAAAGCAATAGCTTATTAAAAATAGCTACACTGTTAATACTCATGGAAATTTCACCCAAAAGATATTTTCCCCTTTGCTAATAGCCCTCTTTCTTAAGGCAGCTGCTGAGAAAATGAGCTTTTAGATGGCGGCTAGTCAGCTGAGGATTTTTCAGTGAGACCAACGCTCTTTGGTTACAGACTTTGCTTGGTATCATTTGAAAGCTAACCTCCACCTTCATGACAGCTGCTAATTAAAGAAATCAAATCATAGAAAAAGGGATCTTTTTCATGACCCTGTGTGCATGTGTGCCTTTTCTACTTTCTCTCTCTCTCTGTGTGACTTGCTTCTAAACACAACAAGCTACCATGTGCATCCACTGTGGCCCCAAACGGTTTCACTGTTTTGCACATTTTAAACTGTGACCTACCGTGCACCAGGGAGAAGCAATGCTGGTACTGAGCCAGCAGATTGTCGTTTGGGAAAGGGATGGGGCCGACGTGGGATCATTCATATGGTGGGCTGTGTGTGTGTGGTGTTTACAGGGTGATGATAAAGTCAACGAGTGCCAGTAAGGAGTTGAAAAATGAGTGAATGAGGGATGATGAAGGTGACTGGGGACGAGGCGCAATCAGCTGGAAAGAAGGCCCAATGGGGATTCGAGGACACAGAAATATGGTGAATGTTTACATGAGTGGTTCTGGGGTTACTGAACCCTCTTCGATTGTCCCCTCTCCTCACCTCCTCTGTGTCACTCTCCTCCATACACTACCCCCCCCCAATTTCTTCGCTTTTCCACTGCTCAGTTCCCACTTTCATTTTCCCAACCCCTCCACCTCATCCCTCTTTCTGTGACCATTTCAGGGTCGACCCTGGTTCAATCTCTCCTCGTGTGCCTCCCGGCACGTTTCCCATCAAGCCACAGTATTAACAGCAGGCTGCTGACACTCAGTCAGCTTCATTGAGAATGGGCCAATCAGGTTTCTCTGTCATTTCCTTCAGCTCCTGTGCACACCACTCATGCACGCTCATACCAATATATGAACACAAACAGATTAGCTCTGTGCTTGTACAAAGAACAACAAGAAAATGGACGTTTCAAATTTTCCACTACCACTCAGCGAAGAAAGAATTGGATTTTCTTTGCAGCTGCTAAATTTGGAAAAATTGGCTGGAATGCTAAGGTGTTGAAAGAAAAGTTTCAAATCTATAAGTAAAAGGTTGCAAATTTATAGGAAAAAGTTGCAAATTTGCAACAAAAAGTTGCTGATTTACAAGAAAAAAGTTGCAAAATTTTGAGATAAAGTTGCAAACTTGAGAAAAAAACTGCAGATTTGCAAGAAAAAGGCTGCAAATTTTTGAGAAAAAAAGTTGCAATTTTACAAGTTACAAATTTGAGAAAATTTGCAGATTTGGCAGAAAAAAGTTAAAAATTTGCAAGAAAAAAGTTGCAAATTTTTGAGAAAAAAAAAAAAGTTGCAAATTTACAAGAAGAAAGTTGAGGAGAAAAAAGTTACAAATTTAACCTCTACAATTCTGGTGTTCCGCTGGTGGGACGTTTCAAATTTTCTACTGCCACTCAGTGAAGAACTGGATTTTCTTTGCGTATGCTAAAATTACAGAAATTGGCTGGAATTCTAAAGGTTTAACTTTAAACTTATTTTGGTTATTAAACTGCACAATCAGTCGTCACCATATCAGCCAGGGTGTTACACAACAGGATAGTCACTTAACAGCTTTCTTATTTGAATATATATTTAATGTTATTGTAGTATACTTTACAGTTTTTTGCAGCTAGCATGAGTCTAGATCGGTCATTGACATACAGTACATCGAGGGTTGAGCCAGTTTTAAGTATTTTTATTTAATTGCTTGGCAACAGGAAAAAACTCCTAAAAGACTTCCAAAATGAGAACTTGGCATGATTTCTGCTATAACCTGAAAATATACAGATACAAAGGATGCTTAACTGAATTTAGCTCATTTAGACCAGGTCTGAGTGTGCAGACAGGAGAGCAGAACATTGTCAGATGCAAGCATTTTACCAATAAAGACTTTGCCTTCAAAAAATTTGTTCTCGATAGGCTTAATGGTAAAGTCTCTTCATCGAAAGAAGAGCTTAAAAAGCATGAATCATCACTTCTTAACCAGAATCTTACTGAGGAAACAAAGTCAATTTTAGCAACATAATAAATACTGTTTGTGACACACAAATGCTTGTGTAGTTAGTTTTTTCTGCAATACAGAATGCTGAGATGTATTCTTCTGGGTTGTTCCTGACTACTGTCAGGCTCGCTGTAATGTCTAATAAAGGCTGACAAGAACTGCATTTTTGGTGGCATGACAGAACCATTATTTTTGTTATCATGTTTTGTATTAATGTTGTATTTATCTCTTTAGGCTTTCTAAAAAAAGACTGATGCCACAATTCCACATTCATGCTGAGAAGCAGCCCAGGACAACCACAGACTGACCTGTGGCTACTGAGCAGCCCTACTGGCTCAGTTGAGATTAAGGACCTTGCTCAAGGTCACCACAGTGGGGTTGTCTTTGCCCAACCACTCTACATGTGTTTTGTAGACTTGGAGGTTTTCAACTGTGTCCCTCAAGGTTTCTTGTGGGGAGTGCTTCGGTAGTATGGAGTATTAAGCTCGTTGCTATGAGCTATCTAGTCTATTCAACCATTGTGAGAGTTTGGTTTAAACTGCCAACAATCAATCAACTTTTGTTTCCATTGAGAGTTGTAATCTGCCAGGGCTGTCATTTGTCACCAATCCTGTTCATAACTTTTACGGACAGGACGACTATATGCAGCCAAGAAACAGAGATTGTCGTGTTCGGTGGCCACAGGATCTCATCTCTGCTGTTTGCAGATGATTTAGTTCTGTTGGCTTCATCACACAATGATCTACACGTCATACTAGGGTGGTTTGCTAGTGAGTGTAAAGCAGCTGGGATGAGAATCGGAAACCTCCAAGTCTGAGTCCTTGGTCCTCAGCTAGGAAAGGGTGGACTGTCCTCTTCTGCCCCAAGTGGAGGAGTTGGTCTTTTTCACAGTTGAGGGGAGAATGAAGCAAGAGCTTGACAGGTGGAATGGAGCAGCATCTGCAGTGATGCAGACGTTGTACCGGTCGGCTGTGGTAAAGAGGAAGCTGAGCGCCAAAGCAAGGCTGTCAATTTACTGGTCAATCTATGTCCCTATCTCCACCTATGGTCATGAACTTTGGGTAGTGACCAAAAGAATGAGAGTGTGGATTCAAGTAGCTGAAATGAGCTTTCTCTGTATGGTGGCTAGACTCACCCTTAGAGGCAGGGTGAGGAGCTCAGTTATCCAGGAGAGACTCCGAGTAGAGCCACTGCTCCACCTCAACTGGCTCCACAGAGGAGCCAGTTGAGGTGGAGCAGTGGCCTGGGCATCTGATTAGAATGCCTCCTGGACACCTCCCATGTGAGGTGTTTCTGGAACGATCCACTGGGGGGAGACCCTGGACAAACTGGACAGAGTATGTCTCCCATCTACCCTGGGAACGCCTTGGTCACCTGCCTGAACAGCTGGAGGAGAAGAATGAGGAAAGGGAAGGCTGGGCTTCTCTGCTTAGACTGTTGGTTCTGTGACAAGGACCCCCAGACCAGCAGGAGAAGATGGATGGATATTGTAAATATTTTAGAAATTCTGATACCAGAACTTTATTATGAGTGTACTCTGTAATTTCCCAGTTTGGCATCAATACAGTACATCTATCTACTCACAGAACTGACAAAACCTTTGGGTTTTACAATTTAGAAATGAGCTAAAGTAAAACAAAACTTACAAAATTTAAGCATTATCATGTGGAGAAAAAAGGAAAATCTACTGGGCAAAAACTCAAAAATCTGTTTTCTGCACAGCTTGAAACTTTCATGTCATTTCAGAAATGTCACAAGAAGTGGGACCCATAACACCCACGACTAGAGCATCCTCACACCCCTTAGAATACGAGAGACAGCGACTTTGCCTTTAAGGAAGGCTGTTTTCTGCTGTTCTTCTGCCCATCTTTCACTGCTCGTCCTATTCTAGTTATCTTGGCCTCTGGCATAATACATTCCTTTAATTCAAAATAATAATAAAACTAGAAGAGGCATTCTCTCTGAGGGACAAACAGAATTGCTCTACAGTGGCACATCAATCTGCCGAGCCTGACAGAAGGATGGAGAGTGACAGCACTCGATCGAGCCCCTTTGGCACAGCGACACGCCCCGACACCTGCAACACACACCTGACACAATGTGGGAAATGTGTAGTGTGTGTGTTTGCACTCCCACAGTGTAGATCTGCCTTTAAAAATAAAGCCGTATCTTAAAATGATTCCTGTCTGAAGCATGAAATTGAGTTTAATAAATGTCTATATCTAAAATTTAACAAAAAAAAATGGTGTGATGATAAGAAAGCAGCAGAGTGACGGGGAGAACACGCAGACTGACTGATTGGACTGCTGCCCCATCCCTCTGCTCCAATCAAGCTGCAGTAATTCTACCACCTGCTTGAAAAGTGCAGCAAATCTGTGATCTGTGTCAGTCCTGCTGTGAGTGAAGGCAGCTCTCGTCTGCATCTCGTCTCGTTTATGTATCTTTTGCACTGCGGGCCATTTGTAGCTTCATGTTACAGATAACGACTAACGGGCGTTGTTTTCTGCATATCACGGCTCCTAGCGCTTGCGAGCACTTCTGTAATCCACTTTGTTGTTGTTTGTATTATGAGGCGGTATGGAGGTAGAGAGGTTGCAAGTTTCAGAACGTTTATAAATGCTGTGGACGTTGTGTTTTGGATGCCTACGCTCTTAAATTTTGGTTGGTTTAGATAATATAACCCAACAGCACATGCACGTCAGGCCGACACTGGCAAGTTTACAGTGGATCTTTAAGACTGCTATTTTTTTTTTTTTTGTTATTCAAGGTGAGAAACACCACTACTAAATCATGATGAGTGGCAGAGCACCCGCCCCACAGCTGGACCATCACAATATTACATGATGCTACGCTGTGGCGACTGATGGGCAGCAGCCAAAAGATTGAATTTTTAGACCTAATGCCGATGTCTAGCCGACGCCTTGCCAATGTGCAAATGACCCCAATAAGATGTTTTCTCTATGTAAACTTGGTACGTCGGGCCAGTGTCAGAGCAACGTATATTTTTGTACTGTTGGGGTAGGAAAGAAACAAAGGGACTTATTTTATTTTAACTGTAAGGATGAGCAGATCAGGTAGAGATCCTCAATTACAAATTCAATAACTGCTTTAAAATCCTCTGTGGTTTTGCATCTATTAATATTATCCAATTATCTAAAGACCTAACTATAAGCCACTGAAAAACCTTTTTTTTCCCTTTTTTTAATCCATTGTGATTCGAATGATCATTGCATTACTGTACCAACCTGCCCCTTTGGTCACCACCAGTTTGGGTTTGCTCCGAGCGCCGTCCCCCTTGGTGGTGTACGCTGCCACCGTGATGGAGTAAGTGGTTTCTGGCTTGAGTCCTCCAATCACCATTTCCTGCGGGGAAGAAAGGGACAGAAAAATGTCAGAATAGGTTTTGAATATTTCATGATTTGACCCCACTTTGTGCAGCTCTGGATGCGCCTTATGCAGAATGTTAATCCAAACCAAGTGTCTTCAGGTCCTCGTTATTAATTTTCACCAGGCATGCATTAAATGTAATGTTTCCATTACATAAATCCTCAGATCTGCCAAGGAGGAGGAAGGACATTATGCATGTAAATGGAAAGCTGCCCCCCTCCTCCCCCCCTTTATTCCTTTAGCAATATCCCAATCAACAACTTAACTTTGATAAATGCATGCTGAATACATCCTTGCCATTTGCTAGCCGATTTTACCTCGGCCATTAAGTTTCCTTGAGTCCTCTTCAAAGAGAGGTTCCGATCAATTCTAATGAATCTTTCAAGGGAGAAGGTTTGAATGAATGTGGGATAGGGTTTTTAACAGGCACTAGTTGGCAGAAGGGTGGGAGAAGTCAATAAAGGTAAATGAGCAATAAGTACTGTGTTGCACTTGACATGGCACTCGTGTAACGCAGATGGACTAAGGTTCAAAACTAGGGCACAATTTTTAATTTTTAATTCCAAAAAACAAAAAATCAGAATGATTGAAGATGTGATAGAAAACTGCAGACTGATTCATGAGTTGCTCAATGGCAATTCTGTAAAAAAAAAACCAAAACTAATGTCTCAACATATACATAGCAGCACGATAACGCTAAGGCACCACACGGAAAAAAAAGTACACAAAACCAAAACCAAAGAAAGGAAGAAATGCAGACCACAACAGAGCACAAGACAGACACAAGCATCAGCACACAGCAGGGTACGGGGAGCATTAGCATTCCAGGCAGAGTGACCAGTAGATACTGCAGCAGCCATCATTTTGTTCAACTGGAGTGTTTTTCTTTTTTTTCCCCTCCCTCCATTTCTGTTTTGGCATAGAGGTCGACAGGCCGAAAGGCTCAGGTGAATCTCGTTATCCAAACTTAATGAGTGAAGTAAACTGGGAATCCCACCAGGCTGGTGCAATACCTGCTTTATCCTGCCCTTACAGGCACACAAAGCGCTCGGGCGAAACGTTGTACTCACATATTCAGCCGTATCGTCCGTTTCCCACTAACCCCCCCGCCAAAGAGGAGAGCGCAGGAGAGGAAGAGAGAGCAATATTTAGAAAAAAAAAAAAAGAAGAAGAAAGAGGGGAAAAAAGAGGAAGAAACAGGACCATGAGAGACGAAGGTATAAGAGGTTTGGGAACAGGGGTAGTGGGGATGAGAAATAGGTCACCAGTTGTTTTGTCAGACTAGGAGAGAGAGAGAAGCTGTTTGAGGCTCTCCAGGAGAGACGGAAACAAAGCAGAGGGTTGCACAGCTCTGCCAATGGGACGAGGAGATGTTACAGCACAGCTACCACTAAGCTGCCTCGGTGTTAAAACATTGATTACTGCATCAAGATACATTAAGATGCAGCTTTACAGGGATTAGAGGTGAAAACATCCAGCTACAAAGGTGCTTTTAGTCTGTTGAGTGGGTTGCGTGAATTACTTTGGGCCTTATAAGTTTGCTGTTTAAGGTCGCATTAATCTAGCGTTGATCGGTTAATTAGACATCAATTTGGCTTGACTGGATGCTTCATTTGCGTGCAACACATAGCGTCATTTGTCACCAACATACACAATGGTGCACAGAACTGTTTTTTGTGATGTTTGTGTGTGTGTTTGTGTGTGTGTTTGTGCGTGTGTTTGTGTGTGTTTACCCTATTGCTTCAAAACTATCATTTCCATTTGGAAGATTGCTACTGTGCAGGGAAAGTGTCACTTTGGCAGGATTCCTTTTTTTTCAAACCGTGTTGACAGAACTTTTGTGAAAAAGGAAAAAAAAGAAAAAAAAAAAAAAAAAAAGGACCTCGATCCATTACAACTCTGCCAGTAGAGGCAGATTTTTATTTTTTTTTTGGCGTGTGTGTGTGTGTGTGAAATGTATTTCTGCCCACTTTCTTTGACTGTATGCATTTGATACAAGCAGAGAAATAAATATTTCATTGCAGATGTCACCGTAAAGCAAGGGGTCTTGACATTTAATAAAAGTCATCGAGGTACAGGAAGAAGGGGGAGGACAAGATGAGTGAAGGTTTGATTACAGTTCTTATTGTAGGCTGGGGGGGGCACTGCAGCGGTATGACATGAAATCTTAGAGGGAAGAGCAAATACGGCTTCCTATAGCTGAAAAACTAGTGCAAGGGCACAACAACATGGATTACAAACACAGTTTTCACAAAACGATTGAAGCCTCCATATATTTTCACTTTTACGTAACCAGAAACTGCATAATTGTACAGGGGGAAGAATGCTGTATGATGATGAGGTGTTTTTTTTTTAAACAAACGGTCACAGAAAATGTGAGATGACCATACCTGGGCGTCAGCTAGCATCACATCCTTGATTAGAGGCAGGCCCCGTGACTCGCCGTTCTCCACACGCACGTAGTGAACCTGGTAGCCACGGATCTGACCATGCTGCTTGCCTGGCATCAAGGAGCGCCACATCACTTTTAGTGCTGTCGAGTTGAGGACCTCCACCTCCACCCGTCTTGGAGGAGCCCCAGGAACTACAAGAAACACACCAAATTCTCAAATAACACTTATATGTTAAAACATGAGCCTATATTGTATTTTGTGTTAGTGAAAATGGCTCTAATATCAAATGAGATGAGAGACACATGCTTTGAAATGTCATTGATATAACAAATGTACACAGAATATTCTGTTTTCCTTAAATATACTGGCAGACAGCGGTGGTCTTACACTTTTTTCACTGCGTGTCTGTGCTCGTCAGTGACTCATTATAGCAGATTCTTATGGCCTCTGCTTGCTTTCAGACTTTTTAGTGTGGCGCAAACTGTCCCTTTCTGAGATGGATGTGCCATTAATAAAATTCTTCCACTCAAACATCTTCCATTTGCTCCTTTACAAATGCTTCAAACAACCCTCTTGACTCCTTAAATCACAACCCCATTTTCTCCTCCCCTAGGTTCAAGCACCAATCTTGTTTATTACCAAAAATCTTGGCTCTTTTTTCCACAACACAGCACTTCTCGATCACACTATTCTCAGTGGTACTCGTGAATTAGGTCTGGGTGCCTTGCTCAAGGGCATCAAACACTAGGCACTGAACACAGTGAGCTATTACTGAGCCATCGTTCGATATCCGCAACCACATTTTACAATCCATCTTAGATGCAGATATGTCTTCTGCCTCAATGCTACTGTTACGCCCATAAATGAAAAGACCGATAAGGCCATCACATACAAATGATAATAGCTCTCAGCTGAGCAGTGAAATATTGTTAAAAGCCTCCAAACATGATACAGGATGTGGTAGCTATTATGAATTACATAATATTAGAAGTTTTTATTGCAAAATGCTTGATTTCCCAGACCTCTTTTCAGTTTTATTTGTTTCCATACACATTTTTTTATATCTAGTATATGTAGATTCATAGACTGTATATAAATATGGATGGCATGAGAGTTCCCCAAAAGTGAAGCATGTGCGTCATGATCGCCCTGCAGTGAATGGCTGCAGCAAGATGACAAGCCCCTCCTCCGCCCTGTTATCGTGTGTGGGACTTTGCCATACTGAAAACTAAAAACAGTTTTTGAATATATTCTTCCAAAATATGCTTTCTGTTCTTGAAGGTAGTTCTTTTCAGAGTCTGCTCTTTTAAAAGCTTTTAATGATATTCTTTTAGCGATTGATTCTGGCGAGTGCGTAGTACTAGTGCTCCTTGACCTTACAGCTGGTCCTCATTTCTCGGCTTGAGCAGTGGGTGGGCAAAAAACCCTCAACTGGTTTAGTTCTTACCTCTCTGAAAGAAGCTTTTGTGTAAACTTTGGTGGTTTTACATCTACCTCTGTGGGATACCTCTAGGTTTGATTCTCAGACCATTACTGTTTATTCTGTCCTTGTTACCACTTGGTTCTATTATTTGTAGGCGCGGCATTTCTTTCCAGTGCTACACAGATGACTGTCAAGATTTATTTTGTGCTGAAGCAAAATGATCCAGGTTGCATCACAACTGTCTCAATGATATCAGTGGGTGGATGGCACTGAACTTTATAAATTTTAATGAAAAAAAGACAGAAGTTATGTTGTTTAGACCTGGTGGCACCAATAATATCTCTTCTTTGGACTTGTGCTCCCGGGCTCGTTATAAGAAATCCATCAATTCAAACCTGGAGGTAAAACTGGAGACAGATTTTAAAATTGACAGTCAAATAGCCTACAGTAGTAAGATATTTCTTTTTTCAATTGAGGCGGCTTTTGAAAATTAAGTCCATTTTATCGAAGAAAGACCTAGTGACAGTGATTCATGCTTTTATAATCTCATGCCTTGAACTACTGTAATGCACTGTATGTTCCCTTTTTATACTTATTTTTCTTTAACTTGTTTTATTCATATATATTTTCATTTTGTTTTGTGTACAGCACTTTGGTCAGTTTTGTTGCTTTTTAAAGTGTTTTATCAACAAACTTGGATTGGATTGGAAACTGATACATGTTCAAGTGTTGTTTATTAGATTAGTTTGCTTTTAGTTAGTTATTTACTCCTATAAAAATGGGGGTATTTTGTCATCATGATTGAGCATGGCCATGATTGGTTGTGTTTGAGGGAGCTGCCTGTGGCCTTGCATGGATTGTAATGGGTACGATGAGAACTCAACACCAGCTCCACTTCATGATCACTTCTGCACAGACTCCAGCTGTAAATGATGTTACAAGTGCAAGATAGCACTGCCCTAAATCCAGGAATTAGAGTTTCAGTTTCTACAATTGATGCAAGTGGTGGCACACTGCCCATATTTACAGCATCTCACAAAAGTGAGTACACCCCTCCCATTTTTGTAAATATTTTATTGTATCTTTTCATGGGACAACACTGAAGATATGACACTTTGATACAATGTAAAGTAGTCAGTGTACAGCTTGTATAACAGTGTAAATTTGCTGTCCCCTCAAAATAAATCAACACAGCCATTAATGTCTAAACCGCTGGCAACAAAAGTGAGTACACCCCTAGTGAAAATGTCCAAATTGTGCCCAAAGTGTCAATATTTTGTGTGGCCACCATTATTTTCCAATACTGGCTTAACTCTCTTGGGCATGGAGTTCACTAGAGCTTCACAAGTTGCCACTGGAATCCTCTTCCATTCCTCCATGACGACATCATGGTGTTAGAGACCTTGTGCTCCTCCACCTTCTATTTGAGGATGCCCCACAAATGCTCAGTAGGGTTTAGGTCTGGAGACATGCTTGGCCAGTCCATCACCTTTACCCTCAGTTTCTTTAGCAAGGCAGGGGTTGTCTTGGAGGTGTGTTTGGGGTCATTATCATGTTGGAATACTGCCCTGCAGCCCAGTTTCCAAAGGGAGGGGATCATGCTTCAGTATGTCACAGTACACGTTGGCATTCATGCTTTCCTCAATGAACTGTAGCACTCATGCAGCCCCAAACCATGACAATCCCACCACCATGCTTGACTGTAGGCAAGACACACTTGTCTTTGTACTCCTCACCTGGTTGCCGCCACACACACTTGACACCATCTGAATCAAATAAGTTTACCTTGGTCTCATCATCAGACCACAGGACATGGTTCCAGTAATCCATGTCCTTAGTCTGCTTGTCTTCAGCAAACTGTTGCGGGCTTTCTTGTGCATCATCTTTAAAAGAGGCTTCCTTCTGGGATGACAGCCATGCAGACCAGTTTGATGCAGTGTGTGGCGTTTGGTCTGAGCACTGACAGGCTGACCTTCCCACCCCTTCAACTTCTGCAGCAATACTGACATCGCTCATACATCTATTTTCAAAAGACAACCTCTGATATGATGATGAGGGCGTGCACTTAACTTTGTTGGTCGACCATGGCGAGGCCTGTTCTGAGTGGAATCTGTCCTGTTAAACCGCTGTATGGTCTTGGCCACCGTGCTGCAGCTCAGTTTCAGGGTGCTGACAATGTTCTTATAGTCTAGGCCATCTTTATGTAGGGCAACAATTCTTTTTTTTTTTAGATCCTCAGAGTTCTTTGCCATGAGGTGCCATGTTGAACTTCCAGTGACCAGTATGAGAAACTGTGAGAGCGATAACACCAAATTTAACACACCTGCTCTCCATTCACACCTGAGACCTTGTAGCACTAACGGGTCACATGACACCGGGGAGGGAAAATGGCTAATTGGGCACAATTTGGACATTTTCACTTAGGGGTATACTCACTTTTGTTGCCAGCGGTTTAGACATTAATGGCTGTGTGTTGAGTTATTTTGAGGGGACAGCAAATTTACACTGTTATACAAGCTGTACACTGACTACTTTACATTGTATCAAAGTGTCATATCTTCAGTGTTGTCCCATGAAAAGATATAATAAAATATTGACAAAAATGTGAGGGGTGTACTCACTCTTGTGAGATACTGTATATACAGTCAGTCTGTTGTATTTATCATGTAAACAGAGTAGAATTAGATTGGTACATTTGTGAAACCACAAAAAAGGTTTACATGGTTTTCATGCAATGCAAAAACATGCATAAGTTATTCACACGTGTGTTACTAAAAATCACACTCACCAACAAACTAACACAAAACATAGGGCCATATTATGACGATCTTCCCAACAGTCTATTGCCTACGATGCAGAATGCATTTATGGCTGCCCCCAAGTCTGTTTTGCTATTACAGCTGTGCAAAAATGAATTTTACACCTGTCATAATGTGCAAAGAAGCTGGACTAATGCTCTTAATTATTCAGAGGTGTGTTTTGAGTGTAATGCGAAATAAACCAATGGCTGTTTTTGCTCTCATTCCCTTTAATAAAAGGGGTACAAGAGTAAAGGCATAATACTAATATGATGCTGTTCAATTTGGAGGACAAATCCATTTTGTGCTGGGGACAATGAGGGCTGGTTCACAAAGTAAAAATATGTTGAAGGACCCTCCACAGCAAGGAGATTAAAAGGAGCTTTTTTTTAACCTTCTTGTTCACAGCCCTGCTCGCACTGGGGAGACGTAATCATAATTATGCATGGATGAGAGCTGTACAGGTCTGATCTTATGCCAGTCTTTCCCTTTGTCCATGATTTAGCCAGAGTTGTAAAAATTCTTTGAGTTATATTATCATGGGACACAAGAGACCTGGCACACCCACAGTGCTGTCATCCAAACTCCTCCATGAAAACACAGTGAGCCATTCCTCCAGCAGATCATGGCCAGAGGTCTGTTAATGATCCCTCTGCTGAATGCAAAATTGTTATATTCTAACTAAAAAAAGCTATCAGAATATTCTTGATGAGATCAAACAAAGTCTGCTTTTGGTTTAATTTTCATCCATCCATCCCTTGTCTGGGGGTTTGGGTTGCAGGGGCAGCAGTCTAAACAGAGAAGCCCAGACTTTGAGCGTCCCCAGCCCAGTCATTTTGAATCACTCTGTTAAAAGAATGACAGTAAATCAGGAGAAAAAAAACTGTCATAAATTAGATAACAATGGATGTTGGCATTACGCACTTTGATGTTCTGGGAGAATCTCAGCCAGCCGCTGTCCCCTGTGGCCAGAGGAGAGTATTCCACATTTTGTTCACTTAAGGTGAGGATAAATCAATAAAAAAAATAAAAGCTGATGTGTGTACTTATCTATAAGTTTATAATTCATTCATTCATTCTCTTAACCGATTAGTTCTTTACAGGTTGCAGGGGGCTGGCGCCTATCCCTGCCTCTTTGGGAAGGAGGTGGGGGTATACCCTGGACAGATGAATGGATGGAAGATCAGGTACGGGATTATGACAAATTTTTATAAAAATCAGTCCATCAAAATAACGGACACTGAGAAATTCCAGCTGTGGTGTAGCAACAGGTTCATATGTTTTAAATGTGCTACTGAAATAGCGGTTGGCAACAGACCACTGACTTCAGACCTGCCTTTTGGAGATCAAAAATGCATTGGAATAAAATACACCATAATACCAATGCGCTGAACTTGGTGCCGAGCCTCACCCACTTTATATCAGTCTCCTCCAACGAGCAGAAGTCATGGCGCAAAGTCATTTCTTAATTAGCAGGTGAAAAACCAGATAATGAAACTAATGAAAGCACCAGTGCAAGGCGCAAGGTGCAAAGTGTGGCATGAATACCCACTTCAGATCATTGAAAGAGGGCCCATAATCTCCAGAACAAGCTGAAACACAACAGAGCATAGAGTTACGCACCATCTTCGTCTGTTCGGCAGATGAGGGGCTCGCTCTCAGGACCATTCCCAACCTCGGTGGAAGCGGACACAGTGATACAGTAATGGGTCCACTTCTCCAATCGCTGCAGCAACACCTGCTCTTCAGTGGCAGGTACTGCAGGTTCCTCCATTGGTTCCCCATCATCAGCATCAGCCCCATCTGGCTGGCCCATCACCTGGTAGCGCACCCTATACCCCACCAGGACACCATTCTGATCCTTCTCAGGTGGGGGGCGCCAACTTACCAACAGGGTGGTGGAGCTGGTGGTGCTGCACTTAACATCTTGAGGGGGAGCTGAGGGCTCTGGTGAGGCGGAGAGGATAGTAAGGAAGGGGGGCGAGGACGAGGTGGATGGGACAGAGGGGAGGGAGGGTGAAAAACAAAAGAAATAAAAGATGGGAGAGATAAAGAAAATGAAAAGAAAGGAAAATTCAAAACTTAAATTGAAACAATAAGTCAAACAAAACTGCAAAACGAAGACAGAGGCAAAATGTTCAAAAAGAAAAAAAAAACTGACAAGCAAATGTCAACATAAAAGGCATACATGGACAACGGTGCAAGCTTGAGTAATAATGAATCAAGATGGCTACTTTAAAGAGATAACTAGAGAGTAAATGGTGAACATGCAGACATATTGGTTTGGATAGTTTTAAAGTAATAAGACAAAACTTTTCTGCATTACCACACTGTAACTTTCAATTAGTCAACACTAATTAAAAGACATGCAAACTGACTGCCTTGAAAGACTAAGAAAAGTGGAATAGAAATTGTAGGTTGTAAATAAGAATTTGTGCAAGTTACAATTTCTTTTCCATTTAGTGAAACTTACTTAGAGCAATCTGCTTTCATGTTTTTTCTAACTAAGGTCATTTAATTAGAATTTGCAGTGTGCTACCAAGAGACTGAACTAAAGTTTGTTAAAATGTCAGTGTCTTTGCAATTATGGCTTAACACCACAAAGGAGTGACTATGGGCAGGCCTACAGTTTTTAAAATTCTTAATAGAGTAACAACATGGTGATTAATATTTATATGTGAGGACGTCTTTTCAGAATAAAGTAAAATGATTTAATACGTAAACTTTCTAAATCAAATTCAGTGCCTGTCTGATCTGTGGCAAGCTCTCAAACAGCCTGAGCTTTTCAAAGGAATATACTATGCTATGATTAAACGCTCCACTCCTCATCCAGTTTAGTATTGTATAAATAAGAGGCTGGTTTGTTTGTCTGTCTGTTTGTTAGCAGGATTAGGCAAAAACTACTGGATGAATTTTGATGAAAATTTCATCAGAGGTGGCACTTGGGGTACAGATGAACCCGTTTTGGAGGTGATCCATGTCAGGATGCGGCTTCTGGTTATTGTTTTACTTTCCTTAACATTGCGAGATAGGGCCTTGGTGGGCGTATGTGCTCTCTGAGTGCCCTCTAGTTCTTTCCTATTTCTGTCTCTATAATGCAACACCATTTGTACTCCATCTTGTAAGACTGAGCCAGTTCATTATTACTTTTTCAAAAACACAATAATAATAAAAAAAAATTAAGTGGTGAGGAAAATAAACAAACAAAAAAAATTATTCCACATCAAGCAAGTATAGAAGAGAACTAAAAACAAACAAAAAAACAAAGCATGATCTCATTCCAAGACAAAACTTGAAGAAATAAATCATGTACGAAAACAAGGGTACCGGAAAATGAATTTCTCTGTAACCCAGGTGACTTATAGATAGATATATATATATTAAAAAATAAAACAACAACAACAACAAAAAAACAACACAACAACAGTTAACATTCAAAATGACAACTAATGAGAAACCATGAAAAAAAAAAAACCCAAACAGAATTTTGGCATAAAAATAAAGAAAAAAACACACCTGACTCCTGAAGAAAAAATAAACAAAAATAAACCACAAAACTGTCTGCATCATACGTACCTGACTCCCAAAATTATACAATTTTAAAGACTTTCTTACCACCAGCACCTGGATACAGAACTTACTCTTGAATCACTTACTCTCCCCAAAATAATAACAGAAAAAAAAAAAACCATCTATAGCATTTTTTCAATGAATTAGCCCTTTTGAATTTATTTTGTTGCCCATTTTGGGATACTAGTGGGGAGAGCTTTGTCCGTGTGCTGTAGCCAGGGCTGTTTGATACTGTATTGTCGGGCCAGAGGGTCCACAAGTCTGAGAGAGCGGAAGCCATCAAAAGTGGGGAAAAACTCACCCCCAAGATATTTTCCCCCTTCCATGTTCACAATTGGTACAAATAAATCCCATTTCATAGCTTTGTGCCTATGTATCTCTGTAAAGCTCATGGCCATTTTCAGAATGCCAAGACACAAGAATAGCGGGAGCAACATGGAAAGCTTGTGTTGCAGAATTCGTAAAAGTTTAATGATCGTGTTCTGACTGTAGTGTCACTTTGGGTGGAACCACTTAAAAAAATAAAAATAAAAAAGGAAGGTTCTGATCCTCCCCCTAGAGAAGACTGAATGTTCCAGCAGATGACAAATAAAACAGGTCCTCAGCCACAGTTCCCAAAACCTTCTGTGTCCAATGGGCTTATTTACTTAAGGTCTTACTGGATTCTGAGCCTTTCAGCTTCTCTCCTTCTCTTATATTGTATTTGCAAACTCTCCAAGTCAAGAACGATTGCTCAGTTCTCAATCTTTGTGGGGCAGAAAATGGCTGTGAATCTGACACCGGCCATGCTATCACCGAGCACAGGCATCCTCACGCCTGATAACAGTTTAAGACTGGCCGGGGCACAGCTTTAATAAAGTGCACATCCCATGAAGGCCAGTGGTAGGATTATGGATACAACCACAAAAGAAGAAACTCAGCTAACACTTTCACTCGAGATTCTTTTATTTTTTTTTATGCTTCGCTGAAGGAGTTTTATAAATGCTATTTGACAAATAATTAGTCATGTCTGCATTCATATCCTTCTCTTTGACTTTTAAGTCTGTTGTGATGTGACTGGAATCCCCGGGCGTAAAGTCGGCAATGTCAAGTACGAGTGGCATACCTAATCATTGTGACGACCTTCAGATTAAAAAGAGCTTTGAGTGCGACACCTTACACACATTAAAGCTAAGCGAACCTTACCCCGTGAATGTTGCATACTCTTAAAATGACACCGATTACAGTGCCTTTGCTATCAGTTTAAGCACGTCTGTATTTGCATAGTATTTTCATCACTAGCCTCAGATGACAGGATGTTCATTTTTGTAGATCATTATGGAATTAATCTCCCCCCCACACACACACACACACACACCCATGGCTTATGCCAAATGGCCATGGAGTGGCTCACACAAATATCCCAATATATCTAAAACCTACAGCAATTACAGTAAGTGGGGGGGTTAAACTGCTTGTTTTGTTAAATATAGAGGATTTAGAATCTGCCACTTTAATTTGAGAGATAGCACTTGACTGGCTCCTGGTACGTTTTAGGTATAATCTAAATGTGTAACAAAGCCTGACAATCTGGGGCCTTGGCTCATAGCTCATCTCAGGCCATGAAATTAATTCTGGCACTATGAAATGGGATTCTTATCTGCCACTCTAGGGCCGGGCAGTCCCCTAACACCCACTCCCAGGGTCCATCTCAGGTCCCGCCACCCCCTGTGCTTTGAAAACGGATAACAGCCAGAAGAATCCTGGGGGTCCTGCCAGCTCTCAGGTTGTGGACGTACTCTAACCACGTCTGAACGGTCCCACAAAATAAAAACGATCTCAGCCTGGTCTGACTGTGGCAGCATACCACAAGACCTTGCTACCAGATGAGGGCCACTGTTGCCAAGTTTATTTTAGTCATACAAGAAAACGTGACAACATTTAGGTGCTTTTTGTTGTTATCAGTCACAATGTAGGAAATGAAAACTGAGAATTGAATTGTCACTAGTCGTGGTGACTTTGCAACAGTTCTTGACACAATAGTCCC
Organism: Pholidichthys leucotaenia; assembly: GCA_020510985.1. Classification (NCBI taxonomy): domain Eukaryota; kingdom Metazoa; phylum Chordata; class Actinopteri; order Cichliformes; family Pholidichthyidae; genus Pholidichthys; species Pholidichthys leucotaenia. The sequence continues at coordinate 335,855,642 of CM035839.1, read as the reverse complement.
CATGACAATGGCCTTGGGTAATGCTACTTGGACTGATCACAAACCTCAACAATCTGTGAACATTATAACCACAGATACTAGACAACAAAGCAAACTGGAGAATCATGTCTGACTTTCATTTCATTTTGTGACAAAGTGTTTCAGTCTGCCAGACACTTTAAATCCCAGTTGGAGTCATTCTATACCGTAGCAAGTTGAGCAAAAGTTCAACTTGCACTGGAAGCTATATTAAAATTGCATGCAGCAGCTCTGTACTGTGCTTTGGCTGGAACAAGGGAGGCCAAAATGTATATTTATGGATATCTTCTACTTTTGTTAACTCGTTTAAACCAAGAAGCAGCTTATTAATTCAAGCAACCAGTAAATACGGACTCCAACATTAGAGTGGAGTGCAGGCTGAAGCAGCAGGTTTTAAGTGTTTAAATGCATGTATGCGTGTGGGACTGTCACACACTGATAGCCCAAAAAATGTAGCATTTACAGTCTAAAACAGAATATTCAGAGTTTTACCCATCGATGTTAGACTGTACCATAAAGGCAATTAATACAAAGCATGTGTCACAATGCCTGTGCAACAGCAAATGTACTGTAGGCATACTGTACTGGTATAATGCTTGACTGCACCACCCGCAACAACTGTCAGGCTTGTGCTCCAATTTAAGTTTTTTGGTTTTTTTACTGTGATTATCTCCTGATAGCTCTTAGTTAAAAGTAATGGCAAACTGAAACACTAAACCACATAATCACTTACCTCAAAAGGATCCAAAAGATCAAGTTATTTAAAGTGTTTTGACAGAACATATTTTTTCATTGCCTTGACTCAGAATTTTGAGTTCAGGAGTAAAAGAAAAACCAGTGAGCATATGTTACACTCAGTTAAGAAGCAACTTTTCAGCGCATTAGAGAAAAACACGAGACCTTAAAGTAAAACCACAGAGATAGTATGGGTAGGAAAAATAAATGTGCCCATTCACCTCCGAATGTTGACTTGAGAATATCTGATAATACTGTCAAAGAGAGTAATACTTGATGCTAGTATCCAAAGATGTTAGTGTCAAGCAGAAAGACATTATTGCAATTGTATGAATGAAGCAAAAGAAACAAAAGCATCGCTTATCTTAAGCAACCTATTTTCTCACACGTTTGCTGAAAAAGCAACAGGATGGAAGCCCTGTTGGTATGGGCTGCTTCATCTAGTTTCTTTTCTCTTTGGTGGAATCGGGTTCACGGTAAAACCCCAAAAGAAATCCAAGAACAGTAGCGAGCTACTGTTTGGAGTGACGTCAGCCCAACACTCTGTAAAATAATTCGAAAATGAATAGAAACTGATAAAGAAATAAGACACCTAACCCAAAACTTTTACAAAAGGAATCAACATAAAAAGAAGAGGAGGCAAAGTGAGCAAAGTGATGTTAAGCCATTCCAGGGGGAGAAACAGAGCTGGAAAAAAAGGGGGGGGGGTGATGCAAGAGAAAGAGAGGGGTGTGCCGAGTTCGATCAGCTTGCAAGTCGGGAACAAATGCAGAGCCGAGGGAGTCACAAACAAACACTGATGAGTGGAAAATGTGCACAGACATTTGAGATGCCAACACAGAAATGCGGCCTGATGAACACTGAGCATTTTCATGCCTCGACTGATCAAAGGTCAAAAGAGCAGTGGTCAACAGCGCCCCAAGTGAGCAAGAGTGAGCATCGCATGCAATCGGCGCTGTCCTCAGTGTCTATGTACTGCCTGTGTAGTTCAGTAACAAATCAGAACGATGGAGTAGTTGATCCAAAGCCCCCATGCTCAGGTTTTTGTGTGTGTGTGGGTGGGGGGGTGGGGGTCAATCAACAAGATGCACTGGTAGAAACAGAAAATGTGTTGAAAGGAAATCTACTCCCACCGCCATGGCTCTCCAGCTTCCCCGCAAAAACTCCAACAAAGCACGGTCAGTTCAGCAAAATTACACACTGAATTTCTCAAATACGCCAGTAATCCTTTAAAGTCCTCTACATTTCCAATGCTCTTTACCATTAACATATTAAATGTCAATACAAAGCATTAGTGTTACACTCAGTATGTGGTAGAAACCCAAAAGACATGGATTTAATACCCTATCATCCCACAAGCACTTATGACTACTACTGGATATCTGATTGGATAAATTGTGCATATTTTGTTTTTCCTCCAGCTTCCCCTACTGGGTGATGTGATGTAATTCCTGTTATTTTTAGCAAGCTACCATAAATAATTCACTCTTGCTCCTGCTATCTGCAAACAAAGTAATCACTGCAGAACTTGTTTGGTGAAATAAATTAAGAGGGCGAAGAGCACGTGAGGACTTTGGATGAATGCTTGTAGAGCAGAATAAAGTGCATATGATCACCGTTCACATAGTAAGAGCCATGGCGGGAGAGAACTGACATTTCTTTGTGTCTCTGTCTTATGGGGAGTGCACTTGCTGCTGACAGTGAAAAGCAAATAACAACCAAAGTGAAAGACCAATAATAATTACAAAAAAGGCCTAATTGACTGTGACTCTAACATGGAAAGACTGTAAAACATTCAGTCTAAAAAGAGTTACTAGCCAGCTCTCAAACCATATGTTTCAACAGTCATAATCTCCTTCTAGTTTAAATACCACCAGTGTAGAATGCACCATCATCACATACAGGTGCATCGCAATAAATTAGAATGTCACCGAAAAGTTGATTTGTTTCAATAATTCAATTCAAAAAGTGAAACTCATATAGATTCATTACACACAGAGGGATATATTTCAAGTGTTTATTTCTTCTAATTTTGATGATTATAGCTTGCAGCAAAGGAAAACCCCAAATTCAGTTTCTCAAAAAATTTGAATATTATATAAAATTAATTTAAAAAAAAGATTTTTAATAGAAATGTTGGCTGATTGAAAAGTATGTCCATGTACACACTCAATACTTGGTCGGGGCAACTGTTGCATAATTACTGCATCAATGCAGCATGGCATGGAGGCGATCAGCCTGTGTTACTGCTGAGGTGTTATGGAAGCCCAGGTTGCTTTGATAGCGGCCTTCAGCTCGTCTGCATTATTGGGTCTGGTGTATTTCATCTTCCTCTTGACAATACTCCATAGATTCTCTGTGGGATTTAGGTCAGGAGAGTTTGCTGGCTAATCAAGCACAGCGATACCATAGTCATTAAACCAGGTATTTATAATTTTAGCAGTGTGGGCAGGCGCCGTATCCTGCTGGAAAATGAAATCAGCATCTCCATAAAGCTTGTCAGCAGAGGGAAGCATGAAGTGCACTAAAATTTCCTGTTAGATGGCTGCACTGACATTGGACTTGATTAAACACAGTGGAAAAACACCAGCAGATGGCATGGCTCCACATATCATCACTGACTGTGGAAACTTCACACTGGACCTCAAGCAATATGGATTCCATGCCTGTTCACTCTTCCTCCAGACTCTGGGACCTTGATTTCCAAGTGACAGGACTTGACACCTGATTTGGGGAGCCATGTCATCTGCTGGTGTTAGTCCACTGTGTTTTATCAAGTTCAAAGTCAATGCAGCTGTCTACCAGAACATTTTAGAGCACTTCATGCTTCCCTCTGCTGACAAGGTTTATGGAGATGCTGATTTCATTTTCCAGCAGGACTTGACACTTGGCCACATTGCTGCCAAAAGTACCAAAGCCTGGTTTAATGACCATGGTATCATCATATTTTACTGGCCAGCAAACACTTGTGACCTTAACCCCATACAGAATCTATGAAGTATCGTCAACAGGGAGATGAGAGACACCAGACCCAACAATGCAGATGAGCTGAAGGCCACTATCAAAGCAACCTGGGCCTTCATAACACCTCAGCAGTAACACAGGCTGATCACCTTCATGCCATGCCACAGTGATGCAGTATTAATTCATGCAAAAGGAGCCCTGACAAGTATTGAGTGTGTGCATGGAAATACTTTTAGTTGGCCAACACTTCTATTAAAAATCCATCAATCCATCCATCCATTCCATCCTTCTTCCGCTTAATCCTTTTCAGGTCGTGGGGGGCTGGAGCCTATCCCAGCATCTCTGGGTGAGAGGCAGGGTACACCCTGGACAGATCGCCAGTCCATCGCAGGGCCAACACAGAGACAGACAACCATTCACTCTCACAGTCATACCTAAGGACAATTTAGAATCCCCAGTTTGATGCCAATTAACCTAACTTGCATGTTTTTGGCATGTGGAAGGAAACCGGAGTAAACCCACGCAGACACGGGGAGAACATGCAAACTCCACACAGATCACTGTTGGTCGGGGGCTGGGATCAAACCCGGGATCCCCCGGCCAAGGCTGAGTTGCTGTGCTGCCGCAGTGCTAACCACTCCGCCACCGCGCTGCCCTGTTCTATTAAAAATCAATTTTTTAAATTAATTTTATGTAATATTCTAATTTTGAGAAACTGAATTTGGGGTTTTCATGAGCTATAAGTCATAACCATCAAAATTAAAAGAAATAAACACTTGAAATATATCACTCTGTCTATATAAAATATGAGTTTCATTTTATGAACTGAATTATTGAAATAAATCAACTTTTTGATGATATTCTAATTTAGTGAGATGCACCTGTAATGACAATAACACAGCAACAAAGCGTCTAAATCTGTAATATCAGCATGTAGTACCAATGAATAAATTGTGATTATTCTGAGAAAATACAGTCAAACATCAAATGTGACTATTCAGTTTATATCAGGAATAAAAGCACAGAGCCTTATTAAAAGCATAACTTCAGCAGACAGTGAATCATGGTGGTAAAGGTTCACAAAGGCATTACCTCATTTTTTTTTTTGAATGCCCAAACTATAAAGCATCCCCTTTGCTCATTGAGTCAAAAAGAAAATGGGAGTAGAGATGAAATAAACTGCTACATACTTGCTTGCAAGGTCTTGTGCGAAATGTCATTAGTGAAGGCACCGATGCCTTTGTTAGAGATGGCCGCCAGCGAGAAGTGGTACTCCGTGTTGGGGCGCAGGCCTTCCAGAACATATGAAGTTGCGGGTCCAAATGTTTTCTTCATCTATCAATTCAAACACAAGTCATTGACAAGTCTGGTCTGAAATGGCACGTGCTGTTGGATCATTGAGTGCTCGCATGGAGGAAGTGAGAAGACACAGGAAGAGAACAGTAGAAGAAATCCAACAATCAATGGAATTTTTACCTGGGTGTTATAAGTGCCTTCCTTGTAGCGAAGTTCATAACTTATAATTCCTTCTTTCTCATAAGCAGGCTCCCAGGTCAGTTCGATGATGGTGTCAGACACAGCACCAACCTGGAACTTGGATGGCTGACCTGGTACTGAAGAAAACAGGGGAGGACAATGACGCAGTCTGGCTTATTAGAAGTCAGTGACATGACAGGAAAGCTAATATTATGCCTCGTCCATTTACTGCTGAAGGTTCCTCATTCAGTTCAGATATAACAAAAGAGTATATTGTATTTATCTATGCAATAATATAACGGAGATAACAAGATGCTACTGACCCTACTGCCTACTTTTCCCACGAATTAGTTTGAGTTTTAGTTTTCTGTAAATATTGAACGCACCATCTTCCCTGTTCTTCCATTCTCCATTTCTTTTAATCTGACAAAAAGTTTTACTGTTACTTCCCTCCATTCCCCATATCACCACAGGGAATTTAAGAAAGATGGAAGAGAGGAACATATCTGAGGTGAAAAAAAAAAAAAGTCTGTGGGTGTTCGATGTGTAAGGTACACTTTTGTCTGGTCTCTGTAGGCACATATGCCTACTTTGCATTAATGGAACTGAACTGGTTCTATTCATCCTGTGTAAAAAAACAGTACACACATTACAACGCCATTAGACATGGTGACCGAGCACATCCATCAGTATTTATATCCTTACCTCCTTGAAGCACTTTGACGTGGATTGAATCTGAGAAAGGGCCGTCACCTACAGAGGTGAATGCTAGCACTTTGATCGTGTAGGTCTCTTGAGGAACCAAACTCTGGATAGTTGTGATGATGCTGTCCTGGACGTTATGGATCTGCCAAAGGCTCATAGCCTGGGAGTCGTCCATGGTGTAATAAACACGATAGCCCTTGATCTGTCCATTGGGCTCCTCAGGCTCCTCCCACTGAACCATCATGGTGTTCTGGGGAAGAATCTGGGCCTTGACATTTCTCGGTGGACTGGCGGGGGCTTGTTCTCCCGTCCGCGTCTCCACGGGCTCACTGGGAGGACCCTGGCCAATTGTGTTGACGGCCGAGACACGGATTTCATATTCTGTGTTGGGGTAGAGGCCACCGATGCTGTAACGTGTAGTGGTGATATCACCCACCGTCTCATACTTGCTGTCTGGGGATTTGGCCCTATACTGGATGATGTAGTGTGTCACTGGGTCTGGGTTTCCTGAGTCCCATGTGATTGTCACACTGGTGGCAGTGGTTTCAGTGACCACGGGGGTACCTGGAGGCTTTGGGAGTGCTGTTTCAGCAACAAAATAGAAAGACGAGATGGTGCATTCATTTTTTATGACACTGACAAATGGTAACAGCAAGCTGCTATGTATTTTTTTCCCCCACAGTGATAACTGCTTTTGACATGCAAAGCTACAGCATCTCTTACATTTGACCGTAATCTGTGCCACGGCTTCAATAATGCCAAGGCTGCTCATGGCCACGCAGGTGTAGTTGGCCGACTCGCGGACGCTGCTCAGTTCAAGAACGTTCCTACCCACAGGCATCTCGTCTTCGGGTGTCAGATCCTCAGAGTTCAGCATCCACTTGACATAAGGCATGGGCGACCCCACTGCCACACATGTGATGTTCACACTACCCCCGGGCATAATCTCCTGACTCGTTGGTGGGATGGAGAAGCGAGGAGGCACCCGTCGAACTAGGAGAGGGCATGAGGAGGGGGGAGAGGATGACACACGACGGCAAGGGAATAAAAAAAAAGAGAGAGAGAGAGAGAGAGAGGTAACAAGAGAGGCCGATGAAAATGGACCCTTCTCAAACAAATACTTGACAGAGAAGGTTCAACATGGCAAATGTGAAGTGAAACACAAAATAAAACTAGGCTTTTCAAAACATAAAAAAATACAAATAATAAGAAAGAACTAAACTAACAGAACTGCTTCAACAACAATATAGATTAACAGTTAAGCAACGATTCATAGCAACAAGGTTCCATTGACCAATATTTGACCCATCACAGCACAATTAAAGGCACAAAAATCTATTACGAGTTTCTCATCTTTGGGACTGAACTGCTGAGAAATATACAACTAGAGCATAACCTATTTATGAAGTGTAAAGTCTGTAGTAAAGGCCATGTGATAATGCTACCACATAAGCCCAACACGGCAACCTGGAACTTCCTGTCCTCTTAGGCACTCGTGCCAAACCAGAAGTAGGCCATTAGGAGGCTTCTCCCGCAGCACAGGAAGTGTAGGGTTACTGGACTATTGACCATCTCCATGAGGTCTCTAAACACATTCTAGCACACGTTTGCCACTTGAAACCTGTCTTTACTTCCTATTTATCTTAAAGATGAGAAACTTTAATCAGATTTTTGTGGTTTAGGGTAGATCCACTGGACAAAGCCTTATTAAGATCTGACACGGTTCCATTGATAGATGCAGCTATCAGTTTCACAGACAGCATGCATAAATAGATCGAAGTAAATTAAGGAGTAAATGATAACAAAATCAGATATAAAACTTGAGATAAAATGCATAGAGGAATATAACTGAGGGTCGCTAGCATGCCCAGACAAAAGACGATTGGAGAGGAAAGTAGAAATACAAGAGAGATACGAGATAGAGGATATAACATCTGAGGAAAGGGGAGAGAGAAAGGGAGGAGAGCAGCTAAAGGTGACAGAGGAAGAAAAAGAGAAGGGGGAGGTTGGAGGAGGGTGGGGGTGGGGGGTAGCCCGCTTCAGTGCTGTGTAAAGCTTTTTTTTTATTGTTTCTCTTCAGCTAATGTGACAAAATGTGATGGTGGCACATTGTCACATCGCAGTCCCAGTTAACACAAAATAAATACTGAGGAACAAAGTTGTGTGCCGAGAAATATACACAAAGAATTAAAGTAACTGTAGCCACCGAGTCTACCATCACAGAGAGTAGGAGGAAAGGAAACATAACTGGATCAACAAGGAGTAGATATCAAGAGAATCCAAATGAGAGACCGAGGGGGGTAAAAAAAAAAAAAAAAAAAAAAAAAAGAGACAGAGGTAACTGAATCAGGACAGAATGACAGCTGAGAGACGGACAACCTCAATTTGTGGAAAGGCCTAAGATGCAGACAAAGGCATGAAAGGGACTGTGCATTTCATGTACTGTATGCGTTTATAAAATAGGTGTGTATTATACGTATTATTTCTCCATTCATAGGTGTGTGTGTGTGTGTGTGTGTGTGTGTGTGTGTGTGTGTGTGTGTGGTATGCAAACGTCCGAGAGTGAAAGAGTATGACTAAGTGGAAATGCAGAGTTCATGAGAAGCATCCCAGCAAGCACTTGAGGAACTTTATCACGTCACTACAGCTAACGCAAATGAGCACCAAGCTTTTACAGTGTGTCGCCCTTTTGCTTTTGCAGCCTGCATTATTAATCTAATCTATTACCATTTGTTAAAGCAAGTTAAGCTGGAGGAATTGATCACGGCGTGTCTGAGAGGTGCGCAGTCTGGTGTCAAGGTGTTTGTTGGGATGCAAAGAATAAAGAGAGAAGAAAAGCAGGGGGAAAAAAAACTTAAGCAAAAAAAACAAACAATAAACTAAATGGAAGAGATGACTTGAGAGATAGACAAGACAGGAGAGACGAGGACGAAAGACAAGACACGAGGCAGAACAAAACAGACCCAAGCAGCAAGACAGGAGGGACAGAAGGACACAGGCAAGACAGTGAGGGATGGGGACGCAGACATACAGTACGCAAAGGGGAAGGGGAGGGATAAAGGGGGAGGAGGAGGAGGAGGAGATTATAAGTGAGGGGAGAGAATAAGGAAACTGTAATTCTAACAAAAAAAAACAAAAAAAACATAATGGCTCAAAGTGGGATTGGAAGTCTCACACACTGGGGCTTAAAATCAAGAACCAACTACAGGTCCCCTCCTCCACACCTTAAACACCGCACACCAGATGCAACTTGGGAAGACCTGGGACGGGTGGACGTGACGTGGGCCTGGAGGGTCATGTGGCGACATGGGAGGAGATTTGGAGGGGGAGGGCTGAGGGGGGGCATCAAGGATAGGTAGCACTCCAAAATACACCGTGTCGATCCAAATGGGATTCACATGATATATGCATGAGACAGGTTTTCTTTTCCCCACACAGACTAAAGCACAAATAACACCTTACACACACTGTGGGGGGGGGGGGGGGGTTACCTGAGGACTGACACGACCACTAACATGTAAACACAATATGCTGACATGTCCATAAAAAACAGCTTCAGTAAGTTAAAGAAACTGACAGATTTATGCAGCTGGCTTTTAACAGCCATTTATGAATTAAAAGAAAATGCTACATTCTCCTTTGGATGTGAAAAGATTAAAAGCATTAATAATCAGTCACTGTTCAGCTTGCTGTCACCTACTGTACCTTCCTTCTCAGCATCTTCTTGCTTATGTCTAAAAATCTACAAGCCTGCTAAGACATGAGCTAACCTTGAGGGCAAAAGAAAAGGGCACAACTGAAAATTATCTTCTTGTGTGGAGACAAAACTGAAAAAGCACCAAAAAATGGCAAAGAACAGATTCAAAGAATTTTCTGCCTTTACAAAAATGATCGCAAGATCAGTATTTAGTAGAGAGAAAGAGAAATAAAATGACTGTTTTACCCTGATGGTAAAGAAACAAAAATATAAAGAAACCAATGGGAAACATAACTTTTGGTTAGGACATATATTGCTCTATGTAACATAGTCAAAGGTGACTATTTGAAAAGAAAAAAGGAAAAATATCATGCTGAATTTGAAAAAAAAAAAAAAAGCCCAAAAAACTCAAACATTATATGAGGGCAAAATATATCTGCTTTTATGTTGTCAAAATGCCTAAAGAACAAAAGGTGAAAGGGCAGCCCATTCCTCACACAGACATGCATGGGTGTGGCTATGGCATGAGTGACATATACAGGTGCGCCCCCATCCACTCGGGCAGACACCGGAGAACCAATACAATCCAAAAAAAAAAAAAAAAAAAAAAGTCACCCAAGCCCATCCAAGCATGCCATTCATTTCCAAACACACACACACACAAAACCAAATGATAGTAACATATTAAACTGAACAAATTCACAAAAAAACGGAACTACAGTACGTCCAGACAGCATAGACAGTACCAGAGTGCAGCTGTGTAACAAGGAGGTATGCATCAATACTATTAGATGTTTTTTTTATGCTGATGACTTGTCTCTGGAATTTTGCCTCAAAATACAATGGTGGGAAACCAAGCTGTTTTGGGGGAAACGTCCAATCAAAGTGTGTGGGGGAGCTCTTCTCTCCCTGGGGCTCAGGTCAGCCAATGGACCGGGAGCTTTAGTGGCTGAGTGAATGAGGTTTCCCCCACAGAAACATGGCTTTAGCCTTCTGGGTACCTACAGCATCGGGGCAACGTGGGAGCTAGCACCAAAGAGCTGCGAAATGCAAGTAATCTTTGTATGTGGCTGGTAAGTGGATTTTTAACAAAAAAAAAAAAAAAAAAAAGTTCTGACAGTGGGGCTACTAATAATTAGACTTATAAAAGCTATAATCTTCTGCATATCACCACCAGCAACAAAAAGAAAACATCATGAACAGCAGAAACATTTTAACCACTTTTGCGACCAAAACTAACTTTTACATCTTAACGCTAATTTCACATGCAAATGAGTCACAGCACTCCTCGACAGGACACAGGCCTCTCTGATGAGGCCCACTGTTCAAGTGTCATGTCGGTGGTCTTGTGAACCTGGTGCAGCTGGTGTGCTTGTGTGTGTGTGTGTGTGTGTGTTTGCACATGGGCATAGATTCCTCATCTACCATATCTCCAAACTGTAGCCAAACAAAGAATCCCAATTGCATGGACAGGCTCCTCATTCACCGAGACCAGGAGCCCAGCCGGCCCATTTGGAATTACGCAAATAAATGAAGGAACCAAAATATCAGGAAACTCTCAGTTGGACTACTGACAGAAATAAAATCTTGTTTCAAGCCCCAATGTGGAGAGAAAGACAAGAAGCCTTACATTGGACGAGGTGAAAAGCAGTCGAGAGAGAATGCCAGAGTACTGCGCTAAGTCTAACAGTAGTGGGCAGTGTCGTGGAGGGATTTGTGCCAAAAAAAAAAAAAAAGAAACAGAGGTCAGAAGGTGGACATTATCGGCCATTTTGGTGAGGCAGGTTTTGCTGCCCCAAAATGAAGGGGGAAGCCAAAATAATGTGCAGCCTTTAGTGTCACCTTGAAGCTGAGATTACACCCTCATGCTGCCTGAGGACACAGGCGCAGTATAGAGATCCTTTAGTCACACTATCCGGGTGAGGCCTTCGGCATTTACATATAAGCCACGGGGGTTGGCCTGTATTAACATACCTTAGCTGTGCCAATGCTAAACAGTCGCTATGGGTGGCTCATCAAAATGGAAATTATTACCTAAAGGAAACTGACAAGAATCATTGCAGGGGTATCTAATAATAGAAAGCAGTGGATTGAGGGGATTTCGGAGCGTATCACATATTTTTTTCTGTTGTCCTACACAGAGCTGGCTAAAAGTCGAATGATACTGTGAATACGTCCCCTTAATGTAATGCCGCACACAATTTGATTAAAGATGGGAGAGCATCATCCATTCCCACTCAGCTAATACGTAATCAAAAATCTGTTTTGTAGCCTGTTGCTTTAAAGAGTGGCCATCATCTTGAGGACTCGTTGAGACAAACATCTAATAGAGATTGTAGGATTTTGCTTTGGCCAGTGAGAACATAAGGTGTAATCTAGCTTTCTTTCCCAACAGTTACACACAAATGCATAGCAGGACATGCCAGCACATCCAAAAACAAGCAAACACCACTGTAGGAGGGTAGGCATGCTCATGTGAAGATATCAGCACAGTCTTCCTGCATCAGGGTTGTCATCGGGGCACAGAGCACAAACCGAGGTTTTGCCATTCTGCTTGCCTGAGTGGGATACTTTGTAGACATTATTATACAGAAGGCAAAATTACAGACGAGAGGCTTTCAAGGACTTCAGTGCTACAATTACTAATACAGTGTCTTTTGATGGTTAACTGGAGGATAAAGGCACTGGAACGGAAACCCTCAATTTGGTCTGGGATAATATCTTAATCAGAAGGGACATATATGTGTCCAGTGACTCTTATGGGGGGAAAAAGACGTAATGGTGCAATACAAAGGGAATGACACTGATAAGGTGGTCTGGGGATTTTACTGGGACGCACTGGAGTGACTGATATAAAATCTTGAAATGCATTAAGAGTGCACAGTTCTTCCTCGCACACATTTGTGAAATTTCCAAACTTGCTATATTTTCATGGGCTCCAATTTTCAGAAGTACCAGGTCTTGTTGATTAAAAACAAAAATGCAGCCCAATATGAATGGATGAATGAATGAACACAGTCAGTGTAGGCAACAGTTTGGTTTGGGAGTAGTAGAAATATTTTTGAGCAGGACTTTTAGATTCTTTTCAGATATTTAATATTTACATATAAAGTCAATGTAAAGATGTGAATACACACATTTACATCCAAATGAGTTGTAAAGCCTTGCAGAGGGGTGGGGTTTCATTCATAACTTCTGCAGTTGCTTTCTACTTGCTGTGGAAATCCCAAAACAGCACTATGTTTGGGTTTACAACATTATCCGGTGGGGCACACAGTTGGGAAAATGTCACTGCCTCCTCCAGAAATTGCACCAGGGTGACGGTTGTTTACATTGCTAGCATGCTAACCCTTGTAAACACATCAGTAGCAGGAGTACATGGGCAGATAAACTACAAACACTCCACCTCAGCTGTGGAGCTCCGGTCCATCTGTCTGTAGGTGACTGGCAGTCTCATTTTTAAACTGCTTTACTCTCCAGTGTTGATTATCACTCCAGTAATGGCAGAATCTCAAGGCTGATTAGCCATCACGATCAACTGGTGTCTTTACGTTAACTTTATATATAATTGCGTCGTGTGAAAATTCATTTTGGGCTTGGTCATGCAGTGTACCAAATCAAAAGCTGATATGTCGGTTTATACTGTATATTCATGAAATCAGTGAAGCTACTCAATAAATCAGGTGGCACGAGATTCACCATAAATCCAATCAGTGTGATATAAACACGACACTATGCTACACACTACAGTGTTTGTAAAGAAACGAATGAGTCAATTAACTAGTTCTACTCATCACTGAACACTTTAAAATATTCTCTGTTGTCCCTTTCGTACTTTTCAAAACTTAATCACTCAGTCACACCTGAAATGTCGGCTCTGTTCAATTTCATGACTGTGTGAGTGCGTACAGAGGAAGGAGAGTTTTTGAATAATAGATTATAATTTGATGGCGTGTCATGACTGCGAGGGAACACAAAAAGCAGTCATTCAACAAAAAACAATCCCATCTTGCTGCCGCCATTTGAAAATAAAAGTATCTCAGAGCACTCGCTAAGCAGCAGCGAATGCAATGCTGAAGTCATTATACTGTTATTGATCCACACGACACTGTAAATGGCATCCCTTAATGGCTGCCTGAAATCGCTGTGGAACCCAATCAGGCCCAATCAGGTCTAATTTTTTTCCATAATGGATGGCTATAAACAAGATGACAGGAACACTGGCTGTATACACACTTATTATTCCATTCGACATTTGCATTTCAAGGCTCAAGAAAGCAGAGCAACATCATTTTTCAAAAAAAAAAAATAAAAGAAAAAGGAAGGCAAATCTCACCAACAAATGAACCACAACAACACAAATATTTCAACAGAAAAAAGTGGGTCACAGAAAGAACCAAAACTAAATGGTAACACAAACAACACCGTAATCACAACACAAAGACAACTGAAAAGGGGAAAGCCAAAAAAAGAAAAAAAAAAGAAAAAAGAGAGGTCTATCAGGGGAAAAAAATTAAAGGAAAGAGAAGGAAACAACTGAAGAAAATACAGGGAAAGCGGAAAGAAAACAGACCATTGCGGCCAAAGGGATTTTGCATAGGCATGCAAGCGCAGTTACATTCTCCCATCATGCAACAGGTCCCGTTATTTCCACACGTTGGGTTTCCATGACAACACGTGCAAGAAAGCCTTTAGATGCAGAAGCAATACCAAAGGATGCAAAACGAGAAAAGGCCCCACAATGCAAACATAAAAGTAAATTAACAAGACCCGAGCTACTCGGGTTTGCTTTCATCATTTCTTCCTTGAAAAGAAAAAAAAATCTTTCATAATCATTTAACAGTTTGGATTAACTGATTAGTAGTTCTTCAAATTAGTGATTGAGCACTGCAATATGCAAATAGTATATTATATATATGAATTATATATTAATATAAAAATTTTCCAACATGTTGAATTGTTTTCAAATGTGGGTTAAAAAAAGTAAAAAAGAAAAAACACACCAACCTTCTCGAAGCTCTGAGGGATGTAAAGGGGTTGATGCAGAACACAATGACATGAGGAGAAGAGAAAAATAGGGGAAACACAGAGAGAGTAAAAAAAGCCACCTCAAGGTGTTTAGCTGCAGCTACATTTCCCTTTTCTTTAAGTTTCCCCCCTCCTTTTCCCTGTCCCTGCTATCACTGGCACCCGCTTTTATAAAAGTACACTTGCCTGTGCCCCCCCGCCCCCACCCAAACAAACTTTGAACCAAAACAGTCAGATTCACCCCAGTGGTCACACTGTCGCCTGGTAAGAAAATAAAAGTAGTAAGGTGCCACTGGAGTCACATCAAGGGTTCCATTCTCATAATTCCAAATTTCATAAGCTCCTTATAGCCACAAGGAGAGGCTCCTGTGGTGGCTGCATTTGCTTTTTGTTACAGAAGGAAACAAAATAAAGAAAAAAAGAAACTAAAGAAAACTAATGAGAGATCGAAAAGAAAAAAAAGACAGTTTGGGATGAAATTAGCAGCTGCAGTTCAAGACAGATGCAGTTATTGTTTTCAGAAGCCAATCAGCAGCACTGTCATTACGGTTCTTGTTCTGCTGTTATTTGTCCCAGTGCAGTATTTCCCACACACAATTCCCCCCCCCCCCCCCAGTCCTTAAAATCAATCTCCCCCACCACAGCTGCTAATCTCAAGTGCATTTCGCTTTGTGAACAAAACATAGTCAACACCAAGTATCAGAATTGATTGACAAAAGTTAACTGAAAACAGACAAAGGTTGACACCATCAAAGCATAACAAGTGTGTCACATAGCGTGAAAGTATAGTAATTATGACCCCCTCGCACTCCTCTACATGCATGCTGATGGAGCCGGTGCTCATGGAGATTGTATGAATTGTTGGAAATGACTTTTTTTTTTTTTCCTAATAGGCATCCCACTGCTGTGCCAACAAAGTGTTCCCATCAACAGTATTTAATGATTCCTGATAATGACTTCTGATGATCCTTTTAGCTTCTGGCGCTGCATTTGAATGAGGTGGACAGCTACTTGACACCGTCACTGCATCACAGCGGAGACGGCATGAGCCTCCGGGACGACTGGGGGAAAGAGGAGATGCTAATCTTGATAAACCACTCCTTTTTTTTTTTTTTTAACCTGCATCTCCTTCCAGTTTAATGCTTCTTCCCTACTTCTCAGGGTAAGATAATAACAGTAATAATGAAAAAGCAGCTCCCTGACCCATTTCATAATGTCAGAGTGGTGAATTATTTATTGGGAACAAAGTTATTTGGTACACAGCAGAGGGAACAAACTGGGTAGATACCGAGGCATCTTTATTTAATATGCACAATATAAATAATACATGCCAAAAATGCATCTGCTTAAATTTATTAAAGCTCCCTCAACAGGGATTCATTGTCGTTTAGCATTAGAGGTAGAGAGTGGGCTTTTGTCTTCATTGTCTGTTTCCTATGAAACTCTGCACTCCCTGTCACTGATCGTTTTTCAAATCTTCACTTTGCTGGAACACGCCAGCCAAAATTACTACTGACTGTAAAAAATTCTTTAAAGATAATACGCCAAGGCTGGAATGTGGGAATACTATAGATTTATGCTCCAGAACAGCATGTCGAAGAAGAAGAGGAAGGGTACTATTTATAGCCCTACAAAAGTAGACTTTTCAAGCACAAAGTAGCTGGTTGTGTTAACAGTCTTTTCACTAAACAGTCCATTTCTATCAGTTCTCCTCCCAAAAATTTGGAGAAGGTTATGGGGTTGAGATTTTGATTGGTCGGCATCATTACCTCGCCACTCAATCAAAATCTAGACTTACCGTTTTGCTCCTCTACCTGTAAATACAACAAACAAAAAGAAAAAAAAAAAGAAGGCACTACCCAAAAAGAAGTCCTCCCAGACTCTTTTTGCATTCCAACTTTGACGGAGGGGTGGGGGTGAAGGGGGGCATTTGATCACACAGTTACAGGTAAGAGGCATCTTACTACCGATAAAATACAAACATACGGATTGCTGTGCTACACATTTCCTTCCGAGTGAGTAGGAGAGGGCATTAAAAGACAAAATGGAGCATAACATCATAACACAGAAGAACATTAGCTGGTCAATTATAGTTTTACATTTGGAAGTTTCACTGCATGAGAAATTACATTTATGGGCAGGCAACGCTATCAATGCTAAAAGATTTATACCGTGTTACCCGGGTAATACTATTTTTGCAAAATACATTTTATGCAAGTACAACTAGGCTATGGAAGCAATTATCATTTGTTAAGCTCAACAGTAATGCCACTTATAGCTGAGCTGCACTGGAAGATATTTTAGTTAGAATGGATAGATATTTATATTTATTTATTTTTTAAAAATCTGTTGATTTTCTTGGCCTGGCTCTGGGGCCGAAGTGCTCCCTACCTCGCACGTAAAGGTTAGCAGGGGACGAGTAGCGCACGCCTTCCACATTAGACGCCACACACTCGTACTTCCCCTGGTCCGTCTCCTCGCTGTTCTCGATCTGCAAGGCACCTGGGAGATGACAATATCCAAACAAGACAAGAGGGGAGGGGGACGGACAGAGGACAAAAATGAGAGAGAGAGGATGTAGAAAGGAAATGATTAATCAATCTGTCTGTTACAGGCCATGTAGAAGTCAGACAGTCTTCTTAATGGTGGGTATCTTGAATTTCTCAAGACCGTTTTGCAAAGAACTGTGTCTCTCCGCAATGCTTATGCAGACTGGCATGACAAACTGTGCTCCTCTCCAGCCTCAACCAACCGCGGATTAAAAAAAAAAAAAAAAATGGATGGATTAAATGAATACAAATGTGAACTAAATCAGTCACACTAAATTTGTAGCTACAGTGTGTTGGTATAGTTTGCAACTCACGCAAGATGCAAGATAGCCCCCGCCCACCCACCCCAAAAAAGAAAACTGCAACAAAGTAATGATGCAAGATTGATGAAAAGCTAACGGCGGAGAGATGGCCTTGTCAACACTGCGAGATTAGCAAATTTCCCTTTGCATCAAACTCACCGGGTGGGAGGCGGTGCATGCTGAGGGGAAATTATCCATACATGTCCAAGTAAACACTGGCATGCTGCACAACACAGCCATCCAGCCCCTCTGCAACTGTGCGATAATGACCCATCATGATAACGGCACGGCCTCCTCCCCAAATTATATCTTTTGAACGTGTGTCTTCTTCACAATATCCGTATGTACTGTTAACAGTGTGTGGCTGGGGCTTTTTATTTTCATTTTCTTCCTCATAAGATCCCAGACTGTTCTCAAGGCCCCGCTTCTTCGTTCAGGCTTATATCTTAGGCAGGAAGGCTATACATACATTCTAAATGCTGGGCAGAAAACACAGGAGAAAAAGGTGTGGAGAGGGACAGAGAAGGGAGGTGAAACAACAGCCGTCAGATCATTCCTCATTAGAGCGCTGTTGACGGCACTTCCTGATGATATCATTAGGGCCTCTGGCTGGCTCAGCAGACAGATTGCAGCCCGGGCCTCTCCCACAAACACAGCGCCATTGCTCGTTAACGTTTAGCCAGGAAGCATCAATATGCCAGCAGCGACCCTGGATGGTTTGTAATATACCATAACCTACTCCATCACATCAGCAAAGGAGAGCGAACACGGTGTTGTACAAGGCTACGATTCTGGAACATCGGTCTAATAAGGTGTTTCAGCTGTGCCACGAATGAGACCATTGATCCTGCTTAATTATAACAATTAGTCAGCTTCTACCTTCTCCATGTTCATGAGTCTTTCACACCTTTGGGATAGTGCAAATATATATTAAAAAAAATAAAATTACAAAAAAACCCTTAAGCTATGACAATCTATCTGCTTTATTAAAAAAAGAAGTCTCCCCTTTCCCATTACGGCTCAGATCATCCTCATCCCTCAGAGGGATCCGTTCCTGGCACACAGTTCCTGAACCAAATGAAAACGTCTACCTGCAGAGTGCAGGTGGTACAGTCTTCGCTGTGGGTTTATGCAAGCATCTGATTTGGATCTGTTTGATGTGCGCTTGGAACAGCAAATGCCAGCCTGGTGGCAGGTGGTTTGGAATGCGCTCAGAAGCCTAGCGCCTCAACACAAGGGAGACCACAAAGTAGGGACTGTGTGAAGTTCAACTCCAGGTGGACGGTTCCAGGAAGCCCTGCCAGCGGCTTGTCAGCTCTGCTCCCTGAGCTGAATTCTAAAAGTCTCCAGTAGACCCCATTACTACACTGCTAACGGTATAATCATGAGCCACATTATGCTGCATGACTCCATTATATGGCTATCAGCTATTTAGATTCTGTAGGTACAAATCTTAAAAAAAAAAAAAAAAGCATCCTATCTATACGCTAAATGCAATTTGATGGTTAAAAACATCACCACCATGCTAATGGCTGACGCATAAAGAACCAAATAAAATAAAGTGAGAGCCAATTACTACATCGGGTACTGTAAAATGCACAGTCTGGTGCAGCGGAGAGATCAAGAAGCGGGAAAACGGAGGAGTCTCTCAGAAGACGGGGGGAATTTCATCTGTTTCGAGGCGCCTTGCTAGGTGGTATTATCTATTGTTTCCAAGCCCCCACTGGCTTCATTATATATTCTTGCCATTATTTCAAAGTACAGCTGTGAAGATGACATAAAAAGTTCTTCCACCCTGAGAAGACAGACTGAGGGGGAAAAAGTTAGCCATGTTAAAAAAAAAAAAGCAAGTGGAAGAGGCATGGAGGAGAGAGGAGGGAGAGGCGAAAGAACGAGAGACAAAATAGCAGAAAACTGAAAGACTTGCAGAAATGGAAATGCATTCTTATTCAGATATCACATTTGTTGTTTCCCATCTACATCTAGTCTGTTATTATGTTTAAAAAAATTCAGAAAGTAAATGTGAAAACCCGGTGCACCGTCACCTCATCCTACTGAGGATGGAAATTTTAGCTGCATTTTTGTATGAATTTTGTCACATTTTTTTGCTTCAAGACACCTCTTTGCCTTTTGGAAAGGCAAGACTACTAAGACTACAAGACAAAGATGTATTTAGTTGCAGAAACCTGCAAGGATATCTGTAACCAAACACAAATGAGGGAAACCATTTCCTTTGTGGTGACCGGTGACCACGCAGTCCCTTTAAAGGTGCACGAAGACTGGCGTTTAACGGCAGACCTGTTTGAAGTCCCGTCTTCAGAGGCAGCATGCACGCGCACACACACACGCAAAACAACCTCCACCCGTGTGCCTTTTCCCCCACCATTTCCCTTTGTCTTTTTCAGTTTAAATGACTGCACTTTCTGTGTTTTGCATAATTGTGCTCCGTCTTCTCTGCCAGCCCGTGGCGCGAGTGGCCACAGGCATTTTCTCTTTCTTTTATCACGAAAAGAGGAAAGCACAAGAAATGAAATAAATGCTGAAAATTATCTTTCATAAACATAATGAAAAAAACGTGCAGCCGTCTGTTCACACTGGGTGTTTACTGATAAAGGCTTGCCTCGTGTCAAACAGCAAAGTCATGCTGGCAAAATGGCTGCAGTACGCATTAAACATTAAGTGTGTACTGCGTGGGGCCTAACGTCGCCTCTTCCTCGTCTGCAGTCCCATCACAAACAACAACTGCTGTAACTACCACGGACCCTTTATTTCACTTCATTTCACCGTCAGACATGAAAAACTGTTCACGACAGCTGCATAATGCAACAAAATAATGGTTGTGAATAATAAAAATGACAATTCTTATGTGAATTAAAGCCACACATTGTGACAGTGATGTTTAATTGTTTAGGATAAAAAAAAATAAAACAGTTAGTCACTCCTTGAAAGTGAAACTGTTAATAAAAGCACAAATTCTGATATGAATATTCCAACTCTTTCTTGGAATATGAATTCCATCCTTTGTGTTTGCATTTTTTTAAAGTGACACTCCACCAAAAATCAATTTTTTTTTCTTGTTAACGTGTCTGTAACATGTATTTTATAACTTGCAAGACATATCAAGAGCAAAGTTGCTCGAATGTCTCATATCTGTTTTTTTGCTGTAAAGTTTCACTTAAGCCCCACCCCCTGCAAAAAGGCGAGTTGAGACAGAACGTTTTTGGTGACAACTATTCATGGTGCTGGCACGTAGTTAGTATTGAGCCAGTTGGGACTCTCTGGTCTAACTGATGTTATCCTCCAGGCTAGTTAGCATTTTTTAACAAACTACTTTGAAAACTTGACCCAAATTAAGATGGGTTTTACCATTAAACTGCTTTTAAGGACCGATGCAGTTTCAGTCATTATCCTGGGCCGCTGTGTGCTAGCTACTATTAGCCTTGTGGTATGCGGTTGGGGCTACTAATCACCGATTCTGCCGTTTGAAAAAGGGGGGAGGGGGAGTGAAAAGATTTTGACAACTGTAAGACAATGAAAGTTTTTTTGTAAAATAAAAAAAGGGCATAAAATACCATTTTAGACAATGTAGATTTGTTTTTATATCCAGAACATATATCCGGAAAAGCGGTAGAAGATGGATGGATTGATGGATTTATATTCACAGGAGTGCGTCCTTAATAAATAAAAAAAGTATTCCACTTTAAGCATCATGCATAACAAAGCAAATACAATGTGACCAGAATTTTAATTTTCATGAATATGTAAAAATGGCATTCAGGTAGAAAAACACTAAAGCTGGTGTCTCATGGAAGGGCAAATGCTAACAAACACTGGAATTTTTGGATTTGTCAACGTTTCTGATAAATGTTGCAAAAATCAGGGTTTGCCTCTGTCACTAGCCACATTTAGCAACGTTTAACAACAATTAGCAACATCCACGCAAATGTCTGCAAAAAGGTTTGCATAAGGCAGACGGCGAACATTAGAGACGGTTAGCAACAGTGTTTGCAATGCTTAGCAACTATTTACCACTCTTTGCCACTGTTTGGGACTTCTCGCCAACTCCAGGTAAAATACCAGGTGAATGTCAGGCAAATCTTGGACCCAACTCTGTGACAGGGGTGAGCAAACCCTCCCCAGCATTCAGATTTCTCCTGGCCACTGCAGAAGACGGAGCTCAGAAGACTTGCCTATAGAAGCTATACAGAAGATGGATTTCCAAATTACAGAAATTAATTTCTGTTGGGAGGGAGCCCAGTGTGCTGCTATCATAAACAACACGATAGCTGCGCTATGCTAACTGTCAAAGGTCAGGAGTCCTGGGCATTTACGAATTCATGAAAAACGTTGCTCCTCCTGGGCCATAGACCTTGACCATAAGCGCATCCTAGATGGGGCTGCATCTACAGGCCGTGCTTAACGATAAACGATCAGGAGTTCGGAGCACTCTCGGGATGATTTCGTCAGGCTGGAATGCGCTACGACGTCACTGAGGGTCTGCATTCCAAATGTTCTGAAACTTGGTACCAGGGTTTGATACACACTGATGATGTGAATGGAAAAGTTGAAAACTGCTCTCCTTCAGTAAGACATTTGGATCTTAAAAGAAAACAGCGCAGGGGATATTGCATTCACCTCGGAGGGTCCTTGTTTAATTTACTTAGAGAAAGAATAAATGAGATTGTGAGTTTATCAGTGCATACTTTTATGCAAGACTGAATATACATATTTGCAGCAATATATTGGTAGAAACTTTTAACAGCATTTTCCCTTTAATCAATACAGCGAGAGAAGTGAAACAGCTTTGCTGGTGTTATGCTCGGCACTCTCACGTGCACTTAAGTGAGTTTAATGTGTGTGCCGGAAGAGTTATTGTTTGTGTGTATCCACTTTTTACAGTAAGGTGCTAATTTGGGGCTTTAGTCAGACTTGGCCAGCCATTTTGTTCATTGCCTAAACAAATCAATCAAATCCTGCTGGAGCACACTAATTGAATTACACAAATAGGACCGGGGGTACACACAGAAAAGCGGCCACGAAGCAGTGACTAGGGTGGCCAGACCATGGCTTCAGGCACCATTTTCTTTTTTTTTTTAAATTAATCATCCACGCCAGCCAGTCCGTGCTTTTCTTTTGTCCCCTCATCTGTCCTGCTGATTTTCTTTGCTTGTCTGTCATTTCATTGTTGTCTTCTTTTGTTTTTTTTTTTGTGTCTTTTTTGGTCACTCTGTTTTGAAGATTTTTGTCTCCCTTGTGTTTTTCACATCTTCATTTTGTCTTCTCAATACTGAGACCTTGTGCCTTCCAACTCATCTTCTCTTAATTAAGCAACATTGCACATTCATCTCTTGCAGAAATGAGGTTAGTTTTATGTTGATACTGGAAGATGGCTGCCAAAAGCATCTTCTTATCTAAGTTTCTATCCACGTATTTTCGAAAAAAATGGTGTGCATTAAACTTGACCTTCTTTGGCAGCACTCTTTGTCGCTGGTCAAACCAGCCTCCAGCATGGCAGCACAGCTAACCAGGACAGATGTCATGGCTGGGACAAATGTTTCAGACACACTACTCATTAAATCCCTCTCTAATTAAGGGATAAAATGGATAAAGTCTTTTCACGGTGCATGGCAGCAGGGGTGTATAACAGTGGGCACTGTTGATTTGCTTTACCTTGATTTAAATACAAACAAATGGGTCAAAATTATAGTGACATTTTTTGTTATTAAAATGACTGAAATTTCTCTCTTTGGATTCTAGTTGTGTACTATGTACGTCATCAAATAACACCAACATTTCTTGACCCAGGAGAGCATGAATTATAGCTCAGTCTGAACAACCTTCATGCACTGTAGTGATATTTAGTTTAGTTAGTGAGTGGGTGGAGAATTTAGCTTCTTCCAGGGCACAGAGCTCAGTTATACAAACTGCATCTGCGAATACCTTAATTCACCTACAGTGCAGGTCGGTATAGGTGGGGATGCAAGTAAAAAGAAGTGCAGCACAGATAGAGTTATGCAGATGCGAGTGGTTTTGCCAGCTAAAAGCTTGCAAAACAGTGTTTAAGGTCTCAACCAGTTTTTCTTATCCCTTTGCAAATGTGTTTTTCTGCAAACAGTTGCAGACATTTGCAAAATAGTTATAAGCATTTGCAAATGGTCGTAACACACGGTGCTAAGGCTAGTGTCTCACAGAGCTGCATATGTTGATGAATGGAGCAATTTTTGGATTCGCCAACGTTTCTGACGAATGTCGTTGAAAATCAAGCTAGTATCTCATGGAGCAGTGAATGCTATAGAATCCTCATGAAAGTTGCACTTTTTGGGCTTTGCCAGAGCTCAAAAAAGTTTGTGAAACAGTTTGCCAATGGTTTTTAAGGTCGCAAACAGTTGTAAAGGTTCTTAGACAGTTGCTAGTGCTCACTACTTACTGAATCAAAAAGAACTTTAGCAACACATGTTACAGCTGTTTGCAGACAACTATTTTGCAAACATTTGCAGCCGTTTGTTGTTTTTGCAACAAGAAAAACTGTTTGGGACCTTAAAAACTGTTTGTGAAGTGTTTGGCTACCTTTTACGAACCCTGATAAAATCCAAAAAGCACAACATTCATGAACGTTCCTCAGCATTCACCACTCCTTGAGATACAGGGCTCATGTTGTTTTTGGTTTGCCAAGCAGTGAACATTAGCAACGGACTTCTTGCACAATATCGAGTGATGTACTTCCGTGTTCCGGTCCCCAAGCAGCTCCAGTTCTGGTTCAATTATATTTGCCCATTCCCTGGTGCTTTCTCGTCAATAAATCAATTTTATCACTTTCATTTATCATTGTACATATTGGAAATAGTGTATGGGCAGATGATTTTTAATTTATAAAGTTCGTGTTTCACATTTTGCTCACTTTGGTAACCATATTGTGCCGTTTGACCTCAATCTGGACCCACCTGAGGATCATTGTGAGTCAGTTTGGTGAGAATCAACGTAATTGCCAAGGAGGAGGAGGAGCAATTTTTTTCTGTATTAAGTGTCCAGGGGCCTCAAGTACAAAGACTTGCGTGGATCTCCTACTGAAAGATGACGTATGTTTAAATCAAGAAAATGGCGTACGCACAAGAAAATCCAGATGTATGAAACAGCTCGCACACAGGAATTCAAGCACATTTCCTTTGCACATCCCAATCTACCTGAAACTGAGCGCACGAGAGAATACCAGACTCCTCCCTTATGTACACCATTGTACATAGACTGCTGTTGTTGTTTTTCATCCTTATATGTTCTTTTCTTATATATTGCGCACACCACTAAAAGAGAGGGAGAAACAGCCTTTCAGTTCTCCTGTATGCCCTGTACGTATACAAGTATTAACAAATAAAAGTCTTTGATAAGCCCTGCATGTGAGATTTTCCTCATTGCTGGATCAGAAATCATGTCATGTCTACACATTGGAAGAAGAGGAACTTCATACTTGAAATGACTTCAATTGACATAAAAATGTAATTCTGTCTTCATTGTATTCTTGATTTATAAAGTTGAAAATACACTGTATACTGGAGTATTCTGGGGACTGCAACCACAAGGGCTGATGATTAATGATTAATGTCTAAATATAAGCATGTTCTCTTTAAGAAAATTGTTTGAAAACAAATTAAATGGTCCGTTATGGTCATAAAATTGTTTGGCTGAGATTTTTCTGTGTTGCAATTTTCACGTCAGCACCGTCAGTGTGAGCACTGCTGTGGGGAGTGAATAAACGCAGTCAAAGATGGCTGCCGGTTTCATCACTGAAGTCTGCTGAAGCTCCTGTTAAAACCTAGTGATGCTACAATACCACAGAAACACAAACAAATAGTATAACAACGTGGAAGCACAAATAATTCTTGAGTTGTAGGAAATTAATAAAATAAAAAAAGAAACAAAAAGTTGAAAATATTAATTAAAAATCAGGAAAAAATGTGGAAACATGAAAAATTCACTTTTTGAGTTGAAGAAAATGTATAAAACATAAATAAAAATACAATAAAAAAAATAAGTATTAATTTTATGTATATTTTTATGTACATTTCTGTATCCTTATTTTTATTTTATACAATTCCCAGATTTGTAAATTGTTTCCATATGCTTCTACTTATTTATCTTTTTTTATTTTTATGTATGTTTTCATCTTTCTGTTTTTTTAAGTTTTTGATTTACACATTTTCTGCAATCCACTTGTGAATTATTCTTGTTTTCACATTGTTACACTTTACATTTGTTTGTATTTCTACTGTATATATTTTCAAATTTCAGTGTATACATACATTTTTTAAATTATTACTTTATATATTTCAGAGAAGGGGGGTGGGTTACACCACGTGAATGTATTACTCGTTCATCACGTGTCTCTGGTGTGTATGATAGTTGTTTTCACAACATTAACACTTTCCTAGCATCACATCTAAGTGTCACCAATGGACCATAACTGTTGAAACGTGCATACGCCAGCCATGAAGTTGGTGTAGGGCTGCACGCATTTCCACTGTCATTTCATCCCTGATACATTTGAAATTGTGCGTGGAAAAGGACATACACCATGTTTTTGTGCGAAAGTACCCTTTGTACATGAGGCCCCAGATCTCCTGACCTTTGACCTTGAGTACAATGGATGTAGACCCTTCCCAGGGCCCTTGTGAGTGAGTTTGGTAAACATTGGGGCAATTGCCAAGGAGCAATTTTCCTGAAATCACATAAGCGTCGAGATCTCCTGACCTTTGACCTTGAGTATAGCTTGAATGCACACCCACCTGCAATATGTGCATTATCAGTGTACAACAAACCTTGGTACCAATTTTCAAAACATTTGGAACAGAACTGTAGGAGGAGTTGATTTCATAAGACAGTTACTGTCTATTAACTGAGGTGAAATAGGACATTTTAAGTCAGGGGCTGTAACCCCCGCAAACAAAAATAAATAACAAAAACCATCCTATCAGAGCCAAATTGCCATATGTGCATCATCGGTGTATATGAAACCCTGGTACCAAGTTTCAAAACATTTGAACCAAAACTGTAGGAGGAGTTGATTTCACAAAACAGGTGGGCCATACGGACGGTCGGACAGATGGGCATCGCCATAACACAATCCCCCTTTGGCCTTCGACCGGCGAGGGATACTAAAAAATTAAAACATCATCCTATACTTGCCTGAAGTAAGAAGAGAAAAAAAACTCTGTTACACCTTTTTGCAGGACATTTAAAAATGCCAAAAGCATCCCACATCATTGATCAAATTTCCAGGTTTTGCACCAGCTACAGGCGCATCTTAAATTAGAATGTCATCAAAGAGTTGCTTGATTTCAGTAATTCAATTCAAAAAATGAAACGCATATTATATAGATTTATTACACACAGAGTGATAGATTTCAAGTGCATTTCTTTTAATTTTGATGGTTATGGCTTACAGCTCATGAAAACTCCAAATTCAGTTTCTCAAAAAATTTGAATATTACATAAAATAAATTTAAAAAAAAAGATTTTTAATAGAAATGTCAGCTGACCGAAAAGTATGTCTATGCGCACACTCAATACTTGGTCAGGGCTCCTTTTGCATGAATTACAGCATCAATGCATCACAGTATGAAGGTGATCAGCCTGTGGTACTGCTGAGGTGTTATGGAAGCCCAGGTTGCTTTGATAGTGACCTTCAGCTCGTCTGCATTGTTGGGTCTGGTGTCTCTCATCTTCCTCTTGTACAATACTCCATAGATTCTCTATGGGGTTTAGGTCAGGAGAGTTTGCTGGTCAATCAAGCACCGTGATACCATGGCCATTAAACCAGGCTTTGGTATCTTTGGCAGTGTGGGCAGGTGCCAGGTCCTGCTGGGAAATTAAATCAGCATCTCCATAAAGCTTGTCAGCAGAGGGAAGCATGAAGCACACTAAAAAACTCCTGGTAATCAGCTGCACTGACTTTGGACTTGATAACACACAGTGGACGAACACCAGCAGATGACATGGCTCCCCAAATTATCACTGACTGTGGAAACTTCACACTGGACCTCAAGCAACTTGGATTCTGTGCCTCTCCTCTCTTCCTTGAGACTCTGGGGCCTTGATTTCCAACTGAAATGCAAAACTTACTTTCATCTGAAAAGAGGTCATCTACTGGTGTCGGTCCGCTGTATGTTATCAAGTCCAAAGTCAGTGCAGTCGTCTAACAGGAACTTTTGAGAACATTTCAGGCTTCCCTCTGCTGACAAGCTTTATGGAAAAGCTGATTTCATTTTCCAACAGGACTTGTCACCTGCCCACACTGCCAAAAGTACCATTACCTGGTTTAATGGCCAAGGTATTACTGCACTTGATTCACCAGAAAATTCTCTTGACCTGAACTCCATAGAGAATCTACGGAGTATTGTACAAGAGGAAGATGAGAGACACCAGACCCAACAATGCAGACGAGCTGAAGGCCACTATGAAAGCAACCTGGGCCTACATAAAACCTCAGTGGTGCCACAGTCTGATTGCCTTCGTGCTACACCACATTGATGCAGCAAATCATGCAAAAGGAGCCCCAACCAAATATTGAGTGTGTACATGGACATACTTTGCAGCTGGCCAACATTTCTATTAAAAATCTTTTTTTAAATACATTTTATGCAATATTTTATTCAATATTTTTTGAGAAACTAAATTTGGGGTTTTCATTAGCTGTAAGCCATTGTCATCAAAATTAAAAGAAATAAACACTTGAAATATATCACAGTGTGTAATGAATCTATATCATATACTAGATTCATTTTTCAACTGAATTACTTAAATAAATCAACTTTTCAAAGGCATTCTAATTTATTAAGCTGCACCTGTATTTCAAAAGTTCTGCAGAATTGCTGAACGTCACATCAAATATCTTTTGCAACTCTAAATAACGGCACAGTGGAAGTTGCAGCTTTCAGCTGTGAATGTGCAGTTTTAATAGTTGCATAAATGAAGACAGCCAGTGTCATTACATGGCAGCCAAGTCTGGACATGCCATTCTCTCGCTGTCTCCCTCTTCCATCTGCATCCCGGCTGTCACTCCGCCGCGCTCTGCCACCACCCCAAGGTCATTACACCGTGATCGTACCAGCATGAGGCTCCAAGCGTGATGCCACTGTTGTCAAAGCCCATCTGGTGGCTTGTAACGCTCCCACGAAATCCGTAATGAAGCAGGTAGGGAGTCAAGCTACCTTTATACCTATAGCTTACCTCAAGGCCACCACTTACATGGCTTTATTTGGAAGTAAAAGGAATTTATGTTTTACATTTTGGGAATCAGCTCTTCTGTGAAGTGAAATAAAATGACTCGGCACTCAACAATGACGTCCCACCCAAAGCTGGAAAAACTTTCCATCTTTGCACATTTGTATAAATGGGCACCTTTTCTTAATTACACTGGAATACACAATCATCTCCCACACAATTTATTTCTAATTACATACAGCATGTGCCATACACAGAGTTGCTGTTAGTATGGGCTGATGTGGTGGGGAACAATCATCATTTTCCACGCTGCTTATATCATTATGCAAATGTGGAGTTCATAAGTCACAGTTGCTTTTGTTCATCAGGCTATGATTTATGAGCCTGTCTTAATCAAACAAAGGAGACACTGGGAGGGCTGAGCTTGCCTACCACAGTTGTGATTGAGAACTTTAAAGGACTGAAAGGCACGAATACAGTTTGTGATGTTGCGAACGTGTTTCACAGCATTCCTGCTGTGAAACATTCCTGCAGTTGTGTCGTTTATTTCACTCATGAAATACTTTGGGATGGAGTACTATAACTTTAACACTGGAGCATATTAACTCCTATGCATTACAAAACACAAGCCATTAAAAGAAAACATTATTTCATGGACTTGAATACATGGACAAGCTTGGCAAACTGAGATATTCACTTACCTGCTCAGCCTGTGGATCAAAGGCATTTTACAAGAAAACAGACTACATCACAATGAATCAAGTGGGAGTGAATGTCTCAGCAATAAAGCCTGATGGATAATTACAAGGGAAAGTTAAAGTGTCTGGGGAAATGAACAAAAGAGGGGAGAACAAGAATTTTCCAACAAAGCTTTTGTATAAATCATAGGAGTCACACTGCTTTAGACCAGTGCCACTCCATCCCCACCTTGATATCCTTTCCTTCACCCTTTGACATTATAAAGGTTACTTTTAAAATGGTATAAAGATGCTGCCATTTAGCAAAAAGGCAGCAATTATAGTAAGCAGCCTCCCTATACTTCATTTTATAATTTGCTGCTCCAGCTGGCATAGCATGACTCCAGCTATGAGGGCAGTAGTAAAATACAATATACCGAAGGGGGGGGGGGGGTGGCTGAAAAGTTCATAGTGGTCAAATTTGACCAAATGTGGTTTATTTTTCAACTGCAGGGATCCAAGTGCTGCAACACTGAAGGAAGAAGTGTGTGGACCAAAGGGGAGACTATGTTGAAAAATAAACCCCATTTGGTCAAATTTGACCACTATGAACTTTTCAGCCCACCCACCCCCCCATACACACACACACATTTGGGTTCCTAGGATCTTGGAAATAGGAAGACGAGAAGAGCATCAAAGAAGAGTTGGAAGAAAAGAGCTAAACAGTATCCAGAACAGTAGCTCTAATAACTTTACCCCCCAAACTCAAAGCGTGCCTATGCCCCAGTAACACAGACTTGCATGTGTGAATACCTGTGAATACCTCCATCCACCTGCATCATGTAGGGGTTGTGATCACATAAAGTCCAGAGCAATGTAGCAGATGAAGACCTAACTGGTATGCAGGTGTGGACCATGTGAAATGTAAGATTTTTTTTTTTTTTAAAGTTCAATCAAACATGGTGTGTTTGTGGGTTTTAATCTTCTAAAATAACTTATTGGGTCATATGACAAAAGAACAATATTAAAATGTCTATTCACTTAGAAATAATTAGATTTTAACATTTTGTCAAAATGGGCAGAAGCCGGTTTTGCTCTTCTGGGATCTTTTTCCCTACGTCACTGACAAATTATTTGGTCTTCAGTTAAAACCCATCACCATGTTTATTCAGTACCCACCCAGAGTGTGAGCCCAAGGCATTACCAGTAGAGCTAACAGTGCTTCTATAAGTTAGCTTACCAAGCACGGTTTATATTGTTATTTTCTTTAAATTTTAGTCACCCTAATAGACATCCCTATTTTCTCCTGGTTCACTAATCCAAAGTCAATAATATATTTTGCACTATTCTGTTTTTGTTTTTTGGGGTTTTTTTTTAATATTTTTTGCCATGACTCTTCATGGACACTGTTAGCATTAGCTTGACTCAGCAGCTGGAGTCAATCAGTCTAATTGCATTAGAGCTCACATCAGCAGGGAGAGGCTGACAGACAGGCCACCTGGCGTTAGCTTAGCTGTCGATCTGTTCATTTACCAACACTTGACCCTATATATCGTTCCTAGTTGTCATTTTAACCTGTTTACTGCAGTTTATTTTCTCTAACTGAGACCCAAGGTGACTAGCTGTGCATACTATACTCCAGGGACTGCCAAAATCACACACTGTTGTCCATCAGTGATGCTGTATTTCATTCAATCTTTAAGACAAATTTACATTAGTTGGCTCAGGCATGCTACCCGAGCTAAGCGCTAGCTAGCTGAGATTAGCAATAGTTACAGAAGAGTAAGGGTGGAGTTAATGCTCTTGACCATTTTTAAAGAGCCATTAATGAGCTGTTCTGAGGAAGACTGCAAAAGATGATTCACAATGATGCTGTAATAAACAAATAATAATGAAAGCTATTTTGGAAAGTATGTCACTAGCATTTCATTTCATTGTTATTGTTGTTCGTCCATCGTTCTCGACGATGACCAAGGACATAACAGGGAAGAGGACTGGGTGTGACGTGTCTGGCTGTGGCTGATCAGTCCGATGCGGGCATGGAAGGCTCTGCCACCGGTCGGGCACAGGTGGTCTGCGCAGGCAGAAGATACAGGAGTGGCTCTGGACTTGCGAAGCTCACGTTTTCTCTGGGCCTTGGTAATCCTGTTCAGCTCAAAGGAGGCAGCACCTTTGCTGGTACGGCTACGCCAGTCTGGTCGGTCTAGCACTAGGGTCTCCCAAGTGTCAGGACTGATGTCAAAGCTCTTCAGGGAGGCCTTAAGAGTGTCTTTGTAGCACTTCTTCTAACCACCTTGTGAGCGCTTGCCCTCTGTTAGTTCACCGTAGGTAGGCGTGGTAGGCTTGGGTAGGCGTGAGTCAGGCATACAAACAAGATGGCCATCCCCCCTAATTTGGGCTCCCCTGAGCAGGGTGTGGATGCTAGGCAGCTCAGCTCAGGAGAGGGCCTCTGTGTCAATTTTGTCCTGCCAGGTGATCTTCAGGAGCTTTCTGAGGCAGTTCAGGTGGAAGCGGTTTAGCTTTCTGGCATGGTGCTCGTAGACTGTCCAGGTCTCGCAGGCATACCATAGGGAAGGCAGGACAACTGCTTTGTACACCTTCAGTTTTGTGGTCAGCCTGATGCCTCTCCTTTCCCACAATGTAGCACGTAGCCGTCCAAATGCTGAGCTTGCCTTGGCAATGCTCGAATCAACCTCGTCGTCAATGTTGACAGACCTGGAGAGTGTGCTGTCGAGGTACGTGAACTTGTCGACAGCCTTGAGGGTCTCCCCATTGACAGTGATGGCTGGTTCCATTTAAGTCTTCTGCGGTGCAGGTTGGCACAGGACCTCTGTTTTCTTTGTACTGATTGTGAGCCCAAAGTTGTCACAAACAGTGGAGAAGGAGTTCATGCTCTGCTGCTTCTGGGCCTCTGTAGCAATGTTGAGTGTGCAGTCGTCTGCGAACAGGAAGTCACACACTGAGTCCCCTTCCACCTTGGTTTTGGCTTGGAGCCTCCGCAGGTTGAAGAGCCTGCTGTCCATCCTGTACCTGATCCTGATGGCGCTTTCTTCAATGTCACAGAAGGCATCAGACAGCATGGCTGTGAACATTATGCTGAAAACATTATGCTGAAAAGTGTGGGTGTGAGTACACAGCCCTGCTTGACCCTGTTGGTGACTGGGAAAGCTTTGGAGGAGTCTCCATCATCCAGTACTCGAGCAAACATGCCATCATGGAACTGGTGCACCATGCTGACGAAATGGTCCGGGCAGCCAAACTTCACCTTGATCTTCCACAGCCCCTCACGACTGACGGTACCAAAAGCCTTGGCCAGATCTACAAATGTTGTGTAGAGGTCCCTGTTCTGTTCTTGACACTTCTCCTGAAGTTAGAGTGCGGCAAAGATCATGTCAGCAGTTCCACGAAACTTTCTGAAGCCACACTGCCTCTCTGGCAGGTGACCGCCTTCCATGCGTTGAATGAGGCAGTTGAGAAGGACTCTTGTGAGGATCTTGCCAGCGATTGCGAGGAGAGAGATCCCATGGTGGTTGTCGCAGGACTGCCCGTTTCCTTTTCTCCTGTAGAGATGGACAATGGAGGCGTCCTTGAGCTCCTGGGGGATAACGTCCTGCTGCCACATGGTCTGAAAGAGCTCGGTGAGTTTCTGTATTAGAACTGGTTCTCCTGCCTTGTAGATTTCAGCTGGGATGGAGTCAGAGCCTGGTGCTTTGCCGATCGAAAGGAGTTTGATTGTTTTTTGGACTTCTGATTCCGTTGGAGGTTCTGCCAGAGACGTGTTCACCTCTACTTGGTGCATGCGAATGATGGCTTCTGCATTGACAGACGAAGGTCTGTTCAGGACGCTGCTGAAATGTTCTGCTCATCTTGCCAGGATTGCGTTCTTGTTGGTGAGGAGAGTGGACCCATCAGCACTTAGCAGTGGTGATGTTCCAGAAGACTGAGGCCCATAGATGGTCTTAAGGGCATCGTAGAAGCATTTGGAGTTGTTGCTGTCAGCGTACTGCTATATTTCATCTGCCTTTTTGCTGAGCTAGAAGTCCTGCATCTCTCTGAGCTTTGCCTGCACCTTTCTTTTGATGGAGTTGAAGGTTGCCTTCTTAGAGGCAGATCTGCTGTCTTGCTGGTATGCTCTGTGGGCTTCACACTTCTCGTCAAGCAGCTTTTGGATGTCCTCATCGTTTTCATCGAACCAGTCTTGGTGTTTGTGTGTGTTCTGGCCCAGATGAGTGAGTGAGGTGTCTTACACCATGTCTCTGAAAGCTGCCCAGTCTTCTTTTGCTCCATACGCCTCGAGGTTGAGCTGACTAAGCTTGCTGTCCAGGTCCTCACTGAGGTTCAGTCGCAGAGTGCTGTTCCAGCTTGCTGACATTGAGTCACTTGTTTGCCTTTTTCCCCTGTGGATGCCGTTTGGGCTGGATGTGCATGTTGAGCTTTGAGAGAATGAGTCTGTGATCCGTCCAGCAGTCTGCGCCACACATCGCCTTCATCCCTCTAACGTCCTGCCTGTCTCGCCTTCTCACAATGATGTAATCGATCAGCTGCCAATGCTTGCTGCGTGGATGCATCCAGGAGGTCTTGCTGCGATTAGGCAAGTGGTAGACGGTATTAGTGATCAGAAGGTCATGAGAGGCGCACATCTTCAACAGGAGAAGGCCGTTGCTGTTGCACTTTCCAACTCCATTTCTCCCAAGGACTCCCTCCCATGTTTGATAGTCTGTACCAACTCTGGCGTTCAAGTCTCCAAGAACAATGAGTTTGTCCTCCTTTGGTACACCTTCAATGAGAATCTCTAAGTCCTCATAAAACTAGTCTTTGATCTCATCTGGGTTCGTCATGGTGGGGGCATATGCACTGATGAATGTACCATGGCGTTTTCCTTGGAGGGGAAGCCGCAGGGTCATGAGGATGTCGTTTCCTTTGGGGAGGCTGGTAAGCTTGCTGAGCAGATTAGATCTGATCATGAAACCCACTCCTGCTTCACGGCGTTCTTCGCTGCCTCAGCTACTCCAGAAAAAGGTGTAGCCGGCTTTGACTTCTGTCAGCTGACCTTCGTCTGCAAACCTGGTCTTGCTCAGAGCTGCGACGTGGATGTTGTACCTGCTGAGTTCTCTTGCGACAAGTGCTGTCCGTCTCTCAGGTCTGTCCACTTTGGAGCTGTCCATGATTGACACATTCCAAGTGCTAATGGTGAGTGATGTCAGCTTAGTTGATTTCTTCTGAGAATTTCGACCACTAGGGTGGGATTCCCGTCAGCCGCGGCTTGCTGGCCAGGGTATAGCGAAGCAGACTATGTTTAGGGCACCTTTTCTAGCCCCTTCCTCAGGCCATGGAGGTGAGCAGAGCAAATCCTAAAGAGGGCTGCTCAGACACCCAGGGGGCTGCCGAACTCCACTGCTGCTTTGGTCCAGTAGAGAGCAACCCTATGCCCTGGGTCGCCTGTGTGTGGGATTGTGGCTACAGCTTCCAGTGTATCCACACCTGCTGCTTTGTCACTTGCCCATCGCCACAGGACTTGGAGGGAGAGGAGGGGGAATGAGAAGGAAATTGGGGGGGGGGGGGGGTGATGTCTTGACTTGTGTGTGAATTTGATTTAAGTGAGGGAGAATTGCGCAGGGTCATCAGCCTCACTGTCTTGTCCCAGCCTATCTGGATCCAGTGGCAAGACATAGTCAAGCTGGCTGGAGATAGGTTAGGATGCAGTGGATGGCCAGCAGTGTCCTACGTGTCTCACTGTGCCCTAGTTGCGCTCCACAATGCTTTGCTGGGTCTGCCTACCTGCCCGTTAAGCCAGTCTGGTGGTTTCCTCCGCACAGTCTGCCAGGTCCAGTCTACGCATACATAGGTAGACAAGTCCTACCTCACCGAGGGTTTCAAACCCGCCGGCTACCCCCACCTGGTTTCGCCCGCCAATCAACGCGATTACCGGGGTGTGGCCACTGTTACATGCAAACAGCTGCTTGTAGCCACAGGTGAGAGTTGAGTGCCAAGTGGGAAGAAAAGCGGACCAACCACCCGGAGGTGCGACTGCTGCCCCATCAGAGGTACTATCCCTCCCTGACACTCCATACACCCCTTTCATTAAGACCTGTGGGAGCTGTCAACGTGTGAAAAAAATAGCTGTAAATGGGACCTTTAAGTTTCACAATTTGTCTGTGATAACAGGTGACTGCAAGTGCACAGGCAAGTAAACACCAAGTACATAAACCAAAGCGAGGTATATTTGTAAGCGTTTTAAACTGAAGTCACACAGGAATCTTGTATGTGAACCCAAAGTGTGTTTGCATGCACCGCAGTTGTTCACAAGTGTTCACACGTGCAGGTCTGTGTAACTGAGCCCTTATTCTCCATGCCTACATCCCCCAAAACACCCAACTGCTTCTTGACAGCCCACACAATCTTTCAGATCAGTTTTTCAAATTTGTGTTCTTCAGTAGCTTCCTGACACAGACTATGTTGAGAGAGCAGCAGAAACACACAAACACAGGACAAACACACAGCTGAAGGAACAGGACATCAACAATGACAAATGATAACAGTCACAAACTGTGCACAAGAGCACGCAGAACACAGACACAGATGAGACAGCGTTAGTTGGAAAAGAAAAAAAAAAGTGTTGTGTTCTGAAAGGGAAGTCCTTATCATGTCACATACTCAGACACTGTGGTGAAATTAAGAGTGGTTAAATCTGGTTATGTGTCAGTTATGTTCTTTTATTTTGTTCTGTTTTTATTATCGCAGTTAAAACATCTTACCTCGAATTGGGGTAGCTTCTGGAGGAGACAAAAATGAAGACACAACATCAGTTTAGTTCAAGGTTGAGGTTAGTAATAGGGTTTTGGGGTTAGAAGGTTCACTGAGACTAGGTTATTAAAAATATTAGGTGATCTCTTACAGAGGTAAGGATATTTTTTTTAGTTTAGTTTTTTTGTTAAAAAGAACCTCATTGGTGGTATCACAAAAGAACGAGGAGCTTTATACTAGTATATCTTGCCGTTTCCATTGACAGACCTGAAGAAGCTGGGGTCTTGGCATGGATTATATCATCATTGCAAACTAAGGTTGAAAAGTCAAAAGATATGGGGTTAACAAATGCAAAAAATGAAAAAGATCAAGGTACTTATATTTTTTTTATTTGGTGTCAAAATCTGTGTTGAACCCCAAATTTTGAGGCAGATTTGAGGAGTATCTACTGAACTACAATTCCAAAACTCCATTTTAAGGCACCCACAAAGCCACTCAGCTATCTTCCTCTCTGGTATCTTCAACATTTCGGAGTAGCGACAGGAGGATTTCGGCCAGGTGTCTTTGATATTTTGAAGTAGCAGCTAGACGAGACTATCAGCATGAGTCTGACACTGCGGAACAGTCAAGTTGTTGGCAAGTCGTCTAGGTCTGCTTCCTGCCACTTGATTCCCCAGCACTGCCGGCAGGTGTGAAAAGCTGGAAGTCGGTAGCAGGAACCTGCATTTATGCGGCCCAGGAGTGATGGTCGCACAGCTTCTGATGGATGACGGTGTTGTGAGGTCCTTCTTGGGCGACCAGGCGGCCCTTTTTTTAGGGATGCCCCACCTGCCTCAATACGAGGACGCCTCTAGAAAATGTGAGGTAAAAAAGGCTCATCCTCAACTAACCTGGCTGGCTGCCCACGGTCAGTGGGTTGTCCATCTCAGTGGGTGCAAATCAAAGTTATGGAAGAGACATGGCCTCCGGCTAGCAACTAAGTGCAAGGTGTACCGTGCAGTGGTCCACACCTGCCTACTCTACTCTTCTGAAACCTACACCCTGTATCATCACCACATTAAGAGACTTCAGCGCACTCAGATGAACCAGCTGAGACATCTCCTTAAGATCTGCTAGCAAGACAGGATTACTGACATGGAGGTAAGAAGACGAGCAGGCATGCCCAGTGTTGAGGCACTCGTCTCGCAGAATCAACTGCGATGGAGTGGCCATGTAGTCGGCATGGGTAACTCGCGGCTTCCTAAGGTTGTCTTTTATGGTGAATTTGTCAGTGGTACAAGGAACAGAGGCAGACCCAAGCTCAGATTCAAGGACATTCTCAAAAGACACCCGAAGGCCTGCACCATTGACGTCGACTCCTGGAAGGATGGAACAAGCAACCGTCTCTGGTGGAAATCTGCTGGCAGAGGCTCCGTCTCCCTGATCGATGACAGTCTGGCTGAGGAGACAGCTGAGCGCAGTCGAAAGCGTGCTGCCAAGGTTGCCTCAGCTGCTGATCCTCAAGCCCGTACCCCTTGCTTCTTCTGCCACCATTGTGGCAGACCACAATGTTCCTACCACATTGGGCTGTTTGCCCATGAACGACATTGCTGAAGTCGTCAAACTACGCAGGAGTGACAGCCAGCCAGCCAGCCACAAGGTTAATCAAACAGACAGAATTTGCTTAACTGAAGCGGCACAATTTTCCTCACCGTTTCAATCTGATTGTCTTTGCATTTATTTTTTTCCCATTTCACAGAGAGCTGCATGTCTATATTTGCTTTGTTTAATTTCAGCCAGTATTGTGTTACAAGGCAAATGTCCCTTTAGAGTCAAAACAAAATATTAACTCGTCCAGCCAGTAGCTGGTGGGCTTTTTGATGTGTAGTATAACTGTTCCAGTGTAAAATTGATCCAATTCAGTTTTAGGTGTGGGAAGAGAAACTCACTTATCTTCAACCCCCTGAAATGCAAATTAAAATGAGTTGTTGCTCTATTAATTTTTACTTTCTTCTTGTTTCTCAGTATCTCACTGTGTTTCTCTCTTGACTTTCTTATTCTGTATTTTGTTTTTATCCGTGTATGATTCAGGGCAGGAGTATTACGCTTGCTTAGCATAGTCGACCCTCAGGCACAAAGCTGAGTTCAAGGCTACTCACCGCCATTTGTTGAATGTACAGGTCTAGCCCCAGTAAGAGCATGGGACGAACAACAGCATAAGCTTGATTAATTAACTCAACCAAAGGAACTAAGACATCTCTGCCCAGAATATGAATTAAATCAAGTATACGCTAGCTCGTGATGCATTAATGATGCATATGTATAAACCTAATAGAATGCCTTTTCCTCATTTAAAAAAAAAAAATTGCAGTGAGACTGAAAACCTCAAACACACTTAAAAGCAGCTGTATGCAGATTTATGGTTAGAGTAGCAGGTTGAAAAAAAAAATCAATTGTCTAACATTAATGTAAAGTATTATTATGGATTTACCCTTTTTCTGAATGCCTAATTATTAAAATATAATTTATCACAGTTTAAAATAATTACCTTTTTGCAACCATTTCATTAATGTTTCTTTTTCCTAGAAATTCTACCCTCAGCTGTGAAGTAGTGAAATGAAGATAATTAAGAAATCAGAGCGATGACAGTTTACAGATATATGAGATAAATTGCTGTTACAGGCACTATAAATAACCACAGCTGTTTGCAACAGTTGCACATATAAACAGTTATTCTCCTGGTGGAGAACCCTCTCTACATGACACACTCTGTTTAACAGCGCTTCCTCCTCACCACTGTCACTCACAAGTCTAACGAGCAGTGGAGACAGGCACTGGTCTTGACTGCAAATTTACAGACATTTATTCATAGCAGAGGAGCAGGAACTCAGTTCAAAACTACAGAAAGACACAAACCAGGACAAAACCAGCTGTGGTTGTGGCTTAACTGACTTTAAAAATAACATTAAAGTGTATTTCTGTTGATGTACACATCCACTCTTGTGAATGTGCAGACAAGTTACGGATGTGCTCCCAGGTGTTTAAACTATTGTGTCTAGCCAGGATTTTCTACATTCTGCTTTATATAATAAAGGGGCGTGGGTGGCGACGAGTTAGGCCTGAAATTCTCAATACCTTCTAGACATACGTATTTTTATTGCACTTCTAAACAGAATGTTAAATCCTCTTTTGTGATACCAACAATTAAGATTCAGTCACTCAGTTCTGCCTGGTTTACAATGCACTTAAGTGGATTGTTTTTCACTCTATTACACTATGCATCGGTATTGTTATATATGCTTATGTTTACATGTTTAAAATGTGCATTTGTTCACATTAGCTATACTGTACAGCAGCGTTTTTCAACCAGGGGTTAGAACGTTCAGGGTGGTGCAGGAAACTGTCTAATTTCACTTCATAATTGGTCCAAAAAACTGCAAACAACTTGCCATTGTTGTGCATTGGCACCTGCAGTGGCTCCTACATGCCAGCAGGTGACAGCACAAACACAATCCCTCCTCCTCTTCTTCGTCCTCTTCCTCCTCTTGGAAAACTGTCCCCATGGAGAAGCGGGGCAGTGTTACATCTGCCGCAGAAATCTAAGAAAAAAAAATTGCGCCATGCCTGAGCCCACAACACCATCCAGATGAGATAATGCCCCCCCCCCCCCCGCACCAAACAAGTGGCAGACACAACTACCACAGTAGTTCGCGGTGCTGTGGCGGGGACAGCACATCCGCACGTCAGGTCTGGGGTAAGTGGCTGTCTCATTTTCAAACTAATTCTGGTAACGGCAGAACACCAACAGTGAATGGCCATTGTGACCAAACATCAAGCAAACTCCTGGCCTGAGCTGAACAAAAATCCAACTCACGTGCACTCGTGGTGCCTGGAGCAAATGCATGGGTGTTCGTATCTTTCCATTAACTTTGTATGTAATCGCTTCACATTTCACACAGAGTATAAACAAATTACAAGAATAAATTGTCATTTACATATTCTGTAATAGGCTACAATGTGTTGTTTTACAACATTTTAGATTGAAAAAAATCCACCAATCCACCCCACCAAAGTAAAAAGGGTTCTGTGGCTCAAGAAAGGTTGAAAAACACTGCTGTACTGCACCATGTTTATGGTGTACGTAATCTATTACTATATTCACGGTGCATGAATATTCTAATGAAAAAGATAACATAAAATGCATTGGTGCATCAGTCTTTCTTGCTCAAACAATTTTTCTATGTGGCAAACCCACTTTAAAGCAGTTACATCATTTAATATGCAGCAATATGCAATGGTCACTTACGAGTCATTGAAATACACCAGGCAAAATCAAAGGGACATTTTATTATTTTCTGTGATGATTGTGGAGACCACATAATCATAGGTTATATGAGACAGGACAACAGAGCTCAGGGAAGGTTACACTGAGGCAAAGTTAGATTTTGATTAGGAAGGCTGCAGGAAGCTGGTTTATTATGCATTAGGAGTTACATTTTGTTGGAAGTTGAGAGGTTACTAGTTAAAGGTTAGAGGTTAAGGTTATAGTTAGTTTAAGGTTAGAGTGAGGTTAAGGTTAATAAAGCGGGATTGTTGGGAGGGGGTGATAACACATGGACCTTATAAGGAACTGAGTGACAAAAAAAGAAACAACAGAATGGAAAGGGGGAGTGTAATGAGGAGAAGGGGAATTACAGGAAACCAGAGATAACTGTCACACAGGAAAAATTAGAACAGAAGAAAATTGCCATTATAACTTCTAATTTTTTTATAATGAAGCAGCACAGGGAGATAAAGCATGGTGGGTCTGCAGGTGCCAGTCGGTATTCTATTACGATGGCAAATCCACCTGTATTACTAGCACACATCCTAATGGCCATAAGCTTCCCTTCCAAGCTTTGGTCAGCCAGGGGTTGATCAGATTAGGGTGACAATGGCCTAAATATATCTCAGCATTCTGCTGTGCCCCACACATTATCAAATGCAGCATATCTCCACCGTGCACCACAGCTGTTTCATTTAACAAGGCTCTGAATATATTAAAAATATTATTAAAGGATAGCCAGATGGCCAGATTGCCTCTGGCCAGTGTTGTTGCACATCTGCGCGCGAGGCAAAATGGGGTGGAGTTATTGGTGGCGTGTCAAAGTCTGACCACCGTCCAGAGGGTGTCTAACTGACCTTTTCATCACCGCAGATACCAGTCTAGGATCCTGCCAGTGTTGTAACCACCGAGCAGCCACATCTGAATTCATCCACAAAGCTCAGCTGGAGTCAATGTGATACATGCATGTGCAGAAACGCATGGGTGTAAGGGAGCCGTTTCATTTTAAACTTTTACCTTCATAAAAGGACCTTCTTTAAGAATACCTTCACAGCTTATCTCTGTCACTGTAGCTTATGGTTAATCTATTCTAGCTGACAAGGCTAGCAAGGGCCTGAGGTCTGCAGCTATGGGAACTTCAGGAGAAATGTCATGCTCTCTCCACACCTTTGGAAGAGCTCCTTGGGGGATCCTGATGCAAATATCACTGCCCTGACAGCAAAACACTGTCTGAAACATAAGGAACCAGTCTGCCAGCTACTCAGCCATCTTGCATGTATATGAACCATTTTTAGTGGAGGTAACTTAGATCATAATTCACATTTGATCAAGTGGAGTATAATAAAGTTCATGTGTTAATCTGTGGCTCTTCCGCACCCTTTATACAGTCAATACAGCAGAGAATATAAGTACTGAACACGTCAACATTTTTCTCATTAAGCATATTTCTGATGGAGCCACTGACCTTAGATTTTCACCAGATATCAGTAACAACCCAAACATACAAAGAAATCAAAGCAACTGTGTTCACAAAACAAGTTATATGTAATAAAATGGAATGACACAAGGAATAAGTATTGAACACATGAAGAAAAAGAGGTGCAAAAAGGCATAAAAAGCCAAGAAACCAGCTGAAATCCATCAGAATTTAGGAAGCCATCCCATCCTCCATCAGTGCAACTAATTTCAACTGCTTAAGTCCTGACTGATAGCCTTTAAAAAGGTCTGTGAATATCAGATTGTCACACCACAAAGAACTCATAATGGGTAGAAGCAAAGAGCTCTTTTTAGACCTTCACAACCTCATTGTTGCAAAACATAATGATGGCATTGGTTACAGGTGCATTTCTAAACTGCTGAATGTTCCAGTGAGCACTGTTGGATCCATCATTTGGAATTGGAAAGAACATCATTTTACCACAAACCGGCCATGACCAGGAGCTCCTTGCAAGATTTCTGACAGAGGAGTCAAAACAATCAGAAGAGTTATCCAAGAGCCAAAGACCACTTGTGGAGAGCTCCAGAAGGACTTGGCGTTAGCAGGTACTGCTGTTTCAAAGAAAACAATAAGTAATGCACTCAACCAACATGGGCTCTACACCCGCTCACCTTGCAAGACTCCATTGCTGAAGAAAAAGCAAGTTGAAGCTCGTTTAAAGTTAGCTGCACAACATTTGTGACCCGTGCTGGCAAAATGAGTCGGAATGCGCACCGCGCCATTATGAGCTACAGGCATGAGAAGTCATAAATCATGACTTTTTCTTTGT
The DNA here is from genome assembly GCA_020510985.1 of Pholidichthys leucotaenia. Taxonomy (NCBI): domain Eukaryota; kingdom Metazoa; phylum Chordata; class Actinopteri; order Cichliformes; family Pholidichthyidae; genus Pholidichthys; species Pholidichthys leucotaenia. Next base: position 335,812,963 of record CM035839.1, on the reverse strand, counting down.
TTGCTAGCAGCAAGTCCCGGGAAAACCCTTGTGAATACCTGGTATCATTGTAAAGCTTAGAAATTGTACTTTCTAAAAATACATGTGTTTTGGTGGAAGACCTAACTCCCAACCGATCGAACGCGAGTTCGATCGGTTGGGAGTTAGGTCTAGCCAAAATACAAACAAATTGGCTTTTTCCGGGTCCATTTTTGCACACCTTCTACAAATTAAATATCATTTTGAAGGTCTTTCAATACAGAATATGGAGGAAAAAAAAACGTTACCTCAGTTTTGATAATTTCCTCAAAGTGACTCATTTTGCCAGCACGGGTCACATTTGGGCAAGCCAGTAACATATTTTCTTTAACACATGCCTGAGGTGCATCTTTAACATCAGGTGGCCGGAGAAGATCAGGAATAAAGACCTGTGGGAGTGAGCGGGACAGAAACCAGTGGCAGAACAGATTCTGCGGAGGAAGTGGGACTGGATTGGACACAAACAGCAGGGAACCAACTGGAGGGGAGTAGAGAGAGCAGCCCAGAACCAAGCAGCCCACAACCAAGTGCGATGGCGAGGAGTCGTCGATGGCCTATACTCCATGGCGAGCTATGGGCTTAAGTAAGTAAGTAAAATATTGGGAGAATATAGTCTGGTCAGATGAGACAAAAATTTTACTTTTTGGATGCCACAACACACAGCACATTTGGAGGAGAAAATGCACTGCACATCAGCCCAAAAACACCATACCAGCAGTGAAGTTTGAAGGTGGGAACATCATGGTGTGGGGGTGTTTTTCAGCACATGGTACATGGTAAATGGCGTGCACTTATATAGCGCTTTCTCATCTCTACATGACCAAAGCGCTTTACAGATCCTGCTATCCACCCATTCTCACACACATTCATACACTGATGGCAGCGGAGCTGCTATACACAGGCGCTGGCCTGACCCACCAGGAGAAACTGGGAGTTCAGTGTCTTGCTCAAGGCCACTTCAACATGCAGACTGCAAACAGAGCAGGAATCAAACCCCTGACCCTCCGATCAGTTGTCAGCCACACTACACCTGTGCCACGGCCACAGGCAGACTTCATATAAATGAAGGAAAGATGAATGGACAAATGTACAGAGACATCCTTGATAAGAACCTGTTGCCATCTGCCAAGATGCTGAAGGTGAAAAGAGGGTGGACATTTCAGCAAGAAAATGATCCCAAACACACAGCCAAGGAAACTCTCAACTGGCTCCAGAGAAGGAAAATAAAGCTGCTAGAATGGCCCAGTCAGTCACCTGACCTGAATCCAATTGAAAATTTATGGAACTGAAGATCAGAGTTCATAGAAGACACCCATGGAACCTTCAAGATTTGAAGACAGTTTGTGTGGAAGAATGGGCTAAAATCACTCCTGAGCAATACCTGCACCCGGTTTCTCCATACAGGAGGTATCTGGAAGCTGTTATTACCAACAAAGGCTTTTCTACTAAATATTAAATTAATTTCACCGAGCGTGTTCAATATTTATTCCCTGTGTCACTCCACTTTATTAAATATAACTTGTTCTGTGAACACAGTTGCCTTGATTTCATTGTATGCATGGATTACTTGGGTTGTTACTGATACCTGGTGAAAATCTCAGGTCAATGGCTCCATCAGAAACATGTTTAATGAGAAAAATGTTGACAAGTTTAATACTTATTTTCCCCGCTGTATCTCCAAAAGTCATGTCCTGAGACCAAACAATGTGGCTGTTGCAAAAGACCAAAGAATAGAAATCTGGTATAAAGCTACTGGCACAACAGAACAAGATTCACAATAAGACACCCAGTTTTTAAATACTGAAACCCAGAGATATAAGATGGCTACAAGAAGTGCTGAGGAGATGAGATGGCAGCCTAGGGGACGTGAAAGCCTTTTTCTCATCAGCATAAATCCTGGCCAACTGCTGAGCTTTCCATCCAAAGGGTTGCAGAATAAAGGCAGGCCCCCAAAGCTAACATTACCCAATGAGAGCCATAGTATTCAGACAAGGAAAATCAATTTCCTTTTCTGTCCTCATACATGCTGTACACTCCATTTGGACTGCAACTAAAATACCTTAAAGATACTGCACAGTTTTTAACAAGTAGTTCAAAAATGCAGGATACACAGAAATATGGCAATCAATTGAGTTTGCTTTCTAATATGGGAAATGAATTTTTAGCAAGACATTTGGAAACCATTTAGTAGAGGATGTGTCTGGAAAGAAAAGGAAACTTTGGTGAAAGAAATATTTGGTTAAGACTGAGGGCTTGGTACATATCTCACTATGACGCTAAAATATTCTAGGGTACGAACGCAAAGGAATAATTGTCTTGGATTCAAACAGAGTGAAATTATATCATCAAAGCCTGCTTTCTTTTACCATAGCAGAGAAAAAAAAAAAGATTTGATGAAGCATTGGGGAATTGCTGCCAAGGTAACCTTGGAACCCCATGAGTAAATCATCTAAAATGCTGCTGAAATGTTTAATGTGGCCTTAAGATGCATATTCTTACAGATGCAAACTAGTCATCCCCATTTAAAAAGTGTGCTACCTCCTCAACTTGCCGCTCAGTCACAAGCGCCAATATATTGGTGTAAAAGGAGCTTTGACATGAGGAGTTCGACTTAAAAAAAAAAAAAAAAAAACTCAATGTAGGGAATTAACAGAAAAATAGGACAAGGGTAAGGAGGGAGCTGGAATGTCATGCATTTTGGAAGTGGTTATGGTGTGCCATGTGCTTCTGGGAGAATGGGTTGGCTTGATGAGCTTCACAAGGCACTTACCAAAGGCTTCTGAAAATGACAATGCAAGCACATGTAAATAGGAAAAACAATAGTTCATTTTAGGTTACTGTTAAAGTGACTGCTGCCCAAGAGCTAATTCAGTTGGGTGCTGTGTCCCACCTTAAGTGTTTAGCATTTGTTATAACAGTGAAATATTACAGTGGGGCAAAAAAGTATTTAGTCAGCCACCATTGTGCAAGTTCTCACACTTAAAAGATGAGAGAGGTCTCCAATTTTCATCATAGGTATACCTCAACTATGAGAGACAAAATGAGAAAAAAAAATCCAGAAAATCACATTGAAGGATTTTTAATGAATTAATTGGTAAATTCCTCAGTAAAATAAGTATTTGGTCACCTACAAACAAGCAAGATTTCTGGCTCTCACAGACCTGTAACTTCTTCTTTAAGAGGCTCCTCTGTCCTCCACTCGTTACCTGTATTAATGGCACCTGTTTGAACTCGTTATCATTATAAAAGACACCTGTCCACAACCTCAAACAGTTACACTCCAAACTCCACTATGGCCAAGACCAAAGAACTGTCAAAGGACACCAGAAACAAAATTGTAGACCTGCACCAGGCTGGGAAGACTGAATCTGCAATAGGTAAGCAGCTTGGTGTGAAGAAATCAACTATGGGAGCAATTATTAGAAAATGGAAGGCATACAAGACCACTGATAATCTCCCTCGATCTGGGGCTCCACGCAAGATCTCACCCCGTGGAGTCAAAATTATCGCGAGAACGGTGAGCAAAAATCCCAGAACCACATGGGGGGACCTAGTGAATGATCTGCAGAGAGCTGGGACCAAAGTAACAAAGGCTACATCAGAAACGCACTACGCCGCCAGGGACTCAAATCCTGCAGTGCCAGACGTGTCCCCCTGCTTAAGCCAGTACATGTCCAGGCCCGTCTGAAGTTTGCTAGAGAGCATCTGGATGATCCAGAAGAGGACTGGGAGAATGTCATATGGTCAGATGAAACCAAAATAGAACTTTTTGGTAAAAACTCAACTTGTCGTGTTTGGAGGAGAAAGAACACCATACCTACTGTGAAGCATGGGGGTGGAAACATCATATTTTGGGGCTGTTTTTCTGCAAAGGGACCAGGACGACTGATCCGTGTAAAGGAAAGAATGAATGGGGCCATGTATCATGAGATTTTGAGTGAAAACCTCCTTCCATCAGCAAGGGCATTGAAGATGAAACGTGGCTGGGTCTTTCAGCGTGACAATGATCCCAAACACACTGCCCGGGCAATGAAGGAGTGGCTTCGTAAGAAGCATTTCAAGGTCCTGGAGTGGCCTAGCCAGTCTCCAGATCTCAACCCCATAGAAAATCTTTGGAGGGAGTTGAAAGTCTGTGTTGCCCAGCGACAGCCCCAAAACATCACTGCTCTAGAGGAGATCTGCATGGAGGAATGGGCCAAAATACCAGCAACAGTGTGTGAAAACCTTGTGAAAACTTACAGAAAACATTTGACCTCTGTCATTGCCAACAAAGGGTATATAACAAAGTATTGAGATAAACTTTTGTTATTGACCAAATACTTATTTTACCGAGGAATTTACCAATTAATTCATTAAAAATCCTTCAATGTGATTTTCTGGATTTTTTTTTCCTCATTTTGTCTCTCATAGTTGAGGTATACCTATGATGAAAATTGGAGACCTCTCTCATCTTTTAAGTGGGAGAACTTGCACAATTGGTGGCTGACTAAATACTTTTTTACCCCACTGTATGGCAAGTGATGGTTTTCACAAACACACGCATTTTATCTAAATTTTATAATTCTGATTAGAGGATTTATTTTTAATTAACTTATTTAACATTCATTTAATATTTAATTTATGCATCAATTTTAAAACATTAACATGCATTTAGTGCAGCTTTCCATATTTGACAATTTGCCTGATGCATTTTTCTTTTTAGTTTCAACTTGTGCTATGGGTCGCAACCAAATGGAGCGGGTTTGAAGACTCGGAGATTTGGACTGGAGACATGTCTGAGTTTCAGACACGGATACGGACAAAACATGTTGTGAGAGAAAAAGACAGAACAAAACATTTCAAATTCAGTTTAACGGGAAAACAAAGACAACTGTGGAAACCATGAAACAAACAAAGACAGGTGAAGCAGAGGTTACATACAGTCAGGAAGCTCACTTTTTTAAGTCATCCACAGAGGTAGAAAACTCAAAAAAAAAGCCATGTGGAAAAGATTAAAATGTGACTTGAGAAACTACCAGAAGATGCAGAGGAATATCTGCTGGATGTACCCGAGACAAATACTAGGTGCATTTTCCCCATTTTACTAAAGATGATACCGATCATAGTGAAGCATAATCACACAATTAGAATTCTGAAATAGGTTCCAGAAAAGTTCCAGAACTTAAATATCCCATTACACATTAAATTACAGTATACAGATATTGGTAGAATCTGCTTCAGTGACTGGATGCCTGCACTGTACTGTTATTGCATGTTTTGGAGCAAGTAAGTTAAAAAACTATGAATTAACTCTAAATGATGTTCATCAACTAGAGGCGTCTTCAATTTACCAGCACAATCTTTGCTCATCTGCAAGAAAACAATACAGGTTATATCTGAATTTAAAAGGTAAAGGTAGTATCTCACTGGGCTGCGGCAGCTTGCGACTAGTAGATTTAAAAAAAAAAAAAAAACTGTGTCAAATATATGATTTAGCAACAATTTTTACACTGAATTGTCAAATTTGCATACAGTATGTTGCGTGAATGTCAGATGAAGTCCCAGACCAAAATTCGTGGGGAGTTTTCACACATGCCATGCGCCTGTTGCACGACATTCACACGACAAAATTGTGCATTTTTTTTGCACTTACAACAGCTATCCATCTCAATTGTGAAACTGGGACCATATCTCCCCATTCCAGCGGTCATTTTATCGTCAGATGTCAACACTGACCGCAGAGAAGAAGTGCACTGACACAGCAGGCCCTGGGACCAGCTCCGCTCCCTCTGTAGGGGCCTGTGGGGCAGGAACAGCAGCCCCGATGCCCCTACCCTTGCCTTTTGTGCCTTTGTGTGGCACAGTGACACTGCCAGTTATACAGTCATGTGAAAAATTTATGACACCCTGTATAAGCCTGTGGGGGGGGGGGGGGGTTGTTTTGTTTTTTACATATTTGGACATATGGATATTTATTGTCAATGTTAGAAATGCCGGGAGATTCATGTAATACAACTAAACAATTAAAAATGAATTAAAGACTTTCTTCAAATTTTCTGTAAAATGTAATTCTAAACAAATATTGAGGAATAAATTAGGACACCCCCCATCTTTTTTTAGGACACCCCCACATTCATTCCCACTTAAAATGGCTAAAATAAATGCTAAAAAATGCAAATAAAAACAAAAACAAGGTTAGACATAGATAGGTGAACATTTTTAATAAAGAACTGAATTAAAGGGGTGTCCAAATTTTTTCACATGACTGTAGTTGCGCTAGCGTGTGCTAGAAAATGACCATGCCGTTCACGCCTGTCTCGTGTGCGGAGTGTCTCGTCCTTTTAGTGTCCAATCAGTCACAATTTAGTTTCATAGGTCTTCAACCCCTCACTAAGTCTTCTCGCACTTTCTGACTCACAGAAACTAAATTGAGAAGAGTTCGAGACACCTGCAACGACTCTGCAACTATTCTGAGAGAAAATCTGTCATGCAATTTTTTTTAATATGTTGAAAATTCCTGCGGCAGGACAGCGAGGCCCGGTGATACACAAGAGGAAATTACGAACTCCAGCAAATGTTTGCAGACATTTTGGGAACTCCCTAGTTGCAAGCTGTCGCAGCCCAGTGAGATACTACCTGTGTTTTAGAAGAAGACTGACTATGTCAAATATAAATATTTATGTGAAAATATTTAAGATTTTGGTTCTTTTCAAATGAGTCCATCATGGAGGCTCACAGACCTCAAATTAGTGGGAACAGCACTGAGTGGAACCCTGACACCGATCACTACATCAGCAACTATATATAAGATTATAGACACAGACGTGCTCACACTATGTTCATGTGTTTTAATTCCACATTTTAAAGAAAAAAAATTGTTGCTAATGAGCCAACTTTTGAAAAATAAAAAGATTACAGGAATCTGGACTTGCTGTATTTGGCAAGGCATGAATAACGAGATGGCAAATTGATTATTTTAGGTCAACAGCTCTCTGGGGCCACAGCTAGGGCAGGGGATGAATGGCAACGCACTCTTTATTTAGTGGTGTCTACCCTGATTTACATTTGCAGCAACAAATCAAACAGGAGTCATTGGATTTTTCAAGTGGTGACAAATCATCGACCTAAAATATCTACCCCTTATTGCCCAGAGCCACTCCAGGGCCTGCACTTAATTAGCTATATAATTAGGCTTTGCTTTACTGGGCCTCTCAGTGGGGTTTAATCAATGGGAACAAGACAACATATCCACCACCGAGTTGTGTCAGTGGAATGTGGACCTGGCCCTCATTGTCTGCTGACACACTTCTGGCTTATTGTGAATCAGCTGACCTCATTTAGTACTGTTACACTCCAAAACATCATTTATTATCATACCACACCACTTTTGACTTTTTGTCATTTAAAGTCATTTTCAATAGATTTGTCTAAAACAATTCTAAAGTCACTAACTTTACTGAAATCACATTAACTGAGTTGGACACATCTACTGTATGTTTCTTGTCTCCTAACCTCAAATCCAATTTCACTTTTAACTCTCCAGAAAAGATTAAAGTTTAAGACAGAAGTTTCACAAAATCTAAAATAACATGTCCTACAAAAATGGTCAAAACCACCATTTGTTAAAAAGCTATCATAAAATCAAACAAGAGGGAAAAAGATCTGCATTACTTTCCAGAAATGAGTGAAGACAATGGACTGCAGTTCATTTATTGGCCAGGTTTCCAGAGTTTCAAATAGTGTAAACAACTGACAAGATTAGTCAAGATTAGTCAGTTGAAAGCAGGCCAGCGATGTTATATTATCACGTGGTCGAAACGGGCTCCAATAGAAAAACAAGTGAAGTCCCTGAGTGTTCCTTACCTGAGCGTAGCTGCTTGATTCGCCCACTACTTGCACTTGGGTCAATGGGCAAGAAGTCTTTGTACCAAGTGATTTCTGGGTCTGGGTTGCCACTGGCAGCACAGAGCATGGTGGCCGTTCGAGTGCGCTCCACCACCTTGAGTTGAGGGCCCATGTCGATGTTGGGGAAGCCTGGTGGAAGGAGGTCCTCTGTGAAAAGAACAACAAAAAAAAAAATACAGCATATGAGCCATCTTGAAAAGGAAACAGTTTTAGCGGTATAGGTCACTTTTGTGACATTATTTTTTACATCTGCCAAGGAAGTAAAGTTTTCAACTGTATTTGTAATTTGTGTGTTCATCAGGGAGCTTGATGACATTTTCAGCAGGATGGACCAAGGAACAATCAAATATATTTTGAGAAATGCGTGAATCATTATCAGCCTTTTTAGAAATATTCCTAGGGAGGAATCTGCACTTGTCGAATCCTTTGATGGTTACCACATTCAGAGCACTCACACTCCTGCTTTCCCATAATGCATTGTGCTATCTGTCTATGATGACAAGCTAAGTGAAAAAAGAAACCAACATATACAAAAAATGAATTCACTAGCCATCTCACAACTGGCTTGCAAGCCACTAGATGGTTTAAGTGAGTCAAATGTAAATCAAATGCCATCACAACAATGTTTCATCCACTTCTCATATTCAGAAAAAAACCCCAGACTGAAATCATACAAAGATAATGTGCTTCAGCTGTTCAGCCACTTCCTACTGCTGTATGGTGTCCAGCTAACAGTCCTGTTGGCAACGACTGTTCTGGAGAGTGAAAAAATTTGTATGTAGAATTTTTTTTAGATTTAAAAAAAACATGTGCATATAAATCTATTTGTACATTCTTTTTTGGAGTTCTGTTTAGAGTAATAAAATAGATCCCAAGTTTGGTAAATTACGACATGATTCAAGGTTCAAAGATTTTATTGTCAATACTACTATATGTGCAGGACATACAGGAGAATTGAAATGGCATTTCTCGCTCTCTTTACTGGTGTGCATTTTATAAAAAGAAAAGGATAAGGCTGGATAAAAAAAGAAAAACAAGAACAAACGACAGCAGCAGTCTATGTACAGTCTATATACAGTGACGCAACCCGTTGTGCAAATGGCAGCCAGAAGGACTCTGACCTCCATAGAGGTAAACTATTAGTTTAGGTAAACGATTAGTGGTAATAAACCCAGCAATCCTATATTCAGACAGCTAGAGATGAATACCCGTAGTTGCATTTCATTGCAGTAGTGTAGGTGCAGATAGTGACAGATATGATTGCACATGATCAGTATTGCAGATTACCGATGATCTTGCTGGCTGCATCCCACTATGTGTTGTAGTGTCTTCCGGCAGGTGGCAGTGCAGCTTCCATACCACACCATGATGCAGTTGGTGAGGATGCTCTCAATGGTGCCCCAGTAGAAAGACTGCATGATGTGGGGTGGGAGTTGTTTAGATTATTTTATTGGTTTTGTTCACAATATCAAACAATGGCACAATCACTTTAAGAGGGGAACTATGATCCCTTGGTGGAGGTCCACCATCTCTGAATGCTTTCTATTCCATTATTATCATTATAATTTGACTTGGATTTCCATAACTTTTGCTTTAGTTGCTATTTTATTTTGCCTTGATTTCACTTGTTCATTTGTTAAGATTTAAACAGCAAAATTACAATAGATCAAAAACCCAAAACAAATCTGGTTTCCGTGATCACACGAATGGTTTATTTTTACAGTCGAAAAGTTTGAAATTCTTTGGGCTGGTGGAATATAAAACTGCCATAATAATGTACAAAGTAAGGAACAATTTACAGCCAGTTAACATCCAAAACATGTTCAATGAAAGACAAATGGGATATTTTAGAGACATTTAAGGGGGGAGTTACTTCTAAAGACAGTGGGTGTACGAACAACTAAGAGAAGTTTTGGGTTTCGATTTGTGGGGTTAAATTATGGAATGGATTAAATATGGAGTTAAAACAATGTCCAAACATTCTGAGTTTTAAAAAAAAAAAAAAAAGTACAAAAATGAGAAATTCAGTAAATACAGGAAGGAAGATTGCTCCGTTAATCACTAGGGTATGATTAGTGGGAAGTTGTTTACTTGTTGTGTTTCATTTTTGAGTTTCTATTATAAGATTTTGAAATGCATGTTGAGATTTGTTTATTAGCATCTTTGCTCATTGGGTTTTCGTTTGCTGTGGCAGTGTGTCTAAGTATGTATATATGTACAGTCATGTGAAAAAATTACGAAATCCTGTATAAGCCTGTTTTTTTTTTTTAACATATTTGGACATATGGATAGTTAATATCAATGTTAAAAATACTGGAAGATTCATGTAATACAACTAAACAATTAAAACGAATTAAAGACTTTTTCAAATTTTCTGTAAAATGTAATTCTAAACAAATAGTGAGGAATAAATTAGGACACCCCCATCTTTTTAAGGACACCCCCCACATTCGTTCCCACTTGAAATGGCTAAAATAAATATTAAAAAATGCAAATAAACACAAAAACAAGGTTAGACATAGATATGTGAACATTTATTAATAAAGAACTGAATATTTAATGGGGTGTCCTAATTTTTTCACATGACTGTGTGTGTATATGTGCAAGTAGGGACAGGACAAGATGGCTTTGGGCTTCAATCCTGTTCCTTTTGTGGACTGTAATTTTTGTTTTTATTCTTGTTTTTTATGTTGACTTGTTTAAAATAATTTGGTATCAATCAGTCAGCCTACTACTGCACCAAGATTTGTAAAAGTGTAGAACGTAAATGGTTAAAGGGGTCACTGACTGCACTTTTTTGACATTTTATAAGATAAGAAAAGCCTTTATTAGTCCCACAATGGGGAAATTCCATTATTATCAACCCGTATATGTATTAATGAAATGTTTGATGTATTTTGGTGAGACTTTCTTTAATTTCATGATTGCTGCATAAGTGTGAATTGACTTTTGTAGCCTTTCTGAGAATGGCTGGTTACAGTGCATGTCTCTTAAAATCTCTAAAGCTGTATTTAAGTCTGCCCTCCCTCTTCAGTCACTATTGCTAATCTTAGCTAGCTTGATCCTAGCTCCTAGCTTGGAGCCAACTAATGTAAAGTTGTCTTAAAGAATGAATTAAATAGTGCATCACTGGTGGACAAGGCTGTGTGGTTTCAGTAGTCAACAGGATATGACTGGTCTCTGAAGTAAAATGAGCACAGAAACATTTTTAAATTAATGAGCCAAGACTAGTTGCTAAACTGCTAGATTCAGCTAGAAGCCTTGCTGGTGCTTCCAATTCAATGTAGCATCACGGTGAAAATATAACAAAAATAAGCTAGAATGTTACGAGATAGATTACTGACTGTGGATTTATGAAACAGGTGGAAACAGTGAAGTCTATTAGGGTGATCAAAATTGATAACAAAAAAAAAAAAAGCATAAACACGAGCTTTGTAGTTCCACTGATAGTTCTCAGACAACTGCCTTTGGCTCCCCGCCCCATCTACATGACAGACAGCCAGGCTGTCCAATAGTAGAGGAGCAAGCAGGTATCAAAGCTAGTGACGTTTACCTTGTAGTGGTGTTTCCCATTTCTTGATGTAAAGGAACATTCCAGCATTAAAGGCAAGTCGACTTTTTGGAGAGAAAAACAAGATAAAGGGTGTGTGTGTGTTTTTTAAGAGAAGCGAGTGTTTTGGGAATTTTAGATAATCGCATGACCAATAGACACATTCTGGAAGGTTAAAACCTATAAAAAGCCAATTTTTCAGTCCATGACCCCTTTAAACGTAATTCTACCCCTACAGACACTCTAACCCCCAGCAGACTGTGAATGAACACCCAGGGTGATGTAACAGAGAGGTATTTTGTGCAGTCAAATATAAGGATATTTGACGTTATTAACACGGCAATTTAACAACTATTAATCTAACGATCAATTTTGTAGTTTAGAACACAAACACAGCAGTATCCTTACAGCTAATAACCATGCATGATTGAGTTGTTATTTCTCCTCCAACAATCACGTTCACTGTACAGTCATTGTTCTCCTTATGCTGACTCCCTGTGCTCTTGGGGTAATTAGTAGCATGGGTCAAATCGCCTGACCTCTGCAATGAATGGGGCCAAAACAGTGTGTGATTTGCAGATGATGAGAGCTGAGAGCAAAGTACCCTAGCTGTAACATGCATCTAAAAGCCCAGGGGCACATCATAAATTGGAAAAGACTGATGGACTTATAGCTCACTTTTCATTCAGCAAACCAGTGACCTCTCATCAACTTTGCAGACAGAAAAGTAGTTTGATCAAAACCCCACAATTACTGTATCACAAGAAATTAGGCCAGCAACTTGAACCATAATTTCAATTAGGCTTTGGAAGCACAGACAATTTGCCACCAAGTTAAATAAATCATGGTGCATTTTGCACTTTAGCCCCATAGCATAGTGAACATCTCTGTGTCTCTTTACAAATAAGAATTTATGGCAGAAAAAGAGGAAGAACTGGAGGTGGTACAAACTCGGCCCAGACAAGTGACTGTACCTCTAACTCAGACTGACACCAGCTGAGCACAATTAATATTTTAAAGACAGGTTCAGAAAGGTACAGGCATTTATGCTTTTTTAAAGATTCTGTGCTTCCATATCTTCTAAATACATTATTAATGGTCAAGCATGTGTAATCTTGTTTTGCCAAGCTCTGTAGAAGCTCAGAAAAAAGTATAGAGCATGCTTCACTTCAGAAACATAATGGTATGTATTCTCAGTGTACCATCACTGATGCATGTATGTGACACCAGAAAACGCTGATCTAGAACACCCCTAGCTAGTTCTGTGTGCTGGAGAGTCATCTACAAATGCTAGGCCCATCATGCTCTCCAAGTGTTACAGCTGATGTATTTAATGTTGCCGCAGAACTTCATATCACATTAACTCTGTGTTTCAAGCATAAAAACAGCAGAATGAGGCTTACATGGACTATATTGACATTGCAAAAAATGTACTGCGATTTTAAGGAAAAAATAGGTAAGCGAAAGAAGGAAAAAGAGAGAAAAGAAAGAAAAAAATCATCTAACCAAAACAGGCAAGAGGCATGAAGTGTGGATTCATAGAGAGATAATGCTATCGTTACAGCTGCTCTAACCTGATATAGCAGACAGCCTTTCTGGGGGAAAAATAAGATCCCTCCTCTGTATACTGGTTACTTGCTCCCGCGGAACAGAGTCTGATACCATCTTTCCCCCTGAAGCTTACAGGCTCCGTCGATAAAGGCGGCCATGCAAAAATAAATAGATCACTCATCGAGGGAGTGTTACTTTAGGGTTAGTCAGCCTGACTGTGAAGGAGAGAAGGCAACCATGGAGTGATAGCATCCTAGAATTCCCAAAGGCCCATAATGGATAGCAATTGCATTTTTCTTGACGTGTACATTCTGTAATGACAAATGTTTTCAGGCAAAATAGAGTCAATGCTTGTCCATTGTTAGTCGATGACAACACTGCAGTATATTTTTACTCTTATCAACGTCTGCACAAAGACCAACTATGATCGCAATGCCACCGCGCGACAAGTAGATGCTTTCTATGAATGCTCACTGCATTTTTGCAAGATTTTTTGAAATGCAATTTCAGCCTTCATGACAGAGAGGGTCACATTACCACAACTTCAAAGTGCACTGTGCTAAATTAAATTACAGTGCTTTTATGGGGACTAACCCAAACCATTACCTGTAACCTAGTCTTTTTGGTAATGTGTTTGCATTTGCATTATGAAGGAGGCTTTTTTCAGAAGGGAAGTTGAAGCTCCCTGTGGAAATGAATTTCCTAGATAAAATTGAAAAATTAAAATGGTAAAGGTAAAAACCTACAATACTGTCTGACTGCACCTTATGATGGTAAAATTAGAGTAGTAAATTTGAGAAATATCAAAAGAACTAATAAGTTAAAGGAAAAGAAAACCTTATTCTCATGTTAAATACATCTGTTAGTCTTGCATAGAAGCTTCAGCCATCTACCATTCTGTAATAATATACGTAACTAGATAAAATGCTAAAGTTGGGACTGACCTGCAGCCTGCAAATGGAGGCTGCAGATCAAGATAAATTCAATGCATATTTTTATGATCTTTCCAATATGAACGGACTCTCATAATAGGCAGGATGGGGTACACAATAGAATAATTGCCACTGACCCTATCCATATTTCAGGTTTTGGTACTCTCTTTACCTAGTTTTTTTTTGAGTGCCATCATTATCCATGATTGTCTTTAATTTAGCTTCGCCATTTAATACCATTACACAAGTGACAGGTGCAAAGCCTTTAATCAGCCTTGTGTTAGCTTAGCCGCTGGCCGGCTGTTAATCTGCAAACTCATGCCTGCTGTTGTGTCCTGCTTTTTGCCATGCTAACTGTCGTCCTCTGAAAAGGCCTGTTCTTTAGACTCATCAGATTCCCCTGACTAATCCAATTCCTAATGATCCACTGCAACAAAATGAATTAAAAAAACCTAACAAATAAATACTTCAGATTACGGCACCATAGCATCCCAACTCCTACCAAAAGTAATTAAGTATGCCTTTTTTTGTGAACACATACTAATTATAGAAAACTGAGGACATGCACCACACCACCCATCCATCCATCCATCCACCCCCCACTGCTTACCTGGGGGTCTGGGTCATGGAGACATTAGTCTATGCAAAGAAGTCCAGATTGCCACCTGGTTCACATGGTACCAAGATCCCCATGATCCCTCCTGCAGGTGATGAACCCACTGGAGGGTGGGCCCATGTGGCTCATTCGGGCTGAGCCCTGCCAGGTCCTATTGGTAGAAACAAGGTCACCGGGCATTGCCATGGAGCATCTCCTCCCTTCCAGGCTCCAGTGCAGGACCCTGGTAACCCCATAATACCCTGGCGGGGTATACAGGATCCTTGTTGTAACTTTGTTATGGGGATCTACTGACTCACTCTTGGTCTGGTCTTTCACCCAGGACCTATTTGCCTTGGGAGATACTAGAAGGGGCACATTGCCCAACATAGCTCCTGGGATCATCTGGGCACACAACCCCCTCCCCCCACCACCACAACAAGGTGGCGATCCGTGAGGACATACAGTCAGCTGATAAATGAGTAATTCTAAATGTACTAAGTAATATAGTGTACTAGTGTAATGCTTAAGTATTTGGTATTATAGAAGTGCATTCAATAAAAGTGTACCATATAGCACTTTTTTCTACCTTCAACCAGCAAAGTGCCTTAAACTTTCAAAATGAATTTAAGTAGCTACTCACATTCCACAACACTGTACATGAAAATTAATCTAAGGCTGTTGGTGTTGTCCTATACCATGTACAAGTGGTGTGAAAAAGTGTTTGCTCCCTCCCTGATTTCTCATTTTTTTGTATGTTTGTCACACTTAAATGTTTCAGATCATCAAACAAATTTAAATATTAGACAAAGACAACAAAAGTAAACACAAAATGCAGTTTATAAATGAAGGTGTTTATTATTAAGGGTAAAAAAAATCCAAACCTACATAGCCCTGAGTGAAAAAGTGATTGCCCCTCTGTTAAAACATATATTAACTGTGGTTTATCACATCTTTGGAAAGCTGAGTTCAATTTCTCAAACCACACCTAAGCCTGATTACTGCCACACCTGTTCTCAATCAAGAAATCACTTAACCACTTGCGCTCCGTTGTTCCGCGGGCGGGCAAGTCTCTGCGTCCTATGACGCACGAGGGCGCGCGAGAGCGCGCTCGTGCGCATGACGCATGATGGTGGTGATGGTGATGTAGTAGCGTCCAAGCGCCACTCAAAAAAAAACTGCAGAGACAGCCGCGAACAGATTAGTTCATCTGATTGACCTCTCATTCGACTAATAAGAGCCTTGAATTGGGTTTCTGAAACCTTGAAGACTAATAAGAGCCTTGAATTGGGTTTCTGAAACCTTGAAGAACCAATGAATGGAAACCTAGGAAGGAGGACCCGCCTACTGTGAACGCAGGAGCCAATAGAAGCACAGAAATTCTGGCTGGGTGAAGCGATATATACTGTTGCAACAGATGAAAACAAAGGATGCTGGACAAATCTCCTACAGACCCAGGCTCACCCAGCAGCATGGAGAACACCTACAAGTGGGACCTGCACTCATTCCAGCAGAATAGACGGAGGCCGACGACAAAAGTCGTAAATCATTCGCCAAAACGGCAATAATGGAATTATGTTTTGATCGGGATCCACGAGCGGAGCAGCGTCGCGTTCGTCTGACGCGTGGGAAGAGCTGTTCGCCACGACTCTGCTGCTTTGAAGAGGTAAGGTGTTATAAGCTAAATTATTATTTATCCCTGAAAACTGTAATCCAAAAATGACTTTTGACCGATCGGTAATTTACAACTGTACTGCGCACGAAATACGAAGTGCGTGCGCCGCGATAAACGGTTCATTTGCCGTGTTCGGACCGTGAACGCCCCCCCCCCCCCACCCGCTGCAGAAGAGGAGAGGGGGGGGCACGGTCCGAACGCTCCTCGGTCGGCGGGAGGAAGCATATCAGTCTATTCCATCATGTAGCGATGGCCCTCTTCTGTACCGAGGGGGGAGGGGGCGTTCACGGTTCCCCCCACACACACACACACAGTAGCGAGGGGGGGGGGAGCCGCTGTGAAAACATGCAAGGAAAAAAAAAAAAAGTGTATTCCGTCTTGTAGCGAGGGCCGAATTTGGTCCTTGGTAGCGGGGGGGGGGGGGGGGGGGGACGACCCCCCGCTCACACACACACACACACACACACACACACACACACAGACACAGCCCTGAGTGTGACCTTTCATTAGAGCCTAAAATGAAGATTCTACATTGAATTATTCAAAAGTTACAGACGTTTTTCCAAACTGTGCCATTTGGCACAATTTGGCACAGTTCCATAACACCTGGGAACAGCCTGAGAACAAAGCTGTGTAAAATATTCATTTTTTGTGGTATTGTTACCAAATTTGGATCTCAGCTGGATAACACTTGGTTCTACATTTCTGTTGCATTTTCCAGCCGGATCGGACAGCTGTGTGTTATTTACAAGCATTTGTATCCAAAAAAACACTGTGTCCAAATTTTTTTTCTTGAAGTTCAGTATGTTTATATGACTGTAACTCAGTGGCCGGAGCACGTAGAGAGATTATGGTTTTTTTGCCAAAAAATTCAAAGTGTTTTCTTTTAAATGAGACCAATCCCATGAAGATGCTGCAAAGGGTTGAATAACAGCTTTCGATTTACTTTGGGCACGTTTTTTTTTGGCATTTTTAGGAAAATTGCCCGGAGTGCAAGTGGTTAAATAGGACCTGCCTGACAAAGTGAAGTAGACCAAAAGATCCTCAAAAGCTAGACATCATGCTGTGATTCAAAGAAATTCAGGAACAAATGAGGAACAAAGTAATTGAGATCTATCAGTCTGGAAAAGATTATAAAGCCATTTCTAAAGCTTTGGCACTCCAGCGAACCACAGTGAGATTATCATTATTGCCATTATCTACAAATGGAGAAAGCATGGAACAGTGGTGAACCTTCCCAGGGGTGGCCGGCTGACCAAAATTACCCCAAGAGCGCAAAAGTTGACGAGACAAAAGTTGACAAGACAAAAGCTGAACTTTTTGGAAGGTCTGTGTCCCATTACATCCGGCATAAAAGTAAAAGCATTTCAGAAAAGGAACATCATACCAACAGTAAAATATGGTGGTGGTAGTGTGATGGTCTGGGGCTCTTTTGCTGCTTCAGGACCTGGAAGCCTTCCTGTGGCAAATGGAACCATGAATTCTGCTGTCTACCAAAAAATCCTGAAGGAGAATGTCCAGCCATCTGTTCAGGACCTCAAGCTGAAGTGCACTTGGTTTCTACAGCAGGACAATGATCCAAAACACACCAGCAAATCCACCTCTGAATGGCTAAAGAAAAACAAAATGAAGACTTTGGAGTGGCCTAGTCAAAGTCTTGACCTGAATCTGATTGAGATGCTGTGGCATGACCTTAAAAAAAAGTTCATCCTCAAAAACCCTTCAATGTGGCTGAATTACAACAATTCTGCAAAGATGGCCTACATGGCCCTACACAGGGCCATGTAGGTTTGGATTTTTTTTTTTACCCTTAATAATAAACACCTTCATTTAAAAACTATATTTTGTGTTTACTTGTGTTATCTTTGTCTAATATTTAAATTTGTTTGATAATCTGAAACATTTAAGTGTGACAAACATACAAAAAAAATGAGAAATCAGGAAGGAGGCAAATACTTTTTCAAACCACTGTAAGCTAGTCAGTGCAACAAACCACTAACCCGCAGAGTGTTGGCTAATGACTTTTTTTTCCCCTATATGTGACCACTGGCACTGTCATGATTCATATGTCATGCCAACATATTTGGCATTAATGCAATTCATCATGAGAAATTAGTAATCTTGCAAAATGGAGCTATATACAGTGACAGAGAGCAAGAGAGAGAGAGAAAGCTAGAGCGGCAAATCCTAACTGGCCAGGAAGGAAGAAAATACCGTGGGGTCCTCCACCACACCCCATACCTATTATTCATATTATTATTTTCACTTACAGCAATGATTTAATTTCATCAGCAGCATAATGAGTTTAACTGATTACCCAGCACCACCGCATAGAGACAAAGGATTTGAGCAGGTCTGTGCATTAATATCAGAGAAGCAGAGGGCCAGAGAGAGAGAGACAGAGAGAGAGAACGAGAGAGCACAGAGTTCTGGAAGAAAAGCAACAGTACAGTGTACACACACACACACACACACACACACACACACACACACAAATTGAGTCTGGAAAGAAAAGAACTTTAACTAATAAGCAGACTCAGACTCCAGACAGAGCAGTTTCATTTGCTCTGTGTCTACACCACAGCCGCAACTGTTTGCATCAACACGCAATCAAGAGACAAAAAAGAAAATGTCTGTTTTCGGGGATAGGGTAGACAAAACAAGCGGGGTCCTAATGGACTATACTGTGGAAAACCTATTTCCAACAATCAATGTTTAAAAGACAAGCTAATGCAGCATATGATTAATTTATTAGATTTGTAACTGCTTGGAAAAAATGTTGATATTACAGGCCCACATCAATATTCAGCACCCATACCATCTCATAATGGTGGACAAGGTTTCCATAAGATATGGATATCCTTTGAATTCAAAGGATTCTCATTTCAGTAACCCTATACAGTGAGCTTGATTATTAAAGCATTAACAAGCAGAACAGAACTAACAATTTCTATATAAACTTGAAAGGGATTATAAAAAAGAAAATGTTTCAAAACTCAGAGTATATGTATTTAAGACAGACACATACGGCGGGGAAAATAAGTATTGAACTCATCAACATTTTTCTCATTAAACATTTCTGATGGAGCCATTGACCCGAGATTTTCACCAGATATCAGTAACAACCCAAGCAATCCATATATACAAAGAAATCAAGGCAACTCTTCACAAAACAAGTTATATTAAATAAAGTGGAAAGACACAGGGAATAAGTATTGAACACACTTGGTGAAATTCATTTAATATTTAGTAGAAAAGCCTTTGTTGGTAATAACAGCTTCCAGACACCTCTTGTATGGAGGAACTAGGCGCAGGCATTGCTCAGGAGTGATTTTAGCCCATTCTTCCACACAAATTGTCTTCAAATCTTAAAGGTTCCATGGGTGTCTTCTATGAACTTGATCTTCAGTTTGTTCCACAGATTTTCAATTGGATTCAGGTCAGGTGACTGACTGGGCCATTCTAGCAGCTTTATTTTCCTTCTCTGGAGCCAGCTGAGTTTTCTTAGCTGTGTGTTTGGGATCATTGTCTTGCTGAAATGTCCACCCTCATATCATCTTCAGCATCTTGGCAGATGGCAACAGGTTCTTATCAAGGATGTCTCTGTACATTTGTCCATTCAGCTTTCCTTCAATTATATCTATTCTGCCTGTACCCTGTGCTGAAAAAGACACCCACACCATGATGCTCCCACCTCCTAACTTCACTGTTGGTATGGTGTTTTGGGGCTGATGCGCAGCGCCATTTCTCTAAACAGCTCTGTGTTGTGACATTCAAAAAGTTCAATTTTGGTCTCATCTGACCAGACTACATTCTTCCAGTATTTTACTGGCTTGCCCAAATGTTGTGCAGCAAACTTTAAACAAGTTTCAACATGCTTTTTCTTCAGCAATGGAGTCTTGTGAAGTGAGTGGGCATAGAGCCCATGTTGGTTGAGTGCATTATTGTTTTCTTTGAAACAGCAGTACCTGCTAACTCCAAGTCCTTCTGGAGCTCTCCCCAAGTGGTCTTTAGCTCTTGGACAACTCTTTTGATAATTCTTTTGGCTCCTCTTTCAAAAATCTTGTGAGAAGCTCCTGGTCGTGGCCAGTTCATAGCAAAATTATGTTTTTTTCCACTTCCGAATGATGGCTTCAACAATGCTCACTGGAACATTCAGCAGTTTAGAATTGCGTCTGTAACCAATGCCATCATTATGTTTTGGAACAATAAGGTTGCAAAGGTCTAGAGAGCTCTTTGTTTCTACCTATCATGAGATCTTTGTGGTGTGAGAATCTGATCTTCACAGATCTTTTTAAAGGCTATCAGTCAGGACTTAACCAGTCCCGCACTGATGGGAGATGGGATGGCTTCCTAATTTCTGATGGATTTCAGCTGGTTTCTTGGCTTTCTATGCCTTTTTCCACCTCTTTTTTTTATCTGTTCAATACTAATTCCTTGTGTCATTCCACTTTATAAAATCTAACATGTTTTGTGAACACAGCTGCCTTGATTTCTTTGTACAATATCTCACAAAAGTGAGTACGCCCCTCATATTTTTGTAAATATTTTATTATATCTTTTCATGGGACAACACTGAAGGTATGACACTTTGATACAATGTAAAGTAGTCAGTGTACAGCTTGTATAACAGTGTAAATTTGCTGTTCCCTCAAAATAACTCAACACACAGCCATTAATGTCTAAACCGCTGGCAACAAAAGTGAGTACACCCCTAAGTGAAAATGTCCAAATTGTGCCCAATTAGCCATTTTCCCTCCCAGTGTCATGTGACTCATTAGTGTTACAAGGTCTCAGGTGTGAATGGGGTGCAGGTGTGTTAAATTTGGTGTTATCACTCTCACACTCTCTCATACTGGTCACTGGAAGTTCAACATGGCACCTTATGACAAAGAACTCTCTGAGGATCTAAAAAAAAACAAAACAAAAAAAAAATTGTTGCTCTAAATAAAGATGGTCTAGGAGGTTGTCTTTTGAAAATAGACCAATGAGTACTGCCAGCATTGCTGTAGAGGTTGAAGGGGTGGGGGGTCAGTCTGTCAGTGCTCAGACCATACGCTGCACACTGCATCAAACTGGTCTGCATGGCTGTCGTTCCAGAAGGAAGCCCCTTTTAAAGATGATGCACAAGAAAGCCCACAACAGTTTGCTGAAGACAAGCAGACTAAGGACATGGATTGCGGGAACCATATCCTGTGGTCTGATCAGACCAAGATAAACTTATTTGACTCAGATGATTTCAAGCGTGTGTGATGGCAACCAGGTGAAGAGTACAAAGACAAGTGTGTCTTGCCTACAGTCAAGCATGGTGGTGGGAGTGTCATGGTTTGGGGCTGCATGAGTGCTGTGAGCACTGGGGAGCTACAGTTCTTTGAGGGAACCATGAATACCAACATGCACTGTGACATACTGAAGCAGAGCATGATCCTCTCCTTTCGGAAACTGAGCCGCAGGGCAGTATTCCAACATGATAAAGGCCCCAAACACACCTCCAAGACGACCACTGCCTTGCTAAAGAAACTGAGGGTAAAGGTGATGGACTGGCCAAGCATGTCTCCAGACCAAAACCCTATTGAGCATTTGTGGGGCATCCTTAAATGGAAGGTGGAGGAATGCAAGGTCTCCAACATCCACCAGCATCGTGATGTTGTCATGGAGGAGTGGAAGAGGATTCCACTGGCAACCTGCGAAGCTCTAGTGAACTCCATGCCCAAGAGAATTAAGGCAGTGATGGAAAATAATGGTGGCCACACAAAATATTGACACTTTGGGCACAATTTGGACATTTTCACTAGGGGTGTACTCACTTTTTTACCAGCAGTTTAGACATGAACTCAACACATGACACGTGTTATTTTGAGGAGACAGCATATTTACACTGTTATACAAGCTGTACACTGACTACTTTACATTGTATCAAAGTGTCATATCTTCAGTGTTGTCCCATGAAAAGATATAATAAAATATTTACAAAAATGTGAGGGGAGTGCTCCCTTTTGTGATACTGTATGCATGTATGTATTACTTGGGTTGTTACTGATATCTGGTGAAAATCTCAGGTCAATGGCTCCATCAGAAATATATTTAATGAGAAAAATGTTGACGTGTTCAATACTTATTTTCCCTACTCTATCTATAGTGTAGATTTAGTGCTTTATTGAACAACTGGTTGTGTATTGAATTAAAGGCAGCTCAAAGGTAGTTACTGAGAAGAATGTGCAAAACCACATGCTCCTTTTATCTTTCAAGGGTACTGTATATCTATCAACAAAACTGGCTGGAAGACGTGTACTTTCCCTTTCGTCATGCATCTCGCCGAGAAATTCCCAGAATTCTATGACCAGCATAATTCATGCTGAATTTCTTGAGTAATATACAAAGAGCGAACAGTGGCACAGAAGATCCAGGGACAGAGAAGAATAGCAACATGGGGAAAATCTAATCACAGTGTCTCTGGCCCCAGCACTGATAGCCTTCTCTGGATAGCCATCTCAGCTGAATAATGGTTATTATACTGCCAGCACTCAACCTCTACCCTTGCAGTTCTGTTCCCAGAAAGATTCCTGATGTCCTGTTGGTATTCTCCACGCTGCACACTTCTAGCTACCAAGGGCAACAGTTACATCCAAATCTCCCAAAAAACACAACTGGAAAGAAACTGGCTGAAATGCCAGATGAGAGAAGCAGAAGAGGGAAAGAGTGATAAAGGATGAAAGAGGAAAAACCTGGAGAATAGCACACACATTAAACAGAAGTTTGCAGTGTTGTTTACTGCACCGCGGAATCAGTTTGTTGCGTCAGCTTTCTGACCATGTGAACATGCCACAAGATAAAACCATTTTCCTCTTGGTGAACGTGCTTGAAATGCTAGTCAAGCAGTGAACTTTTTAATTTGTTTTGGTTGACTGTTTATAGGAACCATGGGGTGAACTACATGGATGTTGCTACCTTCCTTACTTTTGTAGTGTTTGCAGGGTACAATATTTTAGAGGAAGAAAGTAAAAAGGATTCACAGCTGCATTTATGACTGAACTGTTCTCAGGTCTAACACACATTTATTTCATTATTTTCAAAGACTATACCAAGTGCACCTATAGCCACTAATTCCAGATGCAGGTCTAAGTTGCTCCTTGTTATGTCAATGCAACAGGTTAAAATTTTACACACACACACACACACACACACACACACACACACACACACACACACACACACACAGAGTATATATATCAAGAGAAACAGAGAGGGTGATATGAAGAAGGACGGTAACAGGCAGAAAAATGCTAAACTGTATGTTATTCTGTAATTACAGGGATTTTTTGTTTTTTACTTCAGCTTTGCACATCTTTCTTTTCAGGTGATTATAAAGATTTTGACAAGTTTTCCCCACGACAAAGTTTGACAGCACATGCTAGAATGCCTTCTCTTCCATACCAATACATGTAGCCTTTAAAAAGAAAAAGGAACAAAACAGTTTTTTTTCCCCGTTGATGTGCTGAGCCACAAAGCACAGGCATGAGAGAGGAGTAATTGTAGGACAGCTCCAATGAACCCCCGCCTGCAAGGCAAAAAGGTGGAGTGAAAGTAAAAACATAAAAGAAGCGGGGGAAAAAATCTGTTTACCTGTCTCAGCAAGAGGACGTTTTCAACACCCCCCCCCAAAAAAACCAAAAAACAAAAAACAGCACACAAACACACACACCACCATACGTGAACACATTTTCTTTCCATCTCTGTATTTCTCTCTCTCTTTTCTCTGTTCCTCACTTTCTGTCTTGTCAGGCTCCTGAGGAGTCTGGGGTAAGACAGGCGAACTCCAGGGGAGACAGGAGATGAGGCCCGGGCCATTAAAGGAAGTGCCTCTCCGCAGAGAAACGTCAACCAGTCAGGTCTTGTTTAGTGGTGGGTGGCTCCAAGTGCGTGTGTGCAATTGTGGGTGTGCACACAAAAATGGGAAGCTAAGGCTATGTGTGAAGTGGTAGTGGGCACCTTGGCACCTGATCCCACTTTACCAGATAATTGTGGTATTTTTGCTTCATTAACTAAGCTTGATTAAATATTGTGGGTGGTGTATTGCTAGTCATCTTATTCAGCAACACTTTCATTCTCCAAAAGCATGGCACAATACTGGATGGCATAAAACACTAAACAATCATCAGCAGATATTTTTCCTAATGTTAATATGCTTTGATACGTTTTAAGATCTTTTTTTTTTTTAGATTAATTATGCAGGCTTAGTGGTGGGAATCAACAGAGACCCAATACTTAGGCCACAATGTCATATTATCACAATCTTGTAATACACCGAGTATTGCAATATCATATATTGTGATTTTTCATTCCAATCTTTGTCTTGTTCAACTCTTGGCTAGATCTCGAGCTCTGTTTATGCTCCACTTCCGGTCTGTGTGTCTATGATGGGTGTACCCTCTGGACAAGGTCGGTGCATGCACGGCTGCATATATTCCCCCTTTTTTGCATCTACTAGGCTAACCATTTGACGCATAGCTATCATTTGTAGTTTCACCCCAGCCCTATAGGTACAGCAAATGTGCTGATACATGCATTTGTTCACCGGTTATATAAAAGAGGAGGACAAACAAGTGCCAGGCACATTTTAGCAGCAACACCCCCAAATGCAGAGAGAAAAGAAACTCCTGTGTTTACTGCCAATTGCCTTTTCTTTTTCTTTCTCTAGTCTCGTCTTGTCACGTTTCTTTTTAATTCGTTGACTTCTTCTTTCTCTTCATCTTTATATGCAGTGTCGGTAGTGCCACCTCTTGAATGGGAGGTTGTATCTTGCAAATGCATAAAGTGCAGTCGACTACAGAGTGTAGTGGGCTGGAGATGATGTCATTTACGGCACACCAGCTTTACGCTCGAGCAGACGTGCAGGGCGCAAGAGGAGCTTAAACCCAGCTTAAGGAGTTACTTTTTTGCTTTGCTTTGTTGTGCTGCGCTGACCTAACCAGACAGCATGAGTCAGCATTTAGCACCACCTGGTGGACTGAAAATTCAACTGTACCTAAATAGTAATATTTATTAGTAATTAGCAAATTATCATATTGGCGTCTCTGAATCAATACAGTATCAACATTACAATATTGCAATATTACGCTGTATTTATTTTTTCCCCACCCCTATACAGGCTCATTCACAACATTCACAAATGTTAGCATTGAAAGAGATCTCTGAAAGAATATATGTAATAAAGCACAAAAATAACCACGAGGTTTCACCAGAGAAAAACATTAAAGATGGAAAAACTGGATTTTCCCAACAACAATATTACAGTCCAGATATTCCTTTTTGCAAAGTTCACACTCCATCCTGGAAAGGTTTGTCTTTGTCTTAAATAGACTACTTCCTAGAAGTAGAGCCAATCATCTTTTGACCCCCCCCCCCCCCCCCACAATGCATCCAAATTTCTGTGGGAGAAAATACAGTGTACTTTTGTCATTGAGACAAACAAGGCAACAGGAGCGGAAATGCCTTCTACCTGACATAAGAATATCAACACTGTGTAAGAGTCATTGTTGCTTGAAAAGTATCTGCTACAACTCCTGCTTGTCCTGTCATCAACTTGGCAAAGCTGCAGTGACTCTGGTCAGGAGAGGAGGAGGGACAACACTCTCCACTGCTTTGAATTTGGACTGCAGTACCATTTTGAAACACTAGCTGTCAGGATTACATAATGTTCCTTTAGGTCCTTTCACATCACTAGTCTTTGAGAAGAAAAACATCTGACCACAGATACAGTATTTTCTCATATAAAAAGTCAAAATATCAGCCACCACTTTCACCTGCAACCCCTCTTTTCTGTGGACGGATTCTGTGTCTTAGAGAATCAAGACATGTTGCTCCAGACATGCAAAACAAAGGATTCTTTAAGCTGTCCAAGCTACTCTGGGCCAGAACAACAGCAGATGGAGAGAGCTAAGCTGCAGTGATGTCCCATTCCTGCCAAAGGAACTAATCTAACCCAAACAAACACCAAAACTTCAAAGCAAAGACTGATACTAAGTAGGGTTGGACAATTGGATGAGTACATTGTCTCTTGTGCTGAGTTTATCAAAAGTCTGATTAATTGTGGACTTTTTTAAATTGGTTTTCCTTCTTTAGAATTTAACTATACAAATACATTATATAATTACACTTAACTACACTTGATTCAAAATCCAGATGATAAAATTAACAGACTTTTTTTTTTTTTTTTTTAAATGTGACAGTGTAGGACCCCAGCTAAAGGGTTTTTTTGTTTGCAAAAGCGAAATAACTGACACATCCCAAATCTATTTTTCTATAAATGCATGAGGGAGCTTGGGGAAAAAACACAAGTGGATGTGGAAATTTATCAGACTGAGAACAGTTTGACTGTTGGATATATATATATATATATATATATATATATATATATATACATTATATACTGTATATATATATATATATATATATATATATATATATAAGTCACTTAAAGTAGAACTGAACTCACCTTTTTGCCAAAAAAGTAGAATAGCAGATTAATTCCTTATTACCTATTGTATTTTTCAACACATAAAAGAAATTTTTAGGCCGTGTGATGGCCAAGCTATAAGCCGATAAACTTTTGCCTCTGGCTGACAGTGCCAAACAAACCGGAAGTAGTGCAGACGACGCTGCGTGACGTCACGAGTGTGACCCTTATCAAAGCAACAATGGCAGATGATAGCAGTTCCAGCAGTCAAGAACACCAGAGTTTTCAGAGTGAAGAGGCATTCAGGATCGGTGACAAGACAGAGGAGGATGCAGGAGTGTCAAGTGAACAGGAAGAGAGCGAGGGAGGCATCGAACCGTACAGATTAGAGCCAGAATTTTCGGGGGATTCCAGCACCGACTCAGACCGCAGCAGTGATGGGGAGGAGATTCGCTTATTGAATACAGAAGGGTGAGTCTTTACTTTGGCATGTTTGGGGTGTCAGGATAAGGAAAATTAACAATAAAAAAGAAAGGGGGAAAAAAAACATCAGCATTTTTCCAACTTATTACAGTTATCCCTCACTTATCGCGTTTAATGCGGTCTTCCTTCGCTGGGTATAGGCGCTCGGCCAATCAGCTTGCGAGGTAAAACGTCTCGGCCAATCAGCTTGCGAGATTCCCGAGCGGGCTGGGGAGCCGGGGAGAGCGGGCTCTCCGTGTTGATACCTGATGTTCTAATGTAGTCTCCCTGCCTTCTCATTAGAACATCAGGTATCAACACGGAGAGCCCGCACAGCTCAAAATCTACCTCTCTGACCACCGCTCCACTCCTCTCCGCCCACCTCTTCACCGCTCGGGAATCTCGCAAGCTGATTGGCCGAGACGTTTCACCTCGCAAGCTGATTGGCCGAGACGTTTTACCCAGCTTCTCTCCCTGCAGAGCGCCTTCTTTATCGCTCGTGTTGCTTAGTGGCACTTTTCGCTGTTCTCTTGTGCCTTTTTGTGCAAAATAGTGCTTGTGACGCCCTTGGGGGGGGGGGGTGACGCTACTTCGCGGTTGGTTCTGGTCCCCATTAAACGCGATAAGTGATGGATCACTGTATATCTAGAAACGCATCGCTTCCCGGTCGCTTTTCCTCCCCCTTTCTTTTCTTTCGTCGCCATGACAGCTTTCCTTGGCCACTGAACAGATCTTCCCAGGTGTTGGAAGTGTTTTGTAGTCGACTATCACGACAAAATGCACCAAAAACAACCAGTGTCGACGTGCTCGCAATGGTAAACATGAGGACTGGGTCACACTCGTGACGTCACGCGGAACTCCGGCTGCGCTTCGGCGGATTTGTCTGATTTTTCAGGGCGGGAAATTCTAAATCGCGATTTTCTCCAAGATTCCGGGATTTGTGGAGGGGGTGCCAATGATAAATTATCTTTATAATTGTATGTACTATCACCCAGTGCTGTTCAATGCCGTTCAGTTCAGTTCTACTTTAAAAATGACAAGATCAAGCAGTTACAGTTAGTGGGGAAGAAACCGAGCTGACAGATGAAAAGAGGACTCCAGAAATCTGCTGCAGTTCCACCAATATTTTGTGTGTCAAAGGTCAGAGAGACAATGGTGAACATAAAAGAAATTGAAAATGAGAGACGTATACTTTTGTGGACCACTGAAAAAGACGGGTCAAAACCACACGTGTTCAGTGTAGCTTTAACCATTAAGAGCCAAGAAGCAAACGGCTGCATAAATATGAACAGCTGCTATTGAAAGCAGTAGGATCTGGGCTGCCCTCCAGAACACAAGCTTTGTAATCATGAAGTCCTTGATACAATCATCCAAATGTCCTCTTTCCCAGACTGCCATTTCCATGTGCTCCTGTTGTGTATTTGTCCCAAAAAAGTAGACCTCACACACAGATACTTTAACAGTGTTTACACATTTAAGATTCTAGTTTACTTGTCTTGATCAACCATGCGCTCAAGTTCTACTCTACTGTCTTTTCTGATGCAATCATACTGTTAAAGTTTCCCCATTTTATTTTCAATTTTTACCATAAGGAGCAAAGGCACAGCAGTTATGAGGCTTGCAGGACTTCAGGTCTTATCAAGTCTGCCAGTCCTGTGGGCCCCACAGCACGACCTCTGTGTTGTACAACTTCAGTCACCTGGGCTGGTGGCTGATGTATATGGATGAAGCTGGAGGTCCAGGCCATATCCCCATACTCCTCTTTATGCATAAGATTTATGGCTCCACTCATACCACACCCACATGAGCCGTCTCATTCCCTGCTTATACATCAAACAAAGTTCCATTCCGGTTTTCTTTAGCTCCCTTTTTGTGCATCAACGTGTTTGAATCCTCATTTTCCACATGGGGAAATATATGCTTTGTTAAACTTATGAGAGTTTTTTTTTTTGTGTGTGAGTTTATTCTAATAATTATTTTGGTTTGGTGGTCTTGTTAAACTAATTAAGAAACACTTTACCCAAACAAATTACATATCCAGCTACTCTGGTCTACCAATTGCATATTAATATGAGTAAAGCATTTACTTTGAAAAGCATTAAGCTTACATAGATTGGAATAAATCATCTGGCAAAACCCATTTTGGGACTAAAATACAAGAATGTCCAATAAAAGAAAAAACAAAAAGGAAATGTACTTGTATTATTGACAGTTAAATTACTAAAACAATCATGCGCTTGGTGTCAAAGTGTCTCGAGTTTGACTTAATACTTCAACTTATGACTCAGTGAGCAATATACTGATCTGTCAAAAGCACTAAACCCCTTCATCATTTTCTGCTTTCACTCTTTTCCAAAATTACCAGATATCTTCAGTGGCTTTAGTGACTCAACTTGAACTGAAATTGTATGAAATGGATGGCAAACATTTGGGAGCCAGCTACCCCAGACTAGATGTGAGATCTCACCACTTATCCCATTCAATTGCCACAAATTCTCTCTTTTTCCTCTTCACCTTTATCCTTCTTGCTGCCACGTACGGGGTGTTCTGTTTCTTCATCCTCTAATCACAGCTGATTACTACATTACAGGCTCAGGGGATCAAAGGATTCAGTGGCCATAAACTTTTATCTCGGTGAATTTCGTCTGGAGAGAACTGTTTTTTTTTAAACGAGAGAAAAATAGAGAGGCCATGATAGAAGGCTAAATGCTCCGACTGCCATAGAAATGCCAATATGGTGGCGTAAAGGGGAGGAAGGGTTAAAGGTATGGGAACAGATATATCTACTGAGAGTGAAAAGAATGACTTGGAGTCAGTGAAAAACAGCAAAGGGTATATTTCAGAGGAAATGACTGAAAACCTTTTAAGCCTGCAATAAGAAAGGGGTATATGGCTTTCCATGTGGTCAACATCCACCTATTGATTTGTTGTTTGTGCCAGGCTTGCCCTCAACTACACACCAATAACAGCTACAGAATATCGGTGTGGCAAGTAAGTAAGTAAAGTTTATTTATATAGCCCCTCTCACAGAAAGAATCACGAAGTGCTTTACAGTAAAATAAAACACACATTCACAAATACAATGATAAAAACATAAGGCAATCAAAAAAACATAACCAAACTAAAAAGCCTGTTTGAACAGCAGGGTCTTCAGTTGCTTTTTAAAAGCAATAAATTTTCTGGTTCAGTTAGAACTGGTATTTAAACAGTCCTCTTCATCATGTTGTTCACATTTTGACATGATGAGACCTAACAATTGATCAACAGTACCTCGCCATTGCATGGCTTCAAACAGGATGTTCTAAGAGGGAAGTGGCTACTGAGCTTAGAGTGTTACAGAGTGTCATCAGCAGGTTGCAACAGAGGTACAGAGAGACTGGAAGAGTCACCGAAAGGCATAGAGGTGGATGTCCTTTGGCTACATCCCACCTTGATGACCATTTCATTGTGAACAGTGCTCTGCGGAACTGGATGATGAATGCCGCTCAACTCCAGGCACATTTAAGGGAGGTGAGAGGCACCCAAATGTCACATCAGACCATTCGAAAGTGTTAACATCAGCATGGTCTGCGTCCTAGATGACCAGCAAGGGTACTTGACCACACCACCAGGCACAGGTGTCATCGTCTTGCATGGGCCAGGGAACATTTATGCTGGACAAGGGAGCAGCGGGCCTCAGTGCTATTCTCTGATGAAAGTTGATTCACGTTGAACAGAAATGACGGCTGCCAGTGATGATGGAGACATCAAGGAGAGCGCTATGCATCGGCCACTGTTGTCACTAGACAAGCCTTTGATGGTGGTGGTGGTGTTACAGTCTGGGCAGGTGTGTCTAGTCAATACAGAACTGCCCTACACCTTGTGAATGGTACAGTGACAAGCTAATACTACCTGAATAATATCATTAATCTAGTCATTGTGCCCCTGCATGAACAACACAGACCTAATTTCATCTTCATGGATGACAATACTACAGCTCATCAAGGCTGCATCGTATCCGGTATCCCATAGAAAACTCATGGGATCAGCAGAGTTGCCATGTAGAGGCTCGTAACCCTGCAACCCACAACCTCAATGACCTGAGGACTGCCCTTCAAGAAGAGTGGAATGCCATGCCTCAACAGACAATAAGTCGACTTGTGAACAGCATGAGACGTTGTTGTCAAGCTGTAATTGATGCTCAAAGGCACATGACAAGTTATTGAGACATTGACATTTTTTGTTGTGGTATACCCACCACTGTTGTTGGCTTTTGTTTCAAAACATTGTTTGAGGTGAGGAAATCACCATTGCATGCTTCTACTTAAATGCCCTACTTCCATGATATATCAGTGGAGCATGAACTTTTTACATTTTCCATAAATTTCACCCAAAAGCCAAATATCTATAACTTGTTGTGAGTAGTGTATGTCTTATGTCGTATTGGGGTAGCACCTCTGACCAGACAGCAGCCGCAGCCATAACACCTAGCTGTCTTTGCCTTGGTTCCCACACTTATCCTAGCTCACATATGGCTCCAAGTAGCTGCTTGTGCTCACAGCGGCCATACCCCAGAACAGGTCCTCGGCTGGATGGCTAAACTATCTGAGTGAGCCCGGCTCTGACAAGGGGTCGGGATGGACTAGTTGTCCACATCCTTGAGCACAAGGAAGGAACTTGCCCCACCCCCGTCCAACTTTCGACACACATTGACGTGTGGATACACAGGGCGCCAAATATGCAAGTCCCAACTATGGGTCAAATAGTGAAGTCGCAGAAAGCAGGTGATGGATGGAGAAGCAAGCAGCTGGATAATTTCCAGATACAGTTGCTCCTTCAACGTGCTAGGCAGAAGATACCTTATCACTTGGTACAACGGCAAGGATGATTTGCTCAGTATGAGCACTGCTCTCATAGCAAAGTTCCTGAAAGCTACTGTGAGTATCTCTTGCAAAGAAAATCATGATTAAGAACATTTCTAGAAAACCAGGGAACAGCGTAAATGGGAATAATAGGTCTTCTAGGAAGCCCTCACTCGGTCTTGACCATCCTGTGTGACAGGTGATACCAGACCGTCATCATGCGTCTTTCTGCAACAACAGCAACAAAAACAATTCATTGAAAAATCAAAAATTAAAATTAAAAGTTGCCACCTGGAATGTACGAATTTTGCTCCAAAAAGGAAAGTTCAAAAATGTCAAGAAAGAAATGAACAGAATGAAGATTAACATTTTGGGCATATGTGAAACTCATTGGAAAGGAGCAAAAGGACTTAAAACCACAGATCATACTATCATTTACTCAGGTGGAGAACAAAGTGAAAGAGGATTAGTAGTCATTCTGGATGTGCAATGCAGCAGAGCCCTTGAGGGCTAGTGGGCTATCAGTGACAGGATAATGGTTGTGAAACTCAAAGGGCAGCCATTTGATATTAGCATTCAAGTCTACGCACCTAGAGAGTTTCTACGAAGATTAAAACAAAGCAAAGCAACAGCTCAAATTACAAGACTTCCATATCAGCATGGGAGATTTCAACGCCAAGGTTGAATCAAATCGCATCGACAAAACTGTAGGTCCATTTGGAATGGGGACAATTAACGAATGAGGAGAGTGACTCGTAGAGTGGTGTCAGGAAAATAAATACGTTATTTCAAACACCTGGTTCAAGAATCATCCAAGGCAGTGTTATACATGGGTTCATTCCTGGGGAAAAACAAGAAACCAGATTAATTTTCAGAATCAGAATCAGATTTATTGCCAAGCACATTTACAAGTAAACAAGTAAACATACGAGGAATTTGACTTGACATTGGGCGCGCACGAAAGGCGCATCCCAATGACGCGGCAGCCATGATGAGGCGCCTGTCATATGGTGGGGGTGAAGAGGGGGGAGGGGGGAAAGATAGGGAAAAACACAATAGGAGAGGGGAAAAAAGCATTGTTGATCAAAATAGAGCTCATTTTATGACCAAAATTTTGATTACAAGAAAAAAACTCTCAAATGCACAATTAGCAGACAATAGATCACACAATCACAAAGCAGTAGTTGAGAGAGTCAGTGTATTGTGAATATATATCAGTAATTGTGTCAGTAGTGTAATGTTGAATGCAAGTGTAGGTGTGTCAATTGTTAGTGAACAGCAGAGGGCGCCTCCTGGCAGTGGATAGATGATAGATTTGGATAGATTTGGTCATTTTATGACCAAAATTTTGATTACAAGAAAAAAACTCTCAAATGCACAATTAGCAGACAATAGATCACACAATCACAAAGCAGTAGTTGAGAGAGTCAGTGTATTGTGAATATATATCAGTAATTGTGTCAGTAGTGTAATGTTGAATGCAAGTGTAGGTGTGTCAATTGTTAGTGAACAGCAGAGGGCGCCTCCTGGCAGTGGATAGATGTTAAAGTCATGTGATCTAAGCAGTCTAGAGTCTCTCGCTCTTGCTTGCAGATGGTAAATTGTCACATGGTGCACTGTCCTTGAGCGTTCATCTGCTGAAACAATAACAACTGTGTCGTTGTTTGGGTTAGCAGGCAGAGCCGCTCCTTCCGCTTATCTTCATCAGGAGGAATGTAAATACAGGGCACCAAAGACAAGGTCAAATCAAATCTGCACAGTGCACTCAGAGAATAGAATTTTTCCTCACCCGTGCAATTCTGTGCTTTCATAATTTCCATGTGCAGGCTTAAACTTTTTCCATGGAGAGCACAGGGCTCCGGATGTATTCCTCCACTGAATCACTGTCATTCAGTTCACCGTTTGCCGCTACTCGTGCCCTCCCCAACTGGTCGAATTTGATGAAGGAGCTTGCCGGGTCCGCTTTGATCAGCTCTCTCACCTTCCTTCAATTTCTGATACATCAGGAAACTTCACAGCCAAAAATAGAAGTCCTGAGATCATAACCAATAATGTTTCCACAGACGCATGAATTCCAGTGTCCATGAGTCTCCTCGCAGGTTCCAATTCTTGGGCTCCCCCTTGGCCTGATTCTTGTTGAAAAATAGTGACAATAGCACATTTAAGCCGCTTCCAAATCCATAATTTCCGTTTAGATTAAGATTCAGCAGAAGAAGAGCGACTAAACACAGAGAAAAGCGCAACATTGCAAAGCTGGGAATAGGTCAGGAAGGCAGATGGGAGGAGGGAAGAAAAATGCGACTGCTCTCTCTCAAGGCAAGAAGATTATTATTTTATCCTAGTTCATGAATGTTTCAGAAATGCAGTAACAAACGCTCGAGCTATACCAGGAGCAGACTGTAGTAGTGACCACAACCCAGTAGTCACAACTATTAAAGTCAAGCTGAAAGGTAGAAAGAAGCCACAAAGGAAGGTCAAACTACAATTCAATCTGCTAAGCAAAGAGACAAGTATTCAAACAATTTCCCATCACCATGGCTAACCGGTTTGAGGTATTAAACAACATAACTGACCCTAAAGAGAGATGGGCAAACTTTAAAGAAATCATGCATGAGACCACAGAACAATTTGTGGCCAAGTCAAAACAAAAGCCACACAAGAAATGGATGACTCAAAAGATCCTTGACCTCATGGAAGAGAGGAGAAAAGTCAAATCACAGCCAAATAAATACAACAAACTAGATAAAGGCATAAAGAAAAGATGCAATGAAACAAAGGAAGCATGGCTGGACAGTCAGTGTGTTGAGATTGAGAGGACAACAACCAATCACCTGAGGTACATGCAAAAGAAAAATCAGGGAAGTGACTAGAATGAGATCCACATCATCAACTGGAAACATTACGGCGATAGATGGTAACATTCTGCTTGACAAAGAGCAAATACTTAATTGTTGGTCAGTGTATACTGAGGACCTCTTTAATGATAACAGAGCCCACCCCCCCACCCCCCCATCAAGAAAGACATGCTCTATCAAAAATGAAAGCCCGAAAAGCTCCTGGCCCAGACAATATTCCAAAAGAAGTCATAGAGGTGCTAAATGAAATCTGAATCAAGGAATTAGCTTGACTTCTTAATATAATTTAAGATAAGATAAGCCTTTATTAGTCCCACAATGGGTAAATTCCAGGATTGCAACAGCACAGGGATAGCAACACTTAGAGCAATAATTAAGAAGATAAGAAAATAAGAGCAGTGAATATACATATGTACACAAATATATATACACAGTGCAGAGCATTGTAGCTAGATGGAATAAACAGCAAAACCGTCTATTTAGTTACCCTACATGGTATGAATATGTGCCCATACATATTGTCACCCTCCGTAGCGACTGATATTGTCCTAGTTGTATGCTGGAGGGGACCATTTGTGTAAGTCTGTTGCGTCTTTTGCATTCAATACTATTAGGTCGTCAAGTTTTTTTGCTATCTCTGCGAGCAGCCCTGCTTAGGTTATACAGTCTGACAGCCGTAGGTAGGAAGGACCTGCGAAACCTCTTGGTCGCGCACCTAGGATGATGTAGTCTACTGTTAAATGAGCTCCTCAGTGCATTCAGTATATCCTGCATAGGGTGGGACTTGGACTCCAGCAGAGATGACAGCTTAGCCACCATCCTTCTCTCTCCTATCACCTCTACTGGGTCAAGGCGTTGCCCCAGGACAGAGCTAGCTTTCTTGATCAGTTTGTTCAGTCTCTTCCCATCTGCTGCTGTAATGCCACTGCCCCAGCAGACCACTCCAAAAGTGATGGCTGATGCCACGACCGTGTTGTAGAATGTCTTCAGCAGCGCCCCTTGTACACCAAAAGACCTGAGTCTCCTCAGTAGGAACAGCCTGCGCTGTCCCTTCTTGTAGAGTGCGTTGGTATTGTGTGACCAGTCTAGTTTATTGTTCAGATGAACACCCAAGTACTTGTAGGATGTCACCATCTCAATGTCCTGCATGTTTACTGGTGCTGTGAGGGGTTGTCCTTGCCTGCGGCAGTCCACCACCAGCTCCTTAGTTTTCCTCGCGTTGATCGATGGCACCAGTCCACAAAGTCCTGGATAAGTCCTCTGTACTCAGCTTCATCTCCGTTGGAGATGAGGCCGACGATCGCAGAGTTGTCAGAGAACTTCTGTAGATGGCAGTGTGTTGTGTTGTGTGAGAAGTCTGCAGTATAAAGGGTGAACAGGAAGGGAGCCAAAACCGTTCCCTGGGGGGCCCCCGTGCTACCGATGATCGTGTCGGACACACAATCCCGGGTTTCACAAACTGTGGCCAGTTAGTGAGGTAGTCCAGGATCCATGATGACAGATGCTGGTCCACCCCTGCGCACAGCAGCTTGTCCTTCAGGATCATCGGTTGGATGGTGTTGAAAGCACTGGAGAAGTCAAAGAACATGATCCTCACCGCGTTCCCGGGCTTCTCCAGGTGGGACAGAGAACGATGAAGGAGGAAGATCACTGCATCCTCCACCCCAATGCCATGCTGGTAGGCGAACTGGAGTGGATCCATCGCTGGTCCCACCAGGGGGCGGAGGTAAGCAAGGAGCAGTCTCTCCAGGGTCTTCATCATGTGAGACGTCAGGGCCACTGGTCTGTAGCTGTTCAGGTCTTTGGGGTGGGAAGTCTTTGGTACAGGTACCACACAAGAGGTTTTCCACAACTGTGGTACCCTCCCCAGCTTCAGGTTCAGGTTGAAGATGTGCTCCACAATCCCACACAGCTGGTCTGCGCAGGACTTGAGGAGCTTTGCGCTGATGCCGTCCGGTCCCGAGGCCTTCCTCGCCTTGATCTTCCTCAGCTCCGTCCTCACCTGGGTCTTAGTGAGGGTCAGGTTGGGGGGCTGTATGCTAGGAGTGGAGGGGTGTTGGTGGAGTGGGGTGTGGACAGCAGGTCTCGATGACTTTAGAGGCAGCAGTGGTTGTTGTGCAGTCGGGGGGGGAGGGCGGTTGGTCAAACCTATTAAAAAACAGGTTCAGATTGTTCGCCCACTCCCTGCCCCTTGTGGCCTGGGAGGAAGTATTCTGGAGCCCAGAGATGGTTTTAAGGTTTCTCCAGACCCCGCTGATGTCGCTCTGTTGCAGCTTGTCCTCCATCTTCTTCCTGAAGCTGTCCTTGCCTTCTCTGATCTTCCTCCTCAGCTCCCTCTGTACGGACTTCAGCATCTCCCTGTTCTCCGACCTGAAGATCCTCCTCTTCTCTCTCAGAAGTGTTTTTTATCTCAGGGTTGATCCAGGGTTTGTTGTTCGAGCAACACTGTATGGTCTTGGTGGGTACGGTGTTGTCCACACAGAAGTTGATGGAATCCGTGATGGTGTGAGTGAAGCCATCGATGTCCTCACCATGTGGATCGCAGAGCTGCTCAAAGGCAGTGGTTTCAAAACAGTCCTTTAGAGTGTCCATTGTCTCCTCAGACCATAACTTCACTGTACGCGTAACCGGAGGTTGTCTGTGTACTAGGGGTTTGTACACCGGCAGGAGATGAACCATGTTGTAATCCGATCTCCTGAGTGGGGGGAGTGGTGATGAGGTGTACATCATCACCACTGTTTGCATAGAATAAGTCCAGTGTTTTATTGTCTCTAGTGTGGCATGTGACATACTGGGTGAACGTGGGTAGAATGGGGGACAGTGAAATATGGTTGAAATCACCTAAGATGAGTAGGAGAGCATCTGGGTGTTCTGTCAGCAGCCTGCCAGTTACTAAGTGAATGGCGTCATGTGCTGTCCCCGCGTTCGCCGTCGGATTTGCATAAATAACTAGAAAAGCACTCGGACAGCGCAGACCTCCGCCAAGCGTCACAGTTCCCCCCATACAGTGTTTGTGTGTACGTTTTCAGATTTCTTGACCATGAAAACATATGACTAGCAATTGGATTGACAATGATAGAATTAGTGGTTGAGTAGTTATTCACGAAAATGACATTTTCCGTAATGGCGGCCACAGTTCCCCCCATACAGTGTTTGTGTGTACGTTTTCAGATTCCTTGACCATGAAAACATATGACTAGCAATTGGATTGACAATGATAGGATTAGTGGTTCAGTAGTTATTCACGAAAATGGCATTTTCCGTAATGGCGGTTTTCTTGTGGACGGTGATCCGGATCACCACCAAAATGTAATCAGTTCTTCCTTGTACCATTTCCAACAACGCCTGAAAGTTTCATCGAAATCCGTCCAAAACGTTTTGAGTTATCTTGCTAACCAACAGACAGACAAACAAACAGACAAACAGACAAATCCCGGCAAAAACATTACCTCCTTGGCGGAGGTAAATAAACAATGCAGATCACGTGTGAGTATGCCCTCGGGAGATAGGTAGGCCGCATGCTAACAGCTAGCAACTCAATGTCTTTGTTGCAGTGTTGTTGTTTAACCGTGATATGTCCCGGTCTGCACCAGCTGTTATTGACATACATTATCACTCCTCCGCCCCTTGCCTTCCCACTGTCTGGTGTCCGGTCTGCCCGTATTGTGTGGAAACCCTCCAGTTCGATGTTAACATCTGTTGCTAGTTCTGTTAGCCACGTCTCAGTAAACAACATCAAGCTAATCTCTCTGAAGATGCTCTCGTAGCAGGAGATAGCCACTAGCTTGTCAGTCTTATTACCTCCGCCAGGCCGAAAAGGCCAGGAGGAGGTTATGTTTTTGCCGGGGTTTGACTGTGTGTTTGTCTGTGTGTTTGTCTGTCTGTCTGTCTGTCTGTTTGTCTGTTGGTTAGCAAGATAACTCAAAAAGTCTTGGACGGATTTCCATGAAACTTTCAGGCGTTGTTGGAAATGGTACAAGGAAGAACTGATTAAATTTTGGGGATGATCCGGATCACCGTCTGGATACAGGAATTTTTTAAAGCATTCTTTAACACTGTGA
Organism: Pholidichthys leucotaenia; assembly: GCA_020510985.1. Taxonomy (NCBI): domain Eukaryota; kingdom Metazoa; phylum Chordata; class Actinopteri; order Cichliformes; family Pholidichthyidae; genus Pholidichthys; species Pholidichthys leucotaenia. Next base: position 335,774,083 of record CM035839.1, on the reverse strand, counting down.
CATACGGCTATTTTCAACATGTGCGCAGGCGCAATGGAGGGCGCTGGTCATCGTGTCTGACCAACATAAACTCCGCCTTCTTCAACGTTTTAGGCACAAAAGCACGCGGAAAACTGTGTTTGCGTGACGCTGCAAAAGCTGAGACGGGCAGCTGTCCGCCGCCGGATTATTTGGCAGAAATTCCCCGGGCAGCCATAGGCGCTGCGCAAAAACGAGCTGCTCGGCAGCGTACTGTGTGCCTGTGTTTGCGCAACGCTGCAAAAGCTCAGACGGCCAGCTGTCCGCCGCTGGATTATTTGGCAGAAATTCCCCGGTCAGCCATAGTAGCTCCGCAAAAAGAAGCTCTCTGCCGGGGAAGTTTCCAAATCATCTTTGGCCGCGGAGCGCAACCCCAATAAAGATAAAGATTAGATGTACCACGAAGGTCGAGTGCAAGCAAGATGTTTGTGTCTGTGAACATTCCGTCTTTTGGCGAGTTGATACGTAACGATGTTTACAGTTTGATGAGAAGGTTGCTGCCATGTAACAATCATCTTATATCAGCAATTGTCAACTCGTCACTCACACTTCAGCATTTGGAAGTGGTGGCGTTCCATTTTATACTGAGTCCAATATTGTATGTTATTGTTGTTACAAGACCGCCGACTGTCTGCTGATCTGTATATACTTTTATTTATTTATTTTCTACTCCTTTTAGTTCTGCATTTAATATGAACCCTGAGTTTGAAATAAACGTTTGAATTTTGAATAAAACCCACGCCAACCCGTCTACCTAATTGGCATCCGTCAGTGAAGCCCTCAGTGCTGCTTTCAGTGATCTAAAACGCTCACATAACCCATTGGCCTGTGGGTTGTACGCAGTTGTGTCATGACTTCTTTTGTTTTTTCTTTTGAATTCTTGGATGGAACATGGGTGGGCAATATAAGCTGCGGATTCAGCCATCACATATTTCGGATAACTTATGTTGAACTGTATAATCAGAGGAGCTATTGTCTAATTTGACCTTGTTGGATTTTATTACCCCCTTTGTTATATTATTCACTTTCTTTTAACCTGTACTCTTAATCTATTCGAAATAAAGACTAATTCATTCATTCATTCAATTGCAACGCCCCCAGCCTGGGAGTTTGCACATGCAGGACATGGACACAACACCAACACTTCAGTTTATTACCTCCGCCAAGGAGGTAATGCTTTTACTACTGAACCACTAATCCTGTCATTGTGAATCCAATTGCTACGCAGATGTTTTCATGGTCAAGGAATCTGACAACGTACACACAAACACTGTATGGGGGGAACTGTGGCGCTTGGCGGAGGTCTGCGCTCTCCGAGTGCTTTTCTAGTTGAATGTGCAACAATAATTTATGATAGTGGTGTAATTCCTGAAGACCTGAAAAAAAAAAAAATCAGTGTTTATCACTCTGTCAAAGAAACCAGGCACCAATGACTGTGAACAACACAGAACAATAAGCCTCATAAGTCACACCACAAAAATATTATTGTGAATTCTCCTGGCAGAGGCTAGAAACAAGATACATCTGGAACCATCTCTGGCACAATTTGGATTCCTTCCTGACAAAGGCACAAGAAATGCAATCTTTGCACTCACCACTCCATTTGAACATTGCACAGAGTTCAAAAAGATGTGAACCTATGTTTATCAATTATTCCAAGGCGTTCAATAAAGTCAGACATGAGGAACTATTTAACATTCTGGAAAGTCTAGACATGGACGGAAAAGACCTGAGAATTGTAAGAAACCTTTATTGGGAGCAGAAGGCAGTAATCAGGATAGATGGACAATGCAGCGATTTCAAGTCAGTCCAGAGAGGTGTTAGACAAGGCTGTGTCTTGTCCCCTGACTAATTCAACCTACAGTGGTGTGAAGAAGTGTTTGCTCCTTTCCTGATTTCTCATTTTTTTTGTATGTTTGTCACACTTAAATGTTTCAGACCATCAAACAAATTTAAATGTTAGATAAAGATAACACAAGTAAACACAAAATGCAGTTTTTGAATAAAGGTGTTTATTATTAAGGGTAAAAAAAATCCAATCCTACATGGGTCTGTGTGAAAAAGTGATCCCCCCATTAAAACATAAATTAACTGTGGTTTATCACATCTTTGGAAAGCTGAGTTCAATTTCTCTAGCCGCACCCAGGCCTGATTACTGCCATACCTGTTCTCAATCAAGAAATCACTTAAATAGGACCTGCCTGACAAAGTGAAGTAGACCAAAAGATCCTCAAAAGCTAGACATCATGCTGTGATCCAAAGCAATTCAGGAACAAACGAGGAGCAAAGTAATTGAGAGCTATCAGTCTGGAAAAGGTAATGTACGCTGCAAGAATTGTGGCGTTTGGGTGCGATTCGAACATTCTACGCCAGCATGGAATACTATCGGGGGTTTCGCTGGCAGCTACACGGGAGAGGAGGAAGCGTAAGCGGCGCGAATGCAAACAAAGGAGAGGAAAGAGCGCCGGAATTTATGCTAGGCTAAAGGCTAACCCCTCCAGACCAGCAGTACCTTCGCTCCTACTTTCCAATGTCCGCTCCCTTGACAACAAGTTGGATGAGCTGCGTCTGCTGAGAGAAACCCGCAGAGAGTGGAGGGACTGCTGTGTGTTCGCGTTCACGGAGACATGGCTCCACAACAACATCCCTGACGCGGCCATTCAGCTGGAAGGAATGACATTGTTCTGGGCGGACAGGGAGGCCGCTAGCTCTGGTAAGAGCCAAGAGGAGGGCCTATGTATCTATATTAACAAGAACTGGTATGTTAATGCCACGTTAGCAACTAAACACTGCTCTCCGTTGGCAGAGTTCCTTATCGTGAACTGCCGGCCATTCTGTCTGCCGAGGGAATTCACCAACATGTTTGTAGCTGTTGTTTACATAGCTCCTAGTGCTAATGCTAAAGCTAATGCTGACGAGGCACTCGGAGAGCTGCATGATGCTATCAGTGAATTTCAAACTTCACACCCGGACAGTTTTGTGGTGGTTGCATGGGATTTTAATCACACCAGTTTAAAGACTGTGCTCCCCAAGTTCACACAATGTGTGGACTTTATGACCAGAGGACAGAATATGTTGGACTTGGTGTACACAAATTTCCCAAATGCATACAAGGCAATATCTTGCCCCAACCTCAGCCATTCTGACCACCTATCCGTGATGCTGGTGCCTGCCTACAAACCCTTACTGAAGCGCAGCAGGCCAGTAGAGAAACAAATCAGGACTTGGACAGAGGGTGCAGCCTCGGCACTTCAGGACTGTTTTCTGCATACAGACTGGGAGGTTTTCAGAATAGCAGCCTCTCAGGGAGACAGGATTGATGTGGAGGAGTACGCTGAAACGGTCACCAGCTACATCGCGAAGTGCACAGACTATATTGAAGACCTTCACTGCACGGGGCAACTATAAACCCTGGATGACTGCAGAGGTGCGCTCGTTGCTCACAGCCAGAGATGCAGCCTTTACAGCGAAGGACAGGATTGCCCTCTGCTCATCCAGGTCTGCGCTCGCAAAGGAAATTAAGATGGCAAAACGCGCCTACACAGAGAAAATCCAGGGACATTTCTATGACACAGGGAACACCAAACGGATGTAGCAGGGAGTACGGGCGTTGACGGATTATAAGTCTAGGCAGGGAGTCGACGATGATGACGCTTTGCTTCCAGACAGGCTCAATAACTTCTTTGCACGTTTTGAAGCATCAAACCCGACAATCAGAGGGAGAGCTGGCCCATCTTCACCATCTGTGGGGCCAGCTATCACCATCAACGCAGCGGACACACAGAGGACCCTAATCAGGGTCAACCCACGTAAAGCTGCAGGTCCGGACAACATCCCGGGATGTGTGCTCCGAGTCTGCGCGAGTGAGTTGGCGGAGGTCCTGACTGACATATACAGTATAACATTTCCCTGAGTTAGCCCATCGTCCCTAGATGCTTTAAGACCTCTATCATAGTACCGGTGGCAAAGAAAGCGGTTGTGTTTTGTCTGAATGACTATCATCCTCTCGCACTGACACCAATTGTGATGAAGGGTTTTGAACGGCTTGTTGAACCACACATCACAGCCTGCCTCCCTGCATCACATGACCCACTCCAGTTCGCGTATCGTTCAAATCGCTCCACAGAGGACGCTATAGTCACCACCCTGCACTCTGTCATTACCCACCTGGATCAGAAAGACACCTATGCCAGACTCCTGTACATTAATTTCAGTTCAGCATTTAACACCATTATTCCCCAGAGACTGATGGAGAAATTACTCCTTCTCTGTCTGAACATCGCCACATGTCTCTGGATCCTGGATTTCCTGACCGAGAGACCTCAGTCTGTCCGGGTTGGAAACAACATCTCCAACTCCATCACACTGAGAACTGGATCCCCTCAAGGCTGTGTACTCAGTCCACTGTTGTTTACACTTTTAACACGATTGTGTGTCCAGACACAAGGGGAACCAGATTATTAAGTTTGCAGATGACACCACAGTGGTGGGACTTATTCAGAGGGATGAGGAATCAATGTACAGAGAAGAAGTTAGAGACCTGGAGGGCTGGTGCAGAGAGAACAATCTGGTGCTCAACGTGGACAAAATGAAAGAGATGATTATCGACTTCCGGCGGTCACGGCCTGAACACGTCCCTCTCTGCATCAGCGGCCGTTGGGTGGAGAGAGTGAAGAACATCAAGTTCCTCGGAGTGCAGATCTTGCAGGACCTGACCTGGAGTAAGAATTCCTTGGGGATCAGGAAGCGGGCCCAGCAGAGACTGCACTTCTTGAGGAAACTCAAACATGCCTCTCTCCCCATCTGGATCCTCAGGACCTTCTACAGAGGTGTGGTGGAGAGTGTTCTGACACACTGCATTGCAACATGGTACTCCAGTTGCAGTATGCCAGACAAAAAAGCTCTGCAGAGGATAGTTAAGGGAGCTGAGAAGGTAATTGGAGTTTCCCTCCCCTCTGTTCAAGAACTTTTTCAGAGCCATTGTAGGAGCAGGGCACTGAACATTGTTAAGGACCACTCTCACCCTCTGCACAAACACTTTGAACTACTGCCATCTGGCAAACGATTCCGAAGCATCAGAGGCAGAACCACCAGACTGATCAACAGCTTCCTTCCACAAGCTGTTAGGATGCTGAACAGTTGAGCCGGAATCTTTTATACATATTACTGCACCTTATGGACATTATGTATATTATATGTATATTATAGTTTTAGTCAGTTTTAAGTATTTATTTCTCTTAGCTACTTAGATTCACTTAGCCATTTTAATTGTTTTATACAGTATATACCATCCATCCATCCATCCATCCATCCATCTTCTACCGCTTTTCCGGAGGTCCGGGTCACGGAGGCAGCAGTTCAAGCAGAGAAGCCCAGACTTCCCTCTCCCCCGCCACCTGCTCCAGCTCTTCAGAGAGGATACCAAGGCGTTCCCAGACCAGCTGGGAGACATAGTCTCTCCACCGTGTCCTGGGTCTGCCCCTGGGTCTCCTCCCAGTGGGACGTGCCTGAAACACCTCATGTGGGAGGTGTTCAGGAGGCATCCTAATCAGATGCCCAGACCACCTCAACTGACTCCTTTCAATGTGGAGGAGCAGCGGTTCTACTCTGAGCCTCTCCCGGATGACTGAGCTCCTCACCCTATCTCTGAGGGTGAGTCCAGCAATCCTACGGAGAAAGCTCATTTCAGCCGCTTGTATCCGCGATCTCGTTCTTTCGGTCATTACCAAGCTTTCTAAACTGGCTTTTGGTACAGTATATACATAGGCAGTTATTATCATTTTAACTGCAACTGTAATAAGTTAACATTACTGTAAAATCCAAATGTGTCTCAGGGATGTGTGAATGGCTGTCGGGGTGGGGTGTGGGGGGGGGGGGGTGAGTGTGTTTTTAAATTACGTTCTTTTTACAATACGGATGCCTAGAGAAACGCAATTTCACCTTGCTTGCACTACAGTTGTATGCATAGCATCATGACAATAAAGGTTGATTGACTGAAAAGGTTTTAAAGCCATTTCTAAAGCTTTGGCACTCCAGCGAACCACAGTGAAAGCCATTATCCACAAATGGCGAAAACATGGAACAGTGGTGAACCTTCCCAGGAGTGGCCAACTGACAAAAATTACCCCAAGAGCACAGTGATGACTCATCCAAGAAGTCAAAAAAGACCCCACAACAACATCCAAAGAACTGCAGGCCTCACTTGCCTCAGTTGAGGTCAGTGTTCATGACTCCACCATAAGAAAGAGACTGGGCAAAAATGGCCTACATGGCAGAGTTCCAAGACGAAAACCACTACTGAGCAAAAAGAACATAAAGGCTCGTCTCAGTTTTGCCAGAAAACATCTTGATGATCCCCAAGACTTTTGGGAAAATACTCTGTGGACTGACGAGACAAAAGTTGAACTTTTTGGAAGGTGTGTGTCCCATTACATCCGGTGTAAAAGTAACACAGCATTTCAGAAAAGGAGCATCATACCAATAGTAAAATATGGTGGTGGTAGTGTAATGGTCTGGGGCTGTTTTGCTTCTTCAGGACCTGGAAGACTTGCTGTGGTAAATGGAAGCATGAATTCTGCTGTCTACCAAAAAATCCTGAAGGAGAATGTCCGGCCATCTGTTCGTGACCTCAAGCTGAAGCACACTTGGGTTCTGCAGCAAGACAATGATCCAAAACACACCAGCAAGTCCACCTCTGAATGTCTACAGAAAAACAAAATGAAGACTTTGGAGTGGCCTCGTCAAAGTCCTGACCTGTATCCGATTGAGATGCTGTGGCATGACCTTAAAAAGGCAGTTCATGCTCGAAAACCCTCCAATGTGGCTGAATTACAACAATTCTGCAAAGATGAGTGGGTCAAAATTCCTCCACAGCACTGTAAAAGACTAACTGCCAGTTATCGCAAACGCTTGATTGCAGTTGTTGCTGCTAAGGGTGGTCCAACCAGTTATTAGGTTTAGGGGGAAATCACTTTTTCCACACAGGGCCATGTAGGTTTGGATTTTTTTTTACCCTTAATAATAAACACCTTCATTTAAAAACTGTATTTTGTGTTTACTTGTGTTATCTTTGTCTAATATTCAAATTTGTTTGATGATTTGAAACATTAAAGTGTGACAAACATACAAAAAAAATGAGAAATCAGGAAGGGGGCAAACACTTTTTCACACCACCGTATATAGGAAAATGATCCTGCGAAACATAGAACACAAAGGGAATCAAGGTCGGCAAACAATCTATAACTAATCTTAGGTATGCGGACGACACCGTAGTGATTGCCAGCACCGAACAAGATCTCCAACGAATGCTCAATGTTGTTTCAGCATGTAGTGAAGCAAAGGGACTGTCGCTTAATGCAAATAAAACAGAATGTATGGTTATATCCAAGAAGTCGCAACCTCCTGCATGCAACAGCACATGCAATAACCAAGTCATTAAACAGTTCAAATATCTTGGTTTTGCAATCACAGCCAACGGTAAGTGTAATAAGGAAGTGAAGAAAAGAATTGCTCTATCAAAAGATACCTTCACTAAGATGAGTGCAATATTCAAGAACAGAAATATATCCCTAAACACCAAAATACACATACTAAAATGCTACATCTGGTCTGTCCTACTTTAGATGCAAATGTTGGACTATTGCCAAAGATCTGAAAGCCGACCTGGAAGCTGCTGAAATGTGTTTTTTCCGAAGAATCCTCCGCGTTTCGTGGACAGAAAAGAAACAATGAAATCTTGGAAATGGCAGGCAGGGAAAGGAGCTTAATGAAGACTATAAGAAAACGACAACTGGAGTTCCTTGGACACATAATAAGAAAAGATGAATTAGAAAAAGTAGTCTTGACTGGCAAGATAGAAAGCAAAAGGAGCAGAGGTAGACAACAAATTGCGTATTTACATAGCCAAAAAGATGTCATCCCAAACATGAAGCAGTCTGGGGTGATACGCCTAGCTGGTGCCCGAGAAAGGTGGAAAGCCATGATCGTCTATGTCTGTTCCAGACCTGACACTTGAAGAGTAGTATGTCTTATCAGGTCAGTTGCACACCAAGTACCACTCAGCTTCTCAACATCTGAACATGTTGCTATGCACTGTCTTTATATACAAAGTACCACACACTGCAGTGCTATTAGCTCACCTTACTAACAATAACTAACAAGAGATTCAGGGTTTTCTGACTTGTTTTGCTAAAACATAGTTAGGGTGAAAGTGACATCATTTATTATTATTATTCTTATGCTAAAAATGCTTGTGTATTATCAATTTGGGCTGCACGGTGGCGCAGTGGTTAGCACTGTGGCAACACAGTTTACCCTCGGCCGGGGGATCGCGGGGCTCGTGAGATCGTGGGTTCGATCCCAGCCCCCGGCCAACAGTGATCTGTGCGGAGTTTGCATGTTCTCCCCATGTTGCGTGGGTTTACTCCGGGATTTCTCCGGTTTCCTCCCACTTGCCAAAAACATGCAGGTTAGGGATACGGGGCGCTTGCGCACGCAGCGACCAGCAGCTGGTGGCTGTCACCAGACTGCAAAACAAATCTACCTACGGGTACAAATAAGTAACAAAAAAAAAAAAATTAAAAAAAATTGACATTTGCAAGGGATGAGCCAGCCACTCTTCATTTCCACTAGTAATAACAAGACACATAATATTACATGCACACTCGGATACCTTTTAAAAAAAATCTTATTTATTATTGCTCTAAGTGCTGCTATCCCTTTGTTGCTGCAAGACTGTAATTTTCCTGTTGTGGAACTTATAAAGGATTATCTTAACTTATCAGATTGCAGTACTTTTCAATATTGGATGTTTGGTGGATAAACCTCCAGAGAGTAACAGTAAATGACTGACAGCTCTTCTAGAACCCCTACAGTCACCTAGAGCTGCTCTTGATTGGATGATGCTGATTGGGTGAGGTTGGCAGTAAATGTTCTCTGACATCTGAATTTAAAAAAAAACAGTGAAAACTGTTTCTGAAAACAACTGAGATGAGAAACAAGCTGTTTAGTTGTTGAACTTGCTTTTTTTTTTCCATTTTCATTTGACATCAACAACTGCTTATTTAGGTTTCCCATAGCCCATGACCAGAATGCGTGGCAAAAAGCTTTACACAGGCAATGAATTGGAGTGTGGGGAAGCAGACACACGACTTGGTATATATTCACAGAACAAATACTAAAAGATCTAAACAATAGAGATATTAACTCAATTTCCTCAAATTAAGTATGTCAATCAAATATGACATTTCTTTCTTTCTTCCATATGCAATTTTAGGCGTTAATGAAAATATAAACTTCAAAGCATTTTTCAATCCCGTCTTAGCTAGTAGGCCAAATTTTCACAAGACAATAGGCCTCATGCATGAACCATGCAGACTAGCTAATTTGTTAACAAACGTGACATCCGATCAATTTAAGTGAACCTGAAGCATTCATCAGTCTTAAAACATCTTGAAATTTCATATAGGTACTACTAGAATTCATGAGTGGTTGAGACCAGTTGTAAGATTTACGTGCAAGCAGTTTCTGTCATTCTAAAATTAGCTTTCACTATGCAGCTCTATATTTCATTTGTTTGAATCAATTTTAAGAGTGAAAACCCTATAAACCTAATAATTAGTTGACACAATTTTACACTTTGATTTAAGTTATAATATATGTTACATAACATATACAGGTGCATCTCGATAAATTAGAATGTCATTGAAAATTTAATTAAATTCAGTAATTCAATTCAGAAAATGAAACTCCTATATTACAGTATATAGATTAATTACACACAGAGTGACATATTTCAGGTGTTTATTTCTTTTAATTTTGATGGTTCTCAAAAAATTAGAATATTACATAAAATTAATTTTAAAAAAATGGATTTTTAATAGAAATGTTGGCCTACTGAAAAGTACAGTGGGGTAAAAAAAGTATTTAGTCAGCCACCAATTGTGCAAGTTCTCCCACTTAAAAGATGAAAGAGGTCTCCAATTTTCATCATAGGTATACCTCAACTATGAGAGACAAAATAAGAAAAAAAAAATCCAGAAAATCACATTGAAGGATTTTTAATGAATTAATTGGTAAATTACTCAGTAAAATAAGTATTTGGTCAATAAAAGTTCCTCTCAATACTTTGTTATATACCCTTTGTTGGCAATGACAGAGGTCAAATGTTTTCTGTAAGTCTTCACAAGGTTTTCACACACTGTTGCTGGTATTTTGGCCCATTCCTCCATGCAGATCTCCTCTACAGCAGTGATGTTTTGGGGCTGTCGCTGGGCAACACAGACTTTCAACTCCCTCCAAAGATTTTCTATGGGATTGAGATCTGGAGACTGGCTAGGCCACTCCAGGACCTTGAAATGCTTCTTACAAAGCCACTCCTTCGTTGCCCGGGCAGTGTGTTTGGGATCATTGTCATGCTGAAAGACCCAGCCACGTTTCATCTTCAATGGCCTTGCTGGTGGAAGGAGGTTTTCACTCAAAATCTCACGATACATGGCCCCATTCATTCTTTCCTTTACACGGATCAGTCGTCCTGGTCCCTTTGCAGAAAAACAGCCTTAAAGTATGATGTTTCCACCTCCATGCTTCACAGTAGGTATGGTGTTCTTTCTCCTCCAAACACGACAAGTTGAGTTTTTACCAAAAAGTTCTATTTTGGTTTCATCTGACCATATGACATTCTCCCAGTCCTCTTCTGGATCATCCAAATGCTCTCTAGCAAACTTCAGACGGGCCTGGACATGTACTGGCTTAAGCAGGGGGACACGTCTGGCACTACAGCATCTGAGTCCCTGGCGGCGTAGTGTGTTTCTGATGTAGCCTTTGTTACTTTGGTCCCAGCTCTCTGCAGGTCATTCACTAGGTCCCCCCATGTGGTTCTGGGATTTTTGCTCACTGTTCTCGTGATAATTTTGACCCCACAGGGTGAGATCTTGCGTGGAGCCCTAGATCGAGGGAGATTATCAGTGGTCTTGTATGTCTTCCATTTTCTAATAATTGCTCCCACAGTTGATTTCTTCACACCAAGCTGCGTACCTATTGCAGATTCAGTCTTCCCAGCCTGGTGCAGGTCTACAATTTTGTTTCTGGTGTCCTTTGACAGCTCTTTGGTCTTGGCCATAGTGGAGTTTGGAGTCTGACTGTTTGAGGTTGTGGACAGGTGTCTTTTATACTGATAATGAGTTCAAACAGGTGCCATTAATACAGGTAATGAGTGGAGGACAGACCTGTATTAATGGCACCTGTCTCACAGACCTGTAACTTCTTAAAGAAGAAGTTACAGGTCTGTGAGAGCCAGAAATCTTGCTTGTTTGTAGATGACCAAATACTTATTTTACTGAGGAATTTACCAATTAATTCGTTAAAAATCCTTCAATGTGATGTTCTGGATTTTTTTTTCTCATTTTGTCTCTCATAGTTGAGGTATACCTATGATCAAAATTGGAGACCTGTCTCATCTTTTAAGTGTGAGAACTTGCACAATTGGTGGCTGACTAAATACTTTTTTGCCCCACTGTATGTCCATGTACACACTCAATACTTGATCGGGGCTCCTTTTGCATGAATTACTGCATCAGTGTGGCGCGGCATGGAGGTGATCAGCCTGTGGCACTGCTGAGGTGTTAAAAAGGCCCACGTTGCTTTGATAGCAGCCTTCAGCTCGTCTTCATTTTTTGGTCTGGTGTCTCTCATCTTCCTCTTGACAATGCTCCATATTCTCTATATAGCTGAAGTCAGGCTAGTTTTATGGCCAATAAAGCACAGTGATACCATGGTCATTAAACGAGGTTTTGGCACTTTTGGCAGTGTGGGCAGGTGCCAAGTCCTGCTGGAAAATGGAATCAGCCTCTCCATAAAGCTTGTCAGAAGAGGGAAGCATGAAGTGCTCTAAAATTTGCTGGTAGACGGCTGTGCTGACTTTGAACTTGATAAAACACAGTGGACAGACACCAGCAGATGACCTCTTTTCAGATGAAAGTAAATTTTGCATTTCATTTGGAAATCAAGATCCCAGAGTCTGGAGGAAGAGTCGAGAGGCACAGAATCTAAGTTACTTGAGGTCCAGTGTGAAGTTTCTACAGTCAGTGATGATTTGAGGAGCCATGTTATCTGCTGGTGTTGGTCCACTGTGTTTTATCAAGTCCAAAGTCAGTGCAGCCATCTACCAGAAAATTTTAGAGCACTTTATGCTTCCCTTTGCTGACAAGCTTTATGGAGATACTGGTTTCATTTTCCAGGAGGACTTGGTGCCTGTCCACACTGTCAAAAGTACCATGTCATTTTCATGCGGGTTGCTTGCACAGTTTTGTAGGACATACAGTACGAGCATTTGTTGAATTTGGAGTTGCTCATTCATACAAACGTGGCTTACTAAAAAGATACAAGGAACTTACGTATACTAACACATTCTTGCATGGGGTCCAACTCAGAAGCAAAACAAAAGCACAATAAAAAAAATAAAACACTACCATTTTATCTTAGTCAGTTTTCAATTCTCCCTCTTTGCCTCTTTTTTCCACATCCACTTTTTTCTGCACTTTTTCTCCCCCCTGCTAGTTAAAGTTGGAGACTAGTAGAAGAGGACAAAGGTCACTTCAGCGGCAGGCAGAAAGGAAGAGGAAGAACAGACAGATCTGTTGCTGATACTGCCAAGCTTATTCTTCACTGTCTCATTACCGTGTGGCCACTGCCTGCCTGCTAGTTCTCTCTGTCTCCTGCTCTCTCTTCAGCACTCCGTGTCACACACACATGCACACACAGCGCTAAACACTATGCATACCTACACACATAAGAATCTAACTCCCCATCTCTTTCTCACACACCTGCTCTCAGTTTACTGCATTTTATTAATTTTTCATTCAGCCTCCCATGTGCCCGCAACTCTTCTCCACTAAAAAAAACAGTGCAACATACATTCAACCCTTCACATACTGAATGCTGCACTTGCACTACAAAAAATAAAAGAACAGAAAGAAGAAAAACAAATTAGTGCTAGAAAAGAAGAAAGCAGACTCCTCAGAATTAGCATGATTTTTTTTAACCATAAAATGCAATGTTCTGGTAATATTTCTGCTAATCAATTTTGTTCCTTTTGCATGAATGGCTGCATCAAAGCAACGTAGCATGGAGGCAATCAGCTTGTGGTATTGCTGAGGTGTTATGGAAGCCCAGGTTGCTTTGATAGCAGCCTTCAACTCGTCTGCATTGTTGGGTCTGGTGTCTCATCTTTTTCTTCACAATACTCCATAGATTTTCTTTTGGGCTTTAGGTCATGAGAGTTTGCTGGCCAATCAGGCACACTGAATACTATGGTCATTAAACCAGGCAATGGAACTTTTGACAGTGTGGGCAGGTGCCAAGTCCTGCTGGAAAATGAAATCAACATATCCATAAAGCTTGACAACAGAGGGGAGTATGAAGTGCTCTAAAATTTCCTGGTAGATGACTATGCTGACCTCAGACTTGTTAAAACACAGTGGACCAACACCAACGGATAACATGGCTCCTCAAATCAGGTGCCAAGTCCTGTCATATGGAAATCATGGCTCCAGAATCTGGAGAAAGAGTGGAGTGGCACAGAATCCAAGTTTCTTGAGGTCCAGTGTGAAGTTTCCACAGTCAGTGATGATTTGGGGAGCCATGGGCAGTTTGGTGGTGCAGTGATTAGCACTGTGGCAGCATAGTAAGAAGGTCACGACAATCCATCCCTGACCATCGCGGGTTCAATCTCACCCCCTGACCATCGGTGACCCTTCTCTGTGGAGTCTGCATGTTCTCGTGTTTTCACCTGGGATACTCCGGTTTCCTTAACACCGGCCAACCCCCCCCCCCCCCCGAACAAAAACATGCAAGTTAGGTTAACTGAAGACTCTAAAGTGGCCCTAGGTGTGAATGTGTGTGTGAATGGTGAAGGGATTGGTGCCATACCATATCTGCTTCATCCATCCAGGTGGATACCCTGAATTTCCCTCTGGGATGAATAAAGTATACAAAATACAAAAATACCAATATAAAAAAAATCATCTGCAGGTGTTGGTCCACTGTGTTTTATCAAGTCCAAAGTCAGCGCAGCCATCTATCAGGAAATTTTAGAGCACTTTATGCTTCCCTCTGCTGACAAGCTTTATGGAGATGCTTATTTCATTTTCCAGTGGACTTAGCACCGACCCACACTGCCAAATGTACCAATACCTGGTTTAATGACCATGGTATGGCTCTGCTCGACTGGCCAGAAAACTCTCCTGACCTAATCCCCACAGAGCAGGCCGATTCAATTAGCAACCCGCAGGTCATATTTGGCCCAGGACCAACCTCCGAGTGGTCCAAGCCACGCTAAGAAAATATAAATTTAAGAAAAAAAAAATGAAGGAATGACAGTCCGCAAGTGCGCACAACAACAACGCGTGTGACAATCATCCGCATGGAGTTCAGAAGCGCCCCGCCCACGTGACCCTTCCAGTCGGCAGGCAGAGTGTCTCTCTAGCGTCAATGTCTGAGAGAAGCACAAGCTTACAGTATTAAAGTACTTTAAACGCAGAAAAAAAAGCAGAAGAGGTATGTAAGCAGTGGAGGCATTTATCATGGTTTTAACCCGCTGGTAACGAGAACAATAACATGATGTTACTGTTGTTGATGAACAATAATGAAGAATCACTTAGCAAACAGGTGTGGTTAGGCTTCATATGCAGGAAAAGGCAAGAGTGACAAATGAATCGCTGAGGATTGACTTCACCAGCTACTACAATATTAACTAATACTTTATGTTCATTATTATGTACCTGGCAAGTTAGCATGACCGAAATTCACGCAGTGACTTTAATCTGTCAACAGCCTTCAGACAAACTAAACGTGCCATTTGGATTTCAAAATAAGGGAGGTTTTTCCTGCTGTCTGGGTGGTGAGGAGAGTTCAAAAAAAAATGTAAATATATAGAACATATTATAACAGAAATAACTACTTATTTGGCAATTTAAGTTAATTTATTTCATTAAATATATGTTTATCAATTTTTTCTATGAAAGCAGAGTTAAATTATTGTTTTGTTCTGGCTCTGCAAAATCATGGTAAAAAGTGTAAACTGTATAAGGAAATAAAGTCAATTTTACCACAATCTGTTTCAAATTCATAAAAAAATCACAGTAATTTTATTTAAAAAAATAGACAAATATTAGCCATAAAATAATCCAGAAATTAATGATAAAGTCTCATGTACAAGAAATGTCAGTTTTACAAGAGGAAATTACAAATTTGAGGAAAATGGTTTCAAATTTAGATAAATTTACAGCGAAAAGTACAAAACTATAAGAAAATTGTTATAAATTTTGGAGAAAAACCTTAAACCTTAAAGACTGAAGTCATTACTGAAGTTCTTAAGTGGGTGCTTTTTGCACTCTTAACTCTACTAGCAAATTTTGGTTGACTGATGTGTGTGTGTGTGTGTGTGTAATGGAATGTGTAGTTATAAAAACAGGTTCCTACTCACATGTGGTGGTTTAAAATAAAACAAACCACAATAGTGGATGTGCAATGTTTGTTAATGTTCTCAATCTTTTCTTGGGGGGGTGGGGGTTTGTGCACTTAAGTGTTTAACAGTTCATTTTTTATTCAGCTAAATGCACTTTGTGATGTGCCAAGGTCAGTTATGACCAGGTTGTAGTATATATTATTTCAAAAGGGAAAAAAAAATGTTAATGCTACTAACAGTGCACACTGAGTTTTTATGTACTTTGAGATATGCCTGAGTAAGATGTGACCAAAATGGTTATTTACAGAATTTTACCCCCCCCCATTCTATTTATTTAACTGTTGTTCAATGGTAAAAATATTTCTACTACTTCAAGTTCTGCTCAACTCCAGCAGTTACTGTGTTTTTATGCACTTTTGATGTGCCTTTGTCATGTGTCAAGCACACATTTAAAACCAAGACAATGAATAAAAAGTGCACATTTTTCGTCATATTGATCTGTGCTGGTTTGAAATTTGTCATATTCAACAGCTCACTGAACATGTGTGGCCCAGTTACATGTCTTGATTCCAAATTGTCACCCAACCAATTTTGTAATTGAATAGCCTTGTCAGAGAATCTATGGAGTATTGTCAAGAGGAAGATGAGAGACACCAGACCCAACAATGCAGACGAGCTGAAGGTCACTATCAAAGCAACCTGGACCTTCATAACACCTCAGCAGTACCACAGGTTGATCACCTCCATGCCACACTGTATTGATGCAGTAATTCATGCAAAAGGAGCCCCGACCAAGTACTGAGTGTGTACATGGACATTCTTTTCAGTCAGCCAACATGTCTATTAAAAAATAATAATAATAATAATTGATTTTATGTAATATTCTAATTTTTTGAGAAATTGAATTTTGGGTTTTCATGAGCTGCAAGCCATAATCATCATAATTAAAAGAAATAAACACTTGAAATGTATCACTGTGTGTAATGAATCCATATGAGTTTCACTTTTTGAATTGAATTACTGAAATAATTTTTTAATGATATTCTAATTTATTGAGATGCACCTGTATATTGTTATGAATAATAAAGATTTTCTTTTGTTCTGTTAAATTACACACTGCATGATAAACTCTCCAATACCGTGAGTGTTTTTAATGTTATGAAATTTTTAACAAGTGTTTTTAAATGCGATGTAGAAGCCATAAGATGTATGTAAGAAGGTATTCAATCTTTATGTTTTTTTCTTATTCTAATCTTCTATTATTATTCTACCATATATTCTTATTAAAACTTATTTCCTATTTCAACATACTTCTCTGGAGCTGCTGTAATGTAAATGTTCCCCATTGTGGGATTAAGTCTTATTCTATCTGATCATTTGAAACTGGTCCATTTTTTAAAATTTGGATGTAAAGCCAGTGCTCAGACTGAAAAATCCAGCTTCCTTTGTTTAAAGTGATTTAAGATGATTTTTATTTCTCTACCACTATTGTTCTTCATATTATGACTACCTTTTGTCAGTGCCATCTCTCCAATTCTTGTGTCCAATTTGCACACTGCACTACATCCACTTGGCCATACTTGGCGTTTAAGGAGGCGTTACTTGTGTTAATTACAAAGAACTGGTCACTCCCTCTAGTTTAAGATCAAGTGGGATTCATTGTTCAGCTCACCTAGGTGAGAGCAAAAGGGTGTGTTGTGTCTGTCTTTGACTTTCCAAATTATTTTCTCGCACCTGAAAAGGAGGCAAAAATGTAAGAAAAACTTAAAAGAATGATGCTGCATGTGTTTTCAGTTAGATGTAAAACTAAAGAACTCATCTGCAAAGTCTTGCAGTGCTTAGAAGCCAGAATGTAACTTCCCATAATCTTTTATACACCCAGACTTGCATCCCAATTGTTATTATTATTTAGAATGCAGGTTTAATGCACTTCTGCATTGATTTCACTTTAGACCTGGAAGCTGCATCCATCATTGATACTCAGTCTACGGCTTTGGGGCAATGCCATGTTTAATCACCCAACCTCTCTAAGTTTCAGGGAATGGATTGTTGAAATGACATACTCTTCTTCTTTTGGCTGCTCCCTTTAGGGGTCGCCACAGTGGATCATCTGCCTCCATCTCACCCTATCCCTTGCATCTTCCTCTGTAACACCAACCGTCTCCATGTCCTCCTTCACTACATCCATGAATCTTCTCTGTGGGCTTCCTCTTTTCCTCCTGCCTGGCAGCTCCATCTTCAACATATTTTGTCCAGCATATCCACTATCCCTCCCCTGCACATGTCCAAACCATCTCAGCCTTGCCTCTCTTACTGTCTCCAAACCGCTCAACCTGAGCAGTCCCTCTGATATACTCATTTCTAGTCTTGTCTCTCCTAGTTACTCCCAATGAAAATCTTAGCATCTTCAACTCTGCCACCTCCAGCTCCACCTCCTGTCTTTTTGTCAGAGTCACCATCTCCAAATCATACATCATAGCAGGTCTCACTACCATCTTGTAAATCTTCCCTTTCACTCTTGCTGCTACTCGTCTGTAACAAATCACCCCTGCACTCATCTCCACCCACTCCACCCTGCCTGCACTCTCTTCTTCACCTCTCTTATGCATTTTCCATTGCTTTGGATGGTTGGCCCCAGGTATTTAAACTCATCTACTTTCACTACCTCTACTCCTTCTAGCTTCACCGTTACACCTGCCTTCCTCTCATTCACACTCATGTATTCTGTCTTGCTTCTACTGACTTTCATTCCTCTTCTCTCCAGAGCACACCTCCACCTCTCCAGGTTCTCTTCCATATATGTGACATACTCACATACTGAAAAAAATCACAAGTACTTTAAATCAGTCAATTGGTTCACCTTGAGACCCGACCTACGACTGTGGGTTTGGGGACAAAAGGTCAAAGGCCAAGGTCAAAATGCCCTCTAAACTACATCTCAACAATGACAGCTAGGGTCACCAAACTGTACACATGTTCACCCTGAGACCCTGACCTCTGACCATGGATTTGGAGTCAAAAGGTCAAACGTCACAGCTTCCCCATGCCCTATTGTTCTAGAACGAGTAAAGCGAGGGTCACCAATCTTTGCACACAGGTTCACCCTGACATCTGCCTATGGTTTGGGCATTGCAAGGTCAAAGGTCAAGGTCAAAATGCCGTATAAACTACATCTCAACAACAAATAGAGGCTGGGGGGTACTATCACTGGCAGTCGCCAGTGTTTAGTTTTTATGGTTTCCAAAGGATTTGCCGCCCTTTAAAATATGAGATTTGCCACTAAAATCAAGTCTGTATGTTCATTATTAATCGAGTTATGGCAGTTGAACTTAGGTAGCCATTTTGAATTTTGCCTATTTAAAAAAAAATAAAATAAAATTTGCTCAAGCGTGCCAAGGTGGCATCCATCGGTTTTGCGATAAGTACATATCAAATTGATGGAATATGAAAAATAACACTGTATATGCTCCAAAACACACTTTAGTGAGATTGTGACATTTGGCAACTAGACTATCTTGCAGTCTTTCTGTGACATTTGAAGGATGCCTAGTGGAGCCCACCTGAATTTGATATCCTCATATACTTACAAAGACGGCATAAGCCACTCATTTACACGCTTTGTTGAATGAAGCCTAACTCAATAGATCTATGGGGCAGGCCTTCATCACAGATATCGGCACAATCAAGTTTTAATGGAGTGGTTATTCAGTTTGTTTAATATGGACATAAAAATCCAGTTTTCATGATTACAGCTTAGTCAGAAAGTGCTCACCTGTGAGTATAAGAGTATCTTTCATGAATAATCAATTTAGATTTCCTCATAAAACTAAGACAACACCAACTTTTCTCGCAACAACGTAGCATACAGTTGCAGAAAAACTGTAAAATGTAGTTTCATGACATTACAAAACTTAAAGTGCTTGTAAAAATAAAGCCAAGAGGGAATATTTCACAAACCGAAATGTGTTTGTGGTGCTGCTTGTTAGATACATACAGGGAATACTGATGAAATAAAGCAGCAAGGATGAGAAATTTTCTGTGAATCTGCTCTTATCATCACTCTTTTCAGACTGTCTCTTCTGTGCTGTTGTAGCCTTGGTTGAGGCCTTAAAAACAGTCCTAAAAATATTTGAAATCACATTGCATCATGCTACATTTCAGATCTTCTGAATGAAACTCCAGTTGCACACATGCACTCACATCCTGTTAGGTTCATTATATAACCTAATTTAACAGCCTAAGTTTCTGTTATTATTTTGTTAGTTCCCTGCCATATTTTTTGTCTTTTTTTCAGTTATCATAAATGAGTTCCAATTCAAGTTTTCACTAGCACTTATTTTTAAGGCAAAAAAGGGTTTTATTTATTAGTCCCAAATGTCTGTGCCATTTTTATTGTTTAAGCGATGGTTGACCTGGGGGGAAAAAAAGCATATATATCATTGCCAGTAGTAGCTTGGTGCTGTAGATCAGTGGTCTTTAACCCTGTTCCACGGTGGCCCAAGACCCTGCTGGTTTTCTCTTCCACCCAGTCTCTTCAGCAGGTGTTTTCACTTATCAGCAATGAGTGGGAAGAAATTCGGTGAAATCACCTGTTGAAGACACTGGCTGGAGGTAAAACCTGCAGGGTTTTGGGTCACCATGGCACATGATTGAAGACCACTGCTGTAGATTATAATCAACTATTTAAACTCCACTTGTCATTACCTCCACCAAGGGGACAATGTGATCATTGCAGTTTGCTTGTCTGTCTGTTAGCCCAATTACATAAAAAAGTACCAGACGAATGTGGATGAATTTTTTTTCTAACAGAAGTGGCCCTTGGGTTACAGATGAACCTATTAGATTCTGGAGGTGAGCTGGGTCAGGATGTAGATTCTGGATCACTTTTTTTAACACTGCAAGATATGGCCTTGGTGGAGGTATGCACTCTCTGAGTGCCCTCTAGTTTACTTTGTTGCTTACACTTCCCTCATCACATTCCTGCACCACCTTAACACTTTACAGCATTTATAGTCCCACAACCTTTCTCATAAAATTATGGCTTTCAAAACTGACTGCCCTTGATGGGTGAAGAGGGCCCTGCGTTAGAACACAGATACAGAATCCCTTTGAAATTCACCAGCACAATTCAGTGGCCAATTTGCAAACAGGCTGATCAAAGGGTGGGTGCACTAGAGCCCGCTGCTCTTCAGGGATAAAGGTGGCACCCCTGAATATGAGTGGCATAGTATTAGTCAGTGACAGCTAGGTGACTTATTATAACTTTCTGAAAATGTGAAACTGATATCAAGGAGAGTGTTACATGCAGGCGATACGTCCTCCTGCTCAACCTTTTGCAGGTTGTTGGAATATAACCTGAAGAAATGTGGTTTCAAGGGTTACTGTTATGTGTCTAAACTGATCTGCCACCTCTTTCTATGTTGCTAAAAACCTGTTTACACAGAGATCATTGGGTGACCATAGAGAGATCAGAAATTTACCCCACCTCTCAATGATCTCCTAAAGCCTCAAAAAGCCATTTCTGTGCAAATGTTTGGGAGATCGTTACATGATTTTCATGGCGATCTACAGAGATCTTTAGAAGATCCTCAAGAGGGGTTGCACGGTGGCGCAGTGGTTAGCACTGTGGCAGCACAGTTTTACCCTCGGCCGGGGGATCGCGGGGATCGTGAGATCGTGGGTTCGATCCCTGCCCCCGGCCAACAGTGATCTGTGTGGAGTTTGCATGTTCTCCCTGTGTTTGCGTGGGTTTACTCCAGGATTTCTCCGGTTTCCTCCCACATGCCAAAAACATGCAGGTTAGGGAGTTAAGGGGCACTTGCACATGCAGCGACCGGCAGCTGGTGGCTTGTCACCAGACTGCAAAACAAATCTACCTACGGGTACAAAATAAGTAATAATAAAAAAAAAAAAAAAAAAAAAGGTGACCAAGAGACCAAGCGAGATCAATGAGTGTTTGTGGAGGGGGAAAAAAAAGGTATATATACAGGTGCATCTCAATAAATTAGAATGTCATTGAAAAGTTGATTTATTTCAGTAATTCTGTTCAAAAAATGAAACTCATCTATTCATTACACACAGAGTGATATATTCCAAGTGTTTATTTCTTTTAATTTTGATGGTTATAGCTTATAGCTAATGAAAATCCTGAATTCAGTTTCTCAAAAAATTAGAATGTTACATAAGATTCCATCCATCCATCTTCTTCCGCTTAATCCTTTTCGGGTCGCGGGGGGGCTGGAGCCTATCCCAGCATCTTTGGGTGAGAGGCAGGGTACACCCTGGACAGATCGCCAGTCCATCGCAGGGCCAACACAGAGAGACAGACAACCATTCACTCTCACAGTCATACCTAAGGACAATTTAGAATCCCCAGTTTTGATGCCAATTGACCTAACCTGCATGTTTTTGGCCTGTGGGAGGAAATCGGAGAAATCCCGGAGTAAACCCACGCAGACATGGGGAGAACATGCAAACTCCACACAGATCACTGTTGGTTGGGGGCTGAGATCGAACCCAGGATCCCCCGGCCAAGGGTGAGTTGCTGTGCTGCCACAGTACTAACCACTCTGCCACTGCGCTGCCCTATTACAGAAGATTAATTTAAAAAATGACTTTTGGCCAACTGAAAAGTATGTCCATGTACACACGCAATACTTGGTCAGGGCTCCTTTTACATGAATTACCGGATCAATGTGACATAGCATGGAGACGATCAGCCGGTGGTACTGCTGAGGTGTTATGGAGGTCCAGGTTGCTTTGATAGCAGCCTTTAGCTTGTCTGCATTGTTACGTTTGGTGTCTCATCTTTCTCTTGACAAAACCCCACAGATTCTCTATGGGGTTTAGGTCAGGCCAGGTTGCTGGTTAATCAAGCACAGTGATACCATGGTCATTAAACCAGGTTTTGGTTCTTCTGGCAGTGTGGGCAGGTGCCAAGTTCTGCTGGAAAATAAAATCAGCATCTCCATAAAGCTTGTCCGCAGAGGGAAACATGAAGGGCCGTAAAATTTCCCGGTAGACAACTGTGCTGAATTTGGACTTGATAAAACAAAGTGGATCAACTCCAGCAAATGGCATGGCTCCCCAAATCATCACTGACTGTGGAAACTTCACACTGGACCTCCGGCAACTTGGATTCTGTGCCTCTCCACTCTTCCTCCAGACTCTTGAGACCTTGATTTTCAAATAAAATGTAAAATTTACTTTCATCTTAAAGAAGGTCATCTGCTGGTGTTGGTCCACTGAGTGTCTCCTTGAGAAATCGTTGAGAGTTCATTTCCCTTTGGAGATCTTTGAGAGATTATTTTGGAATGAGTCAACACTTTAAGGATCATGGAGATTAATGAATATCAATAAGAGATCTTTGAGAGATCATTGAGAGATCCTGGCGATTGCTGAGAGCTCATTGAAAGATCATTTGGATATCTGGGCATTTTCTCGTCATTCAGCAATGTATCAATGATCTCCACCCCTGTGTAAAGGAGGTGTAACCATTTTCTTCAACTTGACCCACTTACCATTAGTCCACACCTCTATCTGCTACACTACCAGTAACCACTTAAAAATGTGTTAAATGCATAAAAGAATTTAATCGCCAAACCTAAACTGAGTCCCAAATGAAGAAGTGACAACAAAAAACACACAACAGAGATTGAGTCTGCAGGGTGGAAGTGTATGTTTTAGGGCTGTTCAGCATCCCCCCACCTCCATATAAGGATTGGAGCCATTATGAAATGTGAAGATGTAGTGAAGGCAACACATTTGGGGATATTCTGATGTGATGGACTTAGGATCATCTTTTACATATTAGCTGAAGGACTTCCTGGAAAATGCTAAATGAAACCACACACTCCATGGATGAAGACCAGGCTTACATCATGGCATAAACAGACATAAAGTAAGATAATTGGGGAGGTATGATGAGGAACAGGATAAATTCAATTAGTTCCACCTGGAGGAGTGGCAAAAAAAAGAACAAGGTTGTGACCAGAATGAGGCAGCAAATAAAGGTCATGGCTAGTTCTTGTAGGTTAAGTTGAGTTTATGGGGCCCATTTGATGAAATACCACACAGCAGAGCAGTTTAGGGACTCCAACTCTAAGGTTCAATCTATACTACTCTGCAGTGCTTTCCATTATGGAAAACAACAACAAAAAACATCATCAATCAGAGCTTTTGCTACGTGGGATGCTTTATGCGAGAATCCATTTACAACAGTAATCACAGAGCTAAGGACTGCAGCAGACCCAATGACAAGCACACAGAGAAGGCTAGCACCCCATGATATCGACACAGCAGCATGAGCTGGCAGTATCCCAGCGGTACCTTTGCTGTCCTCTCGACACTCTAAAAAATATCTCACAAAAAAGAAGAGGGGAAAAGTTAAAACATAAAGGCAAATCCTAAAATCTTTTTTTTTTTTTTAAAAGTTCCCAAAACAGTGAAAAAAAGCCTGCAGCAAATTGTGTCACATCTCAAGAGTGTGCTTCATACACTTGTCAGTCCCTCTCCAA
This sequence comes from Pholidichthys leucotaenia, assembly GCA_020510985.1. Lineage (NCBI taxonomy): Eukaryota > Metazoa > Chordata > Actinopteri > Cichliformes > Pholidichthyidae > Pholidichthys > Pholidichthys leucotaenia. The sequence goes on along the minus strand of CM035839.1, from coordinate 335,750,086 downwards.
GGACTCCCAGAGGACTGTGAGCAAGTCTTAGCGGAGCCAGATGGCCCCCATCTTTGGTATTCAGCTGCCGCAGTAACAGCCAAGGAGGTGTCACAGTCGATGCTAAATGCCTGCCACTAACCCCACCACCACCACCACCACCACCACACACACACAAACATAGTAAAGACAAAAGATGAGAATGTGTGGTCCGGTCAGCATAATAGTACGGCATAAAAAAGACCAGAATATAGGATTGGGGGCGGGGGGTAAGGTTAGACTGCATGCTTTTTTGTGTGCATGAATGCCTGAAGGATTATAAGGAATAGTCTTTGTAGGCTTCAGAATTTCTATATCCAGGTATATGTGCATGTGTGTTTTTTCTGACCTGTGTTGGATGTGGTTTTACGGAACACTCTGGTTGGTAACGTATACGTCTATTCCATTTGTATAATGTTAGGAAGGATATTCTTCTTTAGAAAAAAAAAAAAAACAGGGCTGAAGTGCCTACAGGAGACGATGCACGACAAACCCCAGTTCATAGGTGTTAGTCTGAATGAACGTTTTTGCTTCTGTAAGTGGTTGGTGGTCAACTGAATTCATTCAGCTTTGTGTAGTATTATGCAAACATAGGCCAACTTATTAATGTACAAACGTGGAAATGCGGGAGCCTCTGGACAGGCAGCTGCATATTCCTTCAACTGTGAACCATGGCCATTTCCCGGACAACTCCCCCATCACAGCGACCTATTTTCTGCCTCTCCAGATCCCAGACCACCCCCTCTGTTTACTGTGAATATGTCCCTTGTGCCTTGTGCCATATCCCATAATCCTCTGCCCCCATGCCAAGAACCAGTGTTAGCCTTTTGTCCTCCTTACCTGTTGTATGCTGCCAATTGTCCGCAGCATCTCATGTTTTCTCCCTTCATCTTTGGCCAACCATCCTGCCTTTCATTAATTTGCTTTTTTGGTTTGCTCCACTTCCATGTCTACATTCATCCTTGTTCTTTTTCTTTTACTCGACAGTTTTGTTCCTATCCTCACATTTCTAAATTTGTCTGAATGAGATGAATGTTCCCATGTACTATAAATATAAACCAATATTTAAATGCAGTCTTTTGAGCCACTCTTGATCTCATTTGTAAGGGAAAACACTCAGATTACACATCCTTCTGACTTCGACGCTCATTGTTGCACATTTGCTCCAATCATCACACTCTCATCCCTCCTTCAGTCTCTTGCCTGGACAGGAAGGCGGCCGTCTTCCACAGGGCTCAAGAGAAAGCCTCATTGAGCTGATTCCAATAACTTTTCATTTTCCTTCTGCTCCCGTGGACTGCCCTGGGATTGCCCTCTGCTCTTTCGCTCAACCACATAAACACACGCTCCAGCATACACATGCATGGGCTTGTAGCATAGACATTGGTCTACTTGTTCCATTTACTCCTTCTCCAATCTCTTGTTTTCTGTCCCCGTTTTTCCAGTTGCTGTCACACAACTCCAAAAACAAACTGGAAGCATAAATAAGAAAGAAAGCCAATTTTATTGTCAAACCATACAGCCAATCGTAGACAGTAGAATAAAATTATGTTTCTCCTACCTATAATGTTAATCACATCTAGAATCTGAGAGGTTGCAGCCAATCAAGGCACCGCCACAAACAACTTCTCCTTCCCCCATTCTATTATGCTGAGCACCAAGCTAGAAAGCGGGAAGTACCATTTTTATATGGTCTTTGGTATGAAATGGCCGTGGCTTGAACCCATGACCTCCCGGCTGTGAGGCAGATGCTCCACCACTAGTCCAACACTCCAGTCAAACAGACCTGACAAATGAAAAGTTTTCCATCATGTGACTTCTAGTCGGATCAAATAGAGTCAGCAGAAAATTGGAGGTGATAACAGGATTGAGGTCAGAAGTGAAAAAGTGAAACTCTTGAAAGTGACTCTAGACAGCGTTATGATCAGGGCTTGACATTAACACCCGCCAGCCCACCAGTGGCGGGTGGATTTCAGCAGTGGCCGGTAATACAGCCACTCCCACTAGCCACTTTGGCAGGTGGTAGTTTTCTCAAGTGGCATCTAAAATAACAAACCTATCGTAACGTGAGACTTCAAAACTACAACTCCCATAAGCACTATCTGCACAGAATGGTCCACTGTCACCATGAACGTAGTCTGGCTCCACTGCCAGCCCAGTACAGGAGAAGGTGTGGATAGTCTGCTCCATAGATTGGTTCATTCTGTGGCCATTCTGGGGAAGCAGTGACGAACAGAGAGCAGCCGGCAGAACACACCTGTCCCCTCTCTCAGTGATCAGATCACCACAGCAGCTACCCCTGATCCCCCGCTGTCCCAGCGGTGAGTAGCCTCCGCTCCCCACATCAGCTCCTACCTCTGTGGTTAAACCAGACTATTTTGAGAGCAAGAGTCTCCCGTTTTCTGTCGTAAGTTGAGCACATTTAAGTTTCTGTATGACAGAGAGAAAAAGTGACTAAACTTTGATATGTTGCTGTAAAGAACAAATGAAGCTTCTTTCATTCATCTGTGACTATCTATGGTATCTGTGATATGCAGTCATTTCATGGACGTAAACCCTGTAAATATGCATTTTTAATGTGCTGGTCCAGGGGTGTCAAACATGTGGCCTGTGGGCCAAAAAATGGCCTGCAAGGGGGTCCAAATTTTTCTCTGTGAATTTACAGCTTTCTTTCTAGTAAATTTCTGACTTTTTCTACTGATTAGAATTGTTCAGATAAATTTGAGACATCTTCTCCTTAAGATGAGACTTTTTTTCTCATCAGTTTTCTTTTTCTCCATTCAGATTAAATCCATCAGCAACTACTAATGACCTTGTGCAGCCCTGAAAGGGTGTTCTATTTCATAAGGGTAATTTTTAACGACTGGTAGGCAAAGGAGAAGGGGTACAAATGAGAACTGGGACGGAACCCAAATCTACCTGTACTTTAATCTCGTGTTGCAAATATTTTTCTCGACTGTTCTACAGTATTTAAAGCTGTTGTTAAATAATTCAACAGACAGTGTTTCTCTTAAGGGTCATTTACATTTAAAAAGGTTGGAAATTTAGTTCAAGTAAAATTTAGCATGCTATAGTCAAACTTGATCATCCATCCATCCATCTTCTTCCGCTTAATCCTTTTCGGGTCACGGGGGGGCTGGAGCCTATCCCAGCATCTTTGGGCGAGAGGCAGGGTACACCCTGGACAGGTCGCCACTCCATCGCAGGGCCAACACAGACAGACAGACAACCATTCACTCTCACAGTCATACCTAAGGACAATTTAGAATCCCCACTTTGATGCCAATTGACCTAACCTGCATGTTTTTGGCATGTGGGAGGAAACCAGAGAAATCCTGGAGTAAACCCATGCAGACACGGGGAGAACATGATCCCAAATTTGATCATATTAAACATAATTTTCTAACCATACAATTGTGGCTAGTGAAAAGGCTGAGTGGCTAGTACCTTTGGAAAATGACTAGGCACAGTGGCCAGTGAACAAAAAAGTTGATGTGAAGTCCTGGTTATGATGACAAGCAGGACCCTTACTTGATCCCACAGCAATGGGACTGTCCATAATGATAACATGCTGCAAAAAGTACAAGCGCACATCATTTTGAATTTTAGCCATGTTAAGTTCACTTTTGGACACATCTTTTACTTCAGAATTCCGGTGGACCGCTGCGGTCTGGGCTCCTATGACTCTTCAGGCTGCACCGCTGGGGTGTTGCTAGTGCAAGCCCATTGTCACCACTAGCAGCACCAGCAATACTACCACATCCCTTCGGACCTGTAAGCACCGGGATGCAAAGTCCTCATGTCAAGACGGTGTCGTTGTACACCAGAGACGGGTGGGATGACACCAGGGTGGTTGGTGGTCCACTCCCCCCAGCGATGCTACTGCCCAGCCTGGTACACAGAGGCAAACTATGAGGCCAAGCTGACAGTGTTGGCTTGAAAGAGCTCCTGAAAGAGGGTGAACACGATGGGAGATTGTGGCCATATTGAGCTCCGAACACGTCACGGAGATTGTAGGAAGGCAGAGTGGGTTTTGTCTTCTCGGCTGGGGTCAGTCGAAATTATGAGCTAATGTTTAGCTGTCAAAAGAAACTTGATCAGGAGATCATTTTGCACAGTTACTGAGGGTTAAATGAACATATCAGCAATTTTACAACCATTTGCTACAACTAATTAACAAAACAATTATGAGTTTGATTGGCATGTGACTGAAAGCATGAAAAAGTATGGTTAGTCTGTTGTAAGTGAAACAAAGAAATCTAGCTAACTTTTTGATGTCCCTACTAGCCTGATGGGGTATGTGCATTTGTGTAACTCATTCTGGTTAGCTGGTTATAATTGCAGGTAACTGATAAAACAACACCAGTGTTCATACAGCCAATGACAGCACAGAGGTTCACCATATTTACAACATTTTCTGCTGAATGCGGCTCCAGTTTCACTTCCAATATGGCCATCAATATGGTTACCGTAATCTGTGTGACATGATATGAAATCCATCTATAATGGGGTCATTATTAAGTCATTTTTCTATGATTCACTGTGTTTAGCTGATAATTCTCATTTTTGAGTGGATTTAAATCAGTGAAAAACATTCCCTTTTAAACCTACAGAAACCAAGGGTCAAAAGTTAGGAGTTCAAAATGAGATAAAGAAAAAGACATTTTTCATGTTAAAAATATGGATAATAATGTTGACTTTGTTAAAACCTGGATGCAGTGACCTCTACAGTGTTGAGATGATTCGAGAATTGAATTGCATGTCATTTGAATCAACATAATCCTGATGACCAACGAATACATTGATATCACATTTAGTAAGACTGTGTACTAGAAAAGAATCTTCACTTATGAGTAGGAGTGGGCAATATGGCCTAAAAATGATACCACGATATTTCTGTGAATTTTCCTGATAACGATATTTTTCACAGTATTGCAGAATACAGTTTTTTTTTTCTTTTAAATTTATGCAAAAAGCACAGTTTCACCAGCCAGCGTATTTACCTTCAACATATTCAGGAAAAATAAAACAAAAACTCTTATTTCTCCATTTATTAAACAGCAGCTCAGATTTAGTTTAAAATATTTTTTAGTTCTGTATCAAATATTACAAGAAAATAATACAAACTGTTACATCTTAACTGCACACAGACGTCGGGTTTTATGCTGACTCACTTTACCTGCATTACTCCCGACCGTTGCACGGACCTGTCCTGTGGCTTTTGGCTCTCGTTGTTGCACTGAACGGATGTTTTCTTTTCCGTTCTGTTCAGGTGGTTGAATAAAATCAAGATAATGCGGGCAAAATGGAAGTAAAAATCTACAGCCATTTCGAGCTGCACATTGTTCAACGTTAATACCGCTCCAGCGGTGTTGACGTGTGAAGAAAATGCAGGCAGTTTATCCACACTGCTGCACCGTTTTTTGTTTTTTTGTTTTTTACGTGACAGCAGTCTGAAACTGAAAGTGAAACTTAACCATTTCCACTCAACTGGAGACAGTTTGACTTCGGAGCGGCAGCTTCTGGCCATGTTTGTTTTGCCATTTGCATGCAGTGTGATATAAGATAAGATAAGATAAGATAAGCCTTTATTAGTCCCACAACGGGGAAATTCCAGGATTGCAACAGCACAGGGATAGCAACACTCAGAGCAACAATCAGAAGGCAAGAAAAAAAAAAACAAGCAAGCAAGAGCAGCTAATATACATATGTACATATTACTATAAAATATATATATACACACACACACACACAGACACACAGTGCAGAGCATTGTAGCTGGATGGAATAAATATATGAATATATGAACACACAGTGCAGAGCATTGTAGCTAGATGGAATAAATATGTAAATATATAAACACCCACAGTACGGAGCATTGCAGCTAGGTGGAATAAATATGCAAGTATATAAACACACAGTGCGGAGCAATGTAGCTAGATGGAATAATATGTAGATATATAAAAACACAGTGCGGAGCATTGTAGCTAGATGGAATAAATATATAGATATATAAATATAAACACACCCAGTGCTGAGCATTGTAGCTAGATGGAATAAATATATAGATATATAAATATAAACACACCCAGTGCAGAGCATTGTAGCTAGATGGAATAAATATGTAAATATATAAACACACACAGTGCAGAGCATTGTTGCTAGGTGGGATGAAACAGCATAACCGTCTATTTAGTTATCCTACATGGTATGATTATGTGCCCATACATATTCTCACCCTCCATAGCGACCGGTATGTTCCTAGTTGTATGCCGGAGAGGACCATTGTGTAAGTCTATTGCATCTTTTGCATTCAAAAAACTATTAGTTTGTTACGTCTTTTTGCTATCTCTGCGAGCAGCCCTGCTTAGGTTGTACAGTCTGACAGCCGTTGGTAGGAAGGACCTACGAAACCTCTCGGTTGTGCACCTGGGATGATGTAGTCTGCTGCTAAATGAGCTCCTCAGTGCATCCAGTATGTCCTGCATAGGGTGGAACTCGGACTCCAGCAGAGATGACAGTTTAGCCACCGTCCTTCTCTCTCCTATCTCCTCCATCGGATCAAGGCGCTGCCCCAGGACAGAGCTAGCTTTCTTAATCAGTTTGTTCAGTCTCTTCCTATCGGCTGCAGTAATGCCACTGCCCCAGCAGACCACTCCAAAAGTGATGGCTGATGCCACCACCGTGTCATAGAATGACTTCAGCAGCGCCCCTTGTACACCAAAAGACCTGAGTCTCCTCAGCAGGAACAGCCTGCGCTGTCCCTTCTTGTAGAGTGCGTCAGTATTGTCTGACCAGTCTAGTTTATTGTTCAGATGAATACCCAGGTACTTGTAGGATGTCACCATCTCGATGTCTGTTCCCTGTATATTTACTGGTGCTGTGAGGGGCTGCCCATGCCTGCGGCAGTCCACCACCAGCTCCTTAGTTTTCCTCGCGTTGATCTGGAGGCAGTTCCGATGGCACCAGTCCACAAAGTCCTGGATAAGCCCTCTGTACTCAGCTTCATCTCCGCTGGAGATGAGACCAACGATCGCAGAGTCATCAGAGAACTTCTGTAGATGGCAATGTGTTGTGTTGTGTGAGAAGTCCGCAGTATAAAGAGTGAACAGGAAGGGAGCCAGCACCGTTCCCTGGGGGGCCCCCATGCTACTGATGATCGTGTCGGAAACACAGTCCCGGGTTCTCACAAACTGAGGCCGGTTCGTGAGGTAGTCCAGGATCCATGATGACAGGTGCTGGTCCACCCCTGCGCGCAGCAGCTTGTCCTTCAGGATCATCGGTTGGATGGTGTTGAAAGCACTGGAGAAGTCAAAGAACATGATCCTCACCATATTCCCGGGCTTCTCCAGGTGGGACAGAGAACGGTGAAGGAGGAAGATCACCGCATCCTCCACCCCAATGCCATGCTGGTAGGCGAACTGGAGTGGATCCATCGCTGGTTCCACCAGGGGGCGGAGATGAGCAAGGAGCAGTCTCTCCAGGGTCTTCATCAAGTGGGACGTCAAGGCCACCGATCTGAAGCTGTTCGGGTCTTTGGGGTGGGAAGTTTTTGGTACAGGTACCACACAAGATGTTTTCCACAGCTGTGGTACCCTCCCCAGTTTCAGGCTCATGTTGAAGATATACGTCACAATCCCACACAGCTGGTCTGCACAGGACTTGAGGAGCTTTGCGCTGATGCCATCCGGTCCCGACGCCTTCCTCGCCTTGATCTTCCTCAGCTCCGTCCTCACCTGGGTCTTGGTCAGGGTCAGGATGGGGGGCTGTGTGTTGGGAGTGGGGGGGGGTGTCGGTGGAGTGGGGAGTGGGTAGCAGGACTTGATTTCTTAGAGGCAGCAGTGGTTGTTGTGCAGAGAGGGGGGAGGGCGGTTGGTCAAATCTATTGAAAAACAGATTCAGGTTGTTCGCCCACTCCCTGCCCCCCGTGGCCTGGGGGGAGGTATTCTGGAGCCCCGAGATGGTTTTGAGGTTTCTCCAGACCCCGCTGATGTCGCTCTGTTGCAGCTTGTCCTCCTATCATGCAGCAAAACCCAAATATCGCGATGTTCATTTTTACACTGGTCTCACAGACAGACAGACAGATGGATAGATGTACTTTATTCATCCAAAACTGGAAAATTACAGTGTAACAGCACCATGACAGTAGACAACCAAACAACAGAAACACACGCATAACAGACAAAGGGATTACCCATAGAAAGTAAAACTAACACTACTATAAAAACCTGTACACATCATAGCTGAATAGATGATGACCCGTATAAACACATGAATCATCCCATTGCACAATGCAGGACAATCAGGAGCAGAGTGAAATGTGAGGCACCAGTTAGTCTGTAAGGTGCAGTATGGCAGCACAGTTATGACCAGAATACAACATCATAGTGAGTTATTGTACAGTAAAATGGCATGCGGCAGGAAAGATTTCCTGTACCTGGCCGTTCGACAGCTAAGCTGTAGTAGTCTACTGGAGAAAGTGCTCCACTGTCTGTCCAGTGTTTGGTGGAGGGGGTGATCAGGATTGCCCATGATGGATCGCAGTTTATTTAGTGTTCTCCTCTCCACCACTGTCTCAAAGGTCTCTGGTCTGAGACCAATCACAGAGCCAGCCCTCTTGATAAACTTGTCAAGTCTGTTGGTGTCGCTAGCCCTGATACTGCTACCCCAACAGACAGCAGCAAAGAAGATGGCGCTGGCGACAGCGGTCTGGTAGAAAAGCTCCAGCATCCTGCTGCACACGTTGAAGGATCTCAGCTTCCTCAGGAGGTAGAGTCTGCTCATCCCCTTTCTTGTGCGCAGCATCGGTGTTGGTGATCCTGACACTCAGATATTTGTAGTCCACAACCACCCCCACATCCTCCCCCCTAATCTGCAATGGCTGAGAAGGCGTCCTCTTCTTCCTGAAGTCAATCACCATCTCTCTGGTCTTGCTGGCATTCAGCCTCAGGTGATTCTGCTTGGTCCACTCCACAAATCTGTCTACCAGTGCCCTGTACTCCCCCTCCTCTCCCCCTCTTATACACCCCACAACAGCTGAGTCAGAGAATTTCTGCAGGTGGCATGACTCAGTGTTGTACTGAAAGTCAGTGGTGTATAAGGTGAAGAGAAAAAGAGAGAGTACAGTCCCCTGTGGAGCTCCCGTATCCCTAACCACCACGTCAGACAAGACACTGCCCAGCCGGACAAACTGTGACCTGCCTGTCAGGTAGTCAGTAATCCAGGAGATCACAGAGCTGTCGACCCCCATCACTCGCAGCTTCTCACCCAGCAGCAGTGGCTGGATGGTGTTAAAGGCACTGGAGAAATCAAAAAATGTGATTCTCACAGTGTCCCCTCCACCATCCAGGTGCAGATGGGCTTGTTGCAGCAGATAGATGACAGCGTCTTCAACTCCTAAATGGGGCTGATATGCAAACTGCAGAGGGTCCAGCCACGTCTTCACCTGCGGCCTCAGGTGGGCTAAGACCAGTCTCTCCAGGACCTTCATCCCATGAGATGTGACGGCAACTGGTCGATAGTCATTCAGGTTCGATGGAGATAACTTCTTGGGGACAGGAACCAGGCAGGATGTCTTCCACAGCGCCGGTACTCTCTCCAGACTCAGGCTGTACAGGTGTTTCAGTACCGAAGCTAGCTGGTTGGCACAAGTCCTCAGGGTCCTGGCGGAGATGCCATCAGGGACCGCTGCCTTCCACTGACGGAGTCTCTTCAGCTGTTTCTTAACCTGGTCTGTGGTCACAGTGATGTGAGGGAGGGGCCTGGTGTCCCCCGAGGAGGAGGAGGAAGGGGGTGAGGGGGGAGATGGAGAGAAGTGCTGCACAGGAGGGTGTGGGGAGGGGTGTGGGGGGTTCTGGCTGTGTTGTTGGGGTGACAGACTGTCACAGATTGTATAATCATGAACGATACAATATGGCACACCCCTACTTATGAGTTTCTACTCAAGTTCTCTTCACAAAGCTTTAACTGCACCATCAATTGTGGAACATTTACAGTATTTACTGATTTTTTTTAATGTAAAGCTGGAAACAAAATACAAAGAAATTCTACTGTCCCACATGCCTAGCAAACCAGATTCTATGGCTAAAATCAAAACAACCAGAACCCACAGAAACTCCAGCAACAAAGGCTTCAATGCACATTCCTCAGCAGCCACCGCTGAGCAAATAAGTGCAAACAAATCAAGTCTGGCATTTCTGTTTGAGGAATGACTTTAATGACTAGCTTTAAAAACTCGTCCGCAGAGTTTCTCTCCTGGCACCAAGCGATTAATTGAACAGTTGTGGCAGCCATACACCAAAAGCACTCACACCCGACAGCACCCAACAGAAACGCCTCTGGGGGTTGTTTCTAACAATAACTAACCCAGGATTCTGGGCCAGGCTTCCAGTCTCTGCTTCCAACCTCCCCACCACACACATACTCCCCTTATCCCAGAGCCCGTGTATCTGACAGCCAGCGAGGGCCCAGCTAGGGTGCTGCCAGCCAGCAATAGCTCAGCCTCATTCAGCCCTGGAAACATGGCAGATGGCAGTAGGAGCGAACAGAGGAGGGGAAAAAATACAAGTGTGTGTGTGTATGTGTGTGTAGACAGAGTACGGTGAAGACAGTGGGAGAGGTTGACCACATGCTTGCCTTAGGACTAATACTGTAGCTGTGACTTCCTTACTGAGACTGAAATCATCTATGTGCCCACGCACGTTTGTGTGTGGGTCCCAAGGGACATCTGTCAGCTTCTGTGCCCCGACTGTCCACGGACGGACAATCAATCTATTTCATTTGGGGGCCATATGAGTTTTCAAAGAGAGGGTCAGCGCTTGCATGAATGACACTTGATTAAGCGCCATCAAATTCATACATACACACAATGTGCCAGCTGAGGTTTGCGTGAAGGCTGGAAAAAAAAAAAAAACCCACCCATCCATGGTTTCACAAGTTTAATTTGCCTTCTCTACTAATCATTAATAATCATCACCCGTTTCAGCTGCTTTACGACTTGTTAAGTGAAAGCTTTTACAGGTGTCAAGTTGTGCTTTTAACAAGTTCTCTTACTTGCAAAATCCCAGGAATACATATGCTATATATGTAATAAAATTTTCGTGAGCATAATCATTAGGGAGCGCAGAGACTTGCTCATCCATGTACAGGGCCAAGTAAAAACTACATTTTTCAGAAACAATTACTCATAAAAATCCTGACAGCCAAGCAAACTAGCTTCTACAGCTGAAGTCAAATGGGTCTCCAGAAAACAGTCATAACAGAGCCAAAAAAAAATCAAGTAGTACCGACAGAAATTCTTGGTGAAAAGCTTGAAATAAAAGACCACATTGGCAAAAGCAGTGTAAAAATCTCCAAGGCAAGATGTCGTCATAAAACACCTGTGGAGCTCATGGTTGTCAATTTTAACAATTCATTTCATAACTACTTCTCTCTGCAGCGTTTCATAATGCAACACTCACCTCGGATGATGGACAGCTTGGCATTGACAGTAATTTCGCCCTCGCTGTTCTCGGCCACGCATTCGTAGATGTTCTCATCGCGTGGTGCTCGGAGAGGCTGGATTCTCAGTACTGCACCGGCACCCTCGTCAAACTCAATGGTCTGTGGGGCCAGATGCAAGGAAGAGATTCCAGTCAGACACAGGTGGGACGGGAAATACTAACAGGCTATTACTCAGAGCAGCTCAGTTTAGCCAAGAAAGATACTGTACCTCCAAGTAAATACACAGATAAGAACAGCAGCGACGTCAGCATTCTAGTTGTTTAACATAGGCTAACCAAGAAGTAATTTTTAGTTCTTGGTTGCAAAGATACAATGTTTTTATTCTTTTACAGCCTAGAGCACTCATAAATACAGCATTATGAGGAAGTACATTCTCTCAAGACACACTTAGTGTTCTTATGTATTTTTCCTCTCTTGACTTTATCTGTAATTCTGCCCTTTTGTTCTGCGGACCTTGTTAAAATTGCCTTTTCAAACCAAAATCAAACACAATCAGAAAGCAGCATGGGCCAAGAATACTGAGCATTAAAAAAAAACAATGGAGGAATCAGTATGTCTAAGGAAGAGCTACGTCCATTAACAATAACACCCTCTGTTTTAATTACTAAAATGGAATCGAGGGCACCAATGTTGAAATGAGTTTTGACATAGCTCAAAGAGAAACTGGCCACCCGCCAGTATTTGAGCTGCCTCGTTTGATCCCTCTGAAAACTAATACATCAACAGCTACTGTACGTAGCCTCAAGCAATAAGCTGAACTGCTGGACTCGAGTAAAAGGCGAGAATTTCAAATACTGCAATCCGCGAATCAACCAGTTTATGATTTTCCCATTTCCCATGCATATCCTTTTTTTTTTTTTGCGCTCATTTTCGACGGACTGTCCAACAGGATGGCCAGTCTGTCAGTTTCACACCAAAACCTACTCCACGAGTGTCTGTTCTTCTTCAGAGAAGCTTACACCATCTTAGCCAAGGACTCACTACTGCAATCTGTGAGCAAAGCATGACTTTGAGATGCAAGTACAAGTCTCCGGCAGCCCCGCTGCTCCACTGCTGCACATCTCAGGGCTGAGCTGCTAATTAGGCTAAAAACACTGCAGAGCACGGCACCGTGATTGATATCAAAGCAGCTGTCTAGAGGGTGGAATAAAAAAACAACAACACATAACTACTTCAAAAACCTTTTACATTTTTTTTTATGCTAAATGGAGAAAGAGAAGCGTCCGTTCTGGCAGGCTCCTTCACGCCCTTGGCTTTGTTTCACTCTTGCGCATGCAGAGGAGGAGAACGCACAAACAGAACTTGTCTTTTAATTTTTGTCCTCAGTGGAGAGGCTCATCTGCCCCCGTTGATGTCATTTCTTTTCTCCTTTGCTTTTTAGCCCCCACCCGTATGGCTGCCTTCATGCGGCATGGCGCGAGTGCTTGTCTCTATGCACCATCACTGCCATCATCGTTAACGAAAGCAACTTTTTAATTAAGAGACACCAAGCATCAATCAAGACTTTTAGAGATGCCATCTGGGACGCCTGCCGAGAAGTGAACAACAAACATCATGAATAACGCACATTCATGCAGGAAGGCGTGTGTGTGTGTGTGTGTGTGTGTGTGTGTGTGTGTGTGTGTGTGTGTGTGTGTGTGTGTGTGTGTGTGTGTGTGTGTGTGTGTGTGTGTAAAGGGGAAAAAAGAAAAAAAAATGTGACAAGTCAGTCAAATGGGAAAAAATAGAAGGTGTTGAGGAATATGATGGCTCTGCATTCTGTTACTGGGCAGCTACAGCTCGATTTTAAGTGCGAAACCAAATATATACAGTATATTTTTTTTTCATTTTTGCTAAGGCTGCCTGCTACCTGTTACATGCATTGTTGGTCTGAGTGTTCATTTCATTCAGTAGCTCCAGATACAGGTCAGTGCTTGGGTGTATTTCAGAAAATCTCTACCCCTGCTCCACCTCAGTTCTCCATGATTCAACATCTGCTTTTCATGTCACTCAAATAGTTGGTAAGGGAGACTGTACTTTTGTATTTGTGGCTCCATGGTTCTGGAACTGCCTTCTTATGACATTTTATGTGTTAGTTTCTCCCCTTGACACAAATATATTTTACTCATTTATCCACCCCTTTTTTCTTTTTTTCCTGTCTTCATTCTGCAGCCCCTCCGCTACTTTGCCTTCATTGCCACTACTTTCTGCAGGGTTTGACATGAACTTCTGTGCTGATCAGCCACTGTGGCTTTGCCAGCATTTTCACTAGTCATAAGTTTGTAAGTTTTGTAGAATTTATTACTTTACAGTTGACTACAGTGTTTTATCTCCCTTTACTGATATGCAAAAACTGAGTGAGCAAACATGGTGTAAAGTGGATGTGGAAGTTGTACCACCATAACGCCACATTTGCAATTACAGTTGAACACAGAAGTTAACATACACTGCATAAAAAGACAAACTTTTTTCCTCGCTGGTTCGATCCCAGCCCCCGACCAACAGTGATCTGTGTGGAGTTTGCATGTTCTCCCCGTGTTGCGTGGGTTTACTCCGGGATTTCTCCGGTTTCCTCCCACATGCCAAAAACATGCATGTTAGGTTAATTGGCTGTTCTAAATTGTCCCTAGATATCTGTTTCCTATAGGCCCTTAGAATAGAGGGTTAGTATTAATGAAAGCGCTTTGAGTGGTCTTTGTGACTAGAAAAGCGCTATATAAGTGCAGGTTAGTTAGTTAGTTAGTTAGTTAGTCTGACATTAAGGGTGTATCCCAGTTCACCCCTTAGCCCTACCCTCCGTTTTGCACATTCACTAATGCGCAAAGCAGAGGGGTAGGGCTAAGGGGTGAATTGGGACACAACCTTAATCAGACCAAATTTTTCCTGTGTTAGGCCAGTTAGGATTACCAAAATTATTTCTATTTGCTAAATAATTTTTATATTTGCTAAATATTTTTTTAGAGAATGTTTTATTACTTTCTTCAAAAAGTGTGTGTTTTTTTTCTTGCCTTCTGATTGTTGCTCTGAGTGTTGCTATCCCTGTGCTGTTGCAATCCTGGAATTTCCCCGTTGTGGGACTAATAAAGGCTTATCTTATCTTATCTTATCTTCAAAGTCAGAAGTTTACATACAGTGGGAAAGTTAAGTATTGAACACGTCAACATTTTTCTCAAACATATTTCTGATGGAGCCATTGACCTGAGATTTTAACCAGATATCAGCAACAACCCAAGTAATTCATGCATACAAAGAAATCAAGGCAACTGTGTTCACAAAACAAGTTATATTTAATAAAGTGGAATGACACAGGGAATAAGTATTGAACGCATGAAGAAAAGAGGTGCAAAAAGGCATACAAAGCCAAGAAACCAGCTGAAATCCATCAGAATTTAGGAAGCCATCCTATCCCCCATCAGTGCAAATTAATTTCAGCTGGTTAAGTCCTGACTGATAGCTTTTTAAAAAGGTCTGTGAATATCAGATTGTCACACCACAAAGAACTCATGATGGGTAGAAGCAAAGAGCTTTCTCTAGGCCTAAACTGCCGAATGTTCCAGTGAGCACTGTTGGAGCCATCATTCGGAAGTGGAAGGAACATCATTTTACCATAAACCGGCCAAGAGCCAAAGATCCCTCATGCGGAGCTCCAGAAAGACCTGGAGTTAGCAGGTACTGCTGTTTCAAAGAAAACAATAAGTAATGCACTCAACCGACATGGGCTCAATGCTCACTCACCTCACAAGACTCCATTGCTAAAGAAAAAGCATGCTGAAGCTTGTTTAAAGTTTGCTGCACAACATTTGGGCAAGCCAGTAAAATACTGGAAGAACATAAAAACATAGTCTGGTCAGATGAGACCAAAATTTAACTTTTTGGATGCCACAACACACAGCATGTTTGGAGGAGAAATGGCACTGCACATCAGCCCAAAAACACCATAACAACAGTGAAGTTTGGAGGTGGGAGCATCATGGTGTGGGGTAGGGCTGTCGCGATAACTGCAATTATATACAGTAATCCCTCACTTATCGCGGTTAATGGGTTCCAGAACCGACCGCGAAAAGTGAAAAACCGCCAAGTAGCGTCACCCCAATGACGTCACCCATAAATAATACATACGTTCATTCTCTCACTCTCTCTCTCATATGATACGTGTGTGTGTGTGTGTGTGTGTGTGTGTGTGTGTAAGTGTACATACATACGTAGATGTAAATAAAGTGTACATAAATATGTTTTTAGAACTCTTTTATTCTTATAACAAGATACGTAACTCAAGATGAAGATGATTTACTGCACAGGTTAATGAGAGCTTTACTGCTCCTCAGGTGACACCTCATCGTCAGGTGCTAGAGGCGCAGCATCGTCGAGGGCAGCTTCCGATAGAGCTGGATAAGCTGCAGGAGGCGGCGTAGTGGCTCGACGGGAAGACTATTTCGCACAAAATGGCACAAGAGAACAGCAAAAAGTTCCACACGGCGAGACTAAGCAACACGAGCGATAAAGAGCAATGAATGCGGTCTTCCTTTGCTGGGTGGGCGCTCGGCAGGGAGAGAAGCTGGGTAAAACGTCTCGGCCAATCAGCTTGCGGGGTGAAACGTCTCGGCCAATCAGCTTGCGGGGTGAAACGTCTCGGCCAATCAGCTTGCGGGGTGAAACGTCTCGGCCAATCAGCTTGCGAGATTCCCGAGCCGAGCCAACACGAGAACAGCGAACAGAGAGGTGGATTTTGAGTTGTGCGGCTCTCCGTGTTGATACCTGATGTTCTAATGTCTCCCTGCCTTCTGCTAGCGCCCGGCCATTATTTCTCAATTTTGAATTTTTGATGAATATTTTTGAAAAATCCGCGATGCACTGAGGGCGCGAAAGGTGAAGCGCGAAGTAGCGAGGGATCACTGTAATACCGCGCTATGGACACGCCTACCGTGGAGGAAAACGACCAACAGCAACAACCGCGGTGATCACTTTTTTGTGTGTGTGTGTGTGTGTGTGTGTGTGTGTGTGTTGCTATATCTCGTTATTCATTTATGTGCCCCTATTGATTATTAAATAAATTGCTAAATGAAGTGTATTTTTATTACCAACAGCATGTTTGCACCCAGTACTCTAGAAGCTTCCACAGCACACAGTGTTGCCGCTTGTGAGGCACTCTCTCCAGACGGAGTCCAGCAGGCAGTTAGTGGTGAAAGCGTTTGGACTCCTTGTTAAATACAGCCGTAACAGTGAGCACTGAAATGGCACAAAGCATGTTATTTCCTTCTGAGCGGAGTGTGTATGATCCTGACTGTGTATGTTCCATGTATGAGCTCAGAGAGCAGCTTGTTTGAACAAGATTTTTTGGACAGTGGCAAAAATCACGGGAGACAAGAGCCACGCAGGGTCCTGTATGGAGACTGTCCTGCTTATAAGCTGAATGTTGCTGCAGTCTCCAGTCCACACACCCCTTAGTTACTGCCACTGCTTTATGAAAATGGTTGTTTTTTCTTTTAACAGAATCAGCAGTTCATGCCTGTGTAAAGAGCGGAGCTCCGCACAGTTGTAACACACATGCGTAAAGTTGAGGCAAGCTGCAGCAAGACTCTCACAGCTTCCCTCATTTGCAACATAAGTTATAAATCCTGTTTAAATTATGAATCCACAGGGTCCTAAAAACATTTGCAATAATACTGCATACTGCGTATTGAGCTATCCACCGTCACCGCAGGGGGTTCCTGTACCGCGACAGCCCTAGTGTGGGCGGTGTTTTTAAGCACATGGTACAGGCACACTTCATATCATTGAAGGAAAGATGAATGGACAAATGTACAGAGACATCCTTGATAAGAACCTGTTGCCATCTGCTAAGATGCTGAAGATGAAACGAGGGTGGATATTTCAGCAAGACAATGATCCCACACACACAGCCAAGGAAACTCTCAACTGGCTCCAGGGAAGGAAAACAAAGCTGCTAGAAAGGCTCAGTCAGTGACCTGACCTGAACCCAATTGAAAATCTATGGCACGAACTGAAAATCAGAGTTCAAAAAAGACACCCACGGAACCTTCAAGAATTGAAGACAGTTTAGAATAGTGTCTTTATTGAAACTCTGTTTCACAACAATGTCTGTTCAGCAGCTTAAAATGCAATAATCATAATAATAAATAGATAAAATACTAAAGCAATCTAAGTATATGTATCTGTGTGTGTGCCTGCTAAAAAGATTATGAGTGCAACAGTCTGTCTACTGCTCTGGGAAAGAAGTTCTTTTTAATAATAATAATAATAATAATAATAATGGATTAGATTTATATGGGGCTTTACATGTCAAGTGACATCTCAAAGTGCTTACAGTGAGTCCATAATTCATTCACTCCGACAGACATTGATAGTGGTAAGCTACTACTGCAGCCACAGCTGCCCTGGGGCAGACTGACGGAAACGTGGTTGCCAATCTGCACCAACGGCCTCTCTGACTACTACCAAACATTTATGCACATTCATACCCAGTGTCATGGACACTGGAGGCAAGGTGGGTAAAGTGTCTTGCCCAGGGACACAATGGCAGGATGGCTGGGGAGAGTGGGATTTGAACCACCAACCCTCTGGTTATTGGATGACCCGCTCTACCTCTTGAGTCACTGCTGCCCACATTTCCCTCCTCCATTCCATTTTTGCTGAGCACCAAGTTGGACGGCAGGAAGTTTCATTTTTATATGGTTTTTGGCATGACCCAGCCAGGACTTGAACCCCGACCTCCCGGTTGTGGGGCGGATGCTCTACCTCTAATCCACCACTCCGGTGGCTTTTTCATTTTGTTAGTCCGGGTTTTGATGACTGAGACAGCCTTTGGGGAGGGTGGAAAACAGGTAATGTTCTGGATGTGTTGGGTCATTCCTGGTGTTTTTAGCTCTTCTGAGGAGGCGTGTGGAGTAGATGTCCTACATGCTCGGGAACGAACAGCCCACAATTCACTCGGCTGTCTTTATGACCCGTCGCAGCTCCTCCTTTTCTGCCTCTATGCAGCTGGAATACAGACAGTGCAGCCGTACATCAGGACACTCTCTACTGTGCAGCGATAGAAGTTCTTAAGCAGAGCTGTGGGAAGTTTGTTGCGCTTTAGAGGTCTGAGGAAGAAGAGTCGTTGCTGGGCTTTCTTGATGTTATGGGTTGTATTCACACTCCAACTTAGGTCCTTAGATATATACACACACAAGAATTTAAAGTCAGCAACCTGCTCTACCATCTCCCCTTTGATGCTCAGTCCTGCATGCTGCGCCTTTGATTTCCTGAAGCCTATGATTATTTCTTTTGTCTTCTTTGTGTTTAAGCTCAAGTTGTTGTCTCTACACCATGCCAACAATGTCTGAATCTCCTCCCTATAAGCTGTTTCGTTGTTGTTTGCCACTGAGCCCACTATGGTCGTATCGTCCACAAACTTAATAATTGTGCTGGAGCTGTGGGTGGGGGTGCAATCATGGGTATACAGGGAGTAGAAAATTGGACTAAGGACACTGCCCTGGGGTATACCAGTATTGAGAGTGATGATGGAGGAGGAGAGATGATCCAGCTTAACATGCTGGGGTCGGTTTGTGAGTTTGTGTGGAAGAATGGGCTAAAATCACTCCTGAGCAATGCCTGTGCCTAGTTTCTCCATACAGGAGGTGTCTGGAAGCTGTTAATACAAACAAAGGCTTTTCTACTAAATATTAAATGAATTTCACCAATCGTGTTCAATACTTATTCCCTGTGTCATTCCACTTTATTAAAT
Source organism: Pholidichthys leucotaenia (assembly GCA_020510985.1). Lineage (NCBI taxonomy): Eukaryota > Metazoa > Chordata > Actinopteri > Cichliformes > Pholidichthyidae > Pholidichthys > Pholidichthys leucotaenia. The sequence continues at coordinate 335,730,843 of CM035839.1, read as the reverse complement.
TTAACTTGTTTTGTGAACACAGTTCCCTTGATTTCTTTGTATGTATGGATTACTTGGGTTGTTACTGATATCTGGTGAAAATCTCAGGTCAGTGGCTCCATCAGAAGTATGTTTAATGAGAAAAATGTTGACATGTTCAATACTTATTTTCCCCACTGTACACTAAGATCACGGTGCCTTTAAACAATTTCGGAAAGCCCAGATAAGATAAGATAAGATAAGCCTTTATTAGTCCCACAGTGGGGAAATTCCAGGATTGCAACAGCACAGGGATAGCAACACTCAGAGCAATAATTAAGAAGATACAGAAAATATAATGATCAGTGATCATGAGATGATGATCTCATGGCTTTGGAAGCTTCTGACAACATTTGAGTTAAGTGAAAGCAAAACTGTAATAATAGATTAGATTTATATGGCGCTTTACATGTCAAGTGACATCTCATCAGTGAGTCCATTATTCATTCACTCCGACAAGCATTGATAGTGGTAAGCTACTACTGTAGCCACAGCTGCCCTAGGGCAGGCTGACGGAAACATGGCTGCCAATCCACGCCAACAGCCTCTCCGACCACTTCCGAATATTTATACACATTCATACCCAGTGTCATGGACACAGGAGGAAAGGTGGGTAAAGAGTCTTGCCCACAATGGCAGGATGACTAGGGACAGCAGGATGCAGATGTAGATGTATTTTAAGGCACACCTCAAACACACAGCTTCCTTGTGTGACATCATGGGAAAATCCAAAGAAATCTGCCAAGACATCAGGAGCAGAATTGCGGACCTCCACAAGTCTGGTCCATCCTTGGTTACAATTTCCAGATGCCTGAAGGTGCCACGTTCATCTGTTCAAACAATTACAGTATGAACAAATATAAACACCATGGGAATGTCCAGCCATCATACCGCTCAGGAAGGAGACGGGTTCTGTGTCCCAGAGATGAATGTGTTTTGGTCTGAAATGTGCATATCAACTCCAGAACAAAAGCAAAAGATCTTGTGACGATGCTAGCTGATGTTGACATACTGCCAAATTAAGTGGTTTAAGGACAACAAAGTCAATGTTTTGGAGTGACCATCGCAATGCCCTGATCTCAATCCCATAGAAAATTTGTGGGCAGAGTTGAAAAGACAGGTGGGAGCAAGGCGGCCTACGAACTTGACTCAGTTACACCATTTCTGTCAGGAAACTATTGTGAGAAGCTTGTGGAAGGATACCCAAAATGCTTGACCCACGTCATACAGTTTAAAGGCGATGCAATCAAATACTAAGGAAATTTATGTAAACTTCTAACTTTGATTAAAGTAATAAAAAAAATTCTCTAAAAAAATATTTGGCAAATATAAAAAAATTTGGTAATCCTAACTGACCTAAAACAGGAAAAGTTTACTCTGATTTAATGTCAGACAGTGAGGAAAAAAAAGGTTATACATACATATACTTTTTAGACAGTATATGTAAACTTCTGGTTTCAACTGTATGCGCAAAAGTCTGTTCATCCTACACACACATCAGTTAAAAAAATCCCAAAATATTAAATTTGTCAAGGGGTGGCCAAATTTTTGTATGTCATTGTTCAAATAAAAATCAAACTGATACAAACACTGATTGTAAACTGATACCGCAAATAATATGTTTAAGTGTAGTAAGAGTGACTGAGTGACAGGTCACAGCCAAATCCCATCAATATCTGTCAGGTCGACAGGTCCTAATAAGCTCTGGCAGCCTGTTCTGTCGTGTTTCTTTTTCCTATATTACACTATATTATAGTGTGTATTATAAGATGTGTGTATAATGGGCAGCTTCCAAAGGAAATGCAATGCTTGATTTATGCAACATCTTCATAAAATGCACATATTAATAACCAAATATGCTTTTATTCAAGTCAAAGAATGAAGCAGTGGTGGTTTAATGACTCACCTCTATGCGCTGGGAGTTCACCTTCTTTCCTTTCTTGTTCCAGCTAACCCTTGGCTTGGGGTCGCCTGTTGCCTGGCAGACGAAGGAGACCACACCCCCAGAGACACCAGTCTGGTCAATGGGGACTTTAGTGAACCGTGGTGCTGCTGTGGGAGGGAGACAGGGAGAGAGAGAAAGCGAGAGGGGATGCATTAACTCAAGTCATAAGACAAATGTTCTATCGCTGGAGCTAACTCGGTTGCTTTAATTACATTTCTGCAAAGACAGACTTCTAAATGCCAATTTATGTGCATGTGCAAGCATCCAGGCAGACACACAACTGCATAACGTCACACAGGCCCATCCGTGCCTTTTCTGACATTGTCTCTATGCCGTTCCAGCTCTGCACCACACAGCGATCTGTTGTCTCCCAACATGAGGGCTTCGTGTTTAGATTATGGCGCTGGGAGTTTATAGGTGGATGCTGTGCCAAGGTACTGATGATTAGAGGCTTAAAGATATCACTCCATAGGGAAATAGACTGCAGCCTGTGTTGCTACCAGTGCAGTGTTAAATACCTTGGAAAAGGTAATTAAAAAGACGAGTTGGTGAGTTTCCATTTTAATAGTACATAGCCTCAAAGTGTTTAAAAGGCGCAGCATGTGTTACATAGTGTGCCGCTGATAAAGCCACTTGGACCACACATACTGAAAATTGGTGTTGTCATAAGTCTGAGATGCGTTGGATAAACCGTCCACCACAAGTTAGTAGTTTTGGAGGTTTTGTAGCGGGGATACCCCCCCTTCCCCCGTGCCTCAGCTGCCGTTGGTTTAAGACAACAAGCCTGATAGAAAGAGAGAAAGATAGAGGAAACGGAGCCTCCCGGGGAACTCGTTAAATTTGAAATCATACAGATATGTGGGGATGATCAAAAGGCCAGCGAATAACGTCAAATTAATAATTAAGGGACCATGGGCCAATACCAGTCTCCAGGCACTGCTAAACACATATGAAGGAGAGTTCCTGCATTCATTACCGGATAAAGAGAAATGGGGAGTGGGAAAAGGAGGTAAGCAGACATAACGGGAGATGGGGGGGGAGGAAAAGAAGCAGGGTGAGTTCACCGCCCCAGGAAAGCAGATGCACTGCAGTACATACAAAGTTCATTAAGCTGGTCCCAAATTAAAACACAGAAGTTTCTGAAGCAAACACCACAGCAGACCTTATCAATACAACCAGCTACTGTTGGCTGACTGATCTTTAAAGGAATTTTTACAGTTTCACCTAACAAGTTGATTATTTTTTTTCCACCTAAACCAGGGGTGTCAAACATACGGCCCATGGGCCAAAACCGGCCCGCGGGATGAAAGTGCAAAGTGTGAAAATTACATAGAAGACATGAACTGCCATTTTTCAAAACAGTAACTGCTATTCCCGATTTGTACACTTGCGCACGACTTATTAAGAGCAACAGACACAGCACAGAGACCCAGAACTAAACAGCACATGGCAGTGATGTGCATGTCCTATTGCGCACAACTTTGTGTTTTTTATGTTCACATTTTACACATTTGCAAGTCAGGGGATAACTTTCTTCCTTAATAGTGCCCACTTTAGTTGGTATGGGATAGTGAGTCAGTTCAGGTGGTTAGGACTGATTAGGATTTATGACTGACATGGAAAAGCAATTTCTAGATCTTGACAAGTTGTTTTTTTTATCATAAAGTGAAATACTATATTTTTGTGTTCCAGATACTTGTGATGTAATGTTTTGCGCCTTTGTAGATCCACTGTAATGTGGAAGTTGTAATGTACATATGTAAATAATTAGCTGAGGCATAATATTGTTGAAATGACACTTGTTTTGTTTTTTTTTTGTTTGTTTGTTTTAACCCTCCGTGGATCACCACCTTATCGCGGTGGAAGGGTTTGAGTGCTCGAATGATCCCAGGAGCTATGTTGTTGGGGGCAACTTGCCCCTGGTAGGGTCTCCCAAGGCAAACTGATCCTGGGTGAAGGGCCAGACTAAGAGCAGTTCAGTGAATCTCCATGAAAAATGTTACATCAGGGACCCAGTGTACCCAAAGGAGGCACATGGGTCTGTCCTCCAGTGGGGATCACGGTGCTATGTGAACCGGACGAAGTCCGGGCTACTCTGCCTGGACTGATGCCCCTGTGACCCAGATACCCGGATAAGCAGTACAGGATGGATGGATGGGCACTTGTTTTTCTTTAAAAATGTCAGATTGTTCATAATGTGTGTTGTAAAAGAATGGTTTATTAAATGTAAACATTTCATAATGTACTTGTACTTATTAAGATAAGATAAGATAAGATAAGCCTTTATTAGTCCCACAATGGGGAAATTCCAGGATTGCAACAGCACAGGAATAGCAACACTCAGAGCGATAATTAAGAAGATACGGAAGATATAAATAAGAGCAGTGGATATACATACATACACATAAATATATAAATATATATACAAAGTGCGGCGCATTGTAGCAAGATGGAATAAACAGCATAACCGTCTACTTAGTTATCCTCCACAGTATGAATATGTACCCATACATATTGTCACCCTCTGTAGCGACCAATATTGTCCTAGTTGTATATACTGGAGGGGACCATTGTGTAAGTCTATTGCGTCTTTTGCATTCAATACTATTAGGTCGTCACGTTTTTTTGCTATCTCTGCGAGCAGCCCAGCCTAGGTTATACAGTCTGACAGCCGTAGGTAGGAAGGTACCTGCAAAACCTCTCGGTTGCGCACCTAGGATGATGTAGTCTGCTGCTAAATGAGCTCCTCAGTGCGTTCAGTATTTGCACTAAGACAAATAAATTTGGAGCTATGTTTATTTAGGCTATAATGCTATTATTTTACTGGTCTGGCCCACGTGAGATTAAATTGGCCTGTATGTGGCCCCTGAACTAAAATGAGTTTGACACCCCTAAGGTGAACCAAATGTCCTTTTAGGACAGTTGCGGATTGTGTTGGTAGCTTATTGGAGGCCGGTGGTGGGTCATGCAGGAGCAGGAGCATTTTTCAACTTTCTTAGGCTTTAGCCTTTAAAGTGCAAAATCCTTTAACTTGAACTGCTAATTCTATTAGAGAATGTTACAGCAAATGGTTATACATTGAGCAGGTTACCTGCAACTGCAGAACATCATTGCACACATCGCAACTCACTTTCCATAAATGACATCCTAGACACACAGTTCCAATTTGGGTGTCTATTTAAGCAGCAAAAAATTCTTATGTCCTGAACTGACAACCTAAATTGCCAACAGCTGCTTAAAACCCTTCACCTCCACAGCTTCCACCTACAGGCTCTAGGGTTTAAATATATTTAGCATCGCTCTTCAACTACTGCTCAGTGCACACATTTTAATCATGGGGATTGTAGAGGTGGGATATCAGACACCAAACTGTAAATAAATGTTTTCAGTTAACCATTTCAAACACTGAGTTTGACAGTGACAGTTTCTACACTAAAGAACTCAGCTAAAAAGCAGTAATTACCTGTTGCGTTTCATAAGCACTTAGAAAAGCTCTGTAGCCATTTATGATGAAGCTTCCATATTAATTTCCAGTTTCCTAGTGGCCACTATGACCTCTTGGCCCAGTTTAAACATTCTCTTTTAAAGGTTGCATCCCTTGAAACACTGACCATGTTTACATGCACACAAATAAACCGGTTATGATGGTATTTCTGGAGTTATCGGACTATTCAAGTGGCCATGTAAACGCAATAATCCCATAAATGCCAAACAACTGGGGTCATTAACTCAAGTGGTTTACCCTCCAATAATCTGTTTATTCAGTACATGTAAACACAAGAAAACTGATTATTGGCATTATCAATTTATTCCCAGGAATCGGTTTATTGTGACCATGTAACTAAGGTCATTGTTAGAATCTGAAAACAAATTATGTAAAACTTCAGAGTTTTCTGCCAAACAACTCTGAACACCTCAGGTATGAGCTCCAAGTAATTTAAGTGTGAAAAATTAATTTACACGGCATTTTGCATTCTTCGAAGAGACAAACATACACTCTTGCAGGATTCTCCTCTGCATGAAAACAAAATATAGTAGATTTCTGCTTCCTGCTACATAATGTGTAGAAGTACTAACTGTGGAAGTTACTCTTATTTTTTATTCTGCAATTACAACATTCATCAAGAAGATTAATTCTGTTTTACGATATGTACAAATGTGCAATTTGAGAAGTTGAACATAAAGCAAACAGCTCCTCTTGAGGGTATTATGGCAAAAATATTTAGCATTACATCTAGAGATGAAAATGGAGGAAAATAATTAAACAGCATTTAATAAAGAAGAAACGGAAACAAAATGCTAACTACAATTTTGTTTTATATATTGCACATGAGCGCATATCCAGAACACCGTAAAAAATGCTGAATGATAAATGCAGCATTTCTTTACTCTTTCTTCCAAGAGTAGACTTTTTTTTTTTTAATTCGTGCATACAATGATCCCTTTTGGCATTTTACACTTTCAATTTCCATTCTGCAACTACACAACGCAGCTTTACACAACACAGCTCCTCTGCATTTGACCTCCGCTTACAATGTGCTCTCTGTTGAGACAGAAGAGGGATTTACAGAGATCAGGCCTGTGGCAGTGGTTCTGCTGAAGGACAGCATTCTTTGATTAGTTTTCCCCTGGACCATTTGACATTTCCACCCAGTCGCTTTCTCCCCTTCTCTCTCCCTCTCTCACACTCGCTTTCTTGCATCATAGGACGATAGAAATATATACAATGAACGCGACTCCTGCATGTCTGCCTGATTTCAGGTCCTGGCAGAATCGAGGGTGCTCTTACAATGCGCTGTAAATAGTTTTTGGTATTATCCAATAAGGTCTTGAATAAAGAAAGTCGGCCAGGGAGCCATGAGGGAAAAAAAATGGATTGGATGAAAAATAATTTGACCATTGGGAAATGACAGGAGGACGAGTGCAGAGGGAGGTGGACAGGTCAGTGGTAAAGAGAACACTGAGAGGAGAGTGGAGAAGGTGACAGTAGGTCCAGGACGGGATGTGAAGAAGGAGTGGAGGACAAAAAGTGCTGAATATTTCATCAAAAAGGAAGTTCAAGTAACTTTGGGAACTTTTACTCTTTTTAAGCTATTTGCAATTTCATATGTTCTTTAAATATAGGAAAAGATCTATGAGACCTTTGGCATTATTGTCAATAACTGGATATTGTAAGAGACACTTTGATCAAGTCAAGTTTTACTTCTTCAGATAATACCTCTGCTCACAGCAAATACTTTCTTACACCATCCCTGAAGCTAAATTTGACTTCCTGTGTGCAGCAGACATTTGTGACAATGTACATTGATCACATGCAATGGGAACAATAAAAGTGATGTTCTATATAGTTTATTTTATATATTTTATAAAGATCAATTTATACTTTTTTTCTGCACTTACATACCTTAAATCTAAAAAAAAACTAAATATTCACCACAGGAAGAGTCTTTGGGCATTTTTCTCAACAACAACAACAAAAAAAAAATCAGAAATAATTAAGAAGAGAAGTCTTCCTTGCCCCTAGATATGGTGATAATATGAAATGTTCTTAAGAATTATGACCAGGAACACAGTGGTGAGGAAGCTCGACAAAAGTACCATCACTGACAGAAAAAAGAAAGCTGTTCAGCAGAACGTGGCATTTCTTTGTACATGTAAGACACATTATTCCCATTACCTAGTGAGCCCCACCTGTGGCAAAGACAAGTCAGAGGTTAAACTCTAGGAGAAATATTATGACGGTCCAGTCTGTAGTCTACAGGTACATCTCAGTAAATTAGAATGTCATCAAAAAGTTGATTTATTTCAGGAATTCAATTCAAACAAGAGCACTGTGAGGCGAGTGCAATATCCCCTGCCTCCATTTTCTTTGAAGATCCCAATACTTACGGACAGAGAGCAGTTTTCAACTTCTCAATATAATTACTGTAGCAGAACCAAATTATGATAAACCCATCATCTACAAATATACTACAAAGTATACAACCCATAGTTGTAGGTCAGGATCCTGAGGTGAACCTGTGCAGCAAGTTTGGTGACCCTAGAGAGCTTTACACGCTCTATAGTAAGAGATCACAGGGAGTGTCAACTTTGACCTTTGACCTTTTGGAACCCAAACCTGTAGTCAGAGGTTATGGTCTCAGGGTGAACCTGTGTACCAGGTTTGGTGACCCCAGCTTTCTTTTTTGTTGAGATATAGTTTATAAGTCATTTTGATGTTGACCTTTGACTTTACAATCCCAAAACCATTGTCACACTTCAGGGTCACAGGGTGAACCTGTGTGACAGGTTTGGTGACTCTAGTTTTACTTGTTGTACATTAATAAGGCACAGGGAATGTTAATGTTAACCTTTGACCTTCTGACCCCAAACCCATAGTCTGAGGTCAGGATCCCAAGGTGAACCTGTATAGCAGGTTTGGTGGCCCTAGCGTTACTCATTTTATAGTAATAGTAAGTGTAGCATTTACCATAGTGTAACTGCAATGTTAACTTTGAACTCTGACCCCTTGATCCCAAACCCATAGTTAGGTCAGAGTGTAAATCGTCCAAGATGTGTATTAGATACAACTACTGTATCGAATTGAAAAGTCTACTTCATATTCCTTCAGTAGTTATTGTGTTTAGAAGATTTAGGGAAAATCTGACCTCTAACCTTTGACCTCAAGGTCATCCAAAGAGAGTGAAATTGCAATATGCACATCATCAGAGTATATCAAACCATGGTACCAAGTTTCAAAACATTTGGAACAAAACTGTAGGAGGTGTTGATTTCACAAAAGTGGGACAGACAGACGGATGGAGGGACGGACCCATAACATAATCCCCCTTCATCCGGCGGGGGATACAATGAAATTTGGATATTATGTAGATTCGTTATGGACAGAGTGATATATTTCACGTGTTTATTTCTTTTAATCTTGATGGTTATGGTTTACAGCTCATGAAAACCCCAAATTTAGTTTCGCAAAAATTAGAATATTACATAAAACTAGAAAAGCACTCGGAGAGCGCAGACCTCCGCCAAGCGCCACAATTCCCCCCATACAGTGTTTGTGTGTACGTTTTCAGATTCCTTGAGCATGTAAACATATGACTAGCAATTGGATTCACAATGATTATTACCTCCGCCAGGCCGAAAAGGCCAGGAGGAGGTTATGTTTTTCAGGTTACTTTATTTGTACCCGTAGGTAGATTTGTTTTTGCCAGGGTTTGTGTGTTTGTCTGTTTGTTTGTCTGTCTGTCTGTTTGTCTGTTGGTTAGCAAGATAACTCAAAAAGTCTTGGACGGATTTGCATGAAACTTTCAGGCGTTGTTGGAAATGGTACAAGGAAGAACTGATTAAATTTTGGGGGTGATCCGGTTCACCGTCTGGATACAGGAATTTTTTTAAAGCATTTTTCAACACTGTGACATAGGGCCATTTTCAACATGTGCGCAGACGCAATGGAGGGCACTGGGCGTCGTGTCTGACCAACACAAACTCCGCCTTCTTCAACGTTTTAGGCACAAAAGCACGCGGAAAACACTGCTGCCCTGGGCCCGCCAGCGTGACTGCTTTTGCGCCACGCTGCAAAACCTGACACGGACACCTGTCCGCCGCCCCATTATTTGCCACAAATTCCCCGCCCAGCTATAGGCGCTGCGTAAAAACCACCTCTCTGCCGGGGAAGATTCTAAATTCTGTTTTGCCGCGGAGCGCAACCCCAGTATAATATAAAACCCACGGCAACCTGTCTAACCAATCTGCATCCGTCAGTGGAGGAGATGGACACACCAACACTTCAGTTTATTACCTCCGCCAAGGAGGCAATGCTTTTACAACCGTAAAACGGGGCTATAAGGGACGGCGGGGTAATATGGGACACTTTTCTAAATGTAATTCTGCTTTTTTAATTTTGCTTCCGCCTAGATTTCATGAAGGATTCATGGATATTTGACAATAACAACACAACTCAGCGTCCTGCTCAAAATAAAAAAAGCAGAATTACATTTAAAACATTTCCCACAAAAGTGTCCCTTATTAACCCGCCGTCCCTTATAGCCCCATTTTACACTACTGAACCACTAATCCTATCACTATCACATTGATTGTCATTCATTAATTGTCTGTTTATTGCACTGTCCATGTCAAATAAACAAATAATCATTGTGAATCCAATTGCTAGTCATATCTTTTCATGCTCAAGGAATCTGAAAACGTACACACAAACACTCTATGGGGGAACTGTGCCGCTTGGCGGAGGTCTGCGCTCTCCGAGTGCTTTTCTAGTTTGTTTATTTGACAGGGACAGTGCAATAAACACACAATTAATCAATGACAATCAATGTGATAGTGATAGGATTAGTGGTTCAGTAGTAAAAGCATTGCCTCCTTGGCGGAGGTAATAAACTGAAGTGTTGCTGTTGTGTCCATCTCCTCCACTGACGGATGCAAATTGGGTAGACAGGTTGCCGTGGGTTTTATATTATATTATTTTGGGGTTGCGCTCTGCGGCAAACGAGAATTTAGAAGCTTCGCCGGCAGAGAGCTCGTTTTTGCGCAGCGCCTATGGCTGGCCGGTGAATTTCTGCCAAATGCGCAGCTCCTATGGCTGGCCGGGGAATTTCTGCCAAAGAATCCGTTGGCGGACAGCTGCCCATGTGAGGTTTTGCAGTTGCGCGCAAACACAGGCACGCTGGCGGGCCCAGGCCAGCAGTGTTTTCCGCGTGCTTTTGTGCCTAAAACGTTGAAGAACGCAGAGTTTGTGTTGCAGACACGACGACCAGCGCCCTCCATTGCGCCTGCGCACATGTTGAAAATGGCCGTATGTCACAGTGTTGAAAAATGCTTTAAAAAATTCCTGTATCCAGACGGTGAACCGGATCACCCCCAAAATTTAATCAGTTCTTCCTTGTACCATTTCCAACAACGCCTGAAAGTTTCATGGAAATCCGTCCAAGACTTTTTGAGTTATTTTGCTAACCAACAGACAGACAGACAGACAGACAGACAAACAGACAAACACACAGACAAACCCCGGCAAAAACATAACCTCCTCCTGGCCTTTTCGGCCTGGCGGAGGTAATAAATTTTAAAAAAATTGATTTTTAATAGAAATGTTGGCCAACTGAAAAGTATGTCCATGTACACACTCAATACTTGGTCAGGGCTCCTTTTACATGAATTACTGCATCAATGCAGCATAGCATGAAGGTAATCAGCCTGTGTTACTACTGAGGTGTTATGGAAGCCCAGGTTGCTTTGATAGCGGCCTTCAGCTTGTCTACATTGTTGGCTCTGGTGTCTCTCATCTTCCTCTTGACATAGATTCTCTATGGGGTTGAGGACAGGAGAGTTTGCTGGTCAGTCAAGCACAGTGATACCATGGTCATTAAACCAGGTTTCGGTATTTTTGGCAGTGTGGGCAGGTGCCAATTCCTGCTGGAAAATGAAATCAGCATCTCCATAAAGCTTGTCGGCAGAGGGAAGCATGAAGTGCTCTAAAATTGAAAAACATTAAAAACATTTTAAAAACTTTTAAAGTGTTCTTTCATATGTACAGTTAGGCCCAGAAATATTTGGACAGTGACACAATCTTCATGATTTGGGCTCTGCATGCCACCACATTGGATTTGAAATGAAACAACTACAACAGAATTGAAGTGCAGACTTTAAAGTTTAATTCAAGGGGTTGAACAAAAATATATGATTAAACATGTAGGAATTATAGCTATTTTTATACAAACGCTCCTCATTTCAGGGGCTCAAAAGTAATTGGACAAATAAACATAACCCTAAGTAAAATGTTACTTTTCAATATTTTGTTGAGAATCCTTTGCAGGCAATGACTGCCTGAAGTCTGGAACCCATGGACATCACCAAACGCTGGGTTTCCTCCTTTGTGATGCTTTGCCAGGCCTTTACTGCAGCTGTCTTCAGTTGTTGCTTGTTTGTGGGTCTTTCTGCCTTAAGTTTTGTCTTGAGCAAGTGAAATGCATGCTCGATTGGGTTGAGATCTGGTGATTGACTCGGCCATTGCAGAATATTCCACTTCGTTGCTTTAAAAAACTCCTGGGTTGCTTTTGCAGTATGTTTTGGATCATTGTCCATCTGTACTGTGAAGCGCCGTCCAATCAACTTTGCTGCATTTGGCTGAATCTGAGCAGAAAGTATATCCCTATACACTTCAGAATTCATCCGGCTGCTTCTGTCTTTTGTCACATCATCAATAAACACAAGTGACCCAGTGCCATTGGAAGCCATGCATGCCCATGCCATCACACTGCCTCCACCATGTTTTACAGAAGATGTAGTGCTTTGGATCATGAGCTGTTCCAATTCTTCTCCAAACTTTCTTCTTCCCATCATTCTGGTACAGGTTGATCTTAGTCTCATCTGTCCAAAGAATGCTGTTCCAGAACTGGGCTGGCTTCTTCAGGTGTTTTTTGGCAAAGTCAATTCTGGCCTTTCTATTTTTTTTTTTTTTTAATTTAAGTTTTTGTAAAGGGTATACAGGTCGTTACAGCAATGCAGTGTTTACATTTTCATCACATGTTCCCTTATTTTCTGATATTTGACAACATTGGAAGATTAATTCTTACAACACCCCCCTTTTTTTTTTTTTAAAGTGAAAGAAAAAGTGAAATTAAAGAGAAAAAAAAAACAAAAAACAAATTAAAAAAAACAAAACAAACCAGTAAAAAACAAACAAAAAGAAAAAGTAAGTAAATAAAGATAAAAGAGCATCTGAGTAGCGTTGGAACAAAGAGCGGAACCATTATTGAAATGGTATTTGTCAAAGATTAGATCTAATGGAAGACACATATGCGGTCCAGGGTTGCCAAAAGTTCATGAACACATCCATGTCCTGTCTCAGTGCGAATGTCAACTTTTCCATCGAGTAAATGTCTTGGATCACGTTAGTCCAATCTTCAGGTGTAGGACAGTCCTTCAACATCCATTTTTTAGTTAGAGCTTTTTTGCTTGCCAATATTAAAACATTGAATAAGTATTTTTCTCCTCGTCTTTCCAGTGAGTCCGGTAGTAAACCCAAATACAAAGTTACAAAAGAAAAGGGAACTGTAATTTTGAATATTTTCCCCAATATTGTCTGTACCTTGGTCCAATATTGGTGGATAACTGGGCATGACCAAAACACATGAAAATGATTTGCAGTCTTTTCACCACACAAGCGCCAACAGTTCAATCCCTTATGGGTAAATTTGTTTTGTGCAGGTGTTCTGAAAAATCTTGCCAAGTTTTTCCATCCAAATTCTCTCCACTGCAGGGATGAGGTACTTTTCCATTGCTGTTTATTTAGCTTTTCCCATATTTCCAGTTGTAAAGTGAAATTCCCCTCTTTTTCCCATCTCTCTTTTATATAAGATGTGTTGTCTCCTTTTAAGTCTTGAAGACCTTGGTATATTTTAGAAATGTATCTGATCCCTGGGATCCCTTTATATGCCATTAAGAAGACCTTCAGAACACCTGACTGGGCCCTTTCCAAAACCTCCTTTTTAAGTATATTGTTTATGTGGTGTCTAAGCTGGAAGAACCTGTAAAGGTCTTGATTTATTAGGCCTTGTTTTTTCAAATCTTCAAAACTTCTTAAGATTTGCCCTTTAAAAAAATCGTAATATTTTATCAGCCCTTTCTCCTTCCACTTTTTAAATCTGGTGTCTGTTTTATTAGGAGTAAAGTCCTGATCATAGGCGATCCATTGCAGAAGTCGATAGGGCTCTTTAGTTTGATTCTCTCTGACTATCTTAAACCAAATTTTTAGAGGGGTCTCTATCCACGGGTTAGTGTTATTCAAAAGCTTAGGTAAGACATTGTTCCCTATTATCGCCTGTAGGGGGATGTCACTTGTTATTTGGCATTCGATCTCCTTCCATTGTGCAGTGTAGACTGGGTTACATATCTCTACTAAAGTTTTAATTTGTGCGGCTTTAAAGTAGTCCCTGATATTTGGCAGCGCGAGCCCACCTTTGTCTTTGTTTAGCTGTAGGGTTCTATATCTGATTCTAGGTCTCTTGCCCTGCCATATGAATCTTGAGATCCTTCTGTCCAGCTCCTGCCATGTTTTTTTGGGAGGTTCTACCGGTATTGTTTGGAAAAGGTATAGAAGACGTGGAAGTATATTCATTTTGACTGCTTCAATTCTTTGTGCAGTACCCAAGAATGGTATCATATTCCATCTTGCTAGGTCAGATTTTATTTTTGTCACCAGGGGATCATAGTTTAGTGATATAATTTTGTTGAGTTGTTTCGGGATATTGACCCCCAGATATTTCATAGATTCCGACTCCCAGTTAGTTTTGAGTTTGCTTAGTGAATAATGATTTGGGTCATAGTTGAATGTTAAAACTTGGGTTTTATGCATATTTAATTTGTACCCCGATAAATCTCCATACTCTGAAAAAACTGAGGTTAGTTCTGGTAAAGAAGTGTCCGGCTGCCCTAGGTATATTAAAATGTCATCAGCAAAGAGTGCTATTTTATGTTCCTTCTGACCAAGTGTAATACCTTGAATTTTTTGGTTTTGTCTTATCCATTGGCTCAGAGGTTCTATGAAGATTGCAAAGAGCAGTGGAGACAGGGGGCAGCCCTGACGACATCCTCTTTCCAGTTCAAAAGATGATGATAAATTACCGTTAATCCTTATTTTAGCTGTTGGTTTTTTATATAATGCCTGTATAGTTCTAATGAAGTTGTTATGAAAATTGAAACTGGATAAGATTCTATATAGAAAAGACCAGTCAACCGAATCGAATGCTTTTTCAGCATCTAATCCCAATATGACTGCATTTAAGTTATATTTTTTTATATGATGAATTATGTGTAAAGTGCGTCGAATGTTGTCTTGTGTCTGTCTTTGTCTTATAAAACCTGTTTGGTCTAAATGAATTAGGTCTGTCAGTATATTTTCTAACCTTTTGGCAAGGATAATGGTAAAAAGCTTATAGTCCTGATTTAGTACACTGATTGGTCTGTAGTTGGAGCACTCTAGTTTATCCTTTTCAGGTTTAGGTATAACTGCAATGACCCCTTCTCTCCAGGAGGGGGGGATTTCCCCTGTGTGGAGGACATAATTAAATGTTTTCAGGAGGAGAGGAGATAGTTGCTGTTTAAAGGTTTTGTACCACTCTGCTGTATAGCCATCAGCTCCTGGGGATTTGTTAGCTTTAAGTTTCATAATTGCTTTTTCCAATTCTTTAGGATGTATTTCTGACAGTAGTGTTTTATTTTGTGACTCCGTAAGTTGGGGAAGGTTTAATGTGTTTAGGAATGCCTCGGATGCGTTTTTATGTTTTTTGTGGGAGTATAAGTTCTTATAGTAATTCTCGAAGTTTTTAAGAATATCCTGAATTCTGAATTTTATTTCCTTTGATACTGGGTCTCTGATTTTGTAGATTGCTCTTTCTGTTTGATGTTTCCTCAATTTATAGGCTAGCAATTTTGCCGATTTACTGCCTGCTTCATAGTATTTTTGTTTCAGAAATGTAAGTTTCTTCTGGATTTCTATTGTGTAGATCTCATTTATTTGGTTTTTAATTTCCTTAATCTTGAGCGAGTCAGTAGAATGAGTGTTGCCTTTGTGTTCTTTTTCTAGGTTCCTAAGTTCTGACTCTAATGTGGATAGTTTTTCTTGTCTTAGTTTCTTTTGGGTTGCCAGTTTTGCAATAATCTTTCCTCTTATTACAGCTTTACATGCATCCCACAGTATTAAAGGGGATACTTCTCCATTATCGTTATCTTCCAAATATCTGAGAATATCTGATTCCAATTCATCTTTCAATGGTCCTTTCAGGACATTTGAATTTAACCTCCAAGAAAATGTATTATTTGTGTATTTTTGGATATTTAAGTCCATGTAGATCGGACTGTGGTCGGAGAGATCCATCAGTCCTATTTTACATGTTTTTACTCTTCCAATGTCTCTATTAAACATAAAAAAATAGTCAATCCTTGAGTAAGATGAATGTGGAGTTGAGTAAAATGTATAGTCTTTTACACTGGGGTTGAGTTCCCTCCACACGTCACAGATTCCCAATTCTTTTAGTAGCATCCGAGTCTTCCTGTTTTGGGTGTTATTTTGATGTGGGGAATTACCAGAAGCATCCCAGTATGGATTCAGTCTAAGATTGAAGTCCCCACCACATATCACTAAACCTTGAGCTTTAGTTATCATTAGGTCGAATACATTTTTATAAAATTTCCAGTTAGCCCCTGGGGGAGCATACACATTCAGCAGGGTGATATCTTCTCCCTCTAGCCGCCCAGTTACCAAACTGTATCTCCCTTCTTTATCTTTGTGTTCTGATTTTTTTTCAAATGTAATTTTGGTTGATATCAATGTCGCTACTCCCCTCCTCCTCCCTGATTTATATGAAGATGAAGAGATCATTTTAAACCCTTGTCTACTGAGTTTATTGTGTTCCACGTCTGTTAGGTGGGTTTCTTGTAAAAGTATTATTCCTGCTTTGTCTTTTTTCATTTTGCCTAGAATCTTGGATCTTTTAACTGGATTCAGGATTCCTTTTACATTATATGAAATTATTTTGGTTACACCCTGTTTCTCCATTGTGTTGTTTTGTTTAGTATAACTGTGTGGTGGCCCTCTTTTGTGCTACTCAGAAACTGAAAGAACATTAAAAACAAGAAAAACATTAAGAACATAGTGTAAAAAACTTTAAAACAAAAAGCTGTCATAAGAACTTCCTGAGCTGAGGTCTTTTTAAAGACCCTGTAAGAGCCTTGATGGAGTGAAGGCTCTGAGGGAAATTCCTCAAACTCTGTTACGTGTTGAGGGCCCTCTCTTACCACTGAAAGTAGTCCCATGCTTTTAACGTGAGTTTCAGAACCCAATCCAAACTTGTAATGATTTTTATTTTTATTTTTTTTTCCTTTTATGCCTAATCCCTGTGAAATTGTGTGCACCCTCCCACCCCCATCACATCAAACATTCACGCAAAAACAGTATTTGTTAGTATGAGGAGAACATGTGGATTATTGTCACATTTCTATTTTAACAAGTTTTTTTTTTTTTTTTTTTTTTAATTACAAAGACTTATTTGTTTCAAATAATATGATTGTTCCATGAAATGTTTTACCACATGCTGAATATGCATCTCCTTTAATGTTCGTTACCTTGTATGAGGGGGGTTGGATGTGCGGATTGATTCAAGAGAAAAGAAAAAAAAAAAAAAAAAAGGGTCGCTATTCCAACCTGAAAACGGATAGTTTATCCGCGACGCTCTGGTGCTGGGTTTCCCGCTGCTGGTCCGTGGATTTTGAAGGTCTTTGTGTTGTCCATGTTTGCGCTTTGATCTTCTCACTCGGGTCTGCTGCGGGTTTAAATACCGTTACCGGGAGGCCTCTTTTCGCCATGTCAGCTGTTGTTTCTTCCGCCGAATTATAGAGACACGTTTCATCGCCGTAGAAGACCCTTAACTTCGCAGGAAATGGTGTCTGAAAGCGCAATTTCTTCTCTCTTAACACCTTTTTCGCGTCATTGTATTCCCTGCGCTTTTTAAGGACCTCCGGGGCGTAATCGTGTTCCACGTAGACTTTTCTCTCCTGATGCATAAATCCTTTTTTCTGCCAGGCCAGTCTTACAACCTCTTGTTTTATTTTGAAATTGGAAAATCTTACCAACACCGAACGTGGGGGCGCTTCCGCCGCCGGCCTAGCGGCTAATGAACGATGTGCCTTTTCTATCTTCAAGTCGGTGGTTTGTGGAATATCCAATTTCTCTCTTAGTAAGGATTCCACGCATTCTGCCATTGAGTTAAAACCATTTTCGGTTCCTTCTATCAGACCATGAATTCTTATGTTGTCTCTTCTTTGTTTTCCTTCTTGGTCGGTTAGCTTAGCCTCTATAGCTGCTTGTCTTTTGCGTAGGTCTAGCACAGAATCTTCGAGCACTTTTATTCGATCCTCTGTTTCCAAGATTCGGTTCTCGGCCTGGTCCACTCTGCTGTTTGTCCTTTTCAATTCTTCTCTGAATTCCCGAAATTCGGCCGTAACATCTCGGCGAAATCGTCGTAGCTCCTCAAATAGTGATTTCAGGCTAACCCTTTTGTTAGCTATCACCAGTTCCTCGTCTTCTGAACGGAGATCTTCCAGTTCGGATTCTCCGGCCGATACGTGTCCTGGCCTGGAGAATTTCAGTTTCTTCTGTTTTCCTTTAGACATGATGATTTTGTCTTTTGATTTTCACTCCTCCAAAAATCCGTTAAGTTTGATTTTCAAGGTGTTATCCTGGATTGGGTCTGAGAACTTCAGTGTTAAGCTGCAGTCGCCATGGCGTCCATACCGGAAGTCGGCCTTTCTATTTTTGAGGCTGATTCATGGTTTGCACCTTGTGGTGAATCCTTTGTATTTACTCTCATGAAGTCTTCTCTTTATGGTAGACTTAGATACTGATACACCTACTTCCTGGAGAGTGTTCTTCACTTGAGTGGATGTTGTGAAGGGTTGTTCTTCACCATGGAAAGGATTCTGTGATCATCCACCACTGTTGTCTTCCGTGGACGTCCAGGCCTTTTCGAGTTCCCAAGCTCACCAGTGCACTCTTTTTTTTTCTCAGAATGTACCAAACTGTTGATTTGGCCACTCCTAACATTTCTGCTATCTCTCTGATGGATTTCTTCTTTTTTTTTTTTTTTTTTTTTTTTTTCTCAGCCTCAGGATGGTCTGTTTCACCTCCATTGAGAGCTCCTTTGATCGCATGTTGTGTGTTCACAGCAACAGTTGCCAAATGCAAACGCCACACCTGGAACCAACTCCAGACCTTTTAACTGCTTAATTGATGACAGGTTAACGCGGGAAGAGCCCATGCAGCCTTGTTTTTTTTTTTTTGCAGCCTTCTGAGCCAATTGTCCAATTACTTTTGGTCCCTTGAAAAAGAGGCGGCTACGTATTAAAGAGCTGTAATTCCTAAACCCTTGCTCCAATTTGGATGTGAATACTCTAAAATTACAGCTGAGAGTCTGCACTTTAAGCCCATATTGATTATATAATTGTATCCTGAATATGTTTTCGTAAACAGCTAAAATAACAAAACTTGTGTCACTGTCCAAATATTTTTGGGCCTAACCGTATATGTGGATAGTGGTGAGAATGTGTGTGAAAGGTGAAGAGACTGGTACTGCACCATGGCTGCCTCATCCATCCAGGTGAATGCCCTGTAATTTCACCATTATGGGACTAATAAAGCTGGGTGTGTGCATTTTTCATGAACAGACAGAGGACATGCGCACAAACAGACACATGATCGAGATGATTGAAGACAATACTTGAAATCTTCAGACTGACAGCATCCCACAGCTTTTAGACATTGCCTCCATTTACTGGATCCACAAAGACTATTGCAGCCACAAAGCCTTTAGTACTGGTCTGTCAGAACCAGTCACAGAGGTGGCACAGCTAAGGCTCAGTGGAGAGAGCCTCTGCAGCTCTCCTAAATGTTACAGTCTGTGGTTAAAACAACACAACAAAACCACACACTCCCGGTTCATTTATTCATTCCCCCAATAAATAATCTCTAGGCAACACTCCTCCTGTAAGTTTGTGATGAAAATTTAGATGGAATTTAAAAAAAAAACAACTATTTGGTGAATCCAGCGGCGGACTGTGTATTTTACAACTAGGCCTTCAGTGGTGATCTACCCGATTTATGGAGGGCATGCAATGACGTCACTTCGCTTACGGCCATGCCCCCCTCCTTCCGGATTGAGTGGCAAAACAAATCAAAGATGGCTATGTGTAGCAGTAAAAACGCAGACACGGAGAGGAATATAAATGATTCTATGCTCAAGCTGAAGGCAGTTGGACTCAACAGCGACCCTCATAGCTTTCAAAAGAATCAGTGGTCCGCTAATATCCACATGTGGCCAGAAATTGGGTTTAGGCAAACATGCGCACCTCTCTCTCTCACTCTCCTTTTCTTACCAATTCTCAGGGCTACCAAATTTAAGTTGTTATTTTGGACTATTTACAAAGTGAGTTTGACATACTTTGAAAGATACCAACAATCAACCCAGATTATACAAGGCTACACCAGGTTGCACTCAGTGGTTTCCAGTGTCAGTTCAGACAGGACCCAAGCTGTTCCGTATGTTTATCAACATATAGTAGACACACACAGAAAATAATGGTGGGCAGAATTGCCCAACAGGCCACTTCATATGCGCTTATGTGTAAATGTATTTGATGCAAAGGTTGTCTTTGCTGGTGCACTGGCTATGGGTGCATGCATGTCTACTATAGTGAAATTACTACAGTATGAAGTGCGTGCAATTGTGTGAACTCTGATGAACTTAATTAACCTTTTATTCACTTTTCTCCAGCTGTGTGCCTCTGGGCCTCTGCCGCCAGTTACCACTGGCTTTACGTTCAATTTGAACTTTGCCACAACACCGGTAATTGCAGGGTGCTGAAGGTTTAGTGCCGTCTGGTTCTAAGTGCTTAAAGTTTTGCCATAATGAGCAATGACACAAACCAGCTCATAACATCAACAGATAAGTTTTCTCACAATGTTCTCTGCACTGATTGGGGTCGTGTTCTTCAGATACATCAATATCAAAGAATATGAGATGCAAAAACTGGTACAAGGAAAAATCTTCTTGTTCCTCAATGCTACATTTAGCACTGCAACCTCCGGGCTTTATTAGGTCCACTGGGTAAAAGCATCATACAGCTAATTTGGATGAAATATTCAGCTTGTCCTCTACTTTTTGTATGAGTTTAATTCCCACGTGTGCCTCCTTTTCTAAAAATGCACACTTGCTGTTGCTTTTGCTGTAAGGTGAACTGCATAAAATTCTTTACCAAACACTGTTCGTTATGTTAGCAGAGATGACATTGAAAGAGCACTGCACCCGCAGTAACCATTTGTCCCTTCCACCAAAGTCTCTCTCTCTTTTCTAAGCTTCCCTCAAACAGAGTGAGGTACAGCACTGCCCAGATAAGCCCAAAACGCCACTTTTTATCTGCCTGACGGGGGGGGGGGGGGGGGGGGCACAGCCACCGCAAAAATAGCCAGCAATGGGGGCCCAGTTATCTTCACAGCGCCCCGAGAATAGAACAGATCCACGCAAACAGGTCTGGATAGTAGAAGGAAGGAAAAAAAAAAAAGCTCACACTGTACACAGACACTTGTTTAGCTAATACAACAACCACCTGCTACTGGCCACTACCTCTGTTGCACCTGATAACGCAGAATGTAGCGGCACTGTGATTATAAAATGGTGCAGAGTGGGAGGTGGCAAAGTGAATATGAGACAGCTCCATTTACAGTACTTACTGTTGTCATTTAGAGTGTGTATGTGTCCGTGCTTGGTGGGTGAGTTGGGTGGGTGGGGGGGGGGGGGGGTAAAAGGAGGGAGGGGACTGGATTTATGACTAATACCATAATTGATGGAGAAAAGCTTCTCGGGTCATAAATAGGAGCCATTATCTGCTGAATTAGCAAAGTGGGAGACAAAATGATGCAGCACCATTCAGTGATTCACAGAAAGAGGCAGAGAATTGGTAAAGGGCACTTGTTATCCATCTTGCTACAAATAGGTATCTTTCACTGCGCGTTGCACATTTGCCCGCAATGTCTGAAAAGAACATTTGGTACTATTAGAGGTTTTGCAACTAGCAAGACTAAACTCATTTCATTTTTTCCTGGTAATCACGACATCTGGGAAATGGGTATAATGCAAATCAGGATGGCCTTATTACTTTTTTGACTGTTTTAATGGGTTAAAAGGGCATGACTTACTCCACATATGTTCACGTGACTCACTATGATGGGCTGTCTATTGATTACACTCCCCTCCAAAAGTACTTGAACAGTGAGGCTAATCTCTCTATTTCTGCTGTAGACTGAAAATATTTGGGTTTGACATCAAAAGATTAACCTCTTGCACTCCGGTGTACCGCGGGTGGGCACGTCTCTGCGTCCTAGACTGCACGAGGGCGCTCTCGTGCGCTCTAGGACGCATGATGGAGATTGTGATGTAGGTGGTGTATGGCGTCCAAGCGTGCACTGAAAATAAAAGCTGCAGACACAGCCGCGAACAGATTAGTTCATCTGATTGACCTCTCATTCGACTAATAAGAGCCTTGAATTGGGTTTCTGAAACCTTGAAGAACCAATGACTGAAAACCTAGCCAGAAGGACCCGCCTCCCAACGCTGTGAATGCAGTGAGCCAATTGAAGCAGAGAAGTTCGCGAGCTGTTTTTTTTAAGGCTGGGTGAAGACCAGCTGCTGCAGCGGATCAAAAAAGGACCCGCAGGAAGAACCCCACAGACCCAGCAGCATGGAGACCATCCACAAATGCAACCTGTGTGACAGGGAGTGCCATTCGCGCATCGGCATGTTCGGCCACAGGCGGTGCTTATTTTGTTTTGGTTCCAGCAGAGTAGACGTTATGATTTCTTCCATGGTCATAGACCGACGGAGGCTGACGACGAAGGCTGAGTGACACACACGCCTTCGCCAGTCTTTTTTTAATTACTACTGTTATTTGTCTTGAAAAATCGTTCGCCAAGAACTGCAATCATGGAAGCACAAAACCGCAATAATGGAATTATGTTTTGATCGGGTCGCGAGACCAGAACCACGAGCGGACCAGCGTCGCGTTCGTCTGACAGTGAGGAAGAGAAGTTCGCCAGGACTCTGCTGCTGTGAAGAGGTAAGGTGTTAAAAGCTAAATTATTCTTTATTCCTTAAAATTGTAATCCAAAATGACTTTTGACCGATTGGTAAATTACAACTGTGCGGCGCACGAAGTCTGAAGTTCGTCCGCCGCGGTACAAGGGGTTGTTCGCTGCGTCCAGACCGTGAACGCCCCCCACCCCCGCTATTCTTCTGTAGCGAGGGGGGGGGAAGCCGCGGTGACTGCGCTGCTGTCCCACATCGCCACATGAGGCTAATCTGTTGTGTAGCGATGGACGATGTCCATCCTCTGTAGCGAGGGGGGGGACAAACCCCCCCCCCACACACACACACACACACAGACAGCCCTGAGTGTGACCTTTCATTAGAGCCCAAAATGAAGCTTCTACATTGAAGCATGTACAGACGTTTTTCCAAACTGTGCCATTTAGCACAATTTGGCACAGTTCCAAAACGCCTGGGAACTACCTGAGTAAAAAGCTGTGTAATATATTCATTTTTTGTGGTATTGTTACAAAATTTTGACCTCAGCTGGATAACACTTGGTTCTACATTACTGTTGCATTTTCCAGCCCGGATCTGAAGCTGTGTGTTATTTGCAAGCATTTGCATCCAAAAAAACACCCAGGCCAAATTTATTTTCTTCAAGTTCACTATGTTTAGATGACTGTAACTCAGTGGCCGGAGCACTTAGAGAGATTATGACTGTTTTGCCAAAAAATTCAAAGTGTTTTCTTTTAAATGAGACCAACCCCATGAAGATGCTGCAAAGGGTTGAAAAACAGCTTTGGATTTAATTTGGGCACGTTATTTTTTGGCGTTTTTAGGGAAATTGACCGGAGTGCAAGGGGTTAATATAAGATGTAAGACCAACATTTCAGCTTTTATTTTCAGGTATTTACGTGCATCTGGATCTGATACCCAACTTGGAAGATAACATTATTGTAAATGAACACCAATTTTTTTAGGTGAGCAAAACTGTTAGACAGACAGACTTAAAATACGTTAAAGTGAATAATACTTAATATCTGGTTGTGAATCCTTTGCTTGCAATAATTGCATCAGCCTTGACATCACCAAACTGTTGCATTCTTCTTTTGTGATGCTTTCCGGACTTTCACCACAGCCTCTTTCAGCTGTTCATTTTGGGAGGTTAGTCCTTCAGTCTCCTCTTCAGCAGGTAACATGTTCTACATTGTTTAAGTCTGGGGATTGACTTTGCCAGTCTAAAACCTCCCACTTCTTTCCCCTGATGAACTCCTTTGTTGTTTCGGCAGTGTGTTTTGGGTCATTATCTTTGCTGCATGATGAAGGATCTGCCAATCAGTTTGGATTGCATCTTTCTTTAAACTGGCAGACAAAATGTTTCTGTGGACTTCAGAGTTCATTTTGCTTCTGCCATCATGTGTTACGTCATCAGTGAAGATTAATGAACCCATCCAAGAAGAAGCCATGACATTACCTCCACTGTGTTTCACAGATGAGCTTGTATGTTTGGGATCATGAGCAGGCGATTTCTCCAAACCTCAGCCTTTCCACCACTTTGGTAAATAAAACTTTGTCCCAGAATTTTGGAAGCTCATCACTCTTCTTTTTGGAAGATTCCAGTCTGGCCTTCCTGTTCTTCTTGTGGATTGCATCTTCTGTGAACAGCAGATTGTAATACCTTCACTCCTGCCCTCTAGAGGTTGTTGCTGATGTCACCAACGGTTGTTTAGGGTTTTCTTTAAAGCCCTCACAGTGTTTCTGTCGTCAACTGCTGATGTCTTCCTTGGTCGACCCGTTTGACGTCTATTACTTAGTGTACCAGTAGTTTCTTTCTTCTTCAGGACATTCCAAATGGTTGTAGTGACTATGACCAATGTTTCTGCAGTGGCTCTGATTGATTTTCCATCTTCTCTCAGCTTCACAATTGCTTGTTTTTCACCCACTCTGGTCTGCACACTGGTTACAACTAACTATAAATGCAGTCTGCACATGCAACTCTGAAAATGAGTAGACATTCAACACTATTTATTGATTGAATAAACAATGTAATGTAATATGTACAAAAAATATGTACAAAATATGTAAAATGTACCAAAAAAAAATAATGTAATGTAATGAGACACACCTGGGCAAAAAAACAACAACAAAAACCCCTTGCCAGCCACATGTCCAAAAATTTTGCTCACATGAAAAATGAGTAGGTTTAAAACAAAATGCGCTATCTTCTAAGTTGTGTGTCAGATGAAGATGTAAATATACCTGTAAATAAAAGCTGAAATGGTGATGTCTTGTCTCATGTTCATCTTTTGATGTCCAACCAAAATGTTTTCAGTCTACAGCAAAAATAAAGAAATTGGTCTCACTCTTCCAATACTTTTGGAGGGCAGTGTATGTGTGGAAAACATAATCTATTAAAGTCGCACTCTGGTGAATAAAAATCCCCTCTAAAAACAAATCTACATTGTCTAAAACAGAAAAAAGTGGTCTTATCCCCTTTTTTCTACAAACAAATCCTTTCATTTTTGTCATTATAGCTTTGTGTCAAGATCTTTTCACCCCCCCCCCCACTTCAAACGTCAGAATGGGTGACTAGGCCCAACCCACATACCACAAGGCTAATAGTGGCTAGCGCTACATTAAACAGCAGAAATCCTATAATAAAAAGACTTACTGGATGAAGGACATGCCCACTGCCCAGTTGTATGCACGGTGGCCCAGGATAATGATTGAAACTGCATCAGTCCTTAGAAGCAGTTTAATGGTAAACCCATCTTAATTTGGGTCATTTTCAAAGCAGCTGGTTATTAAATTCTCACTATCCTGGACCAGGGAGTCCTGATTGGCTCAACACGACAGACCTGCCAGTGGCTGTACATAGCTACATCACGATCTGTCTAAACTTGCCTTTTTTCAGGGGGTGGGGCTTAAGTGAAACTTTAAAGCAAAAAAAAAAAAAAAAGACATTTCATTCTTGATGTGTCTTGTAAGTCTAAAAAAAATGTTACAGACATGTTAACAAGGAAAAAAAAAAAGATTTTTGGCAAATAGTTTGGTCTGTATAAAAAGTAGAGGAGACCGATACGAGCTACTATGTGTTAGTGATTAAGAGAAGCTAAACTGAGAATAAATGTAATTTTCTCATTAACCACACAGCAGACACATGACACGGGTGGACACTGGTGGCGATGACTGCTTAGGAATTAAACAAACAATAAGACAACGCAACACAAGATAAGGTAAGACTGCATCCCTTCTTAATCATATGGTACATTTTGAAGACTATGGACTTTTTTTTCTTGAAATCGATTTGTCCTCCAGCAGCTTGAGATCAGTCCATCAGATGCACACATGTATGCTGATGGGGGGGACAGAACAAACAGAAAAAAAATAGATGAGTTGATTAAGTTAAATGTGCACTCAAGTAAATGCATGAACAAACGTGTGCGTGCACACACACACACACACACACACACACACACACACACTTCAGGCCCAAACAACAAGTTCCCATCAATCAGGACCAATTCTCACAGGCTGCTTGGGCAAGTGCCATCACTATGGAAACCAATCCTTTACTCCAAACCCGTATTGCTTTGTCTTGTCTTGAGGTTGACACACACACACACACACACACACACACACACACACACACACACACACACACACACACACACACACACACAGAGGAAAGAAAGACCAACAGGCCAAGGCAAAAAAAGCAAAATTAACTCAGCGAGCAAAAAAACATACGAGTGACAAGAGAGAGAGAGAGAAAACTTGAGTCAGGTTGTTGATTTCTGATCAGTTTAGGTGGCAACAATACGAGCATTTAAACTTGAATTTGGTTTTGGTCTTGAGTTTGATTTTCAGCAGGGGAAAACAACTGCCAACTCCTTTCTTCTACTGCCAAGATGCAGTGCTCATATTGGCTTTGCTGGTGGAGAAACTGTCTAAACATTACATGTTTAAAGGGATGGTTAACATAAAAGAATTGTTCGTTAGGTAAAAATATATAGAGTTTAAAATCAGCTGCAGATATATTCCAAAGAGTATGTTTGGGTCACCTTCCATTCCTGTACAACCCCTACCTTGACTGCATAAGCTTAAGGGAAAGAAAGGCTAATTGGGGTTTGCTCATAGGGCAGGTGAAGTGCCCGTAGAGTTTTTTTGTTTTTTTTTTCCTGGACTGAGCTGCCAGTTTTCACGGTGAAAACCAAGTCTATGATTCCTGTTCTTATAATACATAAAAAGGCAAGTTGAAAACAGTTTACTAGTGGGATAACCATTCTCACTGTTTGGTGAAATAAATATTTAGTTAAACTTGGAAAATGCTAAGTATGCAATTTGTTTGTATAAAAAAAATAAAGTCCGTCATACAGTATTATTTATCCTTTTATTTTAACTGATAAAGAAATGATAATGTAGAGTAACATGCAGACATGGGTAGTAAAGAGTCATATTTATTTCAGTACATGTACTCAAGTACTCATAGAAAATTTTACCATAAAGTTTTACTGCATGATACTTTTTCACTCTTAAGTTTTAGGTTTTGTTTTTTGCCTGTCCTGTCCAGCAACTTTGCAAGCAGAAGAGATATCTGCTTGCCTTACTGTGCCAAACAGATTTACTTTGCCAAAAGGACCTTTGCTCATATCTGATATGCTGTATATAAATAGCATTAATAAACTCCTCTTGCTATATAAAAACTTTAACACTTTATTTATACTGTCTGATGCTGGAGCTAAAAGGGAGGAATGGGGGAGGGAATTGAAGGGATATGAAATGGTCAGAAGAGGTGGGGGGCAGAGAAAGAAATTAAAACAAATGAAGAGAAAACACAAGAAACAGTTGCTGCTTCTGAGAAGATCTCCACATGGGCCTGATATCTGCACCTGAAATGGAATGTGTGTATGTGTGTGTGTTTGCACAAGAGAGTGTGCGTGTGTGTGTTCGTGGCTTGCCAGGAAACGTACAAAGAAAACTGAGAGGGTAGCAGGCCGCAGCAACACCCCTGGGCATTGTTTCCCCTGGTAACGTTTCCACGTGGTGGGCTGCCATGCTTGAAGTTATGCCACCACACAAAGGAAATATAAATTTAAGAAAAAATATGAAAGAATGACACTCCGTAAGCACGCACGTGAACAACGTGTGTGACCATCATCCACGCTGAGTTCAAAAGCGCCCCACCCACGTGTTCCAGTTGGCAAGCAGAGTGTATCACTACTAGCGTTGCTGTCCAAGACAAGCATGAGCTTATTAAAGTACTTTAAATGTGGAAAAAAGCAGAAGAGGTATGTAAGCAGTGGAGGCATTTATGGTGGTTTTAACCTGCTGGTAACGGGAACAATAATGAAGAGTCGCTTAGCTAACAGACGTGGTTAGGCTTCATATGCAGGGAAAGGCAAGGGGGACAGATGAACTGCTGAGGATTTATTTCATCAGCCGCTACATTAACTAATTTGTGTTCACTATTATGGACCTGGCAAGTTAAGATGACCAAAATTCACGAAGTCAATGACTTTAATCTGTCAACAGCCTTCGGACAAACTAAACGTGCCAACATTTGGATTTCAAAATAAGGGAGGTTTTCCATGCTGTCTGGTTGGTGAGGAGACTTCTAAAAAAAACTATAAATATATGGAAATATTTTAACAGAAATAACTGAATCTTCAGTAATTTAAATTAATTTATTTCATTAAATATAATTTAACTGATATTTTTTCTTTGAAATCAGAGTTAAATTATTGTTCTGTTCTGGCTCTGCAAAATTATGGTCAAAAGTGTAAATTGTATAAGGAAAAAGTCAAAATTTTACCACAATCTGTTTCAAATTTATAGAAAAAAAAGAGTAATTTTATTTAAAAAAATAACCATAAAATTATCCTCAAATTTATAATAAAATCTCAAATTTCAAAGAAAAGTCAATTTTACAAGAGGAAATTACAAATTTGAGGAAAATTGTTAAATTTAGATAAATTTACAGAGAAAAGTAGAGAACTATAAGAAAATTGTTGTAAATTTGAGAAAAACCTCAAACCTTCAAGATTGAAATCATTACTCAAGTTTGGAAGTGGGTGCCTTTTGTATCCTTAACTAGAAATTTTCTGTTGTCTACTTTTAACTATTAATTTCATAGCACTGTTTTTACATGAGTTGAATTTCTGGCTACTATACCCACCTCTGATCATATAATTTAGGTATACATTAGTAAATTACTATTATGAATGTTTTTTCCCTTCCCTATTCTTTCTCAATGGAAAAAAGAAACACTAGAATAAAAATACAAAAAACACACATACTTTTGTCATTCATGTAAACCAGGACAAAAAATCCTGCAGAACAAAACATGACATTTGGTGTTTTCTAACCCGTTTGTATACCACCATAGACAGAGGGAGAACCTGAATTAGACAGAGCTCAGAGAGGGAAAGATGAGACAGACAAGATGAGCTATGGAGAGGAAAGTGTTCAGGCAGAGGGTCCAGGAGAGGCGAGAGCAGAGGAAGGACAGAAGGATACATTAATAAAAAGTCCAAACACAGGATGTCTGGGTGGGACCCCAACTGGCCCAATAGTCCAATATTCAAGCCTTGGTTGTACAATACTTCAAATAATAAGTTCCATATGCAAAGTTACTGTGCAAAATTTAAAAAAAAAAGAAATAAATAGTATAAAATTAACATGTTCAAGTTAGAATACTGTCATGTGTTTTCTGCCCCCATCCCCCCGAAAGATATGTTGCCACTGCGCCAAGGTCTTTAAGCCAGAGGAAACACTGCCCTGGGACCGTAAGCAAGCAAAACAATGCCCCCCACCCACCCCCCCACCTCCAGGGCAACCCGCAACCCCCACAGAGCACAATACCCTGAGGCCACTAAACGCCAGGACAACCAGGCATCTGCCCCCAGGAGGGAGGGCACACACTGTCACACACTCATTCGCTCACTCGCACATACTCACTCACTCACTCACTCACACACTGTCACACACTCTCATTTGCTCACTCACTCACACACACTGTTGTTCATTCATTCACACACATAAACCCATGTTCCCCTTCCCAAACCATCATTCATCCATTCACTCAACCCTGCAGACCTATCCCAAGGCATCACCCAGCAGACCAGTAGTGCCCCGGAGTCGATGCCAGCACCACATCCCAGGCCATGTCCAGGCCCCAGCAGGGATGGCGGAAGACCCACCCCGGTGTGTGAATCATGACGATTTACTGCATGGGACTCCCCACTGCTGTGGACAGCAGAACTCCCATCTCCCTCCACCCAAGTCCTCAATGTTTACAGTACAATTAAAATTGAGGTGAGGGTGATCATGCAACGTAGCAAGTGAGAGACCAACTCCACCAACACCTCACAGCACAGCCTCACTCCAAAACCCTAGGTATATCAAATAAGATGCATGAGCCACCTAGACTGGGGGAAGGAGATTGAGGGTGGGAGATAGGTAAAACTCGTAGGGAGGTGGCCCTCAGGGAGAGCCCGCCCCCTCCCTGAAGCCAGCTCCCAAACTGGCTCCAGAGGCCACCCCCACTCCCCAGATCACAACATAGGGTGAGGGGCATGAGGCCAGGAGACCCAGGGCCCGCCATCGTCACACCCCAGATGCACCACCAGCACCACAAGATAGCAAACTTCCTCCCCAGCCCCTGGGGGCTAAGCTTGCAGATCCACCCCAGATCCTGGGGCGTGTCCACATGCTTAGCCCCCATTCCTCCAGCAGTCATACTTTCAGACACAACGGCACACACAGAAACACACAAACACACACCCTGAACACACACATGGAGTCCCTTCCTCCACATACGCACCCTTCACACACTATTTCAGTACATGTACTCAAGGAAATGTTTTATAAAATTTACTTTACCATAAAGTTTACTGCATGATACTTTGTCACTCTTACTTGTGTTTTATGTTTAAAGATAACCTTACTTTTACTTAAGGACATCTGGATGTACACTTTCAAGGTTTAGTCTTTCTAGCCATCAGAGTCACCATTGGCTACATGCCCACGAATAAACCAGTAACACAGGGTTACAAAAATAATTTTTTTGTAAGTTGTCTGTGTTTTTTCAACTGATTTAAGACAATTTTGCACCACTGAATCTGAGAATGACATCTGTTTCTCTCGATCAGGTGCGAAGTAAAAACCTGTACTTACTTAGTATTGTGCATGTACTTACCTTTATATAAAGGTAAGTAAATAAGGTAAATTTAAATGTACCTACCTTTATATAAAGGTAGGTACATTTAAATTGAATGTTACATCATCATTGTTCAAAATTCAGAGCATTTCAAGACATAAAGAATAGTGCATCATATAAAGCGAAAATACTCGTACATGTAAACAAAAACGTATAAAACAACATGTGGCCATAATTCAAAAAGTTGACCTGACTGAGTAAAACCAATGTGATTTTTGGATTCAGCACATCAAATTAAAAAGATTGAGAAATTTATCAGATTGAGAAATTACATCAGCACACATACTCTGTTGCCTAATAATCCAATTATTCCATTCATGTAAACACACCAAATCTGATTACCATTATCTGATTATTGCCAGTTATCAGATTATTGTGACCATGTAACTGGGCTCATTCTTCTACTCTGACTCAGAAAATATTTTGATTTCTTTCTTTATAATATTTTGATTCTATTAGAGGGCAAATGTGTCAACCTTATAAATGATTTTCCTCAGGTTGACCCCGGTTACATGGTCACAATAAACTGATTACTGGGAATAAACTGATAACGGCAATAATCAGTTTTGTCATGTTTACATACACTGAATAAACGGATTACCGGAGGGTTAATCACTTGAGTTAATGACCGCAGTTACATGGCCTTTATTGAACTATTCTGTTTACATGACCACTTGAATAATCAGACAACTCCAGAAATCCAGTCATAACCGGTTTACTTGTGTCCATGTAAACACGATCATCGACACATCTAAGAGAAAAAAAATCACAACATGGTGAGAGTAAAGTTGCCAATATTTGTGTATAAGTTGTAAATTAGTGTGAAAAAGGTCACAAATTTATCAAAAAGTTTAAATTTGACAGAAAAAAAAAACCCTCACAGGTTTATTGAGAGAAAATATACAAACTGGAGAGAAAACTGTTGATTACGAAACTGACATTACTCGCACCATGCAATCGCAGGGAAGCACATGCAGACACGCGACTATGATTCCAGCCAAGTCATACTCAAATAATTTCTTTGGTGACCTTATACTTCAGTAATTAATATCACGAGGTAAGGCTACTTTTATTTGAGTACAATTTCTGACTACAACCTCTGGGCACATGTATTTGTTAATGATTAACTACCTGATGTTATCTCTCAGAGATTTATTTGCTGACCACTTCTCCATGCCAGGGCCTCAAATGCCACTTTTAAGTCAAAGCTGCGACGGACTGGACAAAGGACCCTCTGATCTGGCTTGGCGACATACGTGCTGTAGCAGACACGCAAGTATGATCAGTCCTGTTTATGTTGACCCGAACCCACCGACCTCCTGTCAACTAGACAAAATATATTTTGAAGATCAATTTTAATAGATGGTGTACAAACTATATAGCCAATTAGCAAACATTACTTAATGTAGCTTCATTTTTCAAGTCAGATTACTAAGTTCAACTGATTATCAATTTACCATTAAATGGATTATAAAGCATTTCCCATTTAAAAGTAGAAATAAGTCATCTTGAGGAAATGTAATGAAATATGACAATACCTTGGCATAATCAGAAATGAAGACATCTCTAAGGGCATTATGACATATCTAAAAGAATTTCTAAATGCAAGGAATGAATGTATTTTTTCTGTCTTCCTTTCTGCCTGCCACAACGATTTCAGGGGCACAAGCGCATGAGATGACTAAAACTGCAAAGGCAACATGGAAACCATTGCATCATACAGTGTACCATCCACAGTGAATGCACTTCAAACCAACTGGCAGGGCAAGGCTTAGCAGTCCATGAGGGACTTGTGGCAGGATGTGGGAACTCTGCATAAAATAACTTCTGAAGTGTTGGTACCCAGAGGTGAAAAACTCTGCCCAACCACAGTGCTGTCACAGCGGAGCTGAATTTTGAAAAAGAGTGGCACACTTGTAATATGCACAAATTGGTCCCACTGAAACCATTGTTGAAGGCTAAAGAAAAAAAGTGAAAGTCACTAAGTATCAGTCAGCCTATTGGAAAGTAAGTGGGTGCAATTCCTCGGAGAGCGAGACTGAAATTAAGCTTAAGTATGCCTGATTTCAAAATGGCCACAGAGTGCACACAGGCGAGGTGAAATGAAGACAATTTGGGGTCATTTAGGCACTCACTGGAGGCAATTGACACTTGTTGCCTCATTAAATGACACCTCAAATTGTAAAAGTGTTACGGGTCGATGGAAACAAATGGTAAGAGACTTAAGAAAATCAAGACAAAACAAAGCCTTCCACATTTTAGAAGTATACACAGAAAAATAAGAGGAAGAGTAAAGTCTCCACAGATGCAAATGTAACCAAACAAAAAAAACAAACAATTAAAAATATTTCCCACTCAGAAATTTGAGAGCTTGTTGACTCCTTATTACAATGTGACCCACAATTAATTCCTTGCTTCTTCTGCTTCATGCTTGGTTAAACACTGGCGATCAATGGAATTTTATATTAGGTGTATCCAAAGATGAAAGATGAGGAGAATTCTAAAATAACAGAAGACACAAGGATCATTAGAGCTGCAACCTTTGATCCACTGTAATAGATAAAAGTAGATTCTTCTTCTGCTATTGTGATTTTTTTTTTTTTTCTGGGCAAAGTGAATAACTGACTGGGATCTATTGTTTGTCGACTGTTAGTCCATTAGTCTTTCATCAAACACTCAACAATCCCTCACTGATCTCTCAGCCATCTCTACCTTTGGGGGTGAAAAAATTTGGCGTTCACTGAAAGATTGCTGAGAGATCACTGGAAGGTCAATGAGACTGTTGAGCAGTCAAGGATCGCGTTGATCAGGTAGCGATCTTTCAGTGAATGCCAGATTTTTCCACCCTGAGGGCAGAGATAGGTGAGGGATCGCTGAGCGTTCGCAATGAAAGATCAATAGAGTTCACTGAAAGACTGTTGAGAGATTACTTACCTTTGGTGATCACTGAGATATTGTTTTGGACTGAGTCAAAACTCTGAGGACTGTGGAGATCATGGAAGATCATTGAAAAATTACTGACAGAACTTGGTGATTGCTCAGAGATCATTTAAAGATCAGTGTGATACCTGGCCATTTTCACATCACTCAGCCATTGATCAAAGATCTCCACCCCTGTGTTAAGGGCATCTAATCACCATCTCACTGGCATGCCAAACCATTTTCACTTCAACCTGATCAACTGTGGTCGTTTTGATTAGCTCAGCATAGAAAGAGACATTTCTGGATATATTTCAGCCCTTGATAGTCAAACTGAAGGCACTGCCAAAAGATCTCTGGGATAAAGTTGTCGACAGGCACAAGTCAAGAAATGGATCCAAAAATTTTAAAGGCTTCATCAATGTCTAGCAGCACAACAGAGTCTACTGTTAAGAAATGGAAGGTGTTTGGTACAACTAAGACTCTCCTTTATTTTAGACTGTAAAACAACAAAATGTGACAATTTTGAATGGGGGTGATTCTTTTCTGCACCCACTGTACAAACAAGACGGACACTGAGCAGTTATTTGCCTTTGAACTTAATGGTATA
Source organism: Pholidichthys leucotaenia (assembly GCA_020510985.1). Lineage (NCBI taxonomy): Eukaryota > Metazoa > Chordata > Actinopteri > Cichliformes > Pholidichthyidae > Pholidichthys > Pholidichthys leucotaenia. The sequence goes on along the minus strand of CM035839.1, from coordinate 335,696,485 downwards.
TCAACAAAAATCTCCATGACAACTTACCTGGGTGTTTTTTTTTGGGGGGGGGGGGGGGGGGTCCAGTGCACTATATCAGGGGTATCCGACTTTCAAGCGCTCTCTCTTTTTCTGTAATTTGCAGATGTCGGTTTCGTTTTTATAATATGCAGGGGAACATAAAAGAGTTTCTGACTTGCATTGCAATTTTTAAAAAAAATCATTGATTTTGCCGTTAGAATCGAAACTATTGGTCGTGTCCCCTCATTTTTCCCAGTTTTTGTGTGACATGAAAATCGCATCAATTTCAAAGTACTGTAACGTGATCTCTGAGTAACTCTTTCTACTCAAAATGCAAGAGATAACAGAGTTGTAATGGAAATTCAAAATAAAACATTCCCCAATGTGATCGGATCTATGGTTTTTGTACGGCGACCCCTGCAAATTTACTCGTACGACGTAAATTTCCGTGTCCCCAAATTTACGCAGCAACATGCAAGTTATTTGGTAAAGTAACCAGAAAACAGGAAGTGCTGATGCTTTTCACTTTGCACCTTTCAAATCCCAAACCATACACGTTAAAAGGAGATCAGTCTTTGTGAAGCTCAGATGTAGAATATTTCAATAAAATCTCAAACATTTATGACACATCGAATATGGTGTCCTTTAAAAAATTTACGTCTTCGGTCTTGGTCGGCCGCGCGCAGCCCCGTCTGGCGAGGTGAGCGCCCTGGGAAAGTACTTTTATTTTCTCTACCCTGGATGTGCTCAACCCATGTGGAGAGGATTAACCGTGGTCACTTTATATTGAAGTTATCGAAGGTCCAGACTTCCGTGTCCCGCATTTACGCCTTTTGTGATTTTACGTCTTATCCAACAAACAGGGAGAATTTGAAGGTATGTATACACGTTATCACATCTTAATATGTCATGAAAATGTAGCTGTTGATGAGTTTTGATGCGTGAAAAATACTGGAAGTGTTGAAGTTGTTTCGTGTAAAACGTGTGCCATTGCAAAGTGCATTGGCACACGGGGAAACAAAAGCCCGAGTGTCCCGTTTACGTCTCCATTGACAAGTAGTTGAAGTGAGCGCTCATCCTCAAGAGTTCCTTAACGCGAATGCTGTTACGAAAATAGTTAATAGTTTCATAAACCTGACACAATTGGATTATGATTAGTCAATTTCATGTGCAGATTTGATCAATTTTAAATTTTGCCACCAATGTCACACATTGGACCCCTAATAAATAAAAACACCCACCTACATTCATTCTGAATACTGACATTATGGGTTCTGAAAAAAAAATGCAGCATTTAACAGCTTTCTAGTAATGAGAGAAGATGGTTTGTCACACCACTAAACACAAATCATTTTGCCAACATTCAGAAGTGCACAGCTTATACAATTAAATCTTCAACCAGCACCAACAAGCTACTTGAAGCAGAGATGCATGGTTGGAACTTAATTAAAAATTAACTTGTTTACTTCTCTACTGAGTTAAAAAGTTAAAAACACAGTGGATACAATAGACACGGGGACGTGCGTGCAGCAGCGGGGTGCGCATGAAAATGAATTGACAGAATTAAGTTGGGAGTTTCAAACTTGATTCAGCTAGAAAAGATAAGAAATGCGTGAAGGAAAAAAAAAAGATTACAAACATTTATGAAGATTTGGAAAACAAGAAAACGCTCTTCACTACGGGGCGGCTTTTTTTTCACCTCAGTTGGAAGCTTCAAAGGGAAATAAATAATTGAACACTCTCACCTCCTCGCAGAGTTCTGCCCAATTACAATTAGCAGTGCCTTTTCCAGAAAGCCACTGGTGAGTGTAAATGATGGACGGAAATGAGGGGAAGAAGGCAGAGATCTTCCTAATACTCAAATACCAGCAAACATTGCAAGGCAGTGTCACATTCACCCAAGAGGATTCATCAAAGGGGGAAAACAGAAAGTCTTTCCTTACAGTCAAGTAAATATGCAACTAGGAACATAATAGCGTAAAATGAAATAAGTGCAAGAACTGCATAATCTTTTCTAAAAACAAAGAAAAACATTTCATAAATCTCTAACCTTCCAATTAACTAAAGCAAAACATCAAAGAAATTTTCAAACTTAAAATGGCCAGGTGTAACCACTTCATTTTCTTTCTTAGGGCAGACATATTTAGATTTTTTTAAACATTTAATTCAACTGTAACTGAAAAAAATGCAAACACCAATTACAGGCATGTCAAAACCATTTCATTTACAATAGAGGGAAATAAAATTAATTTTGCACTAGCAAAAAGCACAAAAACTGTTGTCCTAACTCTTAACTATTCAGCGGTGTCTGTTGAATATAGTGTGCATTAATCCAATCAGAAAGCCTCGTCATCTCACTTTTAAAAGGCAGGACAACTTGGTCTATGATGACAGTTCGTTTTGCACCAAGGAAATGCACACAATGCTAGTGTGCAAACTGAAAATGTGCAACAACATCATTTACATACTGGACAATAAACTTAATTGATTGATTGACTGATTGATTGATTGAGTGCCACTGTTCCACCTGAGCCTTTCCAAGTGAAGCAGCCATGATTCACTAGATCACCTCCTCAGTGCTGAGAGTGGTAAGATTGCACGCCATTTCTTTAAAATTCATTCATCTTCTACCGCTTAATCCTTTACAGGTCACGGGGGTGGGGGGTGGGGTGTTTCCCAGTTGATGCCGATTAACCTAAATTGCATGTCTTTGGTCTGTGGGAGCAAACCGGAGTACCTGGAGAAAACCCACGCAGACACGGGGAAAGCATGCAAACTCCACACAGAAGGGTCACCGATGGTCAGGGGTGGGATTGAATCCATGACCTTCCTGCTGTGCTGCCACAGTGCTAACCACTATGCCACCAAGCTGCCCCCATTTCTTTAAAATGTCCCACTTAAACAGCAATTGATAATGTGACATTTACAGCAGACGTAGTTTCTGTTGTCATAAACTAGCAATGTGTCAATTTCAACACTCCCCTTTTATAACAGCACTCCTATAAGCTCAAAGCATGTACAAAGTCAAAGCATAAAAATGGATAAAGCGCTGCCAGAAATTACCAAAACTACTGGCAGAAGGTGCACAGTGCAGTGCAAATTCACACCTAAAATTGTAATACCATGGCCCTTTGTGTTTCACATATCTGCTTCTTCTTCCGGCTGCTCCCTTTAGGGGTCACCACAGTGGATCATCTGCCTCCATCTCATCCTATCCCTTGCATCTTCCTCTGCAACACCAACCTTCTCCATGTCCTCCTTCACCACATCCATGAATCTTCTCTGTGGTCTTCGTCTTCTCCTCCTGCCTGGCAGCTCCATCTTCAACATCCTTTGTCCAGTATATCCACTATCCCTCCTCTGCACATGACCAAACCATATCATCCTTGCCTCTCTTACTTTGTCTCCAAACCGCTCAACCTGCGCTGTCCCTCTGATATATTCATTTCTCATCTTGCCCGTCCTAGTCACTCCCAATGAAAATTTTAGTATCTTCAACTCTACCATCTCCAGATCGACCTCATATCTTTTTGTCAGTGCCACCATCTTCAAACCATACATCATAGCAGGTCTCACTACCGTCTTGTAAATCTTCCCTCTCTTGCTGCTATCCTTCTGTCACAAATCACCCCTGACACTCGTCTCCACCCACTCCACCCTGCCTGCACACTCTTCTTCACCTCTCTTGTGCATTTTCCATTGCTTTGGATGGTTGAGCCCATGTATTTAAATGCATCTACTTTCACTACCACTACTGCTTCCATCTTCACCGTTACACCTGCCTCCCTCTCATTCACACTCATGTATTCTGTCTTGCTTCTTCTTTCATTCCTCTTCTCTCCAGAGCATACCTCCACCTCTCCAGGTTCTCTTCCACTTGCTCCCTATTCTCACTACAAATCACAATGTCATCTGCAAACATCATGGTCCACGGAGACTCCTGCCTGACCTCATCTGTTAGCCTGTCCATCACCATGGCAAACGAGAAGGGGCTCAGAGCCGATTGCTGGTGTAACCCCACCCCCACCTTGAACCCATCTGTCACTCCTACAGCACACCTCACCACAGTCTCACTGTCCGCATACATGTACTGCATCACCCTCACATACTTCTCTGCCACTCCTGACTTTCTCATACAGTACCACACTTCCTCTCTTGGCACCCTATCATATGCTTTCCCTAGATCCACAAAGACACAGTGCAACTCCTTCTGACCTTCTCTATACTTCTCCATCAGCACTCTTAGTGCAAAAACTGAATTGGTAGTACTCTTTCTTGGCATGAAACTGTACTGCTGCTCACTGATTGTCACCTCTCCTCTTAACCTGTCTTCAACAACTCTTTCCAATATCTTCATAGTGTGGCTGATCAACTTTATGCCTCTGTAGTTACTACAGCTCTGAGCATCACCTTTGTTCTTGAAAATTGGTACCAAAACACTTCTTCTCCACTCCTTAGGCATCCTCTCACTCTCCAAGATTGTGTTGAACAATCTGGTTAAAAAGCCCACTGCCATCTCTCCTAAACATCTCCATACCTCCACAAGTATGTCATCTGGACCAACCGCCTTTCCATTCTTCATCCTCTTCAAAGCTGCCCACACTTCTGCCTTGCTAATCCTCGGGGCTTCCTTGTTCACCATCTTTCCTTCATCCATCCTCCTCTCTCTCTCTCTCTCATTTTCTTTATTCATCAGCTCTTCAAAGTACTCCTTCCACCTTCTCAACATATTCTCATGTGTTAGTACATTACTATTTCTGTCCTTTATCAACCTAACCTGCTGTACATCTTTTCCAGCTCGATCTCTCTGTCTAGCAAGTCAATACAAGTCCTTTTCTCCTTCCTGTGTGTTTAGCCTCTCATACAACTAATATGCCTTTTCCTTTGCCACCTCTCTCTTTGTCATGCATCTAGATTCCAAATACCCTTGTCTACTTTCTTCATCTCCCTGACTATCCCACTTTTTCTTTGCTAACCTCTTCCTTTGAATACTTTCCTGTACCTCCTCATTCCACCACCAAGTCTCCTTATCTTCCTTCTTCTGTCCACTGGATACACCACATACCTTTCTACCCATTTCCCTCAATACTTTTGCTGTACTTTCCCACTCATCTGGTAATTCTTCCCTTCCACCCAGAGCCTATATCAACTCCTTCCTGAACTCTGTGCAACCTTCTTCCTTCTGTAACTTCCCCACTTAATCTTTGGCTCTACCTTCATTCTCCTCCTGCTTTCCAAAGTCATCCTACAGATTACCGTCCAATGTTGTCTAGCTACATTCTCCCCTACCACCACCTTGCAGTCTCCTATCTCTTTTAGATTTCTCTTTCTGTATAATATGTAGTCCACCTGTGTGCACCTTCCTCCACTCTTGTAAGTCACCCTATGTTCTTCCCTCTTCTTAAAGAATGTGTTCACCACAGACATTTCCATCCTTTTAGCAAAATCCACAACCATCTGTCATTCCACATTTCTCTCCTTAAAACCATACCTACTCAGGACCTCCTCATCACCTCTGTTCCCTACACCTACATGTCCATTAAAGTCTGCTCCAATCACCACTCTCTCCCCCCGGGAACATTCTCTACCACTTCATCCAACTTATTCTAGAATTCCTCTTTCTTTCTACCTGACATCCAACTTGTGGGGCATATGCACTGACAACATTCAACATCACACCTTTGACTTCTAGCTTCAACCTCATGATTCTGTCTGACTCCCTCTTTACCTCCTGAACACTCTTCACATACACTACTCTTCCTTCAAGATCACTCCTACTCCATTTCTCTTCCTGTCTACACCATGATACAACAGTTTAAATCCACCTCCAGTGCTTCTAGCCTTGCCTCCCTTCCATCTGGTTTCTTGAACACACAGTATATCTACCTTTCTTCTCTCCATATCAGCCAACTCTCTGCTTTTACCAGTCATAGTGCCTACATTTAATGTCCCTACTCTCACTTCAACACTTCTACCTTTCCTTTTCTCTCTCTCCCTCCTAACACGCCTTCCCCCTCTCCTCCTCCTCCTCAATCTTTGACCAACAGTACCAACAGTGTGTTTCACATATCAACTTTATTAATAGTGAGCATGTGCTGAATCCTTATGTGTCATCATTGGTGTACTAGTTGTCAGCATTTTAAGATTACAAGACATTGGATTAGCTTGATTAATGTTAATATTTATCTTCACTGTTTGTATTTTTGCACATAAATGTTGTGATTCATGGATGAGGAGAGGCATCAACTGCAAAATGGGAAAAAAAATTAATGCATGAGCCTGTCATCCAGTTCTATCTCTTTGCTTCAAAGAATGTAGCACAGCTTGATCAATATGTCACAATCACAGATGACAAAACTCAACTGACAACCTGCTCTAGTTTAATTCAGCCTTTGTGCACACAAGCACATACACAAGCACACACATGCACAGTGTGCCATTTATCTGCACGTATACCTGGACACAAAATGTATGCAAACTTGCATACAAATACAGACATACGCACAAACCGAGTATTATTATGGCTGGGGTGGCAGGATTTATTGAGCCATATTTCTTTCTCTTTTGATTAAAAATGTCTCCTTCTCACCGTGATTTATGAGCATAAATAAAAGGAGCGGGAGCAAAGGAGAAGCACAGAAAGGGAGGGATGTGAGAGCAAGGTATGACATCATGCTTTCAGATGGGCTTTTCTGCAAAATGGTGGGATCCTTTCTATCCACCAAGTGGGAGTAAAATAATTGGCCCACGTGCATGCTTGGCTGTGCATGTGGGTGAGACGGATAATCAGGGTGAGCCAAAAGAAGGTAGCCTATTCATGTGTGCACATACTTTCAAGCATCATGAAGAGATGGTGCTGTGTGGCCCCCAAAAGAGATGACAAATAAAAGAGGAACAATGTTCCGTGTTCATTGCCAGGAGGGGGGAGAACTCGGGGAAAGAAAAGCGTAAACATGAGACAGAGACAATAAGAAAGAGTGAGGAAACCATACTAGCACAAGTCACATCTACAAACATAATAGACAAAGACTGACAGATGGGGAGACACTGCTGAGACAGTGAGAAAAACCAATGGGGGGGGCTAATCTCCATCAAAGATGAAACAGACGGCACGGAATGTTATTTAAACCACGGTGAACACACAGTGGCTGTGAGGACAGAAACTGCAGACTGGCCAGGTGAACCGAAGACAAAAGACATTATAAAAAGCAAAGTGTTAAGTTGAAGAGCTGTACTCAGCTGCGGTCTCTGACCTTAGAACGAGTGAGACAGATATGACACAAAAGGGGGAAAAGACATCTGTTTGACTGCACTCTCATTTGTGTGTTTTTCCTTTTTTTAGCCAGCTGAAAGACACTGCAATTATGCTGCCAGACACACAAACTACCGTGCAATCAAAGGGAGATGGCTCTCTGTTACAACATGTGGGAAAAAAAAAAAAAATCAAGTGGCCCCTCGTGTTATCACAGGCCTTGAAGAATGAACTCCCTAAATGTCAAAACTGATACAAAAGGAAAAGCGCGGACAATGTGAAAATTGCACAAAATAGCCGGAAAAACCAATGACTGAAGTACATCGTAATTTCAGTTCTGGTTACCTCCACTTTGAAACAAAATGCCTGAAATGACACACTGCCTGAATGTGGTGAGACATAAGTGCTGTTTAAAGGCACATTTTTAGTCCCGTGCACAAAACTATGATCAACTTTTCATGCTGGTACCAATTTCATTGCAAATATTGTAGCAATATATAGTATGGGAGGATGAGGCCATGAAAGATTAGATATAATCAAAATGAAACACTGTCATAGTCCTGCCTTATCTTAGACACCTGCAATACATCACACACCGAGTTAAGTGTGATGCATCAACATGAGGTCATATTGCACATTTGCCGTTGTATGCAAACAGGGAACTTATCATAAATCAATATGGCTGTCCACAAAGATTTACGCATAGGTCTCAATGAATAGATAAATACTCATTTATATACTAGAAGAGGATTAAAAAAACAGTGCAGGGAGCTTCCCCACCTAGCGTCACTCTTGTTCTATTTTTTGTTCCATTTCTTTGGAAAGCCTTCTCTTTGTTTTGTCTCCATAATGCTGCTCTAAGCTCACCTTAACGGGGAAATGGTGCAGAACAAATCCTAAGCAGGACGGGCTGGGATAAGAAACTACTGACATCTCTAGATTACAAACATAGGAAGTAATACAGAGCAGTATGTATCAACAGACAATGTGCTTAAATGGTCAATGCCTAGAGACAAAATTGGTCCCAAATTGTCGGAATAGAGCTGACTGGGGTCCAAGGAAAGATACCTGAACAGCCACGTGAAGAGCTATATATGTGGAACAGTGGGGCTCCACAAGCTCACCCATTACAAAAGTATCTGCCAAATCCCTAAAATATAGATCTAAGAATTGTGATCACAGGATGTCTACACCAAAAGAATTCTTCAATCTTCACACTTGTACATCTAACAGAATATTTAATCAAATCCTTCAGTCTACAACAGCTTTTTATGTTTCTAACTATTGATTTCGAAATGCGAGCGAAGCTGCAGCTCCATGCTGTGCTTTAACACAGGCTGTGAAGACACCCACAGTTCAGCAGAGCTTCCACTCTACATATACGGCAGTGCTTATGGTACAGCTTTGGTTCAATTTTAATTTGTCTTTGGTGGATGGATTCGAAAGACGACATCAAAAAAACAGCCTTTTTACAGTCGGGTCATTAACAATTATTAAAATGCATACAAAAAAAAAGAAGCTTTTATACATGCACGGAGAGCAAATGTGATGTTTTGGAAACACACTGACAGCAGAAACAAAGTTAATCACCATCTTCATACTTACATAAGGCGAGGGAGCCGGTGAGCAGCAGTGATAGCAGCAGAGAGGTCACAGGCAGCAGGAGTGGCGAGTGGAGGCGCAGGGCATCACTGGTGGCCATCTTGACTCTCACAGGGGAAGGGGGGGAGGGAAGGGCAGGGGGGGACTGATCTCTGACCTGGCCGGAGAGCCGAGGCCCCGACTGTGCAAGAATTTTTGGGGTCTTTAGCTTGGCACTGGGGAGACAAAAAAAAAAAAGGAATTGCTTAGTTTCCTATGATTACAGTTTTCTATGTCATATTAATCGATAGTCATGAGCTATTGTGAGACCTGAGACAAATCCCTTATTTGCATTTACATACTCTACAGCATTAGGACATTTTTATTCCTGATGCTCCAATACGTGAATGAGCCTAACTATAGCTTCTGTACTAGCTTGAAGCCGCCAACGCTATGTAACAGAACCACTTAATGGTCAACAACGTGACTCTTGTGAACCACACACTGTAGCACTTTGGCACTCTTCTCACAGCCTGACACATAAATGGAACTAAAGTAACAGGGCATCAGTGACGTGGCCGAAAGCAACACCACAACCTGCAAACTTTTAACCTTCCCATCTCTCAACTAGTGTCTGCTCACGCCCCCCAATTAGGAGGGCAATGAATGTTTTCTTTCTTTTTTCCCCTTCGTAATCGCCTGATCTTGTCATTATTTGCTTATCTCATTGCCTTGTAATTACACCGGCAGCCAATGATATCCCAGGCACCGTCTCTTTGTTTTAGTCAAATTGCCATTAATCCCCCAAGCTACACAGCGGGACCAGGAATGACACCCTGCACCCTGTCTGGTTCCCTCATTGATATGGCTGGTGCAGCACAGAGCCACCACCAAGTGGTTACACACAGTCTTTAATTAAAAAGAAATGACTTAAGTGAGAAGGGAAAGCAATCCATGACATGAATGTAGTGTGTTCTGCTTTTAATGCATATGACATCCAGCTGACACACTTTAGCTGGTGGAGAAATGCATGAGCGGGCGAGCACTTGAAAGACTAGTGCAATGCTCAAGGACACTTCAACAGAAAGCTCTGCCCGTCTCAGCAATCAAGCTGTGAACATGAAAACACAAAACTCCCCACTCTCAGCAGACACAGATCATAGGACAGAGTGTCAGCCAGCATCTGGCCTCCTTTAGAGTCCTTGTGCATGGCAATGAACTCCTCCAAGCTACGGGATGCTGCTACTCAGCTGAGGTGACAGCAATTCGCTAGAATGGAGATTAACTATCTCCACAGCGGGTGGTTAAAAGGGTACAATAGCACAAACTGTGCAGACAATGTGAAAGTGATTATATTTTTTTTCTTGGTAATCAAAAACTTAAAGCCTACCGCTACAATTTAAATTTCAGAATCAATCAACTCAACGAGTGAATATTCTTTGAAGCAGCACAATACAATCATTTAAACTTAAGAACTCAGAAATTAATATCTGGTGAAATAAATCCATCTTCCATCCAGTCACATCCGAATAGGGCTGTGCGATATGATGATGGACATCGGATGACATAAAAACGTCTATTCTTTCATAGAATATTCTATCGTTTATATGGTGATTTAAAATGCTCATACTCCTGTTTCTTCAGCAAAGCTCCTCATGCACTACTTGTCAGTGATTCCCCCCCCACACACACACACAGTGCACACAGCGCAACAGGTGCGTGTGGGGTGGCAAGGCTCTCCGGTGGTTGCCAACGCCAAACTACCGGTTTGGTCAAATAGCTGCTACTCCTGTTTGCCAGGGATGTGGGACTGTTTTCCATTGTGCTGCGTCACAGAGGATAGTCTGCTAACCTCGTTTTAATAGGAGATAAATAATGTTAGCACCTTGTCTAATTATAAAACAGCAAATGCTAAATGACGATGCTAAGTTGTGCTAATTGGAAACATTCTAGTGTATCACAGCATTGTTTCTTTGGTTTAAATTACTGCTGAGTTTCTTAGTTTTGTTTGAAAAAAAATGTATTAAAGCTGCAAAAGTGCATGATGGTGGCACATATTGTATACACAAAATGAATAATAAATGCATTAACCTCTTGCACTCCGGGATACCACGGGCGGTCACGTCTCTGCACGTCTCTGCACGAGGGCGCGCTAGGACGCACACTGTGCGTCTCAGAGCGCACTGAAAAAAAAAAAAAAAAAGCTGCATTTCCGTTCTTCCACTACAGACACAGCCGCGAACGGAAAGCCAAAGGAGTGCTTTGATTGGTTTAGATTTGATTGACCTCTCATTTGACTAATAAGAGCCTTGAATTGGATTTCTGAAACCTTGAAGAACCAATGACTGAAAACCTAGCAAGAAGGACCCGCCTACCAACGGCTGCGAATACAGCGAGCCAATTGAAGCAGAGAAGTTTGACGATTGAAAGCGTGTGTCCCGTGCGTAAAATCTGTTTTGTGTAAGCCGCTGGGTGACACACACGCGTTCGCAAGTCTTTTTTTCTAATTACTGTTATTTGTTTTGAAAAATTGTTCGCCAAAACCGCAATCATGGAAGCGCAAAACCGCAATAACGGAATCATGGTTTGACCGGGTCGCGTGACCAGAACCACGAGTCGTAACAAGCGGACCAGCGTCATGTTCGTCTGACAATGAGGAAGAGAAGTTCGCCAGCGACGCTGCTGTTGTGGACAGGTAAGTGTTATAAGCTAAATTATTCTTTATCCCTGAAAATTGTAATCAAAATGACTTTTGACCGATCGGTAAATTACAACTGTGTGTCATCGCCACATGACGGACCGCGGTGCAGGAGTTCGTGCGCCGCATCCGGACCGTGATTGGTCCCCCCCGCTACTCCTCTGTAGCGGATTATTGCAGATATTTTAGTACAACTGTGCGTAGTAGACTGCAGCATGCGCCGCGGTCCGTCATGTGGCGATGGACGATGTCCGTCCTCTGTAGCGGGGTGGGGGGGGAGTTGTTATACTAAAATATCTGTAATGTAGAGGATAATTTTTATTGCACTGTAGGTTATTTTTTCTTGTAAAAAAAAAAAAAGCCACACATTTTTTACGTGGCATGCTTCTTTGTGTGTGGGGGCTTGTTTGTTCATTCATTCATGAATGAATAAACACCCCCCCCCCACACACACACACACACAACCCTGAGTGTCACCTTTCATTAGAGCCCAAGATCAAGCTTCTACATTGAATCATTCAAAAGTTACAGACGTTTTTCCAAACTGTGCCATTTGGCACAATTTGGCACAGTTCAAAAACGCCTGGGAACAACCTGACAAAAAAGCTGTGTAATATATTCATTTTTTGTGGTATTGTTACAAAATTTTGACCTCAGCTGGATAACACTTGGTTCTACATTTCTGTTGCATTTTCCAGCCCGGATCTGACAACTGTGTGTTATTTGCAAGCATTTGTATCCAAAAAAAAACACCCAGGCGAACTTTATTTTCTTCAAGTTCAGTATGTTTAGATGACTGTTACTCAGTGGCAGGAGCACTTAGAGAGATTATGACTGTTTTGCCAAAAAAATTCAAAGTGTTTTCTTTTAAATGAGACCAACCCCATGAAGATGCTGCAAAGGGTTGAAGAACAGCTTTTGATTTACTTTGGGTACGTTATTTTTAGGCGTTTTTAGGGAAATTGACTAGAGTGCAAGGGGTTAAAACAGGTCACAGGAGCAAGTTGGCTGTTAATGTAATTTATTTGATTTCTAATAATTTTAATTAGTCAAGTAGCAATAATGAGTAAAGTTAAAGTCACCACATGTATTCTATTACATTACCTTTTGTGTCTTTGATTTTTAGATAAGGTAAGATAAGCCTTTATTAGTCCCACAATGGGTAAATTCCAGACCAATCTGAAATACTTTTACTAAGATGCAAACAGGTTAAATCAGGAAAGAATGGCATCTTCAGGCTGTGGATCTACACTTAAATTTTCATTGATTTAAAGTAACAGCTAATTTATATCTGTAGATGGCAGCCATGGGTAATTTTTTTCATTTTCAGACTTTTTTTTATGTTATGTGTGTTTTTTGTTTGTTTTACTATTCTCCTTTGTTTCAGGAAATATTTAACTTATTGATGTTTACTTTATATTCATATGCTATGATTTAGAAGAAAAACCTCAAATTTATGAGAATCAAGTCTCAAATGCACATTAAAACACTATTTTATAACAACACTGCAAAATTATGAGGGGAAAAGGTGCATGTAAAAAAAATGAGATGGTCCTTTTTACATGATTATAAACTGTAGAATTTACAGAAAATGTATACTGTGATCAGTATACATTTTCACACAGCACTTTTGCAGTAACGTGCTGTGTAACGAAATTACTTTTTAAAAATTCAGTAATGCGTTACAGTTACTGAAATTTGATCAGATGCGTTACTCGCGTTACTCATTTCATTAATATGGATAGATATTTTAGCGCAAATAGATGATCATACAACTTGCAGTTGCTAGACACCCTCCTCATCAGCTGCCAACTGGGGATGGATACACAGTTTTGGTGGCTGTTGGCGGGACAACTGCCATCCCCAGAGCCACCAGCGGCCTCAAGCCACTGGAGGTTGTCATGCCAAAGGCAAGCAAATAAATAAATAAGCAAATAAATATAAACTGACCCTACTGTAACTGATGCAGCCATCACAATTCCGCGGGTCTGTTTCCTGTCCTGCCTCAGTTCACATCACAACCCAGTGAAGAAATACCATGGCGGAGGCGACTTCTCATATCAAGCCCTGATCACCTGTTGTCCGAGTGGTGAGTAGCCCCTACAGCTCCTACCTCTGTAGTTAAACATGAGTATTTTTTGAGCAAGAAGCTCGCATTTAATGTCCGCAAGTTTTCTTACACACAGAGAAAAAGTGACTGTGATTTGTTGCAGTAAAGAACAGCTTCTTCTAAGTGGTGACCTTTCATTTACAGTTGGGCAAAAAAGTATTTAGTCAGCCACCAATTGTGCAAGTTCTCCCACTTAAAAGATGAGAGGTCTCCAATTTTCATCATAGGTATACCTCAACTATGAGAGACAAAATAAGAAAAAAAAAATCCAGAAAATCACATTGAAGGATTTTTAATGAATTAATTGGTAAATTCCTTGGTAAAATAAGTATTTGGTCAATAACAAAAGTTACCCTTTGTTGGCAATGTCAAACATTTTCTGTAAGTTTTCACAAGGTTTTCACACACTGTTGCTGGTATTTTGGCCCATTCCTCCATGCAGATCTCCTCTAGAGCAGTGATGTTTTGGGGCTGTCGCTGGGCAACACAGACTTTCAACTCCCTCCAAAGATTTTCTATGGGGTTGAGATTTGGAGACTGGCTAGGCCACTCCAGGACCTTGAAATGCTTCTTACGAAGCCACTCCTTCGTTGCCCGGGCAGTGTGTTTGGGATCATTGTCATGCTGAAAGACCCAGCCACGTTTCATCTTCAATGCCCTTGCTGGTGGAAGGAGGTTTTCACTCAAAATCTCACGATACATGGCCCCATTCATTCTTTCCTTTACACGGATCAGTCGTCCTGGTCCCTTTGCAGAAAAACAGCCCCAAAGTATGATGTTTCCACACCCATGCTTCACAGTAGGTATGGTGTTCTTTCTCTTCCAAACATGACAAGTTGAGTTTTTACCAAAAAGTTCTATTTTGGTTTCATCTGACCATATGACATTCTCCCAATCCTCTTCTGGATCATCCAAATGCTCTCTAGCAAACTTCAGACAGGCCTGGACATGTACTGGCTTAAGCAGGGGGACACGTCTGGCACTGCAGGATTTGAGTCCCTGGCGGCGTAGTGTGTTTCTGATGTAGCCTTTGTTACTTTGGTCCCAGCTCTCTGCAGGTCATTCACTAGGTCCCCCCATGTGGTTCTGGGATTTTTGCTCACCGTTCTCGTGATAATTTTGACCCCACGGAGTGAGATCTTGCGTGGAGCCCCAGATCGAGGGAGATTATCAATGGTCTTGTATGTCTTCCATTTTCTAATAATTGCTCCCACAGTTGATTTCTTCACACCAAGCTGCTTATCTATTGCACATTCAGTCTTCCCAGCCTGGTGCAGGTCTACAATTTTGTTTCTGGTGTCCTTTGACAGCTCTTTGGTCTTGGCCATAGTGGAGTTTGGAGTCTGACTGTTTGAGGTTGTGGACAGGTGTCTTTTATACTGATAATGAGTTCAAACAGGTGCCATTAATACAGGTAACGAGTGGAGGACAGAGGAGCCTCTTAAAGAAGAAGTTACAGGTCTGTGAGAGCCAGAAATCTTGCTGTTTGTAGGTGACCAAATACTTATTTTACCGAGGAATTTACTAATTAATTCATTAAAAATCCTTCAATGTGATTTTCTGGATTTTTTTTTCTCATTTTGTCTCTCATAGTTGAGGTATACCTATGATGAAAATTGGAGACCTCTCTCATCTTTTAAGTGGGAGAACTTGCACAATTGGTGGCTGACTAAATACTTTTTTGCCCCACTGTCTCTGTTTTCCATTTTATTTTGTCTCATTCATTTACATGCTGTTGTGATATGCAACTATTTCATAGAAGTAAATCCTCTAAATATGCATTTTTAATGGGCTCGTCCAGGGGTGTCAAACATATGGCTCGTGGGCCAAAAACAGCCCACCAGGAGGTCCAGAAATTTCTCTGTGAATTCACAGCTTTATTTAGAGTAAATTTTTTACTTTCTACCGACTACAATAGTTTGTGTAAAGATGATAAAGATAAATGAAAAAGATGAGACTTTTTTTCTCATCAGTTTTCTTTTTCTTCTTTTTTCCAATGAGAACAGGGGGCCCTTGATCTTGCTGTGTGTGCAAGATGATTTAAGTATGCATTTAAAAGTAACGTGAAAGCTACTTTTCCGAGTAACTAGATACTTTAATAAAGTAACTGTTACTTTTGAAAAGTAGTAACTAGTAACTGTAGCTGGTTACTATTTTTTAGTAACTTGCCCAGCACTGATTGTGATATATATTGTTATTCATGATATAAGGTTACTTATATCCTGATATGAAATTTTGGTCATATCGCACAGCGATCCAACCCTACATCCAAACATTTTCAGGTCTTTAAATTTAGACAACTCTGATCATGTTTTCTTAAAAAGCTTTATTTATTTAGCTTTTGATATTTTGTTAACTTATTTCAGAATCTTGATGGTTACAAACATTCACAATAAAAGACATGCACTTTCCTGTTTTGCAGTATGTCCCTTACTGTACCAAAAATAAACTTCAAAATCAAGGTACATAGCGACACAAAAATTTTGTTTACGGCTACATCCCTATAATCGAATAAACAAGCCCAATTTGCCCAAGAATCAGTGCTTTTGTCAGGGCAGTCATAAGAGTTAAATTGTTAATGTTATTCAGCTGCTTCACAGATTTTTGAGCGTGTCCTTGTGAGAGGCAGAAAACCACAGCTAATTATGGTGTAACCCGGCACCTCAGACAACAGCCATTTGAAAGTGCCCCACCCTTCACAACGACTGAACCGGGCTCTTCAAGAGGAATAAAACAACACACCAGACACAGGCTGCACATTGGCACACTGGAAAAGCAAACCACGCACACTGTGGTAAAACACCGCATTCACCTCTAAATACACACATGCTCTCAGAATAAGTGATTCAGAGAAATTGAAGAACACGTGGGCACAGGTACACTTTCAAAAACACAAAAGCAGAGATCAACAATGGGTCTTTTGTGGTGACACCGTGCCAAGAAAGCCTGGCTCAGCTCATCTTTCAACACCGCCCTACACACACACACACACACACACACACACACACGACCAACATAGGTGCCTTTGTTGGGCTTCTATTTCTGTTCTTTCTTGGCCAGAAGAGCAGGTGACGTCATAGGGGAGAATCATGGCAAACACAGAAACGTGAACACAGAGAATAGTAGAGCAGCAAATTGTCTAGGGGGCCTCTGAAAGATGGCCCCATTGTTCTGAGTGTAAATATTGGTGAAGATAGCGGGAATCTCTCATACCTAGGGGAATTGTACTCTGTTCACAAGATACCTGGGTTATGATTTATGGTGCCTATCCTTAGGGCATGGCTTACTATTATCGCCTCTGGTTGCTATATGAACTTAACAACATAGTTACAACAGCTATTGTGGTTGTACAGCTTCACTGATCATAACCCAAGGCCCAGTGCGCCTTCTAAATTAAACATGGACACTATCCAATGCTTAATACTGAGCGAGGACTTTTCTGGAAAGAAAATGGAAGACAAGGAATAATAGGAGGACCGGACAGGCAGTTTTCACACCCTACAGGCGGTGCACAAAGAACTTGGAAGACACTCTTCTCTTTAGGAAGAGAAATGTATAATTGGTAACTAACATGGAGTTGTTCATTTCCTCTAAGTAGACAAAAGAGCCAAAATGATGACAGAAAACACCTCCCTCTCCCCCAGTGAGCGGCAGGATGGATTTTCTGGCAGAGTTCTTGGGCAAATAAACAGTATACACCCCGTTCTTTAAAATAAAGGCATAATATGGCAAACACAGCCATTAGCACCTCCATGGGAATATCTATCAGTGCTTGCTAAAAACAAACACTTCCCCTCTTGGAATAAGCAGAGCAATGATTTACTATTTAGCATTCTGCCAGTGCTGAGGAACCAATCGATTGATCAACCCTGAGCTGTGATCGAGAGGAAACCACCAATGACTAGGTTTTACATATTCTGAAGGGCTGGCATGCAAGGGTACCTGATTTATTTCAGACGGGGAAAGAGCAAAAAGCAGTTGGGAGTTGAACTGCAGACCTTTATTACCTAACCTTTATTAAAAACCTGACTTGAATAATTTTGACAACACTGACATATGAAACAACTGGCAATAGCTGGAAATGTTAAATCAAAAGAAAAAAAAGAATATTTTAATTTATTTTTTTTTAACATCCAGTGTCAGACCTAAACACAGCAACCAGATCAAGGATTTACTGCAGTTAAGCTGGGAAACACTGGTGCTCAGTCTGAAACTGTGTGTCTATATAATAATAATAATAATAATAATAATAGCTGACCTGTATTTAATGGGTGTGATAACAGGGACTTGAGCATTTTCCTGTTTTATTGTAAGACTGTTCTTTGATGGAGTTACTGTTTGTTCCACTTCCTTTTTTGTTCTCCTGCTGATTTTCCTGCACCTGTGTGCAATCAGCCCACCCAGTGTACAGTATATATACACCCCCAATATATTCTGTTTATCCCTTTCTTTGTATCAAGCATTCCAGTAGTTTTTCTGCATGATTTTTGCCTAACTTTGCTTTTTGAATGCAGTTTTACTTTGTCCTGGACTGTCCTTGGGAGTTTTGTTTAAGTGGAGTTTGATTTCTGGATTAATTTTAGATGATGCCTTTTGCTTCATCCATCTATCCATCCATCTTCTACCGCTTTTCCAGAGGTCCGGGTCTCCCCAGCCAACTGCTCCAGCTCTTCAGAGAGGACACCAAAGCGTTCCCAGACCAGCTGGGAGAGACAGTCTCTCCAGTGAGTCCTGGGTCTGCCCCAGGGTCTCCTCCCAGTGGGACATGCCCGAAACACCTCAAGTGAGAGGCATCCTGATCAGATGCCCAAACCACCTCAACTGGCTCCTTTCGATATGGAGGAGCAGTAATTGTACTCTGAGCCTCTCCCGGATGACTGAGCTCCTGACCCTATCTCTAAGGGTGAGTCCAGCAATCCTAATGGAGAAAGCTCATTTCAGCTGCTTGTATCCGCAATCTCATTCTTTCAGTCATTACCCAAAGCTCATGACCATGGGCAAGTGTAGGAATGTAAATTGACAGCCTTGCCTTAGAGCTCAGCTCCCTCTTCACCACAACAGACCGGTACAACGTCCGCATCACTGCAGATGCTGCTCCGATCCCCCAGTCAATCTCTTGCTCCATTCTCCCCTCACTCAAGAATAAGATCCCAAGATACTTAAACTCCTCCATTTAGGGCAGGGCAATCCACCTTTTTCTGGCTGAGGACCATGGACTCGGACTTGGAGGTGCTGATTCTCATCCTAGCCACTTCACATCCAGCAGCAAACCGTCCCAGTAAGACCTGTACGTCATTGCTGGATGAAGCCAACAGGACACCATCATCTGCAAACAGCAGAGATGAGATCCTGTGGTCACCAAGCATGACACCCTCCATTCCCTGGTTGCGCCTAGAAATCCTGTCCATAATGAAAGCATCAAGGTGCTGATGCCTCGGTGCCAGAGCCTTGGTGAATGTATGCATTCTCAGATCATCACCAAAATGTTATGAATTCTTCTCTAGCCCAAGGACCACTTCTGGTAAAAAATTTCATCCAAATCCATCCAGTAGTTTTGGAGTACACGCATGCGCAGTGAAAATAATCTGCAGTTCACATGCCAGTACTGTCGGCAGCAGCCAAGAGCCACCAAACTGATTTCAACAGCTGCAATCCAAACACAGAAGAAGAACACGGTGGCAGACGCTTTAAATGGCAGAGGCAATGGAGGCATGTGAATACAATGACAATCAAGACGAACAGGAGCTTTTGGCATTTAGTGGCAGAGGAAGAAAACAGACGGGAAAAAAGACATTTGTTCACCCAGTATTGGTGGATTGCTCAGTACTTCCCTCTGGTGGGAGTTTCCGTGCGCATGCGCAGTTCAGTGGGCGAGGAATGTTGGGACTTGTAGTTTGTAGCAAGTTTTTAACGAGTGTCCTTCCTCTGCAAAACTAAACAGCAAAACCAGTGTGATGAATAAATGGTGTAGTTGCTGAATACCTGTTTTTTTTTTTTCCAGTAACCACTATTTTATAACAGTTCAGCTTCACGTGCTGTAAAAAAACGTGCTGTGTTGTGCTGTAAAAAAGTTGCACTGCCGCCTTTAGTGGCCCGGCATAGTTATTACAAAAACTTTTTTTCCCGGCTCAATTGACATTAAAAGTGAGTTAAATTTGTGTTTGTTTTAAAAACAAAACCTTATCTCGGAATTCTGGCAAATTAAAAGTCGAAAAAATATAGCGATACAATGATGCAAGCCTTTAGTTGCATTTACTTTTGACTGGGTGAGCTGAAATATATAGGCAGACAGATTAACAGACTGACAAATACAACCATAGACACATTGAGTGACTACTGTATGCCTCTCTTTTTCACCGAGGCATAAAAATTATGAATAGGATTGGTGACAAAGGGTAGCCCTGGCAGAGTCCAACTCTCAGTGGAAATGAGTCCGACAAAGTGTTGGCAATACGAACCAAACTCTCATAACGGTCGTATAGAGACCGGATAGCTCATAACAAGCCCGATACCCCATACTCCCAAAGCACCCCCCACAAAAAACCCAGAGGGAAGCGGTCGAATGCCTTCTCCAAGTCCACAAAACACATGTAAACTGGTTGGGCAAACTCCCACGAACCCTCGAGGATTCTCGAGAAGGTAAAAAGCTGGTCCGATGTGCCACGGCCAGGATGAAAACCACATTGCTCCTCCTGAATCCAAGGTTCGACCAACCGGCTGGACTCTTCTTATATGCTTCATGCTTTGAATATTAAACCAGGCAACGTCTATCATTTCATAGAATACTCTATGGTTTATATCATATTTAAAATGCACATACCCTTGTTTATCAGTAAAGCTCCTACCTCACCACTACTTGTCAGTGCCCCATCTCTTCCCTGCAGTGTGTGACTGCACGCAGCGGAACAGGTGTGGTGGGTTGCTAGGCTTCAGTCCGGTGGTTGCTAATGCTAACTCCAAACTACCAGTCAAGTTAGAAGCTACTCCTATTTGCCAGGGATGTGGGACTGTTTTTCATCATGCTGCATCAGAGAGGATCGTTTGCTAACCTCATTTTAATAGGAGATAAGTAACGTTAACACCATGTCTAATTATAAAATGCTAAATGATGATGCTAAGTTGTGCTAACTGGAAACCGTAGCAGACCATCGTTGTTGTTTTTTTTTGTTTAAATTACTGCTGTTTCTTAGTTTTGTCTGAAAAAAAACTTTATTAAAGCTGCAAAACACCACCGGAATGGTGGCTCAGTTGGTAGAGCATCTGCCCCACACCCGGGAGGCAGGGGTTCAAATCCCGGCCGGGTCATGCCGAAGACCATATAAAAGTGGAACTTCCTGCCGTCAAGCTTGGTGCTCAGCAATAATGGAATGGAGGAGGGAAATTTGTGGCGGCGCCTTGCATGGCAGCGGCCCTCTGATTCTGCACTTGGGGTGTGTGTGATTAACACAGTAGATAGGTAAAACACAATCTCGTTCTACTGTACATGATTGGTTGTACAGTTGAATGACAATAAAGGGTGATTTGAAAAGTATGATAGTGGCACATACATGCAAAATAAATAATAAATACATTAAAATGGGTCAGAGGAAAAAGTTGGCTCTTAATGTAATTTATCTGATTTCAAATAATTTTAATGAGTCAAGTAGTGATAATGAATAAAGTTAAAGTCATCACATGTATTTTATTACATTACCTTTTGTGTCTGATTTTCAGATCATGACCAATCTGAAATATTTTTACTAAGAAGCAAACGGGTTAAATCAAGCCAGAATGACAGTCTTTAGGCTGCAGGTCTGCACTTAAATTTTCATTGATTTAAACAAACAGCTAATTTATACCTGGAGATGGCAGCCATGGGTAATTTTGTCATTTTCAGACATTTTTTATGGGTTTGTTTTGTTTGTTTTGTTTTTTTGTTTTTTTTGTGTGTTTTGCTATTCTCCTCTGGCTCAGGAAATATTTAACTTATTGATGTTTACTTTTTATTCATATATGATTGAGAAGAAAAACCTGAAATTTATGAGAATCAAGTCTCAAATGCACATTATAAAATTATTTTATAACACTGCAAAATTATGAGGGAAAATGGTACATGTAAAAAAAAAAGTGATTATGATTAAATCATGATTATCTAAACTGTAGAGAAAATGTATATCATGATATATATCGTTATCGTGATATGAATTTTACTGCCATAATCACACAGCCCTACACTAGATAGGACATGACTAACATTTTCATGGCAAACGGAGGTGCCATATTCTGTAGGTAATTATAATGGCTGACAACACCTGCAGCATTTTGACAGCAGGATGCATAAAGAATTGTTCATTATGTTTATTATAGTCATATAAGTCCACCCATCCACCGCTTATCTGGGGGTCTTTGTCACGGAGGCAGCAGTCTAAACAGAGAAATCCAGATTTCCCTCTCCCCAGCCACCTCCTCCAGATCTTCAGAGAGGGCACCAAGATGTTCCCAGGCCAATGACATAAGCTGTGTTCGGAATGTTCCCTCACTCCCTCCTTCCCTACTTGCTACATAGTGAACTTAGACAGAGTGGACTATATAGTAAACTCAATATAACAATAAAATTAACAGCTTTTGGACACTACTGGGCTTGTTTTGGCGGCGTGGTTAATGACGTCATCATAGTGAGACAATAAAACATGACAGACTAACAGTGGTAAAAAAATGAATACCTGCATGTAATTTGTAGTAAATATGTATTAAATCAAATCAGTTTTGCTGAATTAATAAAGATAAATACCTTAAGGTAGTTTATGTTGTGATATGAAGCTCTCCTCTCACTGCTGTGTTGGCTGCGCATGGCATTATGGGATATACTGGCTAATGTAGTGATCATCCCTTGTAAATTACTTTTCAAAATGCATCGTGGGATATTTTGAGTGTACTATATAGTGAATGAAATTTTCAATTAAGATTTCGAACAGCACTACAAAATGGCTAATTCACTATATAGTACATTATATGGGGAATGAGTGAACATTTTGAACACAGCAATAGTCTCTCCAGCATGTCCTCGGTCTGCCCAGTGGTCTCCTCCCAATGAGGGCATGCCCAAAACACAGTACAAGGGAGATTGTCCAGGCAACATCCTGATAAGATGCTCAAACCACCTCAGCTGGCTCTTTTTAATGTGGAGGAGCAGCAGTTCTATTCTGAGCCTGTCCCGGATGACTGAGCTCCTCACCCTTTCTGTAAGGATGAATCCAGCAACCCTATGGAGAAAGCTCATTTCGGCCACTTGTATCCGTGATCCCATTCATTCAGTCACTACCCAAAGATCATGACAATAGGTGAAGGTAGGAATGTAGACTGACCGGGAAATCGACAGCTTTGATTTGGAATTCAGCACCCTGTTCACCACGACCAATCGGTACAAGGTCCACATCCCAGCAGATGCTGCTCTAATCCATCTGTCAATCTGCCACTCTCCCCTCATTCATGAACAGGACACCAAGATACCTGAACTCCTCCACTTGGGGCAGGAGCTTGACCCCAACCAGGAGAGGACAATTTACTTTTTCCAGTTGAGGACCATGGACTCAGACTTGAAGCTGTTGATTCTCATCCTGGCCCCTTCACACTCGTTAGCAAACCGCCCCAGTAAGACCTGTAGGTCATTGCTCAATGAAGCCAACAGGACCACATCATCTGCAAACAGCAGAGACCAGATCCTGTGGCAACCGAACATGACACCCTCCATTTCTTGGCTGCGAATAGAAATCCTGCCCATAAAAATTATGAACAGGATCGGTGACATTGGGCAGCCAATGGCGGAGTCCAACTCTCACTGGGAGTTCGATTGATTGTTGGCAATACAAACCCACCTCTTGCAATGGTCGTATAGAGACCGGATAGCTCATAGCAACAAGCCCAATAGCTCATGCTCCCGAAGCACCGCCCCACAAGAAACCACAAGTGATGTTGTAGAATGTTTTCTCCAAGTCCACAAAGCACATGCAGACTGGATAGGCAAACTCCCATGAACCCTGGAGGATCCTTGAGAGGGTAGAGTTGGTTCAATGTGCCATGACCAGGATGAAAATCATATTGCTCCACCTGAATCTGAGGGTTGAACAAATGCTGGACTATCATAAGTAAGCTAGGTATATAGAACATAACTAGCCTGATGGCTAGCAACCTCCAATCTAGTATTTATGTACAGTGGATATAAAAAGTCTACACACCCCTGTTCAAATGCCAGGTTTTTGTGATGTGGAAAAATGAGACCAAGATAAATCATTTCAAAACCTTTTCCACCATTAATGTGACCTATATAGCCTGTACAACCCAACTGAAAAACAAACTAAAATCTTTTAAGGGGAAAAAATAAAAAACTTACAATAACCTTGTTGCATAAATATGCACACCCTTAAACTAATACTTTGTTGTAGCACCTTTGGCTTTTGTTACAGCACTCAGTCTTTTTGGGTAGGAGTCTATCAGCATGGCACATCTTGATGTGGCAATATTTGCCCACTCTTCTTTGCAAAAATGCTCCAAATCTATCAGATTGCGAGAGCATCTACTGTGCACAGCCCTCTTCAGATCACCCCACAGATGTTCGCTCAGATTCAGGTCTGGACTCTGGCTGGGCCATTCCAAAACCTTAATCTTCTTCTGGTGAAGCCATTCTTTTGTTGATTTGGATGTGTCCTTTGGGGCACTGTCATGCTGAAAGATGAAGTTCCTCTTCATCTTCAGCTTTCTAGCAGAAGCCTGAAGATTTTGTGCCAACACTGACTGGTATTTGGAACTGTTCATAATTCCCTCCACCTTGACTAAGGCCCCAGTTCCAGCTGGAGAAAAACAACCCCAAAGCATGATGCTGCCATCACCATGCTTCACTGTAGGTATGGTGTTCTTTTTGTGATGAGCAGTGCTGTAATTGCACCAAATATACCTTTTGGAATTATCAAAAAGTTCAACCTTGGTTTCATTGGATCATAACACATTTTCCCACATGCGTTTGGGAGATTTCAAATGTGTTTTTGCAAAATGTAGCTGGGCTTGGATGCTTTTCTTCATCAGATAAGGCTTCCATCTTAACACCCTACCCCATAGCCCAGACATATGATGAAGATTGGAGATTGCTGTCACATGTACTAAACAGCCAGTACTTGCCAGAAATTCCTGCAGCTCCTTCAATGTTGCCGTCGGCCTCTTGAGAGCCTCCCTGACCAGTTTTCTTCTCATCTTTTCATCAATTTTGGATGAATGTCCAGTTCTTGGTAATGTCACTGTTGTGCCATATTTTCTCTGCTTGATGATGACTGTCTTCACTATGTTCCATGGTATACTTAATGCCTTGGAAATTCTTTTGTACCCCTCTCCTGACTGATACCTTTGAACAATGAGATCTCTCTGATGCTTTGGAAGCTCTCTGCAGACCATGGCTTGTGCTGTAAGATGTGACTACAAAAATGTCAGGAAAAGCCTACTAAGGGATAAGGGATAAGGACCTATACTTATATAGCGCTTTTACTAGAACAGCTCAACTTTATTTGGGGTTAATCAGAGGCACTTTAAATGGTAGCAGGTGTGTGCTGACTCCCATTTAGCATGTGTTTGAATATGACTGGTTAATTCTGAACACAGCCACATCCCCAGTTATAACAGGGTGTACATATTTATGCAACCAGGTTATTGTAAGTTTTTTATTTTTCCACTTAAAAGATTTCAGTTTGTTTTTCAATTGGGTTGTACAGGTTATAAGTCACATTAATGGGGGAAAAAGTTTTTAAATGATTGATCTTGGTCTCAATTTTTTACATCACAAAAAACCTGGCATTTGAACAGGGGTGTGTAGACTTTTTATATCCACTGTATATCTATAGCCAGTCAGGATGTCACAGCCAGTCACAGCCAATAGCATAACTGGGTTGAGACACTCAGTCATGTCTCTCTACAAAGCAGTTGGGGCAAGAGTAAGTGCAACACCTACTGGCAAGGAGATCAGAATGTTGTCTCTGTTACCTTAAAAATCAAAAACCTTACAGTGGCAAAGCCTATTCATTAAACTTTTGGCTAAACCAACTGATGGGTGATGAAAATATTTTCAATCTTGAACTTTCAAACTATGTGAAAACTGCCCATCACAACAGACATTAACCAGCGCCAGGCTTCAGTAATTACAGTCAAAATGGCGGCACAATTTCCACTGAGCAGTGGCAGTCACTGGCTATTAGGGACTCTCACTTTGACATGGTCAAGCTTTAAATTCAGCTCGTTTCCCCATGCAATATTGATACTAATGCATTTGATTACAGAGATTGAGAAATTCACTGAGGGGAAAGGGAGATGGGAATTTGCACCATAAGCATGAAATGAGAGCGGGACAAGTAGACATAAAAAAGTGTGTAGCTGCATGTGTATGCACACATACACATATATAGGTCAGAGTAAGCCAGAGAATTAAAAAAGCCAAACTTCCATGGCAAGTGAAGGTACGCATAACTATATACAATTTTCTTTAAAATCTGACCATGACAGCCAGAGCTTCAAGACACTAAGCTGCTTCTCGTGATTCCTTCACATACAGAAACTGTTAAATACACACAGACACTCAAGACTTGGAGTTGCATTTACACATTAAAAAAAAAAACTTATAACCTGAGGGACCACATTAATAATCCCTTTTATGTGATGAACAGTAAGCTCTCTTCACACGCTGAGTAAAAAGACCACAGTTTGGCTGAGCTTGATGATCAAAAGTAAGCGTTTGATGTCTAGACTTTCAAAAAGAATAACATTTTCATTGTTTGCAGTCCAAGAAATGAACTTCACGGCTTTAGAATGAGCATTTCGTGCATTGCTGGTTTACAAGCAGAAACAAGATATCAGATAAAACCCTATCTCACTCCCTGCAACAATGATTACTTCATCTTATCTTTGACACCATGTTGGCTGAAAGCTTCAGCTATCTCCTAAGTAGCTGAACATTGTGAACAAAAGCTGTGTGAAAAGAGGGCGTATCAGGAAAAATGGTTATAATGCTGCTTTGATTAATTAATGAGTCAAATAACTGCCTAGTATGTGTTAGCTACAACAGGTAATTGAAGTAATGATGATCTTCAGTGGTCTGACTAAATGGACGAAACTGTGTAAAGTTCTAAGCTCCAATCAGAAAAATAAAAGTTTTCAAGCAACTACTGCCTTTTTTTTTTCCCATGTCCCCCTTAAACTCTGATATGAGCTGTTTATGGTTAGCCTTCAGCTGCTTTCTCTCCCTCTGCAGTCTTTTGCCGAAGATGAAGTTTTTATGCACCAGCCCAGAGTTACAGGCTTTTACCTCAGCCAGTTTTCTGCCTTTTATTGATTCATACCTCACACACTGCCAGCAACACAAAGATGCAAGACATAGGCCCATACATTATAGCTCCATATGTTGTGGGCATGCATACCGATTTCTGGGTTTAGGAATAGAGAGTAATATAGATAGATTTTTGCATTAAGTATTATATTTGCACATGCTTTGGATGATTTACAGTACATTTTGTATATGTGCACTGTCTCCAAGGCATTTTATATTCTTTTGTTAGTATTTGTGTGATAATTACTCACAGACTATTTTATTGGCTATTCATAAGGTCATAAAAATTCATGTGATATTAGTAAGCAAAATGGCACCAGCCAAAGACTCACAACCTCACCCCTCTCACCTTTCTAGCTTTCTTAACCAGAATATTAAATTGTGGAAAAATCTGAGATGTGTGTGAATGAAGGTGTGTTTGCTTTGTAAATATTTCACTCTGAACAGACTATCGTTCCTTCCAGTCTACAGTATCTCTGTTTTATTTTGCTTACACATCCATCCCCCCGATCTCTTTCTCCCCCCCTTCTTCCTCCATGAACTCATGCATACTAAACTATGCTTGCATTGCAGATGTTTGGTAGGAAATCACATGAATTTGCATGGAACTGCAGGGCTATTATGTAAATGCCCAAGTGTGTATCTACCTCCAAGCTTCACCATTTCCTTGCATCTGCTCCATGCCATGAGATCAGTGTCAAAGGAATTGAGAATAAGGTGCACCTGTTATTAACCGTGTGCAGGGAAGCCCCAGTAGAAGAAGAAATTCATGCAGAATTATTGACTTGTAAGATAATGGGCCCTATGTTGACGGTCAGACTTTTGCACCAGTCGTCCCGCTGTACTCCAGTGTTTTTTGTTAGTTTGTCAGCACATTGTTTTTTTTACGCTTTGCATCACACCATCTAATTAGCATTAGACAGTGTGCCCGCTCTGCACTGGGAGGTGGAGAGTCATTTCATAGAGGTGTGGCGGTGCACAGTTGCGCACTGGTTTCATAGTGCATGTTATGACAATGCACTTTTGATTAGGAAAAAGTCTGTCTTCAGAAGCACATTGTTTAATGCCATTTCAGTGGTGTGTTTTGAAATTGCACAGCTCCGGAGCTCATGAGGAAACAGCATGCACTGGGATTTTCTGTTATTTTAAAGGAGAGAGTTGTAACAGTCATAATACCTGTCATTTTAGTTATATGATGATACACTAAATAGCTTAATTCCACCAACAGTCTCATTTTAATTGCGGACTTAACATTGGAGTCTATAGATTAGACATTAATGTATGACTTTTTAGGTGAATGAAAGAATGAATAGGGAGTATGTGTGCGTTCCGGTGTGGATGCAGCGCATGGGGTGAGGTGTGTCAGTCTGAAGAATGCTTTGGATTGGATTATCCAAAACACACCTCTGAATAATTAGACCAGCCTCTTTTACACCTTGCATGCGGTCGAAAATTATTTTTTTGTGCTACTGTGACAAGGAAACAAACTTGGAAACGCGTTTTGCATCAGTGAGAACTGATTACACTGGTCAACACCAAATTTATTGTCTAAGTTTTTTTTTAGCTGATTTAGGACAATTTTGATGTGCTGAATCCAAAAATCCCATTGGTTTTGCTCAATCAGGTCAACTTTTTGAATTATGGCCACATGTTTTATACGTTTTTGTTTACATGTATGGGTATTTTCACTTTATATGATGCAAAATTCTTTATGTCTTGAAATTCTCTGAATTTTGAACAATGATGACACAAAATTCAGTTTACATGTAGGCTACTTGCCTTTACTGTATATAAAGGTAAGTACATGCACAGTACTAAGTAAGTACAGGTTTTTGGTTAGCACCTGTTCGAGAGAAACGGATGTCATTTTCGGATTCAGTGGTGTAAAATTGTCTTAAATCAGTTGAAAAAACACAGACAACTTACAAAAAAATTATTTTTGTAACCCTGTGTTATAGACTGCATCCTCGTAATACGACCCACTGTCTGCATCATCCTCATTTTAAATGTTTAAAAAAACACAATTTAAGCAAATATGTGATTGCAAAAGTAATTTTGCTCCTACCCTGCATTTTACAGTGGGGCAAAAAAGTATTTAGTCAGCCACCAATTGTGCAAGTTCTCCCACTTAAAAGATGAGAGAGGTCTCCAATTTTCATCATAGGTATACCTCAACTATGAGAGACAAAATGAGAAAAAAAAAATCCAGAAAATCACATTGAAGGATTTTTAATGAGTTAATTGGTAAATTCCTCAGTAAAATAAGTATTTGGTCACCTACAAACAAGCAAGATTTCTGGCTCTCACAGACCTGTAACTCCTTCTTTAAGAGGCTCCCCTGTCCTCCACTCGTTCCCTGTATTAATGGCACCTGTTTGAACTTGTTATCAGTATAAAAGACACCTGTCCACAACCTCAAACAGTCAGACTCCAAACTCCACTATGGCCAAGACCAAAGAGCTGTCAAAGGACACCAGAAACAAAATTGTAGACCTGCACCAGGCTGGGAAGACTGAATCTGCAATAGGTAAGCAGCTTGGTGTGAAGAAATCAACTGTGGGAGCAATTATTAGAAAATGGAAGACATACAAGACCACTGATAATCTCCCTCGATCTGGGGCTCCACGCAAGATCTCACCCCGTGGGGTCAAAATTATCACGAGAACGGTGAGCAAAAATCACAGAACCACATGGAGGGACCTAGTGAATAACCTGCAGAGTGCTGGGACCAAAGTAACAAAGGCTACATCAGAAACACACTACGCCGCCAGGGACTCAAATCCTGCAGTGCCAGACGTGTCCCCCTGCTTAAGCCAGTACATGTCCAGGCCCGTCTGAAGTTTGCTAGAGAGCATTTGGATGATCCAGAAGAGGATTGGGAGAATGTCATATGGTCAGATGAAACCAAAATAGAACTTTTTGGTAAAAACTCAACTTGTCGTGTTTGGAGGAGAAAGAACACCATACCTACTGTGAAGCATGGGGGTGGAAACATCATACTTTGGGGCTGTTTTTCTGCAAAGGGACCAGGACGACTGATCCATGTAAAGGAAAGAATGAATGGGGCCATGTATTGTGAGATTTTGAGTGAAAACCTCCTTCCACCAGCAAGGGCATTGAAGATGAAACGTGGCTGGGTCTTTCAGCATGACAATGATCCCAAACACACCGCCCGGGCAACAAAGGAGTGGCTTCGTAAGAAGCATTTCAAGGTCCTGGAGTGACCTAGCCAGTCTCCAGATCTCAACCCCATAGAAAATCTTTGGAGGGAGTTGAAAGTCTGTGTTGCCCAGCGACAGCCCCAAGACATTACTGCTCTAGAGGAGATCTGCATGGAGGAATGGGCCAAAATACCAGCAACAGTGTGTGAAAACCTTGTGAAAACTTACAGAAAACGTTTGACCTCTGTCATTGCCAACAAAGGGTATATAACAAAGTATTGAGATGAACTTTTGTTATTGACCAAATACTTATTTTACTGAGGAATTTACCAATTAATTCATTAAAAATCCTTCAATGTGATTTTCTGGATTTTTTTTTCTTATTTTGTCTCTCATAGTTGAGGTATACCTATGATGAAAATTGGAGACCTCTCTCATCTTTTAAGTGGGAGAACTTGCACAATTGGTGGCTGACTAAATACTTTTTTACCCCACTGTATATATTAACTTTAAAAATGAGAGCAAACAGAAGGGAGTACTTATGCAACATTAATATTGTCAATTTTGAGCCAATTCCAGAGTTCCTGGTACTCACATTTTTTTTTCAGCATTAAAGACGGTTGACACACCTAAAACCCACCTTTTGAATCAATCTCCACTGACATTCATCCACATATTGTTAATCAAGTAATATATTTTCTAAAACATGCATTAGCACCTTTTTTCCCCGGACATGAAGGCTGTATACACTACCAGGGAGAACTCCATGGTCGTGATCTCATTCAGAGAGTCCAGAATGCCCTATCATTCTTGGAGTAGCTTTCCCATGAGCCTTTGCCCTGAGCTGTTCCCAACCTCCCCAGCCAACAAATGATGCCTGACGCCACCGAGACCCCGAGTGTCTGCCATCTGCTATCCCCCTGAGAGCACTGTAACCTTTCTTTGGATCTTCGGGGCTTTTTAGGGTGTTTACCTTCTATACAAAACCCTGCAGCAAACAGTTCTAAAGATTCTAAAGTTTCTACTTATTAGCTATCAGAAACACTGAAACTCTAAATTGCCTCCTTTAAAGCACCAAATCTTCAGTGTTTTTCTATTTTTGTGTCTGATTAATGATCAGTCTTGAAATAATTGTGGAAAATAACTTCTGACTACTTCCAAAAGGAACTTGAGGTTTACAAAAAAGATTTGAGACCAGATTATCAAAAGCCTTTGGAAACTTCAACCTTATGTTTTTTCTTGCTGTGTTGCACCGAGTTTGATCAGCAGGAAATAGGTTTACTCTGAACATTATGAGGCAGCTCTGCCCTTCCAATAAAGACCCAGGGCTGTGAGGCTTTTAGCTGAAATCCACCTCTGCTGAGGTTGAGTGCACAGAAGCAACCATCAGAGCTGGGCAGCAGAGACAAACGGATTGGCAGCAGGGCAGCAGCTGACCACCAAAATGCGGACTTTATTGCACTGCCATTTTGCTCACCACTGAGGGGTGACGCACTATCTGTCACCAGTGTAACCCCACCATGCTGTGAAGCTACAAGTTGGCAGATGAAATGCACATGCTTGTTTTCTGCCCATCCTGGTCACCTACTCTGGCTGCCAGTGACAATAAAAGCCAAAGGTTACAGGAGGCACTCACTGTGATAGCCATTGCCTTAGGTAGAGGGGAAAAAAATGGCGATGTAAGAGCACAAAGAAATAGATCATATTGTTTCAGGGAGCCGTTTAATTATAGGACACAGCGCACGTCACAGTTTGAAGATGGAAAAGGGAGGTGAGAGAATCTGAGCAGCAGTTCTCAACATAAAGGGGCAGTTGTTCAAGAGGGACCATGGCTGTTAGGAGAACTGAGAAGAGGCGGAGTTGGAGCAGTGACATCAGCTTTTGGCCAGCAGCCGACAAGAGTCACACAAGCATCACACCGACTGGCCGGCAGCTTGAATGCCCTTTAGAAATTGCCACAGGAGAGGGAGAGAAGTTTTTGAAGGGCGGCTGGGACAGCTGGGGAAGCATGCTTCATATTCATCCAGGAAATGGGATGCGGATGGAGGGAATAAGATTATTCTCAGTGATGGGAGTAGGAGGCAGAGGAGGGAAAGACTGGCAAACCAGGGTATTTACAAAAAACTCCTCTTTACAATTGGCAGGGCTCATGGTGTAACATTTGCTGTGTGGTAGGAGAAGTTCCATTTCCCAAATGAGATATATTTAAAAAAAAAAAAAAAAAAGTTAAAAAAAAACAAAACTGTGACACCTACACAACAAAACGACTGCTGGCACATTAATGAAATTCAAATCTGAGTCAGACTAGTGCTATCTTTGCCTTCTGCTTTTGAAAGTTATCATTTAAGGGATACATTTCTCCTTTTTAAATACTTCTTCAAATGGCTTTGATACAAATGTACCAAGAGAGTTCAGTTTAATATCCAAGTGTTTTCTTTTTAAATACAATATGCGCTACAGACTAAACATGGTAGATGGAGAAACATACTCTAAAAAGCCACCAAGACCATGCTATGAGATGAAATTATTATATATATTTTATATATATATATTGTATGGCAGGAATTAAATCTAGATTGTTGTTTAAAAAAAATCTCTCACATCTGTGCAAATATAAGGATTTGCATAGTATTTGCTCACGTTTGTGCCTCTGTTTTAATTATTTGATTACAAACATAAACAGGACTTTCTCTTAGCTTCTTCTTCTGCTTGTGAATCATCTACCTCCATCTCGCCATATCCCAGTGTGAAAGCATCTTCAACTCTGCCACCTCCAGCTCTGTCACCTGTCTTTTTGTCAGCACCACTGTCTCCAAGCCATACATCATAGCAGGTCTCACTATCTTCTTGTAAATCTTCCCTTTCTCTCTAGCTGCTATCCTTCTGCCACAAATCACCCCGACACTCGTCTCCACCCACTCCACCCTGCCCGCACTCTCTTCTTCACCTCTCTTGTGCATCATCCATTGCTTTGGATGGTTGACCCCAGGTATTTAAACTCATCTACCTTCACTACTGCTACTCCTTGCCCCCTCTCATTCACACTTGTGTATTCTGTCTTGCTTCTACTGACTTTAATTCCTCTTCTCTCCAGAGCATACTTCCACGTCTCCAGGTTGTCTTCCACCTGCTCCCTACTCTCACTACAGATCACAATGTCATTTGCAAACATCATGGTCCACAGAGAATCTTGCCTGACCTCGCCTGTCACACTGTCCATCACCATGGCAAACAAGAAAGGGCACAGGTCGCTTAAAAAAAAAATCACATCAAAATATAATTTTCGACTTCCGGTCTGGACGCCATGGTGATAGCAACCTAACGCTGAAACTCCCAGACCCCAATCCAAGGAAAACATCTTCAAAATCAGACCTAACGGATTTTTGGAAGATTAAAAATCAAAAGACAATAACACCATGCCTAACCAAAAGCAGAGGAAACTGACATTCCCCAGGTCAGGACGCACAGCGACCGCAGAATCTGAACCGGAGGACCTCCGTTCAGAAGACGAGGACCTGGGCCTAGCTAACAAAAGGATTAGCTTGAAATCGCCATTTGACGAATTACGACGATTTCGGGCCGAATTTCTTGAATTCAGAGAGGATCTGAAAAGGACGAACAGCAGAATGGACCAGGCCGAAAACCGAATCTTGGAAGCTGAAGAAAAAGTAAAAGTGCTTGAAAATTCTGTGCTGGATTTACACAGAAAACAGTCAAGGCTGGAGGCTAAGCTAACCGACCAAGAAGGAAGACAGAGACGAGATAACTTCAGAATTCACGGTCTGAAAGAAGGAGCTGAAGATAGTTTCAACACAATGGCGGAATGCGTGGAATCCTTATTGAGGGAGAAGTTGGATATTCCACAAACCACCGATTTGAAGATAGAAAAGGCCCACCGTACATTAGCCGCTCAGCCAGCACCGGAAGCGCCCCCACGTTCTGTGGTGGTGAGATTCACCAATTTCAAAATAAAACAAGACGTTGTAAGACGGGCTTGGCAGAAAAAAGGATTTATGCATCATGAGAGAAAAGTATTCGTGGAGCACGATTACGCCCCTGAGGTTCTTAAAAAGCGACGGGAATATAACGACGCCAAAAAGGTTCTACGGAAACAGAATCTACGCTTTCAGACGCCATTTCCGGCAAAGTTAAGGGTCTTTTACGGTGAAGAGTCATGTCTCTACAATTCAGCGGAAGAAGCAACAACTGACATGGCAAGAAGAGGACTCCCGGTAACGGTGTTTAAACCCGCAGCGAATTTGAGCGAGAAAATCAGAGCTCAAACGTGGGCCACTCAGAGACCTTCAAAATCCACGGGCCAGCAGCGGGAAACCCAGCCCCAGAGCTACAAAGATAAGCTTTCCAGTTCCAGGAAGGAATAGCGACCTTTTTGTCTTTTTTTTTTCTTTTCAGTCACTCTGCACTTCCACCCCCCCTCCTACAAGGTAACAAACATTAAAGGAGATGCAGAATCAGCATGTGGTAAAACCTTTCATGGAGCAGTTTTAGCATTAGAAACAAATGTCTTCTTTTTTTTCCACAATATCTTTATTGAACCTTTTTTTTTTTTTTTTTAACAAACATGATACAAACAATCAAACACTAACACTAAAGTACTACAAAAAAAAAAAATGCACTAAAAACACCAACAACCACCAACAAAATCAAATCTTCAACAATGCTCCTCTGTTTAGTCTAGACAATCCAATACATAAGTATACATATTATGTTCACCAGTTTGGAATTTACAAGGTCCACACACATCATTCACCTTCTTCTTCAAGAGTTATGTTTAAATTTTTTACATAATCAATAAAAGGTCTCCATATATTCTCAAACACAATTTCCTTTGATTTCAGTATATATGTTATTCTTTCTAATGGAAGGTTTGTTAACATCTGTCTTAACCACTGAGTCACATCTGGTCTATGAGTCTTTTTCCATAATAGTGCAATACATTTTTTGGCATTAAGCAAACTGAGGTCTATGAATGTTCTTTCACTTTTATTAAAATTATGCTTTTCTGGGTACAGACCCAACAAAAACAGTTTAGGATTCAATATGATTTGTTTTGAGATTATTTTTTCAATTGTTACCCTCACCTCTTCCCAAAACATTCTTATTAATCTACATTCCCATAAACAATGAAATAGGGTTCCTTTACTTTCCATGCATTTTGTGCATGTATCTGGTATATTTTTGTTATATCTATTTAACTCCTCCGGTGTAACATACATCCGCATTAACCATTTGAAATGTATCAATTTAAGGCATGCATTTATTGATTTGGTTTGAGCTTCTGTACAAGCCAATTCCCATTGTTCCTCTGAAATTTCAGTTTGCAGATCTTCTTTCCAGTAGTTTAATCTTTTCAGTGAATTTTCACTTGAAGATAGTGTCAATGAGTTATAAAACTCTGAAATAATACCCTTTCTTTTACTATCTTTCATCATCATTTTTTCCAAGGATGAATAAATAGGTCGAGTGAGAGCTTTATTTTGATTTGATCGAATAAAGTTTCTAAGTTGAAGATATTTAAAAAAATGTGTTCTATTAAGATTAAATTTGATCCTCAGCTCTTCAAAAGACATTATGTTATCTGCACATGGCAAATATAAATCCTGAATCTTTTGTATCCCTTTTAAATTCCATACTTTAAATACAGCGTCCGCTCTCCCTGGTTTAAAATATTGATTACCCCATATTGGACTAAATTGTGACAATAACTGTGGTTCTTTTAAATAGTTTTTAGCTTCACACCATATTTTGATCATATGCTTTACAAATGGATTTTTAACTTGTTTTTGTAATTTTTTTGCCGAATCTGAGTATATGAATATGGGAAGAGGTAAAGGTAAATTGTATGATTCCATTTCAGTCCAGTGAGGGAGATCATTTGATGAAAAATAATATGTCATAGACCTCAGTTGTGCCGACCAATAATACAACATAAAATTTGGACATTTCAGACCTCCACGATCAAATGGTAAATATAATAAAGACAAACGTAATCTAGCCCTCCTGTTGTTCCATATAAATTCCACTAACTTTTTTTTTTATTCTTGAGAATAGATCTAAAGGTGGTGATAAGGGAATGTATTGAAATAAATAAAGTATTTTAGGTAAAATATTACTTTTAAGTATATTGATTCTCCCGATCATCGACATTGGTAGTGACATCCATCTCTGAGTTAACTCATTGATATCTGACATTAAGGCTTCATAGTTGACACTGGCGACTGATTCTAGCTTAGACACAATTTGGATTCCTAAATATTTAAACTGATTTACAACATTGAATTGATTTACCTCAGGGGCTGGGTAATTTCTCTGGGTCTCATTTAGCATTAATATTGAAGATTTAGTTTTATTTATTTTATATCCTGATATTTCCCCAAAATTCTTTATTAAATTCAACAAGGTTGGAATTGATTTTTTTAGATTCGACATAAACAAAATTATGTCATCGGCGTACAGGGAGATTTTATGTTCTGTTGGTCCAACTTTAATTCCATATATTTGTGAATGTAAACGTATCGCTATCGCTAAAGGTTCAATTGCCATAGTAAACAGTAAAGGTGAAAGTGGACAGCCTTGTCGACATCCTCTATTGATTTTTATTGGTTTTGAAATATTGTTATTTGTTAGGATTTCTGCTGTAGCATTATTGTATATTATTTGAACCCATTTTATGAAATTATTTCCAAGTCCAAACCTTTGTAGGACTTCAAAAAGAAAGGGCCATTCAACTCTATCAAAGGCCTTTTCGGCGTCCAGTGATAGGAGAGCTGTATCCGGTGCTTCTTTATTTTTTTTTTTTCCACAATATCTTTATTGAACCTTTTTTTTTTTTTTAACAAATATGATACAAACAATCAAACACTAACACTAAAGTACTACAAAAAAAAAAAAAAATACCCTAAAAACACCAACAACCACCAACAAAATCAAGTCTTCAACAATGCTCCTCTGTTTAGTCTAGACAATCCAATACATTAGTATACATATTATGTTCACCAGTTTGGAATTTACAAGGTCCACACACATCATTCACCTTCTTCTTCAAGAGTTATGTTTAAATTTTTTACATAATCAATAAAAGGTCTCCATATATTCTCAAACACAATTTCCTTTGATTTCAGTATATATGTTAATCTTTCTAATGGAAGGTTTGTTAACATCTGTCTTAACCACTGAGTCACATCTGGTCTATGAGTCTTTTTCCATAATAGTGCAATACATTTTTTGGCATTAAGCAAACTGAGGTCTATGAATGTTCTTTCACTTTTATTGAAATTATGCTTTTCTGGGTACAGACCCAACAAAAACAGTTTAGGATTCAATATGATTTGTTTTGAGATTATTTTTTCAATTGTTACCCTCACCTCCTCCCAAAACATTCTTATTAATCTACATTCCCATAAACAATGAAATAGGGTTCCTTTACTTTCCATGCATTTTGTGCATGTATCTGGTATATTTTTGTTATATCTATTTAACTCCTCCGGTGTAACATACATCCGCATTAACCATTTGAAATGTATCAATTTAAGGCGTGCATTTATTGATTTGGTTTGAGCTTCTGTACAAGCCAATTCCCATTGTTCCTCTGAAATTTCAATTTGCAGATCTTCTTTCCAGTAGTTTAATCTTTTCAGTGAATTTTCACTTGAAGATAGTGTCAATGAGTTATAAAACTCTGAAATAAT
Source organism: Pholidichthys leucotaenia (assembly GCA_020510985.1). Classification (NCBI taxonomy): domain Eukaryota; kingdom Metazoa; phylum Chordata; class Actinopteri; order Cichliformes; family Pholidichthyidae; genus Pholidichthys; species Pholidichthys leucotaenia. Next base: position 335,658,635 of record CM035839.1, on the reverse strand, counting down.
ACCCTTTCTTTTACTATCTTTCATCATCATTTTTTCCAAGGATGAATAAATAGGTCGAGTGAGAGCTTTATTTTGATTTGATCGAATAAAGTTTCTAAGTTGAAGATATTTAAAAAAATGTGTTCTATTGAGATTAAATTTGATCCTCAGCTCTTCAAAAGACATTATGTTGTCTGCACATGGCAAATATAAATCCTGAATCTTTTGTATCCCTTTTAAATTCCATACTTTAAATACAGCGTCCGCTCTCCCTGGTTTAAAATATTGATTACCCCATATTGGACTAAATTGTGACAATAACTGTGGTTCTTTTAAATAGTTTTTAGCTTCACACCATATTTTGATCATATGCTTTACAAATGGATTTTTAACTTGTTTTTGTAATTTTTTTGCCGAATCTGAGTATATGAATATGGGAAGAGGTAAAGGTAAATTGTATGATTCCATTTCAGTCCAGTGAGGGAGATCATTTGATGAAAAATAATATGTCATAGACCTCAGTTGTGCCGACCAATAATACAACATAAAATTTGGACATTTCAGACCTCCACGATCAAATGGTAAATATAATAAAGACAAACGTAATCTAGCCCTCCTGTTGTTCCATATAAATTCCACTAACTTTTTTTTTATTCTTGAGAATAGATCTAAAGGTGGTGATAAGGGAATGTATTGAAATAAATAAAGTATTTTAGGTAAAATATTACTTTTAAGTATATTGATTCTCCCGATCATCGACATTGGTAGTGACATCCATCTCTGAGTTAACTCATTGATATCTGACATTAAGGCTTCATAGTTGACACTGGCAACTGATTCTAGCTTAGGCATAATTTGGATTCCTAAATATTTAAACTGATTTACAACATTGAATTGATTTACCTCAGGGGCTGGGTAATTTCTCTGGGTCTCATTTAGCATTAATATTGAAGATTTAGTTTTATTTATTTTATATCCTGATATTTCACCAAAATTCTTTATTAAATTCAACAAGGTTGGAATTGATTTTTTTAGATTCGACATAAACAAAATTATATCATCGGCGTACAGGGAGATTTTATGTTCTGTTGGTCCAACTTTAATTCCATATATTTGTGAATGTAAACGTATCGCTATCGCTAAAGGTTCAATTGCCATAGTAAACAGTAAAGGTGAAAGTGGACAGCCTTGTCGACATCCTCTATTGATTTTTATTGGTTTTGAAATATTGTTATTTGTTAGGATTTCTGCTGTAGCATTATTGTATATTATTTGAACCCATTTTATGAAATTATTTCCAAGTCCAAACCTTTGTAGGACTTCAAAAAGAAAGGGCCATTCAACTCTATCAAAGGCCTTTTCGGCGTCCAATGATAGGAGAGCTGTATCCGGTGCTTCTTTATTAAAATAAATAATATTAAATAGTCTTCTTACATTATGGAAGCCTTGTCTACCCTTTATAAAGCCATTCTGATCTCGATTAATAATATTTGGTAAAATTTCTTGTATTCGTCTTGCTAAAATTTTACAGATTATCTTAAGGTCGGCGTTTAATAGGCTTATTGGTCTCATATTTTCACATTTATTAGAGGGCTTACCTGGTTTTGGCAACAGTATAATTAAGGCATTATTTATGTATGATGGTAAATTATTATTTTGAAATGCTTCTAAAACCATTTCCAAAAAAGGTTTTATTAATTTATTCTTAAATTTTTTATAAAGGTCAACTGGAAGACCATCTGGTCCTGCACTTTTTCCTGATTTCATATTATCAATGGCTAGCCCAACTTCTTCTTGACTAATTTTAGACTCCAATATCTCCCTGTTTTCATTTGGAATACACGGTATAGATAGTTCGTTCAAAAACCCATTTAGTTTTGTTAAATCAGGTTCATTTTTGGTATCATATAATTTTTCATAGTAATCTCTAAAGGCTCTATTAATTTCTAAAGGATCTATAACTACCTGTCCTTTACTTATAATACTGGTAATTGGTGTTTTAATTTCCAATTGTTTAATCTGCCATGCTAATAATTTTCCTGATTTTTCACCTTGTTCATAAAAAGATTGTTTCAATCTTAGAAGACTCGAGGCAGCTCTATTCGCTGATTTTTTGTCGTATTCAGCTCTCAAAATCAGTAATTCATTCTCCAACCTTGGGTCACTTCCTGCAAACACTTTTTCCTGAAGACTTTTTATTTTATGTTCCAATTTAGCTCTCTCCTCTCGAGTCTTCTTAGATTTTGATCCTGTATAACTAATAATATGTCCCCTAATAAAAGCTTTGAAAGCCTCCCACTTTACACATGCTGATGTTTGTGTAGTATTGATGTCAAAGAACTCGTCTATCTGTTTTTCTATATACTTGACAAATTCCTCATCCTGAAGCCATTTATGCTGAAATTGCCATCTACCTGATTCCTTTGTCAATTTTTTATCTACATATATTAGACAACAGGGTGCATGATCAGATATCACGATGTTATCATAAAAGCAGTTTTGAATCTTGGACCTTAATTCTGTGAAAATCAAAAAATAATCAATACGTGAGAATGTCTTGTAGGTACTGGAATAACAAGAATAGGCTTTAACTTGTGGTTTCATTTCTCTCCATATATCTAACAATCTCAATTCTTTCATAAAATGATTAATAGTCATCCTACATCCAATGTGCGTACAATCCAGTCCTGTTGATCTATCCACACCTGGATTCAATGTACAATTAAAATCCCCTGCTATTATATGTTGCCCTGTAAGTGATGATAAGATGAGAAATAAATTAGCAAAGAACTTCTGATCATCTATATTGGGACCATATAAGTTCACAAGATTTATATTTTCTAATAGCAAAGAACCTTGAATGATTACATATCTTCCAAATTTGTCTCCAATTACATTTTTCACTTGAAAAGGAACTGATTTATGTATGAGAGTCATAACTCCCCTGGCTCGGGATGAAAATGAAGAGGTGAATACACTTCCCTGCCATCTACTCCTAATTCTTTTAACATCCTCCTCTATCAGATGAGTTTCTTGTAAAAACACAATTCTTGAACCCATGTCCTTTATTTTATTCATAACTTGTTTAAGTTTTTTTAAATTTTGTAGACCTCTGCAATTCCATGAAGTTAAATTAAGATTAACACTTTGGTCCATGATCAATAGAGAGTTTGGGATTACCTTGCAGTGTAAACATGCTCATACAGAGAAGCAAAAACATGAGTGGTTGAACATTCATCCTACAAACTACACACAAACAAATTTCCCCTTCCCACACTTGTGGCAAACCCCCCAAAATCAAAAGAAAAATTCTGTCTCCCGATATAGCCATCGACTGTTCCACACCCACGGGGAACAGCCTAAGCCACTCCTTCTTCATCCTCCCAATCACCCTAACTCTACTGCTTTTAATGACGTAACATTAACTCTCCTCTGTAGTTTTCCAACTTAACTCCAAAATTTTTAACAACTTTGTACATCATAGTTTTTTTTTTTTGTTTGTTTTGTTTTTGTTTTGTTTTTTTAATATATAATACAATCTATATTTTGTAAACTTACTATTTACTTCAAGTCAGTCAGATGCCTGTGCAAATGCTTAATTATTCTACCTTATATTTTGTTCATGCTTAGCTCCCACCAGTCTCTTCTTCTTCTTTGATCTTCTTGATGAACTCCTGCGCCTCCTCTGGGGTCTTGAAAATGTGGGTTCTGCCCTCATACGTGGTCAGCAGTCTCGCAGGATAGATTACACCATGACGAATCCCAAGGTTGCGCAGCTCCTTACGTACGGGATCAAACTGCTTCCTCAATTGCTGGATTCCTGTGGCCAAATCTGGGTAGAACCGCACCTGCTGGTCCTGGTGTTTAATCTCTCCTTTAGCACGTGCAGCGTTGAAGATCTTCATCCTGTCTCTGTTGCTAAGAAACTTCATAATTAAGGTCCTCGGCGGTCCCTTTTCTCTCCGTGGGCCAATACGATGTGCTTTTTCCAGAACCACTGCTGATTGCAACTCCTCGCTGCCCAGCACCTCCGGAATCCACTTTTCCAGAAAGGAACATACGTCCCGACCTTCTGATTCCTCTGGAAGACCCACCAGCCTCAAATTATTCTGTCTCGACCGAGATTCCAAATCCAAAATATTATCTTCCAGAGATTTATTTTTTTTTTCCAAAGTGCGCACCTTTAATTGAAGACGGGTGACGTCATCTTCAGCACTAGCGAGACGGAGCTCCATCTGCGCCGTTCGTTCTACACAGTCACCCAATTCCTTTCTTATTCCTTCCAACGCTGTCATAATCCCATCAAATCTAGAGGAAAAGTCCGCTCTCATTGAACTCATGGCAGCCATCAGCGCATCTGCGCCATTCCCCGCAAACATCGCACCGCCGCCAGCTTCCTCCGCCATATATGGAGTCTTGTTTGCTGCGTCACAGACCCGAAAGTCCGTTAATTTGGACTGTTTCGGCGGCTCGCTTTTTCCTTTTCCTGGTTTTCCAGCCTTAGGCTTCGCCGACATATCCTCGCCCAAATGCTGGGATACGTTCTGTCCCAAATGAGAGAGTTATTTGCCGATTTTTTTTCTCCAGGAGCAGAGCAGAGCGAGACACGTCCGTCCTACGTGGCAGCCATAACCGGAAGTGCGGTGCTTCTTTATTAAAATAAATAATATTAAATAGTCTTCTTACATTATTTAAGCCTTGTCTACCCTTTATAAAGCCATTCTGATCTCGATTAATAATATTTGGTAAAATTTCTTGTATTCGTCTTGCTAAAATTTTACAGATTATCTTACGGTCGGCGTTTAACAGGCTTATTGGTCTCATATTTTCACATTTATTAGAGGGCTTACCTGGTTTTGGCAGCAGTATAATTAAGGCATTATTTATGTATGATGGTAAATTATTATTTTGAAATGCTTCTAAAACCATTTCCAAAAAAGGTTTTATTAATTTATTCTTAAATTTTTTATAAAGGTCAACTGGAAGACCATCTGGTCCTGCACTTTTTCCTGATTTCATATTATCAATGGCTAGCCCAACTTCTTCTTGACTAATTTTAGACTTCAATATCTCCCTGTTTTCATTTGGAATACACGGTATAGATAGTTCGTTCAAAAACCCATTTAGTTTTGTTAAATCAGGTTCATTTTTGGTATCATATAATTTTTCATAGTAATCTCTAAAGGCTCTATTAATTTCTAAAGGATCTATAACTACCTGTCCCTTACTTATAATACTGGTAATTGGTGTTTTAATTTCCAATTGTTTAATCTGCCATGCTAATAATTTTCCTGATTTTTCACCTTGTTCATAAAAAGATTGTTTCAATCTTAGAAGACTCGAGGCAGCTCTATTCGCTGATTTTTTGTCGTATTCAGCTCTCAAAATCAGTAATTCATTCTCCAACCTTGGGTCACTTCCTGCATACACTTTTTCCTGAAGACTTTTTATTTTATGTTCCAATTTAGCTCTCTCCTCTCGAGTCTTCTTAGATTTTGATCCTGTATAACTAATAATATGTCCCCTAATAAAAGCTTTGAAAGCCTCCCACTTTACACATGCTGATGTTTGTGTAGTATTGATGTCAAAGAACTCGTCTATCTGTTTTTCTATATACTTGACAAATTCCTCATCCTGAAGCCATTTATGCTGAAATTGCCATCTACCTGATTCCTTTGTCAATTTTTTATCTACATATATTAGACAACAGGGTGCATGATCAGAGATCACGATGTTATCATAAAAGCAGTTTTGAATCTTGGACCTTAATTCTGTGGAAATCAAAAAATAATCAATACGTGAGAATGTCTTGTAGGTACTGGAATAACAAGAATAGGCTTTAACTTGTGGTTTCATTTCTCTCCATATATCTAACAATCTCAATTCTTTCATAAAATGATTAATAGTCATCCTACATCCAATGTGCGTACAATCCAGTCCTGTTGATCTATCTATACCTGGATTCAATGTACAATTAAAATCCCCTGCTATTATATGTTGCCCTGTAAGTGATGATAAGATAAGAAATAAATTAGCAAAGAACTTCTGATCATCTATATTGGGACCATATAAGTTCACAAGATTTATATTTTCTAATAGCAAAGAACCTTGAATGATTACATATCTTCCAAATTTGTCTCCAATTACATTTTTCACTTGAAAAGGAACTGATTTATGTATGAGAGTCATAACTCCCCTGGCTCGGGATGAAAATGAAGAGGTGAATACACTTCCTTGCCATCTACTCCTAATTCTTTTAACATCCTCCTCTATTAGATGAGTTTCTTGTAAAAACACAATTTTTGAACCCATGTCTTTTATTTTATTCATAACTTGTTTAAGTTTTTTTAAATTTTGTAGACCTCTGCAATTCCATGAAGTTAAATTAAGATTAACACTTTGGTTTATGATCAATAGAGAGTTTGGGATTACCTTGCAGTGTAAACATGCTCATACAGAGAAGCAAAAACATGAGTGGTTGAACATTCATCCTACAAACTACACACAAACAAATTTCCCCTTCCCACACTTGTGGCAAACCCCCCCTATG